>CM055116.1:497656529-500056529 GCA_029206835.1 Rana muscosa | reverse complement strand
AGTGCCACCACATGAGTGCCCATCAGTGCCGCCTGTCAGTGCCACATGAGTGCCGACTGTCAGAGCCACCACATGACTGCCTGTCAGTGCCGCCTACCAGTGCCACATTAGTGCCCATCAGTGCTGCCTGTCAGTGCCACCACATGAGTGCCCATCAGTGCCGCCTGTCAGTGCCACATGAGTGCCGCCTGTCAGTGCCACCACATGACTGCCTGTCAGTGCCGCCTACCAGTGCCACATTAGTGCCCATCAGTGCCGCCTGTCAGTGCCACCACATGAGTGCCTATAAGTGCCACTGCCTGTCAGTACTGCCTACCAGTGCCACATGAGTGCCCATCAGTGCCACCTGTCAGTGCCACCACATGAGTGCCCATCAGTGCCGCCTATCAGTGCCACCACATAAGTGCCTCTCAAAACTGCCTATCAGTGCCACTGCCTGTCAGTGCTGCCTACCAGTGCCACATGAATGCCCATCAGTGCCTCCCGTCAGTGCCACCACATGAGTGCCTCTCGTGCCACCTATCAGTGCCACTGCCTGTCAGTGCTGCCTACCAGTGCCACATGAGTGTCCATCAGTGCCGCCTGTCAGTGCCACCACATGAGTGCCCATCAGTGCCGCCTGCTTTGTCATCACATGCTCGACTAAGGGGTCCTGCGTGGCTCCAAAACATTGCACTTGTCTTTGTGATGTGATCTATCTGCAATAAAAACCTTTAATTGCTATCCAACAGTAGGAGTCAAAAAATGAAAGGGCTGTACAGTCTTTCCTCAGCCATGCAGCAGCACATGCCCCCTAAAGGGCTAGGGTGCAAACCTGGCTACACATTCATGGGGTTGTACCCCAATAACATAAAGAATTTTGGCTGTAAAATGTTTCTTTTGGGTGCGCAACATAATACTGTATTAAAAATAAATTTTGTATTGGCCAGAGCAGACTGAGTCTTCTTTGTTCAACACAGTGAGCTCATTGGTTACAACTTTTCTTGGGGTGCACCCATCGTGGAAGTTTTTGGCTGCAAACTGTTTTTATGTGCACAACATTATATTGTATTCCATGTACATTTTTTATTGGCCAGAGTTTAATAAGAATAATGGTATTATGTGAGTTATCTTGCTTTCTCAATACCCTGACTTTAATTGTAACGCATCATTCTTGGGGTAGTACTCCAAGAATGGCAAAAGGTTTTGGCAGCTAAATGTTTCTTTGGGTGCTCAACATGCGACTAATATTATTTGCCCACAACCGTGAGTTTTTTGGTTACGCCTTTTTCATTATTGAGGTGCACCACATCCTTGTGGGAGGTTTGAGCTGCAAACTGTTGGTATTATGTGTGGTGTTAATAATTCCCTTGAAATACAAATTCTAATAGATATTTCCAAAGGAAATTTTTTGTTCTTTTATACATCCAGACTTTAAGCCCTCAAACTGTCCATACCCAAAATTGGTTCCAGCATCCCCCCTCCCCCACTTCCAATCTCAGGAATTACTATTTACAATCTTCTTAGCCCAGTAATTTAAAGGTTACAATATCCTAATATGAAAACTACTGTATTTATTGGCGTATAACACTCACTTTTTTACCCTGAAAATAGAGGGTAAACTGTGCCTGCGTGTTATACGCAGGGGCCTGTGGAAAGTTTTTTTCCTGAAACTTCCCTCTTAAAGTTGGGGTGCGTGTTATACGCCAATAAATACGGTAAGTAAAGTGTAGAAACACGTATTGAGAATATTACTGATGAGACAATTATATCAACTGAAAAAGCAAAGGCTTTTTAACCCCCCATAATATTACAAAAACCTCTTCCAGAAAATTAACTTCAACATTCAGCCCTAACTACTTTAATGGAAGCTATTAACCTTTCTGATCCATTCTTTTACCAGAACAAATAGATTTTCTATATGATTATACTAAATCAATTAAACAATGGCTATCTACACTTGTACATAACAACCCTGTAACCTGGATAGCTTTGAAAAAAAATGTGTATTGATTATATCTCCAGATTGCACATTTTATTAGATCTCATAAATTAAACTCTGGAATTGTAACGTTATATGACCTTTGGGCGCGTTCTCTTCTGCAGTAATTCAAAAACTCAACATGTCATGTTGTTGTCATGGAGACAGTAGACGTTTGGCCATGGCTATAGCCTGAGGAATGATGTCCTATTAAAGATTTAATTGTATAAAAACTATCTATGCAGGTATGACTCCATAAAATAAATAATACTAACACAAGTGTTAAATTAGTTGAACCAGTGCAGTTTAAGAAGCGGAAGACCGAAATTATAACTTTTTCTTTAAGCTAACATCATGTATTTAGGTAAGGGTTGTCATAAAACAATAAGAACAGAGAGGGGTGAATGAATATCCCCCATTACTAGCATACAAAATAAATAATTACACATGCCACAAAAACACATGTACTTAGTGTTCCCCGTTTCATAAAGGTTCACTAATCGGGTATAGATTTCTTCATTACTTTTAATGAATGTCATTCTGGGTTGATATGCTATTGCAGTCTTAGACATTAAGCTGAAATGTGTACAGACACACATTGCTGGTATTAAGGGACTAGAGTCCCAGTCTGCAGTGTAGGAAGAACAGTTTGTTTTCTCTATCAATGGCCTGTATAGTTTCAGTGCCAATATTAGATACAGCAGCACAGGACATAAATAGTCTTCTCTGATGAATAACCACTGATCACCAATGCCTGGGTTTTCTTCTTTTTGCTGACCATCCATGCTGTGCTATTCTTCCTCCTACTAATCCCCATGGCATTCTTCTACCAAATAACCACCAAGGTGGGTGGGGGAATTTTCTCCCACTGATGTCCATGGCTGAGACCAGGGCCGATCCTAGATAGGGTGCAGGGGGTGCAGTTCACCCAGCCACCACAGAGGTGGGGGCGCTGAAGCGCCAGAGTGCTCCCCTCTATTCTCCCCCTCCTCTCCTTGTCTGTGCCGGTCGCCGCCGCCGATGTGTTTTTCAAACCTAAGGCCAGCGTCCCCCCCCTCCCTCCTCCCTCCTCCTTCCTCCTGTCAGAGGAGGAGAGTGAAGCATCTGCCAGAGATCAGAGCGGCTGTCTCTGTGTGGAGAGAGACAAGCCGCGCAATGCCATCGCAATGCCGTCGCTGAGGGGGCGGTCCGTGCCTTCTCCTCCTCTCTGTGTCTTAGCTCCTGCCTGCTGCTGCTGCAATCTGTGCTCCACCCAGGCGGCGCGGCTGTCCTCTCCTCTCCAGCTCCCACTGGGTGGTTTTATGTATGGAGGGGGCCGGAGGGGGGGTTTGTCCTGGGGGGAGTCTGTACTAATGGGGGGGTTTGTCTTGGAGGTGTCTGGACTAATGGGGGGGTTTGTCCTGGGGGGTCTGTATTAATGGAGGGGGGTTTGTCCTGGGGGGAGTCTGTACTAATGGGGGGGTTGTCCTGGAGGGGTCTGTACTAATGGGGGGGTTTGTCCTGTGGGGAGTCTGTACTAATGGGGGGGTTTGTCCTGGGGGGAGTCTGTACTAATGGGGGGGTTGTCCTGGAGGGGTCTGTACTAATGGGGAGGGTTTGTCCTGGGGGAGTCTGTACTAATGGGGGGGTTTGTCCTGGGGGGAGTCTGTACTAATGGGGGGGTTTGTCCTGGGGGGAGTCTGTACTAATGGGGGGGTTTGTCCTGGGGGGAGTCTGTACTAATGGGGGGGTTGTCCTGGAGGGGTCTGTACTAATGGGGGGGTTTGTCCTGGGGGGAGTCTGTACTAATGGGGGGGTTGTCCTGGAGGGGTCTGTACTAATGGGGGGGTTTGTCCTGGGGGGAGTCTGTACTAATGGGGGGGTTTGTCCTGGGGGGAGTGTGTACTAATGGGGGTGTTGTCCTGGAGGGGTCTGTACTAATGGGGGGGTTTGTCCTGGGGGGAGTCTGTACTAATGGGGGGGTTGTCCTGGAGGGGTCTGTACTAATGGGGGGTTTGTCCTGGGGGAAGTCTGTACTAATGGGGGGGTTGTCCTGGAGGGGTCTGTACTAATGGGGGGGTTTGTCCTGGGGGGAGTCTGTACTAATGGGGGGTTGTCCTGGAGGGGTCTGGGCTAATGGGGGGTTTGTCCTGGGGGGTCTGTATTAATGGAGGGGGGGTTTGTCCTGGGGGAGTCTGTACTAAAGGGGGGGGTTGTCCTGGAGGGGTCTGTACTAATGGAGGCAGGGTTTGTCCTGGGGAGAGTCCGTACTAATGGGGGGGTTGTCCTGGAGGGGTCTGTACTAAAGTTGGGGGGTGGTTTGTCCTGGGGCAGTCTGTACTAATGGCGGGGTGGGTTTGTCCTGGGGGGAGTCTGTACTAATGGGGGATTTGTCCTGGGGGGAGTCTGTACTATGGGGGGGGTTGTCCTGAAGGGAGTCTGTACTATGGGGGGTTGTCCTGGAGGGGTCTATACTAATGGAGGGGGGGTTTGTCCTGGGGGTCTGTGCTAACGGGGGGTTTGTCCTGGGGAGTCTGTACTAATGGAGAGGGATTGGTTTGTCCTGGGGGGTCTGTACTAATGGAGGGGGGTTGTCCTGGGGGGTCTGTACTACTGGAGCGGGGATTGTACTAATGGAGGCGGGGTGGTCTGTACTAATGGAGAGGGTCTGTACTAATGCAGGGGGTGGGTTGTCCTGGGGGTCTGTACAAATGAAGGGGGGCTGTACTAATGGAGGGGGGTGGTTTGTTCTGGGGGAGTCTGTACTAATGGAGGGGGTGGTTTGTCCTGAGGGGGGTCTGTACTAATGGAGGGGGGTAGTTTGTCCTGAGGGGGGTCTGTACTAATGGAGGGGGGTAGTTTGTCCTGAGGGGGGTCTGTACTAATGGAGGGGGGTAGTTTGTCCTGGGGGTCTGTACTAATGGAGGGGGTGGTTTGTCCTGAGGGGGTCTGTACTAATGGAGGGGGATGGTTTGCCCTGAGGGGGGTCTGAGGGGGGTCTGTACTAATGAAGGGGGGTCTGTACTAATTGAGGGGGGATGGCTTGTCCTGGGGGGCCTGTACTAATGGAGAGGGGTGGTTTGTCCTGAGGGGGGGTCTGTACTAATGTAGGGGGGGTCTGTACTAAAGGAGGCGGGTGGTTTGTCCTGGGGGGATCTGTACTAATGGAGGGGGTGGTTTGTCCTGGGGGGTCTGTACTGAGGGAGGGGTTTATACTTAGTGGGGAGTCTGCACTGACGGAGGGGGTCTATACTTAGTGAAGGGGGTCTGTACTGAGGGGCGACTATAGGTGGTGGAAGGGGGTGACACCATGTTTTACCACACCTGGTGACACCAAACCTAGTGACGCCATTGCAGCTGCGGGCTCTTCTTTCCCCCCTCCCTCTCCTCCTCCCACTCCCTCTCCTCCTCGCACGCAATGCTGTACTAGTGAGCGGCGCTTGCCAGCACAGCCGCCCACTATGTTTCTTCCCCCCACCTTCATATCGGCCAGGGAAGAAATAGAATAGAAAAAGGAGCAGAGAAGAGGATTGCGGGACATGTAGTTCGAGGACTGGCAGCCCTACTGTAACAAAGAAACTGCAGCCCACACAGCATGTCCAGCTGAATGGGAGAGAGAGAGCCAGGAGCCCGGGAAAGCTTTCAGGGAAGTGCACCCAGGACTCCAGAGGGAGTGGACAGTGCTGAGAGAACACCATCAGAGAGAGAACCCCGCTGCCCTGCACCACCAGAGTGAAAGCCACACAGCCTGGCGCCATCCCTGGTGGAAAAAAGAATGGAGTCATTGCCAGAATACAGACCTGGGCTCTACCCAGCGGAGTTGCCATGGGCAATTCAGAGTGAGCTGACTCCTGATCAGAGGAACCGTTGTTGCTGTATCGCTGGGTCAGGTGAGAGGGCCGATCGGCCATTATCTACTAGCGTCCATAGGAACTGCAGTCTCTGACTATCTCCTGTATTACATCTGCAGTCTCTGACCGTCTCCTGTATTATATCTCCAGTCTCTGACCATCTCCTGTAGTATGTCTGCAGTCTCTGACCATCTCCCCCTTTTTTGGCCATATACCATACCTGGTCAGCCTTATTTATTGTGTTACACATGCTATGGTTGCCAATAAAGCGACCCTACATATATATAATCATATATATATATTATTTTTTCCTCTCCCTTCAGATTTTTTATCATTATTGGTCATTTGCTACAAACAAATTACCAATTTAACTTTACCAAGATGTGTTGCTGTATTTGCAACACACTCAACCTGTGAGTATGTTTCTTTATAAATAGCATGTACTTTATTGATCACTTTAGGGAGGTGGTTCTCTGCAATTGCTTTCACCATCTATTTTCCCCTTTTCCAGTTCTGTGTTCCAATTGGGTCTCTTTCCCTTCTTACCCTCATTCCCCTTTTCTTCTCCAATTTCCTTTCTCTTTTTCTAGGCATCATTGCCAGCACTATTACCATCTTCTAGTGCCCCTCTGGGAGCTAGCTCACGTGTTGGGTCGTTGCCTTACGGTTGGTGTGTTCTTTGGTATGAAGGCTATATGGGGCCAGCAACCTTTTAATTTTTTATTTTATTTTCATAATAAGTTTTTTGCCTCTTATATTGTTTTATGTTTTATGTATTAAAAAGATGTTAAATATATTTTTGTTGTTTACATATATGCTCAACAGACTATTATGCTCCTGAAGAAGCGTTAATTCGCGAAACTGGTAGATCAATTCAAGATTACACCTGATACATTGGACATATGGCTAACACCACCTGCTTCATACGATTACTGTTTCATTAGCCTGTGGCTACTGGTTATGTATTCTCATTTAGGATGAAGTGCATATACACTGTATAAATATAATTCTGAAGCACTGTTGAACATTGCCTCTGATGAAGTCATGTGACATGACGATACGCGTCAGGACGTAGCACAGACACACCGCCAGCAGAACCGAGAGGAGACGAGCTCGCCGCTCGTAGGGATTCAATACCCCGTTTTAATTTTTAAATGTGAGTTTTTCTTACTTGAGTATTAATAAACACCCATAGCGGTTACAGACCCACACTATTTCTCCTTCCTTTATTTTTACAAATTCCAACTTTGTGACTGCCGCTGCTGACACCCGAGGGTTGCATCGATCGCACCATAGATGCCACACTCTTTCCCACTGGCACGAGCTCAGCGCTCGTTTGGATTGAGGCCCACGCTCACTCTCTCACAAGTGAGTGTGTGAATTTATGCACCAGCTATCCACCTTGCTGCACTCACAAAGTTGCGCTATTGATGTGTCCTTTGTTTATGTTTTCTCATATATATTCCAATGAGTAACTGTGCCACAAAGACCAGGCCATAAGGACGTGATACCCCCCTTCACTACAGAGAGCTGCTGCATACCGCCCCCCCTTAAACAGGGAGGTAAGCTAGTTGTGATCACTGGGTGGACGCCACAGGATATTTTCCAAGCACTCCATTGGTGACTGGACTTTATTTATATATGACTTATACATATACCATTTATTTATAATAAGTATTTTTGGAATTATCGGGAAGTCACCACCAGGACTTATTTGGGACTTCTTTCCTTTATTAGTTTAGTTCACTTATGCACTGAGTGTGTTATTCCATTCATCCTATCCATCCTATTCTTCCCATTTATGGATAATGTTTGTGGATTACCAATATGTTTTAGTGATTTAATTTTTTAAACACGTGTTGCACAATTTGGATTATTTAGATATTGGTTCTATATGCCAAAATATTGTTCATTATTCACTGTGTTACATATTTTTCATTTTTCTGATTGTGTATTTGATCAGTCTTTTATTAGTGCACGTATATTTGTGTCACTGTGCACATCGCACACCACTGCTAGTTAGCTAAGTACTAGCTAATTACTTACCCACTCTGTCTCTCATTTTCCCTCACCTTCCCCTCCCCCTCCCCCTCCCCCTCCTTTCCACACCCTTCACTTTTGTTTGCCCAATCCCCTCCGATTTTCATTTATTCTCCCTCCCCCCCATTTTTACCTAATCTGATACACTACAGCGCAGTCACCATCACGATTTTTATGCTTTACTGTTCACTTGGACTAGACCCTTCGGTGATTGCTGCAGTATCCCATCCGTTCCCTACCCTCCCCTATCATCTCCCACCCATTTCACCACTCAGCTAGCGCAAGGGTTTTTTCTGTTTTTATACTTACTGTTGAACATTAGCCTAAGCCTTGTATCTAAATACGAATAGACTGTCAATTTTTTTGAATGTTTACGTGTATTTTCTTATGACTTTTTCTAAAATAGATATCCTTAGCTTTTTACAATATTTACTCATGTGCCGCCTAAAGTCCATTTCTTAGTTTATTCATATTCTTCCTGCTATATCGGGACGTTGGCACATTTATACTTGTGCATCCACAGTGTCACCCTGTGAGGATGCACGTTAAGCAATTTCTTCAAAATCTCCTGTAATATGTCTGCACTCTCTGACCGTATCCTGTAATATGTCTGCACTCTCTGACCATCTCCTGTACTATGATTGCAGTCTCTGACCGTCTCTTGTATCATGTCTGCAGTCTCTGACCATCTTCTGTATAATATCTGCAGTCTCTGACCGTCTCCTGTAATATGTCTGCACTCTCTGACCGTATCCTTTAATATGTCTACACTATCTGACTGTCTCCTATAATATGTCTGCACTCTCTGACCATCTCCTGTACCAAGATTGCAGTCTCTGACCGTCTCTTGTATCATGTGTACAGTCTCTGAGCATCTCCTGTAGTATGTCTTGGGGCACTCTCTAACAGAAGCCCTCTCTTTGTGTATCAGAGAGACTCCCTTCCAGGTCTCATTAGTGTACACTCTTCCAGTATTTTCTTTATTGTTAAAAGATCATGGGAGGATCCTAGGGTAATGAAGACTTCTTAGGGGAGCATCTCTGTGTTTGAGTCGTTGCCCTAGAAACATTTGTAAAGGGGAGGAGTTGGTAAGATGGTGACCACGCCCATGTGGGGGCGCCAGAATATTTCTGCACCCAGGCGTCTGTGACCCTAGGATCGGCCCTGGCTGAGACATTCTTCTACCATTGACTCCCAGGGCTGGGGCATCGTTTACTTCAACTGACCACCTATTTAAGGGGACATTTTTTCCTTCTATTGACCACTAATGTAAGGGACAGTATATTATATACTCTTCACTCCTGCACTGTGTAAGTTGTGCTGTACATTGCATAATGCTGACTGGTGTACTCAGTACACTGTGCTGTACATTACATACTCCTAACCCTTGCCCTGTATGTGATGTTGTACTCTACATACTTCTGACTGATACACTATATTTGTGTATGCAAATGTTTTGCTAAGATTTTGCGTTAATTAAGGTTTTCATTTAAAATTATGCATTCAACTGCAAATGATTCAAATGTAAACATACTTATGACAATTGTGTAGGATGAATGGCAAGCTCACAGCTACGTTAAAAAAAAAGGTTAAAAGGGACTGAAGGAATCATCAATCGGTATGTCCCAGCACAAACAATTTAAAGAGATAATAATTCTGAGTCAATTTTATTTGATCGTTTTAAAATTTGTATTAAACTTACATTTCGTATCCGCTTTATATTATTTATATACAGTCTTTGCTTTATAAATATTTGATACAAGAAAAAGGGTTCCAAAAACACTATGCTTTATCTAAAGAAAACACAGAACAGTAGCTATCTGCCTCGAGGCTGCTGCTTGGTTATACCTCAGGCAGAGCTTTGTGATAAGAGATTAGTCACTCCTATGACTTCTTCTTCTACATGTTTGTGTAAATATCATCTTGAGCTGTTAAAGTGTATTTAAACCCTACAATGTGACTTTGTTGCAAAGTTTCTTATCTGGAGATCCTGTCAGTAACATCACTTTCTGTTGCAGGCAACAATAAGGCTTCCTTCAAATGGGGCAATTACATCTATGCCCCGTGCAGGGCCATGCTTTACTGGCACAGGGATGCACGGGTGTTCCGTACAACCCTGTGCTGACAGACCAATTCATGTCCATTGGGATACAGTGCCTGCTTGGAGACAGCCGCTATAGCTCGATATGACAGGGTGAGTTTGAGGACATGCACCTGCATACACCAACACCCACAGGGATGTCATATTGGGACACAGTAGGTGTGTCTATGCTTCCACTGTGTCCCAATAGACAGGAATGTTTATACAAAGAACAGTGGTCACGGAACTTTAAATGAGGCTTGTCACTTCAAGGAATGGTAATACAGAAAAGTAAAAATTCAATTTATTATACAAACAGAATAAAAACAGTCTCAAAACACAAATGGCCATAAAGAGCTGTCATACAACACATGATTGGTAAAACTAAATTCATAATGGATGAATACATGATGATATTTACATGAGTGATGACATGATAAATATAAATGAGGAAATCAACCTGGTATGACATACAAGAACTGTACGCGTTTCGTGGATCTGTCCACTTGTCAGGAGTATAATGTCAGAATTATCTAAAAGTGTAGGCAGTAAAAGGAATAGTAAGTATTAAACAACATGGGAAGGTCTTTGAAAAACAGAGGGTCTAATACTTACATGTCAGCTCAGAGAATGATCCCAGCTAGTAAGAGGGATAGGCGCCAGATACAGTGTCTGACCCGGGGTTGAGGCAGGGACATTCCACCCAAAACGAGGGAACAGCCAAAGAACAGGCCAGATTTCCCTGATGTGATGCATGTATGTGGAGATGAGGGAGCACATCTAGTCCGCATTAGTCTAAAAATATATACAAGTGTATAAGAATCACTGTATCTAAAAAAAAAGGGAGATAAAGTGTGCGGGTGTTCAAAAGATATGTCAAAACTATCCATGCAGGAAACTGTCAGAGTGTAACTATTGAGTATTGGGGAAGAAAGGAAAATAGATGGACCTACCACCATTGCATATCCATAAAGAAACAAGTAAAATAGACCAGAATAGATGTATGTCAGTGGGATAACGAAACCAGTGACATAACAGTGAAAGAAGAGGTTAAAGAGTGCTCAATAAGCAAAAAAATAAGCAAAATAAATGAACGGAATCACAGGAGATCCTGCAATAAGAACTTACATATGTTGTTCTGAGATATGAACTGAAGTTTACATGCCTTTCTGGTGAAGGGAACATGAGAAGTGATGTAATGATCAGCGTGGGCTATAAATACCCAAGACCAATGTTCACTTCAGTTCATATCTTGGAACCACATATGTAAGTTCTTATTGTAGGATCTCCTGTGATTCCGTTCATTTACAGTATTTTGCATTTTTTTTATTTATTTTGCATTTTTTAGCACTCTTTAACCTCTTCTTTCACTGTTATGTCGGTGCTTTCTGTTCTGTACATCAGATGTCTATATTCTGATTATCTGCATGTGTGTTGATTAAAATTACATTTAAGGTTGTAATTTCTATAGAAATCATTTGCAGAGCGTAGGCGCCATCTAGCGTCCTTTTTTTGGTATTGTTTCAGTTTGTTCATTATTAAATGTATTAAATGTATAACCCAGGAAGCCATTAGAAAGCAGAGTATTCTGGGTAAAATCTTACAGGAAGAGACACATTCTCCATGCTTTTTCAAGACACTGCAGGAGGCAGGATATGTCTTATTTCAATCTCTTACCATCAACCCTTAGAGAACTTAAAAAGTAAGTTTTTACTGTCTCATATTGTACTGTATATCTTTGTCTCTGCAATGTATGCTAAATGTATGGGATATTGTACTTATCAAGGTTTATTCTTGTTGTTTGTAGTTTCACCTAGCTTGTTCCAATAAACTGTGATCGAAGAAATATGGTATCATGCTTATGGGATAAGAATGGTTTAGCTGAATGTCCTTGAGACAGAACTGTGACATTTTCAAGCTGACCTCTGAAGGGAAGATAAGCTGACTTTGGAAGTTTGTACAGCCCGGGGCTACGCAGTATCCATACAGTCAGAAGCCTTAAAGAAACAGGCCTGTGGGAGGCAAAGCAAGCAGCCACGCTACACAGAGACGCGCCCTGTCAAGCAGCACCGACACTAATGGTCTCTATACAGCAAGACTGCTTCTTCCCCGCAGCCATGTCTCACAGTGGAACATCTTCTTGCAAAACACGATCAAGAGCAAGCTCATCTATGTCATCTGTCGCAAATGCAGCATCTATCGCCCATTCAAAAGCTGAAGCAGCAAGAGCCAGGGTCGCATTCGCAGACCAAAAGCTGCAGATGAAAAAAGAAAAGGCCCACCTTGAAGCAGAAATGGTGCGACAGGAACAAGAGAGAGGGAAAGAAAGAATACACCAGGAACAACAAAGAGTATGCCTGGAAGACGAGCTAGCCTAGCAGGAAGCATCTCTGAAATTGCAGAAAGCTATCTTAGAAGCTAACATGAAGAAGCTGGCAGTGGACCGAGACGCTGCCGCCGCCATTGCAGAAGCAGAAGCTCTAGAAGCAGCCATCTACAGTAGGTGCCACCGATATTGTATATCTATCGCACACCCATCGCCGAGATTCTCAGGGTGCCGACATCCCGCGCTCGCTGCAATAGCGAGAGGGAGACGCGACACTGTACTGAGCGGGGATCCGACGTGGATTCCCGCCAATACCAGGCACTGCGTTTGGTATGAATCCTGAGCGGGAACTCGACACCAATTTTTAAAGAAAAAAACCGGCGTGGGTTCCCCCTCCAGGAGCATACCAGGCCCTTGGGTCTGGTCTGGATTTGAAGGGGAACCCTACGCCGAAAAAACGGTGTGGGGGTCCCCCTCAGAATCCAAACCAGACCCTTATCCGAGCACGCAACCTGGCAGGCCGCAGGGGAAGAGGGGGGGACGAGAGAGCGGCCCCCCTCCCTCCTGAACCGTACCAGGCCGCATGCCCTCAACATGGGGGGTTTGGTGCTCTGGGGCAGGGGGCCGACCTGCGGCCCCCCCACCCCAGAGCACCCTGCCCCCATGTTGATGAGGACAGGGCCTCTTCCCGACAACCCTGGCCGTTGGTTGTCGGGGTCTGCGGGCGGGGGGCTTATCGGAATCCGGGAGCCCCCTTTAATAAAGGGGCCCCCGGATCCCGGCCCCCCCACCCTATGTGAATGAGTATGAGGTACATCGTACCCCTACCCATTCACCTGGTGGAAAAAAATTGCAATAAAAAAAACACACAGCTTTTTAAAGTATTTTATTGCACAGCTCCGGGGGTCTTCTTCCATCTTCGGGGGTCTCCGGTGTCGTCGCCGCGCTCTCCGGTTCTTTCTTCTGCCGGGCCACCGCTATCTTCTTCCAACTCTTTTGCTAGCGGGGCCCGGTCTTCTCCGTCGCCTTCTCCCCTCTTCTCCGGTTCTTTCTTTCTTCCGCCGGGCCTCCGCTAACTTCTTTTAGCTCTTTTGCTAGCGGAGGCCCGGTCTTCTCCGTCGCCTTCTTCCCCCTTCTTCTCTCCGGTTCTTTCTTCCTTCTGCCGGGCCTCTGCTAACTTCTTTTGGCTCTTTTGCTAGCGGAGGCCCGGTCTTCCCCGTCGTCTCGTCCGGCTCTCCGTTGTCCTTCTGCCGGCCCCTCCACTAACTTCTTGTAGCTCTTTTGCTAGTGGAGGGGCCGGTCTTCTCCGTCGTCGCCGTCGGCGTCTTCTTCCCTCTTCTCCTTCTCGATGTTGACTCGTCGCTTCCTCTCGCAGTAATGCTAAATCTTCGGTCCGCAGAGATTAATATAGGCTTCTCATGACGTCACAGTCACATGTTCCCATGACGTCACAGTCACATGCTCCGGGGCCATGTGCCCCGGAGCATGTGACTGTGACGTCATGAGAAGCCTATATTAATCTTTGCGGACCAAAGATTTAGCATTACTGCGAGAGGAAGCGACGAGTCAACATCGAGGAGGAGAAGAGGGAAGAAGACGCAGACGGCAACGACGGAGAAGACCGGCCCTTCCACTAGCAAAAGAGCTACAAGAAGTTAGTGGAGGGGCCGGCAGAAGGACAACGGAGAGCCGGACGAGACGACGGGGAAGACCGGGCCTCCGCTAGCAAAAGAGCTAAAAGAAGTTAGCGGAGGCCTGGCGGAAGAAAGAACCGGAGATCGGGAGAAGAACCGGAGAGCGGGAGAAGAAGAAGGCGACGGAGAAGACCGGGCCCCGCTAGCAAAAGAGCTAAAAGAAGTTAGCGGAGGCCCGGCAGAAGGAATAAAGAACCGGAGAGAAGAAGAGGGAAGAAGGCGACGGAGAAGACCGGGCCTCCGCTAGCAAAAGAGCTAAAAGAAGTTAGCGGAGGCCCGGCGGAAGAAAGAAAGAACCGGAGAAGAGGGGAGAAGGCGACGGAGAAGACCGGCCCCGCTAGCAAAAGAGTTGGAAGAAGATAGCGGTGGCCCGGCAGAAGAAAGAACCGGAGAGCACGGCGACGACACCGGAGACCCCCGAAAGCGGAAGAAGACCCCCGGAGCTGTGCAATAAAATACTTTAAAAAGCTGTGTGTTTTTTTTATTGCAATTTTTTTCCACCAGGTGAATGGGTAGGGGTACGATGTACCTCATACTCATTCACATAGGGTGGGGGGGCCCGGGATCCGGGGGCCCCTTTATTAAAGGGGGCTCCCGGATTCCGATAAGCCCCCCGCCCGCAGACCCCGACAACCAACGGCCAGGGTTGTCGGGAAGAGGCCCTGTCCTCATCAACATGGGGGCAGGGTGCTCTGGGGTGGGGGGCCGCAGTTCGCCCCACTGCCCCAGAGCACCAAACCCCCCATGTTGAGGGCATGCGGCCTGGTACGGTTCAGGAGGGAGGGGGGCCGCTCTCTCGCCCCCCCTCTTCCCCTGCGGCCTGCCAGGTTGCGTGCTAGGATAAGGGTCTGATTTGGATTTTGAGGGGGACCCCCACGCCATTTTTTCGGCGTAGGGTTCCCCTTTAAATCCAGACCAGACCCAAGGGCCTGGTATGCTCCTGGAGGGGGAACCCACGCCGTTTTTTTTCTTTAAAAATTGGCGTGGAGTTCCCGCTCAGGATTCATACCAAACACAGTGCCTGGTATTGGCGGGAATCCACGTCGGATCCCCGTCTATCGGCAATGCGTGTCGCTCATCATGAAAGGAACATTTTTCCTTTCCCGATGACGAGACAGCTCGGCGCTGGCTCTTGCGACGGAGCTCATAGGGTGTCAATCTCGCCGCTAGAAGTGGCGAGATTGACACAATATCGGCGGCACCTACTGTACGATGAGCCAAGAGCCGATAGCAGCATACCAGGCCTAGAGGAAGACCACCAAGATTCCTCGCAACGCACGTCGGATTATGTCTACCAGCACTGTGACCCAAGCAGCATCCCACAACAAGAAATTAAACAGGATGTCAGTGAGTCTCATCAAATAAAGCAGCAACAAGCTGACCTTAGACCCCAGTGCTACAAGCAAGAAAAATCTGACAGAGTTCCAGACGTTCCAGTCCCAACCAAACTTTCTACTCCACAAGGTACCCAGCCTTCATACAAACATCAAACACCTGTCTTCACTCCAAAGGTGTATGCAACGAGCCGGTACGAACTGCCAACCGTATGCAAGTTTGAACCCAGAGAGCCTAAAGAAGAGACTTCTACCAGGTACGCCTATACACCGCACCACAATACACCAGCAGCCTACCCCATTGCCAATCAGGCTACTGTAGACTTTGCGAAGTTCCTGGCCAAACGTGAGTTAGTTACCCAAGGACTTGTCAAATTTAGTGATCGCCCACAACACTACAGGGCGTGGCGATCCTCTTTCCAGAGTGTCATCCAAGGTCTAGATCTATCCTGCAGGCAACAGATTGAACTCCTCGTAAAGTGGCTTGGCAATGATTCTGCTGAACACGCCAAAAGGATCAGAGACATTAATATAAACCACCCTGAGATAGACCTTACAAACATCTGGAACAGACTGGATAGATGTTATGGCTCACCAGAGGCTATAGAGAGTGCACTGTTTAAAAGGATAGAAGACTTCCCAAAAATACCTAGCAGAGGTTACCAAAGACTCAGAGAATTCAGTGACCTGTGTATGGAGTTACAAGTTGCTAAAGCAGAAGGGGACTTACCTGGCCTTTCTTATCTTGACTCTGCTAGAGGTATTAACTCCTTAGCACAAAAACTTCCCTATGAGTTACACGAAAGATGGATTGCTCATGGCTGTAACTACAAACGGAAACACAATGTGCCCTTTCCACCCTTTAGTGAGTTTGTGGACTTTGTAGACAGACAAGCAGGAATGAAAGATGACCCCAGCTTAATTTTTCCAGTGTCTTACACCACTTCTTCTGGCCCTAAGCAACTCAGAGCGCCAGTAGCAGTGCACAAAACTAACATTTCTTCTCACAGATTTGCAGTCTCAGCCAGAGGATCAAGACAATGACCCTACTAAGTTCTGCCCTCTACATAAGATGCCACATCCTCTTCTGAAATGCAGAGCCTTCAGGACAAAGACCATCCAGGATCGCAAAGCTTTCCTCAAAGAGAACAACATCTGTTACAAGTGCTCCTCTTCATCCACGCACTTCGCCAAGGACTGTAAGGTCAGTGTCAAATGTACAGAGTGTGACAGCACAGAACACAACACAGCTTTACACCCAAGGCCTACTCCAAGAACCTTCCCACCTGTCCATGGTGACAAGGAGCAAGGCAGGGAGACCAAAGACTTTAGTACAGATACCACAGCAATCACTTCACAGTGCACTGAAGTCTGCAAAGGATGTACAGGTGGCAGATCCTGCTCTAAAATCTGTCTAGTGAAAGTTTACCCAAAGGGACGCAGAGACAAAGCAGTCAAGCTCTACGTCATCTTGGATGATCAGAGTAATAGGTCACTAGCTAGACCTGTGTTTTTTAACATTCTAAACCTTAAAGGCCCCAGCAGCCCTTACTCCCTTAGGACTTGTGCAGGTACAGTGGAAACGGCGGGGAGAAGAGCTGACGGCCTACAAATTGAATCTATGGATGGTAAGACATGCCTACACTTACCGACCATAATAGAGTGCAACCAGATGCCAGATAACAGATCAGAGATTCCCACACCAGACGCAGCAGCCCACCAGACCCATTTGAAGCACATAGCACATCTCATACCAGAACTTGATGATCAGGCTCAGATAATCTTACTCCTAGAGAGAGATATCTTGCAAGTCCACAAAGTAAGGAAACTGATCAACGGTCCTAAAAATGCTCCATATGCCCAAAAACTGGATCTTGGGTGGGTCATTATAGGTGATGTTTGCCTGGGAGGTACACACAAACTGGCATCTGTTAATAATCTGCTCACTAGTACCCTCGAGAATGGTCGTCCTTCTCTTTTCCAACCCTGTCCAAATCACATCCTCATAAAGGAGCTACCTTACAACAACCCTGTACCTCTTCCTATCCTAAGTCCCCTCTGTGACAGCAATACCTATGACGATGACCAAAGGGACTTAGGACACTCAGTGTTCAGGAGAACAAAGGAGGACAACCAGGTAGCAATGTCCATTGAGGATAGGATCTTCCTAGAGGTTATGGAAAGCAGTATGGAGAAAGACGTGACTAATAGCTGGGTAGCACCTCTTCCCTTTAGGCCACAAAGACAACGTTTGCCTAACAACAGAGAACTAGCATATAAACGCCTCACTTCCCTAAGACACAATCTTCAAAGGAAACCAGAGATGAGAGAACATTTATTTTCCTTCATGGACAAAATATTCCAGAATGGTCATGCTGAGCCCCAAACCTCAAAGACTCAGAAGAATGTTGGTACTTACCCATATTTGGGGTCTATCACCCTAAGAAGCCAGGGCAGATTAGAGTGGTGTTTGATTCCAGCGCCAAGCATGAGGGTGTCTCTCTAAATGATGTCCTTCTTTCTGGCCCTGACCTCAACAACAGACTATTAGGAGTACTTCTCCGCTTCCGCAAGGATTCGGTCGCATTCATGGCAGACATACAACAAATGTTCTATTGTTTTCTTGTTAAAGAAGAACACCAAAACTTTCTGAGGTTTCTCTGGTTCAGGGACAACAACCCCTCTGAAGACATCACAGAATACCGCATGAGGGTGCACATATTTGGCAACAGCCCTTCCCCTGCAGTTGCTATATATGGCCTCAGACACTCAGCTAGAGTGGGAGAGTCAGAGTATGGGTCAGATGTCAGACAATTTGTGGACAAGGATTTCTATGTGGACGATTGCTTGAAATCACTACCCACAAATGAAGCCACAATCAGTCTCCTCAAAAGAACTCAGGCAATGCTTGCGTGTTCCAACTTAAGGCTCCACAAGATTGCTTCCAACAGTAGAGAAGTTTTAGAAGCCTTTCCTGTCCAAGATCATTCCAACGAGTTAAAAGACTTAGATTTAGGCACAGACTCACTTCCCATGCAACGCAGCCTTGGTTTGCTTTGGGACTTAAGATCTGACACATTTACTTTCCAAGTAAACACAGAAGAAAAACCCTTTACCCGTAGAGGTGTCCTGTCTACCATAAACAGCCTGTACGATCCTTTAGGCTTTACAGCACCTGTCACCATCCAGGGTAAGACACTACTCAGAGACTTAACCTGTGAGTCGCTAGATTGGGACCACCCTCTCCCCACCGACAGGAAGAACCTATGGCTAAAGTGGAAGGACTCACTAACGGCTCTATCCAACCTTAAGATTCCACGCCCATATGCTCCTCTGTCATCTGCAGACGTCCAGATGCAAAGACTTTGTGTGTTTGCGGATGCTTCTGTTAAAGCAATTGCTGCTGTAGCTTACCTGAAAACCATAGACATTAAAGGACAATGCCACAGAGGGTTTGTAATGGGAAAAGCAAAACTTGCACCACTGCCTGAACACACCATACCCAGGCTGGAACTTTGTGCTGCAGTATTGGCTACAGAGCTAGCTGAACTAATAGCAACACAGACAAACTTAGAAATCCAGGAAGCTTAGTTCTACACAGACAGTAAAGTAGTTCTGGGTTCCATCCATAATGAAACTAAGCGTTTCTATGTCTATGTCAATAACAGAGTGCTGAGAATAAGGAGGTCCACCCGCCCAGAGCAATGGCATTTTGTGCCTACAGACTATAATCCAGCAGACCTGACGACCAGATCTGTGGCGGACAGTCGCCTCAAAAGTACTTCATGGTTCACAGGTCCCACCTTTCTACGCAGTCCTGACTGTAACACTAATGACCTCACCACGTTTGACCAAATAGACGCAGACAAAGATCCAATGGTTCTCACACCTGCCATGTTGCTCACGCAAAAGACTGGTCTTGTAGGTGCTCCAGCTGGAGAGTTTTGGGAGAAAGACCTTTACAAACGTCAATGGAGACAAATTCAAACCCTTGCCAATACCTTCTGGAGTCGGTGGAAGGAGCAATACACATCTACTCTACAACTAAGGAGGAAGTGTCACACTAAAAAACCTAATCTTAAACTCGGTGATGTTTTGCTCATGAAAGATTGCCAGACACTAAGGAATATGTGGCCTTTAGGTCTAGTCACCAAAGTACTGCCAAGCAAAGATAATCTTGTCCGTAAGGTCGAGGTCAAGACCTTCCAACAGAATAAAGCCAAAGTGTTCTTAAGACCAGTGACTGAACTTGTTCTGTTACTTTCTACGGAGGACTCTGTTAGTGACGTCACTTGACGTCAGGCGGGAAGTGTTCTGTCCATCAGATGTCTATATTCTGATTATCTGCATTTGTGTTGATTAAAATTACATTTAAGGTTGTAATTTCTATAGAAATAATTTGCAGAGCGTAGGCGCCATCTAGCGTCCTTTTTTTGGTATTGTTTCAGTTTGTTCATTATTAAATGCATGAAATGTATAACCCAGGAAGCGATTAGAAAGCAGAGTATTCTGGGTAAAATCTTACAGGAAGAGACACATTCTCCATGCTTTTTCAAGACACTGCAGGAGGCAGGATATGTCTTATTTCAATCTCTTACCATCAACCCTTAGAGAACTTAAAAAGTAAGTTTTTACTGTCTCATATTGTACTGTATATCTTTGTCTCTGCAATGTATGCTAAATGTATGGGATATTGTACTTATCAAGGTTTATTCTTGTTGTTTGTAGTTTCACCTAGCTTGTTCCAATAAACTGCGATCGAAGAAATATGGTATCATGTTTACAGGATAAGAATGGTTTAGCTGAATGTCCTTGAGACAGAACAGTGACATTTTCAAGCTGACCTCTGAAGGGAAGATAAGCTGACTTCGGAAGTCTGTACAGCCCGGGGCTACGCAGTATCCATACAGTCAGAAGCCTTAAAGAAACAGGCCTGTGGGAGGCAAAGCAAGCAGCCACGCTACACAGAGACGCACCCTGTCAAGCAGCACCGACACTAACGGTCTCTATACAGCAAGACCGCTTCTTCCCCGCAGCCATGTCTTACAGTGGAACATCTTCTTACAAAACACGATCACGAGCAAGCTCATCTATGTCATCTGTCGCAAATGCAGCAGCTATCGCCTGTTCAAAAGCTGAAGCAGCAAGAGCCAGGGTCGCATTCGCAGACCAAGAGCTGCAGATGAAAAAAGAAAAGGCTCACCTTGAAGCTGCGGGGAAGAAGCGGTCTTGCTGTATCCCACTGACATACATCTATTCTGGTCTATTTTACTTGTTTCTTTATGGATGTGCAGTAGTGGTATGTCCATCTATTTTCCTTTCATCCCCAATACTCTCAGGTTACACTCTTATGGTTTCCTGTATGGATAATTTTGACACATCCTTTGGAAACCCGCACACTTTATCTCATCCTTTTTTTTAGATACACTACCTACACAGATTCTTATACACTTGTATATATTATTAGAGTAGAGCGGACAAGATGTGTCCCCTCATCTCCACATACATGGATCACATCATGGCAATCTGCCCTGTTCTTTGGCTGTTTCCTCGATTTGGGTGGGATGTCCCTGCCTCAACCCCGGGTCAGACACTGTATCTGGTGCTCTTCCCTCTTACTGGCTGGGATCATTCTCTGAGCTGACATGTAAGTATTAGACCCTCTGTTTTTAAAAGACCTTCCTGTTTTGTTTAATATAGGGAATCTTTACCAACTTACTATTGCTTTTACTACTTACACTTTTAGATAATTCTGACATTATACTCCTGAAAAGTGGACAGATCTACGAAACGCGTAGAGTTCTTGAATGTCATACCAGATTGATTCCTACATCTATATCTATCATGTCATCGCTCATGTAAATATCATCATGTATTCATCCATTATGAATGTATTTTTTACCAATCATGTGTTGTATGTCAGCACTTTATGGCCATTTCAATAATCGCATCATGTATTTTGAGAATTTTTACTTATGTATTTTCTGTATTACCATTCCTTCAAGTGACACGCCTCATTTAAAGTCCCATAGCCACTGTTCTTTGTATATACATGTATAATAGGCATGGAGGCTTGCCACTGTGGTTGTGTCAGGTCACATTTGTTTTTTATGTATAGACAGGAATGGGACTGCTGACACAGGGATGCATGCAAACACCTGTGCATCCCTGCACCGGTAAAACACGGCCCTGCATGGGGCACGGATTGCCTTATGTGAATGAGGCCTAAGCCACTACATGCAATTTTCTGCAGCATTGTCAGCCTACAATGCAAGCTCCTTCAGTTGGCCATTGGGCTGAGAGGCGCTCCAAGTAAACAAATTGCAACAGATTTAGCAAAAAATGTTTTGCTTAAGAATAGGGTTGAGCGGCCTACCAGGTTGCGTGCTCGGATAAAGGGTCTGGTCTGGATTTTTGGGGGTACTCCACGCCATTTTTTTTTTAAATTTGGGGTGGAGTTCCCCTTACAATCCATACCAGATCTGAAGGGCCTGGTATGGATATTTGGGGGAACCGCACGCATTTTTTTTTTAAATTTGCGGCAGAGTTCCCCTTAATATCCATTCCAGACCTGAAGGGCCTGGTAATTGAATTTGGGGGAACCCCCACGCTTTTTTTTTTTTTATCAATGACTTTTCTATGTATTGCCGGGAGCCGACAATTCATTAATAGCCGCGAGTGAATTTTAAATGACTTTTTTTCCTTCAGAAATTACACTTTGTGCAGGGACAGTTCTAAGCACGGGAAACAGCGCTAATAGTCCTCAGAAGTTCTGGTCCCCATTGACTTCAATGGGGTTCGGGTTCGGGGTAAAGTTCGGTCCCGAACCCAAACTTTTTTCCGAAGTTCGGCCGAACCCGTCGAACCCGAACATCCAGGTGTCCACTCAACTCTACTTAAGAACTGTTTATAATGAGATGTAGGTCACTTTGCAAGGGCATTGTTTAGTAAATGAAGTGAAGCTCTGCTATAGTCAAATCATGCAAGCAAAAATTTCCTTTTTCACATTCACTAAGCTCAACTTGCTCAATCCCTGCTGACAAACATACTGAAAAATTGGTTTTGCGCTTGCGTACCCTTAGATAGAAGACTAGATAAGAGTCTACATAATATTCATATGACGTTTATCTGAAAACAAAAGCACTATGCATACCAAGTGTAGCACTACCCCCAGTTAAGAGGGCTGCTGGTATTGATTTGGGCCTGTACCTTACTGCTGTCAACCCCCGATAAACTGGCTCTGACCCTCCGCTGGCACAGCGGTTAAACAAGGGAGATTCTGCAGCACACGAATAATGAAAACCGCAATGCAATATACCTTCACTGTTTAACACTAAAGTACCTGTGCTGGCCGTCTCTCTGGAACAGTTAACAGTCCACACACCGTGATTGCTTAGGAGAAAAAGAAACCCTGGACTGCCGCACTCTGTATAGACAGTTATTTATTCCAAAATTTCAAGTAAAAAATCCAAATTCAAAATAAATCCATAAATCCAAAACAACAAATGCAGATAGTGTGCATGCAGGGAAGGATGGCTAACGCGTTTCACGTCACGAATTGACGCTTACTCATAGCTATGAGTAAGAGTCAATTCGTGACGTGAAACGCGTTAGCCATCCTTCCCTGCATGCACACTATGAGTAAGCGTCAATTCGTGACGTGAAACGCGTTAGCCATCCTTCCCTGCATGCACACTATCTGCATTTGTTGTTTTGGATTTATGGATTTATTTTGAATTTGGATTTTTTACTTGAAATTTTGGAATAAATAACTGTCTATACAGAGTGCGGCAGTCCAGGGATTATTTTTCTCCCATGCATCAGTGCAGAGCCAGCACCTGTGTGAGTGACTGGGCGGAAGCAGCCATTTGGTGAATTCTCAAGCTTTTGAGCGGTACGTTTTTCCTTTCCACCGTGATTGCTTAACCATAAAGTATCTTTACTAGGTAATGAAAAAGTTAGGTTAGCAAACAGGCATTTAAACATGCAGGGCCCTGCAAAGTCAAAATTATGCACAATATAACCACTGTCTTGATACACACAATCTTATACACACTAAATGTCTCTAATAGAACTGCGCTCGCGAGCTTCCCCCCCTCGTGGGCAATATGGCGCACGAACAATGTCTCCGTGAGTTATAGTTATTCCTATAGAAGGGGTCTTCGCTAGCAACGTTGGTGCACTTTTACATTTGTAATCCAAGGGGGTAACACAGTTAATGGTAATCCTATTGTGGTTTTGGGCCTACAGTCACAGGCAAAGAGACGCCCAAATTCAACTGCGCAGCGCGCTATCACTGGGCGCGCGGCACACCGCTGTGATGGCGGTGGGGCCTATGTAAAGAATCTCAGGCCTAGCACAGTTAAGAATTCCTGAGCAGGTGCTCTCTCACGAGACCATTCCGTCAACCGATCTCACTGCTGGGCTTCAGCACGCGATCTCCCGGTCACCCGCAGTCTCCGATCTTCCAGACAACCAAAGGGGAAGGTGAAGATGGCTCGACCCTCAGGAACTCTGAGATGTCAGCAGGCTCTCTGGATGAGGCTTCTCTCCCTCTCCGATCAGCAGGCTTGCTCTCCTCGGTAGGCCTGGCCTAAACCAACGCGACAGGCCCCAACAGGATCCAAGTTGCTGGGCGGGCGATGTCCAAAGAGACCGCGCGTTGCTCCTCCCTCCTTTAAATAGTCCATCCCCAGCAGACCTTGCACCGGGCAATGCACGATGGATGTTCCGTTGCACTGTGGGTATGATAGTCCGTGTAGTACCCTTGCCATTGGAGTCCAACTCTCCCGGTACCACATATTCCACCATGCACTTCCCTTCTTATTGTCAAGCAATAGCCAGCGTATTATCCAATAGGAACCAGAGGAGGATGGGACTCACTTAATGCAATATAGTCTCTTATGAACCCCATAAAGTGACACCCCGCTACACACTCCCCCCACTAAAAGTCTTTGTTCCCCAAAGATAACAAAATTCCTGCAAAAGAACTTAATTAGCGCACATGGAGAACACAGTTTACCGTAACAAAGGAATTCGACAGGGGAATCTCCCACCAAGCTTTGGAAGGGGGATTGTCCTGTCTACAGGTCACATTAAAGGGTGTAACCTATTCAGCTGTGCCAGGGAGCGAGCTAGGGTTGCCCTCCACCAAATGTACAGTGGAAGGACCAGCCTCATCTACTGTCCTTCTTGCTGTAAAAACAGCTTCTTCAGAGCATTCACCCATTTGGGTATAAGTCAGTCTTTTTGGAGGGTGAATGACTCTTCTTTCTCTTCTTGGCTTTGGGGTCTGTATATCCAAAGTAACAGGTCC
The DNA here is from genome assembly GCA_029206835.1 of Rana muscosa. Classification (NCBI taxonomy): domain Eukaryota; kingdom Metazoa; phylum Chordata; class Amphibia; order Anura; family Ranidae; genus Rana; species Rana muscosa. The sequence goes on along the minus strand of CM055116.1, from coordinate 500,031,949 downwards.
AGCTCCTTCCGTATCTTCTTTACTGATTCTCTCTTCTTGGTTAAGCGTGTTTTGCTCCTGCAGTTCCGGGAGCATCTAAATCAGATACAAGAGAGGATGAAAGTTCTCTGTGGTCTTCAGTTGGGAAGGATTCTAAAGCGTCCTCCCATTCCTCAGTAAGAGTAGGATGTGGCATAAACTCAGTAGCCTCCGGGTTCAAAGTATCTTCAGGAGGTAAAGGCGCAACATCCAAGGATTCCGGCCCTTGAGGTGGCCATAGCCAATCCAGCCCCATCTCTTCGACTTCACTGGGTACATCATCGATTCTGCTGCCCCCCCATCTGACAGAGTAGCTTGAGACCTAGTAACTGGTCCAGGGGTACTGGAGGTTGAAGGAGTCCCTTGAGGTTCCAAGGTGGGGGATAGACGGACTGCTTCTGTGAGGGGCAATAGATGATTTCTATGCCAGGTCTTCTAAGGTCCCACACTTCCTTCTGGTTTGATCTGATACACCGGCAAGCCAGGCAGCTGTTTACAGATTACATATGGCTGGGATCTCCATCGGTCAGCCAACTTGTGTTTTTCCAGGACACCTAAATTCCGCAACAACACTCTGTCCCCTGGTTGTAGATCTTGTATCCGGACCTTGAGGTTAAAGCTCCTTTTATTTCTTACTTTTCTTTGATCAGAAGCCGCCCGAGCTTTCTCGTATGCCATCCTTAAACTTTGTCTTAGTCGATCCACATACCCCTTGTGAGAAGCCGCTGAGGTCTAATCTAGAGAGGTGCCAAAGGCCAAATCCACCGGCAATCGTGCCTCCTGCCCAAAAATCAGTCTGTATGGGGAGTATCCAGTAGCGTCACTGGTTGTGCTATTAAAAGCATGCACAATAGCAGCTATGTGTTTGCTCCAATGTTGCTTCTTCTCTTCACTCAGGGTCCCCCGCATATTCAACAGGGTCCGGTTAAATCTCTCAGGCTGAGCATCACCCTGGGGATGATAGGGAGTTGTTCTGGTTTTCTTGATGCCCAGCGAATCCAACCACTTCTTTATCAGCCTACTCTTAAAGTCTCTTCCCTGATCCGAATGGAGGTGTTGAGGTAACCCGTAATGCACAGAGAACTTTTCGACAAGCACCTTGGCCACTGTTGAGGCCTTCTGGTTGGGAATGCTTGAGCATATCTAGTGAAATGGTTGGTTACTACCAGAACATTCCCTTGTCCACTCAGATCAGGCTCCAAACAAAGGAAATCAATGCATACCAGATCCAAGGGGCCCTGACTTTGTAGGTGGCCCATTGGGGCAGCTTGATGAGGCAGGGTCTTCCTCTGTATGCAGCGTGCACAAGAGTGACAGTATTCCTCCACTTCAGCCAGCATACAGGGCCAATAGAACCTGTTCCTTACGAATTGGAAAGTCCTCTCAGAGCCTAGATGGCCATTGTCATCATGTAAAGTAATCAATACTGCCCTCTGTTTTTTTTCGGGCACGAACAACTGCCACTTTTCCTCTAGATCACCAGAGGGGCCCCTTCGGTAGACCACCCCTTGATGCAACTGCAACCGGTCCCATTCCCTTCTTAGCAAACGAGCCTCTCTTGAAGAGTCCTTTGAGAACACACCTGGGTCCTGATCCTCCAATGCCTCCAATATCAACTTCCCTAGGGGGTCTTCCAGTTGATCTCTTCTCGGGTCTCCCTTTGATAGCTTTGGTAGATTCTCTTCCTCAATCTGAGTTACATCACAGTAATATTTAGGCACCCAGACAACCAAAACTCCTATTTCTTCAGCTCTGGATCCTCCATTTGCCTGGAACTCTGCTCCCTGATACAGAGCTTGCACTCCCTCTGGGGCCAGCTGAGTCCATCCTTTGGTAGAATCCCCTGTGGTATGGGCTCTTCTGGATAGGGCATCCGCATCTCTATTTCCAGCCCCAGGCCTGTATTTCACACAGAAGGTAAATCCCAAAAAGGGCTGCCAGCCAACGGTGGCCTGTGACATCTAATTTGGCGATGGTCAGAAGGTAGGTGAGCGGGTTATTGTCTGTCTTAACCACGAACTCAGCCCCATACAGGTAGTCTTTTAATTTATCCACCACAGCCAATTTTAAGGCCAGGAATTCCAGCTTGTGGGTGGGATAGTTTTTATCCGAAAGGCCCAGGCTTCTGCTCACATAAGCAACAGGTCTTAACTGGCCGTCATGCTCTTGATACAACACCCCTCCTAGATCATCACGACTGGCATCTACATGTAACTCATAGGGCTTCCTGGTGTCTGCATAGGCCAAGACGGGGGCAGTGGTTAGGCTTTCCTTCAACCTGGTAAAAGCTTCTTCACACTCGATGGTCCACTGGTCTTCTATAGACTCCCCTGGTCTCCTAGGCCCGAAATCTTTTTCAGTCCTCAGAAGCTCGTTCAAGGGCCTGGCAATCTTGGCAAAACCCTCAACAAACCTCCTGTAGTAGTAGCAGAATCCCAAAAACGACCGAAGTTCAGTCACAGTAGTAGGCCTGGGCCAAGAGGTGACAGCCTCCAACTTTTCTGGATCTGTAGAAACTCCTTCTGCGGACACGATATGTCCCAAGTAATGCACCGAAGACTGGTAGAATTGACACTTCTCCAGGGAAAGCTTTAGGCCTTCGTCGTGTAGCCTCTTCAGGACTTTCTCCAATCTTTCTCCAATCTTTCCTCATGTTCTTCCAGGGTTTTTCCGAACACAATGATGTCATCCAAATAAACCAGCACCTTTAATAAGTCAGTGGTAATAGCCTTGTTGGAAAAGACAGGGCAAATAAAAAAGGGTCTGATATCACAATTATATGATATATTATTTGATAAATTTAAAAAAACTGTGGATATTCCAGCAAGATTAGCCTGGTCAGGTGATATAGGGCCAATTTCAGATGAACAGTGGGCACAGGCATTATCAGTAATACCTCAGGCCTCCCTATCTCCAACGCAACATTTAACACAACTATTTATCCTACATAGGGCACATTACACACCAGAGAAATTATTCAAATGGAAATGTAGAGATAAAGATCAATGTCCTAGATGTAAAGGGAGAGTAGCCAATCTAATACATATGTTATGGAGATGCCCTAAACTCCATTGTTATTGGTTTGGGGTGGTATCTATGATTAATAGTGTATTTGTGAGTGGGATGCTTATGGAGCCTGGGGGTTGTCTTCTGGGTATACTGAATGAATCAAGAATCCCAGGGGAGTATATTGTTTCAATAAATAGAAGTTTATTCCAGGCTCGTAAGCTCATTGCACAAAAGTGGTTATCACTATATCCACCAACTGTAGAAGAATGGAAAATACAAGTAAGGGAAACTGTAATTAAGGAAATGTATACTTTCTTACGCAGAGGCTGTCTAGGGAAATTTGAAAAAATATGGTGGCATGATTATTTGGAGGTATGATGAGAGAGGGGAGGGGGGACGGGTGAGTAGAGACGGAAAAGGGGGGGAGATCATGGGGGCCAGGGGTAAGGGGGATGTGATTTGTTTTTTTTATTTATGTATTTTATTTTATTTAATTTATTTATTTATTTTTTTATTCCTTTTTTTTTTTTTTAACCCTCTCAATGCGGGCTTGGATTGTATGTTGTATTTGGTGTTTTTGTTGTTTGTATGTAAAAGAAATAAAAAGATGATTTGATTTAAAAAAAAAAAAACAGCACCTCACTGAGATTCATGTCCCCCACTGTCTTCTCCATAAGTCACTGAAAGGTGGCTGGGGCACCGGACAACCCCTAAGGCATGCGATTAAATTCGAAGAAACCCACAGGGGTAATAAAGGCTGTTTTCTCCTGATCTTCTGGGTGCATTTGGATTTGGTAATATCCACTTTTCAGGTCCATCACACTGAACCACTTGGCTCCAGACAAGCTCTGTAATGCATCCTCTATTCGGGGAGTGGTATACTGGTCCGGTATTGTTCTTCTATTGAGTGTCCGATAGTCAATACACAGCCTCAGTGACCCGTTCTTTTTCCTGACTACCACTATTGGAGAAGCGTATGACCTCCTGGATTCCCTGATGACACCAGTTCTCTTAAGTTCTGCCAGTTGCTCACGCAGATCTTCCAAGTCAGCCAAAGGGACCCGCCGGACTCTTTCCCTGAACGGTTTGTCTTCCTGCAGGCGAATCTTATGAGTGGCACTTCTTGCACATCCCACGTCAAACTCATTCTTAGAAAAGATCTTCTGCCACCTAGCCAACTGGATTTTTGCCCTCTCCTTCCAAGCCAGTGAGAGGGTCGTGTCTTCAAGACAAAGCTTCTCTATCCTGGCCCCTCTCTCTTCTCCCTTCTCCAAGTCCGATAGAGCGAATAGGGTGGCAGGATTCACCCGGCCCAACATCATTCTGGCTGGGATCTTCACCGGGGCAGTAGCAGTATTCCTGATGCTCACCAATACCCTACCATTGCTCTTCTTCAGTGCCCTCAACGGGACCACTTTGGGGATTACCTCCAACCCTTGATAAGTATCCAGAGGGTCTGGTTCCAGTAGGATGAAAGGGCCCGGTTGCTCCCAAGTGAGTTTGACAGTGGCCCTCAGGTTACTTCTCCCGGCTGTAGCACTTTTTCCATCTTGTCTAGCTTCCAGATCTTCCCTACTCCTTCTTTCGGGGCCTTCTGTTCTAGCACCAAACGCTGATACGCCCGGTGCAACATAGGGTGAACCCTGGGCATTGGGGTATCCTGTTCCTGGGCTATGGGTGTCAGTAGTCTCCTGACCAGGTCAGTGTTGGTCCCTATTATGAGGGAACTCTTGTTAGCTCCTGGTGGGCGAGGACAAACCACAGCCAGTGTGTCAAAGATCTCTGCTTCCCTGGCGACTGAAGGGTCGAAGGCCAATTTGATCGGGAGGTATACATCGTATGGGAAACTCTGGGTCCCAATGCCCCATATTTCCAGGTCTTCTAGCTTCTGCAAGGGCAGATGTCTCAGATGTTTTTGGTAAAAGTCCCGATATAGAAGGGTCACTTGAGCTCCTGTGTCAAGAAGGGCCTTCGTATAGATTCCTTCTACTTGAATGGGGACAACTGGGGAGGGTCCCACCAGTTTAACGGGAAATTTCCACTGAGAAGTCTCCTGACTGGGTTCTACTGCTTGAGTTTTTTTTGTTTTTTTTTCTTTCTCAGTCTCCTCCGGGACCTCAGTCCTTGTTGGGCCTGGTATGCACTGATCTCCTTCCTCCTGTCACTATATTGGGACCTGAAGCAAGAAGTATCCGATTCATTGGGTGGAGAATTGTTCTCCCTTTGCGACCTCCCTGGGTCTCGTATTTTGTTGGAGTTGGCTGGAACTGATGGGCACCCGGTTGACTCCTTCACCGGGCCCCTCTGAAGTTTTCCGCCGGCTTGCGGTATAAGACTGTAGTTTTCTTCAGACTGGGGCACACCTGCCTATAGTGCCCAATCCTAATGCAATTGAAACAAGCTTCCTCATCTTGGTTCTGTTGATAGACAGGGGTTGAGGTATTCCGGACTATTCCTTTCTTGCCTTCTTCATTTGTAGTTCCCGAGTCTTTGACCATCAAATAAGTAAGCATCTCCAACACTTGAGTCATCGGTGACTTTAAAACAGCCACCTCAGAGTCACGTTCCGTGGCTATGGCTGCTCCAACCCCAGCGGAGGGGGAAGAGGTGCGTTTATCAGCTGCTTGTTGACCTTTTAGCAAAGCCTCCTCATCTCTCATTATTCGCACCAGGTCTGGGTAACTTAAGGACATGACTCCTTCTGTGGTTTTCAAATGGAGCCAAACCGGATCGTTGCGCAGAGCCCCTCTTAAAATCTGTAGCATCCTGGCTCGGTCTATGTCCTGCGGTACCATCCCTTTCTTCAGGACTATCTGGCATTTTGTTCAATCTTCGGACATACTCAGACAAACGCTCTCCTGGCTGCTGATGCGTGTGCTCAAACTGGTAAATTAAGTCAGTTACTTTCTCCAACTGACCGAATTCCTCTTGTAACATGACTAAATAATCATAGGTAGTACAAGTGACATTGCTAAATCTTAGATTCTTCACAGCTTCCGCAGCAGCTCCCTTTAAACTTTCATTTATTCGCTGCTTCTTTTGGGCTTCTGATAGTTCCCAACCTTCCACAGACTGCATTGCTTGTTCTATCCAGGTATCAAAGTCTTCTTCTCCAAGCGGCAGAGGCTGTGTTCCAGAGAAAATCCTCAGCTCTCTGTATCAGGTCTCCACGCACACTGTGTTATTCTTTTGCCATTTTTTCATGAGGTCCCCTAAAGCGTTAAGGAGTTAAGGGCCTATAGTTGTCAGGGGTGTCGGGAAGGTTGTCGGTTCTCTTAGGGGTTTTCCTTGGCTAGTTTCAGGAACCTCTTCTTTTACAGTCTTTGGGTGCACCAGATAGTATGTCTTCCAGTCCTTGAACTGTAGACTCCGGCCTCTGAAATCCTCGGGCACACCATCCCTCCACTCTAATAATGCGTAGGTACGGGAAGTTCCTTCTTCCGGTTTGAGATCAATCACCCATGCTTTCCTGCTTGGAGATAGTAACTTCATGAGCCTGTCAACTTCCTCCTTTTCCCAGCTCTCTCCGGGAAGTTCCATAGCCACACTCGTGCCTGAAGAACCACCTGTTGATTCGCACCACTGGACCAGAGTAAAAGGATCCATGCTGGCACCATGGGCAGGGGTTTTGTTTGCAGAGTACAGGATCCCGGACGAGCCCCCACGTGTAGCACTACCCCCAGTTAAGAGGGCTGCTGGTATTGATTTGGGCCTGTACCTTACTGCTGTCAACCCCCGATAAACTCCCTCTGACCCTCCGCTGACACAGCGGTTAAACAAGGGAGATTCTGCAGCACACGAATAATGAAAACTAAATGCAATATACCTTCACTGTTTAACACTAAAGTACCTGTGCTGGCCATCTCTCTGGAACAGTTAACAGTCCACACACCATGATTGCTTAACCATAAAGTATCTTTACTAGGTAATAAAAAGGTTAGGTTAACAAACAGGCATTTAAACATGCAGGGCCCTGCAAAGTCAAAGTTATGCACAATCTAACCACTGTCTTGAGACACACAATTTTATACACACTAAATGTATCTAATAGAACTGCGCTCACGAGCTTCCCCCCCTCGTAGGCAATATGGCGCCCGAACAATGTCTCAGTGAGTTATAGTTATTCCTATAGAAGGGGTCTTCACTAGCAACGTTGGTGCATTTTTACATTTGTAATCCAAGGGGGTAACACAGTTAATTGTAATCCTATTGTGGTTTTGGGCCTACAGTCACAGGCAAAGAGACGCCCAACTTCAACTGCGCAGCGCACTATCACTGGGCGCGTGGCACACCGCTGTGATGGCAGTGGGGCCTATGTAAAGAATCTCAGGCCTAGCACAGTTAAGAATTCCTGAGCAGGTGCTCTCTCACCCGACCAGACCAATCCGTCAACCGATCTCACTGCTGGGCTTCAGCACGCGAGCTCCCGGTCACCCGCAGTTTCCGATCTTCCAGGCAACCAAAGGGGAAGGTGAAGATGGCTCGACCCTCAGGGACTCCGAGATGTCAGCAGGCTCTCTGGATGAGGCTTCTCTCCCTCTCCGATCAGCAGGCTTGCTCTCCTCAGTAGGCCCGGACTCTCCGGCCTAAACCAACGCGACAGGCCCCAACAGGATCCAAGTTGCTGGGCGGGCAATGTCCAAAGAGACCACGCGTTGCTCCTCCCTCCTTTAAATAGTCCATCCCCAGCAGACCTTGTGCCGGGCAATGCACGATGGATGTTCCGTTGCACTGTGGGTATGTTAATCCGTGTAGTACCCTTGCCATTGGAGTCCAACTCTCCCAGTACCACAAATCCCACCATGCACTTCCCTTCTTATTGTCAAGCAATAGCCAGCGTATTATCCAATAGGAACCAGAGGAGGACGGGACTCACTTAATGCAATATAGTCTCTTATGAACCCCATAAAGTGACACTCCGCTACACAAGTAAAACTGGAAGTTGAAAAATAGCGTGGCTCTTTTTGCTAAGCTCCAATTGAAAATGCTTACCACTGAATGTGAACAAAAATGCAGATCAGAGGTTCTAACTTCACCGTGACTGAACTTGCTTTGTACTTGTTCCATATTAGTGTCCCGGAAAGTCCTGAATCCACTGGATCACCCTGACAGCCATGAGAAAGCTGTAAAAAGCCTTAGCAATATAAACTAATCTGTATGACAACAACTTTGGCCTTTTCCAGTTTGACTGATACATGATAGTCCAAGGGCCCAGTAATCCCTTTGGGATCCTTCGCCGAGAACCATGGACTTTGCACTACATATCAAAAATAACAACAATAAAAATTACAATAAACAATAGAAGCAATAATAAAACAACAAAATACACTTTACAACTTTACACTTGGGGCTTCCCACAGTAGAAGCACCACTACATACCGTAGTATGTATTATTGTTCCACGGGGCTAGAGAATACTTAGCAGGCTTGCCCCCTCATCTCTTTAAAACTTGACACATATGAATTACACATTTTCAGTGGCTAATTACTGTAGATGCCATCAGTGCCTTACCTGCATTCAGCAGCAACAGAACCTGTGTTATTCATAACTGTCAAGTTTGAAAGGACACCTCTAATTCTTAATAAATTACATTAATATGACAGTGTGTTTTTAAACTGGTGCTGCTTTTTCACTCCCAGTAAGGTCTCTGCATATGCAATCTTAATATCCAGTAAACTTTACTTTACAATATATAGTATTTACATTTCTCATCCAGAAAATAAATTAAGATTAGGGAAGTAGCTCCATGTCATGAGTCCCCAGAGGGAAATTATAACAGACCATTTATTGCAGGTAATCCCACAGATTTGACCTAACAATAATAAGCAGCACTGCAAAAATCTAACACATGGTTACTATTTGTCTCCATTTCCCAGGGTCAGTCCCTAATTTGAGGGGTCTTTCCCCAGGAAATGTTTGTCCCTGGCTGAAGTAGTGTAAACATTATACTACACAGTCACCAGATCGACAGTAGCAATTTTGGGTTGGCGCTTGAGCAGTGCAAATGTTGGTTCAGCATTTGTGAAGTTGAAAAGCTGACCATCATATATTGGAGTAAAGCCTGAGCAGTCGATGCCTTTTGCATTTTGCCTGAGAAAGAGAAGAGGGGGAAGGCGATGCATGTCGACCTTGATATGGGTGAAAAAACCAGGCTCAGTCAGTCACCAGTGAGCCAAGACAAGGTACCGTATATATTTTTTATGCACTTATATAAGGTCATAAAGGACAGGGAGTAGGGGGGATTCTGAAGGATGCCAGGTGTATGTGTGGGGGAGAGGGTGGCTTGGATTCTGGAGGATGCAGGGTGTATGGAGGATTCTGAAAGATGCAGGGTGCATAGGGGAATTCTGGAGGATGCAGAGTGTATGGGTGGATTCTGAAAGATGCAGGGTGTATGGGGGAATTCTGGAGGATGCAGAGTATATGGGTGGATTCTGAAAGATGCAGGGTGTATGGGGGAATTTTGGAGGATGCAGAGTGTATGGGTGGATTATGAAAAGATGCAGGGCGTATGGGGGAATTCTGGAGGATGCAGAGTGTATGGGTGAATTCTGAAGATGCAGGGTGTATGGGGGTATTCTGGAGGATGCCGAGTGTATGGGTGGATTCTGAAAGATGCAGGGTGTATGGGGGAATTTTGGAGGATGCAGAGTGTATGGGTGGATTCTGAAAGATGCAGGGTGTATGGGGGAATTCTGGAGGATGCAGAGTGTTTAAGGGGGGGGGTTGGAGTATGCAGGGTGTATAGTGGGGGATTTTGGAGGATGACAAGTGTATGGGAGGATTCTGAAGGATGCAGAGTATATGGGGAAATCTTGGAGGATGCAGAGTGTATATGGCGATTCTGGAGGATGCAGGGTGTATGTAGAATTTTGGATGGTGCAGAGTGTATGGGGGGATTCTGAAGGATGCGAGGTGCACAGGTAGATTCTGGAGGGTGCAAAGTGTATGGGGGACTCTGAAGGATGCAAGGTGCACAGGGAGATTCTGGAGGGTGCAAAGTGTATGGGGGATTCTGGAGAATGTTGGGTCTATGGTGTGGGATTCTGGAGGGGGCAGGATATATGGGAAACACCAGAAAGAAACCATAGACACTGTCTTGGGGGTTACTACTGCTGCCAATGACACCATGAGGCTTACTGTACTCCCACATTATAAGCCCTAACACTGAAGATACATTGTTTCGTGGATGTGGTTAAAAGTGGGCATGATCCCCCTGGCAATTTTGATCAGGAGTGCCCCAGACGTCCTGGGCCTGCAAGTGCGTAAATTGGAAGAGCGGCTGTCCCTGTATGTGGATGACGCACTACTGAACCTGAATGACGCGGGTCCCTCGCTCTTGGCCGCCTTGCAAATTTTTTAAGAATTTGATGGGTTCTCAGGCATCAAGATAAACTGGGCAAAATCTGTGTTATTCCCCACAGGTGAGGGTGCAGTTCCTCGGGCCGCCCCCTCTCCCCTGCGGTGGGTTGAGGAATTCCGCTATCTTGGGGTCCTAGTATCCAAACATCCCTCTGACTATATAGCAAAAAATCTTCTACCTGTCCTGGCTACCCTACGTGCAAAATGTGCCAGGTGGGCTAACCTACCCCATAACCTACTGGGACGTATCAATCTCCTTAAAATGGTGATGCTGCCTAAATTTAACTACCTGTTTAGGAACTGTCCAGTGTGGGTTCCGGTCTCGTTTTTCAAAGAAATCGATAAGTGTGTGGGATCTTTCATTTGGAATGGGGCGATCCCCAGATTGGTACACTCCACCTTATGGTTGCCTGCTCATCTGTAGGGATTGGCCCCTTCCTAATTTTCTATACTATTCGGCCACAATGCTGGTGACGGTTCAGTGGTGGTTCCAGGGCTCCAGATCCAATGCTGAGGTCTGTCTAAGCTCGCTGGCTCACCTCCAGGGGCATATGCTGCGACTTCGGGGCCTACGCGGGTGACGTGGAGGGTATGGACAGCTTCTAAGAGACATTATATGCGGCCTGACCAATGGTCACCAGAGCATCCGCTGTGGGGGAATCCCAACCTTCCACACTTCCGTACCATTCGGGACCCTCACATATGGGCCAGGTATGGTATTACAACTTTGAGACAGTTTATGCCCCAGGGTGTGTTGATATCACTCTCAGACTGATTAAATACAATCTATCCCAATGGATGCGGTTTCGATACCTGCAATTACGACATGCTGCTTTGGCCCAGTTTCCTCGCTTGCCTCTCCTCCAGGCTAACCCCATTGGAGAACTTCTGGCACTAGGAGACCTTGCTAAACCCCTCTCCACTCTCTATGGAGCACTCCTGGGCTCAGACTCCCCCGAGATAGAAGGACTGTGGGACACATGGCATAGAGGCATACCTTCACTGGACAGGGAGGGTTGGGAGGACTGCCTTGACTATGGCCCCAAACTATCTCCTCCAATGACAAGCTCATCCAGGAGAAATTCTTACATAGAATCTACTACATGCCCCAAAAACTCCATTGCATATTTCCGGACAGAGACCCCACTTGCCCTAGGTGTAAAACGTATGTAGGTACATTCTTCCATATGTTTTGGGAATGCCCAATCATATCAACCTATTGTTCAGCGATATTCAGTGAAATAAATTTGAGGCTACAATTGTCCCTTCCACTACTGCCTGAGCTGGCCCTGCTGGGGGTTCACGAGGATGCACAATGCTCTCATCATTTCAAATTGTTAATTTCTTACCTTTTACTCTATGCAAAGAAGGAGATTCTCTTGAAATAGACCTCACCTTCCCCTCCATCCCTCTCCTCTTGGGAGGCACAGATTGATGTGGCCCTGCCTATGTATAGGGTCACTTACATAAATCTGGGCTTGTCAGTGGAAATATGATAAGGTGTGGGCCCCTTGGACCTCTTCCTAGGTGTCCCATAGTGATTAATTCATTGTGGTCACTGCGAAGTATGGGACTGAAATGCGCCTGATGGCAACCCTGCTCTCTGCACTGTATTATTATGGACATTGACTTGTTACTGTATACTTTGGTGACCCCACATCCACGTTTTGTATGTGTATATGTCTATTTAGCATGAAGTGTTTTGTACTATGTCAACTGGTATGCTGTATTCACCCTATATGACAACAATAAAGCACCCTTGTTTGTTAAAAAAGGTGGGCATGATCATTAGGGGTGTCCCCCGATTTCATTTTGAAAATCTGTTAACATTAATATAACAGAAAAATCTAACCTATTTCTTCATACCTTTTGACTAATGATAATGTTCCCTGGATACATTATTATACATTTACATGACATAGCCTTCCCTGTGATGCTTTGGCCCCATAGCATGGTTTGCTTGTGGCTGCAATTATATCTTTATAAGTATTTAATATTGAAGAACTTTTTAAAATGTGTAAGGATCTGCTGACCTCTACTGTTAGCTGCCAATATCACAGCGGTATGTATAATTATATATTAACACTTTCTGTCTCTGGGGTGGCTAAAAAAAACAGAAGGAGGAAGTGGGAAGTGAGTAAGGCAGAGAAAGTCTCAGTCTTTGGCCAAGGATTTACTGCTGCTGTATTTTCACCTAGACCAGAAGCATAGACTATTAAGCAAGTATTCCTATGATTTATAGTTTACCTGCAGCTGTCCATAGCTTCTTGATTAAATAGCTAAATCCTTGTGACTGACTTATCTCTGTTCTATTGTTATTATCTCATATGCACAGTGCCAGACAGCTAGGTCTGCGTGTATGTGGTGGTCACCTTCCAGAATATTAGTGGGTGAACCTGTTTATTGCAATATAGTTCATATGCAGATCTTGTCACTTCTGGTCTGGAATTCTATAGCTACTTTTATCTTAGGGCTCGATAACCAGCATAGGCTAGAGCCAGGCTGGGCATCTGACAACCACTTTTGGTAGTTAGAGTTCCAGTTGCATGTCAGGTTAGAAACTAATAGGGCGGAACTAAGGTACAGAGTACTATATATAGGCTGATTTTGAGTTCCAATGCCACCCCACAATTTCTTCATGTGAGAAGCTGCATTCCAGGCTGGTTGGACAACAGTTGGAGGATCCCCCATCACCTTTGATCTTGTCTTCAGGTCTCCAACTCGAAGACAAACAATGCATCCTGATCATCCTTTAGGGGGCCCCTGTAACTTCAACATTGCTTCAACATTCATTTGGAGGAATTTGCATTAATACCAATATATACCTTGGTATATGTGTACAATTTCGTTAGGATTCTTGTTGGGCCCTTAGCTAATAATACCCTTTTGTACATGTATGGATGTATTTACTGGTATTAATCTTTTCTTATATAAAACTTGTACTATTTCCATACTGGGGTACATCTATATACGTATTGTGAGGGGGTTAGCTCGGCAGCGGGTGTGTGTGACCCCCGGGATGGGCTCCCCACACAAAAACAGGCCCAGCAAACGGAGGTTGTGGTTTTCAAAATCAAAAAAAGGTGCAGTTTATTTTCTATTTACAGTGACAAAACACAGCAAAGCCAAAAGAAACATAAACAAAATAAATCCTGGTCAACTTGACCTCTGACTAAACATACAGGTTTCCTAACTAACAACTGGGATCAGCCTAGTGCTGTCCTAGTCCCTAAGTCCCTGGTTTTAAATGTCCAAGCAAATAGCCACACAGGCTTTGTCTCACCGCACAGGGGTTCACTCTCCCTAGACAGTCCACACAGGTCTGGTTCCAGGCATGAGCTAACATCTAATGAAGCTGGGAGTTCTTATAGAGGCCTAAATGAGCTGACAAGCTTCAGCTGGTCTCATCAACTCCCTGTCTGCACGACGCCCCACACTCTCCCTAGACATATGAGTCATCCATGAGCCCACTAGCCTTAGCTGGGCTTATACAACTCTCCACCTAGTTGTATAAGTCGGCGTAAAGCCTGAATCTGGGCGAAATATATCTACCCCCCTGGATGCAACCAGGTGACTTTACCTTCCTGCTGTCACATACCCCCCCCTCTTGTTTTAACCTCGGGGTTGGAACACCAGCAATCAGGCATTCATGTACTCGAGACAAAGCATCCACATTCCCCATTTGAACGCCAGGGCGATGCTTTACTGTGAAGTTGAATTCCTGGAGGGCCAGGAACCACCTATTCACTCTTCTATTTGTTTCCTTGTTTTGAGCCATCCACTTTAACGGAGCGTGATCCGTAACCATGTCAAAGTGCCTACCTAGCAGATAGTACCGAAGGGAATCTAGAGCCCACTTCACCGCTAAACACTCCTTTTCAACGGTGGCGTAATTTACCTCATGGGACTTCAACTTCCTGCTGAGGTAAATGACTGGGTGCTCTTCCCCGTTCCAGACCTGGGACAATACTGCTCCTAACCCCACATCTGACGCATCACTTTGTACGACAAAGTCTTTAGAGAAGTCGGGTGAGTACAACACTGGCTGGCTACATAAGGCTTGTTTCAAGAATTGGAATGCTGCCTCAGCCTCGGGGGTCCATTTAATCATGACCGACCCTTTCCCCTTCGTTAGGTTGGTTAGGGGCACAGCCTTAGAAGCAAAGTGGGGAATGAATCGCCGATAATACCCAGCGATTCCCAGAAAGGCTCGTACCTGCTTCTTGCTGTTGGGACGTGGCCAACTCTGGATGGCCTCGACTTTGTTGAGTTGGGGTTTTATTACTCCCCTCCCAATGGTGTACCCAAGATATTTGGCCTCCTCCTACCCAATGGTACACTTCTTGGGGTTAGCCGTAAACCCCGCTTCCCGAACAGAGTCCAGGACTGCTTGCACTTTTGGCAGATGTGAGGCCCAATCTGTGCTATGGACAATTACGTCATCCAGGTAAGCCGCAGCATACTTCCGATGGGGCCTCAGCATCTGGTCCATTTTCCGCTGGAATGTGGCCGGCGCATTCTGTAACCCGAACGGCATTCTTTTATATTGGAACGCCCCGTCTGGGGTTACAAATGCGGTTTTCTCTTTGGCCAATTTGGCCAGGGGGATTTGCCAATACCCTTTTGTGAGGTCAAGAGTCGTCATGTATCGGGCTGTTCCCAGCCGGTCGATCAACTCATCTATACGTGGCATGGGGTAGGTGTCAAATTTTGTAACTTTGTTCAACTGACGAAAATCGTTACAAAATCGCCAGCTCCCATCCGGTTTAGGCACCAACACAATGGGACTAGACCAATCACTTTGGGACTCCTCTATCACCCCTAAGTTCAGCATTTTCTGTACTTCCTCCCGTATTGCCTCCCGTCGGGCCTCTGGGATCCGATAGGGTTTTAACTTCACCCTTTCACCGGGCGGGGTAATGATGTCATGCTCTACCCCAAATGTTTGTCCCGGCAGCTCAGAGAATACCTCCTTGTTGCGAAGCACAAACTCCTTAACCTCCTGTTGTTGGGGTTGTGACAAGGTGGCTGCTATTCCAACCTCAGGAATCACGCAACCAGTTTGAGCTGGTGACCAAGTGTCTGCGACTAGGGACTCTCTATCCCTCCAGGCTTTCAACAGATTAACGTGATAGATCTGTTCGGGCTTTCGCCTTCCTGGTTGTCTGACCTTGTAATTCACTTCGCTCACTTTTTCCATTATCTCGTAGGGGCCTTGCCATTTGGCAAGGAATTTACTTTCAACCGTAGGGACAAGCACCAGTATCCTATCCCCCGGGGAAAAGGTACGGGTCTTGGCTCCACGGTTGTACACTCTCTGCTGTGCTAACTGCGCTTGGGCCAAATGTTCCTTCACGATGGGCATTACCTGTGCAATTCGGTCTTGCATCAGGGCGACATGCTCAATCACACTCCTGTGGGGAGAACTCTCACTTTCCCAAGTTTCCTTGGCAATATCCAACAGCCCTCTTGGGTGTCTCCCATACAGTAACTCAAAGGGGGAGAATCCCGTAGAGGATTGGGGCACCTCCCTAATAGCAAACATCAGATAAGGAAGTAGACAGTCCCAATCCTTTCCATCTCTATCCACCACTTTCTTCAACATTTGTTTTAGGGTTTTGTTGAATCTTTCAACCAGCCCATCGGTTTGGGGGTGATACACAGATGTACGTAATTGCGTCACTTTGAACAATTTACACAGCTCCTTCATAACCCGGGACATAAAGGGTGTACCTTGGTCCGTAAGCAGTTCTTTACAAATACCCACCCGGCTAAACACAAGAGATAGCTCTTTGGCTATGGTTTTGGCCGAGGTATTTCGGAGAGGGATCGCTTCTGGATAACGGGTGGCATAGTCCATTATAACTAATATGTACTGGTGCCCCCTAGCGGACTTGATTATAGGACCTACCAAATCCATGGCGATCCTCTCAAACGGGACCTCAATGATGGGTAGAGGGACCAGCGGGCTACGGAAATGTGGCATCGGGGCCGACCTCTGACACACAGGGCAGGAGGAACAATAATTTTCTATGTCCTTCATCACCCCCGGCCAATAGAATCTCTGTAATACCCTCTCTCGGGTTTTCTCTGTCCCCAGATGACCTCCAAGAATGTGCCCATGGGCCAACTCCAACACCAACTTCCTGTAAGGTTTGGGCACCACAAGCTGCTCAACGGTTTCTTCTGCCCTTTTTGCCACCCGATACAGTAGGTCCTTCTCTACGCTGAAGTATGGGTAAGTGCAGGTATTATCTGGGTTCACTAACTCGCCATCTATTTTCACTACGTTTTCCCGTGCCTTTATTAGGGCGGGGTCTTTCAACTGTTCTGTGGCAAAGTTTTCCCTGTGAACCTCAAGATCAGAAAACTCCACAGACGGTAGGTTTTCGTCTGAGGAGGTGGGCTCCTCTCCAGTTTCTTGAGTCTCCCCTGCCAATACTGATAAGGGAAATTCCGGAGAGTCCTCACCACTCTCAGGGGAGTTCTGGCTATCACATTCCTGGTACATAGGGGCACCAGTGGGGGGCTCAGGATCATCCCACAGTTCCCAGAACTTCGGAAAATCCCTTCCCACAATGGCGTCATACGGTAACTGAGATACTAAGCCCACTGGATGAGAGAGGGTACCTTTGGGGGTCTCGAAACACACTGTAGTCACTGGATACTCTCGGGTGTCCCCATGCACACAAATAACAGCTACCTTGCTATTCCCAGAGACCTCTGTTTTAACTAAGTCAGCCTTTATCAGGGTCACAAGGCTACCTGAATCCAGCAATACCACAACATTTCTACCATTAACACACATTTTGCATAAATGTTTCTCAGTTCCTCGAATGGCAGTGCATGCGACTGTCGCACACAGCGACTGACGTCTGCCCGTCAGAAAGTCACACTGCATGGGTTCCTCCACAACCGGGCAATTGGCTGCAATATGTCCCGCTTGCCGGCAGCGGTAGCAAACGATCCTTCTTGCCGCCTCTTGAGCCGCTGATTTCCCAGGCTGTTCTCGCCAAACTTGGGGTAGAGCTCCCACCCTCTCACTCTCTCCACCCTTACCCCTTGGAATCCTCTTATCCGCCCCTGGGGATGGTCTGGTCTTAGGGTGGAAAGTCCGAGTGTCTCTGGAAGAGGCCGTCAGGTTCTCTGTAGCCAAGTATTTCTCCACACGATCCACAAGACCATCGGCCGTCTCTGGGTCTCCATGGCTTACCCACTTTTGGATGGCAGTAGGAAGAGCTCTCAAAAACCGATCCATTACAACACGTTCCACAATCTTTGGTGCGGACAAAGTCTCTGGCTGTAGCCACTTTCTGCTCAGGTGAATGAGATCATACATTTGAGACCTGGGGGGTTTTCCAAGCTGGAAAGTCCAGTTATGCACACGCTGAGCCCGGACAGCCTGGGTGACACCCAGCCTTGCCAATATCTCAGCTTTTAGCATCACATAGTCTTTTGCTTGGTCAGGCTCTAGGTCATAGTAAGCCTTCTGCGATTCACCAGTTAACAGAGGAGCCACCAGTCCAGCCCACTGCTCCTCAGGCCACTTTTCTCTTTCAGCAGTCCTTTCAAATGTGGTCAAAAATACCTCTGGATCATCCTCTCCAGTCATTTTTGTCAATAAACGACTCACCCCAAAGGACGCGGTATTAGTGGGACGGCTTTCCTCACTGGTCTGCGGACGTTGCTGCATTACTGCTTCCATTTGTTGTAGTCTCTGCTCTTGCTTCTGTAACAGGTCTATGAAGCGGGCCTCAGATTGCTGCTGGGCTTGTTGCTGAGCTTCCAGACTCTGTTGGTGAGCTTGCTGCTGGGCTGCAAGGCTCTGTTGATGAGCTTGCTGCTGGGCTGCGAAGTTCTGTTGTTGAGCTGCAAGGCTCTGTTGATGAGCTGCAAGGCTCTTTTGCAAACCTGCATTTGTCTGCTGTTGATTGGCATTTGCTAGAGCCAGCTGCTTCAGTATCTCCTCCATGCTGGCTTAAAAAAAACTGCCACTGGTTCTCCACCAACTGTGAGGGGGTTAGCTCGGCAGCGGGTGTGTGTGACCCCCGGGATGGGCTCCCCACACAAAAACAGGCCCAGCAAAACGGAGGTTGTGGTTTTCAAAATCAAAAAAAGGTGCAGTTTATTTTCTATTTACAGTGACAAAACACAGCAAAGCCAAAAGAAACATAAACAAAATAAATCCTGGTCAACTTGACCTCTGACTAAACATACAGGTTTCCTAACTAACAACTGGGATCAGCCTAGTGCTGTCCTAGTCCCTAAGTCCCTGGTTTTAAATGTCCAAGCAAATAGCCACACAGGCTTTGTCTCACCGCACAGGGGTTCACTCTCCCTAGACAGTCCACACAGGTCTGGTTCCAGGCATGAGCTAACATCTAATGAAGCTGGGAGTTCTTATAGAGGCCTAAATGAGCTGACAAGCTTCAGCTGGTCTCATCAACTCCCTGTCTGCACGACGCCCCACACTCTCCCTAGACATATGAGTCATCCATGAGCCCACTAGCCTTAGCTGGGCTTATACAACTCTCCACCTAGTTGTATAAGTCGGCGTAAAGCCTGAATCTGGGCGAAATATATCTACCCCCCTGGATGCAACCAGGTGACTTTACCTTCCTGCTGTCACAGTATGGTCAATGTTATATGCTGGTTACAGTAGTTCCTCTTTATTTATCCTTTAATTTATCTTTGAGTTATCCTAATATACCTTTATTATCAAACCAATTCTTCCACTTAGCAAAAGCTCGGGTTTTGTTATTTACCTACAGGCTTAGCGCACTATTCTGTTTGGGGAGGACCATTTCTCATACATATGTCCCCCACCTCCCATCCATAAAGTGGGCTACATATAACTTCTATATCACTATATTTTATCAAAAAAAAATGTAATGATAAAAACAGGATATAGTGTTTTTTACTGCAGTTGCAGTTTCAAGAGGAGGATGAGCAAGGCTCTAAATTTGCAAATAAATCTGATTTTATTTAGCAGTGAGCAGGCAGAAAATCTAATAGTTAAATGGATGAAGCTGAAAGAGTCCAGGCAAGCTATTTATCAAAGTGTTATCGACCAAGAAGGCCATGCTGGTATTTTGCACAGGAAGTTTTTTTCTTCCACAGTGACAAATGATCTGCATAATTAGAGTTAACTGAATGTAAATATAGATTCAGCATTCTTGTGTCTTTAGACAACATACAGAAGCAATTGTAGCATATAGGTAGCTGTGATGTGAGTCTGTTTGATGGCCTATTTAATATGCATTTCAGAAAACTTTAAACAGCTGGCTAAATGCAGTGGATATCTGGAGTTCATGTAATTTTTTTTGCACAGGTATTTTTGATTCTGTGGGCCCAGTACAGCAAATTAGTCATCAGACTGAGTCTGCAAAAATTGCTCATGGGTATTGTGGAAGTCTGGGCAGCACAGTGGCTTAGTGGTTAGCAGATATGCATTGCAGCACCTGCATTGTATTTCCCTGTGCTTTGTGTGAGTTTTATTTCCAATACCAAAAACATGCTGGTAGGTTAATTGCCTCCTGTCTAAATTGACTGTAAAAAATGGGTTAGGGCTAAAGAAAAAACCTGGCTATCTACCTAGTAAAAATTAATCAAAAAAGTTTTATGAAAAAGGCCCTCAAGCATATCCGACATTGCGCCAAGAGAGCTGATCCATAGAAACGAGAGTCAAACACAACCAAATGAGATGTCAAGCGCGTGTTGTGAAAGGATTAGTAACATTTGGCCAAATCAGGATAGTTTTTGTGTAGCGGCAATAGGCACAAGAGTTTGTGTCATATTCCAAAATCCAAATGACAAGTGCTTAGGGGCAATAGAATAAACTGTAATGCCTTGGCGGATGGTAGTAAGTCTGTAATACCCAGAATTATTCCACTATAAAGCCAAATGTATTTTGTTAAAATGGTTCCGTTTATGGTACTGTAAAGGAGAAAAAACAGTTCACTTAAGTTTAGATTTAAGGATACATAATAAAGTCAGAGTGATTAAGAGAAATAGAGAATAGCTGACTTATGCTCAGAGACTGTTGTGGAAACTAAGGGAAGGGAACAGAAGAAAGCTGGAAAGGTGACCTGGGGTGTGCCGTGGTCACGAGGTCAGTATGCCTAAAAAGGGGCATACCCAAGTAGTGATAAAAAATAAGAAAAGATAAAATAAAGGGAATGGGTGGGTGGGACAAAACGAAAGGGGAAAGCCGACAGCCAGGGAGGACCAGGGGCTGGCTTTTAACAGTGAGGCTCCTCCCACAAATTCAGGCGGGCCTACGCCCCGTCTTCCTACTGGTGCTCAGAGACTCTTGTGGAAACTAGGGGAAGGGAACAGAAGAAAGCTGTAAAGGTGACCTGGGGTGTGCCGTGGTCACGAGGTCAGTATGCCTAAAAGGGGGCAAAAACGAAAGACAGTAGGATGAATATGCAAAGGAAGTTTATTGAAACAAAATTACAACTAATCAGCCAAATGAACAAATGCTTGAGACTAGGGATGAGCCAAACACCCCCCAGTTCGGTTCGCACCAGAACTTGCGAACAGGCAATAAATTTGTTTGAACATCCGAACACGTTAAAGTCTATGGGACTCGAACATGTCATTTCTGAAGGAAAAAAAGTCATTTAAAAGCACTCGCGGCTAAAGATGAATTGTCAGCTCACCGGCAATACAGAGAAAAGTCATTGATAAAAAAAAAAAAAAATGCGTGGGGGTCCCCCCAAATTCAATTACCAGGCCCTTCAGGTCTGGTATGGATATTAAGGGTTCCTCCCAAAAATCCATACCAGACCCTTTATCCGAGCAGGCAACCTGGCAGGCCGCAGGAAAAGAGGGGGGGACGAGAGAGCGCCCCCCCCATCCTGAACCGTAGCAGGCCACATGCCCTCAACATGGGGAGGATGCTTTGGGGGTCTGTGTTAAAGGTGTCTTCCAGATTCCGATAAGCCCCCCGCCCGCAGACCTCCACAACCACCGGGCAAGGGTTGTGGGAATGAGGCCCTTGTCCCCATCAACATGGGGACATGGTGCTTAGAGGGGTCACAGACCCCCAAAGTATCCTCCCCATGTTGAGGGCATGTGGCCTGGTACGGTTCAGGAGGGGGGGTGCTCTCTCGTCCCCCCTCTTTTCCTGCAGCCTGCCAGGTTGCGTGCTCGGATAAAGGGTCTGGTATGGATTTTGGGGGGGAACTCCATGCCATTTTTTTTTTATTTGGCGTGGAGTTCCCCTTAAAATCCATACCAGACCTGAAGGGTCTAGTATGGATATTTGGGGGGAACCCCGCGTAATTTTTTTGAAAAATTTGACGCAGGGTTCCCTTTAATATCCATACCAGACCTGAAGGGCTTGGTAATTGAATTTGGGGGGACCCCCACGCATTTTTAATTTGTTTTTATCAATGACTTTTCTCTGTATTGCCGGGAGACGACAATTCATTATAGCCACGAGTGCTTTTAACCACTTCAATACCATGCACTTATACAGCTTCCTGCCCAAGCCAATTTTGAGCTTTCAGCGCTGTCGCAATTTGAATGACAATTGCGCGGTCATGCTACACTGTACCCAAACAAATTTTTTATCATTTTGTTCCCACAAATAGAGCTTTCTTTCGGTGGTATTTGATCGCCTCTGCGATTTGAATTTTTTGCGCAACAAATAAAAAAAGAGCGAAAATTTTTAAAAAAACGATGTTTTTCTTTGTTTCTGTTAATTTTTTTTGTAAATAAGTACCTTTTCTACTTCAATGACGGGCACTGATAAGGCGGAACTGAAGGGCACTGATAAGGCGACACTGATGGGCACCGATGAGGTGGCACCAATGAGGTGGCACTGATGAGGTGACACTGATGGGCACTGATGATGGGCACTGATAGGCGGCACTGATGGGCACTGATATGTGGCACTGGTATGCGGCACTGATGGGCACTCATAGGTGGCACTGATTGGCACTCATAAGTGGCACTGATTGGCACTCATAGGCGGCACTGATTGGCACTCATAGGCGGCACTGATGGGCACTCATAGGCGGCCCTAATGGGCACTTTTAGGCGGCACTGATGGGCACTTATGGGTGGCACTGATAGGTGGCACGGACGGGCACTGATAGGTGGGCACTTATGGGCACAGATGGGCACTGATAGATGACACTGATGGACACTAGTAGGTGGCACTGGTGACACTGCTGCCTAGCAATGCCAGCCACCACACATTATTTTCTTGGCATGATCGTGCCAGTCAGTGCCCATGTGTGGGCACTGATTGGCATGTGTTTTTATGTTTTTTTTATATTTTTTTTAGTTTTACTACATGTGGATGGCCATGGGGGCCATCCACATGCTTAGGGCTTCCCTGGTGGTCCTTGGGGGCTTCCCTGGTGGTCCAGTGTGGGTATCCGAGGGGGGGCTGCGCTGATAAACAATCAGCGCGAACCCCCCCTGTCAGGAGAGCCGCCGATCGGCTCTCCTCTACTCGCGTCTGTCAGACGCGAGTGAGGAAGAGCCGATCAACGGCTCTTCCTGTTTACTTTCTGATCAGCCGTGATTCGACACGGCTGATCACATGGTAAAAAGCCTCCGACGGAGGCTTTTTACCGAGATCAGTGTAGCGGTGGGTCAGACTGACCCACCGCTCCACCGATCGCCGCGATGCGCGCCCCCCCGGGCGCGTGGCGGCTGTTATCCCGCAGGACGTCATATGACGTCCAGTGTGGATAACAGAACCACTTCCCGGACGTCAATTTGCTATCAGACGCGAGTGAGGAAGAGCCGATCAACGGCTCTTCCTGTTTACTTTCTGATCAGCCGTGATTCGACACGGCTGATCACATGGTAAAAAGCCTCCGACGGAGGCTTTTTACCGAGATCAGTGTAGCGGTGGGTCAGACTGACCCACCGATCGCCGCGATGCGCGCCCCCCCGGGCGTGTGGCGGCTGTTATCCCGCAGGACGTCATATGACGTCCAGTGTGGATAACAGAACCACTTCCCGGACGTCAATTTGCTATTGACTGGGCGGGAAGTGGTTAAATTACTTTTTTTCCTTCAGAAATTACACTTTGTGCAAGGACAGTTCTAAGCACGGTAAAACAAGCGCTGCTTTACAGGCATACTATACACACTCCCTAGGTACGAAATTTAAAGGAATATTTCACTTTTATTGTTTCACTTTAAGCATTATTAAAATCACTGCTCCCGAAAAAACTTCAGTTTTTAAAACTTTTTTTGCATTGATACATGTCCCCTGGGGCAGGACCCGGGTCCCCAAACACTTTTTATGAAAATAACTTGCATATAAGCCTTTAAAATTAGTACTTTAGATTTCTCCCATAGACTTTTACAGGGTGTTCCGCGGCTTTTCGAATTTGCCACGAACACCCCAAATTGTTCGCTGTTCGGCGAACAGGCAATGTTCGACTCGAAGCTCATCCCTACTTGAGACATTTCCATGAGTGGCTCCGGGATGTACCTGGAGTAGCACGATGACCTCCACCTGCCTAACCTTTTGATGATATGAACTCCTGGCGCGAGGCCGCAGAAGCTGCCCCTATCCTGAAAGAATGGTCCCAGTAAGATTTGGGATTCAACCCCAGATTCCCTAAGAGGATGCGGCAGTGCTTAATGAAAAGTGCCAAGGTGAGAGGGGCCCTGTTAAATGGCAAAAGAGGACTATCCCTGGGTCTATCTGACAACTGGGCCATGAGTAGATCCAAGACCGAAACCGGGCACCAACCAGCCTCGACCTTGAAATACCTGATATCAGTACCAGCCCAAGTTTGCTGCGTTTTACATGCATCCAGGTGTAGCAGGAAATGGTAGGGTACCTGACTAACTGACTAATGGACAGTGTACGGGACTTTGCTCCAGTACGAGCAAACTCCCCCGGTCTAAGAAAACCATAAAAGGCTAAATATATTGCTGCCTTCAGCACCAGACTAGGTAGCTGCCCAAAAGAAGACCTAGACAATACTTCCGACATGGCTCGGAAGATGTGCCCTGTGATTGGAAGCCTGTTATTGGGGCTGGGGGGGGTTTCTTTTCTGAATACCCCTAAGGATAGCTTTAACAGAATGAGCTGCAAACTGTCAGGGAAATAGCTGAGTTATTGGCATTCCTGCCAGTGTCCATCGTGGCCGTGCCAGACTAACACCTATGCGCATGCACGCACGGAGATGCGCCGCACGGACAGCGCGTACAGACGCACACAGACTGTGTGGGAGCACCCCCCGGCCTATTTAAACCTGTCACTGGCACATACAAGTTGGTGGATTATCATCAGCTTCCTGTGTCTCCTCTATATTGTGTATCCTGAATCTCTGGCTTGACCCTTGGCTTGCATCTGGACCTGTGACCCTGCTTATCTCCTCGCATCTGACCTCGGATTGGCTGACTATTCCATTATCTTCTGCTCCTGTGTATGACCCGGCTTGTTCCTGTAATCCTCTTGGACTGATTCCTGTGTTTGACCCCTGGCCTGGCTACAGACTCTGTTCGTGGTTTACCTATTGTCCCGCACCAGAACCCTTCCTTGCACGGCTGCTGATTCCGCTCTTCCAGCGCACCCCAGCTACCTTCTGCCTGCATCTACCCAGTCGGCAGCAGTATTGGCAATCCGTGCACCTTTAGGCCCCGCACTCCCTGTCTCAAAGGGACATTGAGAGCAGAAAACACAGCCACCAGTTTCTGTAAATCCGAGGGTGCACGGCTTGGACTCTCGATCAGGAGGTAATCATCCAAATAATGTATGACCTCCTGACAAAGTACTCTATGTGTGAGGATCCAATTGAGCGCATCAGCAAAGACATTGAAAAGCCAAGGACTTCTTCTGGACCCGAAAGTGAGTTTGGTAGTGAAATAATACACCCCCTCCACTTAATCCCATGCCACTGCCAGAGAGAAAGCCGAATAGGGAGAAGCTTGAAAGCATCCGAAATGTCGGGTTTGGACAACCAAGCATTCCTACCTATGCAGATTATGCGCTGGATAGCTTGATCCACAGACGCATATTTGAGTGAAAATTCTTCAGATGAAATTAAGGAATTTAAGTTAGGCACGTGCGAACAATGAGGAGCTGACAAATCGTAAATCAACCGTAGTTTATTCGAAAATTTTCATTTGACCAAGCCAAGGGGGTTGACCCTCCATTTATGAAAAGGATGTGTGGAGAAGGGCCCTATGACAAAGCCCTTGTTCAGCTCGGAAAGGAGCAGCCGATCCACCGCCTCCATGTCTGTGCCTTAGGACAACAAATATTTACACTCAAAGGTGCCCTGAGGTAATGTAATGAAGCCTGTATGAAACCCTTGCATGAAACCCTCCACCAAAACTTTACATAATGTGGGGGAAGGATGGGACGCCAAACAGGCCTGTAAGAAAGAAACATTGACATGGCTTATTCAGGAGGACTTAACCTGTTTAAGTGAACAAGCCGATTGGGATGCGCCCTATAGCAGCTGGCACAGACATGCAGGAGGCGACACTGGCTGTAATTGCATGAACCATGGTTGAAATTATTACATATCTGTCATTTACCCAGAAATTGAATAGGGCGGCCAAGTTTACCAAAGGAAGTTGAAAGGGCCGGGGTTGGCAACAACCTAGAGGGCGCCCTGGAGGTGCCTGGCACAGCAGGGGGTCCCATGAGAGGGCACCAGTAGGATGTATGTGTAGAAGACTGGCATGTGGTGCAAACAGGTGACCTTAAACTGGCAAAGTAGCGACAGAAAAGCTCAGTATCTACGTTACTCCAGTCAGTCATCACCTGGTGCTGAGCAAAAACAGCCGCAGCTTTAGCAGAAAAGGACCGATGGTAGTCATAAAAGGCTTATCCACCATATTTTTGACCCAACTCGACTACAGCATACAGATAGAGATCAAGCTCTTCCCTCCTTTGAGGACTAACTGAGCAAATAACATCCCTGGAGATGCTAAATGCCAGAACGAAGTCAGGAATGGAGAGTTTGCGACTCAGCCTATGGTCCCTGGTTTTGACCACCACCGAGACATTGCCACAAGCATATGACTTATTGTCAGCAATGTCATGAGCAGCAATCAAAAGGGAGGCTAAATTGACATCCTTACCATCCAAAATTTCTTTTTTGATATTAGCAGGAATGAAATGATCTGGAGTGACTGATA
The DNA here is from genome assembly GCA_029206835.1 of Rana muscosa. Taxonomy (NCBI): domain Eukaryota; kingdom Metazoa; phylum Chordata; class Amphibia; order Anura; family Ranidae; genus Rana; species Rana muscosa. The sequence goes on along the minus strand of CM055116.1, from coordinate 500,005,427 downwards.
GTGAACGGTTTTACCTGACGCTACAGGAACGACCAAAGGTAACACGGAGACAGCTGACGTGCCGGGAATGGCAGGTGCTACCGGGGCTGGGCAAGGGGGGCTTTCCAAGGCCTCCACCCTGGCTGGTAACTCCTGAAAAGGTGTTGCCAATACACTTAGAGAGGAGTGGATTAACATGAGGGATGCCCCAACAGAACGAAGGGTGACTTGCTCAGGGGTGGTGCCTGAAGCACTGGGGAACAAGAGTTTAAAGAGTTCCGCCTTGCGTGCTGATGCCGGGTAAGAGATACCCTTACGCTGAAGTTCGGACATCAATCTGGGAATCGTACAGGACCTCAGGGAAGGTGTGCTGCCCTGTTCGGAACCCCCAGCCTGGGAACGAGGGATGGATGCGAAATCCTCGATGTCTGCGGCTTGAGACATGACCTAATTGATACAAGTGACAGTGGGTTAGGAAAACACCATGAAAACCGTGACCGAAGTGGTGAGCGAGTGATAAATCCATGAAACGATAACCGCCTTAAATAAATACACTTTTTTTTCCCTTTTTGTGGGTAAGCTAGTGACATCTGTATAGAAAGAACTGAAAACGTGTCAGTAAATGAAATGGAAAGAAGCCGAGCCACCCGCGGCGTAGCAGGTAATTAAAAACGTACACTCAGGCCCTGTATACCTGAAAACCGTGTCAGGTAAGATATCAGAGTAGTGAAATTACAAATGTATGACGTGAGTGTAACGGATGAGGGAACTTGCCACCACACAAGTCAATTAGAAACGATCGTCTCAACCCGTACATACTGTGACAGCAGGAAGGTAAAGTCACCTGGTTGCATCCAGGGGGGTAGATATATTTCGCCCAGATTCAGGCTTTACGCCGACTTATACAACTAAGTGGAGTGTTGTATAAGCCCAGCTGAGGCTAGTGGGCTCATGGATGACTCATACCTCTAGGGAGAGTGTGGGGCGTCGTGCAGACAGGGAGTTGATGAGACCAGCTGAAGCTTGTCAGCTCATTTAGGCCTCTATAAAAACTCCCAGCTTCATTAGGGGTTAGCTCATGCCTGGAACCAGACCTGTGTGGACTGTCTAGGGAGAGTGAACCCCTGTGCGGTGAGACAAAGCCTGTGTGGCTATTTGCTTGGACATTTAAAACCAGGGACTTAGGGACTAGGACAGCACTAGGCTGATCCCAGTTGTTAGTTAGGAAACCTGTATGTTTAGTCAGAGGTCAAGTTGACCAGGATTTATTTTGTTTATGTTTCTTTTGCTTTGCTGTGTTTTGTCACTGTAAATAGAAAATAAACCGCACCTTTTTGATTTTGAAAACCACAACCTCCGTTTGCTGGGCCTGTTTTGTGTGGGGAGCCCATCTCGGGGGTCACACACACCCGCTGCCGAGCTAACCCCCTCACAGTTGGTGGAGAATGCAGGCAGTTTTTTTTTAAGCCAGCATGGAGGAGATACTGAAGCAGCTGGCTCTAGCAAATGCCAATCAACAGCAGACAAATGCAGGTTTGCAAAAGAGCCTTGCAGCTCAACAACAGAACTTCGCAGCCCAGCAGCAAGCTCATCAACAGAGCCTTGCAGCCCAGCAGCAAGCTCACCAACAGAGTCTGGAAGCTCAGCAACAAGCCCAGCAGCAATCTGAGGCCCGCTTCATAGACCTGTTACAGAAGCAAGAGCAGAGACTACAACAAATGGAAGCAGTAATGCAGCAACGTCCGCAGACCAGTGAGGAAAGCCGTCCCACTAATACCGCGTCCTTTGGGGTGAGTCGTTTATTGACAAAAATGACTGGAGAGGATGATCCAGAGGTATTTTTGACCACATTTGAAAGGACTGCTGAAAGAGAAAAGTGGCCTGAGGAGCAGTGGGCTGGACTGGTGGCTCCTCTGTTAACTGGTGAATCGCAGAAGGCTTACTATGACCTAGAGCCTGACCAAGCAAAAGACTATGTGATGCTAAAAGCTGAAATATTGGCAAGGCTGGGTGTCACCCAGGCTGTCCGGGCTCAGCGTGTGCATAACTGGACTTTCCAGCTTGGAAAACCCCCCAGGTCTCAAATGTATGATCTCATTCACCTGAGCAGAAAGTGGCTACAGCCAGAGACTTTGTCCGCACCAAAGATTGTGGAACGTGTTGTAATGGATCGGTTTTTGAGAGCTCTTCCTACTGCCATCCAAAAGTGGGTAAGCCATGGAGACCCAGAGACGGCCGATGGTCTTGTGGATCGTGTGGAGAAATACTTGGCTACAGAGAACCTGACGGCCTCTTCCAGAGACACTCGGACTTTCCACCCTAAGACCAGACCATCCCCAGGGGCGGATAAGAGGATTCCAAGGGGTGAGGGTGGAGAGAGTGAGAGGGTGGGAGCTCTACCCCAAGTTTGGCGAGAACAGCCTGGGAAATCAGCGGCTCAAGAGGCGGCAAGAAGGATCGTTTGCTACCGCTGCCGGCAAGCGGGACATATTGCAGCCAATTGCCCGGTTGTGGAGGAACCCATGCAGTGTGACTTTCTGACGGGCAGACGTCAGTCGCTGTGTGCGACAGTCGCATGCACTGCCATTCGAGGAACTGAGAAACATTTATGCAAAATGTGTGTTAATGGTAGAAATGTTGTGGTATTGCTGGATTCAGGTAGCCTTGTGACCCTGATAAAGGCTGAGTTAGTTAAAACAGAGGTCTCTGGGAATAGCAAGGTAGCTGTTATTTGTGTGCATGGGGACACCCGAGAGTATCCAGTGACTACAGTGTGTTTCGAGACCCCCAAAGGTACCCTCTCTCATCCAGTGGGCTTAGTATCTCAGTTACCGCATGACGCCATTGTGGGAAGGGATTTTCCGAAGTTCTGGGAACTGTGGGATGATCCTGAGCCCCCCACTGGTGCCCCTATGTACCAGGAATGGGATAGCCAGAACTCCCCTGAGAGTGGTGAGGACTCTCCGGAATTTCCCTTATCAGTATTGGCAGGGGAGACTCAAGAAACTGGAGAGGAGCCCACCTCCTCAGACGAAAACCTACCGTCTGTGGAGTTTTCTGATCTTGAGGTTCACAGGGAAAACTTTGCCACAGAACAGTTGAAAGACCCCGCCCTAATAAAGGCACGGGAAAACGTAGTGAAAATAGATGGCGAGTTAGTGAACCCAGATAATACCTGCACTTACCCATACTTCAGCGTAGAGAAGGACCTACTGTATCGGGTGGCAAAAAGGGCAGAAGAAACCGTTGAGCAGCTTGTGGTGCCCAAACCTTACAGGAAGTTGGTGTTGGAGTTGGCCCATGGGCACATTCTTGGAGGTCATCTGGGGACAGAGAAAACCCGAGAGAGGGTATTACAGAGATTCTATTGGCCGGGGGTGATGAAGGACATAGAAAATTATTGTTCCTCCTGCCCTGTGTGTCAGAGGTCGGCCCCGATGCCACATTTCCGTAGCCCGCTGGTCCCTCTACCCATCATTGAGGTCCCGTTTGAGAGGATCGCCATGGATTTGGTAGGTCCTATAATCAAGTCCGCTAGGGGGCACCAGTACATATTAGTTATAATGGACTATGCCACCCGTTATCCAGAAGCGATCCCTCTCCGAAATACCTCGGCCAAAACCATAGCCAAAGAGCTATCTCTTGTGTTTAGCCGGGTGGGTATTTGTAAAGAACTGCTTACGGACCAAGGTACACCCTTTATGTCCCGGGTTATGAAGGAGCTGTGTAAATTGTTCAAAGTGACGCAATTACGTACATCTGTGTATCACCCCCAAACCGATGGGCTGGTTGAAAGATTCAACAAAACCCTAAAACAAATGTTGAAGAAAGTGGTGGATAGAGATGGAAAGGATTGGGACTGTCTACTTCCTTATCTGATGTTTGCTATTAGGGAGGTGCCCCAATCCTCTACGGGATTCTCCCCCTTTGAGTTACTGTATGGGAGACACCCAAGAGGGCTGTTGGATATTGCCAAGGAAACTTGGGAAAGTGAGAGTTCTCCCCACAGGAGTGTGATTGAGCATGTCGCCCTGATGCAAGACCGAATTGCACAGGTAATGCCCATCGTGAAGGAACATTTGGCCCAAGCGCAGTTAGCACAGCAGAGAGTGTACAACCGTGGAGCCAAGACCCGTACCTTTTCCCCGGGGGATAGGATACTGGTACTTGTCCCTACGGTTGAAAGTAAATTCCTTGCCAAATGGCAAGGCCCCTACGAGATAATGGAAAAAGTGAGCGAAGTGAATTACAAGGTCAGACAACCAGGAAGGCGAAAGCCCGAACAGATCTATCACGTTAATCTGTTGAAAGCCTGGAGGGATAGAAAGTCCCTAGTCGCAGACACTTGGTCACCAGCTCAAACTGGTTGCGTGATTCCTGAGGTTGGAATAGCAGCCACCTTGTCACAACCCCAACAACAGGAGGTTAAGGAGTTTGTGCTTCGCAACAAGGAGGTATTCTCTGAGCTGCCGGGACAAACATCTGGGGTAGAGCATGACATCATTACCCCGCCCGGTGAAAGGGTGAAGTTAAAACCCTATCGGATCCCAGAGGCCCGACGGGAGGCAATACGGGAGGAAGTACAGAAAATGCTGAACTTAGGGGTGATAGAGGAGTCCCAAAGTGATTGGTCTAGTCCCATTGTGTTGGTGCCTAAACCGGATGGGAGCTGGCGATTTTGTAACGATTTTCGTCAGTTGAACAAAGTTACAAAATTTGACACCTACCCCATGCCACGTATAGATGAGTTGATCGACCGGCTGGGAACAGCCCGATACATGACGACTCTTGACCTCACAAAAGGGTATTGGCAAATCCCCCTGGCCAAATTGGCCAAAGAGAAAACCGCATTTGTAACCCCAGACGGGGCGTTCCAATATAAAAGAATGCCGTTCGGGTTACAGAATGCGCCGGCCACATTCCAGCGGAAAATGGACCAGATGCTGAGGCCCCATCGGAAGTATGCTGCGGCTTACCTGGATGACGTAATTGTCCATAGCACAGATTGGGCCTCACATCTGCCAAAAGTGCAAGCAGTCCTGGACTCTGTTCGGGAAGCGGGGTTTACGGCTAACCCCAAGAAGTGTACCATTGGGCAGGAGGAGGCCAAATATCTTGGGTACACCATTGGGAGGGGAGTAATAAAACCCCAACTCAACAAAGTCGAGGCCATCCAGAGTTGGCCACGTCCCAACAGCAAGAAGCAGGTACGAGCCTTTCTGGGAATCGCTGGGTATTATCGGCGATTCATTCCCCACTTTGCCTCTAAGGCTGTGCCCCTAACCAACCTAACGAAGGGGAAAGGGTCGGTCATGATTAAATGGACCCCCGAGGCTGAGGCAGCATTCCAATTCTTGAAACAAGCCTTATGTAGCCAGCCAGTGTTGTACTCACCCGACTTCTCTAAAGACTTTGTCGTACAAAGTGATGCGTCAGATGTGGGGTTAGGAGCAGTATTGTCCCAGGTCTGGAACGGGGAAGAGCACCCAGTCATTTACCTCAGCAGGAAGTTGAAGTCCCATGAGGTAAATTACGCCACCGTTGAAAAGGAGTGTTTAGCGGTGAAGTGGGCTCTAGATTCCCTTCGGTACTACCTGCTAGGTAGGCACTTTGACATGGTTACGGATCACGCTCCGTTAAAGTGGATGGCTCAAAACAAGGAAACAAATAGAAGAGTGAATAGGTGGTTCCTGGCCCTCCAGGAATTCAACTTCACAGTAAAGCATCGCCCTGGCGTTCAAATGGGGAATGTGGATGCTTTGTCTCGAGTACATGAATGCCTGATTGCTGGTGTTCCAACCCCGAGGTTAAAACAAGAGGGGGGGGGGTATGTGACAGCAGGAAGGTAAAGTCACCTGGTTGCATCCAGGGGGGTAGATATATTTCGCCCAGATTCAGGCTTTACGCCGACTTATACAACTAAGTGGAGTGTTGTATAAGCCCAGCTGAGGCTAGTGGGCTCATGGATGACTCATACCTCTAGGGAGAGTGTGGGGCGTCGTGCAGACAGGGAGTTGATGAGACCAGCTGAAGCTTGTCAGCTCATTTAGGCCTCTATAAAAACTCCCAGCTTCATTAGGGGTTAGCTCATGCCTGGAACCAGACCTGTGTGGACTGTCTAGGGAGAGTGAACCCCTGTGCGGTGAGACAAAGCCTGTGTGGCTATTTGCTTGGACATTTAAAACCAGGGACTTAGGGACTAGGACAGCACTAGGCTGATCCCAGTTGTTAGTTAGGAAACCTGTATGTTTAGTCAGAGGTCAAGTTGACCAGGATTTATTTTGTTTATGTTTCTTTTGCTTTGCTGTGTTTTGTCACTGTAAATAGAAAATAAACCGCACCTTTTTGATTTTGAAAACCACAACCTCCGTTTGCTGGGCCTGTTTTGTGTGGGGAGCCCATCTCGGGGGTCACACACACCCGCTGCCGAGCTAACCCCCTCACAATACTTATAAACGTGATAGGTAACCAAGTGATGGTGTAACACCGTGAAACCTAATGAGTGAAACTAACCCAGCCCTGTTGCGATTGAAATGTAACCCAAGGTAATTAACAACATACCTACCTGAAATATGCTGGAACCGTGGAACAAAAAAGAAACCCTGGGGTCCTGATAGACTCGCAGAGAAAGCTTGCCGCTACGCAGAAACAGACTGAAGAACAAAAGGAAAATTAACATACCAAAAATAACCTTAAGGAACAACAGCCGCATGAAACAGGTTCTGAAATGAACAGCAATAACTGAGCCAAGCAAGATTGTGTAAAAGCAGACACAGAGAGACCTCCTGGCGAAGGAGGCCCGAAAAAATGTGTATCGTGCGCCCCCCTCGTTAGCCTGAAAGTGGGCTGCCCAAGCGGACCCTGGCAGGTGCCCTGAAAGCCTCACCCACCTGACGTGGCAAGATGCGAGCTGGGCACAGAAAGGTGGTGAGTGAAGCCGTTTTGACCGATATGAGCCAAGCATGAGGCCTAACCGCTGAGCAACAGGTCACAATAATCAAGTGTAAAGGTGAATGGGAATATCCCCAGCCGAACCAACCCACACCCCATATGGCCCTAGATACTAACCCCTCATTGTTTTTGTTTTTTTAACCAGCTGAACAACCATGACAACCATGCGCAAATGTTTGAACCATGCTTACTAAATAAAACATGCCTGTGGGACTAGTAGCCCGACCGTGGGTGAAAAATATGCCAGCAATTCATACCGGCATAGAACGAATGTGCGGGCACTTACTGCGCGAGAACTGACAACTGAAACAGTTAGGCCGTCCACACATACACTCCAACCAGCTCCTAGGGGGTGAAGAAAAAAATATGCATGAACTGCCACATCCAGAAAGATGGTGAAATGCATGCCCTGTAAGACCCTGTTGTATCGTGAAATGCAGTAAGAAGCTTGCAACTAGGTACAAATCAGTGAAAACCGTATCTGACCAAATGCATGATCCTGCTGATACCAACTGATCCAGCTGCTGATAATACAAGCAGAGGGCTTATGACACTGAGACATGCCCCGTCAGTTTGAAACAGGGGTAAGCCTGTGCTGTAAGGACGTTGAAATGACCAACCACTGTCCCCCCCTCCTCCCCCCAAAACCTTCCACCATGAAAAAGGTCCCACCAACCCCCTGATGAGTGAGCCCCTAACCCCAACCACCACGCGGTGATTGAAACAGAAACGGGCACCCCCACTCATCACATCCCCCCTCATGACAGCTTCCCCGCACATGACATGCCCCCCGTCTATGACATCCTCCCCGCACATGACATCCTTCCCGTACATGACATCCTCGCCGTACATGACATCCCCCCCGCACATGACATCCCCCCCGCACGTGACATCCCCCCCGCCCGTGATAACCCCCTGCTCGTGACAACCCCCCACTCGTGTCATCTCCATCTTAACAGCGAGGCTCCTCCCACAAATTCAGGCGGGCCTACGCCCCGCCTTCCTACATGTCATTTTGGTGTTGTGAGGTTCTTATTTCATGCATCTACCTTGTTTGTTTTTTGTTTTTTTTTCTGGTTCAATCTCTGACCTGTATCTGCCTATGTGGGAAGTGGGTATTGTTTACAGGAGTAAAAGGTAAGTAGCTCTAGTCACCTTCAAATATAGTTAAATAGTTCTGCCACCTCCAACCCCTTTGTTAAGGCTCTGACTGCAAGATTTTTGATTATTTAATCAGCCTGCAGTCTGCAAGGGCATGTCATTTTCAGAAATGCCCTTCCAGTGTGTACGTCATATACATAAATTTAGAAGGAGACAAGCAGGGCCCCCGGGGCCACACCAACACATGGGAGCTGACATACAGTAATGGCCTATCCACACCTAGATGTTTTTCCTCCTGATACTTTTTATATTTAAATCAATGGAAATGCATTAAAATGCATATTTTGCGTTTACATGTATTACAATGCATGTTCTGTTGGATGTTGACAAGTGCCATAATGCACATTAACACGCGTTAAGATTCATTGTGACGTGTTTTCAAAAGTATCCATTAATTTTAATGAAAAATGCATAAAGCCAAAAAAACTAAAGTGTAAATCTACCATAAGAGGCCCCATGACATTTTCACTTTGTTCTGTCCTTCACGGAAACATGATGAGGAATGTGCAATGTACAAATGGCTCTATTTAAAGAACATTGAAGGTCTGTTTGTTCACCTGGATGTTAGATGTGTTCATTCGATATGTGAAATTGTGAAATGCAATGCAGTATGAATTATGGTGTGTTACAAATGGCACATTTTCTTAATTGGTGCTGTAGCTGTTATCTATACGGTCCAATGGAGTGGAGGTACTGGTAATTATTAGACATTCTGTCTTGCTCTTGGATATGGTGGTGTTTCTATTCCTCTGTTAGCAAACAGGTGGTGCCACAACATGCCATTAGCCTGCAAAGGCTATGAAATGGGGCTATATGAGTCAACAAGCAAAGAAATATAGCAAAATATCCAATGAAGACAATGACTAGGTTGACTTGCGATTGCAAGAAACAATAGGAGAAGAGGAGAGGTTGCTAAGCAGGAATGTAAAATAATAAAGTGAGTATTATGCTTCAAAATCAGACCACTTGTGCATCTGTTAAATGCAGGTTTAGGAAACTGTCTTGCACTGTACTATAAACATACAATCTACAGTATACTATATATATTTTAAAAAATCATGATAAATGTAAATGGGTAGAACTGTTCATTCAAGCAAGAGAAGAAACAGCTGAAATTAGTTATTACAGACAATTAAAAAGACCATCAAAATGCCTTGTTAACAGAATTACACAAAAGCTAATTTAACCTTAAAGATAAACAAGGTCAACCTTAGAGCAGTTGATAAATATCAGCTAAGGACATTTCAAAAGCATCTAAGTAACTTCTATAGAAAATACATTTGCAATTAAGAAAATATTCTGACCCTGCCAATGTACCATTTGACCTATTAAAAAGTAAGACTTGTGGTAGACCATAAAAACAAATAGTAAAATATTACTTTCCTTGTGTAGCGCCCCCCCCCCCAATATTTGGGGGCACTATGTGGAAATTTAGGGGTAGTCTGAGCCGGTAGTTGGGCTCAGACCAATCACTGATTCATTATTTCTTCTGCTTGGGGTGTGTTACTGCCTGGCTGTAGTGTTCTCTGTTGCCTTTAGGTGGCACTGTCACCGCCGGAATAGGTTGAACTACAAGGGGTATCACAGCACCTTGGGTGTCCTCTTTCGGCAGCCATGCAGTGGCCCGGCTCTGCTGGCAGGGGCCTACACCTCAGAGAAGAATCCCAGGCTGCCCACTTGTAGGGAGCCCATCTTTAGGAAAGGAGTCCAGGGGAGGATCAGTCCCAGAGGAGATTAGCGACAGTACTGCTGTCTCAGGAAGAGGCCTGGAAACTTGCCTAAAGAGGTATTCATCATCTCTATTATCCGTGTTCCATCCCGGCTGCTAGGACCGCTCTTAAAGGGACTATCCGGATGAGCAATACCCACTCAGGCTTGAGTGGCGACAAAAGACTGACACTGAGCTCTAAGTGTTGCGTGCCTGAACCTTTCCCTACTTTCTCAACTTCCTACTCTCTCTCTTCAAGTTTACCTCATGTATAAAGAATAAAACCTTGCTGATTGGGTTTTACTTCTGTGTGGACATTGGCCTTATTCTGAAAGATTTCTGCCTAGACAACGGAGAGAAGGGATCCACTCTAGAGAGGTAATTGCTGCAAGACCCAACAATAACACTGCTCGCTCCTCTCTATACACAGGGAAGGGATACCGGGCAAGTAGCAGGTGTGCCCCGCTATTGGCGGAGAAAAGTGGGGTCTGTGTGCTACACTTACATTGTCAATAAGGTGATAATGCTTTAATGAAAGAACTAGAGAGCTCATGCTTACTGAAGATCAAGGCACATTACAGCCTCCAAGATCCCAACCCAACAAAATTAAAGAAACAAACACAAAAGTTTCTGCGCTGCTACTAAATACAAAAAAGCGGCTGCAAAACCTGTGGACAAAAAGGTGCATAGAACAAAAAAAGAAAAAATTGCAGCGCTAAATGGGTATGTGTCAAACAAATAAATGAATGAGTGAAATAAACAAATGTGCAAGGAAAAACTAAATATTTCCCTATGTGAATAACAATACAGTTTTTGAAAGAGTCCTTGATGGATGGTCCTCAAAAACACGTACAAACAATTGCAAAAATAAAAGTCCAATAATGTTCCACAATAATCCAAAAAGAATTTTGAGATGATTGGACTACAAATACTTCCAAATCAATATTGAAGAAAAAAAGCCACAACCAATATAAAGGAGGCTTACCAGACTTAGTGGACCCTACTGAACATATGTCCAGAGGGTCAACATAGGCTTTTGATGTATATTCCTGAAGGGTCAACAGTTGATAGTTGAACCAAAGAATGTCTCTCACGACAGCTCACAATGAAGAGGTTGATGAAAACTTGAGAGACGATGACTCAATGATGTTTAAACCGAATCAATAGCACAATGTGAAAGGAAAAGAAGAAGGCATATAGCGTGATACTGCTAAAAACAGTGTATTTAATGTAGGTAATTGCACTTACATTTAAGTGGTTAAAAAGCGCTTCATGAAAATCAATGGCAACAGTGGAATCCCGACGCGTTTCGCAAGAAATTTGCATCATCTGGGGTATCATTAAAGCTGAACTCCAGGGAAACAGCTAAAAACACAAATGAAATACATACAAAGGAGCTGTTTTATCTTCCAAAGGATTTGCATTTCTGTCCATCCAGTCCTTTTAACCAGTCAGCCGTACCAAATAGCGCAACCAGATGGAAGGGGCTGTAAAGGTTTGTTTTTTATTTTCTAAACAGGTTCCTTTAAGCTAGTGCGTTGTTGGTTCACTTACCTTTTCCTTAGATTTCCCTTCTAAATATTTTTTTTCTTTGTCTGAATTTCTCACTTCCTGTTCCTCCTCAGTAAGCTGTTCAGTAAGCTGTTCTGGCTGACTCCACACCACTCGGATGATGGTGTGAAGTTTAGTGAGGAGAAACAGGAAGTGAGAAATTCAGACAAAGAAAAAAAACATTTAGAAGGTAAATCAAAGGAAAGGGTAAGTGAACCAACTGTCAGAGAACGTACCTTGCCGGGCGTGTCGGTGATCGCTTTGGTGTGCGTTCGCGTGCGCCGATGCGCGCTGATGTTTGGCATGTTCCCGTCCGCGCTGGTGCACTTCCCAGACCGCGGGCGCGCGTGCCTGTGCGCGTTGGTGTGCCTGTGCGTGCGGGTGCATGTGCGCGCATTGCGATTTGACATTTGCTGCCAGTCATCACATTCCCCTGCAGCCGAAATCCCGGGGACTTGCAGTACACCTCGCTGATGGCTCCATTATCAAATCCGGCCCCGTCACTCAGGAAACCGTTCCCTTGTTGGCCTCGGTGGCAACCCACCATCAGGAGTTCCTAAGTCTGGATGCCATCTCCTCTCCGCTATTCCCCGTCATTCTGGGGATGCCCTGGCTGCAAGCCCATAACCCCAACATTGACTGGGCTACAGGGAGGGTTAAATTCCTCTCAGATTATTGCCAGCAACACTGCCTGCAACAAGCCTCTACCGACCACCCTCACCTGCTCTGTCTGGGCACAGACCCTGACCTTCAGAAAACCATCCCTGAGCCCTACCATGACTTTCTGGACGTGTTCAGTAAGAAGGGAGCAGAAACCCTTCCTCCTCACAGACCATATGATTGCCCTATAGAACTTTTGCCTGGGACCGAAGTACCTTTTGGGAGGATCTTCCCGTTGACCGAGCAGGAATTGGGCACCCTGAAGGTCTACATCGACGACAACCTAAAGAAAGGGTTCATCCGCCCGTCCACCTCGCCTGCAGGTGCGGGCATCTTTTTCATCGAAAAAAAGGACCATTCCCTACGCCCCTGTATTGATTATCGGCAGTTGAACAAGATCACCATTAAAAACCGTTATCCCTTACCTCTCGTGCCGGAACTTTTCCAGAGGCTGGGAACGGCGGTCATATTCACCAAGCTTGACCTCCGAGGAGCGTACAACCTGATCCACATTCGAGAGGGGGATGAGTGGAAGACGGCCTTCCGCACACGGTTCGGGCACTACGAATATCTAGTTATGCCGTTCGGACTGTGTAACGCTCCGGCTACCTTTCAACATTTTGTCAATGACATCTTCCGTGATTACCTGGACTTGTACGTCATAGTATACCTGGACGATATCTTGATATTCTCCTCCTCTGTAGACGACCATCGCAGGCATGTCCGGAATGTCCTTGTTCGGCTCAGACGACATGGGCTTTACGCCAAGCAGGAGAAATGTGAGTTCGAGCGGCAAAGCATCCAGTTTCTCGGTTTGATCATTTCGATTGAGGGCATTAAAATGGACCCTCAGAAGGTGTCGGCTATCCTGGACTGGCCTGCCCCCACAGATAAAAAAGGGGTCCAGCGCTTCATCGGATTTTCCAACTTCTACCGGAAGTTCATCAGAAGTTTCTCTGCAATTGTCGCCCCTCTTACCGAACTGACCAAACAAGGAAACCGATTCTATTGGTCCCCTAGAGCCCAAGCTGCCTTTGACAAACTGAAGGAATTATTTGTCTCTGCCTCCATCCTGAAGCACCCTGACACTGCATTACCTTTCGTCCTGGAAGTGGACGCTTCCGAAAATGCAGTGGGGGCTGTGCTATCCCAGCGTCAGGGGGCTAAAGCCTTACTTTTTCCAGTGGCCTTCTTCTCGCGCAAGCTTTCCACGGCGGAACGTAACTATGACGTGGGTGACTGGGAACTCCTGGCTATCAAGGCCGCATTAGAAGAATGGCGTTACCTGCTCGAGGGGGCGGCACACCCCATTTTGGTCTACACGGACCACAAGAACCTCGAGTACCTGAGAACAGCCAAGAGGTTGAAGCCAAGGCAGGCAAGGTGGGCACTTTTTTTCTCAAGGTTTCTGTTCCACATCACCTACAGGCCTGGCTCAAAAAACATTAAACCGGACGCACTGTCCCGAATGTTCAGCACTCCTGAAGAGAACTTACCTGTTGACACCATCCTCCCTGCCGGGAACTTCCTGCTGCTTCAAGAAGACCTCATGCCCCGTATTAAGCGGGCGTCTGCTGGCTTGACCTCTCTTCCGGAGGACTGTGTCAGGGCACAAGATGGTCTGATCAGGCACGAGGGCAAAATTCTGGTCCCTGAGGGTCTTCGGATAGCTGTTCTGGAGCTTTGCCATGACCACAAGTTGGCCGGACATTTCGGTACCTTGAAAACGGCCGAGCTTATCAAGCGCACGTTCTGGTGGCCGCAGCTGGGTAGCGACTGCAAGAGATACGTGGACTCATGCAACACCTGCTCCCGGAACAAGAATAGCCGGATGAGGGCCTGGGGTCTATTAAAACCTCTACCTGTCCCTGAAAGACCCTGGAAGATGGTGTCGATGGACTTCATAGTGGAGCTCCCCCTGTCCGAAGGATTCTCCATGGTCTTCGTTGTCGTTGACAGGCTGTCCAAGATGGCTAATTTTTTGCCCATGAAAGGTACACCTTCCGCCATGGAGACGGCGAGGGTTTTTATCAGGGAGATAGTGAGGCTCCATGGAGTTCCGGCAAGTATTGTCTCAGACCGAGGCGCCCAGTTCACCTCCAGATTTTGGAAGGCTCTTTGTGGTTCTCTGGAAATTTAGTTGGCATTCTCTTCGGCATACCACCCTCAGACGAATGGTCAAACAGAGAGAACCAACCAGACATTAGAACAGTACCTCCGTTGTTTTTCCTCCTTTTCCCAGGATGATTGGGTCTCCCTACTCCCCATCGCTGAATTTGCTTACAACAACTCCCTGCACTCTGCCACTAAGCAAACCCCATTCTTTGCCAACTATGGATTCCATCCCTCCTTTTTGCCAAGTACCATACCCGAATGCACTATCCCTGCAGTGTCCGAAACAATGGATTTCTTCTTCTCCAATAACAAACTTCTACAGGAGACCATGTCCAAGACCCAGGAGTACAACAAGAGGGTGTTTGATAGGAAAAGGAGAGGGGAACTCATTCTGGAGCCTGGCAACCAGGTGTGGTTATCCACAATTAACCTAAAGATGGCCTGTCGGTCCAGGAAATTGGGCCCTAAGTTCATGGGACCTTTCTCGGTAAAGAGGAGGATCAACAATGTAGCATATGAGCTCGACCTGCCTAACTCCCTGAAGGTCCACCCAGTCTTTCATGTGACCCTGTTAAAGCCGGTTGTCCCTAACCCCTTCGCTGGCCGTAACATTGGCCCACCGGAACCTGTTTTGATTGACAACGAGGAGGAGTTTGAGGTGGAGGCAATCCTGGACTGTAGGAAGAGACACAACCAGGTACAATATCTGATTAAGTGGAGGGGTTACGGCCCAGAGGATAACTCCTGGGAACCCGAAAGCGGCATACATGCGGAGGAATTCATGCAAGCTTTCAGGAGGTCTCACGCCGCGAAGATCGCTCAATTGGGCATCCGGAGGCTGCCCTAAAGGGGGGGGCACTGTCAGAGAACGTACCTTGCCGGGCGTGTCAGTGATCGCTTTGGTGTGCGTTCGCGTGCGCCGATGCGCGCTGATGTTTGGCATGTTCCCGTCCGCGCTGGTGCACTTCCCAGACCGCGGGCGCGCGTGCCTGTGCGCGTTGGTGTGCCTGTGTGTGCGGGTGCATGTGCGCGCATTGCGGGCGCGCGCGCGCATGCGCCGTTGCGCGTGCCGACGCACGCCGGTTTGCCTATTTAAACCCCTGGAACACTTCAGACCGGTGCTGTCTGATCTGCAGTCCCCTGTGTATCCTGCTCCTGTTGTTCGCCCGAAATCCGACCTTCTGACCACCCGGCTTGTTACTGGACTTTCCCTGCTATCCGCCTGCACCCGACCTCGGCCTGTCTTTGACCCTGAACCTGCCTACCCCGCTGTACCATATTGCCTGAACGTTGCCGAACCCTGCCTGTCTGACCGCTCCTTCTGCATCCGCCCAGCTGCGCTGCTCTATACACCTGCCTGCCTACCTACCTGCCTGCAGCCTGCCTGGCTTAGCTACCCTCCTGAACCCAGGATCCGGAGCCGCCTTCCAGGAACCAATCTCAGGCTCTCTTACCCTTCCGCACTCCCGTGCCTCCTGTCTGCACTACCAGGGGCCCGTGAGTCGGATCCGTACGGGTGACCTTTCTCTGCTCCAACGGACTCGCTGATCAGGTGCGTATCCCCCTGACACCAACAATGCACTAGCTTAAAGGAACCTATTTAGAAAATAAAAAACAAACCTTTACAACCCCTTTAAGGAATACAGTGGTGTCCTCCTCTCTCCATCCCATCCTTCCGACTGATTAATGAGTCTGGATGCTGCTGTACAGGGGTATTCACAGCAAGGGGGTATGTGTAAGACATTTAGATATGTTAAAGGGTTCTAACAAGACCTATCCCAGCTGGTACTTTGTAAATAGAGATTTTTAGAAAAGTTGAAAAATCTTGACTGAGAATTGCATAAGGCAGATAAAAAATACCACCAAATTCCTTACCACTGAGAAAGACTGTAAAGGAAAATACAGGGACAATTAATCTGGACTTCCTTCTAAGAACAATAATTGACTGTATACTAATACATTTTGAGTCATTGACCCAGATCAAACATGCAGACTTGTTCCAAGTCACTACTGAAAATTATAAAGAATGTTACCTCAAACTTTTCATATTCCTGATATATGCCTGTTGTACCTTGTGCTAAACATATCCTGTTCTCTTTGTATTGCTTCTTTTGTTTGAAATCCCTGGTGATCCTGTCCGCATCCCTGTTCTCCTAATTCAAACTGACCATGCATAGAAGAACATTCCTTCCAGCATGATCAGTTTCTTGATTGTGCTGGGAAACCAGCCTGCCTCTCCTCCAATGGTCAAACTTGCTGACATGCCCTCCTTTCACAGCCATTCACTGGAAAGATCAGTGTCCTACTGTTTCTCCTCCCCCATCTCTCTTAGCTCCTCATGCAGCTGAAAATAGAGATTATGTGATCCCTTTAAAAAAAAGGGAACAAAAGGTATTTATAATGTGTTTTAAATCTATACATAAATGTTTTGCCTTTCATTTCTATATTAAATTGATTGGGTTGTTTTACAAGGTAAGCGTCTACATATACTTTAAAACCACTGAATCAACATGACCATTAGGCAACTAGTATTTTTAGAATGAAAGATAATCTTTGGCAGTCTGTATAATCTCTTAGTACAGGTATCAAGCCTTAATGCTTTCCCCATCTTTTCAAACCAATATCAGACACCATAATGCAATGTTTATGCATGTAAAATAAGATAGTATTTTGGTGGACCTTGTCTACCCTCAGCTTTTGGTACAGTCATAAACACTAATGCCGCGTACACACGATCATTTTTCCCGTCGGGAAAAATTTAAAAAAAAAATTTAACAAGAAAAACTACCATGTGTGGGCTTTTTGTCATTTTTCCCGACGGGAAAAATGGCATTAATCACGACGAGAAAAATTAGAACATGCTCTAATTTTTCTCGTTGTGATTCCCGTCGTTTTTTTCCGCGGCAGTTTTCCCATAGGGAAACACTGCCACGGAGCCCACACACGGTCGTTTTTCTCGACCAAAAAAAAAAATGTCGGGAAAAACGGACGTGTGTAGGGAACCAAGCCGTTCCCTCGTTTTTCCCGTCGATTTTCTCGACGGTGTTTTCACCGTCGAGAAAATCGATCGTGTGTACGCGGCATTAGATTCCAACTCCAGGTTATGAGGTTTAGGCCCCTTTCACACGGGCGGATAGAATTCAGATTTTAGATGCAGATAGATCAAGTTATCTACCGCAGCTAAACTCAGACAATGCTTTCCTATGTCCCCATTCACACACTGCATTTAGCAACGGTTTTGTTTCATGGGGTTTGGTGCGGTTAGAAAAAATAAATTTGACTGCGTCCAGGAACAATTTATTGCAGCTATCTGCAGCTATCTGCAAGTAATCGTAGTGTACTATTTCTCCTGCAGATAGCAGCGGCAAAAAGGAAAGAAAAACAACAGGAAGCACATCAGAAATGGCAAGAATGTTCCAACGCAGCCGAACGTAAACGCACGTAAACGCAGCTAATCACAATGTACAACTGCAAGTGAACGCTGTGCCAGGATTCTCTGAATTTCAAAATAACAAAACCTGCTTTTAACTGCGGCAGAACAGCCGCCCGTATGAAAGGGGCCTTATATTTGCTGAAGGGACACACTTGTCACATTGTGACTGGTGGGTGGAACCACGGCATACAGTGGGGAGACGCAGGCATCAAACACACACACTGAAGTGGGTGCTGCATATCCTAATGTTGTCTGGGTGAAGATTCAAATCAATTGAGGTGGTAATGATAAGCATAATATCTGTATTTTAGGACACAAGTATTAAATATACTGTATACGTACATAACCCTTTCGTATGTAACAAATATTTTTCCAGTCTATGGTCTATGGTTTATTTACTTTTCAGTGCAGAGGAGCAATCTTCATAATTGCTTCAGTACTGATAATTGTTTAAACCTAATGGACCAAAGCCATTAATAAATTTCAGATATGGACCTAATGATAAAGCAATAATTTTATTGATACTTCTAATGCTGATGGAAAGTGAAAATATCACTTGGCTACCTGAATATATTTTGTAGTGTAAGCTTTTCAATATACTGTTATAATGAATGTTTTTACCAGTAAACTTTGCTTGCACTGCTCACATCCATCTAATATTAGTTTGTGCCCTAAAGTAAACCTTCACTTTACTATACACATGAAAGTATTTACATAATCTGAAAAAGCAACAACACTTTAAAAACACTTTACAACACACACTCAATTCACCTGTGTAGCTAAAGGTATTGTGTAGAAACATATTTTCAAAGGAGGCATTCAATTCACAGCTCATTTCCCCACAATTTTACATCAAAGCAGAATCCTGGCAGAAATATTTGTGGGCCAAATAAAATCAGTTTTTAAAAAGGGTCCCCCTTACATCCAGGAGTGCCCATGAGAGTTCCCCATCTGCATCTAGGAGTGCCCCCATCGATCGGAGATGTCCACATCATGCAGGCAGTAATGTTAAATCCTGTAATGTAAACAAAAACCACGTGATTATAAACTGCTATAAACTGACAGAACCCTAAATGTATAGTCCCTGATCTTTGAGGATCTTTGAGGATGAAATAATGAGGAGGAATGTTGCAATGGCTTTTGCAGTGATCATTCAAGGTGGAGCCAGTTTGGTTATACTCACATTTTGATGGCAAATCACAGCGATGGCATATGCAGTAGCATGCAGTGTATGTGTTTGTGTGCTCTAGGTCTCATGCACAATGAATGTTTAGCCCCAGTGCATGAGATCCCACTGTTCTGGGCAGAAGGTCCAGGTAGACTGTGAGCAAAAAGAAAGTCTGGATGGCCACAGTCCAAAATATATTCCTTTATTGAAAAACAGTCCATACAGCAATGGAGATAAAAGAACAAACTGACGCTTTTCACACCACTTTACAGGTGCTTAGTCATAGACTGTCCAGCCTGGCTCCTTGAAGCCTGTACATTTTTATGAGAAGCTGACAGCTGCTGTGGCTGGACCAGGCTGGATGGTACACCAAGTGGTACTAATGTTAGACAAAATGCACCCAGGGATAAATGTCCAGAATTCAGACTGAGTTCTGGGCATTTGTCTCTAGGTGCATTATATACTGCCCCAAACGTTAGTATCACTTGGGGCACTGTCCAGCAACACAAGCTCTCAGCCTCTTATAGAGTTTAGCAGGATGCCGGAAGGGGGTTGAAAGGTGCACCTGTACCCTCCGTCTGCACCTAAATGCTCAGTTTTAATGAGAATGCCTTAAAGAAAATCTGACAGGATAGAAATATGAGAGTTGCAAATGCAATCTCTAGGGAAGTCATCCATATACTATTATTACTATCTAGTGAACCATTGACCAGAAACAAGTATGTGCATATAAGGTAATAGGTACATGCTTAATTCAGGTCGCTTACTTACCAGATGTAGCATCCTCCTAGTTAGGCTGCTAGGTAAATTTACTTTTTGGCTCCTTATGTAATCAGAAGAGCAGAGATTATTTGGTCTAAACTGATCAGGGTTTCACAGGCTGGGAGTTTGATTACTTCCCCCTGCCTCTGGAAGATGTTTCTGAAGCATAGGGGTAGAATTAAAATAGCCAGCCTGAATATTGTTCAGGGCTTAGCCAATCCAGGTGGAGTGCTCAGATGGTGGCTGGGAAGCTGTTAAATAGTCTGGAACCCTGGAGACATTGTCTTTTTTCAGTAAGGAAAGTTACAAGCCTCAGGGGGCTATTGCCCCTGAGGCAGCCTCTGGACTGTTCCTGTTCTGTAAGGTCTTAGGGTGGCAGAGCTGGGACCTGGAAGTGATCTGAAACTGACCGCAGGACTTCACCAAAGGGATCTGGTCTAGAGAAGGACTGTCTCACTTACTGGACCATGTCTGGAGGTAGCTGAAAGGGAACAGCTGTCCCGAGGAATTATGAGTAATGACTCTGAATTAATTCCTTGTGGCTGACTGGCAACTTTTGTACCAGGGGGCAAGCACAACCCAGAGGCCCATAGTGCAGTGACTCAGCTCCCTCCCGCTCTCCCACTTCCCTGCCTCCTCCCCACCCCAGGCTGAAACTCCACTCCAGGTACTCTGTACTCACCAGACGGCCAGGTTGGACAGTGCTGCTGCACCGACTCCAGATCCCCGAACTGGGCAGGGCTGGTTAGGAGAGAGGGGGAGGAGATCCCCAGTGGGGCATGGAGCTGCCCTTTGCTCAGACATACAACAACAAAGATAAAAATGACACTTCAGCTACACCTAATAGAAACTTGGCTGAAAAAGGGGAACTGAATTTTAACAATTCCACATATAATCATCACATACCGTCACCTCAAAAATGTTATTAAATAAAGGCTTGAGGTGTGTTCCTCTGAATTAGGGTAAGCATACAAAAAAGAGGGGAAAAGGAGAGAATTCCCAAGTAACTTTTCAACGAGGAACAGCTGGATTTATCAAATAATGTATAATAAAGTAAATTAATAATTATATATTTTTTGATAAATCCGGCTGTTCCTCGTTAAAGAATTACTTGGGAAATCTCTCCTTCTCCCCTCTTTTTTGTTTCCTCTGCTCAGACATGTCATACATCATCTATGCCATAGGAGCGGCCCGTGCTCTGTCCTTGTCCTCATTCCACACTTGGTGGGACACCGGTGGGGACTTTTTACTTCTCTTCACCAGGAAGCCCCAGGGGCGTTTTATGAAAACAGTGGGCCTGTGTGCAAGATCAGAAGTTGGGCCCCATTGCTTGAGAAAAAAAAAGTGATGTGCTTAGTGCATTGTGCCAAACAGTGGGCATGGTTTTCATTGGGGCTGGGGTGTAACTATGATTGTAAAAGATCTGGGGTGTGTTTGGGAACCTTAAATAGAGAAGCAATGTGGCATGTGTAGCGTTCCAATGCGAACTGTGAGTAGGACCAAATTGCATTTACAGTGGGAGGGGCTTAAATGGGCGTGGTTAACTAAACTAAAAGCCTTCTTGTACCCAAAAAGAATGCTTAGATTTCTGTGTCACAAGAAGGAGTATCACAGACATTCAGGGCTGGGACAAGGGGTGGGTGGAAGGGGGACGTGCCCTTGGTGTGAAGGCACTATGTGGAGAGAGGGTGCTGAGAGCAGATGAGCACTCAGCTCTCCAGCTGCCTGAATGACAGAAGTGAGGCTGCCATCACTCCTTTCACTCAGAACAGCGCGATGGCTGCTGAAGGGCAGATTTTGCTCCCTCCAGCTGCGGGACTGGATCTCCTCCGCCTACCTCCCCTGACAGTTTCAGGCTCTGGTGTAGGCTGCTTGTTGTGTGGGCAGGATGGGCATGCAGCCAGCTTCCTGCCTGCCCGCCCACCTGAACCACCTGTTAGCCCGCCCATCTGCCTGAACTGCCTGCTCACTCGCCCACCTAAACCGCCCACCCGTCCGGCCACCGGCCTTCCTGCACTTCTAGAAGAGGGAGATGTGAGCTGACCAGGAGCGAGTGTGTACTGAGGTAAACTCGGCTGGCTGTATTTGATGTCATTGCTCCTGCTTCCTGTCCAACGCCAGACCACTGGGGGAATGGGACTGGAGCAGGCTGGAATTGAGTATGGGGTTAACATTACAGGTGGGATATGGGGAGGTCAGTGGCAGTGAAAATGAACCCCCATCCTTCAACTTGCATTGGTCTTAATAGCAGTGAATGTTAACCCCCCCCCCGCACATCTTGCATTGGTCTTCCTGGCAGTGAAATTATAACCCACCACCCCCTTCTGCATTTGTGGTAATGTCAGTGAAAGTTAACCCCCTCCCCCCACATTGGTGGTCATGGGAGTGGGTTAAATCTCAATGCCACTGACCAACAATGTGGGGGAGGGGGTTAGTAATACTGACACCAATGTTGCTTTCACTGACATCAGTGTGGGGGGTTATTAATGCGTCCTCTGATACCTGTGCTGGGGGATATTATGGTGTCCACTGGCACCAATGCTGGGAGTTATTATGGTGTCCTCCCACCTTCCAGTTTACACAATTCCCCCCCCCCCCAGTCTGCGCAACCCCCTCCCTAGTCTCTACAATCATTCCCCCCAAGCTGCACAATTCCCCCCTCAGTTTTCACAATCCCTACAGTCTGAACCCCCCCCCCAAGTTTGCACAATAACCCCCAAGTGTCCACAATCATCCCCTTTATGCACAATTCCCCCCAGTCTGCACAATTTGCACCCTCATTCTGCTCAATTCCCCTCCCCCAGTCTGCACAATCCCCTCCAGCCTGCACACCCCCCCACTCTGCACAATCCCAATGAGTCTTCACATTTCTCCCCCCACCCACAGTTTGCACACCCCCATGTCCCCAAGTTTGCACAATCCCCCCAGTCTGCACAAATTCCCCCCAGGTTGCACACTTGCCCTCATACCGAGTTTGCACAATCCCCCCACAATCTGCATAATTCTCCCCTCCCCCAGTTTGCACAATCTCCCTTCCCAGTCAGCCCAAATCCCTGCCTCAATTTGCACAACCAACCCGCCCCCCAGTTTGCACACTTCCCCCCAAATTTGCATAATCCCCCCCCCCAGTCTGCACAAATCCCCCCCCCAGGTTTCACCCCCCCCGAGTTTGCAGAATATCCCCCCCCCCCAGTCTGCGCAATTCCATCCTCCCCCCAGTTAGCACAGGGGGAGAGAGAAACGAGAAAAAATGGGGGAAAGAGAGGGGGAAATAACAGGCAGAGCAAAAAGGGGTGGGGGAGAGAGGGGGTTGTTCTGAAAACCCTCATAGATGGGACTTTCAGCAGCAACTAATGGGAAAAGGTAATGTATCAATGCTTGAAACATGTAATAGAATACAAAATATAACAATCTTTATTTATAACACAAAGTATGAAAGTATAAAAACAATATGTCTAAAGTTGCAGTGCTTATTCATATATATGCATACAATGATGATAGCTTACAGTGTTCCCACGATTGTTGGATCCAGTTGGATATTTAGAAATAGCCATAATTAAAACCGCTACCCCCTGGTGGTGATTTGAGGACAATATTTTGGGATTTTACATGGTTTTAATTATGGCTATTTCTAAATAATGCTAGATTACACGCAAACAGGTAATTTTTATTTACTGCAAGTGTGAAAAATTCCTGTACTGTCCAATTGGCTCTACAAGGAAGTCTGCATGGGTGAAACATGTCATAGTATAATCCCACGTAGGACTGTAAGTGTGGCAGGAACACTGATCCAGAGAAGACACGGAGGTAGCGAGCAGATGAGACGCCGGCAATCCGGCTCATGCAGGAAAACCGGGCACACATTCCACATTCCTCCAAATGATGCCAATTATGGGGCACTATACTTTACCCTGATGCCAACAATGGGGCACTATTCCTCCCACTGATACCAATTATGGGAAACTATTCCTCCCACTGACACCAATGATGGGGCAGTGTTCCTCCCACTGATACCAAAAATAAGGCACTATTCCACCAAATGGTGCCAATGATGGGGCACTAATCTTTACCCTGATGTCAACAATGAGGCACTATTCCTCACACTAATACCAATGATGGGACACTATTCCTCCCACTGACACAAATGATGGGGCACTATTCCTCCCACTGACCCCAACAATTGGGGCACTATTCATCCCACTGATGCCAATGAAGGGGCACTATTCTTTACCTTGATATAAACAATGGGGCCCAATTCCTCCCACTGGTGCCAATGATGGGGCACTATTCTTTACCCTGTTAACAACAACGGGGCACTATTTCTCCCACTAATACCAATGAGGGGACATTGTATTGAAATACAATGT
Source organism: Rana muscosa (assembly GCA_029206835.1). Classification (NCBI taxonomy): domain Eukaryota; kingdom Metazoa; phylum Chordata; class Amphibia; order Anura; family Ranidae; genus Rana; species Rana muscosa. The sequence goes on along the minus strand of CM055116.1, from coordinate 499,981,572 downwards.
TCATTTGCATTTTGTGCAACAACCACATCAATATCAGTATTTAGTAGAGACATATTCTTCAACCAGTAGATGGCAGTGTTTAACTGTATCTATGGTCAAACTCTATATCTTTTAACTGTATAAGGAGTCTGGAGCTGCTTAACTGTCTGGAGTTAAGCAGCAACGCCCATATAGACTGTGCACTGTCTGTCCCAGGGCCGGCCCTACCATGGGACCCGATGGTACCACGGTCCCAGGCGGCACTTTCAGGGGAGCGGCAAATCAGTGTTCAAACTGCTGCCTAAAAATCTCTCTGCGTTTTGAGCCAAGCTCAGCAAGGGGCAGCGGCGGGTGTCCTGTGATTGGCCGAGCAGGTTATGTGGGAGGGACGGACAGCAGACATGAGGCTTGTGATTCGCCTGGAGGAGCGGAGGAGCTGGACTGTGGGTAATCGCGCCAGCCCTGCATGCTCCCGGAGTCCTAACTAGCGCTGTGTGTCACAGGAGACCTGAGGTCTGTCTCTCTCATCTCCCTGTCAGCTGCCCGCGGCCCCCCCTCTCTCTATCAGCCGCCCCCCCCCCTCCTTAGGTCTGTCTCTCTCATCTCCCTGTCAGCTGCCCGCGGCCCCCCCTCTCTCTATCAGCCCCCCCCCTCCTTAGGTCTGTCTCTCTCATCTCCCTGTCAGCTGCCCGCGGCCCCCCCCTCTCTCTATCAGCCGCCCCCCCCTCCTTAGGTCTGTCTCTCTCATCTCCCTGTCAGCTGCCCGCGGCCCCCCCTCTCTCTATCAGCCGCCCCCCCCTCTCCTTAGGTCTGTCTCTCTCATCTCCCTGTCAGCTGCCCGCGGCCCCCCCTCTCTCTATCAGCCACCCCCCCCTCCTTAGGTCTGTCTCTCTCATCTCCCTGTCAGCTGCCCGCGGCCCCCCCTCTCTCTATCAGCCGCCCCCCCCCTCCTTAGGTCTGTCTCTCTCATCTCCCTGTCAGCTGCCCGCGGCCCCCCCTCTCTCTATCAGCCGCCCCCCCCCTCCTTAGGTCTGTCTCTCTCATCTCCCTGTCAGCTGCCCGCGGCCCCCCCTCTCTCTATCAGCCGCCCCCCCCCTCCTTAGGTCTGTCTCTCTCATCTCCCTGTCAGCTGCCCGCGGCCCCCCCTCTCTCTATCAGCCGCCCCCCCCCTCCTTAGGTCTGTCTCTCTCATCTCCCTGTCAGCTGCCCGCGGCCCCCCCTCTCTCTATCAGCCGCCCCCCCCTCCTTAGGTCTGTCTCTCTCATCTCCCTGTCAGCTGCCCGCGGCCCCCCCTCTCTCTATCAGCCGCCCCCCCTCCTTAGGTCTGTCTCTCTCATCTCCCTGTCAGCTGCCCGCGGCCCCCCTCTCTCTATCAGCCGCTCCCCCTTTTGAGGTCTGTCTCTCTCATCTCCCTGTCAGCCGCCCACTGCCCCCCCCCTCCTCTCTATCAGCCGCCCCCCCTCCTTAGGTCTGTCTCTCTCATCTTCCTGTCAGCTGCCCATGACCCCCCTCCTCTCTATCAGCCACCCCCCCTCCTGAGGTCTGTCTCTCTCATCTCCCTGTCAGCTGCCCGCGGCCCCCCTCTCTCTATCAGCCGCCCCCCCTTTTGAGGTCTGTCTCTCTCATCTCCCTGTCAGCCGCCCACTGCCCCCCTCCTCTCTATCAGCCGCCCCCCCTCCTTAGGTCTGTCTCTCTCATCTCCCTGTCAGCTGCCCATGGCCCCCCCTCCTCTCTATCAGCCACCCCCTCTTCTGAGGTCCGTCTCTCTCATCTGCTCTGTCAGCTGCCCCCCCTTCCTCTCTATCAGCCCCCCTTCCTCTCTATCAGCCACCCCCCCTCCTCTCTATCAGCCGCCCCCTCCTGAGGTCCGTCTCTCTCATCTGCCCTGTCAGCCACCCGCGGCCCCCCTCCTCTCTATCAGCCACCCCCCTCCTTGCCCCCCCCTCCTGAGGTCCGTCTCTCTCATCTGCTCTGTCAGCCGCCCCCCCCCCTCCTCTCTATCAGCCCCCTTTCCTCTCTATCAGCCGCCCCCCTCTTCCTCTCTATCAGCCGCCCCCCTCTTCCTCTCTATCAGCCGCCCCCCTCTTCCTCTCTATCAGCCGCCGCCCTCCTCCTCTCTGTCAGACCCCCCTCCTCCTCTCTGTCAGACCCCCCTCCTCCTCTCTGTCAGACCCCCCTCCTCCTCTCTGTCAGACCCCCCTCCTCCTCTCTGTCAGACGTGTGGCAGGTGACGTCATGGCAAGGGACAATCCGCTACGTGTGGCAGGTGATGTTGTGGCAAGTGACATTCTGCAATGTGTGGCATCGTGGCAAGTGACCAGCCGCAATTTGTGGCAGATGGCATTGTGGCAAGTGACAATTCGCAACAAGTGACAATCTGCATCTGGTGGCAGGTGACGCGGCAAGTGACACACTCGGGGCTCCTACTTATTCGGCATTATGGTGAGTTGAACTATTTTATTTTATATAACAATAGAAATAATGCACTTCAATCATTTTTTGCGATTCGGCACGGCATCGATTTAACTGACAATTGCGCGGTCGTGTGACGTTGTACCTAAACAAATAGAGCTTTCTTTTGGTGGTATTTGATAACTTCTGCGGTTTTTATTTTTTGTGCTATAAACAAAAATAGCGACAACTTTGAAAATAGTTTTTTATTTTAACTTTTGCTATAATAAACATCCAAAAAAAAAAAAATTTCTTCATCAGTTTAGGTCGATATGTATTCTTCTACATATGTTTGGTAAAAAAAAAAACGCAATAAGTGTATATTGATTAGTTTGCACAAAAGTTATTGCGTCTACCAAATAGAGGATAGATTTATGGCATTTTTATTATTATTATATATTTTTTTACTAGTAATGGCGGTGATCTGCGATTTTTAGCGAAACTGTGACATTGCGGTGGACAGATTGGACACTTGACACTTTTTTGGGACCAGTGACATTTATACAGCGATCTGTGCTATAAAAATGCACTGATTACTGTGTAAATGTCACTGTCAGGAAAGGGGTTAAATGTGTTCCCTGGGAGGTGTTTCTAACTGGGGGGATGGGGACTGACTGGAGGAGGAGAGAGATCTCTGTTCCTAATCACTAGGAACAGCAGATCTGTCTCTCCTCCCCTGTCAGAATGGGGATCTGTCTGTTTACATTGACAGATCCCCGTTCTGGCTCTATGGAGCGATCGCGGGTGGCCAGCTGACATCTCGGCCAACGGCCACGCACAGGTCCTTTTATACTCCTATATACATGTATAGAGCCATGACAGGTCCATTTTGGTTATCATGATATAAAATAATGAATATGGGGGCATTTTGGTGGGCGTGATTTTTCTTTTGGGGGGGGGGGGGGGGGCAGCATTTCATTCTTGGTACCAGGCAGCACAATGTCTTGGGCCGGCACTGGTCTGTCCAACCCCCAAAGTCTTAAAAAAGAGTGCTTGGAAAGTTTGGAGACCTCTGTCATAAGCCACTGGGCTGATCTCCACTCCAATATTAGAAACTGCACAATCCACTTCCTTCCTCCATCATAATAATGTCCAGGGTGATATATAGCTCAAAAAGAACACCATATAGTGCTCTCTGCTAAAAGTATATTATTTTTTATTTAATCTAAATGTACTCAACTTAAAAAATGCACAAAGAAACTGATGCGCAGCAGTTCCTTTGGGCACTTTTAAAGTTAAGTATATGCCCCTGCTGCAGCCTCTCTCACCTTGTGACTTCCTCCAAAGTTCCAACGTTGCAGTCTGATCACTGGGGAAGAGGAGACTGAGGAAATGCTTTCCCCTGCCTGCAGCAAACTGATCACCGGGGGAGGGGAGACTGAGGAACTTCTGCCTCCTGCCTGCAGCAGACTGATGACATAATTTCACCCTAGGCAGATTTACTGACTGGAGATCAAGGATGGCTTTTAATTAAATAAGGTAGAGGTGATACTCATTGGTGTGTGCAGCCTATTGCATTATGGTGTGCACCCCAGAACACAAACACACGTGTGTATAGATCAGCAAAGCAGTGGACGGTGTCAGTAGAGCAGAGATTGGTGTCAGTCAGCAGTGGACGGCGTCAGTCGTTTTTTTTTTATTATTATTTTTTACAATATTATTTTTCTTTTCTTTTTTTTCTTTTTTTTTAGGAGCCCTGTTGGGGGGGGGGGGGGGGGGTTTGGTGAAATATCAAGGGTCTAAACAGAGAGAAAGGGACTGAGGACAGAGCTTCCCCAGTCCCTTTCTCTGCAGCTTCAACTGCACTGGACAGTGAATAAATAGGAAGTGCTCTGTATTGAAGTTTACTATGCTTCAGTTAAAACTGAACAAAGGAGCAATTGGTACAGATCACTTAATGCATTCATTCATTCATCCATGCTGAAACATCCCCTGCAGCAGCCGGTGGGTGAACAGAGGAGGGAAGCTGGCAGCACTAGAGGGGGAAGAGACAGGGGATGCCAGGAAGCAGGGGGAAACGGCACTGCACAGGGTGATTAAGATGTGCCCAGGCACACCCAGCACACCCTGTGCGCACACCAATGGTGATACTATTGCTGTATGAAATGTCAGGAAATTGACACAGCCAGAGAACTAGCATTTTCTTCAGGAGGCCAGCACTGGCAGCCCCTGGTACCAGTGTCACTTAAAGTCGAATAAATTGCTTGGCCTCGCTGGTGATCCTCAGTTAGTTGCCAAATTGGATCTTACCAAAGCTGATACGCTGACTCCCCCGGCGGACCCCCCCGAATATGGTGACGGAGTGCCGATCACCCCCAAATTCAGTGATGTTCTCCTGCACCCAATGGAGGGCCGCCACCTGGTCCAAGAAGCCCAGATTGCCGGGCAGCTCGTCATCGCTGGTACTGGAGGAAGAAGAAGCAAATACATAAAAATTCCTAAAAATCTGCATGCAGGATTTTCCACAATGCAGTGCAGGGCCATGCCTAGGCATTGAGAAGGTGTGTTGGGGTGCATTTACAGCAAGTGTGGCGGGGCGATCTGTGCCTTCATGGGTGTTTTGTGCTTTAAAATGAAAGTGGAAAAAATTGAGAGCTTTGTCTGAAAAATCCCAGAATTCCCAGCAGGTACTGAATGGATACGACCAGTGGCGGAATTTTCAGGGTCGCAGAAGTCGCAGTTGCGACTGGGCCCTGTAATTCCGCCAGGTCCGGGGGGCCCGCAGCCCGTCCGTGTACTCCGCCGCGCCGCCAGGGGCGGGACAACGGGTCAATTGCCCCCCGAGAAAATCGTGAGCAGGCTGTACTGACGCCGACCCCTTTAGCCGTTGCTGACAGGCTCATGCAGAGCCGCAGCTGCGGGGGATTCTACCCCTCCTTCTCCTCCTTGAGCCAAGCAGCTGGCAATGCCTGCTCCTATTGGCTACATTCAGGGCCAATGGTTAGGAAACTAAGAAGAGAGGCTCATGGGAAATGTAGTTCAGGATACCAGCAGGCCTGGGACGATTCCCTGAGAGAGAGTGCACTGCAGCCCCCAACATGCCGAGCGGGGGGAAGAGGGGATTGAGGACTTTAAAAGAAGAGGGACCATGAGCCTGTCGGGTGGAGGAAGCCAGTGATTCTACTATATATCCCCCAAGGTAAGAACTTACTTCCAGATGGGGGGGCAGGGATGCAGGCTTCCATAGAGGTACAGCCGTACAGGACCTTATCACTGGCTGCTCCTACCATCCTTCTCCACCACCACCACCACCACCTGTGCCTCTTACTGATCCCATCCCCCCACCACTGATCTCATCCCTATCCCCCCCCCCCCATTACTTCTACAACAGAGGTGATGGGGGGGCAGGGATAGGGATGAGATCAGTGGTGGGGGGATGGGATCAGTAAGAGACACAGGTGGTGGTGGAATTTTTTTTAAAATATGTGGTGTTGGGGTGTGTGGCACTGCCTCCCACCTGAATGGTGGTGTGGGTAGAGAAATTCTTAAGTGCTAATTAAGTGAGATCCACCTCCACAAGGGTGGTTGTATCCAAATTGATAGTGAACCTTCCAAAGTGATAATGGCATCTTCAATTGTTGTGTCAAGTGAAACCCGTTGCTACATGCCACCTATGAAGAGCGAATCAATGATCAAGTCGCTCTTCCTGGGGGCAAGTCAACAAGGGATGTGTAGCAAAACTTGGTTGCTAAGAGTTTAGGAATTAACCTGAAAAGTGATCCAAACTCGTGTCACCCTTCAACGGGTGGTATTAACCCTTACTGGTTAAATTAGAAACACTCAAGTGCACTAAATGCTAAATCAGGTGTTCAAACAACATATTCTAAACTTCACAGCAATAAGCATCAGGATAAAAAAACATATAGTATAGTTGCCCTATATTCAAACACCTGTGGGCAGTGCTTTGTGAAGAAAAAAATAAAATAAAATAAATAATAATAATTTATTTTATTTCACAAAGTACTGCCCACAGGCATACCTCCCAACTGTGAGGCTCCTCCTTCCCGCACTCCCGCGAGACTATCATGTTTCCCGCACAGCAGGAAACATAAAGAGAAGAAGAGGAGCACAGCAGGAAACAGCAGCAGGTAAGAGCCCCCCCCCCCGCAATCGGCGCACTAAATGTTCCGGCGGCAACCATCACCCCCCCCCCCCCGCTCAACAACTCTGGTTGGCAGGGGGGAGAGGGGACATCAGAATGTCCCGCAAAGGGACTTTACAAAGTTGGGAGGTATGCCCACAGGTGTTGGGCACTTAAGTGTTTCTAATTTAACCAGTACCACTGCTGCCACCCCCCCCTCAAGTTGAAATGTAGAAAAAAAATTACTTTGTCGTACAGTGTAAAAAAATTAAGTCTCAAAATCAGGCTTTTCGGGGGGGCCCTTCATGATTTCTTGCATCGGGGCCCTGAAGTCTCTAGTTACGCCACTGGATACGACAACCACATTCTCGTAGACGCTGAGCGCAGAACAGTCAAAAAGACTGGCTCCACCTACCAACAGCCCACCCCCGTGTATGAAGAACATGAATGCGGGGTGACATCACAAACTGAGACAATGTACAAATCACTATCACTCTTCAGATATATGTAACAATTGTTGAGTAACATGTGGTGGAAAATCAGCAGTTTTGTTGCCTTTTGTTTGAACTCCAGCTCTAAAACTAAAACGTTTGTTGCACGATTGTCAGAAGCGCTTGTGCATGCTGAACAAAATGTCACCGTAATTTTTGTAGGAGATTAATGCCTGTATCATCAGCTCCATCTAGTGGCCAAAATGTGGTATAGTTTTCTCACTGAAGTATTTCAGAAAACTATACCTCATTTTGGCCCCTAGATGGCGATGACAACACAGGCATTAATCTGTTACAAACATTATGGAGACATTTCGTTCAGCTTGCATGAATGCTCCTGATATTTGTGCAATGAATGTTTTATAAATAGCCCCCAAGTATTAATTAGAAGCTATTATTGCTGAATTAGTAGTTTTTTTATTTTATTTTTTTCCTTTGAAAATATGTGCATATCCTCCTGTAGTTGCAGCTGCTGTATTTTTAGTATTTCCAGCTCTTCATAATAGCCAGCAGGGTAGGGGTGTGGGGTGACACATCAGCTTTCTGCTGATTACAAAACAACATCTCTCATAGTTGTTTGCAGTGTCTCCAGTCACTGAACTGCTGCTCCACCTGAGCCAGAGTGAAAGAACACATCCCTGGGTACCCTTTAGATGTATATCTTCCAGAAAACGAGTTGGCCATTGGATGGTATAGACTTTAGTTGTGCATTCTGCCCATCAGTTGCTTAATTACCTTCTAGTAGACCTGCTTTTGGAATAGTAATCAAGCAACTGATCAGCCTACACTTTCGAAGGCCATTCGGAAAGAATATGCTCATCTAAAAGGATCCCGGGGACGTGTTCTTTCACTCATTATACTCGCCGAACATCACTTACTCTCAGTGCATCTAAATGGGGGGGGGGATACAAAGTGAGATATTGAGAGAGTAGAATGAATTATAGACACAGTAAAGGAAATGCATGCAGATGAGGATCTTTGGATGGATTCTAAGGTATTTATGGGGACCAAATGTACACAGAATTTTAATGAAAGTATATATGTACTTATTATCTTTAAGTTTGCATCACCATCACCAGCGGCCTCCTCTTTTGTTGCGATACTCACAGGTAGCTTTGATTTCTTTTCTCTGTCGCTCGGAGTGAAGATATTCAGATACAGGCAATCCTCCGACAGTGGAGGCATCTTGAATGGAGATTTGTAGTAGGAGGCAATTCCCTCCATCATCCCCATGTCCTGCAAACACATGAAAGACCAAAATACAAGACGCTGACACTGATGCAGATGATGACACAGACGTAGATTATACCTGGATTGTGTCTCTGCTGGTGTAATGTGCAGGCTCTGCGGTCAGTTTGACAGTTGGGTCCTCCCATGAAAGTCTGCCAATGGGGAGGGGGGTAGAGCCAGCCCTTCTGTACAGGGTCCGGGCTCCATCAGTTCAGAAGTGGGGACAGGGAAGGGACCTTTTAATTACCTTTGGGCGCATAAGTAATCCCACGGCACAGCAGGCAGAGTAATCCTCTGTGCCGCGGATCATGACATATAAAAAGAGAAGCTATTTTGCCCATACTTCTCCTATTGATCCCTGGAGTGCAGTTTGTTCTGCACTCCTGTGACCTGTTTTCAGCAGACAGCGGGCTAAAGCCTGCTGTCTGCTGATGACACTCAGCCAATCCAGGCTCTGGAAAGATCCTGACTTTAAAGTCGCGATCCTCCCAGATGCCTGGACCAGCACGCTGGCTAAGCCTCTCAGTGTGCCACGAGAGCCTGATTAAGCAGCTCCCTCCTCCTCCTCCATAGCCCGGTGCTCCAGTGAGCAATGGAGGGGCAGAGCAAGTGGCGGCTGGTGCTCAAAATCTTTGGGGGGGCGCAGACAAACTGAAAAAAAATAAACATCAATTGCAGTCACTGTGCCCATCAAACGCAGCCACTGTGCCCATCAAACGCAGCCACTGTGCCCATCAAACGCAGCCACTGTGCCCATCAAACGCAGCCACTGTGCCCATCAAACGCAGCCACTGTGCCCATCAAACGCAGCCACTGTGCCCATCAAACGCAGCCACTGTGCCCATAAATTGCCGCCACCGTGCCATCAAACGCAGCTACTGTAAACATCAATTGTTGCCAGTGTGCCCATCAATTGCTGCCCCTGTGCCCATCAATTGCTGCCAGTGTGCCCCATCAATTGCTGCTAGTGTGCCCCATCAATTGCTGCTAGTGTGCCCCATCAATTGCTGCTAGTGTGCCCCATCAATTGCTGCTAGTGTGCCCCATCAATTGCTGCTAGTGTGCCCCATCAATTGCTGCTAGTGTGCCCCATCAATTGCTGCTAGTGTGCCCCATCAATTTCCGCTAGTGTGCCCCATCAATTTCCGCTAGTGTGCCCCATCAATTGCTGCCAGTGTGCCCCATCAATTGCCGCCAGTTTTCCCCATCAATTGCCGCCAGTGTGCCCCATCAAATGCTGCCAGTGTGCCCCCCTGTCCGGGACTTACTTACATCTCGGGTCACGGCGCTATCCTCCACTCTCCCTCCGAGTCCTCGATGTCTTCTCCTGTCCTCTTCCCATCTTCTGCTATGATTGGACGCCTAATAGCTGTCCAATCACAGCGCCGGTAGTAAGAAGAGCCGGCAAGACTGTAATCCTTGAGGCTGGGTTCACACCTATGCGTTGCGTTTTTGAGCTTGGAGTCTTTGCAAAGTTCGCAATCAGTCATTCAGCGGTTCCTTTGCGTTTTTAGCTGCGGACTTGCCGACCTGGGAAGTCTCGCTGCTGTTATCATGAGTGGGAACTCCACGCCCAATTTTAAATTAAAAACCGGCATGGGTTCCCCTCCAGGAGCATAGCAGGCCCTTAGGTCTGGTATGGACTTTAACGGGAACCCCTACGCCGAAAAAACGGCATGGGGGTCCCCCCAAAATCCATAGCAGACCCTTATCCGAGCACGCAACCTGGCAGACCGCAGGAAAAGAGGGGGGGGGACGAGAGAACGCCCCCCTCCCTCCTGAACCGTACCAGGCCGCATGCCCTCAACATGGGGGGTGGGTGCTTTGGGGCAGGGGGGCACCCTGCGACCCCCCCACCCCAAAGCACCCTGCCCCCATGTTGATGAGGACAGGGCCTCTTCCCGACAACCCTGGCCGTTGGTTGTCGGGGTATGCGGGCAAGGGGCTTATCGGAATCCAGGAGCCCCCTTTAATAAGGGGGCCCCCAGATCCCGGCTTCCCACCCTATGTGAATGAGTATGGGGTACATCGTACCCCTACCCATTCACCTGGTGGAAAAAAAATGTCAATAAAAACACTACAAAGGTTTTTAAATTAATTTATTACACAGCTCCGGGGGTCTTCTTCTGACTTCGGGGGTCTCTTCTGACTTCGGGGGTCTCTTCTGACTTCGGGGGTCTCTTCTGACTTCGGGGGTCTCCGGTGTCATCTCCGCGCTCTCCGGTTCTTCTCTTGATCTCTGGTTCTTTCTTCCTTCTGCCGGGCCTCCGCTATCTTCTTCCAGCTCTTTTTCTAGCGGGGGCACGGTCTTCTTCGTCGCCTTCTTCCCTTCTCTCCTGGAGATGTTGACCCGTCGCTGTCTCCGGCTGCAATGCCGTGTGCGCGGAGCGCATTCACGTATATAGGCATGGGCGTGGTCACCGGGTGATGCCACCCAGTGACCCCGCCCCCATATGATGTCACAGTCCCATCATTCCCCAGGGTGATCCTGCCCTTTTTTTTTTTTTTTATCCCGCCATTAATCTTGACCTTACATGTTGTGTTATTACCACTAAGTATTGTACTTGAACATGAGTCTGCACTTTCATCTTCTTCTAATGCCGCGTACACACGATCGTGATTCACGGCGGTGAAAACACCGCCGTGAATCACGACATGAAATAAAATGAAAAACGAGGGAACGGCATTTTCCCCCACACACGACCGTTTTTCCCGTCATTTTTTTCTTTGTCGAGAAAAACGACCGTCTGTGGGCTCCGCGGCAGTGTCTCCCTATGGGAAAACTGCAGCGGAAAAAAATGATGGAAAAAACGATGAGAAAATTTAGAACATGTTCTAATTTTTCTCGTCGTTTTTCTGCCGTTTTTCTCAACGAGAAAAACGACATAAAGCCCACAGACGATCGTTTTTCTCGGCGAAAAAAAAAAATGCAGTTTTTCTCGTCGAGAAAAGCGGTCGTGTGTACGCGGCATAAGGAATACATTTTTCCCTTGGAGTAATAAGGTCCCAATATCTCATGTAGCACTTTTTCTACACACTTCTTATTTTTTGGCTCAACAAAATAACTTTTTATACTGCCTTTGTTTCCTCTTCCCCTTCTCATGCTGGCTAAAACAGGTGTAGTCACTAACCACTTGAACAATTGGTGGTATTAATTCAATATGTTAATTTTCTGTGACACTAACTTGATAGGCCAATTATGTAGAGGTGGAGTTTACATATGTGTTTGTGAGTATATATACATTTTGCCATATCTGTTTCAAACTAGGTAAGTATGACATGTTTGTTATTTAAAAAAAAAAAACTGAACCTTTAGTGTCACTTTAAGGCTACAAACAATTTTTTATTTAAACCTTTCATGCCTAAGCCTATTTTTGACATTTGTTGTTTAGAAGTTAAAATCCATATTTTTTGCTAGAAAATTACTTAGAACCCCCAAACATTATATATATATATATATATATATATATATATATTTTTTAGCAGAGAATCTAGAGAATAAAATGGCGATTGTTGCAATATTTTAGGTCATACGGTATTTGTGCATCTGTGTTTTAAACGCAACTTTTTGGGGAAAAATACACTTTCATGAATTAAAAAAAACCGGAACAGTAAAGTTAGCCCAATTTTTTTGTATAATGTGAAAGATGATGTTATGCCGAGTAAATAGATACCAGACATGTCCATAGGCCAGGCTTAATTTTTTTTTTTTACAATTACCAGGTTAGAGTTACAGAGGAGGTCTAGTGCTAGAATTATTGCTCTTGCTCTGACGATCGCGGCGATACCTCACATGTGTGATTTGAACACCGTTTACATATGCGGGCGCGACTTCCGTATGCGTTTTCTTTGCTGCGTGAGCTTGCGGGGACAGGGGCGCTTAAAAAAAAAAAAAAAACGTATTTCTTTTATTTATTTCTATATTTTTACATTATGTTTAAAAAAAAAAAAAAAAAAGTGATCACTTTTATTGCTGTCACAAGGAACATCCCTTGTAACAGTAATAGGTGGTGACAGGTACTCTTTATGGAGGGGTCGGGGGCAGCTGCGGGCATCATCCCGTTATAACCCCCTAAAGCCGAGGACGCATATATGCCTACGCTCGGCGGAAAGGGGTTAATAAGAAACATCTCTATACTTACCTGCTCTATGCAACGGAATTGCACAAAGCACTGGTGAACCTCCTCTTTTCGGGTCCCTGTCGCCGCTCTTGGCCCCTCCTCTATGTCCAGTGCCCCCATAGGATAAGGTGACCAGATTTTTTAAATGAAATCTGGGGAAGTTTTTTTTTTTTTTTTTATTGGCAAATAGTAAATTATTTTATAAGCATATTTTCTTCAAATGATATATGCAGTGTATCTGGTATGTGTTTAAGGAATGATTGTATGATATATATATATACGTTATTTCTGGAAATAATTTCATACCAGCCCCAGAGCATTATTATACCGGCCCAACCGCATAACATCATTATTTTCTGGTTCACAAAAGGGAAAACCATGCATTTTAAAGCACAGTTGAAGAGTGTATTATACTCACCAGTGCCCATCAGCTCAGCCTGTTCAGTGCCCATCAGCTCAGCCTGTTCAGTGCCCATCAGCTCAGCCTGTTCAGTGCCCATCAATGCAGCCTGTTCAGTGCCTATCAATGCTGCCTGTTTAGTGCAGCCTGTTCGGTGCCCATCAATGCAGCCTATTCAGTAACCATCAAATCAGCTTGTTCAGTGCCCATCAATGCAGCCCATTCAGTGCCCATCAATGCAGCTCGTTCAGTGCCAATCAGATCAGCCGGCTCAGTGCCAATCAAAACAGCCCGTTGAGTGCCAATCAGATCAGCCTGTTCAGTGCCCATCAATGCAGCCTGTTCAGTGCTAATCAGCTCAGCCTGTTCAGTGCCAATCAGCTCAGCCTGTTCAGTGCTAATCAGCTCAGACTGTTCAGTGCCCATCAATGCAGCCTGCTCAGTGCCCATCAATGCAGCCTGTTCAGTGCCGATCAATGCAACCTGTTCAGTGCCCATCAGATCAGCCTGTTCAGTGCCCATCAGATCAGCTTGTTCAGTGCCCATCAGATCAGCTTGTTCAGTGCCCATCAATGCAGCCCCTTCAGTGCCCATCAATGCAGCCCCTTCAGTGCCCATCAATGCAGCCCCTTCAGTGCCCATCAATGCAGCCCGTTCAGTGCCAATCAGATTAGCTCGTTCAGTGCCAATCGGATCAGCCCGTTCAGTGCCCATCAGCTCAGCCTGTTCAGTGCCAATCAGCTCAGCCTGTTCAGTGCCAATCAGCTCAGCCTGTTCAGTGCCAATCAGCTCAGCCTGTTCAGTGCCAATCAGCTCAGCCTGTTCAGTGCCAATCAGCGCAGCCTGCTTAGTGCCAATCAGCCTTACCTAGAGGAGAGGAGTCGGATTATGTAGAGCGGGGATCTCCTGTTTACCCTGTGCGGCCGCTGTCCTCAGACAAAGTCCCACCTCCTATGATAGACTCACCAGTGTGCTGCCTATCATAGGAGTCGGCTAAGGAGGCGGGACTTCGTCTGACAGCGGGAGATCCCCACTCTGTATAATCCAGTGGTGCTCACCCTTCCCTGTCCGAGACAGACCAAACCCCAGCAGGACTTAACGGAGGGTGGGGGGTAGACTTGTGCACAACGGAAAAATTTGTTCCGCTTCGGTTCGCTTCTTGTTTACATAACGGAAAAATTTGTTTCGTTTCTTTCCGGTCCTGTTGATTCGTAATCATTCATGATTTTGCTAGACGGGATTTTTCGTGTTCGGACTAATTCGTATTTTCGCAAGCGACATTTTTCGTTGAATTTTTTGTTGCTTTATAATTCGTACTTTCGGTAGAGTACGTTGTTTTTCGTTGATTCTGGACACAACTCCTACTTTCGTAACTTTTTTTGGGTTCGTTGATTCGTAATTTTCCGTGTCTCTCTCACAACGACGCTGCCTATTATGCCTAATGTGCTTCGAATGGATTTGTACTTTTCTAAATACATAGCGGTTATTTGTAACGATTCGAAATCTCGTATTTTACTTTCGTTTTTTACATGCGGCTATAGCCTCCGCCCCTGTACACCATTTTGAGAGGGTTCAGCACGGTGAGGGAGAAGCAGAGAGCAGAGCAGAGTGTTATTGTGCTTCGAATGGATTCGAAATCTCATATTTTACTTTCGTTTTTTCATGCGGCTATAGCCTCCGCCCCCTGTACACCATTTTGAGAGGGAGTTCAGCATGGTGAGGGAGAAGCAGAGAGCAGAGTGAGTGTTTTTGTGCTTCGAATGGATTCGTACATTTGTAACTTTTTTCATAACGAATTATGCCGAAGACATTCGGGCATTCGCTATTTTGCGGTATAATTTATTTCGGATTCGGTTTTATTCGTAATTGCTTTGTTCGGAAATTCGAATGCTTCCGAATGTCCGAAAGTTGCTAAATTCGGACGAATTTCAATTCGTTACGAAACGAATTGCACAAGCCTAGTGGGGGGGATGCCGCTGCACTGGATATTTCACAGCCCTGGCAAATATAGAGATGGATAACCCAGACATCCTAACCTGCAAAAACTAATTTCAAGGAGGTTGCAAACTCAATTTAACACAACTAAAGGATGATCAAATGAAATGGAATCAGTATACAGAGGTTTACTTCTTCTGAGAGATATTAAAGGAACACTCCAACCAACATGAATACTTATTGCACAGTAATTTGAAATGGTCATGGTGGTAGGAGTCAGTATATGCAGTGTTTCTGCTTGAAACAGGTAGGGGGGCTGAGAGAGAGAAAAGTGGGCCTGAGAGAGAGGGAGGGCTGAGAGACAAGGGGGGACTGACAGAGAGATGGGGGGCTGAGAGAGAGAGATGGGCTCAGAGAGTGTGGTGGATGGAGAGAGAGAGAGGGGGAGGGTGATAGAGAGGGGGGTGAGAGGGAGGGAATGTGATAGAGAGGAGAGAGAGAGGGGGAGTGAAAGAGAGAGAGAGAGAGAGGGGGGGGGGGTTAGAGAGGGAGGAGGTTGAGAGAGAGGGGGAAGAAAGAGAGAGAGAAAGGGGGTGAAATAGAGAGGGGGTAAGAGAGGGGAAGGGGTGAGAGAGAGAGAGAGGGATGGGAAATGGGTATTCTCAGTGGTGGGGCACTTACTGTGGAGTGCAGTGCTCAGTCGTTGTTGGTAGTGGGCAGTGCTGTGTGGCCCTAGGGATTAGGCTGGGTCCTGGGGTTGTGCCCCCAGCTCAGGCATAGAAGATGCTTTCCCCTGCCACGTAGTCCCAAGTCAGATAGAGAAAGAAAAAGACAGGCGGGGAAGCGGAGCCCAGACTGGGCTGACAGCGTGTTTGGTTCAGGCTTGGAGAGGATGGAACATGAGCAGAGCAGCATAGGACTGTGGGCAAGCTCCCTCACCTGTGGAGGACCTGTGCACCCCAAGCGTATACACTGTCCTCAGCTGTGCAGACTGATCCCTCCAAGGGTGAGTGAAGCCTGGGACAGGAGCCTTTCATGGGGCTGGTGCTCAAATTTTTTTGGGGGGCACAAACAAACTGAAAAATTCAGGGAAAAAAAACATCAATTATCTCCTTCCCTTCTCTGGCGGAGTGATCTTCCTCCGCTCCCTACCCAGTAGTGCCTGGAGCGTAAGACTTGACAGGCTGTGAGGCGGGCGGCGACGGGCAGAGAGTCACTGATTGCCGCCATTACTAGTAAAAAAAAAAATATGTCCCCGGATTTCATTTTAAAAATCTGGTCACCTTAATATAGGGAATAGCACTCAGTGTACAGATATCCAGGGGCGGACTGACCGTTTTTTCTGCGTGACCGTTTGGGCACCCTGGCACTGCTCAAGGGTCCAGGGAACAGTGGTGGTGCGTCCATAAGGTCGCATGGACGCCGCCCCCTCTCTCCAGCCACCCCCTCTATGACCAATGGATAGATTCATGCATTGTATGAATCTATCCATGGCCACCGCTGCCACCCCCCATTCAGGCGCCCGGCCCCCTTTTTGGGCTCCGGGCGCCTGAATTACAGCGGCGGGGGTGTTTTTGAAGCACCTGATTAGAGCCACAGGCTCTAATAGGCTTCAAAATAAATGAACCCAGGTGTGTTAGGAAAGCGAATGAATATTCGCTTTCCTAACACTGAACCGCCTCTCCACCAATCAGGTGCTGGGTCTGTTACCCGTCACCTGATTGGCAGAAACCACAGGCGCCACTATTGGACGCCTATCAGGAGGAGAGGACGAGAGATGAGGATGGGAGAAGACGCATGAAGGACCCCGCTCGTCACCATCACCCGCTGCCCCACCAAGACAGGGTAAGTGCCGGGCAGACGGCGACCAGGCAGGGGGTCACATTTGATGGGCGCACTGGCAGCATTTGATGGGGCGCACTGGCAGCATTTGATGGGGCGCACTGGCAGCATTTGATGGGGTGCACTGGCAGCATTTGATGGGGCACAGTGGCAGCATTTGATGGCACAGTGGCAGCATTTGATGGCACAGTGGCAGCATTTGATGGCACAGTGGCAGCATTTGATGGCACAGTGGCAGCGTTTGATGGGCACTGTGGCAGCGTTTGATGGGCACTGTGGCAGCGTTTGATGGGCACGGTGGCAGCGTTTGATGGCACGGTGGCAGCGTTTGATGGCACGGTGGCAGCGTTTGATGGCACGGTGGCAGCGTTTGATGGGCGGAGGAAGATCACTCCGCCAGAGAAGAAAAGGAGATAAGCAGGCAGGCGGCTGGCTGGGACTTGAGCCAAGGCAGAAGAACATGTGAGCGGAGCTGAATGGACATGCACCCGAAACTGAAGAAATATTTCCTCCGTCCAAACAGCACATGATCATCAGAAAGGGGCACAGATCATGGGAAAAAAATACACCCCCCTAAGCTAGTAGGAGGGGCAGAGCAGGGGGGGGTGTAATTCAGAATTATTTTTTTTAATTCTGCACTGACTGTCTTTGAAATTGCCCCAGCCCCTGTTCAAATCCAATCCGGGGACAAAACTGGGGACAGACTTGGTCCGGGGACAGTGTCCTCAATCCGGGGACTGTCCCCTGAAACCGGGGATGTCTGGTCACCCTACCCTATATATAACAATGACATCTGTACATGGAGTGGCACTCCATGTACGGATGTCAGTGTTATACATTGGGAATAGCATTTAGTGACTACTATTCCCTATATATATAACTCTGATCTCTGTACACAGAATGCTAGTACCTCTGACACTGATATCTGTACACCAAGTGACACTCAGTGTATATAGAAAAAATCAGGGTAATTAGATATAGGTTAGGAATAGCACCTGGTGGAAGGGCACTGGGAAGGAACACTCAGCCTGCTTGGTATACATTTAAGCAGTGTGATATGCTAAACAGCTGGTCTGGCGATCACACACTGACCTGCTGCTGTGCTGCACAGAGTCTGACCAGTCTATGCTGCAGTGCACCGTCTCCAGCTCTCTAAGTTCAGCACCGCCTGTCCTCCATGGCAGGAATGTAGACTGAGGGCGACGCTGAGACTGTATCTCCCCGGGGAGAGAGGTGGCCAGTGCAGATGCCGCTGCTATCATCCCCATGGCTCCATGATCATTCTCTTTTCCTGGCCAGAGACCTTGCCTGTATCTGCATTAGGCCGCCGGGTGGCAGACCGCGGGAACCGGAGAAGAGGAAAAGATGGGTGGAGCCAGGGCAACACTGACACAGCCTCGCTCTCGACCCGGCCTCACTCTGCGAGTCTGGGTATTATTTGGGACATAGACGAGTTTGTTTCTTTGCCCTAAACTAAAGGATACCGATGTAACGTTAGTCATGGAACTAGGGTGTTCCTTCAACCTAACAGTAGGTAGAGGTGCATGATATACCCTGGGCATGGTCACTGAAATCCAGGCACAGGGATGGAATTTTGTGGGTTTTGTCATTGTTGCAGATTTATATGTGTTGCTAGACTCAAGATTTATATAGGAAGCTCTCCCGCTTATCTATACAAGGTGAGGGACGAATTGACCCCATCCCTATCATACCGGCAGCAGTGCGGCCGCTTTATGTGGGCGCCAGACTGATTTGTCTTGCGCCCAGTCCACCTCATAAGACCTAAAAGTGTAGCGCAATCCGGCGGGGACTCTTTTCATGCTGCCCCCCTGCAAAGTGCTGCCTTGTTGGCCTAGGCCAAGATACAGCGTTGCCTCCATCCCTCTGTCTGACTCCTGTATATCCTAGGGAGATTTCCATCCATTGTTTGGATGTAGTCAAATACTCTCTGAAAGCGTTCTGAATGCAGTACCCACTTACAGGGTTATTTTTTACACTTATTTTTTAGCGAAACACCCTACCTTTTTAAAAACAAAAAAAAAATTATTGAAAAAAAAAAAAAACGGACTGGAGTTCGAAAAAAAAAACACAGACTGGATTTGAAAAAAACGGACCGGAGTTGAAAAAAAAAAAAACCCGGACTGGATTTCAAAGAAAAACTGGACTGGAGTTTAAAAAAAACCCGGACTGGATTTTAACCACTTAAGCCCCAGACCATTTTGTAGCTAAAGGACCAGGCTACTTTTTGCGATTCGGCACAGCGTCGCTTTAACTGACAATTGTGCAGTCATGCGACGTGGCTCCCAAACAAAATTGGCGTCCTTTTTTCCCCACAAAAAGAGCTTTCTTTTTTGTATTTGATCACCTCTGCGGTTTTTATTTTTTGCGCTAAAAACAAAAATAGAGCGAAAATTTTGAAAAAAAATGCAATATTTTTTACTTTTTGCTATAATAAATATCCCCAAAAAATATATAAATTTTTTTTTTTTCCTAAGTTTAGGCCGATACGTATTCTTCTACATATGTTTGGTAAAAAAAAATAGCAAAAAGCGTTTATTGATTGGTTTGCGCAAAAGTTATAGCGTCTACAAAATAGGGGATAGTTTTATGGCATTTTTATTAATATATATTTTTTTACTAGTAATGGCGGTGATCAGCGATTTTTATCGTGACTGCGACATTATGGCGGATACATCGGACACTTTTGACACTATTTTGGGACCATTGTCATTTTCACAGCGATCAGTGCTATAAATATGCACTGATTACTGTGAAACTGACACTGGTAGTGAAGGGGTTAACCTGTAGGGGGCGCTGAAGGGGTTAAGTGTGACCTAATGTGAGATTCTTACTGTGTGGGGGCGTGGCTTGGCGTGTGACAGGGAACAGATGATCAGTGACAGTCTCACTAGGAAGCACGAGGAGAGGTTTGTTTACACTTATCTCTCCCTGTTCTTCAGCTCTGTGATCCGATCTCGGGACACCGGCGGTGATCGGGTCCCGCGGGCGCGGTCACGGAGCTCAGGACCGGGTTGCGCGTGCGACCCACGGCTGGGCATCTTAAAGAGGACGTACCTGTACGTGCTTGTGCCCAGCCGTGCCATTCTGCTGACGTATATGTACAGGCGGCGGTCCTTAAGTGGTTAAAGAAAAAACGGACTGGAGTTGAAAAAAAAACCCGGATTGGATTTGAAAGAAAAAACAGGACTGGAGTTGAAAAAAAACACGGACTTCAGTTGGAAAAAAAACCCACCTGTCAAATACTCTCTGAAAAGCGATCTGAATGCAATACCCACTTACATATTTTTTACACGTATTTTTTATGAATATTCACTTTTTATTTTATTGTATGGACATAAACACCATCACATGTTAAAAACATCCTATTCCTTCATCTATGCTCTATATACTTATTCCCCCTACCCCTAGAAAACCCTCCCGCAAAGAAAGAGAGAAAAAAAATTAACCCCCATCCCATAACCGCTCCCTCCATCCCTCCTCAATTCCCTACACCTTCATCAATTCCTCCAGGTTCCCGGCTCCCTGAACTCCCACCATTTCTCCTATATATTCCGGAATCTCTCCAGTGAGTCTTCTTCTATATGGATAGTTTCTTCTAAAACTCTTATCGTTTCAACCCTTGCAACCCAATCCTTCATACTCAGGATTTTCTGGGACCTCCAGAGACTCGGGATCAGGCTTTTGGCCGCATTTAAAAGAAATGAAACTAATGTATTCTTATATTGAGGTGCCGTTTTCCTTGTATCATGAAATAGGCAATCCCAGGGATTCTTCTGAATCTGTTCTCCTGTGATTTGGTAGGTTGCTGCCAAGATTCCCTCCCAATAGGGTTGGATCTTTGTGCATTCCCACCAGAGGTGCGCAAAGGTCCACAGGGCATCACATCCCCTCCAACAAGTTGGAGGTCCCTCTGCCCCGATCCTGTGCGCCCTCTGGGGGGTCACATACCATCTCGCCAGGAGTTTGTAACACATTTCAACTGTCTTTGTATCTCCTGAGGAATAGCTCACCATTCTCAGAATTTTCCTTCTATGTTCCTCATCTCTAAGCGGGCCTATCTCCTCTTCCCATTTCCCCAAATATGGAGGGAATTCTGGTTCTGTTTCTTTAATTAGTATCCTATAATATTTGGATATACTTTGATTTAAACTAAGGGGAGAGTGAAAAATTTTCTCTATTGTCCTCATGTGTCCTTTTCCCCGTAACGGTTCTGGCAGTGATTGTGTGAAATGCTGTAGTTGAGTGTACCTCCATTTATCTAGTGGCATATTTCCCCATTTTTGTGTGATTTCCTCATACGTGCACATACTACTTCCTTTCATTACATCTTGTAATAATATTTCTTATTTTTTTGCCCATCTAGTGAAGTATATGTGTTCCTCTTTCCCTGGCTTGTTTGTGCCCAATGTGACAGGAGTGACTTTGGGTCGGGGGTTTGTGCGGCACAGCTTGCCTTGGAGAGTTCTGGAGGCTCCTTTGTAAGCTTCCCCGAACCCTCTTATGTGTAGATCACCCTGTGTCTCTAATAGGGGCACAGGGTGAATGAGAACCCCACTATGATCTGGGCTAGTCAGTTTCAATTCTGTATATATTGTGTGTGCATTGTGTGTTGGCTGTTGTGTACTATTTGCTGTGATGGTTTGGGGTGTGACTATTCTATTGTCTATTGTGGCTGCCTCAACTATTATGGGATGTGCAAGTGTGTTTGCTGTGAGGAAAAAGGGAGGGGGGATTCCTCCAACCCCCCCTGCTGATATGACTGTGTACTGAGAAGTTAAACACACCTGACCTGTATCCCCATTGTCATTGGACAGTTTAACCCACCCTGTTTTCCAAGGGTGGGAGGGAAGTGATTTGAAGAGAGATATCTGTTAACATGTGCTTGAATAAAGCAGTTCTGTGGTTTTACCCTACACTGAGGTGTTGTGTCTGTGGACTGGGGGGGCTAAAGAAGCTTGAACGGTGCTGGATCTGAACAAAGGAAGCATTGACGGTGGATCTGTTTGAGGACAGAGGGTTTGCACACCCAATATCGATAATAGTGGCGAATTATGATCCCAATGGTGCATTCTTCCTACACCATCCCAAAATTTTAAGGTGTTTCTATACACGATAAGAATATCGGCCGAAAATTTCCGTTCTTGGAACGATCAGCTGATATTCTACTCGTTGATGCCCAACAAGTAATACCCGATATCGATATTGTGAACGAAAAAGTTTGATTGAAAAAATGGAAAAATTGTGTCGTATCGTTTGACAAGGAACGATATTCTGTTCGTTGGTGTGACAGTCGTCATTAAAAAAATCTCTCAAAAATTGGCACGCATAAGCGGAAATAGTCGACGACCCGGAAGCAGTGTTCAAGAACGATGTTTCATAAACATGAATGAAAAGTTCCAAATAAACACAAACAAAGATATCAGAACAAAGGTCAAAAAATATAAAAAAATAATAATAATTCTCGTATTGTGTATTATTTTTTTAATAATTATAATTTCATTAATATTAATGTAGCGCTACACCCACTTAAGAGAGCCGCTGGATTTGTTTTTGGGCCCTGTGTGCAGCACCACCAACCCCCAGCATTCTGCTCGACCCACTCTGGCACAGCTAGTCTAGGGGTTATATTTGTATCACATTCAAATAGTATTGCAAAGAATAATCTCCTAACAGTAAGACAACACACTGAGGCAAGAGATTAAATATAACAGTTTACTCTTATATTAAAGGTAGCATAGGCAGAACACAACACATGAAATTGGCTAGCAGAGCCCTGCAGAAATCAATACAGCATACAATAATGGCGCTGCGCGGTACTTCACCACGTGTAGCTATTATAGTATACGCGCCCTATGGTGCACTAAACAATATCTTAACTTCCCACCCCGGTCAGGCCTGACATGGAGTAAATCTCAGTCACCTCCTATAGGGATTTCTTCGCATGCCAGCTTTCGGTGGTGCACTTGATGAATAGTACTTTGTAATCCACAACCAGGCAATAACTTGAAACACTATACTGGGGGGGGGGGGGGACACTTCAACTCTGTCCTGCTACCGGCCCCCCCGGGGAACAGCAGATAAACGAAACTGTGGACCTATGCAGTCTATAGGCCTGAACACGGCACAGTCTATTGGTCTGGGCAGGTCCCCGCTCACCACTCCGAACGCGATCCCAGTCCGGAACGTCCACCCTGCTGTGTATCCGCACACAGCGTCTGCAACGATCGGGTCCCCGATCCAACTGATGTCCTCACTCGACAAGTCAGATGCCACCCAGGCTCCGCAGTGGGGTGGAAGGCTCTTTGGAAGTTGCGCAAGGCCCAGGATTCAGGCCTTGCACTGCAGCAGATCCGCACAGGAAGAAACTCTTGCTTGCAGCGCGGTGTCCAAAGAGGCCGAGCTCCGCCTCGCCTCCTCCTTAAATAACCCCTCCCATGAGTCTCTGCGATGGCTAACTGCACTCTGGGTGCCGAACAGGGTTCTGGGTAACGTAGTCCAGGGCCTTAAAGGAGACCCCGCTACACACTCCCCCCACTTAAACTCTTTGGTCCCCAAAGATAACATAAACTTAAATCACAGAACGTACAACATCAATCAAACTTTCGTATGATGTTGGCAGAGGAAATTCCCACCAAAACCGAGGCGGTGAACTCCCCTGCCCACAGGTCACACTATCATTAGTGTCCTGCCTAACTGTGTAAGAGAGTGAGCTGGGGTTGCCCCCCACTAAATGAACAGTGGGAGGGTCAGGCTGTTCCATACTCCTTCTGGCAGTAACCACAGTGTCTTCCGCACTTCTCCCCATCTGTGTGTAAGTCAATCTTCTAGGAGGCTTTATGGCTCTTCGCTTCCTCTGTTCTCTTGGGCTCTCTGTTAGAACAGGTTCCTCCTCTGGAACCAACTCAGGAATTACTTTTGGTTCAGGAGCACTGGACTCCGGGGCAGGGAGGTACAGGGACTCCCTTGGATCTTCTTCTGGGGGTAAGTCACAAGCGCTCTCCCAAGAATCCGACCAAGGACTGGATGGAATGAACTCAGTAGCTTCTGCATTCAGCGTCTGATCTATGGTGTCTTCTTCAGGTGGAAGATCAATAGCAGAGGTTCCTGGGGCCTGTGAAGGCCAAAGCCAGTCAAGTTCTTCTCCCTCATCTTCACTCATCTCCGAGGTCTCTGTATCCCCAATTTGAGGGGTCTGGGACCGAGTGTTCGGTCTGGGAGTATCCAGGATGGAAGTTGGCTCAGGGGAATCCATCACAGGGGGTATCCAAACTGCCTCAGCTAGTGGGAGTAGGTGGTTCCGATGCCAAGTCTTCAAGGGCCCCACCTTCCCTTCTGGTTTAAGTCTGTAAACGGGTAGGCCCGGCAGTCTTTTGCAAACAACATAAGGTTCAGGTCTCCATCTGTCTGCAAGCTTGTGTTTTCCAGGGATCCCCAAATTCCGCAACAACACTCTGTCTCCAGGTTGTAGATCCTGGATCCTAACTTTTAAGTCAAAATGTTTCTTGTTGCGGGGCCCCCCTTTGCTCTGAGGCCGCCTGGGCCTGTTCATAGGCCAATTTCAAATTGCGTCTGAGCCTATCGACATATCCCTTGTGGGAAGCAGCAGAACAATGGTCTATGGAAGTGCCAAAGGCCAGATCTACGGGTAATCTTGCTTTTCTCCCGAACATAAGTCGATAGGGTGAGTACCCTGTAGCAGCATCACTGGTGGTGCTGTTGTATGCATGCACAACTGCCGCTATGTGGTTGCTCCAATGTTGCTTCTTTTCACTACTTAGGGTCCCCAGCATGTTGAGCAGGGTTCGGTTGAACCTCTCCGGCTGAGCATCACCTTGTGGATGATAGGTGGTAGTTCTTGTCTTCTTGATCCCTAAAGAATCCAGGAGTTTCCGGATCAATCGGCTTTCAAAATCCCTTCCCTGATCTGAATGGAGCCGTTGTGGTAGCCCATAATGTACAAAGTATTTCTCCATCAGCACTTTGGCCACGGTGGAAGCCTTCTGGTCCTTGGTTGGAAAGGCCTGGGCATACCGGGTGAAATGGTCGGTTACTACCAGAACATTTCCTAGTCCACTCAGGTCGGGTTTGAGGCAGAGAAAATCAATGCATACCAGATCAAGTGGGCTTTGACTTTGCAGATGGCCCATTGGGGCAGCTTGATGAGGTAAAGTCTTTCTCTGGATGCATTGTGCACATGAGTGGCAGTATTCTTCAACCTCAGGCCTCATGCAGGGCCAATAGAAACGGTCCCTAACGAGTTGGAAAGTCCTTTCCGCCCCTAGGTGACCATGGTTGTCGTGCAGAGCAACCAGGACTGTCTCTCGGTGCTTCTCAGGCAAGAACAACTGCCATTTGTCTTCTAGGTCATCAGAGGGGCCCCTTCGGTAGACCACTCCCTGATGCACCTGTAACTTGTCCCACTCTTTCCTCAACAGGCGAGCTTCCTTTGAAGGGTGGCGTAAGAGTCTATTCGGGTCCTGATTCTCCAGAGCCTCTAGGACCAATCTCCCCATAGGGTCTTCCAATTTGGTCGGATCTCAGCTCCTTCTTAGACAGCTTTGGCAAGTTATCTTCTCCCAGTTGGGTTACTCCACAGTATTGCTTGGGAACTCCTACTATGGTAACCCCTATCTCTTCTGCTCTTGAGCCGCCACTGGCTTGGAGTTCAGCCCCTTGACAGAGGGCCCGCACCCAGTCGGGTGCCACTTGGGCCCAGTCTTCTGTACTGCAAGTGGGGACGTGAGATCTTCTAGACAAAGCGTCTGCATCTCGGTTTCCAACCCCAGGTCTGTACTTCAGGCCGAAGTCGAAGGCAGACAGCGCCGCCAGCCACCTATGTCCTGTGGCATCCAACTTTGCTGTGGTGAAGAGATAGGTGAGGGGGTTGTTGTCGATTTTCACTGTGAATTCCGCCCCATATAAATAGTCTCTAAGTTTGTCAACTACCGTCCACTTAAGGGCCAGGAACTCCAACTTATGGGTGGGGTAGTTCTTTTCGGAGGGAGTCAGACTTCTGCTCACATACGCAACAGACCTCAGTTGCTCTTCATGCTCCTGGTACAGCACTCCCCCCAAACCATCATGACTGGCAGCTACATGAAGTTCATAAGGCTTCTTAGGGTCTGCGTAGGCCAGGACAGGGGCAGTGGTTAATGTCTTCTTCAACATCTGAAAGGCATTCTCACACCTCTCGTTCCACTGGTCCTTGACTGACTCCCCTGGCTTTCTGGGGCCTGCGTTATCCTCTTCCCCCTCCATCTTTAGCAGCTCATTCAGAGGCCTGGCTATCCGAGCAAACCTATCCACAAACCTCCTGTAATAGGAACAGAACCCCAGAAAGGATCCGAGCTCTGTCACAGTGGTGGGCCTGGGCCAGGAGGTGACTGCCTCCAATTTTTCGGGGTCTGTGGCTACCCCATCTTCAGACACTATATGTCCCAGATAGTTGACTGATGACTGATAGAATTGGCACTTTTCAGGTGAGAGCTTGAGTCCTTCCTCACTCAGTCTCTTCAAAACTTTCTCCAGTCTCTCCTCATGCTCTTCCAAGGTTCTTCCGAAGACAATGATGTCATCCAAGTATACGAGGACTTCGATGAGGTTCATATCTCCCACAGTCTTCTCCATGAGACGTTGGAAGGTGGCTGGAGCTCCAGACAGACCTTGAGGCATCTGGTTGAATTCAAAGAACCCTACCGGGGTTATGAAAGCCGTCTTCTCTTTGTCTTCTGGATGCATCGGGATCTGATAGTACCCGCTCTTGAGGTCCATAACACTGAACCACTTGGCTCCAGACAAGCTCTGTAGGGCATCCTCTATCCTTGGAGTGGTATATTGATCCGGTATGGTTCTCCTGTTGAGGGTCCTATAGTCTATGCACAGCCTCAGTGACCCATTCTTCTTCCGGACCACCACTATAGGAGAGGCATAGGGACTTCTAGATTCTCGAATCACCCTTGTTCGCTTGAGCTCGGCGAGCTGCTCCCTCAAGTCTTCGAGGTCTGCTAACGGAACCCGCCTAACCCTTTCCCTGAAGGGTTTGTCTTCCTGGAGGCGGATCCGGTGGGTGGCACTCCTAGCACACCCCACATCGAATTCATCTTGAGAAAAGATCCTTTCCCACCTGGTCAACTGGGCCTTGGCTCTCTCTTTACAAGCCCTGGGCAGATTTGGATTCTCCATGGAAATTTTCTCCCACACAGTACTTTCTCCATCTGTCTTCTCCACATCTGGCGAAGCAACTGGGGTAGCTGGGCTCACCCGGCCCAGTAACAGCCTAGCTGGGATTTCCATGGGACCATCCATGGTATTTCTGACGCTCACAGGCACTTTACAATGAGCCTTCTTCAGGGCCCTCACTGGGACCACTTCTGGGACTACTTCTAGGCCCTAATGTTCTTCCCTTGGGTCGGGTTCCAATAGGACAAAAGGGCCAGGCTGCTCCCAAGTGAGTTTCACTGTGGCTTTCAAGCAGGTTACTTCACTGGGCTGTAGCACTATCCCCCTTCTTCCCAGCCTCCAGAACTTCCCTACCCCCTCTTCTGGGGCCTTCTGTTCCAAGATCAGCCATTGGTAGGCTGTCTTCAACATTGGGTGGATCCCAGTGACTGTGGGGTCTTTCCTTTTCGTCAGTGGGGCCAGAAGTCTTCGGACCAGATCCGTGTTCGTCCCTATTATCAGGGAACTCTTGTTAGCTCCAGGCGGTCGGGGGCACACCACAGCTAAGGTGTCGAACACTTCAGCCTTTCCGGCTATGGACGGGTCAAAAGTCAGTTTTATAGGCAGATAGCCATCATAAGGGAAACTCTCTGTCCCAATTCCCCATATCTCCAACTCTTCAATCTTCTGGATGGGTAGATGACTTAAATGCTTGTCATAAAAGTCCCGGTACAACAGGGTCACTTGCACCCCAGTATCCAATATGGCTCTTGTGTAGACTCCCTCCACTTGAACTGGTACTATCGGGGAGGGACCCACCAGCTTCTCTGGATATCGCTTCGTAGGGGTCTCTTTCTTTTGATCTTTGCATTTTCCCTTTTTGGCTTTCTTTCTTCCATTTCTCTTTGGACTTAAGCCTCTCTTGGGCCTGGTATGCATTGATCTCCCTCCTTTTTGTGGGTGTAACTACCCGCTGAGGGACACTACTCTCTTTCTTTGGGGTGCGTTTCTTCTGAGGGGTCTTCTCCACTCTTTTCATGTGCTTCTCATTCAGTTTGGAGCTCACTGGAGATGATGGGCACCCGGTTGACTCCTTCACCGGGGCCCGCTGAAGTTTTCCGGCGGCTTGCGGTTATTCATCTTTTTTTTTCTTTGGGCTGGCACACACTTTGGCGAAATGGCCAGCTCCTCCACAATTGAAACAAATCACATCCCCCCAATCTTCCAGGGATGCGGGCGCTGAGGTGTTGGGAAACAGCTACTTCCTCGGACTTTCCCTCTCTGGTTCCCTTAACTTCTTTTCCATCAGGGAGGTCAGCATCCCCAACACTTGGGACATCTGTGACTTCAAGGTATCCACCTCTGAGTCTCTTTCCAGGGTCATGGCCGTCCTGACCATCACTGGAGGAGGATTTACTGACTCAACTGGTAGGTTTCTCTTCTTCTCCTCCAGCATAGCTTCTTCCTCTCTGACCACTCGGATCAAGTCAGGGTACTCCAGGCTCTTCCCGTCCTGTCTTGTGCGTAGCGCCAATGCGATGGGGTCCAGGGGCTGAGATCCTCTCATCACCTGTTGAACACGGGCCTCATCCACCTTCCGTGGGTCAATCCCCTTCTTAAGAATCATCTTATGCAGGATCTTATCCAGGCGCCTCATGAACTCTGACAGCTTCTCTCCTGTCTTCTGGTAGCAATGCTCCAGCTGATAAGTGAGCTCAGTGATTTTCTCTGTTCCACCAAACACATTCTGCAGGATGTCCAGATAGTCCTGTGCATTACAGTCTGTCTTACTCATCTTGAGATTGCGTATGGCCTCTAGAGCAGGCCCCTTCAAGCTCTCAGCAATTCTCTGCTTCTTTCTGTGGTCTGGAACTTCCCATTCTTCTAGGGCCTGAGTGGTACCGTCTAACCACTCCTCAAACCCCTCTTCACCTGAGGGTACAGGTTTCCTTCCTGAGAATATTCTAAGTTTTCTATATCCTGACACCTGGTAATCTGTAGGATCTTTCTTGCACTGGGCTACAAGTTCCCCCAGGACCGCGCACAACTCTGTGCCAAGAATGGCAGATGGCGACCCGGGACTTTCCCTTTTCACCTCTCTTGCTACTTTTGGGGTGGGTGATGGAGACAGTTTCGGTGTCCTGAGATGGTTCTCCTGGCTTAAGTGGCAGCGCGTGTATCAGGCTATAAGTCTGGTCATCTATAGCTTCTATACTTGGATTCTTGAAATGTTCTGGGACTCCGTCCTTCCATTCCACTAATGCGTGGGTCAGTGAGGAATTCGTCCTGACATCCACCACCCATGCTTTCTGATACGGTGACAGTGACATCACTAGCTGCTTCACCGCTTCTTCTTGCCAGATCCCTGGGAGTTCTATGACTACTACCCCGGCTGGATCTGTGTCAACCGTTTTACACCACTACCACTGTCCTACTTCTAGTGGGTCCATGCTGGTACTTTTGACGCGTTGCTTGCTGCAACAGGATCCCGGACTCGAGAGCCCCCACGTGTAGCGCTACCCCCAGTTAAGAGAGCCGCTGGATTTGTTTTCGGGCCCTGTGTACAGCACCACCAACCCCCAGCAATCTGCTCGACCCACTCTGGCACAGCTAGTCTAGGGGTTATATTTGTATCACATTCAAATAGTATTGCAAAGAATAATCTCCTAACAGTAAGACAACACACTTACATAGTTACATAGTTAGTCAGGTTGAAAAAAGACAAAGTCCATCTAGTTCAACCATAAAAAAATAACTAAAATAAAAAAATATCGTGCAATCCCATATACCCAATTCTATACCCACAGTTGATCCAGAGGAAGGCAAAAAACCCCAGCAGAGCATGATCCAATTTGCTACAGCAGGGGAAAAAATTCCTTCCTGATCCCCCGAGAGGCAATCCGATTTACCCTGGATCAACTTTACCTAGAACTGTTAGTACTCAGTTATATTATGTACATTTAGGAAAGTATCCAGGCCTTTCTTAAAGCAAACTACTGAGCTGGCCAGAACCACCTCTGCAGGGAGTCTGTTCCACATTTTCACAGCTCTTACTGTGAAGAAACCTTTCCGCATTTGGAGATGAAATCTTTTTTCTTCTAGACGTAAAGAGTGCCCCCTTGTTCTCTGTGTTGACCGTAAAGTGAATAACTCATCACCAAGTTCACTATATGGACCCCTTATATATTTGTACATGTTAATCATATCCCCCCTTATTCTCCTCTTCTCAAGAGTGAATAAATTCAGTTCCTCTAATCTTTCTTCATAGCTGAGCTCCTCCATGCCTCTTATCAGTTTGGTTGCCCTTCTCTGCACTTTCTCCAGTTCCCCGATATGCTTTTTGAGAACTGGTGCCCAAAACTGAACTGCGTATTCCAGATGAGGCCTTACTAATGATTTGTACAGGGGCAAAATGATGTCTCTCTCTCTGGAGTCCATACCTCTCTTAATACAAGAAAGGACTTTGCTCGCTTTGGAAACCACAGCTTGGCATTGCATGCCATTATTGAGCTTATGATCTACCAAAACCCCCAGATCCTTCTCCACTACGGATCCCCCCAGTTGTATTCCCCCTAGTATGTATGATGCATTCATATTCTTAGCCCCCAAGTGCATAACTTTACATTTATCAACATTAAACCTCATCTGCCACATAGTCGCCCAATTAGACAGGGCATCGAGGTCGGCTTGTAAATTGGAGACATCTTGTAAGGACGTTATTCCACTGCATAGCTTGGTGTCATCTGCAAAGACAGAAATGTTACTTTTGATCTCAGACCCAATATCATTTATAAAGATATTAAAAAGTAAGGGTCCCAGCACTGAACCTTGGGGTACACCACTGATAACCTTAGACCATTCAGAGTAAGAATCATTAACCACTACTCTCTGAATTCTGTCTTTTAGCCAGTTTTCTATCCATTTACAAACTGATATTTCCAGTCCTGTAGACTTTACCTTACACATGAGCCGTGTGTGGGGAACTGTATCAAACGCTTTTGCAAAATCCAAGTATACCACGTCCACAGCCACGCCTCTGTCCAAGGTTTTACTTACCTCTTCATTAGTGATGAGCCGAACACCCCCGGGTTCGGTTCGCACCAGAACCCGCGAACGGACCGAAAGTTCGAACGAACATTAGAACCCTATTAAATACAATGGATGCGAACGTTCGAATTCTAAAGTGCTAATTATAAAAACTATTATGCATGTTATTGTCCTAAAAAGGGTTTGGGAACCCGGGTTCTGCACCAGGGGACATGTATCAATGCAAAAATAAGTTTTAAAAACGGTCGTTTTCCGGGAGCAGTCATTTTAATGATGCATAAAGTGAAAAAAAAAAAGTCAAATATTCCTTTAAATATCGTACCTGGGGGGTGTCTAAAGTATGCCTGTGAAGTGCCACGTGTTTCCCGTGTTTAGAACTGTCCCTGCACAAAATGACACTTCTAAAGGAAAAAAAAGCCATTTAAAACTGCTTGCGGCTTTAATGTAATGTCTGGTCCCGGTAATATGGATGAAAATCTTTAAGAAAAATGGCATAGCTACCCCATGACCCCCCCCCCTACCCCAGCCCATTACCAGCCCCTTTGGGTCTTGTATGGATATTAAGGGGAACCCCGCACATAAAATAAAAAAGGCCCTATATACTCTGAACAGCCGTATACAGGCGGTGCATACAAGACAGGGACTGTAGGTTTGTTCTTATGTAGAATCTGTTTGTAATTTTGAACAGGTACATTGTTGAAGTGTAGCTCCAGACCAAAAATCTATTTTTAAACTTTTTGGAAAACATAGGTAAGGGTTATCACCCCTGTAACATTTGTTTTGCTGTCTGTGCCCCTGTTCAGAACATTTCACCTCACTTTCCGTCCTAATGACAACTGTTTTTGAAATGTGGTGTTTTTCTTGAAACAAGGATTGCTGATAAAGCATCAGTACAGAGGAGACACCTTTCTCCCATATTTATTCTTACAGGAGAGAATTTTCCTTCCTAGTGGTAGATTTCCTCTCACTTCCTGTTGTCTTCTTGCGTTTGCAAGTAGGAGTCGTTTGTAAGTTGGATGTTTGAAAGTAGGGACCTGCCGTATATACTCTGCAGAAATAGGCCCCTTAGTTGTTGGTGTTGGCACAACACTGTAAGCACTCACAGTTACTCTTGGTTGGTGCTGGAACGCCCTGCTGTCAACTATTATATCAGGAATTTTAATTACATATAATTGTTGAACAGTGGTAGTAAAAATTGGGCCTTTGATGGTGGTGCTGGTGCCACAACACTGTAAGCCCTGACAGTTACTCTTGGTGGGTGCAGCAATGGGCCCTGCTGTGAATTATTAGATCAAGAATTGTAATTACATGCCCCTGTTGAACAGGGGCTGAAAAATTGGGCCTTAGGCACTGGTGGCACAACACTGCAACCCTTCACAGATACTGTACTTGGAGCACAGCAATGAGCCCTGTTGCAAAGTATTGCTTCAAAAATTGTAATGACACGCCCCTGTTAAACAGGGGCTGAAAAATTGGGCCTTAGGCACTGGTGGCACAACACTGCAACTCCTCACAGATACTGTACTTGGAGCACAGCAATGAGCCCTGTTGCAAAGTATTGCTTCAAAAATTGTAATTACACGCCCCTGTTAAACAGGGGCTGAAAAATTGGGCGTTAGGCACTGGTGGCGGCACCCATAAACAAAAATGATCTTCCAAGCTATCATCATCAATCGTATCATTGAGGACTCGGAGGAGGAGGATAGCCAGTCAACATAACAGCACAGGCACTCAGCATCAGCATCAGTCTTGAAGGGATGTGACATTTTAAAATCAATTAGTCTGTTATATCAGCATCAGGTGTGTGGTAGCTGGTGGTGATCCAAGACTGGTTCATCTTGATGAAAGTCAGTCGATCAACCGAGTCGGTGGACAGGCGCACCCTGTGATCCGTGACAAATCCTCCAGCAGCACTGAATGTGCGTTCCGAAAGAACGCTGGATGCAGGACAGGCCAGTAGCTCAATTGCATACTGTGCAAGCTCTGGCCAGTGATCCATCCTCAAGACCCAGTAAGCCAGAGGATTTTCGGTGGGGAAGGTGTCCAAGTCTGACCTTGCCCCTAGATATTCCTGCACCATGTTTATCAGACGCTGGCGATGGTTGCTGGAACCGATCATACTTTGGGGCTGCGGACTAAAGAATTGTCTGAACGCATCGGTCAGACGGCCACCTTCCCCACCGCTCCTTCTTTGACTGGCCGAAGCCTCAGCAACTCGTTGTCCAGGACCAGGAGTTTGCAACCTCCCAGTCTCTGGGAACGCGTTGCACAGACCTTTCTGCAAGGCCTCCCGGAGTTGTCTCATCCTCTGCTCCCTCTGCGACGGTAACATAAGGTCCGCAACCTTACCCTTGTACCGTGGATCAAGGAGAGTGGCCAGCCAGTAATGGTCCCTCTCCTTGATCCGAAGAATACGAGGATCCTTCCGCAGACTTTGCAGGATCAGGGAGGCCATGCAGCGTAGGTTTGCTGAGGCATTCGCTCCGGAGTCCTCTGGGTCACTAAGGACGACATGATCCGCAGCCACCTCCTCCCAGCCACGTACAAGTCCACTGGTTTCTTGGGACTGTAAATCATCCCTAAAAGACTGCTGCTGATGATGCTGAGTGCCAGCCTCCACCTCCATGCTGACACAATCCTCCTCCTCCTCCTCCTCCTCCTCCTCCTCCTCCTCTTCCTGTGCGATGGGTGGGACAGAAGGAACACTGTCTGGGTAAAGGGGGCCTTGAGAGGCAAGGAAGTCCTCCTCTTCCTGCCTCTGTTCTGCCTCAAGTGCCCTGTCCATTATTCCACGCAGCGTGTGCTCCAACAGGTGGACAAGAGGTACAGTGTCACTGATGCATGCACTGTCACTGCTCACCATCCTCGTGGCCTCCTCAAATGGTGCCAGGACAGTGCATGCATCCCTGATCATGCCCCACTGGCGTGGAGAAAAAAAACCAAGCTCCCCTGACCCTGTCCTGGTGCCGTAGTCGCACAGGTACTCATTGATGGCCCTCTGCTGCGTGTGCAGCCGCTGCAGCATGGCCAACGTTGAGTTCCACCTGGTGGGCATGTCACATATAAGGCGGTTCTTGGGCAGGTTCAACTCCTTTTGCAGCTCAGCCAGGCGAGCACTGGCATTATAAGATCTGCGGAAATGCACACAGACTTTCCTGGCCTGCCTCAGGACATCCTGTAAGCCCGGGTACCTGCCCAAGAAGCGCTGCACCACCAGGTTAAGGACGTGAGCCACACAGGGCACATGGGTCAGTTGTCCCTGTC
This sequence comes from Rana muscosa, assembly GCA_029206835.1. Taxonomy (NCBI): domain Eukaryota; kingdom Metazoa; phylum Chordata; class Amphibia; order Anura; family Ranidae; genus Rana; species Rana muscosa. Next base: position 499,947,552 of record CM055116.1, on the reverse strand, counting down.
GGAGGGCGGAGAGGAGGTTGGTGCCATTGTCGCAAACCACCATTCCTGGCTTAAGCTGGCGTGGCGTCAACCACCTCTCGGCCTGGCCCTGCAGAGCAGACAGGACCTCTGCCCCAGTGTGGCTTCTGTCCCCCAAACACACCAGCGCAAGCACGGCATGGCATCTTTTTGCCTGCGTACTTGCGTAGCCCCGTGAACGGCTACGGAGCACCGCTGGTTCATAGGACAAACCACAGGAAGAGGCCATGGAGGAAGAAGAAGAGGAGGGGGTGGAGGAGAGAGGTGTGTCACAACCAGTAGTAGCATTTTGGAGGCGTGGCGGTGGGACAACCTCCAACACTACTGCACCTTGTCCTGAATCCTTCCCAGCTGCCAAAAGAGTGACCCAATGGGCCGTGAAAGAAAGGTAACGTCCCTGTCCATGCCTGCTGGACCATGAGTCAGCGGTAATATGCACCTTACCGCTGACCGCCCTGTCCAGCGAGGCCAAGACATTGCCTTCCACATGCCGGTAGAGAGCCGGAATAGCCTTCCGTGAGAAAAAGTGGCGTTTGGGAACCTGCCACTGAGGAACCGCACATTGCACAAACTCACGGAAGGGGGCCGAGTCTACCAACTGAAAAGGCAGCAGTTGAAGCGCTAGCAATTTAGCCAAGCTAGCATTCAACCGCTGGGCATGTGGATGGCTGGGAGTGAACTTCTTTCGACGGTCCAGCAGCTGGGGCAGGGAAATTTGCCTGCTAGAATCGGACGTCGGTGTACTGCTAGCAGAGTGGGCGCAAGTACTTGGCTGTGACACACCTAATTCTACACCTTCATTCCTCTCAGTGCATGTTTCAGAGAGGACTGAAGTTATAGTGGGGTTGGAGATCCCAGCTGATGCGGTGCAAGGAGAGGTCCGCTTGGTTCTTTGGTGTGGGTCTTTGAGGTAGGCTTGCCAACGAGCTGCATGGCAGGTCAACATATGTCTGGTCAGGCATGTGGTACCCAAGCGGCTGATGTTTTGGCCACGCGATATACGCTTGAGACATATGTTGCAAACAGCAGCTGTGCGATCTGATGCACTAGCCTCAAAAAAGGCCCACACCAAAGAACTTTTTGAATGACGGGCAGAGGCAGCGCCCTGCACAGGCGGAGCTCTGCGGTGTGATTCCGTCGGTGTACTGCCCTTACGCTGGCCACCAAAGGGCATCCTGCCTCGTTGGAGATGTGCCTCCTCCTCATCCTCCTCCTCCTCCTCTCTCCTATTAGGCACCCACGTGGAGTCATTGACCTCATCATCCCCTCCCTCCTCATCACTGGAGCCAATCTGGCAGTATGCTGCAGCTGCTGGAACATGACTGCCAGATTGGTGTCCTTCTTGAGCATCCCCTCTGTCTGCTCTCACGCTACTGCCTTCCTCTAGCTGGGTTTCATCATCAGACCCTTCGAAACGCTGGGCATCCTCCTGGAGCATGTACCCAACACTGTGCTGAAACAGTTCGGGGGACTCCTCAGGAGGAGGACATGGTGGGTCTAGGGAAGGAGTGACTGATGATTTGTCTGACATTGATACCAGGGAAGACGACGCTTTGGCAGCTGCTTTTCCAGTACCCTGAGCCTGGGTGAGAGAGGATGAGGAGGAGGAGGAGGGCTTGGTCATCCACTCTACCAAGTCTTCGGCATGATGTGGCTCAACATGTCCAGCTGCCGAAAAGAAGGACAAGCGTGTCCCATGGCCATGTGCTGATGACAATGCACCGCGTCCACGACCAGCACTGTTGCCCCCAGACACAGAGCCTGCTTGCCCTCTTTTATTGCCTCCTGACTGTCTGCCTCTCCTTGTTTGCCTTCCAGACATTCTAATAGATGGCCTGCAGGGAGATGGGAAAAAAGCAATAAGGGCTACCTTCAGGTGTCCTTCTCTGTCCCTTGAAACAAGGACTTTCACAGTGAAAGAAACTGACACTGTCCCTACCTAGAGTTTTCTGTCCCTAGAATAAATGTTTTTTTTAATCACAATATAGCACAAGGACAATTCACTCAATGTCTCTCCAGGTCCCTGGAAACAAGGACTTGCAGAGTGAAAGAAACTGACACTGTCCCTACCTAGAGTTTTCTGTCCCTAGAATAAATGTTTTTTTTAAGCACAATATAGCACAAGGACAATTAACTCACTGTCCTTACAGGTCCCTGGAAACAAGGACTTGCAGAGTGAAAGAAAAAAAACACTCTCCCTACCTACAGTTTTCTGTCCCTAGAAAAAATGTTTTTTTTAATCACAATATAGCACAAGGAAAATTAACTCACTGTCCTTACAGGTCCCTGGAAACAAGGACTTGCAGAGTGAAAGAAACTGACACTGTCCCTACCTAGAGTTTTCTGTCCCTAGAATAAATGTTTTTTTTAATCACAATATAGCACAAGGAAAATTAACTCACTGTCCTTACAGGTCCCTGGAAACAAGGACTTGCAGAGTGAAAGAAAAAAAACACTCTCCCTACCTACAGTTTTCTGTCCCTAGAAAAAATGTTTTTTTTAAGCACAATATAGCACAAGTAAAATTAACTCACTGTCCTTACAGGTCCCTGGAAACAAGGACTTGCAGAGTGAAAGAAAAAAAACACTCTCCCTACCTAGAGTTTTCTGTCCCTAGAATAAATGTTTTTTTTAATCACAATATAGCACAAGGAAAATTAACTCACTGTCCTTACAGGTCCCTGGAAACAAGGACTTGCAGAGTGAAAGAAACTGACACTGTCCCTACCTAGAGTTTTCTGTCCCTAGAATAAATGTTTTTTTTAATCACAATATAGCACAAGGAAAATTAACTCACTGTCCTTACAGGTCCCTGGAAACAAGGACTTGCAGAGTGAAAGAAAAAAAACACTCTCCCTACCTACAGTTTTCTGTCCCTAGAAAAAATGTTTTTTTTAAGCACAATATAGCACAAGTAAAATTAACTCACTGTCCTTACAGGTCCCTGGAAACAAGGACTTGCAGAGTGAAAGAAAAAAAACACTCTCCCTACCTACAGTTTTCTGTCCCTAGAAAAAATGTTTTTTTTAATCACAATATAGCACAAGGAAAATTAACTCACTGTCCTTACAGGTCCCTGGAAACAAGGACTTGCAGAGTGAAAGAAACTGACACTGTCCCTACCTAGAGTTTTCTGTCCCTAGAATAAATGTTTTTTTTAATCACAATATAGCACAAGGAAAATTAACTCACTGTCCTTACAGGTCCCTGGAAACAAGGACTTGCAGAGTGAAAGAAACTGACACTGTCCCTACCTAGAGTTTTCTGTCCCTAGAATAAATGTTTTTTTTAAGCACAATATAGCACAAGGACAATTAACTCACTGTCCTTACAGGTCCCTGGAAACAAGGACTTGCAGAGTGAAAAAAAAAAAACACTCTCCCTACCTAGAGTTTTCTGTCCCTAGAAAAAATGTTTTTTTTAAGCACAATATAGCACAAGGACAATTAACTCACTGTCCTTACAGGTCCCTGGAAACAAGGACTTGCAGAGTGAAAGAAAAAAAACACTCTCCCTACCTAGAGTTTTCTGTCCCTAGAAAAAATGTTTTTTTTAATCACAATATAGCACAAGGAAAATTAACTCACTGTCCTTACAGGTCCCTGGAAACAAGGACTTGCAGAGTGAAAGAAAAAAAACACTCTCCCTACCTACAGTTTTCTGTCCCTAGAAAAAATGTTTTTTTTAATCACAATATAGCACAAGGAAAATTAACTCACTGTCCTTACAGGTCCCTGGAAACAAGGACTTGCAGAGTGAAAGAAACTGACACTGTCCCTACCTAGAGTTTTCTGTCCCTAGAATAAATGTTTTTTTTAATCACAATATAGCACAAGGAAAATTAACTCACTGTCCTTACAGGTCCCTGGAAACAAGGACTTGCAGAGTGAAAGAAACTGACACTGTCCCTACCTAGAGTTTTCTGTCCCTAGAATAAATGTTTTTTTTAATCACAATATAGCACAAGGAAAATTAACTCACTGTCCTTACAGGTCCCTGGAAACAAGGACTTGCAGAGTGAAAGAAACTGACACTGTCCCTACCTAGAGTTTTCTGTCCCTAGAATAAATGTTTTTTTTAATCACAATATAGCACAAGGAAAATTAACTCACTGTCCTTACAGGTCCCTGGAAACAAGGACTTGCAGAGTGAAAGAAACTGACACTGTCCCTACCTAGAGTTTTCTGTCCCTAGAATAAATGTTTTTTTTAAGCACAATATAGCACAAGGACAATTAACTCACTGTCCTTACAGGTCCCTGGAAACAAGGACTTGCAGAGTGAAAGAAAAAAAACACTCTCCCTACCTACAGTTTTCTGTCCCTAGAAAAAATGTTTTTTTTAATCACAATATAGCACAAGGAAAATTAACTCACTGTCCTTACAGGTCCCTGGAAACAAGGACTTGCAGAGTGAAAGAAACTGACACTGTCCCTACCTAGAGTTTTCTGTCCCTAGAATAAATGTTTTTTTTAATCACAATATAGCACAAGGACAATTAACTCACTGTCCTTACAGGTCCCTGGAAACAAGGACTTGCAGAGTGAAAGAAACTGACACTGTCCCTACCTAGAGTTTTCTGTCCCTAGAATAAATGTTTTTTTTAAGCACAATATAGCACAAGGACAATTAACTCACTGTCCTTACAGGTCCCTGGAAACAAGGACTTGCAGAGTGAAAGAAAAAAAACACTCTCCCTACCTACAGTTTTCTGTCCCTAGAAAAAATTTTTTTTTTAATCACAATATAGCACAAGGAAAATTAACTCACTGTCCTTACAGGTCCCTGGAAACAAGGACTTGCAGAGTGAAAGAAACTGACACTGTCCCTACCTAGAGTTTTCTGTCCCTAGAATAAATGTTTTTTTTAATCACAATATAGCACAAGGACAATTAACTCACTGTCCTTACAGGTCCCTGGAAACAAGGACTTGCAGAGTGAAAGAAACTGACACTGTCCCTACCTAGAGTTTTCTGTCCCTAGAATAAATGTTTTTTTTAAGCACAATATAGCACAAGGACAATTAACTCACTGTCCTTACAGGTCCCTGGAAACAAGGACTTGCAGAGTGAAAGAAAAAAAACACTCTCCCTACCTACAGTTTTCTGTCCCTAGAAAAAATGTTTTTTTTAATCACAATATAGCACAAGGAAAATTAACTCACTGTCCTTACAGGTCCCTGGAAACAAGGACTTGCAGAGTGAAAGAAACTGACACTGTCCCTACCTAGAGTTTTCTGTCCCTAGAATAAATGTTTTTTTTAAGCACACTATAGCAGAAGCACAAAACACACTGACACTCTCCCTACCTATCCTTCTCTTTCCCTAAACTAAAGGAATCCAGGTTAAGCAAGAAAGAAATAACAGTCACTGTCCCTGCCTATGCTACTCTATCCCTGCTCCGGAACACACTACACTAGGCCGCCGTGCTGGCGGCCTTTTATAGTGTGGGGCGTGTACTAAACACCCTCAGCAATAATTGGCCACAGGCATCCTGCCTGTGGCCAATCATTGCTCTCCTCGCTGCCGGCGCTGTGATTGGCCAAGCATGCGGGGTCACAGTGCATGCTTGGCCAATCACAGCGCCTGGATGACACTGCGATGGCGTAGTGCATTGTGGGCCGTTCGCGTCACTCGAATTTGGCGCGAACGGCCCAAATCGTTCGATCTTCGTCGAACGATCGAACAGCCAATGTTCGAGTCGAACGTATGTTCGACTCGAACACGAAGCTCATCCCTACTCTTCATAAAAAGAAATCAGGTTTGTCTGACAACTTCTGTCTTTCATGAATCCATGCTGTCTGTTGCTTAAATAGTTTTTTTCCAGCAAGAACTCATCTATGTGGTCTTTTATTAATCTCTCCAGTATCTTCCCAACTATGGAAGTTAAACTAACAGGTCTATAGTTACTTGGTAAAGACTTTGTTCCCTTTTTAAATATAGGCACCACATTGGCCCTGCGCCAATCCAGTGGTACTATTCCTGTCATTAATGAGTCCCTAAAAATTAGATACAATGGCTTTGAAATTACAGAGCTCAATTCTTTTAGGATCCGTGGGTGTATGCCATCTGGTCCAGGTGCTTTATCCACCTTTATTCTGTCTAAATATTTCTGGACCATATCACTTTTGAGCCATTGTGGATTTGGGGCTGTGTCACTACCACCCCCATTATGGACATGAACTCCCCCATGCTCCATTGTATACACAGAGCTGAAGAAAGTATTTAATAAATTAGCCTTCTCTTTGTCCCCAGTCACTCACTCTAGATTATTTTGTAAAGGGCCTACATGCTCAGACTTGACCTTTTTACTATTAATATATTTGAAGAATTTTTGGGGGTTTGTCCTACTATCTTTTGCAATCTGTCGTTCGTTTTGAATTTTTGCATCCTTGATTTCCTTTTTACATATCCTGTTATATTCTTTGTAACATTTAAACGACACTAGTGTTCCTTCATTTTTATATTTTTTAAAAGCGCTTTTCTTATTGTTTATAGCTTTTTTAACTTTAACTGTGAGCCACATAGGTTTTATTTTTAGCCTTTTAAACTTATTGCCCATGGGAATATACTTTGCAGTGAGTTCACAAACAGTCTTTTTGAAGAATTCCCATTTCTGTTCTGTGCCCATTGATGCCAATATTCTCTCCCAGTCTAAGTCCTGGAGAGCAGCCCTCATCCTTGGAAAATTTGCTTTATTGAAATTAAGTGTTTTTATCCTTCCTGCATGTATTTCTTGCTTACAGCTAACATCAAATGAAATCATGTTATGGTCACTGCTACCCAGGTGTTCCTTTATCTGAACATTAGTAATATGCTCTGCATGGTTTGAGATTACCAGGTCCAACAGAGCATCATTCCTAGTTGGGGCCTCAATAAACTGGACCATAAAATTGTCCTGCAATAGGCTTATAAATTTTTGCCCTTTAACTGTCCCAGCAGTGCCATTACTCCAGTCAATTTCTGGGTAGTTAAAATCCCCCATTATTATCACCGTCCCAGCCCTTGCAGCCCTTTCCATCTGTGCAAGGAGCTGAGTCTCCACCTCCTCATTAACATTGGGTGGTCTATAACAAACTCCAATGATTAACTTTGAACTACGCACATCTGTATGCAGTTCCACCCATAATGCTTCAGCCTCATCACACTCTCCATCAACCAGGTCCTCTTTCACACTCGCTTTGAGATCACTTCTCACATAGAGACAGACCCCGCCACCTTTCCTTTTTGCCCTGTCTCTCTGAAAGAGTGCATAGCCAGGAATATTAATAATCCAGTCGTGAGGATTGAAGCCACGTTTCAGCAATACCGATTACGTCATAGCTCTCCTCATGCACCAGAGCTTCCAACTCACCTATTTTGCTTGGCAGACTTCTGGCATTGGTGAACAAACACACTGAGGCAAGAGATTAAATATAACAGTTTACTCTTATATTAAAGGTAGCATAGGCAGAACACAACACATGCAATTGGCTAGCAGAGCCCTGCAGAAATCAATACAGCATACAATAATGGCGCTGCGCGGTACTTCACCACGTGTAGCTATTATAGTATGCGCGCCCTATGGCGCACTAAACAATATCTTAACTTCCCACCCCGGTCAGGCCTGACATGGAGTAAATCTCAGTCACCTCCTATAGGGATTTCTTCGCATGCCAGCTTTCGGTGGTGCACTTGATGAATAGTACTTTGTAATCCACAACCAGGCAATAACTTGAAACACTATACTGGGGGGGGGGACACTTCAACTCTGTCCTGCTACCGGTCCCCCCGGGGAACAGCAGATAAACAAAACTGTGGACCTATGCAGTCTATAGGCCTGAACACGGCACAGTCTATTGGTCTGGGCAGGTGCCCGCTCACCACTCCACAGGAGAGGTTCTATCCAGGTCCACCAGCACATAATTCTTGTCAAGCTATAAGCTGGGTCAGTCCATCACTAGGGGTCACCTAAACAGACTACCACTGTGTGGCTCGAGCAAGTGCTTCTGACTGACACACTCTTCTACAGTACTGTCTGGCTTGTTACACCTGGATTTACGTTCCCTACCCATCAGTAGCCTATGCATAGTTACTCTTTTACTCAAATCACGTATTACTGTCTACCATGAATACTATGCTCCCGACGAAGCGTTTTGGAACGTGAAACTAGTCGAGCGAAAGCAAGATCTTTATCTTTGAATTTACCGGACCTATCAATAAGACCAGCCATCTCTCGTGCATACCGTCCAACTCCTTATTTGTGTTTGTTGGCTATACATTATCCTATTTTACTTTGTGTATTTTACATGTCAATGTAATCTCTGGGAGATGTGTTGAGTCTTGTAAATGGGACCCTATACCAATTATTGATGATTGTTACATAATGTCATTTTTTTGTATTAATGTACTTTTTACCTAAATTCAATTATATTTTTCTACCAACAATAAAACCCTTAGAATTTTTACAATATCTATCTATGTGCCGTTTAAAGTCCATCTTTAGTTTAAACAATATTCTCCCATTGATTATCGGGACATTGGCGCATTTATACCAGGTGCATCCACAGTGTCACCCTGAGGTGATGCACAATTTAGCAATTTCCTTCCAAATAACAAACATGGCCAAAATAGAGAGGGAAAGTACGTTTTTCAAAACCAGCGCGCTGCGCCGCCAATTCCGATTCGAGCTGCGGGAGGTTTTTTTGAGCTCAGCGCGGGAATTTCAATGGTTTAAATGCGCCGGGACACTGCGCCGGCAAAATCTTAGTAAATGTCAAGTCACCTAAGTCAATTTGCATAAGTTGAACAGGCGCAGCTCTGAAATTGCCAGTGCGCCAGCAAAATGACATTTCTAAAGGAAAAAAAAGCCATTTAAAAGCGGCCGCGGCTGTAATGAATTGTCGGCTCCCGGGAATATAGAGAAAAGTATTTGAAAGTCTTTGCTAACCAAAAAAAAAAGCGTGGGGGTTCCCCCAAATTCCATAACCAGGCCCTTCAGGTCTGGAATGGATATTAAGGGGAACCCCGCTGCAAATAAAAAAAAAAAATTATGTGCGGGTTTCCCCCAAATATCCAAACCAGGCCCTTTAGATCTGGCATGGGTTTTAAGGGGAACTCCACCCCAAATTTAAAAAAAAATGGCGTGGAGTCCCCCCAAAAATCCACACCAGACCCTTATCCGAGCACATAACCTGGCCGGCCGCAGGGGAAAAGGGGGGGGGGGACGAGAGCGGCTCCCCTCCCCTCCTGAACCGTACCAGGCCACATGCCCTCAACATGGGGAGGATGTCCCCATGTTGATGGGGACAAGGGCCTCATCCCCACAACCCTTGCCCGGTGGTTGTGGGGGTCTGCGGGCGGGGGGCTTATCGGAATCTGGAAGACCCCTTTAACAAAGGGGACCCCCAGATCCCGGCCCCCCCTATGTGAATTGGTAAGGGGTACATTGTACCCCTACCATTTCACAAGGAAAGTGTAAAAAATGACAAGAGGCGGTTTTTGACAATTCCTTTATTAATGTCTTTTCTTTTCTTCCATCTTCTTCCTTCTTCTTCTTCTTCTTTTCTCCATTCGGGTTTCTTCCTCCATCTTCATCTTCCTCTTCATCTTTATCTTCATCTTCTTTCTTCCTTCGGTCTTCTCGTCCAGCATCTTGCTCCGGCGTCTTCCCTTCTTCTTTCTTCTCCGGACACTCCGTTTGAATTGGAGGTTCCCGCTGTGCGACGCTTCAGTTCTCCACTTGGTCCGCTTACACCCGGTGGCTCCGCCCCCCTCTGTCACCATGGGAAAGTCCCCGTGAAATCCATGTGCGTCAGAGGGGGGCGGGGTCATGGGTGTAAGCGGACCCAGAGGCGAACTGAAGCGTCGCACAGCGGGAACCTCCAATTCAAACGGAGCGGCCGGAGAAGAAAGAAGAAGGGAAGACGCCGGAGCAAGATGCTGGACGAGAAGACCGAAGGAAGAAGGAAGATGAAGATAAAGATAAAGAGGAAGATGAAGATGGAGGAAGAAACCCGAATGGAGAAAAGAAGAAGAAGATGGAAGAAGAAGATGGAAGAAAAGAAAAGACATTAATAAAGGAATTGTCAAAAACCGCCTCTTGTCATTTTTTACATTTTTGACACTTTCTTTGTGAAATGGTAGGGGTACATTTGTACCCCATTACCATTTCACACAGGGGGGGGCCGGGATCTGGGGGTCCCCTTTGTTAAAGGGGTCTTCCAGATTCCGATAAGCCCCCCGCCCGCAGACCCCCACAACCACCGGCAAGGGTTGTGGGGATGAGGCCCTTGTCCCCATCAACATGGGGACATCCTCCCCATGTTGAGGGCATGTGGCCTGGTACGGTCCAGGAGGGAGGGGGCCGCTCTCTCGTCCCCCCCTCTTCCCCTGCGGCCGGCCAGGTTGTGTGCTCGGATAAGGGTCTGGTGTGGATTTTTAGGATGGACTCCACGCCATTTAAAAAAAAAAATTGGGGTGGAGTTCCCCTTAAAATCCATGCCAGATCTGAAGGGCCTGGTTCGGATATTTGGGGGAACCCGCACGTAATTTTTTTTTTAATTTGCAGTGGGGTTCCCCTTAATATCCATTCCAGACCTGAAGGGCCGGGTTATGGAATTTGGGGGAACCCCCACGCATTTTTTTTTTTTGGTTAGCAAAGACTTTCAATTCCTTTTATCTGTATTGACAGGAACCAGCAATTCGTTACAGCCGCAAGGCTTTTAAATGACTATTATTTTACTTTAGAAATGTCATTTTGCTCTCCAACTGTTATAAACATGGAAAACATGTGCTACTTTACAGGCATACTATAGACACCCCCCGGGGATGATATTTAGGGCCAGTTCACACCGGATGCAGTGCAGTGCGTTTTTTTGATGCCTGAAAAACGCAAAGAAAGTTGATCACATTAATGCCAATGGCATAGTTCACACCACTGCAGTCCGTTCCAGTGCATTTCAGAAAGCCAAAAAATAATTGGTCATGCTGTATTTTTTAGGTACAAAACTGTACTGGACCCCAGTAAAACACATCAAAAACGCAACGGAACGTACCAAAAATGCACTGGAATGCACCGCAACGCACCTAAATGCACCAAAGACGCACTGCAACACACTTGTCCTATGTGAAAAGAGGCGGAAAAAAACACTGGACTGCATCAAAGACGCACCAAAAATGCACTGGAATGTGTCAAAAACACGCATGTAGAAAAGCACCTGGAACGCACCCAGACTGCGTTTCTATAGTGTGAACTAGGGCCAGTTCACACCATAGAAACACAATCAGGATGCATTCCAGGTGCTTTTCTGCATGCACTTTTTTCATGCGTTCCGGTGCATTTTTGGTACGTTTTTGATGCAGTCCAGTGCTTTGTTTTCACCCCTCTTTTTTATTAACCATAGATAGGGACAAGTGTGTTCCAGTGCGTTTTTGGTGCATTTAGGTGTGTTCCTGTGCGTTCCAGTGCGTTTATGATGCGTTTTGATGCATTCCAGTACAGTCCAGTGCAGGTAAAATGCAGCATGTTCTACTTTTTTGGTGGAACTGGAACGCACTGGAACAAACACTGCCATTTAAAACCATATAACCAACTTTCCATGCATTTTGGATGCATAAAAAACGCAATGGACTGTATGTGGTGTGAAATGGCCCTTAAGCAATTTGGCATATTTAAAGGCACTTCTCCTTGTTTTGTTTTTGGTGTTTTCCAAATTGGTGACATTGATATATGTCCCTTAGGGTGGGACCTGGGCCCCCATTTTAAGGCCAATAACTTTACTAGAAGATAAGCCAGCCAAGTGGGGACTAGCAAAATTAACGAGTCAGTTCCCATAGACTGCAATAGTATTTGTTGGTGGGGGGAGGGGTGATTGTCCCATCTCTAACTTTGTAGCATGCTGGATGATGTGCTTAATTTTGGACGGGGGGAGGGGGGGGGGTTATTTTTTGCTAGCTGCATTGGTGTTGTTCTGCACATGCCCAGCTAGTTATTTTTTTTTGGCGTGCTTTTTGTGTGTGAACAGCGCCTGGATATTTCTGGGCATGCTCACTCAGAGAGTGTTTTTATGGGTAAGAAATTGAAGGACATCTTAACAGGTGTGCCCACTTTTAATTTCAGTCTCTACATTGGGAGAACTTGCATTTTGGGTGTTTCATGGACTGTGCATGTGTTTTCAATTACCTCATTAGCACACAAACATATGTTATATAAAGCTCACAGAGCATTTGGTCACTTGCCTTGAGAAGAGGCAAGTGTGTGGGGGGCAAAATGTACATGTTGGTGTCCTTATCACGTTTGTAACACATGTATTTTATTTGTTATGTCTTTGCAAAACAAGTGATTGGTTAACTTATGTGGATTGTATTTTTTTGGTGTGGGGGAGATATGTTCCCCTGAAATAATTCTGATGTTGTTAATGTGTGTTGTTTGTTCACTTTGATTTAATTGTCTGCTGCATTTTTTTGGCCAAAAATTGCTCAAGATGTTGTGAGTCTGTAACTGTTTCAAATTGACCATGTTTTTTTATTTTGCCTTCCCTTTTTGTTTTGTTGAACAATAAAATTAGATGTAAAGTTTTGATGTTTTTTTTATGTTTTCTTTGCAACAAATGTGACAGCTGATTGGCATGTCAAAACAAAACAGGTGTGATTTGTCTACCCTGGTGCCTTCATGGTAGTATATGCATGGATTGTATTGTGTGCTGCCATGGAGCGTCACCAGGAAATGAAATACAGAGCGGTAAGTATTCAATTTTCCTTTTTACTGCAGTGGTTCTCAGCCTCAGTTCTAAAGTACCCCCAACAGGACATGTTTTGTTAATTTTTCTTATCGAGAATTGCTGTCCAAAAATCAAAACCATTGACTGTGATTTAAAGCACATGTGCAAGATGAAGGAAGACCTGCAAACATGGCCTGTTGGGGGTACTTGAGAAGCACTGATTTAGAGCACTGCACTTAAAAATAGCTCAAGGCCATACAATTCTAATTGTGGGCATTTTGAGGGAAACAAAGTAAGTGTTAGAACCCCTGCGTGTGTGGTGGGTTTTTTTTTTGTAGTTTGGCCTTTGTCTCCTTTTCTTAACATTGGCTTCACTTCCTGTCACACAGCTAAACAGGAAGTGAAGGTAAAACCCTACCAATGGCTTTTCTTGGGGACATGCAGATCAATCTAACTAGTGTCTCCATTAAGCAAATTGCACTCTAGCACTTTGTTGTGTACACCCCAAATCATTGGGTAGTTTGGGGTTTAGTAAAGACAAATCCACTCTGCAGTAAAAGTGTAGCTGCTGAAAATCTGAGGGAAAGTACTGGTGATTGGATGTTACAATCATGTAAAAGCAAAGATGGTTTTTTTTTTTTGGCTTGCATGTCCCCCTCAGATATACAGCAAGTGCACTTGTAGTGCAAAGTAGATTTGCCTTTAGTAAATAAACCCCACAGTCCAAACGAAATAATAATTTGTGGTGTACCCCGCAATGTGCATAATGGGGAAAGTATTTAGACTGACCTGTGTGTCCCCAAGGAAAGACATTGTTAGGGATTTTCCCCTCACTTCCTGTGTGGCTATGTGACAGGAAGTGAATTATTTGGAAGGATAAAGTGGCCAAATTATTTAGTTTAACTTTTCAAAGACTCATTCCTAAGTTGAATTGTGATGCATGTCAATGGCCCATTTAGACCCTCTTTAATCACTTGAGATCAGCGCTATAACTGATCGACGGCCACAGCATGGTCCTCAATGGCCGGGAGTCCGTCAATAAACGTCCTCCCCTTTGCGCGCGCTGTGGTCACAGAGTCACTGTGACTCGGGTGATGACAGATCCGAGTAAGGGGCCGATCCCTGCCCTTTACCATGTGATCAGCTGTCAGCAAATGACAGCTGATCACGTGATGTAACCAAAAGCTGGGTAATGGTTTTTGTTTTCTCCTTGTGCTGACAGCGTGAGCATAAAAAAAAGGAAATCACCGGCTTATGTGCAAGGGACATGGGGCCCGAAGAGGAAGAGGCAATTCTGCATCATCTGTGACAATTAGTAGCCCCTGCCAGTGCCACCTATCAATGCCCACCACTGGTGCCAATCAGTGGCACCTATCAGTGCCCATCACTGCCAACTATCATTGCCACCTAGCAGTGCCACTTCTCACTGCCCACCAGTGCCAAATAGCAATGCCACCTCTCAGTGCCCACCCTTGCCACCTTATCGGTGCCCATCAGTGCAGTCTCATCAGTGTACATCAATGAAGAAGAAAAATTACCTTTTTTTTAAATATTAACCAGTTTCCTACCGCCCACCGTCAAATGACATCCTTGGCTTTGTGCGATGACATCTGAATGATGCCTGCAGTTGCAGGCATCATTCAGATATCATTCTTTTCAGCCGGCGATTCTGTGCACAATAAAAACGATCATAGTGGCAGTTCCGCCGTTTGATCTTTCTTATAGGCGGGGGGAGGGGACGTCCCCCCCCCCTCTTGCCGCCATCCGGTGCTTCTCCGGGCTCTCCCGTGCCATCTGGGGCTCGGAGAACGATTTGGAGATGACTGGTGACCAGATGGTCATCAGTCATCTCTATGACCGTCGGAGGCGCGGGCACGACGTTATGACATCATGCCGTGTTCCCGTATGTTAACCAAGCCGTGATCTCGGCTGTCAGCATGAGATTGGTGATTTTTTTGGAACAATATCATGCTTTCCAGCCTGGAGGAGAGATGCGGGGTCTTATTGACCCCGCATCTCTCCATAAAGAGGACCTGTCACACACATTCCTATTACAAGGGATGTTTACATTCCTTGTAATAGGAATAAAAGAGATCCCAAAAAATCAAAAAAGAGTAAGAAATACAAAAAAGTCAAAAAACAAAAATAAGAAAAAACGCCCATGTCCCCGGTAGCTCGCGCTCAGAAGCGAACACACACATAAGTCCCGCCCACATATGTAAACGGCGTTCAAACCACACATGTGAGTTATTGCTGCGTGCGTTAGAACGAGTGCAACAATTCTAGCACTAGACCTCCTCTGTAATGCCAAAATGGTAGCGTGTAAAAATTTTAAAGCATCGCCTAGGGAGATTTTTAATTACTGAAGTTTGGTGTCATGCCATGTGTGTGCGCAATTTTAAAGCGTGACGTGTTAGGTATCTATTTACTCAGCATAACAACATCTTTCACATTATACCAAAAAATTGGCCGTAACTTTACTGTTTTGTAATATTTTTAGCAAACAAAAGGCGTTTGAAAATTTATTGCGCAAATACCGAGCGAGATAAAAATTTGCAATGACCGCCAACTTATTCCCTAGGGTGTCTGCTCCAAAAAAATATATAATGTTTGGTGTTTTGAAGTAATTTTATAGCCATAAATTTATGATTTTTACATGAAGGAGAGAAGTGCCAGAATAGGCCCAGTGCTGAAGTGGGTAAAATATCCTTTTTTTTTTTTTTTTAAACTCGGTCTTTTGTATTTATAGAAAAAAAATAAAACTAAAACACAAAGGTGATCAAATAGCACCAAAAGCAAGCTCTATTTGTGTGCCAACAAATAAAACATTTTCATTGGGTTACAGTGTTGTATGAGTGCGCAATTGTCATTAAAAGTGCATCAGCGCTGAAATGTGAAACTTGGTCTGGGCAGTGCGCAAGTGGTTAATATAAGGCTACATGCACACGGACGTTTTTCCAACCGCTTGTTTGAGCGTTTTTTGCAGCTTAAAAACATCTCTCCATGTTAGCCTATGGCCTCATGGCCACCATGGCGTTTTGGAGCTGTAAATGGCATAGGCGTTTTTAGGCCCCATGTAGACGGAACGCTGGTGCAAAGTGTTCTGAACTAAGGTTGAAAGTGGCGTTTAGAAAGGCGCGCTTTGTGGCGTTTGCATGCCGTGTTTTACCACATTTGCATGTATATGATAAGGAGCCGCCCTAAGCTCAAAAAACAGTATTATTTACGATTTGAGCTATTTAGTGAGACCAGAGTGATATGAGCAGCTGAGAGCAGCAGTGTAGTTGTATTGAGGCCTGGTTCACACTGGGGCGACAAACGCTCTGACATTGGGAGCTCATGTCGCATGACGTGTGAAAATCAATGTTTCCCTATGGCATAGTTGCCAACATTGCAAAAAAAACATCTGGGACACTTTTTTTGTATTGAGGCGGAGCCTTGCTATAACCAGGGGGCGGGGCATTCGTTTGTAGGCGTGTCATGCTGGAGTGAAGCGCGCCGCGGCGAAAAATGGGCGTGGTTTACGCACGATAGTGGGTGTGGTTTAAATGGGCGTGGTTCAAAGGGGTGTGGCTAGAGTCCGAGGTGAGAGAAAGAGAGAGAAAGAAATAGAAAGAAAGAAGCCAGATCCTACACCACAATAGTAATGTGTAACAAAATTGGCAGATAAGGATACTCCAAAACACCTGTTGGCGCTTCAATCATCCCGGCACCATGGTTGTTACGGTGTCAGGATGATTGAAGTGCATTATTTCTATTTTTACATTGTAATATAAAATGAAATCATTCAACTCACCATAATGCCGAATCAGTGGAAGCCCTGAGCGTGTTACCTGCCACGTCGCCTGCCATCAGGTGCCTCCCCAGCAGTCCGTCCTTGCATCAGGTGCCTCCCCAGCAGTCCGTCCTTGCATCAGGTGCCTCCCCAGCAGTCCGTCCTTGCATCAGGTGCCTCCCCAGCAGAGCCCCCTCCACACTTGTGGACAAGGGTCCAAAAATCATGATTGTCTCGGGAAATTCGGGACTGTTTGGCAACTATGCACTACACTGATTACCCCGCCACCCACTACACTGATTACTCCGCCACCCACTACACTGATTACCCCGCTACTCACTACACTACACTGATTACCCTGCCACCCACTACACTGATTACCCTGCCACCCACTACACTGATTATCCCACCACCCACTACACTACACAGATTACCCTGCCACCCACTACAC
Source organism: Rana muscosa (assembly GCA_029206835.1). NCBI lineage: Eukaryota > Metazoa > Chordata > Amphibia > Anura > Ranidae > Rana > Rana muscosa. Next base: position 499,930,609 of record CM055116.1, on the reverse strand, counting down.
TAATTACCCCGCCACCCACTACACTACACTGATTACCCCGCCACCCACTACACTACACTGATTACCCCGCCACCCACTACACTACACTGATTACCCCGCCACCCACTACACTAATTACACCGCCACCCACTACACTAATTACCCCACCACCCACTACACTAATTACCCCGCCACCCACTACACTAATTACCCCGCCACCCACTACACTAATTACCCCGCCACCCACTACACTAATTACCCCGCCACCCACTACACTACACTGATTACCCCGCCACCCACTACACTGATTACCCCGCCACCCACTACACTGATTACCCCGCCACCCACTACACTGATTACCCCGCCACCCACTACACTACACTGATTACCCCGCCACCCACTACACTACACTGTGATTACCCCACCACCCACTACACTAAATTACCCCGCCACCCACTACACTACACTAATTACCCCACCACCCACTACACTACAATTACCCCACCACCCACTACACTACAGTGCAATAGTACGGTACCTGCGGTGCGTGAGGATGTGCTCGTGGTCCGAGGGGTCTGCCAAATGGAGTGAGCCAGGACCATCACATTGTCCCCAGCCAGCGGTGCCCCGGTCCTTCCATCAGTGTCCCCACTCGTCGGACACATGGGGGCGGGGCGGAGGGTTTTTGGCAGCGGCGGCGCCGGGTGCTGATAGGCGTCAGTGTCCCCAGCCAGTGGAGCCCCGGTCCTTACATCCGTGTCCCCGCTCCTTGTCGGACACACGGGGGCTGGGCAGAGGGTTGTTGGCGGCGGCGGGTGAAGCATGCTGCTTCCTTGTGCCTCTCCTTGCGTTCAGTGGAGAGCGGGGAGGAGTCACCAATCCGAAGCCGATTGGCTGCCCCAGGCTCTGCACTGAACACAAGGGGAAAACGTAAACAAATATGGTGGCGGCAGCGGCCATTTTTGTGTAGCCGCTGCCGTTTTTAGCTAAAGCATTCCCGAATTTACTGGGACAAAACGGGACAAAACGGGACAAAAAGAACTGGGCTTGTCCCGAATCGGGACAAGCCCAATTCGGGACAAGGGTCCAAAAATCGTGCTTGTCCCGGGAAATTCGGGACTGTTGGTAACTATGCCTATGGGAGCCGTCTTAACTGGTCCGACACATGTCGGTCCGACTTTGAGAATGCTCCCTGTACTACTTTGGTCCGACTTTGATCCGACTTCAGCCCATTGACTATCATTGAAGTCGGATCAAAGTCGGACCGCAGTCTTGCATGATCCGACTTTGGCATGCGACTTGTGCTGTGCTGCTCTTGAGGGGGAACTCCAGGCCAAATTTTAAAGAAAAAACCGGCATGGGTTCCCCCTCCAGGAGCATACCAGGCCCTTGGGTCTGGTCTGGATTTGAAGGGGAACCCCTACGCCGAAAAAACGGTGTGGGGGTCCCCCCAAAATCCAAACCAGACCCTTATCCGAGCACACAACCTGGCAGGCCGCAGGGGAAGAGGGGGGGACGAGAGAGCGGCCCCCCCTCCCTCCTGAACCGTACCAGGCCGCATGCCCTCAACATGGGGGGGTTTGGTGCTCTGGGGCAGGGGGGCGACCTGCGGCCCCCCCACCCTAGAGCACCCTGCCCCCATGTTGATGAGGATAGGGCCTCTTCCCGACAACCCTGGCCGTTGGTTGTCGGGGTCTGCGGGCGGGGGGCTTATCGGAATCTGGGAGCCCCCTTCAATAAAGGGGCCCCCGGATCCCGGCCCCCCCACCCTATGTGAATGAGTATGGGGTACATCGTACCCCTACCCATTCACCTGGTGGAAAAAAATTGTAATAAAAAAACCACACAGCTTTTTAAAGTATTTTATTGCACAGCTCCGGGGGTCTTCTTCCGACTTCGGGGGTCTCCGGTGTCGTCGCCGCGCTCTCCGGTTCTTTCTTCTGCCGGGCCACCGCTAACTTCTTTAGCTCTTTTGCTAGCGGGGCCCGGTCTTCTCCGTCGCCTTCTTCTTCTCCCGCTCTCCGGTTCTTCTCCCGCTTCTTTCTTCTGCCGGCCCCTCCACTAACTTCTTTAGCTCTTTTGCTAGTGGAGGGGCCGGTCTTCTCCGTCGCCTTCTTCTTCTCCCGCTATCTGGTTCTTCTCCCGGTTCTTCTCCCGCTTCTTTCTTCCGCCGGCCCCTCCACTAACTTCTTTAGCTCTTTTGCTAGTGGAGGGGCCGGTCTTCCTGTCGCCGTCGCCGTCTTCTTCTCTCTTCTCCTTCTCGATGTTGACGCGTCGCTTCCTCCCGCTGTAATACTGGCTGTCCGCTCCGCATTAATATAGGCTTCTCATGACGTCACAGTCACATGTTCCCATGATGTCACAGTCACATGCTCCGGGGCCATGTGCCCCGGAACATGTGACTGTGACGTCATGAAAAGCCTATATTAATGCGGAGCGGACAGCCAGTATTACAGCGGGAGGAAGCGACGCGTCAACATCGAGGAGAAGAGAGAAGAAGACGACGACGGCGATGGAGAAGACCGGCCCCTCCACTAGCAAAAGAGCTAAAGAAGTTAGTGGAGGGGCCGGCGGAAGAAAGAAGCGGGAGAAGAACCGGATAGCGGGAGAAGAAGGCGAAGAAAGGAAGAACCGGAGAGGAGAAGAGGGGAGAAGGCGACGGAGAAGACTGGAGCCTCCGCTAGCAAAAGAGCTAAAGAAGTTAGCGGTGGCCCGGCAGAAGAAAACCGGAGAGCGGCGGCGACGACACCGGAGACCCCCGAAGTCGGAAGACCCCCGGAGCTGTGCAATAAAATACTTTAAAAAGCTGTGTGGTTTATTTATTGCAATTTTTTTCCACCAGGTGAATGGGTAGGGGTACGATGTACCCCATACTCATTCACATAGGGTGGGGGGCCGGCATCTGGGGGCCCCCTTTTTAAAGGGGGCACCCTGATTCCGAAATGCCCCCCGCCCACATACCCCGACAACCAACGGCCAGGGTTGTCGGGAAGAGGCCCTTGTCCCCATCAACATGGGGGCAGGGTGCTTTGGGGTGGGGGGGGCCGCAGGTCGCCCCCCTGCCCCGAAGCACCAAACCCCCCATGTTGAGGGCATGCGGCCTGGTACAGTTCAGGAGGGAGTGGGGGCCGCTCTCGTCCCCCCCTTTTCCCCTGCGGCCTGCCAGGTTGCGTGCTCGGATAAGGGTCTGGTTTGGATTTTGGGGGGACCCCCACGCCGTTTTTCGGCTTGAGGGGTTCACCTTAAAATCCAGACCAGACCTAAGGGCCTGGTATGCTCCTGAAGGGGAACCCATGCCGTTTTTTTTATTAAAATTTGGCTTGGAGTTCCCCTTCATGATTCATACCAAAACATGGGACAGCGAGGCTGCCGAGGACCAGCGCGATGACATCGCGCTGGACACATTCTCGGCCGGCTAGTCGCCTCTAGGACACGACTTGAGCGGCTGCTGCACGCTCAGGTCGTGTCCAGATCGCCTCGCAAAGTCGCGCTGTCCCTGTGTCAGCCGGCACACGAGTCGCCCACAAGTCGGATCCGACTTTCCGGGCGACCTCTATTTAAATCAATGGGCTCCCATAGGGAACCATTCATTTTCAATAAATCATGAAAAAAATACTTTTTTATTTTGTGGCTTTATTTTAAAAGGGTCATAAAGGTAGCCCTCAATTACCATAATAACGTTGTTTTTTTATAAAAAAATAAATAAAAAATATAGAGACACATATATTTATATATAGTGCAATGGTATGCATTGTAATGGAGACACAACACTCACAACAATTAACCAATAGTGCAAATTTTCCAGATTTGAAGTGCTACAGTGCTTTATAAAACACACTGACCAAACAATCCTGATCAATGGGAAATGGAGTCATGATATAGCTTGTTCTTATTTCTATCTATCTATAAGTCCTTGATGGTTAATTTTGGGACATCTGTATGCCATATAATCCAGAGATGCAATGGGATGGGAAGTTAAAGTGGAGTTCCACCCAGAATTTTTTCTTTTTCACAAAAAATCCTAAAGAAAATAGAAAAAAAAAATAGATTTTTATTTTTTATTTTTTTTATACTCACCCGAAATACCTGTTGCTATGCGGAAGTCCGTAACCTGCCTCTTCCGTAATCGCGGTCTGTCTTCTTCCCCATCCTCTTCTAGTGAATGGGGCGCGCTGCTTTCTGGGAACTGTGTGTAATCCCAGAGAGCAGCCGCCCATTCACAATTTAGCGCGAGACTCGCGCATGCGCAGTAGGAAACGGGCAGTGAAGCCATAAGGCTTCACTGCCTGTTTCCCTTAGTGTGGATGGTAGGGCGGGACCTGCACCGATCGAGGGATCGGCATCGGGGGGGCCATCAGTGTGGGAGAGTAGGACAGGTAAGTGTCCTTACTAAAAGTCAGCAGCTACAGTGTTAGTAGCTGCTGACTTAAAAAAAAAATTGCGGGTGGAATCCCTCTTTAAAGCATATCCAAAAAATATATTTTTTTTTAATCTTGGCATTGTGTATTGTATGCATAACGGAGACATAAGGCAAAAATCACTAATAATTACAAAAGGTGCAAATAAAGCCATCTTTTGAAGTGATTATTAGTGCTTTATAAAACACAAAGATTCCACAATCATGATCAATGAGAAATGGAGTGGGGCAGGTGTTTAATTATGTGTCCTTCAATGTATATGCTATGCATATATCCTGTACCTCTGTACAAAAAAAAATATTTATTTTTATTCTAGAGTGTCCGCGTTGCCAGCCCTCCTGATTTAAGAATTGTACCTGTGGGCAGGGGCGTACCTAGAGCATTTGGCACCCGGGGCGGATCCTATATCTGGCACCCCCCCACGGTAAAATGTAAAAACACCCCACTGTGCCCCCTGCATCCTTCAATATCTCTTTGTCACTACTGTGTACCCCCTCTCCACATCTGCACCTCTGGGCCCCTTTACATTACACAGCACCCTGCACCTCTGGACCCCTTTACATTACACAGCACCCTGCACCACTGGACCCCTTACATTACATAGCACCCTGCATCTCTGGACCCCCTTACATTACACAGCACCCTGCACCCCTTTACATTACACAGAACCCTGCACCACTGGACCCCTTACATTACATAGCACCCTGCATCTCTGGACCCCCTTACATTACACAGCACCCTGCACCCCTTTACATTACACAGAACCCTGCACCACTGGACCCCTTACATTACATAGCACCCTGCATCTCTGAACCCCTTTACATTACACAGCACCCTGCACCTCTTTACATTACACAGCACCCTGCACCACTGGGCCCCTTTACATTACACAGCACCCTGCATCACTGGACCCCCTTACATTACACAGCACCCTGCATTACTGGACCCATTTACATTACACAGCACCCTGCACCACTGGAACCCTTACATTACATAACACCCTGCATCTCTGGACCCCTTTACATTACACAGCACCCTGCACCCCCTTTACATTACACAGCACCCTGCACCTCTGGACCCCCTTACATTACACAGCACCCTGCATTACTGGACCCCCTTACATTACACAGCACCTTGCATCACTGGACCCCTTTACATTACACAGCACCCTGCACCTCTGGACCCCTTTACATTACACAGCACCTTGCACCTATGGACCCCTTTACATTACACAGCACCCTGCACCTCTGGACCCCTTTACATTACACAGCACCTTGCACCTATGGACCCCTTTTACATTACACAGCCCTTGTATCTCTGGACCCCTTTACATTACACTGCACCTCTGGACCCCTTTACATTACACCCTGCACCCCTTTACATTAGACTGCACCTCTGGACCCCTTTACATTACACAGCATCTTGCACCTAAGGACCTCTTTACATTACACAGCCCTTGTACCTCTGGACCCCTTTACATTACACTGCACCCTGCACCTCTGGACCCCTTTACATTACACTGCACCCCTTTACATAAGACTGCACCTCTGGACCCCTTTACATTACACAGCGCCCTGCACCTAAGGACCTCTTTACATAAATATTTTGCTTTGCTTTAATATCACTTTAATAAATAAAGTTAATCAAGTAATTCTGTTATACATCAATATATATGCAGATGATGGGAAGGAAGGAGTTAAAACAGGAGATAAACAGACTGTTGTTGGCGAGGGGAGAGAGAGAGAGAGAGAGAGAAAGAGAGAGAGTGAGGGGGTCAGGGGGAGAGAGAGATCAGGGGGGGGAAGAGAGAGAGAGATCCGAGGGGGAAGAGAGAGCACAAGGGGGTCAGGGAGAGAGAGCGAGCAAGGGTAGAGAGAGATATCAGGGGGAGAGAGAGCGAGCAAGGGGAGAGAGAGATATCAGGGGTTGAGAGAGCGCAAGGGGGTCAGGGAGCAGAGAGAAATATCAAGGGGAGAGAGAGAGAGATCAGGGGGGGAGAGAGAGAGAAAGAGAGATCAGTGAGAGGGGGTTGTCAGAGAGAGTTCAGGGAGAGAGAGAGAGAGATCAGGGGGAGAGAGATCAGAGAGAGAGGAGGGTGTCAGAGAGAGGGGGATGTCAGAGAGAGAGAGATCAGGGAGAGGGGGTGTCAGGGAGAGAGGGGGTGTCAGAGAGAGAGAGAGAGAGGTCAGGGAGAGAGGGGGTGTCAGAGAGAGAGAGAGAGAGAGGTCAGGGAGAGAGGGAGTGCCAGAGAGATCAGGGGGAGGGGGGGGTGTCAGAGAGAGGGGGGGGTGTCAGAGAGAGGGGGGGAGAGAGAGAGATCAGGGAGAGAGAGAGAGAGGGAGAGGGGGGTCAGATAGAGAGGGAGAGGGGTCAGAGAGAGGGGGAGAGAGGTCAGGGAGAGAGGGGTCAGAGAGAGAGGGAGTGGGGGGTCAGAGAGAGGGCGGGAGAGAGAGAGAGGGGGGGGGGGTCAGAGAGAGGGGGGGGGGTCAGAGAGAGGGGGGGGAGAGAGAGAGCAGGGTCTGGTCAGTGAACATGCTCACTCACTTGGAATGGTCCTCAGTGGCTGGCTCACTGGTTTATCCAGCAGTTTGTCAGTGTGGCTGCTTGTTTTTAATCTGCCCACCCACCTCCCCTTCACAGACGAGCACACAGGAGGGGCGGGACTCGGGAGAAGTGTGTAGTTTACGATCTCAGAGCGGAGAGGAGGAGGGATTGCTGGACACTACACACATCAGAGTGGAGAGCTTCCTGCTGGGGGGGGGCCGGGTGTCAGAGCTGAGAGCCGCGCGCGGGGGGAGGGGGGGTGGCGCTGCTTGACACATGAAAGTCAGTTGGCTGGTGCTAGTTGCAAGCTCTGTGGACAGTGCAGCAGGACTAGAATAACTAGCGCTGGCTGCCTGTGACCGCGCCATGCCGCTGTCTCTGCAGTGGTGGAGGGGGGGCGCCGGCCTGACACCCCCCAGTGTGTGGCACCTGGTGCGTCCCGCCCCCTACTTAGTACGCCACTGCCTGTGGGAAATGAACGCCCTGGCTAGAGCTCTAAATCACAATTTAAGAATAAAATACATGTTGTATATTATTTTCATTTTTCAGTGAGATACAGTGGAACCTTGGATTGCGAGTAACGCGAATAACGAGCGTTTCGCAATACGAGCACCGTATTTTAAAAAATCGTGACTCGGTTTGCGAGTGTTGTCTCGCAACACGAGCATGATTCAGGCCAAAGCGGTGTGCAGTACCGTTTTTGGCCTGAAGTGGGGGGCACCGGAGCCGAGCAGAGCCGATCGTCGCCGATCCCAGCTGATCACCGGTTAATGACAAAGAAGCAGGTTCATCGAGGAAGGTCATCATCCTTGTGTAATCTGGGCTTGTTGTAGTCTTCTGTATCTGATATCATATACTCCTGCTGTATGTTCTGTGTGTCTAAACAAACACAAAAAAAATTAACATCTAGCACATAACATGTAGTGTTTGTGCAATCCCACATATCATTAAAACATGTTTACATGTATGCCTGCCACTTATTTTGTTGTGCTCCCAAATCCCATTGCATCATCATACATACCCAATGTCCTTTTGTCATCCTGCGCGTAGTAACGTCCTTCTCTTATTAGTTAATATAGCCCTTGGCTCCAAATCCTTTCATGAGTGCTGAGTATGTTTTTTAACAGCATGGGTTTAAATTTACTACGTACGTGTTCCCCCATTTTAGGTGCTTTAAAAATTAACTGTGTTAAAATAAATATGAAACTCACAAAAAACACCCAAAGTCCTAAAAACTATTCTCATTGTCAAAAAAAGGAAAATAGAAACTATCCATACATTGCAGAAACACCACAGATGATTACACAGATGTCAAGAGACCCCATGTTGACACAGACCCCATGTGTGACAGTGATCAAACATAGAATAATAAAGTGAATTAGAATTTACCTGCATCGTTACGAGTCTGTGCTTGAGAAGTTGAAATACCAGGCCTCTGTTCATCATGATGAAGACCTACTACTGGCAATTCCTCAACATTTGGATCCACTGTAGACTCCTCTGATGTGGAACAACTGGATATATTTTTCAGGAAGCATGCTCGCCTCTTGGCCTTGTTACCTTTAAATATATAAATACATATTATTAATATGTAATTATTATTAATTAATATTAGTATAATCTTATAGGTTATTGCATATATACAAAGGGAGAAAGGAGCGCACGCATAAATATATTCGTGACATCACGGTTAAACGCTACTTTAGCTTAAAAACCAGTGAGAATATAAATACAATTCCATCAACGATAAGGCAAAATGAACACACACTCCCACCGGAAGAGGAAGAGAAAGATGACCTTAGTATGTATGATAACACTGATGAAGAGGCTATTAATATCCTGGAAGAACTCTACTTGGAAGGAAGACTGGATATGGATATCCCTATATCTACACCACTTTCAAATGGGATTATACACTCCACATTCCGTCCAAAGTCAACCTTCTATCCGCATCATATCAAAAACGAGTTTATAAAAACTTTCTATGCCATGGTATATGCTGACTTCAGAAAATAATGTGAGTCACCACAAGGAAAAGTTAATATGCATAATCATTCTAAGCAAGAAAAAGAATCTCTATTTGCATTCAAAAAGAACCATGACCTAGTGATTGGAAAAGCGGACAAAGGAGGAGGTATAGTCATCCAGGACAGAGTGGAATACCTAAAAGAGGCGTACAGGCTCCTCTCTGATGACTCCACTTATGAAATATTACAAACTAACCCTCTGCCAATGTACAAATTGGGACTAGCAGAATTGATGAACCAAGCATTTACTCAAGGGCTCATACAAAAATCAGAAAAACAATTCTTTCTAATGAATTATTTTAAAACACCTTACTTCTATCATACGCCGAAGGTCCATAAAAACCCAGAATGCCCATCTAGTATAGATGGTATCACCAGCCGAGTAACACAATATGTGGATGCATTCCTACAACCTATTGTTATCTCCCTCCCTGCCTATATTAAGGACTCTGCACATGTCCTAGAAACCCTACAACACTACAGATGGGAACCAGGATACTTATGGGTATCTTTGGATGTCAGCTGGCTCTACACGTCAATCCCCCATGATGGGGGATTACGTGCAGTAGAGCATTTTCTTTCAGTAGCAGATCATATGAATCCCAAGCAATCGGAATTCATCTGCCAGTGTACCCGATATACCTTGGAGAGGAATTATTTATATTTCCAGGGCAAGTACTATAGACAGGTGTCAGGCACTGCTATGGGTGCACATTTTGCACCATGCTATGCCAACCTGTTAATGGGATATTGGGGAAAAACTCCAGATTTGGAATCAAAACCCTTTTGCTAAACATCTGGTGTATTACGGGAGGTACATTGCTGATGTCCTTATCATTTGGGATGGATCCCCTGACACTGTTGAAAAATTATTTTCATACTGTAATAGTAACAACTTTGGAATCCACTTCACTCATGTAGTGGATGCTGAAACCCTGGTCTTCTTGGACCTTGAACTGGGTAGTGATGGAGACGGTAGCATCACCTCTAAAACTCACTTCAAGGAAACAGCTGGCAACTCCTATCTACATGAAAGAAGTTGCCATCATCCTTAACCACTTAAGCCCCGGACCATTTCGGGCCATTAGGACCAGGCCTGTTTTTGGGATTCGGCACTGCGCTGCTTTAACTGTAAATTGTGCGGACATGCAATGTTGTACCCAAATGAAATTTGCGTCCTTTTCTTCCCACAAATAGAGCTTTCTTTTAATGGTATTTGATTGCCTCTGCGATTTTTATTTTTTGCGATATAAACAGAAAAAGACCGAAAATTTTGAAAAAAAATGATATTTTCTACTTTTTGTTATAAGAAAAATCGAATAAACTCAATTTTAGTCATACATTTAGGCCAAAATATATTCAGCCACATGTCTTTAGTAAAAAAAATGTCAATAAGCGTATATTTATTGGTTTGCGCAAAAGTTATAGCGTTTACAAACTAGGGTACATTTTCTGAAATTTACACAGCTTTAAATTTATGACTGCCTATCTCATTTCTTGAGGTGCTAAAATGGCAGGGCAGTACAAATGACCCCATTTTGGAAAGTAGACACCCCAAGGAAATTGCTGAGAGGCATGTCGAGCCCATTGAATATTTTTTTTTTTTGTCCCAAGTGATTGAATAATGACAAAAAAAAAAAAAACATTACAAAAAGTTGTCACTAAATGATATATTGCTCACACATGCCATGGTTATATGTGGAATTGCACCCCAAAATACATTCTGCTGCTTCTCCTGAGTACGGGGATACCACATGTGTGGGACTTTTTGGGAGCCTAGCCGCGTACAGGGCCCCAAAAACCAAGCACCGCCTTCAGGATTTCTAAGGGCGTAAATTTTTGATTTCACTCCTCACTACCTATCACAGTTTCGAAGGCCATAAAATGCCAAAATAGCACAAAACCCCTCCAAATGACCCCATTTTGGAAAGTAGACACCCCAAGCTATTTACTGAGAGGCATGTTCAGTCCATGGAATATTTTATATTTTGCCACAGGTTGCGGGAATATGACAAACTTTTTTTTTTTGCACAAAGTTGTCACTAAATGATATATTGCTCACACATGCCATGGGCATATGTGAAATTACACCCCAAAATACATTCTGCTGCTTCTCCTGAGTACGGGGATACCACATGTGTGGGACTTTTTGGGAGCCTAGCCGCGTACGGGACCCCAAAAACCAAGCACCGCCTTCAAGGTTTCTAAGGGCATAAATTTTTGATTTCACTCCTCACTACCTATCACAGTTTTGAAGGCCATAAAATGTCAAAATAGCCCAAAACCCCCACAAATGACCCCATTTTGGAAAGTAGACACCCCAAGCTATTTGCTGAGAGGCATGGTGAGTATTTTACAGCTCTCATTTGCTTTTGAAAATTAAGAAAGACATTTTTTTTTTCTTTTTTTACATTTTCAAAACTTTGTGACAAAAAGTGAGATCTGCAAAATACTCAACATACCTCTCAGCAAATAGCTTGGGGTGTCTACTTTCCAAAATGGGGTCATTTGGGGGGGTTTTGTGCCATCTGGGCATTCCATGGCCTCCGAAACTGTGATAGGCAGTGAGGAGTGAAATCAAAAATTTACACCCATAGAAATCCTGAAGGCGGTGCTTGGTTTTTGGGGTCCCGTACGCGACTAGGCTCCCAAAAAGTCCCACACATGTGGTATCCCCGTACTCAGGAGAAGCAACAGAATGTATTTTGGGGTGTAATTCCACATATGCCCATGGCATGTTTGAGCAATATATAATTTAGTGACAACTTTTTGTACATTTTTTTTTTTTTGGTCATTATTCAATCACTTGGGACAAAAAAAAAAATATTCAATGGGCTCAACATGCCTCTCAGCAAATAGCTTGAGGTGTCTACTTTACAAAATGGGGTCATTTGGGGGGTTTTGAACTGTCCTGGCATTTTATGCACAACATTAGGAAGCTTATGTCACACATCATCCACTCTTCTAACCACTTGAAGACAAAGCCCTTTCTGACACTTTTTGTTTACATGAAAAAAAATTTTTTTTTGCAAGAAAATTATGTTGAACCCCCAAACATTATATATTTTTTTAAAGCAAAGGCCCTACAGATTAAAATAGTGGGTGTTGCATTTTTTTTTTCCACACAGTATTTGCGCAGCGATTTTTCAAACGCATTTTTTGGGGGAAAAACACACTTTTTTTATTTTTAATGCACTAAACACTATATTGCCCAAATGTTTGATGAAATAAAAAAGATGATCATAGGCCGAGTACATGGATACCAAACACGACATGCTTTAAAATTGCGCACAAACGCGCAGCGGCGACAAACTACATTCATTTTTAAAAGCATTTAAAAGCCTTTACAGGTTACCACGTTAGATTTACAGAGGAGGTCTACTGCTAAAATGACTGCCCTCGATCTGACCTTCGCGGTGATACCTCACATGCATGATGCAATTGCTGTTTACATATGACGCTAGACCGACGCTTGCGTTCGCCTTTGCGCAAGAGCAGGGGGGGACAGCGGTGCTTTTTTTTTTTTTTTTAATTTATTATTTATTTGGCTTTTTTATTTTATTTTTAAACTGTGCCTTCCATATTTTATTTTTTTACCATTTTTATCGTTATCTCAGGGAATGTAAATATCCCCTATGATAGCAATAGGTAGTGACAGGTACTCTTTTTTTGAAAAAAAATTGGGGGGTTAGACCCTAGATCTTTCCTCTGCCCTCAAAGCATCTGACCACACCAAGATCGGTGTGATAAAATGCTTTCCCAATTTCCCAATGGCGCTTTTTATATCCGGGGGGGGGGACATTCCCTCCCACTGCTTGTAAAAGCAGTCTAGAGGCTAATTATCTGCTAGAATTGCTTTTACATGAAAGCCGGCCGCTGGCTGAAAAGAATTATACCAAGATGATACCTAAACCCGCAGGCATCATTCTGGTATAAACATTCAAAGTCCAGCAACATACCAGTACGTTGCTGGTCCTTGTTGGACATGTATTGTAATATTTTTTTTCATACAGCCTATTGGCTGAACGAAAAAAAGAGATTGATTGGTGGGTATGCCCACCATTAGAATACCTCCCTTCATCCACCCACTTCTAATGATGGGCATATATGCCGAAGCATGGGGGCATCCTCCCGCAAAAAAGTTATGCCGCGTACACACGGTCAAGCCTTCGTCGGAATTTCGACCGTATGTACGCGGCATAAAAGGTTATGCCGCGTACACACGGTCGGACTTTTCCACGGGCAAGCCTCCGTTGGAATTTCGACCGTATATACGCGGCATTAGGAGCAAAATCGCTCCTCCGCCCCTGCTGCCCCCATGCTTCGGCATATATGCTCTTTTTTTTAACTGTGGTGGTGAAATCACCTCCTACAGCGTTGGAGTCACGGCTTTATGTATCGTGGGAGCAAACGCTATTGCTGTCAAGATAAATAGATCCGCGCTGCAACTGAATGGCGTACCTGCTAAGCAAATGGTGGTTAACATTAAAACAAAGTAACATTACAGTACAACAGTAAGACCTTACCATGCCATACCTGCAAAGCAAATACCAAAACAAAACCTAGTAAAAAATTAAAAAAATGTTTTAACGCAACCTGTGCCTAAAATATATATATGCCGAAGCATGGGGGCATCCTCCCGCAAAAAAGTTATGCCGCGTACACACGGTCGGAATTTTCCACGGGCAGGCCTCCGTCGGAATTTCGACCGTATGTACGCGGCATTGGGAGCAAAATCGCTCCTCCGCCCCTGCTGCCCCCATGCTTCGGCATATATGCTCTTTTTTTTAACTGTGGTGGTGAAATCACCTCCTACAGCACTGGAGTCACGGCTTTATGTATCGTGGGAGCAAACGCTGTTGCTGTCAAGATAAATAATTCCGCGCTGCAGTTGAATGGCGCACCTGAAAACAAAAAATTACATACCTGAAAAGCAAGCATGATAAAACATTGCAGAATAGAATACAGTAAAAAAGAGCAGAACAATAGAGAGAAAATAGAGAGAGAGAGAACAATAAAACGACAACTATTTTTGGTTTTTTTCTTTTATATTTTTTTGTGTTTTGTTTTGTTTTTTACGTTTTTTTTTTTTTTTCTTTTTTACACTTTTTTTTGTAACTTTACAACTGTAATGGTTCGGGTCTCTCAAAATGTAATGGCATCTTGGGAGACCCTGTGTAAGTGTGTCCTTGTCTGTGAAATGCTGTACCCTACGCTAAAACTTCACTTTTGAGTGGTAGCGTTCAAAACATTCACCTTGGCAAAGACCAGGCTTGTCAGGACAGAGTGGACAAAAACTACGGGTGTCACGCCTAAATCCGCGCTTGCTACAGACACGACATCTTTTTTGGGGGTGGCTTTGGGTAGGGGTACTCGGGAGGACATACGAATAATGCCTCTCATGCAGCCGGCTTACTGCATTTGGTTGGGGATAGTGAGGTGCAGAACCGCCTGGATACAGGAGTTCTGTGACTATCTCATTCTGGAATTTTAGAAGAGATAACGTCCCGCCTGAAGCTCTGTATAGCACATGAGCGTTCAGCAAAGCCACTTGGAATAATGATAGAGACACTTTTTTGTACCAGCGTCTCGCCTTACGGTCAATTAGATACGGCGCCATCAACTGGTCGTTGAGGTCCACCCCTCCCATATTTTGGTTATATTCGTGGACACAGAGGGGTTTCTCCACAACACCAGTCGCCGTACGAATTTGGACTGTCGTGTCTGCATGAAGGGAGGTAAGAAGGAAAACATTCTTATTGTCCCTCCACTTCATAGCGAGCAAGTTATTACACTTCAAGCAGGCTCTCTCCCCCAGCCTAAGACGGGCATCTACAAGCCGCTGGGGAAAGCCCCGGCGATTAGGTCGCACGGTGCCACATGCTCCAATCTGATGATCAAACAAGTGACTAAACAGTGGCACGCTCGTGTAATAATTGTCCACATACAAGTGGTACCCCTTTCCGAATAAGGGTGACACCAAGTTCCACACTATCTTGCCAGCGCTCCCTATGTAATCCGGGCAGTTGACCGACTCAATCTGACTGTCTTTTCCCTCATAAACCGTAAAGTTCACTACATAGCCTGTTGCCCTGTCACAGAACTTGTAGAGCTTGACCCCGTATCTGGCACGCTTGCTGGGAAGGTACTGCTTGAAAGACAAGCGGCCAGAAAATTTAATCAGGGACTCATCAACGCAGACAACTTGATCGGGAGTAAACAAGGCTGCAAAACGTTCGTTGAAGTGGTTTATGAGGGGCCGAATTTTATAGAGCCGGTCGTATTCAGGGTCCCCACGTGGACGACAAAGTTCATTGTCGTTGAAGTGCATGAACCGCAAAATCTGCTCGTATCGTGCCCTGGACATGGAGGCAGAGAACACGGGCATGTGGTCAATTGGGTGCGTGGACCAATAAGCACGCAATGACGGAAATTTATGTGTGCCCATGTTGACGGAAAGGCCCAGAAAGGTCTTAAATTCGGAAACCGTAATTGGTTTCCAATTTCTGGCAATTTTAGGCAACTGGGGGTTAGCGGCGATAAATTGACCAGCATATAAATTACTCTGGTCCACAATAGATCTATAGAGATCTTCCGTGAAAAACAGCGAATAAAAATCAATTGGAATAAAATCAGCTGTTTCCATCTGAATACCGGGTTGGGCAGTGAATGGGGGAAGTACGGGTTCTGCAGAAGTGGTGGGGACCCAATCAGGATAGGCGAATTCTGCAGGAAGGGCAGTATGGGCACGACGGGCCTGCCTTTGTCTTCTTGGTGGCAGCGGGACACTACTTGTGCTTGCCACCTCGCCAGCTTGAACTGCACTTATGGGACTCGCCACGTCACCAAGTGTTACTGCAGTGCTGGATGTACGTCCAGGCTGTACTAGGCCGCTGGTGCTTGCCAGTTCACCAGAAGGAATAGCGGCGCTAGTACTACTCTGCTCCATGATACGAGAGACCTGCGGTTCTTGCTCCTCAACAACCTCAGAAGATCGGGATCGGGTACACCTGACCTTAGCAGGGACCTCAACTTCGTCGTCAGAGCTATCTGACGTGGGGCCGCTGACGTCACTGTCTTCTACGGGAAGATATTCTGAGCCTGAATCTGACAGATACGTGACCTCCTCTTCACTATCTGTCATGCTCAGAATCTCGTAGGCCTCTTTACTAGTGTACCTTCGTCTTGCCATTTTGGGCTCTAAATTTAGGGGTACACTAGTAAGATTCACAGGAAAAAAAGCACCTGACTGTCGTCAGCAAATATATCAAACGCTACAAAAAAACTGTTAGCGATCGCAGGGATCAGGCCTGTCTCTGCGAACGCTGCAGTTATGTGTGTTGTGTTTGGTAAGTGACCGTGATCGATCGATACTGCACTTGGGTGGGCTGGGCTGGGCTGGGCTGGGCGGAGGGGCTAAACGCAGGCGCTAGCAGGTATCTGGGCTGATCCCGCTAACACTGCGTTTTTGGGAACCCTAAACCGCTGGGGATGCTAGTATAGATCTGATCAGATACTATACCACTAAGGGGGGTGTATGCTTTGCGCGTGGGTGTTAGCGTTACTGGCACTAACCTAACACTGCCTGGGGCGACGCAGACCCTCTCTGGCGCTAAAACCTAATTGATCTCACCCGCCGGGCGATCAGGGGGGTTAAACCTTTATTGGGTTATATACGGCGGGTGCCCTGATGCTATAAAAAGCAAACTAATCAACCAGCGTCACCTGTAACCTTTATATGGTGATCACTGGTGAAAGGGTTAACTAGGGGCAATCAGGGGGTTAAAACCTTTATTAGGTTAAATATGGGGGTACCCGACGCTATATAAAAACCTGACGGGTTACCTAAATAACTAGATAACTTACTGGCTAACCAGTGACGCTTATACGGCGATCACTGGTGAAAGGGTCAACTCTAGGGGCAATCAGGGGGTTAAAATAATATATGGGGGTACCTGACACTAATAAAAACCTGCGGCGAACCTTAAAAAAAAATAACTGCCTATCTAAAACACCAGCGACACGAATACAGCGATCGGAAAAACAATCGCTTAGTGACGCTGAAGTTAGGGGGTGAAAGGGTTACCTGGGGGGTGATCAAGGGGTTAAACCTTTATTAGGGGGGGTTAGGGGGCTACCCTGGACCTAAAGGGGCCTAATCCTAACTGCCCTGCAACTTTTTACAATCACAGATGACACTAAATGCAGTGATCAGTAAAATAAATGATCACTGCAATCAGTGACACTGTGATTGGGGGCTTTGGGGTGACCTGGGGGGTGATCTGGGGGTGACTGGGGGGTGATTTGTGTGCCTATGTGTACCTACGTGTCAGTGGACTGTTGGAGCACAACCTCTGTCTTCTCTCCTCGGCGCCGGGAACGAAAAGACCGCGGTGAGGGAGATGACATCACTTCCTCCAGCCTGTGTTTACATCACATGGCGGAGGAAGCATTTTCATTGGCCGGGAGCGATCGCGAGGGGGGGGGGCGGAATCGAGCGGCCGCCCCCTCATGCCTGATCGCTCCCGAACACTTAACGGCCGCTCACTGCAGTGAAGGGGGGTCCGGATGGACCCCCCAACTGCACAAAGGCGATCACGTAGATCTACGTGATTCTGCCTGTCCGTGCCATTCTGCCGACGTAAATCGGCGGTGGGCGGTCGTTAAGTGGTTAATCAAAAGAAAATGTACCTTTATAGCCAGTTCTGCCGGCTGCGTAGAAATTGTACCAGCACCAAGGACTATGACGACCAAGCAACTATACTGTCCACAAAATTCATAGAAAAGGGATATGAACCCCAACATATCCAAAAAGCCAGTGATCGTTATAGAGAAGGCACCCAGATTAAGATGTTGTCCACATCAAATAAAAATCAATACGATGCACTCTTCATAACAACATACAATGATCAACATTGGGCCATCAAAAAAGCTGTCCAAAAACATTGGCCAATTTTAGGACAAGATAAAGCTCTCGGGAATGTTCTCCCTAACAGACCTTGAGTAGTCTTTCGACGAGCAACAAATGTCAAAAGCATAATCGCCCCTAGCCGCCTAAAAGAAAATAGTAATGCAAAAATGCAGACTATCCCCCAATTTTTTAACCTTACAGGATGCTACAAATGTAAAGTTAATAAATGTAAAGCATGTAGATTTATTACAAAAGGCCAGAAATTATTTAATAGTAGAGATGGGAGCACGTTCAGCATTAGACAATTCATATGCTGCAACACCCAGTTCGTAGTCTATGGGCTTAGGTGCCCATGTGGGTACCTTTATGTGGGAAGGACGGTGCAAACCATGAGAATTTGTTTTGGTGAGCACCGTCGGCTCATAGAAAAGAAAAACGAGAAGCACAGTGTGCCACGTCATTTTAAACTTAAACATGGGTGTAACACTGAGGGTTTAGGACTGTTTGGGATAGAGTCTATATCTATGTCTGTCCCAGAAGGTGAAAGGTTTGCTCGCCTTTGTAGGTGTGAATCCTATTGGATATTTACCCTTAATAGTATGTCACCGGAGGGGTTAAATGAAGAATTGGAGATAGGAGCACTTATATGAGTTAATTACCCCCCTTTGTTTATATAATTTATATCATATTTTAACTAATTCTTATACTTTAATCTTTAATTTTCATCAATATTAGTAGTAATATTTGTATTATTTTTATTTAATTTATATTTTTTTCTTTAACCTAATGGACAATAATAATAATCTTTATGACATACTAGACAATGATATTATTAAAATTAAATATATCATTAATAGAAATTTGACTTACATGCATTATCCACTAATAATGAATAGTTTTAATAACTATGATACACCTATTAATCAACCAAACCATTTACATATATTAATACAATTTGTATAAATTAATAAGATATGTAGGATACTTCTTCTAATTGAGTTCCTGCTATAATGCCGTAAATATTGTAGATAGTATAGAAAAACTATGAATATAGGTAAAATTTTATATATTCATAGCATATACCGTATATACTCGAGTATAAGCCGACCCGAATATAAGCCGAGGCACCTAATTTTACCACAAAAAACTGGGAAAACGTATTGACTCGAGTATAAGCCTAGGGTGTCCATCTGCATGCCTTACTGTGCCTCACTTTGCCTCACTGTGTCCATGTGCATGCCTCACTGTGTCCATGTGCATGCCTCACTGTGTCCATGTGCATGCCTCACTATTTCTATGCCTCACTGTGCCCATGCCTCACTGTGCCCAATCTCCCTACCTGATCTCCGGCGCTTGGTGACTAGACTGACGTTTAACATGGGAGTCTATGGAAGGGGTGCCCAGCTTTGAAAAACCGGTGCTCCCCGGCCCTAGGTGCCCTGGACAACAGACTTTTCACAATTGTAGATGAAGAGTGGGGCTACATGTGTGCCAATTTTGGGGTCCAGGTGACCTAGGGCCGGCCAGTACCAGGTCCTCAAAATCACTGGAGAAATTACCGTTTAACATGGGAGTCTATGGAAGGGGTGCCCGGATTTGAAAAAACGGTGCTCCCCGGCCGTAGGTCCCCCGGACAACAAACTTTGCACACTTGTAGAGGAAGAGTGGGGCTACATGTGTGCCAAGCTTGGGGTCCAGGGGACCTACGGCTGGCCAGAATCAGGCACACAAATGTGAAGATGGACACAGACTCGAGTATATGCCGATGGGGCATTTTCAGCACAAACAAATGTGCTGAAAAACTCGGCTTATATTCGAGTATACACAGTAACTTCTTTTATGTACCATTCTGGGGACCTGAATGTAATGTAATCTTCCTGTGATGTGTAATTATGATATGTACCGTATATACTCGAGTATAAACCGACCCGAATATAAGCCGAGGCACCTAATTTTACCACAAAAAACTGGGAAAACGTATTGACTCGAGTATAAGTCTAGTGTGTCCATCTGCATGCCTCACTGTGCCCATGCCTCACTGTGCCCATGCCTCACTGTGCCCATGCCTCACTGTGCCCATGACTAGACTGGCCTTTAACATGGGAGTCTATGGAAGGGGTGCCCGGATTTGAAAAATCGGTGCTCCCCGGCTGTAGGTCCCCCAGACAACAAACTTTGCACACTTGTAGAGGAAGAGTGGGGCTACATGTGTGCCAAGTTTGGGGTGCAGAAGACCTACGGCTGGCTGGTACCGGGTCCCCAAAATCCAGGAGATCAGGCGCAAAAAGGTGACTCGAGTATAAGCCGAGGGGGGCATTTTCAGCACACAAAAAATGTGCTGAAAAACTCGGCTTATACTCGAGTATATACGGTATGTGTTTTTTTATCAAATATCAGTAATATACGTTTTAACTTTCAATTTTACATACTAATACTTTTCCCATAGAGGTATAATAATAGTCTTATTGTTTGTAATTGTGACTACAAAGTAATTTTTAGGATGCTGTTGCGATTTATAATACCCCCCTCTTTCTGTTTAAATATTCAGCTGTAAACTCCTGGCTCCTGATCTATCATTGGCTGCAATGGAGGAGGGGCATGGACGATAGGCTTGTGCAATTCGTTTCATAACGAATCGAAATTCGTCCGAATTTAGCAACTTTCGGACGTTCGGAAGCATTCAAATTTCCGAACAAAGCAATTACGAATAAAACCGAATCCGAAATAAATTATATCACAAATAGCGAATGCCCGAATGTCTTCGGCATAATTCATTTTGAAAAAAGTTACGAATGTACGAATCCATTCGAAGCACAATAATGCCGCGTACACACGACCGTTTTTAAAAAAAACATTTCTTAAAATGGTCATTAAAAATGATCGTGTTTGGGCTTCAGAGCATTTGTCACGATGTGAAAAATGGCCATGAAAAAATTGGAACATGCTCTAATTTTTCTAATCGTTTTTCACATCGTCGTTTTTCTCGTCATGAAAAACGGCCGTGTGTAGGCTTTAACGACGTGAAAAAAAATGCGCATGCTCAGAATCAAGTATGAGACGGGAGCGCTCGTTCTGGTAAAACTAGCATTCGTAATGGAGATAGCAGAAAAGTAAAAATCCATTCGGAGCACATTAGGCATAATAGGCAGCGTCGTTGTGAGAGAGACACTGAAAATTACGAATCAACGAACCCAAAAAAAGTTACGAAAGTAGGAGTTGTGTCCAGAATCAACGAAAAACAATGTACTCTACCGAAAGTACGAATTATAAATCAACTAAAAATAAGGCTTACATTAATACGAATCATTCGGATTCAATTAAAAATGTCGCGAAAATACGAATTAGTCCGAACACGAAAAATCCCGTCTAGCAAAATTACGAACGATTACGAATCAAAAGGACCGAAAAGAAACGAACCGAAACAAAACAAATTTTTCCGTTGTGCACAAGAAACAAACCGAAACAAAACAAATTTTTCCGTTGTGCACAAGTCTAATGGACGGCCACATATAAGAATAGCAGATAGGATGAGGGCGTTACCTGAAGAAGGAGGCCACTCCGAAACATGTTGTCATAGCAACCGCAATAACCAAAGCTAGAGGAGATAGCACGCACAGCTAGGCTCCCCCTCCAAGGCTACGAGTGACGTCACGCCTGGCCGGCTGGTCCGTGCTAAGCGTGTGTTATCAGGGAAGACAGGGAAGCAGACCTCCAGCGCTTACCCTTACACCTGACTATAACAGTGCTGCCGCCGCCATACGAGCCGATCATCCTGCATAGACCAGGAGAGGAGGTTGGAACCAAGAGATCTGTCTACATGTGAATATACAAGCGCATGTTTGTGAGTGCAATCCTCTTTATTTTAATTGTCAAGCTTTTACAATAAATGCAGTGTTACACTAGGGCACGTGCGCTCCTTTCTCCCTTTGTATATTTCCAGATGCAAGTCCGCCACCCAGTGGATTTAAGAGGGAGCTGCAGCTAAGATAAGGGAACTATTTTAGAGATTTTCTCTTTTGGACTCTAACTGTGATAGCAGTGTGTAGGAGAACAGCGCTGCATTTGGTATTTTTTCTATTGCATTGTGTATAATACATAAAGCATGTATTTTTATTTATATTTACGTTTTCCGATAATCTTGTGTATTTCTTCAAGCTGTTCATGCTCCCTGTATTTGAGATCTGACCACCTCTTGCGTAGCGGATCTTTTGAACGTTCGGTTCCATGCTTCTGTGAAATAACATCAATGACCTTGTCCAGTATCTTGTCTTTTCTAAATTTGGGACTCGATCGCCGCCGGTGTCCCACGTTTGGGTCACAGAGCTGAAGAACGGAGAGAGGTAAGTGTAAACAAACCTTTCCCCATTCTTCCTAGTGGCATGTCAGTGATCGTCTGTTCTCTGTTCTCTGTCATCGGGAACAGCGATCAGTGACACGTCACGCCAAGCCACGCCCCCTAAAAGTTACAATCACTCCCTAGGTCACACATACCCCCTTCAGCGCCCTCTAGAGGTTAACCCCTTCACTGCCAGTGTAATTTTTACAGTAATCAGTGCATTTTTATAGCACTGATCGCTGTAAAAATGACAATGATGTCAAAAGTGTCCGATGTGTCCGCCATAATGTCGCAGTCACGATAAAAATCACTGATCACCGCCATTACTAGTAAAAAAAAAAAAAAATATATAAAAATGCTATAAAACTATCCCCTATATTGTAGACGCTATAACTTTTGCGCAAACCAATCAATAAACGCTTTTTTTTCCAAAATTGTCGCTCTATTTTTGTTTATAGCGCAAAAAATTAAAACCGCAGAGGTGATCAAATACGACCAAAAGAAAACTCTATTTGTGAGAAAAAATGGACGTAATTTTTGCTTGGGAGCCACGTCGCACGACCGCGCAATTGTCAGTTAAACCGACGCAGTGCCGAATCGCAAAAAGTGGCCTGGTCTTTGACCAGCGAAATGGTCTGAAGTGGTTAAAAAAGAACTCAACAAAATAAAAGAATCACAAAAGTCTGGAGTAGGTGCTGAGGATGTGTACGTTCCAAGACTGTGGTATTTTTGACAGTCGTTTCGTTTCCTGACTGATCAGACTGAGATGAGAAGCTCTATCAATACATTGAATTCAAATGGTGCAGAGCCAATGTCACCAGGAGAGGAGGATTTGGATGATCCCGATGCATCGCCAATGATCCCAGTAAGCATGTATTGCATACTTGTATCTCTTTCATTGCTAATTATAGCTATTGTAATTATTGGTAATAGCATTGCTACAGAGTTCTCATAGACCAGTGACCACCAAACTTTCAATGAATTACCAATAGACATGCAAAGTGATGCTATGCAAACACTTTTGAACTAAGCATCTGTTCAGATTGCAATGTCTTCAGAGTGTACATGTTCTCCCTGTGGCTGGATTCACACCTATGCAGTTTTAGTGCTTTTGTCACTTTGATGATTTGCACTACAGTCCATTTAACATTGCTTCCTATGGAACACGTTCTGTAGTGCAAATTGGCAAAATCCAAAAAGCACTTAAAAGGCATAGCTGTGAATCGAACCAAAAAAGCAAATGCTAGTAGTTTAATTGTATCCTGCCGAAACTGGCCCTTGTATACATGCAAGTTGCAGCTCCTGGAGAACAGGGACTGATGTGACTGTACAATACATATATAAAGCACTGTGTTAAGTGACAATATCTGTAATTAAAATAATTAAACATTTTAAAATTCAAATTTTACATTACTTTATATTAACCTTTTTTTATGTTTTATTAGGAAAGCCCTACCAACGATTCTCTGACTACATCTCCCCCAAGGATGTCACAAAGCAGGCCCCGTAAAAGTAAAAATATTGATGACTCAACAAATAAATTCTTGTCACAGGCTACAGCTGCTCTGCAATGTAAAACAGATGACTGTGATGCCTATGGAATTGTTACCGCAAACAAGCTAATGAAGATGTCAGAGGAGCAACGTCAGTTTTTTTAACCTTTATTGGTGCAACTACTCAATAAAGGCATTAAGAGCCCATTCACACAGGGGCGTCTTTGGATCTGACTCCAAATCGCCCCAGGTCGCCCCTAGTCGCCTCAGGTCGCGCTGGCTGAAGAAATCAATGTAAGTTAATGGAGCCGTCCTTATGCACACTACTGCAGTTGCTCCGACTTCAAAAAAGGTCCCTGTACTACTTCAATCTGACTCCTAGGCGACCTGTAACCATTCATTTCAATGGGAGTCGCCTCTCACTGTCTTAATAGGAGCAACTCTCCAGGAAGAAAACATACATTTCTCCTGCAAAACTCTCCCTCCCCCCTCCCTCCCACAAAGCTGATTCTTGTTTGATTGGCCACTGGAATGTCTCCTGTCCTGCAGGCAACTTGGAGTTGCCTTGTAAATAGCTCCAGGTCGCGCTGTGATTCATACTCAGGTCGTGTCTGAGTTGCCTCATAAAATCCCGCTGGAAGTCGTGTTGCCCCTGTGTGAATGGTAAGGGAGAACTTAACAAAAATACATTCATTGGAAAACATCCAACAACACCGATGTTCCATACTCCTCAGCATCATGCTACTCCTCCGGCATCCTATCCTCAACAGCAGCAGGGTACTCTACCGATATCACATCATCAACAGGACCAAGGTACTCCATGGTCTTAACGTACATCTGATAGATCTATGTCCTCATGGGGTTCAGATTTCCAGTACACCTAACCTTTAAGTTTTTGTTTTTTGTTTTTTTTTTGTGTTCATAGCCTCTTTTGAAATAATGCTTTTGTCCCTACAGGTTCTGGAGCATTGTTTAGCTCCAAAATTATTTCTATTGAGGATTGTTTGTTGAGTAATAAAGGTTGGATTTTCATAAAATCTTTACAAATTATTTGAGTGCATTTGCTAATTAGTGTTTGTTAGATTCACCCAGCAGTATATGTGTTTTGTTGTATTGGAAAAAGGGAGAAACAAACTATTTCTCATGCTACATCCTCTCAGTGGTTATTTATTTATTTATTTATTATGACCTTTCTTCAAGAAACCGTTGAGATGGTTGTGTGTGCAAATCCCAATAGATCGGCATTTTATAAAATACTCTGAGAAGCCTGTCTGGCATCAAAAATGAGGTCACGTTAATTTCCTTTCTTCTCCATTCTGATGCTCGGTTGCACTTTAACAAGTTGACTTCATCCCGTCTAGATGGCTAAATGCGTTAAGGTCTTTTTTTTGTAGTTACCAATGTTTCCAAGCAATTGAAGAGGTGAATGTAATAAAGTGGACAGTGAGTGTTTTGTCATATACATATATATATCAAATAAAGCACATTTGGGAGGAGAAGTAATATATGTACAGGGAAGTGACAGTGCATGTCATTAGCATAAACTAGATAATCCGATTCAACATAATGAGGAGCAATATGTAACATTTAATGGGGATGAATAAATGACATTACAAACTTTTACTGAATATATTCAAATAGCTGGTAGCATAGTCATCTGATGAGTACCATTACATAACACAAGCTTATCTGCTTAAACTTATCTGCATACAACTATATGTCATCCTGCCAGTTCACAGCACCACTACCAACAAAGTAATTCATGTAATTTATTCTGTTCTGGGTGAGAATTTCCAATTGGTGTCAGGATATCTGGAGTATCACGCAAATCTGTTTGGGCAGAGGAACTTGGAGGAGATTCCAATCTTTCTGTATCTGCTCCTGTATGTGCTCTAGAAGATACAAACTTTGCAGCATTGCGTCGCAGGAAATTGGGGAGGGTGCAACAAAAAAGCACTACTTGATCTATTTTAGGTACAGACAAATTTATTGTGGTAAGGAAAATGCGGAATCTGTTTGCCAGGATTCCAAAGGAATTTTCAACTACTCTGCAAGCCCTTGAGAGTCGGTAGTTGTAAATTCTTTGTTCTCTTGTAAGGTTTTGAAAAGGAAAAGGCTTCAGAAGATGCTCTCCCAGAGCAAATGCGTCATCAGTGCGGAACACAAAGTTTAAGTTTTCAACCGTTTCCTGGGATGTGGGTAAATTCAGTGATCCATTTTTAAGACATTGGTAGAACTCGGTTTCTTCTATAACCCCTCCATCCGAGTTCCTACTATTTTTACCAACATCAACAAACATAAATTCATAATTAGCATTGACAACTGCTAGAAGGATTATGCTGAAAAATCATTTATAGATGTAATAGAAGGAGCCAGAGTGTGCTGGGGGTGAAATTTGAATATGTTTCCCATCTATCGATCCGCCCAAATTTAGGAAGTTCCACTTTTCATTAAATTGCTTTGCCATTTCCATCCAATCCTCTTCAGTTATTGGAAGCTAATGGACACATAACAACATTTTTCATTATTATAATTTTAAAGATATAATGGTCTTTTCATCTACATAACATTGCTGCTTAGTTATCACCTACACATAATAACATTATTCCAAAAAACTGTGTATTATATTACCTTAATGTACTCCTTCTGAAGGACCTTGATAATTGCACAGCAAGTCTCAGGAATAATCCTTCCTAGAGATTGAGAGGATATTCCGGTACTGTATTGCAGGTCCTGCAGGCTTCTTCCTGTTGCTAAGAACCTCAGGGTGGCAATAATTCTTTGCTCAGCAGTGATGGAGTCCTGCATAACTGTGTCTTGCTTTCGAATATGTGGACCAACCACAGATAATAGTTTTTGAAAACAGGCATCAGACATCCTCAAGTAGTTCTTGTAGTCATCTGGATTGTTCTCTTTCAACTCTCGGATTAGTTGCATACTGCATGTGAATATTGATCCCTGTTCTGCAGCCACTGTTTGGTCCACATTTATTGCTTTCTAGTTGTCTTTTGGCGTTATTTATGGATGGGCAAAACACCAAGTCCAATAATGCAAATTTTGGACCCCTGGGCCTCATCCATATTGAATCTAAACCGTATGCTCGTAAACACACACACACCGAACATACACTATGAACGCACGTTGATGCTTCCACTACGAAATCCGTGGATATTTTGGTTCCGATGCTGGTCACTTCAACAGGTTGCGTAGGAACGTTCATGCTGGACGGAAAGGTGTGGCTACAAGGTCACACGCACACTATATCACTTCCACTTGTGCGTGACACGTCAACACCATGTATTAAATCGATTGCTCTTTTAACAATTTTTTTCGATGGGTTAATGTTGGCAACGATTTCGACCAACGAACGCTGTTTCGTTGGTCGGCTTTCGAGCTATCGGCTGATTTACTAACCGTGTATTCCGGATTTCATTCTCGGTGCTGCTGTGGTATCCAAACCATCTTCCCTAAATCTACCTTACTTTGTGAAATCTCCATATTTACCCAGCTTCTCCCCTCATTATTATGAATCCACTCTACCATCCGAGAAATACAAATCGCCTGATAGTATTTCTCGAAAATCTGGGGCTGCTAATCCTCCCGACATTTTAGCTTTCGCCAATATTGCATATGCAATTCTGGGCCATTTATGTGCCCAGATATATTTTAATGTCATTGATCTTAGTTTCTTAAAATAGTCCTTCGTAGAATATTCATTTTTAAAGGGGTAATTCTTCCTGTCCATGAAAGGGGCTTATGTCTCAGGGTCTCCAAATGTTCTTTAATCTTATTGAGAGCTGGTATATAATTGGCCTTGAACATAGTCCCTACAGATGCAATCAGTTTTATTCCCAGATACCCCAATCCCTCCTTACACAATACAAAGGGGAATTTAGGTTGGATCGCCCGCTGTTCCTCCCTTGGGATAGTAATACTCAAAATCTCAGATTTAGACATATTTATTTTGAAGTTAGTAAATTTTCCGTATCTGGTTAACTCATCTAATATAACTGGGATTGTTATTCTAGGGTTAGACATATAGAAAAGCAGGTCGTCTGCATATGAAGCTACTTTAAACTCCCTTTCCCCTACTTTTACCCCTCTTATATCTGGGTTTTTACAAATAGCCACTAACAGGGGTTCCAATGCTATTACAAACAGCATTGGTGACAGGGGACACCCCTGCCTTGTTCCATTAAATAAGCCCAAAGGAGGGGATAAATTCCCGTTTATTCTCATTTTAGCCATTGGATGATAATAAAAGGCCGATATCCATTTCATCATCTTTACTCGTGAATCAAACATAGTGACTTAAGGGTGTTATCTTTTCCCTCTCTCCCTGGTACAAACCCTACCTGATCGCTGTTTACCCAGCTTGGTAGCAGGGGCTTTAATCTCTCCTCTATTACTTTAGAGAAAATCTTTATATCTGTGTTAAGCAGGGATATTGGGCGATAACTCACTGGGACTGTTGGATCCTTAACTTCTTTTAGGATGAGGGTTATATAGGCCAATAATAATTCCTCCCGCAGGGTCTCTCCTTCGGCCAAGGTGTTAAAGTATTCACATAACTTAGGGATCAGATACTTTTGAAATCTCTTTTAACCCCCTCCGCCCAGCGTACGCACAAATGCGGCCTCGGCTTTCGGGGGTTATACCGGGCATCATCAGCAGCTACAGGCATCATCCCAGTACCATTGTTTAGAGCAGGCGATTGGCTATCCAGGCATAACAACCGATGTGGCTAAAATCCGCTTGGTTGTTATACCGGAGGAGCGGGAGGGGACATTCCCCCCTCCCGCCACCTCCGCCGCTCTTACCGGGCCTCCCGTCCCACCGGGAGACCCGATCCACGATGCGCCACCTCTGGCGCCTAGCCACAGACTGGAACGAAGCCGTAAATGGCTTCGATCCAGTCTCCTGAATGTAAACATGGAAGCGACGTCACAACGTCAATTCCGGTTTTACTCGGCTGCCAATGGCGGCAGATTTAAAAAAATATACAGTATTCAGAATTGCCGTTTTCAACTATCTAAATACTTTGAAGTGCAAAGGAGGGATTGTGGGTCTTTTAGACTTTTAGACCCCCGATCCCTCCATAAAGAGTACCTGCCACCACCTATTACTGTCACAAGGGATGTTTACATTCCTTGTGACAGCAATAAAAGTGATCAATTTTTTTTTTTTTTTAAAACACAATTTAATATTATAAAAATAAATAAAATAAATAAGAATTAATTTTTTTAAATAGCCCCCATCCCCGCGAGCTCGCGCAGCAAAGAAAACGCATACGGAAGTCGCGCCCACATATGTAAACGGTGTTCAAATCACACATGTGAGGTATCGCCGCGATCGCCAGAGTGAGAGCAATAATTCTAGCACTAGACCTCATCTGAAACTCTAACCTGGTAACGGTAAAAAAAAAATTAAAGCGTCGCCTATGGAGATTTTTAGGTACTGTAGTTTGTCGCCATTTCACGAGTGCATGCAATTATAAAGTGTGACATGTTTGGTATCTATTTACTCGGCGTAACATCATCTTGCACATTATACAAAAAATTGGGCTAACTTTACTGTTTTTTTTTTTAATTCATGAAAGTGTCTTTTTCCCAAAAAGTTGCGTTTAAAACACCGCTGCACAAATACCGCGTGACATAAAATATTGCAACAATCGCCATTTTATTCTCTAGATTCTCTTCTAAAAAATATATATATATAATGTTTGGGGGTTCCAAGTAATTTTTTAGCAAAAAATACGGATTTTCCGCTCGATTCTCTCAGCTCAATGGAATATTCTGGATTCAAGGGTTTCCTGGGTCAGGTTTGAATTTATATCCACTAGGCCTTATTGCCTCCCATATATATTATGGTCAGCCACCAACTCTACACACAAACTTACCTCCCTTAACTCCATAGTGACTCACTCGTTATAAAGGTAAACTTGCACCCCAAGGCTCGTCCTTTTTAGGAGAGCCCTTATTTGCCACAGCATTTGAACACCCAGATAGTTTCTCATGGTGGATATCGAACTCCCTGCTCACTTTAGGTGATCTTCAACTAGGTAATACATTCGCCACGTTTGATCTCCTCCGCACACAAAAGCACATCCCACTCAGAGAGCACTATCGCTATATACAAAAGCACATCCCACTCAGAGAGCACTATCGCTATATACAAATAAGACACTTTTATATCTCCCACTTTGCTCTTACCCCATCCTCCCCACCTTCAGCCTTCGAACGGATCTGCAGTGACTCCCCCAGAGGAAAGGGCCTTATTTCAGTTCTCTATAAAACAGCGTTAGCTTCGGGCTTCTCAGTGGAGCCTCCATATAAAACTAAATGGGAGACTGACTGTGATGAGCAGTTCGCCCCAGAAGATTGGGACACAATGTTGGATAACTTGCGCAAAGCTACAAAATCCTTGGCAGTTAGAGAAACAGCCTATAAGGTATTAACTAGATGGTATTATACGCCAGACTCCAGGCAATGTTTCCCGGGACTTCTGGGCTGTGTTTCAGGGGCTGCCAACTCCCAGGTACCTTTAAACACATATTTTGAGATTGCGAGCTGCTTTCCCCAGTTTGGAAGAAAGTGTCTGCCATCACCTCGTACGATATCAGGTACCCCTTTACAGCTCACAGTCTCAATGGGTCTTCTTGGTGCATCAATCCCAGGCAACTTCCGCAAAGAAGAATGTCTTATACACACTATTTGCATATCCACCCTGTGGGCTATTGCCCTGCACTGGAAGACCCCAGTGGTACCCCTGTCCTCTATTCTTAACAGAATTGATGCAGTCATGTTGATGGAAAGGATTTTGTATACCTTACGAGATAAAATGCACTTGTTCGAGCGCAGATGGGATGCGTGGAAAACCCAAAAACATATTTTACTGTCACAAGATTAAAGGCCAATCTATGTTATCATGCCTTACATGAGCAATACTCTCAGGTATACCTTTCCCCTAATTTGTATGTTTCTGTCATATCAGATATTATTGATCAGTATTTTCTAATGACTTTCTTGTATGCTTCAGAATTTTTGTTCTTTATTTTGATTTTCATAAATGTACGTTAATTTTATGTTATGTACTGTCATGTAACTGTATATTTCATTTGCCTCATTAAAAATCAATGGTAAACAAAAAAAAAAAGGATTTTAACTTGTAAACACCAAATGTCAGAAATAGGCTTAGTCATGAAAGGGATAATATAAGATAGAGTACCCATCAGGGCCCGGGCTCTTTCCCAGAGCCATACTTTTTATTACACTTCTTCTGGAGAAATTGAGGCTTCCAGTTGCTCAAGTTCCTCCTTAGGTAACATGGGAAGGTCGAGACCTCTCAGGTACTCATAAATTTCTTCCTCCCTACGTTCCTCTCTCTGATTCACGAGCTATAGTATTCATGGAAAACCTCTGCTATTTCGGGGATGAAGGAACCATCCCTCCCTGGTCGTTCTTAATTTTAGGGATAAAGGAACATTTTTTTCCCCTCATTACTCTAGCCAACCACTTCCCAGACTTATTTCCCCATTGATACCTCTCCTTGTTTACCATGTGGAAGGCACGTTTTTTTCTCCTGTTCTAGAAGGTCCGCTAATTGCGCCCTTTTTGCTACTAATTCCTGTCTCTCCGGGATACATAGGGGTCTTATCATTTGTTCTAAGTCCTGTATCTCTCTATTAGGGATGAGCTCGGTGTTTGAGTCGAACAGACGAAGATTGAACGTTTTGGGCCGTTCGCGCCAAATTCGAGTGATGCGAACGGCCCACAATACACTGCGCCATCGCAGTGCAATCCCGGCGCTGTGATTGGCCAAGCATTCACTGTGACCCCGCATGCTTGGCCAATCACAGCGCCGGCAGCAAGGAGAGCCATAATTGGCCATAGCTCAGGAGGTTTAGTACACGCCCCACACTATAAAAGGCCGCCAGCGTGGCGGCCTTGTGTAGGGTGTCTTGGTTCAAGGAGAGAGAAGGATAGTCAGGGACAGTGTTAGTGATATTTGTTCATTTACCTTGTGTGTAGGGAGAGAGAAGGATAGGCAGGGACAGTGTCAGTGATATTCTGCTAAACCTTGTGTGCAGGGAGAGAGAAGGATAGGCAGGGACAGTGTCAGTGATATTCTGCTAAACCTTGTGTGCAGGGAGAGAGAAGGATAGGCAGGGGACAGTGTCAGTGATATTTTTGCTAAGCCTCCTGCACAGTATACACCTGAAGCTAGCCCTTATTGTTGTGTTTTCCTGTTGTGTAACACAGGCAGGCAGCTGCAGCACTTATAGCAGGCGTAGTGTGCTTCCTGCAAAATATACACCAGAACCTAGGCCTTATTGCTGTGTTTTCCTGTTGTGCAACACAGGCAGGCATCTGCAGCAGTTATAGCAGGCGTAGTGTGCTTCCTGCAAAATATACACCTGAAGCTAGCCCTTATTGCTGTTTTTTCCTGTTGTGTAACACAGGCAGGCATCTGCAGCACTTACAGCAGGCGTAGTGTGCCTCCTGCAAAATATACACCTGAAGCTAGGCCTTATTGCTGTGTTTTCCTGTTGTGTAACACAGGCAGGCATCTGCAGCACTTACAGCAGGCGTAGTGTGCCTCCTGCAAAATATACACCTGAAGCTAGGCCTTATTGTTGTGTTTTCCTGTTGTGTAACACAGGCAGGCATCTGCAGCACTTACAGCGGGCGTAGTGTGCCTCCTGCACATTATACACCTGAAGCTACCCATTATTGCTCGTAGTTTTTTTTCTTTTGTGTTACACTAACAGGCATCTGCAGCACTTACAGCGGGCGTAGTGTGCTTCTTGCAAAATATACACCAGAAGCTAGACCTTATTGCTGTGTTTTCCTGTTGTGTAACACAGGCAAGCATCTGCGGCACTTACAACAGGCGTAGTGTGCTTCTTGCAAAATATACACCTGAAGCTACCCCTTATTGCTGATTTTCCCATCTCCCTGCAGGCCTTTAGAATGTCTGGAAGGCAAACAAGGAGAGGCAGACAGTCAGGAGCCAATAAAAGAGGGCAAGCAGGCTCTGTGTCTAGAGACAACAGTGCTGGTCGTGGACGCGGTGCATCGTCATCAGCACGTGGCCATGGGACACGCTTGTCCTTATTTTCGGCAGCTGGATGCGTTGAGCCGCATCATGCCGAAGACTTGGTAGAGTGGATGACCAAGCCCTCCTCATCCTCTTCATCCTTTCTCACCCAGGCTCAGGGTACTGGCAAAGCAGCTGCCAAAGCGTCCTCAATGTCATCATCAGTCACTCCTTCCCTAGACCCACCGTGTCCTCCTGAGGAGTCCCCCGAACTGTTTTAGCACAGTGTTGGGTACATGCTCCAGGAGAATGCCCAGCGTTTCGAAGGGTCTGAAGATGATACCCAGCTAGAGGAAGGCAGTAGCGTGAGAGCAGAGAGAGGGGATGCTCAAGAAGGACACCAATCTGGCAGTCATGTTCCAGCAGCTGCAGCATACTGCCAGATTGGTTCCAGTGATGAGGAGGGAGGGGATGATGAGGTCACTGACTCCACGTGGGTGCCTAATATTAGAGAGGAGGAGGAGGATGAGGAGGAGGCACATCTCCAACGAGGCAGGATGCCCTTCCGGGGGCCAGCGCAAGGGCAGCACACCGACTGAATCACACCGCAGAGCTCCGCCTGTGCAGGGTTCTGCCTCTGCCCGTTATTCCAAAAGTTCTTTGGTGTGGGCCTTTTTTGAGTCAAGTGCATCAGATCGCACCGCTGCTGTTTGCAACATATGTCTCAAGCGTATCTCGCGTGGCCAAAACATCAGCCGCTTGGGCACCACATGCTTGACCAGACATATGTTGACCTGCCATGCAGCTCGTTGGCAAGCCTACCTTAAAGACCCACACCAAAGAACAAAGCGGACCTCTCCTTGCTCCGCATCAGCTGGGATCTCCAACCCCACTATACCTTCAGTCCTCTCTGAAACCTGCACTGAGAGGAATGAAGGTGTAGAATTAGGTGTGTCACAGCCAAGTACTTGCGGGCACTCTGCTAGCAGTACACCGACGTCCGATTCTAGCAGGCAAATTTCCCTGACCCAGCTGCTGGACCGTCAAAAGAAGTTCACTCCCAGCCATCCACATGCCCAGCGGTTGAATGCTAGCTTGGCTAAATTGCTAGCACTTCAACTGCTGCCTTTTCAGTTGGTAGACTCGGCCCCCTTCTGTGAGTTTGTGCAATGTGCGGTTCCTCAGTGGCAGGTTCCCAAACGCCACTTTTTCTCACGGAAGGCGATTCTGGCTCTCTACCGGCATGTGGAAGGCAATGTCCATGCCTCGCTGGACAGGGCGGTCAGCGGTAAGGTGCATATTACCGCTGACTCATGGTCCAGCAGGCATGGAGAGGGACGTTACCTTTCTTTCACGGCCCATTGGTTCACTCTTTTGGCAGCTGGGAAGGATGCAGGACATGGTGCAGTAGTGTTGGAGGTTGTTCCGCTGCCACGCCTCCAAAATGCTACTACTGGTTGTGACACACCTCTCTCCTCCACCCCCTCCTCTTCTTCTTCCTCCATGGCCTCTTCCTGTGCTTTGTCCTCGGAACCAGCGGTGCTCCATAGGTGTTCAAGGGGCTACGCAATTACGCAGGCAAAAAGATGCCCTGCCGTGCTTGCGCTGGTGTGTTTGGGGGACAGGAGCCACACTGGGGCAGAGGTTCTGTCAGCTCTGCAGGGGCAGGCCAAGAGGTGGTTGACGCCTCACCAGCTTAAGGCAGGAATGGTGGTTTACAACAATGGCACCAACCTCCTCTCCGCCCTCCGACGGGGACAACTGACCCTTGTGCCCTGTGTGGCTCACGTCCTTAACCTGGTGGTGCAGCGGTTCTTGGGCAGGTACCCGGGCTTACAGGATGTCCTGAGGCAGGCCAGGAAAGTCTGTGTGCATTTCCGCAGATCATATAATGCCAGTGCTCGGCTGGCTGAGCTGGAAAAGGAGTTGAAACTGCCCAAGAAGCGCCTTATATGTGACATGCCCACCAGGTGGAACTCAACGTTGGCCATGCTGCAGCAGCTGCACACGCAACAGAGGGCCATCAATGAGTACCTGTGCGACTACGGCACCAGGACAGGGTCAGGGGAGCTTGGGTTTTTTTCACCACGCCAGTGGGGCATGATCAGGGATGCATGCACTGTCCTGGAACCATTTGAGGAGGCCACGAGGATGGTGAGCAGTGACAGTGCATGCATCAGTGACACTGTACCTCTTGTCCACCTGTTGGAGCATACACTGCGTGGAATAATGGACAGGGCACTTGAGGCAGAACAGAGGCAGGAAGAGGAGGACTTCCTTGCCTCTCAAGGCCCCCTTTACCCAGACAGTGTTCCTTCTGTCCCACCCATCCCACAGGAAGAGGAGGAGGAGGAGGAGGATTGTGTCAGCATGGAGGTGGAGCCTGGCACTCAGCATCAACAGCAGCAGTCTTTTAGGGATGATTTACAGTCCCAAGAAACAAGTGGACTTGTACGTGGCTGGGAGGAGGTGGCTGCGGATCATGTCGTCCTTAGTGACCCAGAGGACTCCAGACCGAATGCCTCAGCTAACCTGATCCTGCAAAGTCTGCGGAAGGATCCTCGTATTCTTCGGATCAAGGAGAGGGACCATTACTGGCTGGCCACTCTCCTTCATCCACGGTACAAGGGTAAGGTTGCGGACCTTATCTTACCGTCGCAGAGGTAGCAGAGGATGAGACCACTCCGGGAGGCCTTGCAGAAAGGTCTGTGCAAGGCGTTCCCAGAGACTGGGAGGTTACAAACTCCTGGTCCTGGACAACGAGTTGCTGAGGCTTCGGTCAGTCAAAGAAAGAGCGGTGGGGAAGGTGGCCGTCTGACCGATGCGTTCAGACAATTCTTTAGTCCGCAGCCCCAAGGTATGATCGGTTCCAGCAACCATCGCCAGCGTCTAATATACATGGTGCAGGAATACCTAGGGGCAAGGTCAGACTTGGACACCTTTCCCACCGAAAATCCTCTGGCTTACTGGGTCTTGAGGATGGATCACTGGCCAGAGCTTGCACAGTATGCAATTGAGCTACTGGCCTGTCCTACATCCAGCGTTCTGCCTATGCTGATGCTGAGTGACTGTCCTGTTATGTTGACTGACTATCCTCCTCCTCCTCAATGATCCGATTCATGATGATAGCTTGGAAGAACATTTTTGTTCCTGGGTGCCGCCACCAGTGCCTAAGGCCCAATTTTTCAGCCCCTGTGTAACAGGGGCATGTAATTAAAATTTTTGATGCAATGCTTTGCAGCAGGGCTCATTCCTGCACTCCAACTAGAGTATCTGGGAGAGGTTGCAGTGTCGTGGCACCAGCACCAGTGCCTAAGGCCCAATTTTTCAGCCCCTGTTTAACAGGGGCGTGTAATTACAATTTTTGATGCAATACTTTGCAACAGGGCTCATTGCTGTGCTCCAAGTACAGTATCTGTGAGGGGTTGCAGTGTTGTGGCACCAGTGGCTAAGGCCCAATTTTTCAGCCCCTGTTCTACAGGAGCATACAATTACAATTCTTGATCTAATAATTCACAGCAGGGCCTATTCCTGTGCCCACCAAGAGTTACTGTGAGGGCTTACAGTGTTGTGGCACCAGCACCACCACCAAAGGCCCAATTTTGCCTACCACTGTTCAACAATGGCATGTAAATACAATTCCTGATATAATAGTTCACAGCAGGGCGTTCCAGCGCCCACCAAGAGTAACTGTGAGGGCTCACAGTGTTGTGGCAACACCAACATGTAAGGGGAAAATTTCAGCAGAGTATATACGGCAGGCCCATACTTTCAAACATCCAACTTACAAACGACTCCTACTTGCAAACGGAAGGAGATAACAGGAAGTGAGAGGAAATCTACCCCTAGGAAGGGAAATTCTCTCCCGTAATAGTTAATATTGCTAAAAGGTGTCTCCTCTCTACTGATGCTTTATCACCAATCCTTGTTTCAATAAAAACCCCACTTTTCAAAAACAGTTGTCATTGGGACGGAAAGTGAGGTGAAATGTTCTGACAGCAAAACAAATGTTACAGGGGTGATAACCCTTCCCTATGTTTTCCAAAAAGCTTAAAAATATATTTTTTGGCTGGAGCTATACTTAAACAATGTACCTGTTCAAAATTTAAAAACAGATTCTACTTAAGAACAAACCTACAGTCCCTGTCTTGTTTGCACCGCCTGTATACTGCTGTTCAGAGTATA
Source organism: Rana muscosa (assembly GCA_029206835.1). Lineage (NCBI taxonomy): Eukaryota > Metazoa > Chordata > Amphibia > Anura > Ranidae > Rana > Rana muscosa. The sequence goes on along the minus strand of CM055116.1, from coordinate 499,893,677 downwards.
TAGGGCCTTTTTTATTTTGTGTGCGGGGTTCCCCTTAATATCCATACAAGACCCAAAGGGGCTGGTAATGGGCTGGGGTGGGTGGGGTAGCTATGCCATTTTTCTTAAAGATTTTCATCCATATTACCGGGACCAGACATTACATTAAAGCCGCAAGCAGTTTTAAATGGCTTTTTTTCCTTTAGAAATGTCATTTTGTGCAGGGACAGTTCTAATCACGGGAAACACATGCCACTTCACAGGCATACTTTAGACACCCCCCAGGTACGATATTTAAAGGAATATTTGACTTTTTTTTTCACTTTATGCATCATTAAAATGACTGCTCCCGAAAAACGACCGTTTTTAAAACTTTGTTTTGCATTGATACATGTTCCCTGGGGCAGAACCCGGGTCCCCAAACCCTTTTTAGGACAATAACATGCATATTAGTCGTTATAATTAGCACTTTAGATTTCGAACGTTCGCGTCCATTGTATTTAATAGGGTTCTAATGTTCGCGCAAACTTTCGGTCCGTTCGAAGGTTCTGGTGCAAACCGAACGGTGGGGGGGGGGGGTGTTCGGCTCATCCCTACTCTCTATATAGAGTACGAAGTTTCTCTCCCCTTTCTCTCTTTTTCCCTGCGCTTGCCCCTATCAATATCCCCCTTATAACAGCCTTATGCGCTTCCCACAGTGCTGAGCAGGGTATTTCTGATGTATCATTTAGTTGAGTTGAAAAAAAAAACCCGGACTCGATTAAAAAAAAAAAAACTGGACTGGAGTTGAAAAAAAAACCCAGACTGGATTTGAAAAAGAAAAAAAAAACGGACTAAAGTTGAAAAAAACAACCCGGATGGATTTTAAAAAAAATGGACCCGGACTGGATTTAAAAAAAAAACGGACTGGAGTTGAAAAAAAAACCCGGACTGGATTGAAAAAAAAACTGGACTGGAGTTGAAAAAAACCCGGACTGGATTTTAAAAAAAAACTGGACTGGAGTTGGAAAAAAAAACCCGGTCTGGATTAAAAAAAAAAACGGACTGGAGTTGAAAAAAAAACCCGGACTGGATTTAAAAAAAATGGACTGGAGTTGAAAGATAAATCCGGACTGGAGTTAAAAAAAACCCGGACTGGATTTTTTTAAAGACTGGACTGGAGTTAAAAAAAATACGGACTGTATTAAAAAAAAAAGGGACTGGAGTTGAAAAAAAACCCTGACTGGATTTTAAAAAGAAACTGGACTGGAGTTGAAAAAAAACCATACTGGATAAAAAAAAACTGGACTGGAGTTGAAAAAAAACCTGGACTGGATTTAAAAAAAACGGACTGGAGTTGGAAAAAAAAAAAACAGGACTGGAGTTTAAAAAAAACACGAACTGGAGTTGAAAAAATCCCCCTTGTCAAATACTCTCTGAAAAGCGATCTGAATGCAATAGCAAAAAAAATCCCCCTTGTCTCCCTTGTTAAAAATAGTTCCCCCTGTCAAATACTCTCTGAACAGCGATCTGAATGCAATACCAACTTAGGGGGTTATGTTTTACACTTATTTTTCAGCAACACACCCTACCTTTTATAAAAAAAAAATTTAATAATAATTTTTTTAAATGAAAAAACCCGGACTGGATTTGAAAAAAACCCCGGACTGGATTTAAAAAAAAAAACGGACTGGAGTTTGAAAAAAAAAAAACAGGACTGGAGTTGAGAAAAACCACGGATTGGAGTTGAAAAAAATCCCGCCTGTCAGATACTCTCTGAAAAGCGATCTAAATGCAATACCAACTTAAGGGGTTATTTTTTACACTTATTTTTTAGCACCACACCCTACCTTTTATTATTATTTTTTTTAACCACTTAAGCTCCGGACCATTTGACTGGCCAACGACCAGAGCACTTTTCGTGATTCGGCACTGTGTCGCTATAGCTGACAATTTTGTGGTCGTGTGACGTGGCTCCCAAAGAAATAGAGCACCTCTGCGGTTTTTATTTTTTGCGCTATAAACAAAAATAGCGTAGATCACTGGCGTGTCACTAGGCAGAACAGGGGAATGCCTTGTTTACAAAGGTATCCCCCTGTTCTGCCTTTGCCGACCGCAATCGCGGGCCGCCCAGGAACATAGAGTTCCCGGGACCCGCTAGCGCACTCACGAGGCAGGTACAGGTACGCCCATTTGCCTGCCCGTGCTATTGTGTCGACGTACATCGTCGTGCAGTGGTCGGCAAGATTTATTTACCCAGTCATCTCTATGGCTGTCGGAGGCCCGGGCGCGGCGTTATGACGTCACGCCCGGGTATCCGAAACAAAGCCGTCTGCATGAGTTAGGTGAATTTTTTTTCCTGATCTCATGCTTTCCAGCCTGGTCTTATTGACCCCGCATCTCTCCATAAGGAGGACCTGCCACAATGATTTCTATTACTAGGGATGTTTACATTCCTTGTAATAGGAATAAAAGTGATTAAAAAAAATGTAAAAAAAGTATAAAAATGAAAAAAATTAAGTAAAAAATAATAATAATAAAAAAAAATCAAACGCCCCTGTCCCCGGTAGCTTGTGCTCAGACGCGAACACACATGTAAGTCCCGCCCACATATGTAAACACCATTCAAACCACACATGTGAGGTATCGCCTGCATTAGAGCGTGTGCAACAATTCCAGCACTAGACCTCCTCTGTAACTCTAAACTGGTAACCTGTAAATAAAATTAAAACGTTGCCTATGGAGATTTTTAAGTACCGAAGTTTGGCGCCATTCCATGAGTGTGCGGAATTTTAAAGCGTGACAAGTTAGGTATCTATTTACTCGGTACAACATCATCTTTCACATTATACAAAAAAATTGGGCTAACTTTTGTTACTTTTTTAATTCATGAAACCGTTTTTTTTCCCAAAAAAAGGCGTTTGAAAAATTATTGCGCAAATACCGTGCGAGATAAAAACTTGCAATGACCGCCAATTTATTCCCTACAGTGTCTGCTAAAAAAATATATATAATGTTTGGGGGTTCTGAGTAATTTTCTAGCAAAAAAATTATGATTTTTACATAAAGGAGAGAAGTGCCAGAATAGGCCTGGTATTGAGGTGGTTAAGAGCGTTCACATGGCTTCTTAGAGAATCACTGCAGTATTCTGTCACGTTGTGGATCCCAGACAATTCAAAGAACGTCTTTGTTTTATTAGTAACAAAATGGCTCAGGTCTTTTCCTTAAAATAACATGTTTTTACCCTCTATTCGTTTCACTTCCTTTTTCTTGATGTCAGTACCACTTGATGGTATGCCACAACAATCCTCAAACACTCCTTTCAATATTAGTTCATGGATGTGATGATGACAAGCCAACCACAACCATGTTCATCCGATTTCCCTTTCAATTCTGGTACATGCCCCTTGGATCAGTCCTGTATTAGATGCTGTAGTATCAAAAGATATACCGATTATATTGTCACGTAGCCCAAATCGGTCCATTTCCCGAATAACAATAACTACTTCAGCCATCTGCTCACCAGTGCCTTTCAGGGCAACAGGTTCGCCAAGCAAATGCTTAAAATCTTTGCCAGTAACTAGAACTGCAACTCTATCTTCCAAAGTTTTGACATTCCCATGGGCAACTGAGGGCAACAGTTTACTATCCCAATGCAAGACCAAATGAGTAGGATTTTCAAAGAGTGACTCTTCGATTTGCTTTGCCATTTTACTTCTATTAATGGCCCGAGCTCGGTAAACGGTAGCTGGAGATATGGAAATTTTTGAAACATCGTGGCCAAGGCTGTTTGCAGTTGCTATAAATGAAGTACTTGCTTGTCGAATAGATAGCTGTTCTCGATCCCAAGTAGACGTGAGTGTCTGTTCAAGAGGTTTTAATCTAGGACTCGAACGTAATTTTTTCGTTGCTGGAGGCGAAAACTCAGCCTCTTCGTCACTAGGTGCTTGTGATGATGGAGATGAGTCTTCCAGTATAACTATACGTGTGACCAATACAACATATATAACCTCCGTGAATTGTATTAATTAATAAACCAAAAATAAATTAATTAACCAAATATTGTGAAATTAATATGTCCCAATTAGTGATTCGAATTTTGACATTCAAAGTCCATAACCAACCTAGACACTCGTTTTCTGTTGTGATATATCTTTAAGAAAGATGTGATGAGACTTCTCAGACATCAGACGTGCCCATTCAATGTCTCTGATGAAAAGTTGCAGTGATATAGGAAATGGATCCTCCACCAATGATATAGAGAACACACCCAATGTGTCTGAATCAGATTCTGCTTACCAGAATTGTATGACCACTTTCGCCAAAAAGTAGGTCATTAGAGATTATGCAGGATTGTGCCTGCTCACATATATGATACTGGAGACGTACAGCACCCTTCCTCCTCACAAAGTTTCGGCCGGATCATATGCAGAAATAATAAGAAGTTTCCATAGCGTAAAACCATTTATTGGATAAAACAATGTAAAACAGAAAGCCAATTGGCTTACTCACATTTAAAAGTGCCTTATCCCGGCACTGGGGCTGCTGGCTTGTCAATTGGTATGCTGGCGGGGAATTTTTCCGATATGGCCACCTCCGTATGCGGCGTGCGTTCCACCTCCTAGCTTCCGGCAACCATCCAGTCCGAAAATGACACACGAACGTGACCAGGTACCGCCTCGACGTACGTTTCGTTGTGAACGTCCTCAGGAAGCGTACCTGGTCACTGGGGTCACGTTTATTTATATCTAAAATGCCCGGGGAAATTTGAATACGCAGCCGCAGTCTCGGTCGGCATCAATACACATCATTACCAAATGGATACATAACATGGTCCCTGTATATACTCTTATGTTTAGCTTTTACATTTGTTTCATAATGACAAATTAAGAAAATAATATTACAGTTAGATTGAATTGTTAGTATTCAGATATACAATTACACACCTATTGAGGAGTAGAATTAGTTTGACCCAATTGTGACCCCTAGTGGTCATATATAGGTATATCTTATCTCATAGGAATTACCTCTTTCTAGATCCCTTTATTTCCCTATTTTAGGGACAAGAAAAAAAGGGGGGGATGCTAGGGGGAAATTATGGAATGGTGAATAATCTTAAAAGAACTGGTAGTGGTGCATATCCCCATAAAAACAACCCATCTCATGGGAAACTGCCCATCTCAAAATACCATAGTTAATATAATATGGAATGGAAGGTATAACGACTATGTGGTAAAATTAATATTTTTAAAATTGACAGTGGCTAATTGTTGGAGAGGAAACAGTTCAAATCTGTTTCAATGTTCATTCCTAACGGCTACATAGTTTTTAATTTATACAGCCACTTAGTCTCATTTTTTGAGACCTCACGGGTCATATGTGTACCCCTCCAATGTTTGGATATTTTATCGATACCATAAAATGTGCACAATGATGGATCACTATTATGGTACCTTTTGAAGTGTCTGGAGACACTATGGTTGGGATAACCATTTTTTATGTTTTTAAGATGTTCGTTAATCCTTATTTTCAAATTTCTGGTGGTGCGGCCCACGTACTGGAGAGAACATGGACACTCCAGCACGTAGGTCACATGATCAGAATTGCAAGTGATGAATGTTCTGATCATGAAATTTTCTCCAGTTACTTTAGATTTGAAATTGGAATTTTTTTGGGAAGTTCCTGGTTTTCTGGTTGTTCTGCACGCTTTGCATCTGGTGCAGAAATGAAAACCCACACTATCCAAAAAAGTGGATGTTTTTTTTGGGGGATCCGGTACTATTTCTAAGTCCCGGAGCTCTCCTATAGATGAACCTAGGCCTCTCAGGAATGGTAGACTTCAGCTCAGGGTCCCTAAGCAATATAGGCCAATGCTTTTTTATGATTGCTTCAACTTGTTTATATTGTCTGTGAAACCCAGAAATAAAGGCCACTTCTCCTTTGTATTCAGGTTTGGGCTTCGTGATCAGAAGGGATTTCCTATCCATCGTGGACACCTGGGACAGCACCTGAGTAAGTGTCCTCAATGAGTACCCCTTCTCCACAAATCTCCCCATAAGTACCTCAGCTTGCATTTGGAAATCATGGTCATTGGCACAATTCCGTCTGAGCCTCATGAATTGTCCTTTAGGGACCGCCCCTATCCATTGTGGGTGATGACAACTCTGGGTTGGCACAAACCCGTTCCTGTCCGTTGCCTTGAAATACGTTTTTGTTTCATAGATCCCCTGGTTCTTAGTTATAGTTAGGTCCAAATAATTTACGCCAGTGGTACTGCACTCGGCAGTGAACCTCAGACCATACTCATTGTATTAATTTCACAATATTTGGTTAATTAATTTATTTTTGGTTTATTAATTAATACAATCCACGGAGGTTATATATGTTGTATTGGTCACACGTATCATTTTTAGCGCCCCCTATATTCATTACTCTATCACTGGGAGTTTCTACTTCACAGGGGAGCAGCTTAATCTTATTTAGTTTAATATTTTTAAGTTTCATTAAATTGTTTGGCGCGAAGTTCACATATAACATTACTTCCAGTATAACTGTCTTATTGATTTCAGCGATAGCTTTGTAATGTTTATTCTTATATGAATCTTTTTTTTCTTCTTTTGTACACTTGCTTCAATGTTAGAAATTTCACTAGTTTGTGATAAAAGTGATCAATGTGTGCAACCCCTAAATATTATCCAATCTTCTTAAAATTTGGCATATACTGTATATCTTTTACATCACTGAGACTCGGGGCGTAAGAAAAGTCATATGAAAATCACATCTTTGGAAAAATGAAACACCCTAATTCGCCTGCTGCTCCCTCCATTTTGCATAATAATGCCTTTGCTGTCTTAATCGACTATTTTCGGTTTGTATTCTCCGCATTTTGGGTCTTAAAAGGGAAAAGTGTCTGAGTACGATGTCCTCTATGCCTTGGATTGCTACCCCATCTCACAGAATAAACTTCATAATGCCTTGGGGTCATTTTAGGGTGGTGTGATCTTCTTTTGATATCATTATTCGCCGCCCAACAATATTTTGCGATGTGACCCCCCATTTTACACCAAAAAAAATTGAGAGCTGGTCTCTCTACATAGGCCCTTCTCTGAGCATATGGCGATGGAGACTCACATTGCTGCCTAACATTACTATGATTGGAATGAACAGACTTTACACTTTCATCGTCTGAGGAGTCATCAGAAGTTTCATCTCCTGAATCAATTTCAAGCGCAGTTACCGCACCTTTATTTACACATTGATTCCTATCATAGTAACATCACTTGCAGCAACAATAGCATTTGTTTTTTCTGCATGTTGTTTCACATCTATCTTTGCTGAGCACTGAGCATGTGCGGAGATTCCAGAACTATGGTATAAAACCATGTTGTCTGCCAACAGTCACCTATACCTGGCAGGTAGGTAGTAAGACTCTCCTGCAATCTTTTGCTTGTGTCAGTTGTACATATTAAAGTGGAGTTCCACCCACTTTTTTAAGTCCTCTGCATTCCAAGCTGCTCTGTGCCCTTAAAAGGATTTGGCATATATATATGTAGCGCACACACCTCTCCCCAGCCTGCATTAATTTAGGCTCCTCACAGGAAGATACCTGCACCGCACACCGCACCACAAGCCCGTATCCTCCTGTGTAAAGAGTTTGAGCGGTGTTAGTTTTGGGCCTTGTCTGCGGCCAGAGTCAAAGTCCTCCTGAGAATGATCTCACCTCTACCTTAGATAGATGCAAGTCCTTGTTTTCCCCAGGAATGTGAATGTCCACAGTAGCTGAAAGTCCAACTCAACATTTATTTCACACTGGATAATAAACAGCCTCTTTGAGAGCAGACAGGTTGGAGCGAAGATACAGGACAGCTTAGATGTGGAGGAGGTCCAGGCACAAACATAGCTTAACTCTTTAGACTGTTTAGACTGTTTAGGTTTCTCAAACAGCTTTGGTGCACGATCTCTGCCACAGACCGTGAGGTTGGTCTCTGCCACAGACCGGGTGAATAAAGTCACTGCCACTGACTTGGAGAACAGGGTCACTGCCACTGACCGGGTGAATAGGGCATTGCCCTATGAAGCCACTGCCACTGACCTTGAACGTGAACTTCCTTCTTAGAGTATCTGGCCCAAGTCAAGGAGAAGACATCCCTCCGAAGAGTTACCAGAGGCCCCCACCATCACCACGACTCTGCGCTGGGTCTTCGGAAAGGGTTATCTCCCTGGTCTCCTCGTCCCAGATACGGGTCCCCTCGCAAGGTGGCACCCTGGGAGTCCTCGATCCCTAGCGGACCCCAGCCGAAGGTTGCTGGGCCCCAGGCCTTCAAAATAGTACCTCACCCCAGACTGAAGGTGTCTGGGATGGAACAGGAACTCCACCTCCGGACCTAAGGCACCCGGAGACGACCCTCCACACCCCCAGGCCGAAGGTGCCTGGGCGTGGACGAACCACACACACACCCAGGCTGACGGTGCCTGGGCGTGGACCTCGAACGGAAGATGTCCGCCCCTTTTATACCCTCTCCCGACAGGCACAGCAGGTTCCCCGCCCCGCCGTACTACTGCCGAGAGGGGACACAAAAGGCACAGCCCTCTATTGGTGGTTCAACCCTGGCCCATGGTGACAGCGCCACCTGTAGGCCATAGGGAACTGTACACCAATACTATCTCCCATGAACAGAAATGGTCCATTAACCCATACAATCAGTGTGTCTGAGCCTAATTACCACTCAGACACTCCCCTTAAATTGAACATCCCGCTACACATTCCCCCCACTAAATAGACACTGGTCCCCAGTGTCTGGAGCAAACCTATGCCTCTCAAGCCTGAGCCAGCATAGGCCCAATCCAGAGACTAAATACTAAAAAAAACTATTTGAGCAAAAGCAAAAAAAAAAACTTCCTGTTTGTGCCAGAACCTACACATGGGGAAAAGGGGTTTAAACATAGAGAAGAAAGAAGAATAACCCAAATGTGCACATTAAAACATCAAATGTCACATGACAGACTTCAATAGATATTTACATTTCCCTCCAACCTGCACTAACTAATATCCATCTCATTCCAAGTAATCTTGCTTGACGTCCACCTGCAGGGGAAGAAAAAAAACCATACACAACTAAAAATGACATTTGCTGGAATGAACATATTTTCCCCTAGAGGAAAATCCCTTCCTTCCAAAAGTAAACTGCATATATCACATTTGCAAAGCAATAGTTGCACAACACCGCCACCTGGTGGTAGTGCTATGATTGAGACACAGGTGCTTGACAAATCCTCTTCTTCTTGACTGTGGCCCTGAACTATCTACTCCCCAAAGCCCTTGTATCTTTGCGGTAGGGAGAGAGGGGAGAAAAAAACAACAGCTCCCGCTCCTCCAATGAGTAGAATACCCTTATGTTAGGGCAAAGTTCCTGGGCTCTAGAGGATGCACTCTAGAAACAAAGCAAACACAAAAAGAGTCTCTCAAAGATAATAGTGTGGGCCTGGCAACACCAGCAGTTTCCAATGCTTCATACAAAATATGCTCAATAGATAAGTGGAAGGCTGGCCGCAGGCTAGCCTGAATTTGTAGGAGGAGTCTGAGGGCTATTTATCCCTCCTCCTCTCTCCTCTCCTGCGTCGGCTGTGTTTCTGGGTTGCCGTCAACGTCACTTCCGGTGTCCCTGCAGAGCGTCGGTCAGCGATGGCAGTTGTGAAGGTTCCTCTCCCGGGCTCACCATTTGGTGACCCGCCCATCCTCCATTCGTTCCAGGGCTCAATCCGGCGTCATGGGGGCCGCCCGTTTCTCTTGTGTTAGGGTGGGGGGGACGGACATTTCATCCATCCATCCGCCTCCACCCTCCCTTCAGTGTGCTCCATCTGACACCGTCGGGGGCCGTCCCTCCACACACAGGGCACACGCCGGGGGTTTCTCTTCTCCCCATACTCACGCTGGTCTCTGTCATGTCCCGCTCGACGGGTAGCGGGGGGTGGGGGGGAGCGCGCTTCCCGGTGTGCATGCCTGCCCCTTCACTCACCTCTACTTCCGGACTAACGCCGGCATCATCTGTAGGGCCGCCCGCTCCTCCGCCCGGTCTCACATGGGAGGGGGGGCCCCGTCCGTTTCACTCTCCCACTCCTCCGGGTCTGGGAGGAGGGGGGCCGTCCGTCCACCCTCCAACTCCTCCGGGCTCCCACGCTCTGAGGGAGGGGGGCCATCCGTTCCCCTCCGACTCTTCCGGGCGCACACTGGCTTCTTGAGGAGGGCATCCACCCACTCCTCCGGGCTCATGATGTCATGGTGGTCATCGGGTAGACAGGCAGCGTGGGGGGGGGGCATTCACCTGCATTCAGTTGCCCCGCTACTCCTCCCGGGGCCACGCACGGCATCTGTAAGGAACTTATCATGGATATAGCCCCCTTTTTCATTTTTATTCGGGTCCAGGATAGGAGGCCTTTTCACACCAGTGGTGTGTGGCATGAGGATGAGGCCCAGTGCAGGCGTCTGGGGTTTACCCGCTGTAGCTCAGTATGTCTTGTAAAGATGTCTCAGGTGGTCTTATCAGTTTTACTGTGCTGCTTATTGCATGGGCTGCTCGGTACTGTGGGCGCTTTTCTCATTTGTCCCCTGTCATCTCTTCTAGTCACGTGGTCTGGGATCCACTGTCAGTCTTTTCTTGCTTTCATGCGATTTGTCGCAGCAGTTTTCCTGTATAGCGTTTTTGTCTGTCATAGCATGTTCTGTCTTAGCGTTTTGATTTTCGATCGTAGCGATTTTCTGTCAGGCAGGGGGGGGTCTGCCCGTGCACAGCAGGTTATCCTTCCTGGGGCATCGGAGTAAGGGGAGGGGGGCACCCATGGTTAGTTGTCAGTATTTTTCTGGTTGATCTGACTTGCATGGGTTTACCTTAGGCACCAGGTGGAAGTTCTACTGTGGATCCCAGGTCCACACACAGCACTTGCTGCTGCTGGTTGGCTTATAAGGTCATGGCAGTATGCGCATGCCATTTCCCTGCTTTTCTACGCCGGATGTGTGTATGTGTGTGTGTGTGGGGGTAGGGGGTGTCGGAGCTGTCAGGGGAGTTTGCATGCATGGGTCTGGCCCTGTTGTGGATGAATCCTTGCTTTTATCTTTGCAGTCCAGATCTGGGTTTCTCAGGTCACGGGGGGGATGCAGGCTGCAGGTACAGTCCATATCCTTAGTGTGTTCAGGTCACGTGTTTTGTCATGGCGTGCTTTGGTTATGGCATGCTTCCGTCACAACAGCTCTGTCATTTCAGTTGTTAGCGTGTTTCTGTCACAACGTGTTTTCCGTCACAGTGTGTCGGTGCCATGCAGGTACGTATACACCGGTAGCCGTTTACTTTAGTTTGTTTTTTCCTGTCTCATTGTTCCTTTCGCTCAGCTTCTTTGCTTACCTGGTTTCATTTGGCTAGGGCGCACATCTTAGGATCTGTCACATCTGCAGATCCATACGGGCTAAGGTTTCGTTTGATGGTTGTCAACCACAAGCTTCTCGCCCGTATACCTTACATCATACGATGCACGTTCGTTTCATTACATTTGTACTACCCACCACGGTCCGTGGGTACGTCAGCCCTGAGTTTCAGTTTCTACCACCTGTCTTTGCGCTGCAGGTTACTTGGGCTCGTTCACTTCTGCACATGGGTGTGGGTCATCATCTGGTTCTTTTTTACACCACGGTCCCAGCATCACCGCTCATGTCCTCACACCTGGGTAGGCACTGAGGGGTGGTGGTCCAGTCTCAGTGGGGTCCAGTCTTAGCGATTTTCTGTCTTAGCGATTTTCTGTCTCTGTGGTTCTGTCAGCACGTCGGTGCCATGCAGGTTCAGCTTACACCGGTAGCTGTTTTCTTCTTCGTTCATTTCCATATCATCTTACTTTTCGTAGGTTCTTGCATTTCTGGTGCAGTTGGCTAGGTTCACATCTCGGGTTCTGTCACGTCTACAGATCCATACGGGCTCAAGTTTCGTTGGTTATGATCATTGACCACAATCTTCTTGCCTGTTACGTCACGTCATACGATTGCAGTTGTTTCATTACACCTGCAGGACTACCCACCACGGTCTGTGGGTACTCAGGTCCTGAGTATTCAGTTTCTACGATCTGTTATTGCGCAACAGGTTCCTTGCGCTCTCTTACGTCACACGGGGGGGGGGTCGTTATCAGGTTCATTACATGCTGTGGTCCCACCTTCACTGCTCATGTCTTCGCACGGGGGTTGGTACAGAGGGGGTTGTTTTCTGTCTTAGCATGTTTTACCCCTGCGTGTTTCAGTATAGCAGGTCTCAGCCAGTCGTAGCATGTTCTGTCATAGCTTGTCGGTGCCGTGCAATCGCCGCACACATGCACAGCCATTGCAGCGTTGTTTGTTTCTTTGTCTCGTCACACCTTTCTTTCAGGTTCTTGCATACCGGGTGTAGTTAGCCAGGGTGCACATCTCAGGATCTGTCACGTCTACAGATCCATACGGGCTGAGGTTTCGTTTTTAATTGATTGTTGACCACAATCTTCTCGCCTGTATACCATACGTCATACGTGCACGTTCATGCTTACGCCTATAACTACTACCCACCACGGTCCGTGGGTACACCGGCCCTGAGTGTTTTATTTTAATTACCTGTCTCTGCGCGGCAGGATACTCGGGCTCATTTGCTACATACACTTACTACATACACCAGGGTGGGTTCTGTCGTCAGGTTCATGCACGCGCTGAGGTCTGGTAATTTCTGCTCACGTCTTTGGCCCAGGCAGGTACAGAGGGGTGGTGTCTCATATCTGGTTGTCTGTTGTGTTTTCCTTTTGTGTTTAGGGTTGGGCAGGCTGCACGTTTCGACAGCAACATATGCAGTTTATCCCTTCTACTCCACGTGGGGGTTTCTGACCATTTGTAGTACTCCGCCGATCAGGAGTTGATCATACTTGGCTCTGCATTTCTGTGAGTCAACTCAGGGGTTTCCTTTTCCAGCCACTACAAGGTAGGCGGTTCGCTTCAGTTTGCTTCCTGTTCTGTCCTAGCTACTCCCACGTACCAGCATGGAGCATGTTCTGGGCTGTATTCTTAAGCGCAGTTGGATGCGGGCCAAACAGGCTCTCCACGGCCTCTCATGTTTACTGGACATCCAGCTGATTTCCCCAAGGCTTGAAGCTTCAGGCCTGCCCGTTGCCAGGGCAGGTTAGCAGCGGTTGTGTTGGTTTCACTGCTGGCTTAACCTTGGGGCCATGCAGTCCTTACTTGATACCAACGTCCCTGTGTCGGCCCACGATAGGTCTGGGTCGTTTTCATCTTTTGGTGCTATTCTCTTGTTTGTAGGTTGCCGGATCTTCTGGGCAGGTACGTCAGACCTTTCATCTTTTTTTCCGATTCCCAGCCTGTTCCTAGGGGGCTCACTGTCACTCGGGTAGGTTGGGTCATGCCAGGTCTGGTTCTGTGCGTTTATCGTTGCATGTCACTACAGCATGTTGGCCTTATCCGTCTACTCCTGCAAACGCATCTTTCAGGTATCCGGCTCGTAGACCCCCCTTCCCTCCTATCAGTTCGTTCATTTTTGGCACCTCTCCCTCTCTCGTCCCCTTACCAGGTATGCACAGTTAGACCAGGGGTTGTAGGTGTTCACGGAGCTACTTGTCTTTCGTCCTGTTGGCTGGGTACAACCGTTTGCATTATTCCCCAGGGCTCCTTGGGTCAGCCCTTGTTCCGTTCCTCCCACGTGTCCTCTCGTCACAAGCGGTTCATTCCCATGTCTGTGTTTTCTGGTTGTAGGCTTATCCAGTCATTTATGGAACAGTCGGTTGGTTTCTGGGCAGGTTTGCTAGGTCCAACTGTTGGGGCCCTTCTAGTCATCAATTCTTAGGTCACTGGTTTCTGCTGTCGCAACGGGTACGTTCCGGTTCCATTCATTGACGCCACCCGGGCGTGCATTGATCTACCAGGCGGTTTGTTACCTACCCTTCTTTCTCTTAACATACCTAGTCCGGGTCTTTTTGCCCACTTTTAGGCATACTGACCAGCAGGCTAAGGCACACCTCAGGCCTTGGTAGTTAGGGTATCACATTCCTATCACATTCCTAAGTGAAGACTCTGACTACAAGTGGAAGGCTGGCCGCAGGCTAGCCTGAATTTGTAGGAGGAGTCTGAGGGCTATTTATCCCTCCTCCTCTCTCCTCTCCTGCGTCGGCTGTGTTTCTGGGTCCCCACCCACCCGTTCCCCCTTTTTCATACAACCATTTACTTATTTCATTTCTTCAGTCATATTCAGGGTATGCCCACTTTTAGGCATACTGACCAGCAGGCTAAGGCACACCTCAGGCCTTGGTAGTTAGGGTATCACATTCCTATCACATTCCTAAGTGAAGACTCTGACTACAATTGTAAACAACTATGCATCAAACATTAACAGCGCTTCGCAGGTTAGGTGAAAACCTGTGGGTGATAAGGATACTTATCGTACAGTAATATACTATGCAACATGTAAACACATATAAGTCCAATGCATGAAATTGGAATAATTGAAAAAAGGAGAGAGAGAGAAAGTGAGAGTCCACTTCTCCAATCCTCTCATCTGACGGTATTAACACAGTATATGTTGTTGCTCTGGCTCCTTATATGGGGAAACACACTGTCAGTTCAACAGTTCATTCACTATGAGTGTGCAACAGATTCATCTCAGAGGAACCCAGCAACTGTAGCTTGAAAGGACACTTCACCATTAGATGCAATACAGCTCCCTTAGGAGATCTACTCACCAGACTTCCAAACACAGATAGCCTTAGTCACTCCTCTAAATGGGTTGTTGTGAGCTCTTCATAGAGAGGGTTTCTCCTAGGATGAGCGGTGTCCCTGATCAGTGGATTTCAGCGTGCAGCAATGCGGGCATATAAAATGTAAGGGGAAAACGAACATAGTGTAAAACCCTTTTTATTGTAAATAGATAGACCCCCCGTTTACAAGCATGCTTACAAGGTTAAAACATATTAAAACATGTCTCATACTGTTGATACATCATGCTCACTCGAAACCAGAGATCCTGCCAATCGGTGGCTTGCTCGAGAGAGTCCCGGGAAGATGATCGCCTGTATGGACAGATGAGTCACGTGGTCAGGCCCTGACGCGTTTCGTGATTGGTTCACGCCCTCTGAAGACGTGAACCAATCACGAAACGCGTCAGGGCGTGACCACGTGACTCATCTGTCCATACAGGCGATCATCTTCCCGGGACTCTCTCGAGCAAGCCACCGATTGGCAGGATCTCTGGTTTCGAGTGAGCATGATGTATCAACAGTATGAGACATGTTTTAATATGTTTTAACCTTGTAAGCATGCTTGTAAACGGGGGGTCTATCTATTTACAATAAAAAGGGTTTTACACTATGTTCGGTTTCCCCTTACATTTTATATGCCCGCATTGCTGCACGCTGAAATCCACTGATCAGGGACACCGCTCATCCTAGGAGAAACCCTCTCTATGAAGAGCTCACAACAACCCATTTAGAGGAGTGACTAAGGCTATCTGTGTTTGGAAGTCTGGTGAGTAGATCTCCTAAGGGAGCTGTATTGCATCTAATGGTGAAGTGTCCTTTCAAGCTACAGTTGCTGGGTTCCTCTGAGATGAATCTGTTGCACACTCTTAGTGAATGAACTGTTGAACTGACAGTGTGTTTCCCCATATAAGGAGCCAGAGCAACAACATATACTGTGTTAATACCGGCAGATGAGAGGATTGGAGAAGTGGACTCTCACTTTCTCTCTCTCCTTTTTTCAATTATTCCAATTTCATGCATTGGACTTATATGTGTTTACATGTTGCATAGTATATTACTGTACGATAAGTATCCTTATCACCCACAGGTTTTCACCTAACCTGCGAAGCGCTGTTAATGTTTGATGCATAGTTGTTTACAATTATCTATTGAGCATATTTTGTATGAATTTTTATGATGTTATAATAGCTGCTGCATTACAGAAGAATATAGATTTTTTGTCCATTGAGCGCTAGGATCAGAGGCACCTTAGGGAGTTTTTCTGATATTTATTATCAGTTTCCAATGCTTATCGAAAGTGTCAATGTGATACTCGACATTGTTTTTATCTTTCCGGCAGAGGAGCACCTTGTCCGCATATATGTGCCGACCAAGCATCCAGGCAGCCTTACAGTCTTTATATCTCTGAGTAGCTTCAGGAGAACATGAGAAGTATCTGCGGGCCTGGTGTACTTTAATGTCTGTCCATACAAAATCCGTGTACCACCGGTGTCTGCAGGCCTCTACTTCAAACAAGAGCTCTTTAGGCAGGTACGGGTACTCCCATCCATACTGGCTGACTACCGTCTGGTTAAATAACCTCTGTAATCGGGACAATGGTGGCATGGTGGCATGGTCTCCCGTACCAGGTAGAACTATGGCATCCGGGTGTCGAGGTACTTTCACTACCTCAGGACCAGACACAGGGGCCCGCAGTGACACCTGTCCCATTTCAGTAACTGATGCAGGAATCTCCGGCTGTGGAAGGGCAGACAAGGGGACAGATCCCTCCTCAGGCTTTGAGGCCTCCACCCGGGGTGTGCTATCCCCAGTGGACATGGGTGGGTCCCTATTTCTACGGGACGAGGACAGGGGCATCTTATTCCATCCCTTCTGTTTAAACAGTTCATCAACTGCGGCGTCATCTCCCGCATCGGAGATTGACTCCAGGTCGGAGGTATCATATTCCTCCGCAGGCAGGTAACTCCTGGTAAAGGACGAGTCTCCCCCTTTGACTAGTTCACGGGCATGTGAATCCCCAACACTTGGGACCTTAGATAGAGTCTCTTCCCCCGGCTTACCTCGGCTTGTAGTTGAACCAGGACGTCCGGGACTTTTCCCTTCGGATGCATCCATTCCGAGTAAGCGCTGGGGCGTAGCTCCACCACAGCCGAGGGAAGCTTTCACAAACCCGATCTTCCTCTTGATCTCTGGAACAATCTCTTCTGTGACTTCCTCCGAAGTCCCGACAGTGCGCACGGGGGTGGCTGTGTAAACTCTGATTCCTCCTTCCAGAGTGGTGACGCCCGTAAGGCAATTGAGGTGGAAAGCCCGAGGCTTTTCTGTAGGTTGCTCGACCTCAAACAAGAACTCCTTACATAGCTCGCATCGCCCGAATGGCTTCAGATGTACCACCAGTCCAGAGCAGCCAGGACAAATCACTCCGAGGGCCTCCACATCTTTGCAAATGTAGAGGGCAAAATGTCCCCGGGGCTTGAGCCGAATCCCTGTATCCATTAAGGGAGCAGCAAATTAAGTCATGTTCATGGTAGTAGTAGCCGGAACCCATGAGGCATGAGAAGCCATGTTATCCATTCGCTGTTCCATCGCGTACTGTCCTTTTTGCGCCAAAGTCCCCACGTGCAACTCCACACATGGCCAGACTCCTCCCATCTCCTGCATCGTTCACTGGCTTTCTCTCTGTCACGCCCACAAACTACGCAGTCAGGGTTCTCCTCATGGCGCAGTTCTCAATATGGCCGATGTCCACGGAACTTCACTGGGGAATAAAGTTCAAACTCTGGGGGGGTCTTCAACACTTTCCAACCGCAATCAAATCCCGGACGAGCCCCCACATGTAGCGCACACACCTCTCCCCAGCCTGCAATAATTTAGGCTCCTCGCAGGAAGAGAGAGGCACACCACACCACAAGCCCGTACCCTCCTGTGTAAAGAGATTGAGCAGTGTTAGTTTTGGGCCTTGTCTGCGGCCAGAGTCAAAGTCCTCCTGAGAATGATCTCACCTCTACCTTAGATAGATGCAAGTCCTTGTTTTCCCCAGGAATGTGAATGTCCACACTTTCCAACCGCAAACAAATCCCGGACGAGCCCCCACGTGTAGCGCACACACCTCTCCCCAGCCTGCATTAATTTAGGTTCCTCGCAGGAAGAGAGAGGCACACCGCACCACAAGCCCGTACCCTCCTGTGTAAAGAGGTTGAGCAGTGTTAGTTTTGGGCCTTTTCTGCGGCCAGAGTCAAAGTCCTCCTGAGAATGATCTCACCTCTACCTTAGATAGATGCAAGTCCTTGTTTTCCCCAGGAATGTGAATGTCCACACTAGCTGAAAGTCCAACTCAACATTTATTTCACACTTGATAATAAACAGCCTCTTTGAGAGCACACAGGTTGGAGCGAAGATACAGGACAGCTTAGATGTGGAGGAGGTCCAGGCACAAACGTAGCTTAACTCTTTAGACTGTTTAGGCTTCTCAAACAGCTTTGGCGCACGATTTCTGCCACAGACCGTGAGGTTGGTCTCTGCCACAGACCGGGTGAATAAAGTCACTGCCACTGACTTGGAGAACAGGGTCACTGCCACTGACCGGGTGAATAGGGCATTGCCCTATGAGGCCACTGCCACTGACCTTGAACGTGAACTTCCTTCTTAGAGTATCTGGCCCATGTCAAGGGGAAGACATCCCTCCGGAGAGTTACCAGAGGCCCCCACCGTCACCACGACTCTGCGCTGGGTCTTCAGAAAGGGTTACCTCCCTGGCCTCCTCGTCCCAGATACGGGTCCCCTCGTAAGGTGGCACCCTGGGAGTCCTCGATCCCTAGCGGACCCCAGCTGAAGGTTGCTGGGCCCCGGGCCTTCAAAATAGTACCTCACCCCAGACTGAAGGTGTCTGGGATGGAACAGGAACTCCACCTCCGGGCCTAAGGCACCCGGAGACGACCCTCCTCACCCCCAGGCTGAAGGTGCCTGGGTGTGGACCTCGAACGGAAGATGTCCGCCCCTTTTATACCCTCTCCCGACAGGCACAGCAGGTTCCCCGCCCCGCCGTACTACTGCCGAGAGGGGACACAAAAGGCACAGCCCTCTATTGGTGGTTCAACCCCGGCCCATGGCAACAGCACCACCTGTAGGCCACAGGGAACTGTACACCAATACTATCTCCCATGAACAGAAATGGTCCATTAACCCTTACAATCAGTGTGTCTGAGCCTAATTACCACTCAGACACTCCCCTTAAATTGAACACCCCGCTACATATATATATATATATATATATATTTATTTTTTTTAAGCTCACTGTTATATCTTTGATTGAAATAATAATTTCCTCCTTTCGGCCACGGCCAGAGCGCGTCATTTCCGGTCCGCTATGCCTCCTGGGAGATGTTTGTCATCAATCCCAGGAGACAATAGGCATCGCTGGGTCATAGCATTGCGTTATTTCAAAACTGGAAAGGACGCGATGCAAGGCGTAGGCCGGCGCCTATTTAAACAAGGGCAACTAGGCTTTTGTTGCCAGTGTTAACATAGCTTCCAAAGCAGCGAGATCGTCAGTGGTGAATACAGTCGTTTCTTGTGGAGGATATTTCAGCAAGCAGCTATTTGAGAGCGGTAAGTACGTGTATCATCCAGGGGGACACCACAGCATGTTCAATTACTTAAAAAAAGAGCAGTGTGATGGGTGCAGTGTCGGGGCAATGTCAGTGGCAGCGTGATGTGATGGTGGCAATGTGCTGTGGGAGATGTGATGGTGGCAATGTGCTGGGGGGGATGTGATGGTGGCAATGTTCTTGGGGAGATGTGATGGTGGCGATGTGCTGGGGGAGATGTGATGGTGGCAATGTGCTGGGGGAGATGTGATGGTGGCAATGTGCTGGGGGAGATGTGATGGTGGCAATGTGCTGGGGGAGATGTGATGGTGGCAATGTGCTGGGGGGATGTGATGGTGGCGATGTGCTGGGGGAGATGTGATGGTGGCAATGTGCTGGGAGAGATGAGATGGTAGCAATGTGCTGGGGGGGGGGGTGTGATGGTGGCAATGTTCTGGGGGAGATGTGATGGTGGCAATGTGCTGGGGGAGATGAGATGTGATGGTGGCAATGTGCTGTGCTGGGAGCGATGCGATGTGCTGGGAGAAATGTGAGGCGATGTGCTGGAAGGCGATATACAGTATATGATCGGCACTCACGTGCCATGATAGGTGAAAGCACGATGTGCAATGTGAGTGGAGCTATCATTTACAGATTTTTTATTGTTTTCTTGATTAAAAAACACGATTGATGGTCAGGTAAGTGTCATTTATATCTAAAATCCAGTCACTACAGCAATATAGTCTTTATAGCTGTAGACGATACAATTTTGATTTATGATCCAGGTGCTCTAATATTATAATTGTCAACATTTTTTATTGTGTTTTAATTTTATTTTATTTTATACTTATTAATTTTAATATCATTTATTGAGTAGCATCAAGAAGAAATCGTTTTGAAGACATGCATTGGAGTTCATTTTTGGTTGGTAAATATCTCTATTATTAAACCATGAATAGAACATTCTAACATTGAGAGTTTTTGTGCTTTTTATAGCTATTTAAAATTATGTCAATAACAATACTAACCTAATCGTATTAGATTATGTTCTTATGTTTTTTTTTTCATTTTTAAACTTATAAACATAATAATTAAAAAAAATTGTTATTATACATTTAATATAGACATATATCTATGTAAATATGGATAGTGTTTTCATTTTTACTGTTTTTTTTTTAAATATAATGTGACTCTTTACAATTAATATATATATATATATATATATATATATATATATATATATATATATATATATATATATATATATTTTTTTTTTTCCTTTTCAGATATGCCTAACTGCTTTATCAAAAACTATGGTCATGGCACTGGTCTTAAACAAACCCCAGCAAATATTAAATGACATTCATTTCCAAAAAATCCGGATCAAATCCAAGAGTGGTTAACAAATGCTGGAATGGACAGCCCAATGGTTGCAGAATTTACACCTTTGATAATGGAAGACAAAAGATGAGACCTATTCCGAATATGTTCTGTGCATTTCGAACCAAACAGCTTTATTCTTAAAGGCTCCAAAAAAAATTCTGAGGCCTAGTGCTGTGCCAACCATTTTTCCCCTAACAACTGGAATCCAAGTATCAGAGGATCCATGGAAAAAAATTATTTCCAAAAAGGCTAGATTAGAGCTCTTGAGTGGTGAAGCATCAACGTCCTCATCAGTCAAGACCGGTGAGCGTAGATGTGCTTGTCATCGCTCCATGGCTCCCACAAAAACACACTGTGACGCAAGTACTCAAATAGGTATCTTTGATTTTCCATCATTGGAATCCGAAGATAGTTATTTTAAAGTTGCAAGTGAGTGTAGCATACAGCTTGATCATTCGTATTCCCAGGAAGATCTAACACCACAACATGAGTCACCATCTTACACCACTTCCTGGGGCATTAAAGAAAATTACATAGTGATTCACGCAGGCATAGATGGTTAACAGCACTGTAGATGCATATCTTGTCTTCCTGTATAACTTTTTGAAGCTTGCAGCTTCATTTACAGATATTTTTTTTTTTATTGTTTTCTTGATTAAAAAACACGATTCATGGTCAGGTAAGTGTCATATATATGTAAAATCCAGTCACTACAGCAATATAGTCTTTTAGTTATTTTTGTTCTTTCTGGATCTAGTTTTTTACAAAAATCAAATGCTGCGTACAGACGATCGGACATTCCGAACGTCAAGAACGCGGTGACGTACAACACTACAACGAGCCGAGAAAAATTAAGTTCAATAGCCAGTGCGGCTCTTCTGCTTGATTCTGAGCATGCGTGGAATTTTGTGCGTCGGAATTGTGTACACACGCTCGGAATTTCCGACAACAAGTTTTGCTGTCAGAAAATTTGAGAACCAGCTCTCAAACATTTGTTGTCGGAAATTCCGACAGCAAATGTCCGATGGAGAATACACACGGTCGGATGTCGGAAATTCCGACCGTGTGTACGCGGCAAAAGAGTTAGGGTTCTTTCACATGTGCGGATCCCGTGATGATCCGCGTTTAAACATCCGCTTTCTCAGCGGGGATCGCTCTTTTGATCCCCGCTGAGCCGGCGGATGACTAGCCCGTCTCTGCACACTGTGCAGAGACGAACGAGTCAGATCTCCGCTCTCCTCTATGGGGGGATCGGATGAACACGGACCGTCTGATCCTCCGTCAAAATAAACGGAGCATAGCGAAGACTGATGAGATCGGATGATCCCATAGGGATACATGTATGTCCGTTTTTCATCCGAAAACGGATGGAAGGGCCCTTATGTGATTTCACGGGAATTGCAATGTTTGGAAAATCCTCTCTCCACTTGTCACAATAACGCTTTATTTTCCCAGCAATCGACCTACACTGGAGAAAAGAACAGCAAGAGGGCAGAAAAATGTTAGACGGAAAACCCTTATTCCTGGTGGGCGATGGACAATGTGACAGCCCAGGTTTTTCTGCAAAATATTGCACATACACGTTCATGGAGCAAATGTCTAAAAAAATTGTGGACATGGAAGTTGTGCAGGTGACTCAGAGCACTTCCTCTGTGGCCATGGAGAAATTTGGCTTTCAAAAATGCTTAAACAAAATTTGTGATGCAAAATTGGAAAGGCATATTATTGGCACAGATCGCCATACAGGAATTAGAAAACTGTTGAGCAGTCCTGAATATGAACGTGTAAATCACCAATTTGACATATGGCACTATGTCGAAAATCTAAAAAGAAAACTATTACAACTGTCCAAAAAAAAAGCATACTGGCCACTGATACCATAGATTGGTTCCATTCTAAACCATTTTTATTGGTGCAGCCGAAAGTACAAAGGACATGTATTTTAAATCAGATGGGAGTCAATAATGCACCATGTCATATAATGAGCACAGTTGGAAAATAGGAGAAGCAGAATACAAGTGCAAACATGATGAAATAAGCATTGATGAGCAACATGTGGCATGGTTGGTAAAGAACAGCCAAGCTTATGACGCACTATCTGCAATCATTCTTGATCCACAAATGAAGGACATACCTCATCTTACATACTTTTGCCAGACTGGTGCATTGGAGACATTCAACAGCATGATGTTAAAATACAGACCTAAACGAATACACTATCGTTATGATTCGATGAAGGCCAGGACTAAAATAGTAGTGTTATGCCTCAACAACAACATTATAAGAAAACCAGCAATAATTGAAAAAACATTAGAAAATGGAGAAACTCTACAAATGCCACGCAAGAACCTTGAATTTCCACGTGGGCGAAAAAATGGATTGTGAGAAACTTTTATAAAAAAATGTCTTTAAATCATGTCATACCCATTCTAGGGGACATGCTCAGTTTCACTGAAGGCACGTTTTTTCAACATGGAGATCCAAAAACAAATTAATGCCACAAAATATTTCTTTTGAAGAAAGAGTGGCAACATCCACTGCCGTGGAGCAACACCGCACAAGGTTTCCACATATGAGCAAATGATTGAGTGGTGAGTAAAATTACATTGAAAACAAAACAAAAAAATAAAAAATAACTTTGAATTTAAATAAAATTAATATTATTTGGATATTCTGATTTATGTATACTCAATATTTTTATTTTTTTCCCCATTTATAGATTTCTAAATGAAACAATGTCTTAGTTTTCCAGAACAAAACTTGTACCAACATTTTTTTCACTTCAAATTGAATTTATTTTTCAAAAAGGACATAAATGACAACAAAATAAATTTTTTACAATATTGGAATAATTTCAACAAAAAGATGAGAAACAATTTTGTTAAAGAAAACACTAGTGGGTCAAGGTAAGACAATTATATAGATTCAACATTGCTATAAATTTAGTACCTATATATTTTTTTTATCAAGCGTAATCGCTCTCTGGATATTGAGATAATAAATATATATATATATATATATATATTACACACACACAAATTCTGTCTATGTCTTTATATTTAAACGCTTCCAAAAAAATAAATTATTTTTATATAATTACGAATGAAAATTAATACTTTTTATTTTTAACTAGGATATCCATTTCTGGTTTATGGTATCTAACAGCCTTGTAAGTATACAATCAAACATGTAAAGATGTCTAAATATTCTCATTCAGTTTACATTTTTTTTTTTTTTTACATCACATTTTTAACATAATTTAAAAAAAAAATATATAAAATAAAGCAACATTTTAATTGAATGTTGCTCTAATGCTGCGTACACACGACCGTTTTTCTCATCGAGAAAAATAATTTTTTTTCATTTGGACGAGAAAAACGATCGTCTGTGGGCTTTTTCTCGTTTTTCTCGACGTGAAAAACGGCATTAATCACGACAAGAAAAATTAGAACATGCTCTATTTTTTCTCGGCGTTTTGCACGTCGTCGTTTTTCTCGTCATAAAAAATGGTCGTGTGTAGGCTTTAACGACGTGAAAAAAGCGCGCATGATCAGAAGCAAGTGATAAAAAGGGAGCGCTCGTTCTGGTAAAACTACCGTTCATAATGGAGATGGCACATTCGTCATGCAGGAAATTATTGCATCGTTTAATGTAGCGCATTCTTTTCTTCGTTCTAATGCTGCAATAATCCAATTCTCTTGCTGCTGATATTCTCACAGAGTTATGAAAAAGTTTTGTCTTTATTATTTATTGTTTTCTCATGATTAATCTATATTTATTGTAAGCCAGATTTCCCTAAATACCCAATTTTTTTGAGTTTCCATCTTGTATTGAAGATGTTATTTTTGATAATTATTTTGATAATATTTTAGACTGTTTTCCCATATTATTTGATATTTTTGAGTGTGTCAAGTTACCACAACAACATTATTATTTATTCTAATTTACCCTCAAGGAGGTTAGTGTCCCTTGTTAATTTCACAATTTTTTTTTCCAATGTCCCTGCCTACTCACTAGCTAACTGTCTATTTAGAATAAAAACACATGTTCATTTTTTATCCTGAAACAAAAATACCATTTATTCTGGCCTAAAAACAAATTAAAGGTTAAGGCAAAACAAAACCACAGGTAAAGTAAAACTAAAGAAGCCAGGAAGACAGCACTGGAGACCCTGCTTGAATTAGTGCAGACCCAGATCACCACAGCAAACAACAAAGGATGTGAAGACGAAAATTGGGACCATCTGAAGGACATATCCTGGGCTTATTTCCTGCTCTTCTTTTTTGCCTTCCCTGCAGGCTTCCCTGCAGGCTTCCTTGGAGGCTGTGTCCGTGGAGGAGGGACTGGGGCAGGAGCAGGGAGTGGGGCAGGAGCAGGGAGTGGGGCAGGAACTGGAGCAAGGACATAAGAAACATCCACAACGTCCGTAAAGTCATTGAGTTTCCCCAACATGCCCATATTTACGACCTTCAAGATCAGGGTCTCGCATTTTAGCCGCTGTTCCATTTGCATTTCGGGCAGTTTGTGCCCAATAAGGGCAGCAAATCCCTCTGCAGCGGTAGGGGGGCTCTCTGAGGGCCGCAGTAGCCTCCCTAATTAGGGCCTGGGTCTCCTCCTCCATCTGAATCAGCCTCCTTGCCCTTTTTTGTGGAATACGCAGTGGAGGTATCTGGGGCCTGGTGTTGCGCTGTGTCCCACTGGGTCCTGCCTCCTCCTGTGTCCCACTGGGGCCTGCCTCCTCCTGGCTTCCACTGGCACCTGCCTCCTCGTGGGTCACACTGGGGCCTGCCTCCTCCTGGGTTCCACTGGCACCTGCCTCCTCGTGGGTCACACTGGCGCCTGCCTCCTCATCCTGTATAAAAAAGTTACATATTGTAATTTTTGCCTTTTATCTTTCACACACATTTGTGACCTCATGATGACATTTCCTAATTGAATGCTAATAAAGTTAATCATTCTGACACCAGCATTTTTCATTCTTGTCCCCATCATTTTTGGCCACTGTTGTCTATTGATATGTCAGACAGTTTGGTTTAACTGGTAACATTTTTCACACAAGTTTAACATCTTTGACAACATTAGACTTTTAGTACTAGAAATCTTTTGCTAAATATTATACCTGGCTCCAAATGTTCAAATCAGGCTCCTCCAGGAGTTGCGCTTGTTCCTTCAAAGAAACCTCAACTTGGCTGCAGGGAAGGCTGGAGGGAAGGCTGGAGGGTTGGCTGCAGGGAAGGCTGGAGGGAAGGCTGGAGGGTTGGCTGCAGGGAAGGCTGGAGCTCGTTCTGGATGGAAGGCTGGAAAGGGATTCCCTTGATTCCAGGTGGTCATCCAGGAAACTTAAATGCTGGTAGTACCAGAGATTCGGAATGTATCTGTCCTCTGCAGCTGCTCCTGACCGCATAGATGTTCGGACTTTGTTTCTTTGAGTCCGATATGTGCCCCTAATGGTCCCAATTTTCGTCTTCACATCCTGTAGTGTTGCTGTAGGGATCTGAGTTTGCACAAATTCCAGCAAGGTCTCCAGTGCTCTCTTCCTGGCATCTTTATTTTTATTTTGTTTTTTGGTCTCCCATAAAACAGGAAGATTCTTCCACCTTTGCAGGAATTCTAACATAAAATCTGGGTCCTTAAATACCTGCATTTTTTCTGCAAGTCAAAAAACAGACAAAAATTTGAATGTCAGTCAAGACTACTACTAATCTTTCTCACCATATATAGGCCACAAACGTAGCAATTGATCAGTCATCATAGAGTTGAGTGGACTACATAGAAAAGTCATTGATACAAAATTTCAAAAAGCATTGGGGTTCCCCCAAATTCAATTACCAGGCCCTTCATGTCTGGAATGGATATTAAGGGGAACCCCGCCGCAAATGTTTAAAAAAATGCGTGTGGTCCCCCCAAATATCCATACCAGGCCCTTCAGGTCTGGAAAGGATTTTAAGGGGAACTCCACCCCAAATAAAAAAAAAATGGCATGGAGTCCCCCCAAAAATCCATACCAGACCCTTATCCGAGCACGCAACCTGGCTGGCCGCAGGGGAAAAGGGGGGGACGAGAGAGCGGCCCCCCTCCCTCCTGAACCATACCAGGCCACATGCCCTCAACATGGGGAGGATGTCCCCATGTTGATGGGGACAAGGGCCTCATCCCCACAGCCCTTGCCCGGTGGTTGTGGGGGTCTGCGGGCGGGGGGCTTATCGGAATCTGGAAGACCCCTTTAACAAAGGGGACCCACATATCCCGGCCCCCCCTATGTGAATTGGTAATGGGGTACATTGTACCCCTACCATTTCACAAAAAAAGAGTACAAAATGTAAAAAATGGCAATAGACGGTTTTTGACCATTCCTTTATTAATGTCTTTTTCTTTCTTCCATCTTCTTCTTCCATCTTCTTCTTCCATCTTCTTCTTCCATCTTCTTCCTTCTTCTTTTCTCCATTCGGGTTTCTTCATCCATCTTCCTCTTCATCTTCATCTTCCTTCTTCCTTCGGTGTTCTCGTCCGCATCTTGCTCCGGCATCTTGCTCCGGCTTCTTCTTTCTCCGGCCGCTCCGTTTGAATTTGAGTTTCCCGCTGTGTGACGCTTAAGTTCTTCAGTTCTCCTCTAGGTCCGCTGCGACCCGGTGGCCCCGCCCCCCTCTGACAGCACGGGGAAAGTACCCGTGAAATCCATGTGCGTCAGAGGGGGGCGGGGTCACCGGTCCAAGAGGAGAACTGATGAACTGAAGCGTTACACAGTGGGAACCTCCAATTCAAATGGAGCGGCCGGAGAAAGAAGAAGCCGGAGCAAGATGCCGGAGCAAGATGCAGACGAGAACACCGAAGGAAGAAGGAAGAAGGAAGAAGGAAGATGAAGATGAAGATGAAGATGAAGATGAAGATGGAGATGAAGATGAAGAGGAAGAGGAAGATGGATGAAGAAACCCGAATGGACAAAAGAAGAAGGAAGAAGATGGAAGAAGAAGATGGAAGAAAGAAAAAGACATTAATAATGGAATGGTCAAAAACCGTCTATTGTCATTTTTTACATTTTGTACTCTTTTTTTGGTGAAATGGTAGGGGTACAATGTACCCCATTACCAATTCACATAGGGGGGGCCGGGATCTGGGGGTCCCCTTTGTTAAAGGGGTCTTCCAGATTCCGATACGCCCCCCGCCCGCAGACCCCCATAACCACTGGGCAAGGGTTGTGGGGATGGGGCCCTTGTCCCCATCAACATGGGAACATCCTCCCCATGTTGAGAGTATGTGGCCTGGTACGGTTCAGGAGGGAGGGGGGGCCGCTCTCTCATCCCCCCTCTTCCCCTGCGGCCGGCCAGGTTACGTGCTCGGATAAGGGTCTGGTGTGGATTTTTGGGGGGACTCCACGCCATTTTTTTTTAAATTTGGGGTGGAGTTCCCCTTAAAATCCTTTCCAGACCTGAAGGGCCTGCAAATAGAATTTGGGGGGACCCCCACGTTTTTTTTTTTTTTTTAAATTACTTTTCAATGTATTGCCATTTGCCGGGACCCGAGAATTCATTCTAGCCGCGATTGAGTTTTAAATGAAGTTTAAATGACACTTTGTGCAGGGCCAGTTCTAACAGCATGGGAAGCAAGCGCGAAGTTACATGCATATTGTCCAACACCGGACCCAAACATACAGTGAATTTTTAGGTTTCGGCTCCGGGACCCAAAAACACAATAGTTCTGTACGGTACCCAACTTTACAGTTCGGGTCCGCTCAACCCTCGACATACCAAGTCTGAAAAATTTTACGTACCCGCGATCTACACGTTCGTTGCTTCCGACCTTCTTCCATTCACTGAACGTCGCTTTCAACGATGCTTATTTCCGTTATATTACAGTGCGCATGCATGACGCTCCGCACGCTTTCCCGCCCCTGACGTTCGTTAGACTACTTTTCCCGCCCCTTCTCGCTCGTCCTTAATGACGGAGACTGACAACATGGCGGCGACTCACCGAGATGAAGAGGAAAGTGTGGAAGGAGGCAGGACCAGATCCAGGAGATACAAAGCCACTAACATGTCGTTTGAGGAGATGGTGGATATGGTCACCATATTGCTGAAGGAGGATTATGACGCAAAACATGGCCCATATAAAAAGCCGAATCAGGTGAAGGGCCAGATCATGGATAAAGTGGTCCAAACTCTGTCCAGGAAATATGGGGTTCGCAGGTCGAAGGAACAGATCAGAAAAAGATGGTCGGACATTAAGTTAAGGGAGCCGGAGCAATATAAGAAAATTAAAAAAGTGATCCGAAAAAGTAAGTAGATTTACATTTACTCCGATTTTTATTAATAGCGTGGTGCTGCATGTGCTTTTTATTTAATGTATGTAGTACAGTCTGGGTTCATGTTCTTGGGCACACGAATCGATCGTAGAAATCCTCGTTCAAACGTTCACTAAATGACGATCTTTTGGTCCAATTCAGTGTTAACTACATTTGATCATTCCTAATAATAGGCATGTTCAAATTTAGTTATCACTGTATTCCCCCAAAACATCGTTTTTTTGGTAATGAACGAGGATTTCGACGATTGATTCTTGTGCCCAAGAACATGAAACCGGACATCTTGAACAGTTCAAGATGTCAATTTTCATGTTCTTGGGCACAAGAATCAATTGTCGAAATCCTCGTTCATTACCAAAAAAACGATGTTTTGGGGGAATACAGTGATAACTAAATTTGAACATGCCTATTATTAGGAATGATCAAATGTAGTTAACACTGAATCGGACCAAAAGATCGTCATTTAGTGAACGATTGAACGAGGATTCCTATGACTGATTCTTGTGCTCAAGAACATGAAAATTGACATCTTGAACTGTTTATGTGATAATTAATTAGAAACATGGTTGTGTATGTGTTGGTAACTATATTTAACTAATGTAACTGGATTCAGTGTACGGTTAGGAGAGTATGCTTAGCAGCTGCTTACACATCTGGACTCATTAGCACAAGTGTGGGCCACAAGAACAACCTTTTGATGGTGTCACACACAGGTGATCCAGTGGATACTTGGTGTGTTTCCATGTGTGAAACCTGACCAAAATAGATTAATCTACCAGCTTGGGAAATGGATACAATCATGTGTTCAGCTTAGAAATAATTTCCAAAAATACAATTGTA
Organism: Rana muscosa; assembly: GCA_029206835.1. Taxonomy (NCBI): domain Eukaryota; kingdom Metazoa; phylum Chordata; class Amphibia; order Anura; family Ranidae; genus Rana; species Rana muscosa. The sequence continues at coordinate 499,863,851 of CM055116.1, read as the reverse complement.
CCACACTTCCAAAGAATGATTAATATTCCTCTTTCAGGCCTAAATATATTTAGTTACTCAAGTCTACCTTTGGGTTCTATCTCATAGGGCTTCAAAGAGCTAAGAGACAGGAGGCTGCAAACCCCCCACCACTAACCCAAGACCCACAACCGCAGGATGTGGCTGAAGAAGTGGGAAATGGCAACTCAACAGGTCAGTGTCATACACCACAGCCTCAGGTAATAGATGTAGGCCTGTATATTTAGTAAGACCTTTTTATTTTTCCAATTTAAGGTACTTTAATGCCTGCGGCCCAAGCAACCTTCACCAGACACACTGCCCATATGTTGGTCAAAGAACTGAGGGTCTTCTCTCGTGACCTGGAACAAATGAAAGATAACTTGTTCCAGATGAGGCAAAACACCAAGCAGCTGGAGCAAAGAATAAAAAAAATAGAACAGGTTCTTGGGAGGGTTTAAAACTTTTATATGGGTGAAAATTATGTTTTGTTATTATTTTTTGGATTGTTGATTTTCTAATTTTTTTGGGAAGCTTTTAATTTTTTATAATTACTATTGTACGTGTTGTACATTTGTTTCATGCGTTTTAGCCAAAAAATGATCCCCAAAAAAAAAAATAAAAAAAAAATTGTATTTTTATAAAAATAACCCACATTTTATGCTCCTATTAAAAATATTTGGAAATAAACAATGTGTGGCTTCTTATATCAATGTTGCCCACCCCCCCAAAAAAATGGGTGTGTTTACACTCCAAATGATGGTAATTTACTTCAGAAAAATAAACACGGCACTACAACTGCACTAGTATAACCTAGGACAGTGATGGTGAACCTTGGCACCCCAGATGGTTTTGAACTACATTTCCCATGTTGCTAAGGCACTCTGCAGTGGAGTTGAGCATCATGGGAAATGTAGTTGCAAAACATCTGGAGTGCCAAGGTTCACCATCACTGACCTAGGAGAAAGAACAAATCAACCAAAATAAAAGCAAACAAGATGTTTTCATTATAATTTTTTTTATTATTCAAAAGATTCTTTCAAATATGATCAGGCATTGCAATGGCCCCCCTACCCATAAAATATTCAACATAGCGTTGGCGCACATCACGCCCGCTTTGGGGGGCCAAGCCTGTAGGGCCAGCTACCTGGGCTGGCAATGGTCCATCGGAGAACTGTGTGCCCTGAAGGGCAACTGAAGAAAGGTAATTGTTCGAAATTTTTTTTTAATAATTGTGTAGGATGCAACAGCACATGATTAAATGGTTCCATTTGTACTCCGCCATGTTGAGAGCAGTCATAAAAAGGCGGAAACGACTGGCCATGATGCCAAAGGCATTTTCGACCACCCTTCTCGCTCTGGCCAGCCTATAATTAAAGACCCTCCTCTCAGGGGTGAGGGTCCTTTGTGGAAAAGGCCTCATCAAATGGGGATCAAGCGCAAAAGCCTCATCTGCCAGGAAAACAAAGGGGAGGCCATGTTCATTTTCTGCCGCAGGTGGCAATGCCAGGTCCTCTGATAGAAATTGGTCTGGGCAAAAACACCACCGTCAGACATCCGCCCATTTTTCCCAACATCAATATAAAGAAAATCATAGTTGGCAGACACCACCGCCATCAGCACAATACAGTGGAACCCTTTATAATAAAAAAAAAAGGATCCCGATTGGGGTGGTGGCACGATGCGGACGTGCTTGCCATCAATGGCTCCTCCACAGTTGGGAAAGTTCCACCGCTGAGAAAACTCAGATGCCACATTCTGCCATTCCTGTGGCGTCGATGGTAACTGTGGAGTCAAACCAAAAAAATAAATAAAAATTCTTTGCTACCTAAACATTGCAAGCATGTTATCACAAAACCCTCTGGGCAAAACATCAGTATAGCATTAATTTGGAAGGAGTATTTTAGAGCGGAGCTCCGCAGCCAAAATAAAATAAAATTACCCAGCAGCTACAGCTACAGCAGCTGCTGACTTTTTATAATTGGACACTTACCTGTCCTGGAGTCCAGCGACGTCCGTAGCAGAGGACGAACGATCGCTTGTCACTCTGCTGCCCCCTCCGCCATCCTCGGTGAGGGAACCAGGAAGAGAAGCCTTGCGGCTTCACTGCCCGGTTCCCTACCGCACATGCACGAGAAGCGCTGCGCAGTTCTGACTTAAAAACGGTCGTGTGTACGCGCCATCAGGCCATCTCTGAGGCTTCATAGTCATTAGAATACATGAATCCGACATATGAAGCATTGGGATCCGGAAAAGCGTTTCGTACTGCATTAACAGCACAAGATGGGATGACTCTCCCGTTTTCCTTTCCCAAATAGCCATATATCCATGCAGTAAATGTTCTATAAGCTGTCTTCCGAAATCGTCTTAAAATAAATGAGAAAAAATTAAATTATTACAGTTACATATACAGTTACATAACAAAAAATCACTATATAATGGAACTTTTACTTTTGTTAAAGCGGAGGTCCGCCCACCTTTTTCTAAAATGTAAAAGCCAGCAGCTACACATACTGCAGCTGTTGACTTTTAATATTAAGACACTTACCTGTCCTGGAGTCTAGCAATGTCGCCACCCCAGCTGATGTTTACATCAGCTGTCGGGTGCCGACGCTGCCATTGCGTGTTAAGAGAATCCGTCAGTGCAGCATTATGGCTTCACTCTGGGTCCCTACTGCGCATGCATGAGGCACTGCTGCACTCTCTTACTGGCCCGGCAGCGGGGGAAGGAGGAGGGACCTGAGCTGCTGACGTAATGCGCCGTGGCCCAGACTCTCGGAAGTGGGGAAAGGATATGTGTCGAAGACAAGTATCCAATCCCACATCCCCCCCGAAAGGTGCCAAATGAGGCACCTGAGGGATTGGGGGGGCGAGGGGGACGGTTGAGACAAATGAGCGGCAGTTCCACTTTTGGGTGGAAATCGGCTTTAACTGGTTGTAGAAATAAACTTTCAATAGACGTGTATGACAATAGTAATATGTTAAAATAACTGAAAAAATATTAAATAAAAACATTCATAAATATTGAATGCTATTATTTAAGTGTATACTGTATTTTTTAATGCTACTGTAATTATTTTTTAATGCTGTAATCAACCCATATAAACAGTAAATACTTGAAGAAAAATTATTTGAATAGGTAAATCTTTCACATAGGACAGCATTTTTATGTATTTTAAACAACATGGGATAACGGCCTTTTAATTGTAAATTAAATACTAATATTTATTAATTTTATGAACTTATGCTTACACAAACCTCAGACACAATAAATAAAATATAAATATATTATAGTAAATTTTTATTATTTTTTTATTTACTGAAATCGACATTGAAAATGTATTTATTAAAAAATGTTTATTTTTTATTTACACTGACAACACATCAATTTTTTTTTAATGCGTACATTTTTTTCTTTAAAAATGTATATTAAACATGAAATAGATTATCAGTAATAATTTGGATGTTTAATGTATACCTGTTGTTGTCAGGATCAACAGTGGGTGGACCCTCAAGATGCAGGGAGATGGTATGGACTTGTACATTTTGTTCGTACACACTATAAGTTTGGAAACTTTCCGACTATGTAATGCACTCAACACCCTCCGGTATGCTGCCGAGCACCTCGTTAATTTCCTGGCAGCACAAAGATTCAAGGGGAGTTGCCATTGGAATGCATTTTCTGCACTTGCACCATTCCGTATTCCCAAGACGTTCTGTTTCCCCTTCCTCTTGAGTTTCAGTTAATTGCAGCATGGAAATCTTTCGTAATGGATTACATGGAAATGCTGGATTGTTTTCTGGCTCTGGATATTGTGACCATAGTTCCTCAAGCAACATTTGTCTCTGTAGCATAAACCAAAAAAATAATTCTTTACATATTTACCATTATAGGTTAATAAAGAAAAGTGATTTTATTATGATTTTTCATTTAATATTTATTCTTGTTTTCCAAAAATGTTGAATTTTTTGATTTAGCAAAGTTACACAGATTACACAAAGTTAGATTTTTATAATTTAAATAAAAAATGTTTGATATTAATTCACCATGGTTAATTTTTTATTTCATTTTATAATTACACATGGTATACTTCATGGTACATCAAGCTATTTCTAATAATGTTTACTCTCTCCACGTAGAGTTGCTAAAACTGCTGACATAGGGGGTTGCATCATCCTTTAACCACTTGACCACTGGGCACTTAAACCCCCTTAATAACCAGACCAATTTTCAGCTTTCGGTGCTCTCACATTTTGAATGACAATTACTCAGTCATACAACACTGTACCCATATGAATTTTTTGTCCTTTTTTTCACACAAATAGAGCTTTCCTTTGGTGGTATTTAATCACTGTTGGGTTTTTTATTTTTTGCGCTATAAGAGAAAAAAAGACTGAAAATTCTGTAAAAAAATGTTTTTTTTTTCGTTTCCGTTATAAAATTTTGCAAATTACTATTTTTTCTTCATAAATTTTGGCCAAAATTTATACTGCTACATATCTTTGGTAAAAATAAGTACAAATTGGTGTATATTATTTGGTCTTTGTGAAAGTTATAGAGTCCACAAGCTATGGTGCCAATATCTGAAAATTGATCACACCTGAAGTACTGACGGCCTATCTCATTTCTTGAGACCCCAACATGCCAGAAAAGTACAAATACCCCCCAAATGACCCCTTTTTGGAAAGAAGACATTCCAAGGTATTCAGAAAGAGGCATTGTGAGTTTTTTGAAGTTGTCATTTTTTCCCACAATTCTTTGCAAAATCAAGATTTTTTTTTTCTCTTTTTTTTTTCACAAAATTGTCATATTAGCAGGTTATTTCTCACACACAGCATATGCATACCACAAATTACACCCCAAAACACATTCTGCTATTCCTCCCGAGTATGGCGATACCACATGTGTGAGACTTTTACACAGCGTGGCCACATACAGAGGCCCAACATGCAGGGAGCCCCTTCAGGCGTTCTGGAGCACCGAGGCCAATTCTGACATTTCTCTCCTACATGTAAAAATCATCATTTATTTGCTATAAAATTACATAGAACCCCAAAACATTATATATGTTTTTTAGCAAAGACCTTAGAGAATATAATGGTGGTTGTTGCAACTTTTTATCGCGTTTTTTACGGAAAAAAAATGTTTTGTGCTTAAAAAAAAAAAAACAGTAAAGTTAGCCCAATGTTTTTGCATAATGTGAAAGATGAAGTTAGGCCGAGTAAATAGAAACCTAACATGTCACCCTTAAAAATTGCACACGCTTGTGGAATGGCGCCAAACTTCGCTACTTAAAAATCCCCATAGGCGACGCTTTAAATATTTTTGCTGGTTACATGTTTTGAGTTACAGAGGAGGTCTAGGGCCAAAATGATTGCTCTCGCTCTAACGTTCGCAGAGATACCTCACATGTGTGGTTTGAAAAGCGTTTTCATATGTGGGCGGGACTTACGTATGCGTTCGCTTCTGTATGCGAGCTCACGGGGACAGGGGCGCTTTAAAAAAAAAAATATTTTTTTATTGTTCATTTTACTTTATTTATTTTAGTTTGACGTGTTTTTCCGCCCCAAAATTTTTTTTGATCACTTTTATACCTATTACAAGGAACGTAAACATCCCTTGTAATAGGAATATGGCATGACAGGTCCTCTTTACAGTGAGATATGGGGTCAATAAGACCCCACATCTCACCTCTAGGCTGGGAAGCCTGAAAAAAAAAAAAAAAAAACAAACAATCCTGGCTTTGATCGTAGCGGTGAGTCGGTAGAAGCACCGGAGGGCGGCGGGGGGGGGGGACATCCCCTCTCGCCTCCCATAAGAATGATCAAGCGGTGGAACAGCCACTATGATTGTTGTTATGGTGTAGGGAATCGCCGGCTGAAAAAGCTAATATCTGAATGATGCCTGTAGCTGCTCCCATCATTCAGATATCCCTGCACAAAGTCAAGGACGTCATATGACGGCCGGCGGGCGGGAAGTGGTTATTGCAGAGTATTGCCGGGCATTGCGGAGTATGGCAGGGCATTGCGGAGTATGGCAGGGTATTACACAGGGGGTATTACACAGGGGGTATTGCACAGGGTATTGCAGAGTATTGCGCAGGGTATTGCAGTATTGCACAGGGTGTATTGTGCAGGGTATTGCAGAGTATTGCGCAGGGTATTGCAGAGTATTGCGCAGGGTATTGCAGAGTATTGCACAGGGTATTGCAGAGTATTTTGCAGAGTATTTTTGCAGAGTATTTTGCAGAGTATTGCGCAGGGTGATGCAGAGTATTGTGCAGGGTATTGCAGAGTATTGCAGAGTATTGTGCAGGGTATTGCGCAGGGTATTGCAGAGTATTGTGCAGGGTATTGCAGAGTATTGCGCAGGGTATTGCAGAGTATTTTGCAGGGTATTGCGCAGGGTATTGCAGGGTATTGCAGAGTATTGCGCAGGGTATTGCAGAGTATTTTGCAGGGTATTGCAGAGTATTGCACCAGGGTATTGCAGGGTATTGCAGAGTATTGCGCAGGGTATTGCAGAGTATTGCAGAGTATTGCACCAGGGTATTGCAGAGTATTGCACCAGGGTATTGCAGAGTATTGCACCAGGGTATTGCAGAGTATTGCACCAGGGTATTGCAGAGTATTGCACCAGGTTATTGCAGAGTATTGCACCAGGGTATTGCAGGGTATTTTGCAGAGTATTGGCACGGTATTTTGCAGAGTATTGGCAGGGTATTGCACAGGGATGGCTGAGCAGGGATGGATGGATGGCTGGATCTGTGACTGCAATTGTCACAGATCCAGCCCACAGTGCTGCTGCTGCCATCCGCTCTCTCCCCCTCCCCTCTCACACTGTACCGATCGGTACAGAGAGGGGAGAGAGGAACCGGCGTCATCACATGACGCCGGTCTGTTTACAAGTGATTGCTCCGTCATTTGACGGAGCGATCACGTGATAAACGGCCGCTATCAGCGGCGATTTACCGCGATTCGTGATGCGCCGGGTCCTCTGGACCCGGCGGTCACGGAGTTTCCCGTGTGCGCGCCCCAGGGGGCGCGCGGGAGCGTGATTCTGGGAGGACGTTATATAACGTCCTCCCAGAGTTAAGCAACCACCTTGTCGACGTTATTCGTCGGCAGGTGGTTGTTAACTGGTTAAAAAAATTAAAATAAATTTACATTAAGGGCCTCATGCCCACGGACGTTTAAAAAAAATGGTTTGTAAAAGCTAGTACAGATGCCAGGAAAAAAAGTGGCGTTTTTAACATTGAATTCAATGCACGTTTCCCCGCGCTAGCTTTCAGCCGCGTTTTTCTTTCTCTATTCCAAATCAATGTTTCCCTATGGGAGCCCATTGATTTGAATAGAGGTCGCACCAGAAGTCGGATCAAGATGATCAGACTTGCGGGGCGACTCGTGTGCTGAGAATCTTGAAGGGGAACCGCATGAAAATTATTTGCCTGAGGTTCCCCCCCTTCGGTCTGGTATGGATCTTAAGGGGAACCCTCACACCAAAAAAAAAATGGCGTAGGGGTTCCCCTAGGATCCATACCAGACCCTTATCCGAGCACGCAGCCCGGCAGGTCAGGAAAGGGGGGCGAGCGAGCGCCCCATCCTAGACCATACTAAGCCACATGCCCTCGACATGGGGGTGGGTGCTTTGGGGCAGGGGGGCACTGCACCAAAGCTTCCGCTTATCAGAATCTGGGAGCCCCTTTTAATAAGGGGGCCCCCAGATCCTGGCCCCCCACCCTTTGTGAATGAGTATGGAATACATCGTACCCCTACCCATTCACCTGGGGGAAAAAAGTGTCATTAAAAAAAACACACTAGACAGGTTTTTTAAAGTAATTTATTAGGCAGCTCCGGGGGTCTTTTTCCGACTTCGGTGATCTTCTTCCGACTTCAGTGGTCTTCTTCCGACTTCTCCGCTCTCTCCGGCCTCTTCTCCCGCTCTCCGGTGCTTTCTGCCTTCTGCCGGTCTCCCCCGCTATCTTCTGCCAGCTCTTTTACTAGCGGTGGCCCGGTCTTCATCGTCGTCTTCTTCCTTCTTTTCTTCTTCCGATGTTGACTCATGTACCCCATACTCATTCACATAGGTTGGGGGGCCGGGATCTGTGGGTCCCTTATTAAAAGGGGCTCCCAGATTCCGATAAGTCCCCCGCCCACAGACCCTGACAACCAACGGCCAGGGTTGTCGGGAAGAGGCCCTTGTCCTCATCAACATGGGGACAAGGTGCTTTGGGGTGGGGGGCGCAGTGCCCCCCTGCCCCAAAGTATCCACCCCCATGTTGAGGGCATGTGGCTTGGTATGGTTTAGGAGGGGGGGCGCTCGCTCGCCCCCCTTTTCTGACCTGCCAGGCTGCGTGCTCGGATAAGGGTCTGGTATGGATCCTGAGGGAACCCTTACGCCAATTTTTTTCTGGTGTGGGGGTTCCCCTTAAGATCCATACCAGACCGAAGGGCCTGGTATCGCCCTTGGGGTGAACCTCACGCAATTTTTTTAATTTTTTTTTAAATTTTCGCGACCCTGCCGCGAGCTCCATAACCGTGCCTGCGGGACCTGCGGACTCGATGTCCGCCGGTGTCCCGCGATCGGGTCACAGAGCTGAAGAACGCAACATCTCCCAGTTCTTCCTAGTGACATGTCACTGATCGTCTGTTCCCTTTCATCGGGAACAGGGATCAGTGATGTGTCACAACAAGCCACGCCCCCTAACAGTTAGAAGCACTCCCTAGGTCACACTTAACCCCTTCAGCTCCCCCTACAGGTTAACCCCTTCACTGCCAGTGTAATATTTACAGTAATCAGTGCATTTTTATAGCACTTGTCCCAAAATGGTGTCAAAAGTGTCCGATGTGTCCGCCATAATGTCGCAGTCACGATAAAAATCGCTGATCGCCGCCATTACTAGTAAAAAAAAAATTATAATAAAAATGCCATAAAACGACCCCCTATTTTGTAGACGCGATAACTTTTGCGCAATCCAATCAATAAACGCTTATTGCGATTTTTTTTACCAAAAATATGTAGAAGAATACATACCGGCCTAAACTGAGGAAAAAATATGTTTTTTATATATTTTTTGGGGATATTTATTATAGCAAAAAGTAAAAAATATTATTTTTTTTTCAAAATTGTCGCTATATTTTTGTTTATAGCGCAAAAAATAAAAACTGCAGAGGTGATCAAATACCACCAAAAGAAAGCTCTATTTGTGGGGAAAAAAGGACGTCAATTTTGTTTGGGAACCACATCGCACGACTGCGCAATTGTCAGTTAAAGCGACGCAGTGCCGAATCGCAAAAAGTGGCCTGGTCTTTGGCCAGCAAAATGGTCCGGGCTGAAGTGGTTAAGGAGCAAATATTGTGTCCAACACAAAATTCTGATCATTGTGGAAGACATGAAACATACTGGGAAAGGCCATTTGGGGCATCTTAGCAGACATATCCCTGGTGGTACAGTAAGGTTGGCCATACGCGGTTCACATCTCGGCCGGTTCAGCAGGAACTGGCCGAGATTCGAACGGTTAATGGGCTGGCTGAATGTATCAAGTTGATCGATCAATCAACTAGGGTTCAACCAGCCTGCCGGATTTTCTTGCGATTATCGTTAGCCACTATAAGATCCGCTAGCAATAATCACTGTCTTCTTCAGGGAAGAAGGCTTCCTGGGAGAAGACAATGGCCCGGCAGGTGGAATTCCTGCATAAACACTGTCTGTGTTGATGGGGGAAATAAGCTTGTGGTTGCAGGAAAGAAATTTGCTCCATGTATGGCCGTCCTAAGTTTGCTCATATATATGGATTAAATATTTTTTTCAAAACTGTTTGCGCATTGCATTTTTAATAGACTCAATCTCTTATGTTTGAGCTCATAAAAAACCCATCTTCCCTCTTGTGTGCTCAGCCTGTACAAATAATCACACAGATCCCAATGAAAGCAATTTTGCTGTGACTGATTCTGATCTGATTCTGTGCAGGAATCTGTAAATAGAAATGTAATGGAATAAAATAAGTGCCTTTTTAAGATGTGCTGCCACATTTCCTGCATTTGTGTTTCACACTTTGTATGTAATATTTGTTTTAAAAATACATATGATGTAGAGTCCTCACACATCAGCAACTTGCTATGTCAATAAAAAATGCGTCTTTATGCCCAACGCAGCCCGGGGACATCCATCAACGCACAGCCTGCAATTACTTTCAATGGTAACTGCAAGCTATAAAGCTTACCAGGGTAAATGCTAGCTGTATGCAGGCACTGAGCCATGTCTACAGTATTCAGCTGTCTTTTATAATTATTATGCAGAGAAATAACTGTGTATGAGGGCCCATACATAATGTCAACTAATTAAGCGACCATGTTAATCATAATTATTAACGCTGTCTTGAACACTGACCATGTCGAAAACAGGCATTCAACACCCTATGTATGAATTTCACTCAAAATAAGTAGATTTGGTTTTCTATATCCATAAAGGAAAAAGATGCAGTTTGATTGGGTGTCATATATTATGACACTTTGCATATGATCATTGCAAATTACTCTATTAAATAAGCATGTATGTGCTATGTGCCCAGTGTTTTGTGACACTAGATGGCACTCTTAACATTTAAAAACCCAGCTCTTGACTGTGCCTTATGCCCCATACACACGATCGTTTTTCATGCCGTTAAAAATGCCATTAAAAAAAATGGCCATTAAAAATGATCGTGTGTAGGCTCCAGAGCATTTTTAACGACGTGAAAAACGGCCATTAAAAATTTCGAACATGCTCTCTTTTTTCACGTCGTTTTTCATGTCGTTTTTTTTAACAACGTGAAAAACGATAGTGTGTATGCTTTAACGACGTGAAAAAAAACGCGCATGCTCAGAATCAAGTATGAGACAGGAGCGCTCGTTCTGGTAAAACTAGCGTTCGTAATGGAGATAGCACATTTGTCACGCAGTCACGGACTGAAAAGCACGAGACTGAAAAGAGCGAATCGTCGCTCAACAAACTTTACTAACATGAAGGGTGGCGCCATTCGAACGGAACTTCCCCTTTATAGTGCCGTCGTACGTGTTGTACGTCACTGCGCTTTGCTTGATCGTTTTTTTAAATGATCGTGTGTACGCAAGACAGGCTTGAGAGGAAACATGAAAAAAAACGACGCGAAAAACGGCAAGAAAAAAAATGGCAAGAAAAACGATCGTGTGTATGGGGCATTAGTTTACTGCTTTTTAATGCCTACTATAGTAATTCATTTATAGTAAAATAATTAACAATTATGTTGAAACACACAAATACAATATTTTTTTAATAAAAAAATTAAGTAAAATTGAACACTGACATTAATTTATGGCTCTTCCTTATATTCAAAAGCAAACATGTTGCTACTACCACTACCTTTACCTTGACATATTGCACTTGCAGATATATGTGGATGTTCTTGCTTTTAAATACGTGTTTTTTTAGTCAGTTATAGCTTTTTAGCTCTTTTTGCCATTTTGTCGACTGATGTCTGTTCTGAGTTCTGAGATACAAGAGGGAGGAGGAATACAGTAATAGATAAGTTATACCCCATAGTTACTAAACAAGCAGTATATACAGTATGTAATTCAGGCTTAGTTTACACATGTAGTTAAGAGGGGGTTAAAAGGAAGCCTATTTTTATTGCCCCCAACTGTATCTGCAACTGCAATATGTCTATTTCTTTACCATTTTATTTACTTAAAGGTCCCAATTTTAGCAGTAAAATGTTTGCTATTAGAATGAAAGAAGAAACCTAAATGAATTTCAGTGAACAACTTTACTTTATTTTTATTCGAAAATAATGAATTTGTGTGCTTCAACATAATTGAAAACTTTTATTATAAAATAATTGCTATGGTAAGTATTTAAAGGCAGTAAACAAAGAATAATAACTATCTATTATACCCCATCTCTGTAATTACTAAATGAGCAGAATATATTTACTTCAGGCTTAGTTTACACATGCAGTTGGGGTGGTAAAAATAGGTCATGTTTTTACCACCTCCCAACCATCTGGTTGGAGGCAGACAGATGGGGTAGTACACATGCAGCAGTCATGGTACTTTGCTTCACAGCGTGGCAAAAATAATCCCCTTTGTCGCATTTGGTAGGTGGTACTGTCGCAGAACAAAACCCATTCAAATGGTTGCGGCATAGTGTTCCCATTCAAAAACTAGTTTGTCAAAAGAAAAAAAAAAAAAAAAGCATTCAGGAGGCGACAGTAAAAGGTTGCCAGCCTCGCCTGTACTGCTCTTTGAAAAGTAATCCATCATGTAATGGCATTGGTGAAGGATGTATCAACAGCCTTTTGTTAAAACAAAAAGAAATGACCTCCATTTACCCCTTACCAACCGCCGCATGCCGATTTACGTCGGCAGCATGGCACGGGCAGGCAAATGGGCGTACTTGTACATCCCTTTGATTTTGCCGCCTAGAAGGCGCGCGCGATGTTTGACGGTGGCCCGTGATCGTGACGAGGAGAGGCACAACGGGGAGATGCCTATGTAAACAAGGCATTTCCCTGTTCTGCCTAGCAACATGACAGGGATCTACATCGGGAGCAGTGATCTCTGTCATGTTGTAGTGAGAACATCCCCCCTACAGTTAGAATCACTCCCTAGGACACACTTAACCCCTTGATTGCCCCCTAGAGTTTAACTGCTTCCTTGCCACTGTCATTTATACAGTAATCAGTGGCTATTTGTAGCTCTGATCGCTGTATAAATGACAATGGTCCCAAAATATTGTCAAAAGTGTCCAATGTGTCCGCCATAATGTCGCAGTCCCGATAAAAATCGCAGATCGCCACCATTACTAGTAAAAAATAAATAAAAAACTTTTGCCCAAACCAATCAATATACACTTATTTCGATTTTATTTTACCAAAAATATGTAGAACAATACATATCGGTCTAAACTGTGGAAAAAAATAAAAATTATATATTTTTTGGGGATATTTTATTATAGCAAAAAGGAAAAAATTGTTTTTTTCTTTCAAAATTGTCGCTCTTTTTTTGTTTATAGCACAAACAAATAAAAATAAAATTGCTCTATTTGTGGGAAAAATAGGACATCAATTTTGTTTGGGTACAACGTTGCACCACCGCGCAATTGTCAGCTAAAGCAACGCAGTGCCGAATCGCTAAAAATGCTCTGGTCAGGAAGGGGGTAAATCCTTCTAGGACTGAAGTGGTTAAAGGGGGGAAAGCATGCATAGGTTTTTTGAACATCCTTTAAAACAGACAGATAAGCAATCCTAAAGTAGAAAAAAAAAAAGTACCACAACCAGTGGTAACATGTAGCAATTTCAGGTACTGTACCTATACACCAGTTAATTTCAGCCCTTGGGGTGCCCCAAATCCCACTAGTATGGAAATATAAATGTTACCTGGTCAAAAGCCTGGCCCCACATCTTCCCATCTCCTAAATCTCTCTGTTGGCTCACTACTGAAACGGATGGCCCTACTGGTCAATCTGGTCAAATTCTGCATATCAGTGCTCCCTTGAAGTACTGAGTTTTAGAACTGGCCTGATGTGTGGGTACCTGGAGGTTCCTACTACATGGTATATGTATTATATAAGTATATAGAAATGCATTGTGCATTGTAAAATATTACCTGCAATATCATTACACACATATTTGAAGTTCATGTAGCAATATACCGTATATACTCGAGTATAAGCCGACCGAATATAAGCCGAAGCACCTAATTTTACCACAAAAGAATGGGAAAACGTATTGACTCGAGTATAAGCCTAGGGTGTCCATCTGCATGCCTCACTGTGCCTCACTTTGCCTCACTGTGTCCATGTGCATGCCTCACTGTGCCCATGCCTCACTGTGCCCATGCCTCACTGTGCCCATGCCTCACTTTGCCCATGCTTTACTGTCACTGTGCCCATGCCTCACTGTGTCCATGCCTCACTGTGCCCAATCTCTCTACCTGATATCATGCGCTGTGTGACTAGACTGACGTTTAACATGGGAGTCTATGGAAGGGGTGCCCGGGTTTGAAATTCGGTGCTCCCCGGCCATAGGTCCCCTGGACAACAAACTTTGCACACTTGTAGATAAAGAGGGGGGCAACATGTGTGCCAAGTGGGTGTCCAGGGGACCTAGGGCCGGCCGGTACCGGGTCCCCAAAATCACCAGAGAAATTACCGTTTAACATTGGAGTCTATGAAAGGGGTGCCCGGCTTTGAAAAATCGGTGCTCCCCGGCCGTAGGTCCCCCGGACAACAAACTTTGCACACTTGTAGAGGAAGAGTGGGGCTACATGTGTGCGCACAAAAATGAAGATGGACACAGACTCAAGTATAAGCCGAGGGGGGCATTTTCAGCACACAAAAAATGTGCTGAAAAACTCAGCATATACTCGAGTATATACGGTACATGGAAATTCATGATCCTTGAATTTTTTAAATTATAATTTTATCATAAGTAATATTTCACGTTTAATAACCCACAGCATCCAATCAGAGCTTGCTCTCATGAAGACAGTCACGTACACGTTTAACTAAAATTTGTGACTCTAAGTAAAAGCTATATTGGTTTGCATCGCGACTCAAGACTGCATACACAATTTAATATAAAAAGCAATCAGCGCAAAATATGTTTAAGATATATAATAACTACTGCAAGCTGAACACCAATAAGGTTGATCACACAAAAACCCAATAGATAATAACAAAAAATTTAAGTGCAGCGCAGTAAATGTCCATAAATTGATGAACAGTATTGGACACCCAGTGATGTGGAGACATCTTCAAGCGATATGTGATTTATCTTCCACCATAAGAAGAGAAATCTGCTTACCAGATATGATGGACCTTTTGAGTGAACAAGAGGTCAGATATGCTTGTTTCCACCATAGGGGAAGATGATCTTTGATGAATAGGATCCAGCAACGTGGTGTGTAAACATCAATGATAAGGGAGATATGTGGAAGAAAAAATTATGGAGAGGATCTAAGTGTAGATTGATCCTTTAATTTCCACAGCGATATAAATGACAGGCAGGGCACAGCGGCCAGAGATAAAAACACTCAGCATATAGCTGGACAGTCCAAGACAAACAGGGTACAATCAGGAGTGCACAGCAGCTAGACACGGGGCAGATGAATGTGGATGTGCGGTCAGTCCGGCCAACTCAAGTGTGCATAGCACGGCGGATAGGCGCAACAGACAATGACAGGCACGGTAGAACAATAAAAATAATAAAAGTAGCAAGCGGTGTGGAACCGAAAATGGCAGAGGATAGGACGCAGGTGACTTCACGAAAGCAAGCTCCTCCCCCGTACGCACGTTACGTCCTTACGGACTTCGTCAGCGGTGGGTGGAGCTACTACGTCACCCGACATCTGTATGTACCAGCCTGGTTGCCATGGAGAGCATCGTATGGGCGGGACAGGCAGCAATCGGAAAACCGGAAGCTAGACATGTCATATGCAAACAATACGGCGGACTTTCCTGTGGGGTCACCAGATGTGGCTGTTACCATGAAATCAACATATAATATTACATGTTATATAAAAGCAATATATAAAACCTCATACATAAGAAAAGCAATCATGTTGCAATATAACGAACACCCGTGGCCATCCAATATGTTAAACAAAAATAATTATATATGTAAAGATACAATATATAAAATATTGATAAATGTTTAAAAAGGGGGGGGGGAATTCCTATAAACAAATAAAAATATATATAACGTACAGCAAAAAATGAAGATGAGAAAACGAAAAGATCCCAACTGCCTCACTTATTTGAAATGAAGCAGTTGAGATCGAAATCTACATTGAACCCCCCTGGCACAAGTACCTGGGTCTCATGGATCCAAAATGACTCACGTTTGACTGAGTTGTCGGATTAAATTTCCACCTCTCCAGTGGGGTCTGACTCTTTCAAGGCCCCAAAATTTGAGGCATTTAGGGTCTCTGTTGTGAAATAGTCTAAAATGCTTTGAAACATTATGGGTTCTAACGCCATTGATAATGTTGTTAACATGTTCACCAATGCGAACATGAAGGGGCCTGGAAGTCCTCCCTATGTAATGGAGACCGCAATCACATTCAAGAACATAAACAACTCCCATAGTGTTACATGTGATGAGATTTTTGAAAGGATAGGTTTTACCCGTAGTGGGAGCACTAAAATCTTTTCTTCGTTTCAGATTATGTTTACACTTCTTACACGGTGGACATCTGCCACATGCGTAAAAAACAGTCATAAGGGGGAAGATTTGACTTTCTTTCACTACTGGCGGGTCAACCACACTCGGAGAAATGACATCTCTTAGCGTGGGTGCCCTCCTATAAATGAACCTGGGTCGGGATGGTATTATAGCCCCCAGTACACAATCTTTTTTTAAAATATCCCAGTGCTTCATAATGATTTTCTCAAATTTTTTATGCTGAATGTTGTAATCCAAGATGATTCTAAGTTCGGTATTAGCTGGATTAGATGACACCCTTGGTCGTGAACCAGTCACCAATAATGATCTATCCATATTTCCGACTCTTTGAATTTCACCAGTGATCTCATCCTTACTGTACCCTTTTTGTAGAAACCGTTCAGCGAGAAGATCCGACTGTGCAAAATAATCTGACCCAGAGGTACAATTTTGTCGTAAGCGAATGAATTGACCCCTGGGTATGTTGCACAGCCAAGATTTGTGATGGCAGCTATCAAGGGGTATATACCCATTCCTGTCTGACTGTTTAAAATGTTTTTTAGTTTTAAAGGAATAACCCTCTCTGAAAATTTCTAGATCCAGGAATGTTATGCTAGAAGCATCAGCATTCCAGGTCAGTCTAATGTTTTTGGTGTTGCCATTTAGCTTGGACATGAATAATTGTAAACTCGTCATGTTGCCCTCCAAAATAATAATGAGATCATCAATGTAATTGTAACGACAGGGGTTAACGTTGTTTAAATATATTCCGTTCTCGAACATTCTAAATATATTCCATTCTCCAGTAAGTCCTTGAGGGTAGAGTGCTTTAGCCATCCCTACTGTGCCTCCATTGGCCTGTGTCCTCTTGTAGCTGTCCTTCCGGCTGTGGGAATCAATCCGCTGCTTGCCACCAATGGAACGACAGGGGTTAACGTTGTTTAAATATATTCCATTCTCGAACACACGACAGCTACCAGACACTCCAACCAGCCTAATAAGACCCCATACAAATATTTCTCCCCGCACAAACGAGACAACGCTCTGTCTTGAAGTTCCAAAAACAGGGAATGAATCTTTATTACAAGCACATGGTAACACTTCAAAACACTTCCCTCCCATCCTTGGGGAACAGGGCGAGTTAAACTGTCCAATGACAATGGTGATACAGGTCAGGTGTGTTCAAACTTCTTCAGTAAACAGTCTTAGCAGGAGGTGTTGCTGGAGTGATTCCCCCCCCCCCTTTCCTCACAGCAAGACACTTAAACATCCCATAATAGGCAGCCAGACGGTCTACCAAGCTCCAATCCACATCACCACAAACAACAATGAAAAGGTCTTTGGAAGCTAGTCTGGATTTAATCTACATTACACAGGCAGCCAGGTGGTTAGAGTTGAAAACATCAGCATCTCTCAATTAACCTGTTGAGTTCAGAATCAAAAAAGAAGAGAGGGGGACTCGGATAGTATATTACCTCAAAACAGCTTTATTCCGATCATCAAGGTACAAAACAGGAATGCAAGGTTCCTAAAAATAGTTTAAAATTGCCGGCATAAAGGTCCTAGCGTTCACCCGTGCTTCCGGGTCACGCGATAATAGTGACGTCAGCGCGTAGCACCGCCCTGACTAGTTTCGTTTCCAAAAAACGATATCAAAAGGGCACGGGCGACGCACTGAATCGTCACTCTATTTATACATGTGAGGCGCATCCAAGCCTCGTTTTCGTTTCGGCGGCCATGACTGTGAGGTCGAATCCAGCCCTCGATTTCAATTCATTATTGCGGAGGGAGGGAACACAATCAGGTCTAAAACCTCCATCTCTACTACTGGCACCTCCCTAACGAAAAGGAGGACGTAGGACGCGCTTGATCTATCTCCTCCGTTATGTTAATGCTACATAAATCTACATGCAACTTATCCTTGACATAAATATACACCTTATAGTTTTACAATCTGGATAACATGTATCAAGCAAATACTCCTGTCATTAATGGAGCTAAAATATAAAAATATAAGAAAAAAATTAAATTAAAAATTAAAAAAGGACTCAATTGGAAGATCTACCTTCCGGTAATGTCACCTACTGCACCCTACAGGACAGACAATCTAGTTGTATGATAGAAAAGATTGTCTGCGCTAAACAAAACATCCTAAAAAAGGATGTACTCCATAATGGAGAAATTAGCTCAATCACCAAACATATGTATATATATATATAAAATTAAAGGCACTCCAATTAACAAATATAATTAAATACTTTTTGATGCATAAATTACATGAGTAAATGGAAAAATTGTATATAAGATGGTATATATGATATATAATAAATATAATTCTAATAAAGAGGGGGGGACAGAAGGGGGGAGGGGGAGGGGATGATCATGAGTTATCTATAAATGCGTTGATTTCAATGTCCACGTTCAATCCCAAAGGTCTAAGACATTTCACCCTATATATCCAACTCATTTCGAGTTTAGATATCGCTCTTCTTTTAGGCCCCCCTCTCCAATGGCTCTTCAGTTTGTCGATAGCCAGAAAGGAAGTCCCCCTAGGGTCTCTGTTATGAACATCCCTGTAGTGTCGGGATACCGAATGCCCCTTAAAACCTCTCCTTATATTTCCAATATGTTCGTTGAGTCTAACCTGAAAGGCCCGTACAGTCCTTCCTATATACTGTAACCCGCAAGGGCAAATAAGGAGATACACTACATGAGTAGTAGAACATGTAATAAAAGATTTGATATCAAACTGTTGTGACGTGCTGTTAGAAACAAAATTAAGAGTTTTACGTTCCGTGATGCGGTTAATACTGCAGACTGCGCACCTTTTGCACTTGTGATAACCCACCAAGTTTTGAAAAAACATGGGTTTATTGGTAGGGGGGTCACATACACTTGGTGCCAATGAATCCCTTAGAGAGGGGACGCCCCTAAACACCACCTGAGGTTTCTCCGGAAGTATAGGTCCCAACACTGTATCATCCTTGATACAATGTTTATGGACCAGTTTCTTCACCAAGTAGTGTTGGTTGGAAAAACCTGTGATGAATGGCGAAACGAAAGTGTTCCTTTCGTCCTTAGTAACTACTTTTTCAGCTAACAGTTGATTCCTATCCAGATGTTCAACTTCCAGGGATCTTTGTCCCAGATCTCTGGCGGAGTATCCCTTCTCCAGGAATCTCTCAGTCAGGATTTCAGCCTGTTCTCTATAATCGCTTAATTTGGTGCAATTGCGCCGTAGGCGAACAAATTGGCTTTTTGGAACCGAATTAAGCCATGAGTGATGATGACAACTGTCTTGGGGGATGAAAGCGTTCCTATCTGTGGTCTTAAAGTACGTTGAGGTAATAAACCGTCCCTCCTCTACTGTGATACACAAAATCCTGAGGGCGATCATCTCTGGGGGGTAAGAGGGGGAAGGGAGATAAATACTGTCTTGATGGTCCATCATTCCAGGTGCCCCTAGTCGGGACACGACTTACCCCTCTTACCCCCCAGAGATGATCGCCCTCGGGATTTTGTGTATCAACACGAACCATGGCGGAATAGACTTTACCCACAATATGGGGATTTTCCCAGGTCAGATCAAAATCAGAGACCCAGAGAAAGACGAGAGGAACCAGAGGAGGGAGGAGATCGAGGCAGCAAAAGAAAAAGGGTGTAGTTGGTCAGGGTATTTACAATCTTAGTTCAGCCACCCTCTCCTCTGAAGAAATATCCATTTTAGATAAAGGACTTAAATTTGCCCCCCACAACGGCTAAATAAGTTTCAGACTTATATGGATATACACAAGTATACCAGAAAACTTAGTGTGAAAAGATACATTATGTCTAACCCTAGACCGGAGGTCTGTGGGTTCTTTTTTAAACAATTGGACTACATCAGCCACCAGTGGAGGAAACAGTGCAACGAGAGGCAGAGGGAACGTAAGGACTTCGGAGTCGTGATACCCCCAGGATCAGTACTAATACCCCGCAGAGGGTGATATCTGCAGGCTCTTCTGACCTTGCCACAGCGGAGGTCCAACTTTTGTGGTAAGGTACCCATCTTGATTCCCTATACACCGTGGTGGATGCAGTTCTCTTGTGATCTCTGTGGATCTATCCTGGGCTCTACCTTTTTCCAACATTTCCTCACAACCCCTTGCTTTTTCATCTGAACCTATTTTTTGTTGCATTGGAACTGTTTGTCCTATTGGACTTCTTCTGAACTTTTAAGGAATAGACTTTTTCCATTTCTGCCTTCTCAATATTTAGAGCACTATTACAGTTACAACTGATAACAGCATTGAGCTTTATATGTTTTATTTAAATATCACTTACTAGTTTAGCATGCTGTCCAATAACTTGTGCTTTAAACACCACAGATTGGTCTAGCCTACTGTCTAGGTATATTTATGAATTTTTCATTTTTTGGTTTGAACACTATCTCAGCAATTTGAGGAGGGGTTGATTCCCCGCTTTTGCTTATACTTTTTGGTGTTTATATATATATATATATCACTTTATTTATATTTTTTTCACATTTTTAGAGTAACTCTCATGAGTGTTTTATTCTTTTCACATGTCTGTGCGCGACATCTTTTAATTTACTATTTTACTTGATATGGTTTCACATATTTTTTATGTCGCAGCCTAGCTGCTAATTAGCACGATATTTTCATTTGTTTACATTAGCGCAGTATTACTTTTTATTATTGAGTTCAGAATCAAACAACCAGTAAATAGTCCTTTACAGTTATCCTGGGAAATACCGTGAATTAATATTACAGACCCATTTCAAAGCAATCCAAGACATACAGTATTCTCAATGTCCATTATTTTCTGGCTCATACTTTATAAGAACTTCTGGGTTCCACGGGCCCTCCCGTTACATCTCTCCCCTTTCGGCAGGAGACTAACACAGGAGGAGACCCCAGACGGGTTGACTCTGAAGTTAGTCCCTAGTTCCCTTCCTCTAATGCCTGGAAAACCCATCAGCATTGCCATTTTGCTTAATGGGTCAGTAGCTGATGGTGAAGTTGTAAGGTTGTAGGGCGAATAATGGAATTCAGTTCTGGAACAGTCACTTGCTTTGCTCTCTCAATGGCTCCCAAAACTTGTTGCTGACGCTCTTGGGAGAGTTAAGGCAAAACCTGGGCGCAAATCCCATTTAACCTTTTGACAATTTCAGCCTGTTTGTGCATTTCAATGTTCAAGCCATGGGACATCTCATAATACATGACGTAGTGTCGTTGCATCTCCGATTTCTCACTGGCCAACTTGTCACATTCCAATTTTAGACTGTGATATTGTGCCTGATCTAAGGTACATGTCGGGGGAGATAGTCTTACCCGGGTCTCGGCAGCAAGCGGGTCAGTTCCAGCAGCACGGGTCTGGGCACAGGTAGTCACTGGGTTGGCTTCAGCGGGGCCCATCGCGGCATAAGCAGAAACAACGGGGGCCAAATCATTCCCCAGTAGTACATCCGCTGGCAAATCCTTCATCACCCCCACATTCACGTGTCCCGAACCAACCCCCCAATCCAGGTGAACACAGGCAACGGGTAGCCGGAAGACGGTGCCTCCCGCTACTCTTACGGCTACAGTGTCTCCGGTATGTTGGCTCTCTGGGATGAGGTTCTTCTGTAGTAGGGTCATGGTGGTGCCAGTATTGGCTACCTTTCCATTGACCCAGACAGTCTGCCTGTGTTGCTGCCGGTTGTCCCGGTTAGCTGCTTGTATTGGATCAGCCTCGTGCAGGACACTCCAATGTTCTTCCTCCTCAACACAGTGGGCCGCAGGTATGGATGTGTGGGGGTTCCCCCTTGCTGGCTGTCTCCATGACTGGGACTGCCTGGCTGGATTTAACGGACAGTCTGGCTTTTTGTGCCCTAGCTGTTTACACCCGAAACACCTGATGGGTTGTGAGTAGCCCTGGGAGTTGGACCTGGGCTGCTGAGAATAAGTGGCCGCTGGAGGTGATGCTGTAGGGTGGCACGACTGGGGTTGGTAGGCAATAGCCAGAGGGGGTGCCACTGATCGATAATCCACCCGAGCTGTTGTTTTGACCACAGGGTTATCCAGTTTGTGGGCGTCTGTGTATTCGTCCGCCAAGCGAGCTGCTTCAGGCAAGGTGAAAGGTTTTCGGTCCTGGACCCACTCTCTGACTTCCAGGGACAGTTTGTCAAAGAAGTGCTCCAGCAGGAACACCTGCAGCACCTCTTACCCGGATTCTGCTTGGCATCCAGTGACCCAGTGGGATGCAGTGCGGTGTAGGCGGCATGCCCACTCGGTATACGAGTCTCCAGTCTGCTTTCTCGTCTCTCGGAACCACCTCTGGTATGCCTCCGGTGTGACGGCATACCTGGCCAACAGTGCTTCTTTTACCAGTCCACAGTTCATAATATCCTCGTCTGGGATGGCCCTGAACGCTTCACTGGCCCGGCCGGACAGTTTCCCAGACAAAACGGTAACCCATTCCTCTGTGGGCACCCGGTGTAGGGCACATTGCCGTTCAAAATCAGCAAGGTACCCATCAATCTCCCCTTCTGTTTCAATGAAATTTTTAAAAGCAGTAAAATGTATCTTTCTCCTTTCAGTTGGTGCTGCTCTGACTTCTGCTGCTGCAGCACCTCTTTGCTGTATCAAATTTACGTCCACAGCCGCTATAACTCGGTCTATGATCTCCGCTGTAGGGTTAGGACCATAATGTGCCAGTCTTATGTTAACAGCCCGATCAAAACTTGCCTCTTCGGGTGTCCTGTCTGTTACGCTGGGCCTTTCGGTTCCATCCATTTCGACTAGTTCTCTGATAATGTCCCTCTTCTTACGGTTGTTGGCCGGTCTTCCCCGGTTCTCCAGTAAGTCCTTGAGGGTAGAGTGCTTTAGCCGTCCCTACTGTGCCTCCATTGGCCTGTGTCCTCTTGTAGCTGTCCTTCCGGCTGTGGGAATCAATCCGCTGCTTGCCACCAATGGAACGACAGGGGTTAACGTTGTTTAAATATATTCCATTCTCGAACACACGACAGCTACCAGACACTCCAACCAGCCTAATAAGACCCCATACAAATATTTCTCCCCGCACAAACGAGACAACGCTCTGTCTTGAAGTTCCAAAAACAGGGAATGAATCTTTATTACAAGCACATGGTAACACTTCAAAACACTTCCCTCCCATCCTTGGGGAACAGGGCGAGTTAAACTGTCCAATGACAATGGTGATACAGGTCAGGTGTGTTCAAACTTCTTCAGTAAACAGTCTTAGCAGGAGGTGTTGCTCTTTCCTCACAGCAAGACACTTAAACATCCCATAATAGGCAGCCAGACGGTCTACCAAGCTCCAATCCACATCACCACAAACAACAATGAAAAGGTCTTTGGAAGCTAGTCTGGATTTAATCTACATTACACAGGCAGCCAGGTGGTTAGAGTTGAAAACATCAGCATCTCTCAATTAACATGTTGAGTTCAGAATCAAAAAAGAAGAGGGGGGGACTCGGATAGTATATTACCTCAAAACAGCTTTATTCTGATCATCAAGGTACAAAACAGGAATGCAAGGTTCCTAAAAATAGTTTAAAATTGCCGGCATAAAGGTCCTAGCGTTCACCCGTGCTTCCGGGGTCACGTGATAATAGTGACGTCAGCGCGTAGCACCGCCCTGACTAGTTTCGCACAAAATAGACAACGCTCTGTCTTGAAGTTCCAAAAACAGGGAATGAATCTTTATTACAAGCACATGGTAACACACTTCCCTTCAAAACACTTCCCCCCCCACCCTGGGGGAACAGGGCGGGTTAAACTGTCCAATGACAATGGTGATACAGGTCAGGTGTGTTCAAACTTCTCCTTCAGTAAACAGTCTTAGCAGGAGGGGTTGCTGGAGTGATTCCCCCTCCTTTCCTCACAGCTAGACACGTAAACATCCCATAATAGGCAGCCAGACGGTCTACCAAGCTCCAATCCACATCACCACAAACAACAATGAAAAGGTCTTTGGAAGCTAGTCTGGATTTAATCTACATTACACAGGCAGCCAGGTGGTTAGAGTTGAAGACATCAGCATCTCTCAATTAACCTGTTGAGTTCCGAAACAAACAACCAGTAAATAGTCCTTTACAGATATCCTGGGAAATACTGTGGATTAATATTACAGACCCATTTCAAAGCAATCCAAGACATATTCTCAATGTCCATTATTTTCTGGCTCATGCTTTCTAAGAACTTCTGGGTTCCACGGGCCCTCCCGTTACAGTAATGATAATAGCACTTTAATTGGGCTGGTTTATCGTTAAATATGGTCTCCTCCTCCCATAGTGCCATGAATAAATTGGCCACGCTTGGTGCGAAACGTGCCCCCATAGCGACGCCGAGTATTTGCAGGAAGAATCTATGATCGTACCAAAAATAATTCCTAGCCAAACAAAATTCAAGTGCATCTATAAGGAAACTAATTTATAAGGGAGGGAGGTCCAATGTATCCAAAGCCCATTTAACTACTTTAATGGCATCCTGGTGGCCAATGATCGTGTACAATGAGCCCACGTCTGCCGTGACCAGAGAACTATTGTCACTTGCAGGCGTGGACTCAATGATCTGTATAGCATGTCTAGTGTCTTTAAGGTAGGCAGTGGTGGTACAGACCAAAGGTTTAAGAAAATGATCAATGTACTGGCCCAGTCGTGCAGTGACCGAATCGATCCCATTAACAATGGGTCTCCCAGGTGGTGCCTGAGCATTTTTATGCACCTTAGGCAAAAAATAGATGATCGGTCTCCTGCACGCACTGGGATCCAAGTACAAAGCTTCTTTTTTGGTTAAGACCCCATTTTGTTTACCTTGCTCTATGAGAACCTGAAGTTCCTTTTTATAAATGAATACAGGATCCCTAGTCATGAATTGATAAGTGGATTGGTCTGACAATAGTCTATTAATTTCTTCATTATAAAAAGTTTTACTCATGACCACCAGCCCACCCCCCTTGTCAGCGGGTCTTACTACGACATTTTTATTTTTCTCCAAAGAGGCTATACCTAATTTCAAATAGTGAAGATCCCTCACTTTTTAAATTTTTAAACAATCCAGATCAGTGGCGACCATAATTTAAATACTTCAATATGTTTATGATCATGTTTTGGAGGGTTAAAAGTGGATTTATTAGCTAAATGAGAATGAATCTCATGAGGCAATACAGAAACGGAAGTGGTGGCAGGAACAGCTGGTTTGTAAAGAAAGTGGCGTTTGATATTTAAAGTCCTTACAAAACTTTGTAGACTTATATACGCTTGGAACTTGTTGAAATTTCGAACAGGAGCGACCTTAAGTCCTTTATCAAGGACCCTAAGTTCCTCCACTGAAAGATCCAAACCACTTATGTTGAAAACCCCAGCCTTTGCCTTTTGAGTTCTTCTTCCGGCTCTTCTTCCTCTCTTGATCTTCTTTTTCCACCCTGTTTCGCCCCCGTGGGGGTTTGTCCCCATGGGTCTTCCTCACTTTGAGAATTAGCTTCATGGGACAGTGGTGCAAAACGGTTTTGAATGGGAATCGGAGCATGATCAAGATACGGCTCGTTGCCCCTTGAATAGTCATTACTCCTACCATAAGAATTTTGATTCTGATAATAGAAACTTTCCCTATTGGGGGGACCATTAGAATTATGTCCTCTGTTAGAACGTGAGGTATCACCATGGTCCCGCCAATTATTTTGTTCATATGAGGATGGATAATAGTGAGGAGTTCCTTTGCCTCGCCCCCCTTTATTGGGATTGCCCCTACCGTTGGGGCGTCCCCCACCACGATTTGGCTGACCCCTAGCGGGTGGGGCTCTAGATGTAACGGGAGTGGATAAGGCAGGGATAAGAGGAGTATGTGATAGAGGTACACTGCCGGACCCTGATTCAGGGCCAGGGACCTTGGATTGCCATTTGAAAATCTCTCTTCTGGCAAAATCACCAGAGTCTCTAATGTACTTAGTTTTCTTTTTTTCCTGTATTTCCTTATCCCATTTTATAATTTTATTTTTAAGTTCACCAGATAATTGGGAAAAATCAGGAGATTCCTAAAAGGGCTTAATTTTTTGTTTGAGTTCTCCTATTTGTTTGTCTTATAATTTCATTTTCATATGTTTCCTATTGAGAAGAAGGTCAAGTAAATCCTGACCCTTCTGACAAAAAAAGTTCTGCCATTCCCGCATAGACTCGTCATCTAGAAGTCCATCATTGGGTGAAATATCCCACCTAAAACGTCTAGGGATGAGTTTGCTTTCGGTGTATTGTTCAAATGAAGCAATATCCCACCATGCTTTGATCTTTTTTTCAAAAGCAAAACCTAATTTTTTGAAACACACAGATATATCATCCGGGTAAATAGGTGAGGGTGTATCAGAGAACACCTCACTAAGTTTTACCTCCCGGTGCTCCAGAAAATGAAAAACATCCATATATGCAGCTGAGAGAAATGTGATGGATAACAGAAATAATATAAAAAGCAATCAGCGCACATATGTTTAAGATATATAATAACTACTGCAAGCTGAACACCAATAAGGTTGATCACACAAAACCCAATAGATAATAACAAAAAATGAAAGTGCAGCGCAGTAAATGTCCATAAATTGATGAACAGTATTGGACACCCAGTGATGTGGAGAAATCTTCAAGCGATATGTGACTTATCTTCCACCATAAGAAGAGAAATCTGCTTACCAGATATGATGGACCCTTTGAGTGAACAAGAGGTCAGATATGCTTGTTTTCACCATAGGGGAAGATGATCTTTGATGAATAGGATCCAGCAACGTGGTGTGTAAACATCAATGATAAGGGAGATATGTGGAAGAAAAAATGATGGAGACGATCTAAGTGTAGATTGATCATTTAATATCCACAGCGATATAAATGACAGGCAGGGCACAGCGGCCAGAGATAAAAACACTCAGCATATAGCTGGACAGTCCAAGAAAAACAGAGTACAATCAGGAGTGCACAGCAGCTAGACACAGCGGCAGATGAATGTGGATGTGCGGTCAGTCCGGCCAACTCAATTGTGCATAGCACAGCGGCTAGGCGCAACGGACAATGACAGGCACGGTAGAACAATAAAAATAATAAAAGTAGCAAGCGGTGTGGAACCGCAAATGGCAGAGGATAGGATGCGAGTGACGTCACGAAAGCAAGCTCCTCCCCTGTACGCACGTTACGTCCTTACGGACTTCGTCAGCGGTGGGTGGAGCTACTACATCACCCGACATCTGTATTTACCAGCCTGGTTACCATGGAGAGCGTCGTATGGGCGGGACAGGCAGCAATCGGAAAACCGGAAGCTAGACATGTCATATGCACACAATACGGCGGACTTTCCTGTGGGGTCACCAGATGTGGCTGTTACCATGAAATCAACATATAATATTACGTTATATAAAAGCAATGTATAAAACCTCATACATAAGAAAAGCAATCATGTTGCAATATAACGAACACCCGCGGCCATCAAATATGTTAAACAAAAATAATTATATATGTGTAGCGGGGTGTCGTTTTACCCGCAGGACTACATTTCCCGGGATGCTTTGCGGCACCCAGGGTGCCATTCCCCGCGCAAGGACTGCTGGGGTGGACTTTAAAAGAGAAGGGCGGGGCTCGTTTCTTTCTCTTGGAACGCCGCCCCCCTTGCAGGAGGATCTCCTGCACTCACTTGCTGTGCGCGCTGGGCCTGAGGCCTGGGTCTCGCGTTCCTGTTCCGGAGAGCTTCCGTTCCGCTGGGGAGTCTGCAGAGCATCCGATCCTCCTGAGGTGCCATCATCTTCTGAAGGACCAAAGACTCGGTGCATCGCGGACCACTGTGACGCCACTCACAGTAGTGGAGGAACCGGACAGGAGTCGGTCCGGTTAGGGTGAGAAAGCACCTGCTCGGAACTTTAAATTAATAACTATACCTAGACCTTCTATTGAACATAGTTATACTTTGGAGAGACTATTGTCCTGAACTCTTTTCTAACTGTGTCACGAGAGAAGTCAGAGCTGATTGCCAGGGGTTGGTAGCGGTGCATTACAGGGGCCCAAGAAACAAGCAGCCCTCTTAAGCTGAGGGTATCGCTACATATGTAAAAATACAATATATAAAATATTGATAAATGTTTAAAAAGTATATATAACGTACAGCAAAAAATGAAGATGAGAAAACGAAAAGATCCCAACTGCCTCACTTATTTGAAATGAAGCAGTTGAGATTGAAATCTACATTGAACCCCCCTGGCACAAGTACCTGGGTCTCATGGATCCAAAATGACTCACGTTGACTGAGTTGTCGGATTAAATTTCCACCTCTCCAGTGGGGTCTGACTCTTTCAAGGCCCCAAAATTTGAGGCATTTAGGGTCTCTGTTGTGAAATAGTCTAAAATGCTTTGAAACATTATGGGTTCTAACGCCATTGATAATGTTGTTAACATGTTCACCAATGCGAACATGAACGGGCCTGGAAGTCCTCCCTATGTAATGGAGTCCGCAATCACATTCAAGAACATAAACAACTCCCATAGTGTTACATGTGATGAGATTTTTGATAGGATAGGTTTTACCCGTAGTGGGAGCACTAAAATCTTTTCTCCGTTTCACATTATGTTTACACTTCTTACACGGTGGGCATCTGCCATATGCGTAAAAACTAGGGCTGTGGAAATTAACTATTAATTCCTCGATTAATCGATTAATTGTTTTGATCGATCAAAATTCTTTTGATCCATACTCACCTCTCCGCCGGCTTCAGGGAGATCTGGTGACGTCACAGACACCGGCGGGGCTTGCCGTGCCCATCTGAAGGGCTCCTTTGCTGTGCCTTCATATCTGCATGCCAGCAGGACCTTACTATCTGCCACACGCAAGGGCTGTTACACTTCCCTCTATCACTTCCCTCTATCAACCTGGGATTCTACAGCCATCCACTGGGAGTTGTGATAGTTCCCTTCACGGGACATCTACATGCTGACGGACTGATGTTAACACCTCCTCATCTGGATTCAGCAGTGGTATCGTTGTACACATTTTTATACCAGTATCATACTTAGCTACATGTTTTTATGACTGCTTTTGCTACCGTTTGGTATTACTCACACCATTTTTACAGTTTATGTAGCTACATCGATTTTATCTCCAGTGCAATATTTATTTTGTTACCTACTTGAAGACTATAAAAGTTTCAATGCTATTCCCATCGAGCGCTGCCTTTGTGTGTTTTTTGTATCCTGCTATCCGTTTTTCCAGTGGTTGGTAGCTGCACTGGGAATCAGCCTGCAAGGAGATCAGCTAAAAGTAGTTAGATCTGTATGTGCATTATAATTAATCGAAATTAGTCGATTAATCGATGAAAAAAAAAAGATGAATCGAACACGAAATTTTTAATCAGTAACAGCCCTAGTAAAAACCAGTCATAAGGGGGAAGATTTGACTTTCTTTCACTACTGGGGGGTCAACCACACTCGGAGCAATGACATCTCTTAGCGTGGGTGCCCTCCTATAAATGAACCTGGGTCGGGATCACAACTGTGTGCCTTCATTATGGATTGAATCCAAGTGCATGTTAAAAACACATGTGTGCTGCAACAAACTACAGTGCAGCACAATGCACACTGTCCTGTGTGTTGCTCTGCAGAAAAATGCAATGTATCCTTTATTCACATGTGTGCATTCCAGCCCATATTTTGAATAGGCTGTTTAACGCAATGTGCATTAACACCATTAGCAATGAAACGTAGTTAGCTGCATACTTAAAGTGTGTGTTACCGTAAATATTTTTTCTCTATGAGTGTATTCACATATGCGTATTTTATAAATCATAGTCTAGCATTTTCATATACTTCTTCCATCTAAAGTACCTGGTTGATCATGCCAGTCACCTTTATTCTTTTTCCAAACTGACCACACAAAGCACAGAAGCTCATCTGTTCTTATGTGGTCAGTTTTCATCCTTTGGCTGGCTATTCAGAGGTACAGGACACTGTACTGAGATTGTTCAGCCTCCACACCCGCACCAATCACAGCCTGCCGCTGATACACATGTCAGATGGGAAGCAGCTCTCATTGTCTGAACACTGTTTGTTTAAAATTAAATATTTAACTGTCATTCTTCTGTTTGGCCACAAGATGCCGCTGGTTTTTTTTGACACAGCTAGCGGGCTGTTCGGACAGAGATTCATAAAAGAGAGAGAGCGAGCAGGCAGCCATGGAAACAGACTGTGGAAACAGACTTCAGTGACCAGAACTGCAGCTGAGTGAAGCTACTTGTGTCCAAGATCCTGATCCTGTCCAGAGGAACGAGGAACGAGGAATTGCTTACAGGAAGACGGATGAGAGCTGAGGAACAAAACAATATACACTGCGGGACCGCATACTTATTAAAAATACATTTTGTTCTGGTCAGAGTCACCAGCGGATGCAGAGCAGACCCAGTTTGGTAAGATCGTGCATGCACCCCATTACTTTGTTGGCGCCTAGAGACTGAGACCAGGCCTGTAGATAGTTAGTAGGGTCTCTGTTTGTGTCAGGCCACAATTGTTGCTACTGTTCACTACAGGGACTCCATAACCTAAAGTGACACTTCACAATTGGAGAGCTGATGAACTTTTTTACAAACTCAAGGTAGACTGGCGTCGTGCTCAGGAGGAACACGCAGATGCATGATACAACACCGGTTAAGGGAGGGGGAAATACGGTAGAGCTTTGTAAGTTTGTAAACTGTTGTGCTGCACCGCAGGCTAGCCCGCACCACACACCCATACAGTTATTCTTGTGTTGTTTTTAGGGTATTAACAGGTAAGGTGTGGCGGTTTGGTTGTGCCCACCAGTAGGCAAATTACTTTGTCTCTCTCCTACATCCTACGTAGGGCGTCGCGCTGTGCAGCATAAGGATCCCAGCCTTTGGGCTGGGTGTCTGTAAATTTATTGTATGTTCCCAGAATTGGCGGTTGGGTTCATTTACTGCATTTAGGTAAAAATTCAGTTTTAACAAGAGCTGGTGGTGGAGTTGTTTTCCTTATTCGTGACTTCGCTGTATCCTGGGGAGCCCACCCCTGTACACGTTCTACACACACACCCTACTAATCACAGCCTGCTTCTTGAACACAGCCCCTGCTCAAGCACAGCCTGTATCTTGCCTCAGGCTGAAGACTATGGGAATACAGGCACACTTTGGGGGAGACACAAAATCTAGTGCAACTGTGCATAGTAACCAATCAGCTTCTAACTTCAGCTTTTTGAATTAAGCTTTGCCAATAAAACCTAGAATATGATTGGGAATTATGAACAGCTGCACCAGACTCTCTGTACACCAATTTTAGTAAATCTCTCTCTATGTGTCTGCCCAGTGTCCTGTAACCCTGCCCCTCACTACCAGGAAGAAGAGATGCATGGTCACATGACAGAGCTATTTAACCTTGTAGAAAAGTTAAGACACTTCATTTCTGAAACTCAATTATAGATAGTACCTTCATAGTTATAACTGTATTAGAAAGTGTCCAATGTTATATGCTCACAACTACTTAAACTTGTTAACAGTTTATGTAACTACGTCAATTATGAGGTGCTACATGCAAAGTAGATTAATGAATATTTGGGAGAGGTTTTAGCTTATTGTTAAACTCCCTTTAGTACTGTGTTGTAAATACTTGCATGTGCATTCTGTACACCTGCAGTATTCTAAAATGTGTTGGCCTGTGCCCAAAAAAGCAGGAAGAGGGCAAAGGACTAGTCATCAGAATTGACTGTGGTCTCCTGTAGCTGACCTTTCCCCAATACTGATGTAGCGGTGCCCCCACTCTCCAGAGGCCTGTAGATGACCTCCAGAGCCAGGGACAGCTGACATCCTTCTGTACAGAGTGGATTGCAAGGCATAGTGGGTGTAATGTAAGATAGATTCATGGGCGCCAGACACTTCTTGAATGCAAAGAGATTTATTTTCTCTTGAACAGAACAGTGGGTGAGAGGGTATAGGGCCAGGACACCCTTAGGTAGTTGTAATGTCAATTGGCAGGCTCCGAGGCTCAGAGGCTTCTACAGGTAGACAGCCATGCAGGGAAAGGCATCCAGCAAGACACCATATCTGCATGTGTAGAAGCACTGTCTAGTATGGTAACAGTCTTAGAACAGTTCCTAACACAAATTGTATCTAACTCCTTTACTTTTATACAGTCACTTCTTGTAGACTCTCTGCCCACTGAGCTCCCCGTCTCTCTTACTAGACTTTCTGATTCACTGCGCTATTCCAATTTTCTTACTTTAGTATCTTCCTCAAGCATCACCCCGGCTTCCCTCATGGTCCCTAGATTGACACTCTAGATACTCCTCAAGTGTCACCCCACTGGCTAGGTCCCAGGCTTGGCACCTGCTGAAGTTTCCAGATTCTTCTCTGCCCCCGGTTGGTGAGAATTCTGCTCCGGTACTTGGTTCAGCTACTCACTGTGGTCCCTGGTAACAAGGTGTTTGTTCCCTTAGTGGCGTCAGCTTGCCCTCTACCTCTGACCATGACAAGTGCTCCGGCTGGCAAAACCGTCACTTCTGGTTGGACTGCAAGCCGTAATCCCAACCCTGCGCTGCTCTCTTGCTTCTGGATAGGCCCTCAGACAGCCTAGCAGCCAGATGTGCCCAGAATAGACCCAAACTCTGGCCTAGCAGTCCGGGCAGCACAACATGCGTCCACCCAGACAGCCGTCCAGGTGACGCAGAACCCCAATTACCTGACCTCACCCAAATAAATAGGCTCTCCCAGCAGGCCAAGGGCTGAGATACTATATATATTACTAATATGTCCTTGCAATGCCCCTGTCCTATCTATTGTCACCAGATACCCAGCCATCTAGTGACAGAAGAGAGAAGTGCAGAAATTCCAGACTTAGGGTTACATCAATTGATCCCTCACAATTGGCCAAGGCAACAATACCTGACAGATACATTTAGGAGCAGCCCTGGCTATACATCAGGCTGCTACATCGTCCCCCTGCCTACAAAATTACGTCTTGGAATAATTTGAGCTCTCAAGCCTGAGAGCGAATGTCCTGGCAGAAACTGGGATAGGTGGGGAAACAAGGAAAGAATAACAATGACAACAGTACATGTGGCATACCACATGAAATAAACATGGATGTCAGATACATGAAGGAATGGTAATTCACACAGGGTAGTTAGCCATCAAACGTTATATACAATGATATTGAGGTCAGGAGACTGATGCCGCAGACACACGATCGTTTTTCACGTCGTTAAAAATGCAATTTTTTAAATTGGGCATTAAAAACGATCGTGTGCAGGCTCCAGAGCATTTTTAACGACGTGAAAAATGGCCTAAAAAAATGAGAACCTGCTCTATTTTTTCACGTCGTTTTTCACGCTGTTTTTTTTAACGACATGAAAAACGGTAGTGTGTATGCTTTTACGAGGGGAAAAAAAACGTGCATGCTCAGAATCAAGTATGAGACGGGAGCGCTCGTTCTGGTAAAATTAGCGTTCGTAATGGAGATAGCACATTCGTCACGCTGTAATGGACTGAAAAGCACAAGGCTGAAAAGAGCGAATCGTCGCTCAACAAACTTTACTAACATTAAGGGTGGCGCCATTCGAACGGAACTTCCCCTTTATAGTGCCATCGTACGTGTTGTACGTCACT
This sequence comes from Rana muscosa, assembly GCA_029206835.1. Classification (NCBI taxonomy): domain Eukaryota; kingdom Metazoa; phylum Chordata; class Amphibia; order Anura; family Ranidae; genus Rana; species Rana muscosa. Next base: position 499,830,042 of record CM055116.1, on the reverse strand, counting down.
GCGCTTTGCTCAAGCGTTTTTTTTTTAATGAACGTGTGTATGCAAGACAGGCTTGAGAGGAAACAAGAAAAATCACGTCGAGAAAAACGTTGTTTTTGAAAATGACATTAAAAACGATCGTGTGTACGCGGCCTGAGATGGCCACTCCAGAACTTTCACTTTATTCTGCTGTAGCCAATGACAGGTTGAGTTGACCTTGTGTTTTGGATCATTGACATGTTGGAATGTCCATGTACGTCCCATGTGCAGCTTCCTGGCTGATGAATGCAAATGTTCCTCCAGTATTTTTTGATATTATACTGCATTCATCTTGCCATCAATTTTGACCAAATTTCCTGTGCCTTAGTAGCTCACACATCCCCAAAACATCAGCGATCCACCTCCATGTTTCACAGTAGGAATGGTGTACCTTTCATCACAGGCCTTGTTGACTCCTCTCCAAATGTAGTGTTTATGGCTCAATTTTGGTCTTATCACTCCAAATGACTTTGTGCGTGGAAGTTTGAGGCTTGTCTCTGTGCTGTTTGGCGTATTGTAAGCTGGATACTTTGTGGCGTTTGCATAGTAATGGCTTTCTTCTGGCGACTCAACCATGCAGCCCATCTTTCTTCAAGTGCCTCCTTATTGTGCATCTTGAAACAGCCACACCACATGTTTTCAGAGAGTCCTGTATTTCACCTGTAGTTATTTGTGGGTTTTTCTTTGCATCCCGAACTATTTTCCTGGCAGTTGTGGCTGAAATTTTAGTTGGTCTAACTGACCGTGTTTTGGTTTCAACAGAACCCCTCATTTTTCACTTCTTGATTAGAGTTTCAACACTGCTGATTGGCATTCTCAATTCCTTGGATATCTTTTTATATCGCTTTCCTGTTTTATACAGTTGAACTACCTTTTCCCGCATATTTCCCGCATATTTTTTGTCAATTTTTGCTTTCCCCATGACTTAGAATCCAGAAACGTCAGTGCAGCAATGGATGAAAGATGCAAGGGTCTGTCAGAAGTCCAGAAACTCATTGACCTTTTATACACACACACTAATTATAGGCAAACAGATCACAGGAAAGGATTGTTACCTTCAATAGCCATTGAAACCGCTTTGTGTCAACTTGTGTGCATGTTATCAGGCCAAAATCACCAGGGTATGTAAACTTTTGATCAGGGTCATTTGGGTAGTTTGTGTTGTCATTATGTGTATAAAAAGCAGTGCAGCGCTAAAATCATATGTAACACAAAAAGTCCATAGGATTTATAGTACAGAAACCAGAAGAATGTTATCTGAAACACCAACAGGGAGATAGAAGGATCCTCTAGCTGTGAAACAGAGTGCTTGTATATGATCACAAGTGCAACCACTTCCGTGTATTTCCACCACCAGATACACATGCCGCTCACCTCAGAATGTGGACCTCTGTATTACCAGAAGGTCACATAAGCAGTCCCTTTAACAAGGGTAATATAAAAGATGAGAGGGCTGTCTTCATATGGTACTTCAACCGAAATCCTCAATCACTCAATAATCCCAGAAACAAACTCATAAATTGGCGTAGTTACATGAAAAATGTCAAAAAGAAATACATAGTGCTCTCCATAGATAAAAAAACTTGATTTATTTGTATAAAAAGTTACTCACAAGCGGGGCACAGACACCCTGTGCTCGGATAACAATCATGTAACATAGATGTAGAACCAGGTAGATGGCTGTCCTGACGTCGTGTAGCCCCTCGCGCGCGTATCGTCCGTGGGCAAGGACTTCCTCAGCGAAAATTAAATGGGGCCAGCATGTCAGTTCATTTATATAAGCCATATTCCTGGTGTATGCTGTATGTGAAAACGAAATCCCGCCCACCCCATAATTAGGGGACCATGTAACAAGCGCCCTCATTGGTGGCCAAGAAATATGCCAAATTCACAAACCGCAATCATTGGCTAGAGGGATATAGTAATCAAAGAACTTCCGGGTGAGGGCCCTCACATGGTATACTGCGGCTCCAATCAACGGCGGAATCACAGGGGATATCACCTCCCAGTCTATGACCTTCCGGGTCGGCGCTCCCCACGTGATCCGTCGTCAAAGCAACAGAGATAAACAGGCCTGCAGAGCGCTCCGCTCACCGCACCTACATGAAGCCGAGGGCGGAGAGGAGCGGTCACATGACACCAGATGTTAATAAAGCATGTAGGATAACAAACCCTCAGCGTGCTTAATATGCAGAGCCTCCAAGTTTACACTGTCAGATCCACTCCTACTAAGAATAAACATCCCTCCTAGCTGCTACATGGCTGTCATAAGTAATGACATATGACAATGCTAGCAGGCAGTGTTATTAATGTTGTACAGCAAACGCTGTACCCCATAGTGTGGATCTCTAAAGAATAAAAAATATATTAAAATAAAATAAAATCCGCACCAGTGGTCCCACTGTCTAAACGAAAGATATACAGTATAGAAGGGTACAGAGCAAATACAAAAATGCATATAAGCTCGCATATACACAGATCGAAAGATCTGACCATATATATGGGTATAGACACACTCCAGCACACCCCTTCTTATTATTAATTTGAGGGCCCCATGGGTCCTCAAAATGATGACAATCGTAACACTAAACAGGGGCCAGAGATGCATAAGGGTAATCAAACAGTCATAAATAGACCTGTAAAATTAATATAGAGGTCAGCACAACCATCTAACCTGTTAGACAAATATCACATACTAAATACATAATAACATATTAAAACCTAAAACAGAAAAAACACACAATGTTAGCGGTCAGATATAAAACAATTAAGATCGAACTCAACGTTCAACCCCAATGGGACCCCCACCTTCAATTCATATACCCAGAACGACTCACGTCAGCTGAGGTGCCGAATGAAGTTGCCTCCTCTCCAATGGTTCGTCACCTTCTCTATCCCCCAGAACTGCAGCCCAGATGGGCTACGGTTATGGTGGAGTCGGAAGTGCTTCGAAACATTGTGTGTAACCAACCCCTTTTTGATATTATTGACATGCTCCCCTATCCTGACGTGAAGGGGCCTAGACGTCCTACTGACATATTGTAAGCCACACTCACACTGTAGCATATACACGACCCCAGTAGTGTCACAAGTGATCAAATCCTTGATCTTATAGTTTTTTCCAGTTGCTGATGCCACAAACTCCTTCCGCTTTTTTAAATTCTTTCTGGCCTGTCGACATGGTGGGCAACGACCACATTTGTGAAAGCCAGTCAGAAAATCAAAGATTCTGTTCTCAGAATGGGTAGGAGGGTCAATGACCCCAGGGGCTAATGTGTCCCTTAAGGAAGGTGCTTTTTTATAAATGAATTGCGGACGGTCAGAAAGTAAGGGGCCTAAGATCCTATCATGCTTAAGGATTGGCCAGTGCTTCTGTACAATCCTCTCAAACTTCCTATATTGAATATTAAATTCTAAGATCATTCGTGTCCTTGTAGGATCATTATGATTAACCTTAGGGACATTTGACACAAGTGCTTTTCTGTCCATATTGCGGACATTTTCCATTTCTGTACCTAAGATATTCTTATCATATCCTTTTTCAACGAATCTTGAGGCCAATACCTGTGACTGTGAGATAAAATCACCTACATTGGTGCAATTGCGCCTCAGGTGTATAAATTGCCCTCTCGGTATATTACACAACCACTTGGAATGGTGACAGCTTTCAATGGGGATAAAAGCGTTACGATCTGTGGCCTTAAAATGAGTGGTCATATTAATCCTGTCCCCATTCTTGGTTAGATCAAGATCCAAAAAGACCAATCTATCCAAACTAATGTTCCATGTTAGAACAATGTTCATACTGTTAGCATTCAGTTTAGATGCAAACTCATTAAAGCTTGCTCGATCACCATCCCAGATCATAATAAGGTCGTCAATGTACCTCTGGTAGCATAATAACTGTGGGGGTTTGTTCTTGAATACGGCCTTTTCCTCCCAGTGTGCCATAAATAAGTTGGCAACACTGGGAGCAAACCGAGCCCCCATAGCTACCCCTCTGGTTTGAAGGAAAAATTGCCTACCATACCAGAAATAATTATTTGATAAGCAAAAGGTAAGACTGTCAATCAAAAAGTTTCGATGTCTTCTAGACAAACCAGATGTTCCTAGTGCCCAACTGACTGAGGATAAAGCATCCTCATGACTGATGATCGTATATAACGAACTGACATCGGCCGTGATCAGAAGGCAAGAGGGCGTGATTGCCAGAGACTCCAGAATTTGTATGACATGTTTGGTGTCTTTAAGAAATGCGTCAGTTTTTGTCACTAACGGCTGGAGGAAGGAACCTATATATTGACCAAGTCGGGAAGTGACCGAATCGATCCCATTTACTATGGGTCTCCCAGGTGGGTTGGTGCTATCCTTATGGACCTTTGGTAAAAAATAAATAATGGGTGTGCGGCAAAACAGAGGATCTAAATAAAGTGCCTCCTTCAGGCTCAACACTCCTATATGTTTCCCCCTTTCTACCAAAATGTGGAGTTCTTCCTTAAATTCAAGCATAGGATCTCTTGTCATAATGCTATAAGTGTTGGTATCACTAAGGAGATTGTCCATTTCGTTCTTATAGTAGGCCTTACTGAGTACCACCAGCCCTCCCCCTTATCAGCAGGGCATATGACCAGGTCCTTCCTCTCCGTCAGAGATTTTATACCGTTCTGGATATAAACAGGATCATTCACCTTACGGATTTTCAACTTTTCCAAATCCCTCGCAACCATATTCCTAAACACCTCAAGATGCTTAGTGTCTGATGCGGGGGGGGGTTGAAAACGGATTTATTCCGCAGAGTAGAATGGTGACTTGTCTGACTTATTGGTGCACTTAATGTCCTAGTGGACAGGGTATTCAAAAAGTATTTTTTAATATTCAAACTACGAATGAACTTTTGCAAGTTAACATACGTTTGAAATTTGTTTTAATTACGAGTGGGGGCATATTTGAGACCCTTATCGAGTACTTTGATTTCTTCTTCGCTAAGGGGTGTTCCACTCAAATTATAAATCCCTGCACCTATTGGGGCTTTACTCTTTTGAGTTCTCCTGCCTCCTCTCCTTCCTCTCTTGCTTTTCTTTTTCGCAGGGGCACCCCTTCCTGTGATGGCTGCTGGGGTTGTGTTCCCCTCCAGCCTCCCGGATTGGGGGGGATGAAGGGTGCACCTCTCCCTGCACCTCTTGGTGCTCCGCGAAAATCCCCACCTCCACGTGGGCCCTTATAGGCCAGGGGTGAAAAGCGGTTATGTATAGGTAATTGGTTTACGTGTTGTGGCGGAGCTGGACCTCCATAGGCAAAGGTATCATAATTATTGTGTGCATAGTTGTTCTGATAGTGGTTAGATCGATTACCTCTATCAGCATAAGGACCATTGTACTCACTATTATGTGAGTAATTAGGCTGCTGTTGCTGGTAGCCACCATAAGAGTCATTCCCCCTCGGGGGTGCATTATATACCTGATGCCGATATGGGGAATGATGGTAACCACCTCTCTTTCCCCGTCCTCTTTTATTTTTACCCTTTTTATTGAAGACTTCCTGATAGTGACCATCATTCAGAGGTGTTCCCATAACCGGATAATCCAAATTATCATAGACATAGACCTCGCCCCCCCTAGGAGTAGGGAGTGGGGTATTGGCCATGTCTACATTAGACGGGTCCGGGTTCACCTGTGTAGAACTCACATCTGGAGGGGCCACTTGCCACTTAAACACACTATTTTTTCCAAAGTCATCCAGATCTCTGATGAACTTTTTCTTTTTCTTTTTCTTATTTTGAGTCTCTGTATCCCATTTAATTAATTTATTTTTCAATTCCATGGATAATCTCAGGAATTCCTCAGATTCTTTAAAGGGTTCCAAGGTAGTCCTCAGGTCCCTAATCTGAACCTCCAGCATTTTCATTTTTCTTTGTTTCCTAAGTAATAAAAATTCTAATAATTCTAGACCCTTTTTAATAAAAAAAATTCCCCATTCTATGATGGCCTCATCATCCATAAGACCGTAATTTCGCTGAGGAAGTCCTTGCCCACGGACGATACGAGTGTGAGGGGCTACACGACGTCAGGACAGCCATCTACCTGGTTCTACATCTATGTTACATGATTGTTATCCGAGCACAGGGTGTCTGTGCCCCGCTTGTGAGTAACTTTTTATACAAATAAATCAAGTGTTTTTTATCTATGGAGAGCACTATGTATTTCTTTTTGACATTTTTCATGTAACTACGCCAATTTATGAGTTCGTTTCTGGGATTATTGAGTGATTGAGGATTTCGGTTGAAGTACCATATGAAGACAGCCCTCTCATCTTTTACATTACCCTTGTTAAAGGGACTGCTTATGTGACCTTCTGGTAATACAGAGGTCCACATTCTGAGGTGAGCGGCCTGTGTATCTGGTGGTGGAAATACACGGAAGTAGTTGCACTTGTGATCATATACAAGCACTCTGTTTCACAGCTAGAGGATCCTTCTATCTCCCTGTTGGTGTTACAGATAACATTCTTCTGGTTTCTGAACTATACATCCTATGGACTTTTTGTGTTACATATGATTTTAGTGCTGCACTGCTTTTTATACACGTTACATTTAAGGATTTATATTTTGACCTTCAGTGTTCAGCTGCATTGTGTTAGGATTGGTTTTGCGCTGTCTGTTTTTTTCTACTGTGTTGTCATTATGATTTAAAAAGAGTAAACACAGTTGATTGATAATAAATGGCTTCAGCCAACCAAATGGCTTCAGTCACTCACCATGAGTGAAAGAAAAGTTTTTGTGTTATCATTCATATTCTCTGAAAAATGGCCAAGACATCATAAATTCTGCCAGGGTATGTAAACTTATGAGCACAACGTGAGTTAACATGAGCCTCATATAAATTCCCTGTCCCTCCTTGTCCAAGGGAGACGCTCTGGTGCAGCAACACCTGAAAGAGAAACAAACAGCAATGCAAATGCATCCTATACCTATAAGAATATGTACATAAGTATTTAAGTAATTATTATTTGTCCTTAGCCAAGTACACCCTATCATACAATTACATCCTATACATAATGAAAGTGGGCCCCATTCTCAGCCGAGAATGCCACACCTCCATTTTTATTTTTTAAATCAAAACTTTCCTTAGTGTTTTATATCGAGTAAACAGTTCTGATGTATGGGTTAGTCCATTATTCACACAGACGGTAAGAATTTTCCCCTTTGCCACAGCTCATCCTACCTGGCTAACTACACCCCCCCCCCCCTAGTGTCCTTGACATGTCATAGTCCATCAAATTTTCACTTAGGGTGAACAACATTTCCCAGCAGTTTCCCTTCTTCTTTAGGGATAACTCTGGGGACAAGAAGGCACAGCTGCATTCAGATAACAAGCAGCAAGGCCATGGTGCAAGGGACTGCACTTTGGGACATAGATCCCCTTGTAATAATTTCAATCTATCCACATGACAGCTGGAGACTGAGAAGAATCACCCCGAAACTTCAAGTACTAGCCAACGTGGCTTGGGCGCGCACTCCCTGTTTCTGCCAGCAGCGATAAGTCCAACATTGGAAAAAAATAATCCGGGACACTTTTTTGCATGTAGGCGGAGCCTTGCTATAATTAGGGGACGGGCATTAGTTTGTAGGCGTGTCACACCCTAGTAGAGAAATGGGCGTGGTTTACATAGGTAGTGGGAGTGGCTTAAATGGGCGTGGCTCAAAGGGTGTGTGGTTAGAGTCTGAGATGAATGAGGGATGGAGGGAGAAAGAAAGGGAGAAAGAAAGAGAGAAAGAAAGAGGGAGGGAAGGAGAGAGAAGGAAGGATGGTGGGACAGCAGGCCCAGATCCTACACCACAATAGAAATATGTGTATTCCAGAGTTTAACAATCATCAGAGAAAGATACTCCAAACACTTGGTGTTAGCGATTCAATCATCCCGGCACCATGGTTGTTATGGTGTCAGGATGATTGAAGCGCATTATTTCTATTATTACATTGTAATATAGAATGAAATTATTCAACTCACCATAATGCAGAATCAATGTTAGCCCAGAGTGTGTCACCTGCCACGTCGCCTGCCACCAGATGCCATCAGGTGCCCCCAGCAGGGTCAGTCCTTACATTAGGTGCCCCCAGCGGAGTCCATCCTTACATCAAGCGTACCCAGCGGAGTCCCTCCATACATCAGGCATACCCAGCGGAGTCCCTCCTTACATCAGGTGTCCCCCCATTGGAGCCCCCCTTAATCAGGTGTGTCCCCCATTGGAGCCCCCCTTAACCAGGTGTCCCCCCATTGGAGCCCCCCTTAGTCAGGTGTCCCCCATTGGAGCCCCCCTTTACCAGGTGTCCCCCCCATTGGAGCCCTCCTTAGTCAGGTGTCCCCCTATTGGAGCTGTCATTGCATCGGTATAGCCGGTGTCTCCTGTCTCGGCCACAATTAGTTTCCCGTTCCCTGAGGGGGAACAAAGTAGAGGCGGAGCCGGCCGCAATAAAAATTAAACTGCGGGGGGTGGGCGGTGCCACAGCTAAATTTCTATTGCAGCCAAAACACAGATGGCTAGGTAGTACAATAGAAAATAAAGCTTCTGCAGCGCCGCCCACCCACGCCCCTACTATATGGCTACATCAGTTGGAACCATTACGGCCAACTAACATGGCGTTGTAAATTTTTCTAACTAGGAAAAACCTATTTATCCCCATTGCTTCAGCGTCTCCTGTCCTCCTGCAGGTGTATCTATATTATTAAATTATTGGCTGCTATCATCTTAGGAATATTACCTTATAACCCACATCTACATGCTGTGCTCCTGTGCTCCTGAAGAAGCGTGACTGCATGCGGAACTTGTCGAGCGAATGCAACATCTCTTTCAACAACTCATACCGCACTACTTCTACCTCATCTACTTTGTGGAATGTCTATTATATGGAATAACCTTGTACAGTATTTCCTTCATCTTCCTATTGAGGGTTTTGGCTTCCTTTATCCAATGGCGGTATTGTTGTATTGATCCAATCCTGTGGGCCTTTTTTAACAAGTCTGTTTATATTTGTATCTACGCTCAATAAATTTATACTTTTTTAATCATTTTGTATTACTGTGCCTAAAAAGTCCAAGTCCCAAAATTCCTAATTTTTCAAGGTTTGTTTCTAGGACAAGGGACTTACCTGCAGATGCAGCAGGTGCCATGGTGGTTCTGTATACCCTGATCTATGCTTTTCTTCTGCTTGAACTAGTCTACTTTTAATGATCCAGGTAAAGAGAATTATAGTTTGGATTGGCCTTGGAGAGTGTGGCCAACTTCACTGGGATAAGCCAAAATAGTGCCAATGCCTGGTGCATGTGCAGTGGTTTCAGGAAGTGTCAGGAATTACATCACTTCTATGCATGGACATTTAAATTTAGACCAGTGTCATCCAAAACAGCCATACCAGGGGACACATCCAGAGTAGCCTCTGCAGCACCTGAGTTTTTTTTGCACTGGGGCATGGCCATCAAATTTCTGGTACCATCAGCTCACATCACCTTCCTACCTCCCAGCTTCTGTTGAGGCTTACACTGGCACTTTAATCTCTAGCCTAGCAGCCGCATGCACAGCGGGTTGACCACGCCCACTTCACAGCTGCCGAGAGAGGACACCCAATGGTGTTGCAATACTCCCTGTGGTTCTACCTGAGCCGGAGATGACAATGCCACCTACAGGCAACAGGGAACACTGCAGCCAGGCAATATCACACCAGAGCAGAAGTAAGTTTTTAGGAAAATAACAGTCTGAGCCCAACTATCGGCTCAGACTAACCCCTAAATTTGTACATAGCGCCCCCTAAATTGGGGAGGGCGCTACACATGAATGGTTAAAGTGGTTCTAAAATCTAAAGTTTTTTTTTACTTTAATGCATTGTATACATTAAGGTAAAAAACATTCTGTCAGAGAGTGCCTCCTTACCTGAGCCCATTCTTGATCCAGTGTTGTGCATTAGAGCAGTAGCTCTCTCCTCTTCTCCCCACTCTTACAGGCTTTGCTAAAAGCAGCGGGAGCCATTGGCTCCCACTGCTGTGTATCAAAGCCAGTGACAAACGAGGGGGCGGGGCCAAGTCCCACTGTCTGTGTCAATAGACATGCACAGCATGGCTCAGGAGTGAGCCTGCGCTAGTGCCCCCATGGAAAGTGGCTTTCTAAGGGGGTACTCACCAAAAAGGATTGGTCAGAGGTGCTGGAACGGGCCCAGAGAAGAGGAAGATTCAGGCTACTCTGAGCAAAACCCTTGCACAGAGCAGGTAATTATAACATGTTTGTTCATTTCTGGTACAATGATTTTTATTGGAATATAAAGAAGGAACAGATATAAAACTCCCACGCAGTGGATATGAACTTAAGGAATCCGGAGAAGAGAAGGGGGGTAGAGAAAGAAAGAAGAGCATAGGAGAAAACCAGAGTAAAGGTCAAGGAGGGGAGTTCCCCCATGCTGGGGGGTTAAGGAGGATTCGTTTAAGAGGCCTAGGCTGGCTGAGTGCAAGTGTGGAAGGGCGTAAGACCACTATGTAGACACTTTGAGGTATTTAGCATGAGTATCGTTGAGGATACTTGTACTTTTTTTGTGAATCAGGGTCGTCAAGGTGCTCCTCACCTCTGCAAATGAAACAGATGGTTTTTTTTCCCGGCCCTCACTGTTGTGCGTTTAGCAGCTATAAATAGGTAAGTGGCTAGTTTCTGCTGATAGAAAAAGAGGCCCAGGATTGGACAAAGGAGCAATGCTAGTTTGGCGTCTTTGTGGCTGGGTACGTGGAAAAGGGTGAACAGAAGCCTGAAGACCCTTGACCAGAATCCCACTACATGTTTGTTAATTTCCAAAAGTGAAAAATTTAGCGCTACGATCACTTTAAGACCGCCTCCATGTAGGCTTGGATACGTTTACACCAACACGTTACAGCCCCTTCTCTATATCTGTTTGACAAATGCAAAAAAAAAAAAATCTGTCCATCAACTCAGAAATATTGTGAGCTGATGACTCCTTGTGCTCTTTGCCTCTGTACTGTTATCAGCATTGTTCCCTGCTGTCACTGTAGACTGTAAAACCCCATCCCCTGTTATGGAGAAGAGAGGTAGGTGTTATGTAATATGCCCTAAGTGGGAAGTATGTCACCAAAAAAACATGATCTCCAAAACAGGTCCAAAGCTTTATTCAGCAATCACATCATAGTTATAGTAGAGACATTTTGGAGCCACGCAGGAGCCCTTCATCAGGCCTGATGAAGGGGTCTTGCACGACTCTGAAATATTCTTGGTCATTGCAGGCAGCACCCATCTACATCTACAGACAGTTTCAGGAATGTGTGCATTGGGAATAATATGCTTGAGCTTGTTTTACGTCCTAACATGGTGTTATGTAGTTTTAATACACACTTTGTCTTAGGGTGACAAAGCTAGTTAGTACGGTTGTTATCCTAGGGCAGAAAGTGAGTTAATGGCAGGGTTACTAGGTAAATTAAAAGAAAAAAAGTGTGTGTGTGGGGGGGGGGGGGGGGGGGGAGAAAACGAATGCAGCCATCAACTCTGAGGACTGTTAGGCTGTAATACTATCAATTATTGTTCACGGGTTTAAATACACTTTAAGCCAGTTCCTGCTGGAGGCTGTCTTATCAAGCAGTTAAAGAGGAAGTAAAGTCTTCCTCTTTAATTGTACCTACAGGTAAGCCTATAATAAGGCTTACATGTAGGTCCTGTAAATATCTCCTAAACCTGCTGGGTTTTGGAGATATTTACTATATAAGCTGCTGCCGACATCATTGGTGCATGCGCACTGAAGGAACGGCCCGCTTGTGCCCTTTTCGCCATTGCCTGTGCCGTGACCGGTGGCACCCATGCACATGCGCGGGAGGGACGTCATCGCGGCTCCGGCCAATAACAGCGCCGGAGCCAGTGAACCTGAAAGTAACTCTAGGAAAGATGATGGCCGTGTCAGCGGTGTGCGGTCGCCGCTGTAGGGCATCGTTCTAAGGTAAGTATATCATAATATGAGCAATGCATACTAGCTCATTATGCTTTTATCTTGCAGGTTTTTTTTTGGGGGGGGGGTTGGAAGTTTACAACCTCTTTAACCTCCCTGGCGGTAATCCCGAGTGTGACTCGGGGGTTAATTTTCATTACCATTAGTGGTAACCTCGAGTTCAAAAAGTACAAAAGTACAAAAAACATAACACATACAGTACACTATAATCTGTAAGATTACATTACTGTACCAAATCATTTTACCTCCCTTTTGTCCCTAGTGTTTTGTCCAGTGCCCTGCCTGCACTTTTATATTATATATACTGCTCTATCTGCCTGGAAACTTGAGAATGTCCATGGCATACAAAAAGTGTCCCTTTACGTCAAAAATGGTTTTAGACCAGCTAGAAAACAGCGATAGTAAAATAGAACACTTGAAGAATTGAGCGATATTGATTCGTGGGGAGTAGGGATGAGCCTAATACCCTCCGAACGGACCGAAAGTTCACGCAAACGTTAGAACCCTATTAAATACAATGGATGCGAACGTTCAAAATCTAAAGTGCTAATTATAACGGCTAATATGCATGTTATTGTCCTAAAAAGGGGTTGGGGACCTGGGTTCTGCCCCAGGGGACATGTATCAATGCAAAAAGAAGTTTTAAAAACGTCCGTTTTTTCGGCAGCAGTCATTTTAACCACTTAAGCCCCGGACCATTTGGTAGCTAAAGGACCAGAGGTGAATTCAGAATTTTGCACTACACTGCTTTAACTGTAAATTGTGCGGACATGCAATGTTGTACCCAAACGAAATTTGCGTCCTTTTCTTCCCACAAATAGAGCTTTCTTTTAATGGTATTTGATTGCCTCTGCGATTTTTATTTTTTGCGATATAAACGGAAAAAGACCGAAAATTTTGAAAAAAAATTATATTTTCTACTTTTTGTTATAAGAAAAATCGAATAAACTCAATTGTAGTCATACATTTAGGCCAAAATGTATTCAGCCACATGTTTTTAGTAAAAAAAATGTCAATAAGCGTATATTTATTGGTTTGCGCAAAAGTTATAGAGTTTACAAACTAGGGTACATTTTCTGAAATTTACACAGCTTTAAATTTATGACTGCCTATCTCATTTCTTGAGGTGCTAAAATGACAGGGCAGTACAAAACCCCCCCCAAATGACCCCATTTTGGAAAGTAGACACCCCAAGGAAATTGCTGAGAGGCATGTTGAGCCCATTGAATTTTTTTTTTTTGTCCCAAGTGATTGAATAATGACTAAGAAAAAAAAAAAAAAAATTACAAAAAGTTGTCACTAAATGATATATTGCTCACACATGCCATGGTTATATGTGGAATTTCACCCCAAAATACATTTTGCTGCTTCTCCTGAGTACGGGGATACCACATGTGTGGGACTTTTTGGGAGCCTAGCCGCGTACGGGACCCCGGAAACCAAGCACCGCCTTCAGGATTTCTAAGGGCGCAAATTTTTGATTTCACTCCTCACTGCCTATCACAGTTTCGAAGGCCATAAAATGCCAAAATAGCACAAAACCCCCCCCAAATGACCCCATTTTAGAAAGTAGACACCCCAAGGAAATTGCTGAGAGGCCTGTTGAGCCCATTGAATATATTTTTTTTGTCCCAAGTGATTGAATAATGACAAAAAAAAAAATACAAAAAGTTGTCACTAAATGATATATTGCTCACACATGCCATGGTTATATGTGGAATTACACCCCAAAATACATTTTTCTGCTTCTCCTGAGTACGGGGATACCACATGTGTGGGACTTTTTAGGAGCCTAGCCGCGTACGGGTCCCCGAAAACCAAGCACCGCCTTCAGGATTTCTAGGCACAAATTTTTGATTTCACTCCTCACTACCTATCACAGTTTCGAAGGCCATAAAATGCCAAAATCGCACAAAACCCCCCCAAATGACCCCATTTTGGAATATAGACACCCCAAGCTATTTGCTGAGAGGAATGGCGAGTATTTTACAGCTCTCATTAGTTTTTGAAAATGAAGAAAGAAAATATATATATATATATTTTTTTCAATTTTCAAAACTTTGTGACAAAAAGCGAGATCTGCAAAATACTCACAATACCTCTCAGCAAATAGCTTGGGGTGTCTACTTTCCAAAATGGGGTCATTTGGGGGGGTTTGTGCTATCTGGGCATTCCATGGCCTCCGAAACTGTGATAGGCAGTGAGAAGTGAAATCAAAAATTTACACCCTTAGAAAGCCTGAAGGCGGTGCTTGGTTTTTGGGGTCCCGTACGTGGCTAGGCTCCCAAAAAGTCTCACACATGTGGTATCCCCGTACTCAGGAGAAGCAACAGAATGTATTTTGGGGTGTAATTCCACATATGCCCATGGCATGTTTGAGCAATATATCATTTAGTGACAACTTTGTGCAAAAAAAAAAAAAAAAAATTGTTGTTTTTCCGCAACTTGTCAACATATAAAATATTCCATGGACTCGACATGCCTCTCAGTATATAGCTTGGGGTGTCTACTTTCCAAAATGGGGTCATTTGGGGGGGTTTTGAACTGTTCTGGCATTTTATACACAACATTAGGAAGCTTACATCCACTCTTCTAACCACTTGAAGACAAAGCCCTTTTTGACACTTTTTGTTTACATGAAAACATTTTTTTTTTTGCAAGAAAATTATGTTGAACCCCCAAACATTATATATATTTTTAAAGCAAAGGCCCTACAGATTAAAATGGTGGGTGTTGCATTTTTTTTTCTACACAGTATTTGCGCAGCGATTTTTCAAACGCATTTTTTGGATTAAAAAATACACTTTTTTTAATTTTAATGCACTAAAACACACTATATTGCCCAAATGTTTGATGAAATAAAAAAGATGATCTTAGGCCGAGTACATAGATACCAAACACGACATGCTTTAAAATTTCGCACAAACGCGCATTGGCGACAAACTACATACATTTTTAAAAGCCTTTAAAAGCCTTTACAGGTTACCCCAGTAGATTTACAGAGGAGGTCTACTGCTAAAATGACTGCCCTCGATCTGACCTTCGCGGTGATACCTCACATGCATGGTGCAATTGCTGTTTACATATGACGCCAGACCGACGCTTGCGTTCGCCATTGGGCAAGAGCAGGGCAGGACAGGGGTACTTTTTTTTTCTTTTTTTTTTATTATTAATTTTGCTTTTTTATTTTATTTTTAAATTGTTCCTTCCAAGTATTTTTTTTTTTATCATTTTTATTGTTATCTTCAGGGAATGTAAATATCCCCTATGATAGCAATAGGTAGTGACAGGTACTCTTTTTTTGAAAAAACTGGGGTCTTCTAGACCCTAGATTTTTCCTCTGCCCTCAAAGCATCTGACCACACCAAGATCGGTGTGATAAAATGCTTTCCCAATTTCCCAATGGCGCTTTTTATATCCGGGGGGGGGCATTCCCTCCCACTGCTTGTAAAAGCAGTCCAGAGGCTAATTAGCCGCTAGGATTGCTTTTACATGAAAGCCGGCCGCAGGCTGAAAAGAATGATACCAAGATGATACCTAAACCCGCAGGCATCATTCTGGTATAAACATTCAAAGTCCAGCAACATACCAGTACGTTGCTGGTCCTTGTTGGACATGTATTGCAATCTTTTTTTTTCATGCAGCCAGTTGGCTGAACGAAAAAAGAGATTGATCGGTGGGTATGCCCACCATTAGAATACCGCCCTTCATCCACCCACTTCCAATGATGAGCATACACGCACCATTTATATATGCCGAAGCATGGGGGCATCCTCCCGCAAAAAAGTTATGCCGCACACACATGGTCGGACTTTTCCACGGGCAAGCCTCCGTCGGAATTTAGACCGTATGTACGCGGCATTAGGAGCAAAATTGCTCCTCCGCCCCTGCTGCCCCAATGCTTCGGCATATTTGCATTTTTTTTTTAACTGTGGTGGTGAAATCAACTCCTACAGCACTGGAGTCGCAGGGATCAGGCCTGTCTCTGCGAACGCTGCAGTTATGTGTGTTTTTGTTTTGTAAGTGACAGTGATCGATCGATACTGGGCTGGACGGAGGGGCAAAACGCAGGTGCCAGCAGGTATCTGGGCTGATCCCGCTAACACTGCGTTTTTGGGAACCCTAAACTGCTGGGGACGCTAGTATAGATCTGATCAGATCAGATATTGATCTGTTCAGATACTATATCACTAAGGGGGGTGTATGCTTCACGCGTGGGTGTTAGCGTTACTGGCACTAACCTGACGCTGCCTGGGGTGTGACGCAGACCCTCTCTGATGCTAAAACCTAATTGATATCACCCGCCGGGCGATCAGGGGGTTAAACCTTTATTGGGTTATATACGGCGGGTGCCCTGACACTATAAAAAGCAAACTAACTAACCAGCGTCACCCGTAACACTTATATGGTGATCACTGGTGAAAGGGTTAACTAGGGGCAATCAGGGGGTTAAAACCTTTATTAGATAATATATGGGGGTACCTGACGCTATAAAAACCTGCGGCGAACCTAAAAAAAATTACCAGCTACCGATCTGCATCACCGACACTAAGACAGCGTTTAGAAAAACGATCGCTTAGCGACAGTGGTGATGGGGGTGAAAGGGTTACCTGGGGGGCGATCAAGGGGGTTAAACCTTTATTAGATAATATATTGGGGTACCTGACGCTATAAAAACATGCGGCGAACCTAAAAAAAATTACTGGCTACCGATCTGCATCACCGACACTAAGACAGCGTTTAGAAAAACGATCGCTTAGCGACAGTGGTGATAGGGGGTGAATTGGTTACCTGGGGGGCGATCAAGGGGGTTAAACCTTTATTAGATAATATATTGGGGTACCTGACGCTATAAAAACCTGTGGCGAACCTAAAAAAAAATTACCAGCTACCGATCTGCATCACCGACACTAAGACAGCGTTTAGAAAAACGATTGCTTAGCGACAGTGGTGATGGGGGTGAAAGGGTTACCTGGGGGGCGATCAAGGGGGTTAAACCTTTATTAGATAATATATTGGGGTACCTGACGCTATAAAAACATGCGGCGAACCTAAAAAAAATTACTGGCTACCGATCTGCATCACCGACACTAAGACAGCGTTTAGAAAAACAATTGCTTAGCGACAGTGGTGATAGGGGGTGAAAGGGTTACCTGGGGGGCGATCAAGGGGGTTAAACCTTTATTAGATAATATATTGGGGTACCTGACGCTATAAAAACCTGCGGCGAACCTAAAAAAAATTACCGGCTACCAATCTGCATCACAGACACTAAGACAGCGTTTAGAAAAACGATCGCTTAGTGACAGTGGTGATAGGGGGTGAAAGGGTTACCTGGGGGGCGATCAAGGGGTTAAACCTTTATTAGATAATATATTGGGGTACCTGACGGTATAAAAACATGCGGTGAACCTAAAAAAAATTATTGGCTGCCGATCGGCATCACTGACGCTAAGACAGCGATCAGAAAAATGATCGCTTAGCGACAGTGGTGATAGGGGGTGAAAGGGTTATCTGGGGGGTGATCAGGGGGTTAAACCTTTATTAGGGGGGGTTAGGGGGCTACACTGGACCTAAGACTAAACTTTGGTGACACTTTTACAGTCACAAATGTCACTGATTGCAGTGATCACTAAATAAATGGTCACTGCAATCAGTGACACTGTGACTGGGGGCTGGGGGGGTGATCTGGGGTGTCTGGGGGGCCTGGGGGGGGCGATTTATGTCCCTATGTGTCCTGGTGTCAGTGTAGTGTTGTGTGCACTGACCTGATGTCTTCTCTTGTACGGCGCTCGGTATATGTGAGCGCCGCACCAGAGATGACATCACTTCCTCCTGCTCCCTCTGTCTGACACAGACAGAGGGGGCATTTCCATTCGCCGGGAGCGATCGCGAGGGGGTGGCCGGAAACGAATGGCTGCCCCCTCATCCCGGAACGCTCCCGGACACTTAGCCACCGCTCACTGTATAGGAGGGGGGTCCGATTGGACCCCCCAACTATACAAAGGCAATCACGTATGCTCTACGTGATTGTGCCTGTCGGTGCCATTCTGCCGACGTATATATACAGTGAGCGGTCGTTAAGTGGTTAATGATACATAAAGTGAAAAAAAAAGTGAAACATTCCTTTAAATATCGTACCTGGGGGGTGTCTAAAGTATGCCTGTGAAGTGGCATGTGTTTCCCGTGTTTAGAACTGTCCCTGCACAAAATGACATTTCTAAAGGGAAAAAAAGCCATTTAAAACTGCTTGCGACTTTAATGTCATGTCTTGTCCTGGCAATATGGATGAAAATCTTTGAGAAAAATGGCATGGCTACCCCATCACCCCCCCCCCCCTACCCCAGCCCATTACCAGCCCCTTACCAGCCCCTTTGGGTCTTGTATGGATATTAAGGGGAATCCCGCACCCAAAATAAAAAAAGGCCCTATATACTCTGAACAGCAGTATACAGGCGGTGCAAACAAGACAGGGACTGTAGGTTTGTTCTTAAGTAGAATCTGTTTGTAATTTTGAACAGGTACATTGTTTAAATGTAGCTCCAGCCAAAAAATATATTTTTAAGCTTTTTGGAAAACATAGGGATGGGTTATTACCCCTGTAACATTTGTTTTGCTGTCTGTGCACCTGTTCAGAAGATTTCACCTCACTTTCCGTCCCAATGACAAATGTTTTTGGAAAAGTGGGGTTTTTATTGAAACAAGGATTGGTGATAAAGCATCAGTAGAGAGGAGACACCTTTTTTCCATATTAACTCTTACAGGAGAGAATTTCCCTTCCTAGGGGTAGATTTCTTCTCACTTCCTTTTGTCTCCTTCCGTTTGCAAGTAGGAGTCGTTTGTAAGTTGGATGTTTGAAAGTAGGGGCCTGCCGTATATACTCAGCTGAAATTTGCCCCTTAGATGTTGGTGTTGCCACAACACTGTGAGCCCTTTACAGTTACTCTTGGTGGGCGCTGGAACGCCCTGCTGTGAACTATTATATCAGGAATTGTAATTACATGCCATTGTTGAACAGTGGTAGGAAAAATTGGGCCTTTGGTGGTGGTGCTGGTGCTACAACACTGTCAGCCCTCACAGTTACTCTTGGTGGGTGCATGAATGGGCCCTACTGTTAATTATTAAATCAAGAATTGTAATTGCATGCCCCTGTTGAAGAGGGGCAGAAAAATTGGGCCTTTGGTGGTGGTGGTGGTGGTGTTGCCACAACACTGTAAGCCCTCACAGTTACTCTTGGTGGGCGCAGGAATGGGCCCTGCTGTGAATTATTAGATCAAGAATTGTAATTACATGCCCCTGTTGAACAGGGGCAGAAAAATTGGGCCTTAGGCACTGATGCCACAACACTGCAACTCCTCACAGATACTGTACTTGGAGCACAGCAATGAGCCCTGTTGCAAAGTATTGCATCAAATATTGTAATTACACGCCCCTGTTAAACAGAGGCAGAAAAATTGGGCCTTAGGCACTGGTGCCACAACACTGCAACCCCTCACAGATACTGTACTTGGAGCACAGCAATGAGCCCTGTTGCAAAGTATTGCATCAAAAATTGTAATTACATGCCCCTGTTAAACAGGGGCTGAAAAATTGGGCCTTAGGCACTGGTGCCACAACACTGCAACCCCTCACAGATACTGTACTTGGAGCACAGCAATGAGCCCTGTTGCAAAGTATTGCATCAAAAATTGTAATTACACGCCCCTGTTAAACAGGGGCAGAAAAATTGGGCCTTAGGCACTGGTGCCACAACACTGCAACCCCTCACAGATACTGTACTTGGAGAACAGCAATGATCCCTGTTGCAAAGTATTGCATCAAAAATTGTAATTACACGCCCCTGTTAAACAGGGGCTGAAAAATTGGGCCTTAGGCACTGGTGCCACAACACTGCAACCCCTCACAGATACTGTACTTGGAGCACAGCAATGAGCCCTGTTGCAAAGTATTGCATCAAAAATTTTAATTACACGCCTGTTAAACAGGGGCTGAAAAATTGGGCCTTAGGCACTGGTGCTGGTGCCACGACACTGCAACCTCTCCCAGATACTCTAGTTGGAGTGCAGGAATGAGCTCTGCTGCAAAGCATTGCATTAAAAATTGTAATTACATGCCCCTGTTAAACAGGGGCTGAAAAATTGGGCCTTAGCCACTGGTGGCGGCACCCAGAAACAAAAATGTACTTCCAAGCTATCATCATGAATCGGATCATTGAGGAGGAGGAGGATAGTCAGTCAACTTAACAGGACAGTCACTCAGCATCAGCATAGGCAGTCTTGAAGGGATGTGACATTTCAAAATAAATTATTCTGTTATATCAGCTTCAGGTGTTTGGTAGCTGGTGGTGATCCAAGACTGGTTCATCTTTATGAAGGTCAGTCGATCAACCGAGACGGTGGACAGGCGCACCCTGTGATCCGTGACAAAGCCTCAAGCAGCACTGAATGTGCGTTCCGAAAGAACGCTGGATGCAGGACAGGCCAGTAGCTCAATTGCATACTGTGCAAGCTCTGGCCAGTGATCCATCCTCAAGACCCAGTAAGCCAGAGGATTTTCGGTGGGAAAGGTGTCCAAGTCTGACCTTGCCCCTAGGTATTCCTGCACCATGTATATCAGACGCTGGCGATGGTTGCGGGAACCGATCATACCTTGGGGCTGCGGACTAAAAAATTGTCTGAACGCATCGGTCAGACGGCCACCTTCCCCACCGCTCCTTCTTTGACTGACCGAAGCCTCAGCAACTCGTTGTCCAGGACCAGGAGTTTGTAACCTCCCAGTCTCTGGGAACGCGTTGCACAGACCTTTCTGCAAGGCCTCCCGGAAATGTCTCATCCTCTGCTCCCTCTGCGACGGTAAGATAAGGTCCGCAACCTTACCCTTTTACCGTGGATCAAGGAGAGTGGCCAGCCAGTAATGGTCCCTCTCCTTGATCCGAAGAATACGAGGATCCTTCCGCAGACTTTGCAGGATCAGGGAGGCCATGCAGCGTAGGTTAGCTGAGGCATTTGGTCCGGAGTCCTCTGGGTCACTAAGGACGACATGATCCGCAGCCACCTCCTCCCAGCCACATACAAGTCCACGGGTTTCTTGGGACTGTAAATCATCCCTAAAAGACTGCTGCTGTTGATGCTGAGCGCCAGGCTCCACCTCCATGCTGACACAATCCTCCTCCTCTTCCTGTGCGATGGGTGGGACAGAAGGAACACTGTCTCGGGAAAGGGGGCCTTGAGAGGCAAGGAAGTCCTCCTCTTCCTGCCTCTGTTCTGCCTCAAGTGCCCTGTCCATTATTCCACGCAGCGTATGTTCCAACAGGTGGACAAGAGGTACAGTGTCACTGATGCATGCACTGTCACTGCTCACCATCCTCGTGGCCTCCTCAAATGGTGCCAGGACAGTGCATGCATCCCTGATCATGCCCCACTGGCGTGGTGAAAAAAACCAGAGCTCCCCTGACCCTGTCCTGGTGCCGTAGTCGCACAGGTACTCATTGATGGCCCTCTGCTGCGTGTGCAGCCGCTGCAGCATGGCCAACGTTGAGTTCCACCTGGTGGGCATGTCACATATAAGGCGGTTCTTGGTCAGGTTCAACTCCTTTTGCAGCTCAGCCAGCCGAGCACTGGCATTATATGATCTGCGGAAATGCACACAGACTTTCCTGGCCTGAATCAGGACATCCTGTAAGCCCGGGTACCTGCCCAAGAACCACTGCACCACCAGATTAAGGATGTGAGCCACACAGGGCACATGGGTCAGTTGTCCCTGTCGGAGGGCGGAGAGGAGGTTGGTGCCATTGTCGTAAACCACCATTCCTGGCTTAAGTTGGCGTGGCGTCAACCACCTCTCGGTCTGCCCCTGCAGAGCTGACAGAACCTCTTCCCCAGTGTGGCTCCTGTCCCCCAAACACACCAGCGCAAGCACGGCATGGCATCTTTTTGCCTGCTTACTTGCACAGCCCCTTGAACGCCTACGGAGCACCACTGGTTCCGAGGACAAAGCACAGGAAGAGGCCATGGAGGAAGAAGAAGAGGAGGGGGTGGAGGAGAGAGGTGTGTCACAACCAGTAGTAGCATTTTGGAGGCATGGCGCCTGAACAACCTCCAACACTACTGCACCTTGTCCTGCATCCTTCCCAGCTGCCAAAAGAGTGACCCAATGGGCCGTGAAAGAAAGGTATCGTCCCTGTCCATGCCTGCTGGACCATGAGTCAGCGGCAATATGCACCTTACCGCTGACCGCCCTGTCCAGCGAGGCATGGAAATTGCCTTCCACATGCCGGTAGAGAGCCGGAATCGCCTTCCGTGAGAAAACATGGCGTTTGGGAACCTGCCACTGAGGAGCTGCACATTGCACAAACTCACGGAAGGGGCCGAGTCTACCAACTGAAAAGGCAGCAGTTGAAGTGCTAGCAATTTAGCCAAGCTAGCATTCAACCGCTGGGGATGTGGATGGCTGGGAGTGAACTTTTTTTGACGGTCCAGCAGCTGGGGCAGGGAAATTTGCCTGCTACAATCAGACGTCAGTGTACTGCTAGCAGAGTGCCCGCAAGTACTTGGCTGTGACACACCTAATTCTACACCTTCATTCCTCTCAGTGCAGGTTTCAGAGAGGACTGAAGGTATAGTGAGGTTGGAGATCCCAGCTGATGAGGAGCAAGGATAGGTCCGCTTTGTTCTTTGGTGTGGGTCTTTAAGGTACGCTTGCCTGACGACAGGTCAACATATGTCTGGTCAAGCATCTGGTGCCCAAGCGGCTGAGGTTTTGGCCATGCGAGATACACTTGAGACATATGTTGCAAATAGCAGCGGTGCGATCTGATGCACTCGACTCAAAAAAGGCCCACACCAAAGAATTTTTGGAATAATGAGCAGAGGCAGTGCCCTGCACAGGCGGAGCTCTGCGGTGTGATTCAGTTGGTGTGCTGCCCTTACGCTGGCCCCCGGAGGGAATCCTGCCTCATTGGAGATGTGCCTCCTCCTCATCCTCCTCCTCTCTCCTATCAGGCACCCACGTGGAGTCAGTGACCTCATCATCCCCTCCCTCCTCATCACTGGAGCCAATCTGGCAGTATGCTCCTTCTTTAGCATCTTCTCTCTCTGCGCTCACGCTACTGCCTTCCTCTAGCTGGGTATCATCATCAGACCCTTCAAAACGCTGGGCATTCTCCTGGAGCATGTACCCAACACTGTGCTCAAACAGTTCGGGGGACTCCTCAGGAGGACATGGTGGGTCTAGGGAAGGAGTGACTGATGATGACATTGATACGAGGGAAGAGGACGCTTTGGCAGCTGCTTTGCCAATACCCTGAGCCTGGGTGAGAGAGGATGAGGAGGATGAGGAGGGCTTGGTCATCCACTCTACCAAGTCTTCGGCATGATGCGGCTCAACACGTCCAGCTGCCGAAAATAAGGACAAGCGTGTCCCATGGTCACGTGCTGATGACGATGCACCGCGTCCACGACCAGCACTTTTGTCTCTAGACACAGAGCCTGCTTGCCCTCTTTTATTGGCTCCTGACTGTCTGCCTCTTCTTGTTGACTTTCCAGACATAGTAATGGACTGCAGGGAGATGGGAAAACCAGGAATTGGAGTAGTGTATATTGTGCTGGAGGCACACAACACCCACTAACTCCTGCAGATGCCTTTATTAGAGAACACCAGCAATAAAGGGTAGATACAGGTGTATACTGTGCTGTGCTGGAGGGACACAACACCCACTAACTCCTGCAGATGCCTTTATTAGAGAACCCCAGCAATAAAGAGTAGATACAGGTGTATACTGTGCTGTGCTGGAGGGACACAACACCCACTAACTCCTGCAGGTGCCTTTATTAGAGAACACCAGCAATAAAGGGTAGATACAGGTATATACTGTGCTGGGGCACACAACACCCACTAACTCCTGCAGATGCCTGTATTATAGAACAGCAAAAAAGTGTAGATACAGGTGTATACTGTGCTGGGGCACACAACACCCACTAACTCCTGCAGATGCCTGTATTATAGAACAGAAAAAAGTGTCGATACAGGTGTATACTGTGCTGGGGCACACAACACCCACTAACTCCTGCAGATGCCTTTATTAGAGAACACCAGCAAAAAAGGGTAGATACAGGTGTATACTGTGCTGGGGCACACAACACCCACTAACTCCTGCAGATGCCTATATTATAGAACAGCAAAAAAATGTAGATACAGGTGTATACTGTGCTGGGGCACACAACACCCACTAACTCCTGCAGATGCCTGAGAAAAGAGCACACTGTCCCTGCCTATCTAGCTTAGAGAACAGCAATAAAGGGTAGATACAGGTATATACTGCGCTGGAGGCACACAACACCCACTAACTCCTGCAGATGCCTGAGAAAAGAACACACTGTCCCTGCCTGCCTATCTAGCTTAGAGAACAGCAATAAAGGGTAGTGATGAGCCGAACACCCCCGGGTTCGGTTTGCACCAGAACCCGCGAACGGACCGAAAATTCGTACGAACATTAGAACCCTATTAAATACAATGGATGCGAACGTTCGACTGTAAATCATCCCTAAAAGACTGCTGCTGTTGATGCTGAGCGCCAGGCTCCACCTCCATGCTGACACAATCCTCCTCCTCTTCCTGTGCGATGGGTGGGACAGAAGGAACACTGTCTCGGGAAAGGGGGCCTTGAGAGGCAAGGAAGTCCTCCTCTTCCTGCCTCTGTTCTGCCTCAAGTGCCCTGTCCATTATTCCACGCAGCGTGTGCTCCAACAGGTGGACAAGAGGTACAGTGTCACTGATGCATGCACTGTCACTGCTCACCATCCTCGTGGCCTCCTCAAATGGTGCCAGGACAGTGCATGCATCCCTGATCATGCCCCACTGGCGTGGAGAAAAAAAACCAAGCTCCCCTGAGCCTGTCCTGGTGCCGTAGTCGCACAGGTACTCATTGATGGCCCTCTGCTGCGTGTGCAGCCGCTGCAGCATGGCCAACGTTGAGTTCCACCTGGTGGGCATGTCACATATAAGGCGGTTCTTGGGCAGGTTCAACTCCTTTTGCAGCTCAGCCAGGCGAGCACTGGCATTATAAGATCTGCGGAAATGCACACAGACTTTCCTGGCCTGCCTCAGGACATCCTGTAAGCCTGGGTACCTGCCCAAGAACCGCTGCACCACCAGGTTAAGGACGTGAGCCACACAGGGCACATGGGTCAGTTGTCCCTGTCGGAGGGCGGAGAGGAGGTTGGTGCCATTGTCGCAAACCACCATTCCTGGCTTAAGCTGGCGTGGCGTCAACCACCTCTTGGCCTGGCCCTGCAGAGCAGACATGACCTCTGCCCCAGTGTGGCTTCTGTCCCCCAAACACACCAGCGCAAGCACGGCATGGCATCTTTTTGCCTGCGTACTTGCGTAGCCCCTTGAACGCCTACGGAGCACCGCTGGTTCCGAGGACAAACCACAGGAAGAGGCCATGGAGGAAGAAGAAGAGGAGGGGGTGGAGGAGAGAGGTGTGTCACAACCAGTAGTAGCATTTTGGAGGCGTGGCGGTGGAACAACCTCCAACACTACTGCACCTTGTCCTGCATCCTTCCCAGCTGCCAAAAGAGTGACCCAATGGGCCGTGAAAGAAAGGTAACGTCCCTGTCCATGCCTGCTGGACCATGAGTCAGCGGTAATATGCACCTTACCGCTGACCGCCCTGTCCAGCGAGGCCAAGACATTGCCTTCCACATGCCGGTAGAGAGCCGGAATAGCCTTCCGTGAGAAAAAGTGGCGTTTGGGAACCTGCCACTGAGGAACCGCACATTGCACAAACTCACGGAAGGGGGCCGAGTCTACCAACTGAAAAGGCAGCAGTTGAAGCGCTAGCAATTTAGCCAAGCTAGCATTCAACCGCTGGGCATGTGGATGGCTGGGAGTGAACTTCTTTCGACGGTCCAGCAGCTGGGGCAGGGAAATTTGCCTGCTAGAATCGGACGTCGGTGTACTGCTAGCAGAGTGGCCGCAAGTACTTGGCTGTGACACACCTAATTCTACACCTTCATTCCTCTCAGTGCATGTTTCAGAGAGGACTGAAGTTATAGTGGGGTTGGAGATCCCAGCTGATGCGGTGCAAGGAGAGGTCCGCTTTGTTCTTTGGTGTGGGTCTTTGAGGTAGGCTTGCCAACGAGCTGCATGGCAGGTCAACATATGTCTGGTCAGGCATGTGGTACCCAAGCGGCTGATGTTTTGGCCACGCGATATACGCTTGAGACATATGTTGCAAACAGCAGCTGTGCGATCTGATGCACTAGCCTCAAAAAAGGCCCACACCAAAGAACTTTTTGAATGACGGGCAGAGGCAGCGCCCTGCACAGGCGGAGCTCTGCGGTGTGATTCCGTCGGTGTACTGCCCTTACGCTGGCCACCAAAGGGCATCCTGCCTCGTTGGAGATGTGCCTCCTCCTCATCCTCCTCCTCCTCCTCTCTCCTATTAGGCACCCACGTGGAGTCAGTGACCTCATCATCACCTCCCTCCTCATCACTGGAGCCAATCTGGCAGTATGCTGCAGCTGCTGGAACATGACTGCCAGATTGGTGTCCTTCTTGAGCATCCCCTCTGTCTGCTCTCACGCTACTGCCTTCCTCTAGCTGGGTTTCATCATCAGACCCTTCGAAACGCTGGGCATCCTCCTGGAGCATGTACCCAACACTGTGCTCAAACAGTTCGGGGGACTCCTCAGGAGGAGGACATGGTGGGTCTAGGGAAGGAGTGACTGATGATGAGTCTGACATTGATACCAGGGAAGAGGACGCTTTGGCAGCTGCTTTTCCAGTACCCTGAGCCTGGGTGAGAGAGGATGAGGAGGAGGAGGAGGGCTTGGTCATCCACTCTACCAAGTCTTCGGCATGATGTGGCTCAACATGTCCAGCTGCCGAAAAGAAGGACAAGCGTGTCCCATGGCCATGTGCTGATGACAATGCACCGCATCCACGACCAGCACTGTTGCCCCCAGACACAGAGCCTGCTTGCCCTCTTTTATTGCCTCCTGACTGTCTGCCTCTCCTTGTTTGCCTTCCAGACATTCTAATAGATGGCCTGCAGGGAGATGGGAAAAAAGCAATAAGGGCTACCTTCAGGTGTCCTTCTCTGTCCCTTTACTTAAGGATTTCTAAATATGGTTGAGGATGATTGCTTTTGCACAGAATAGCACAACGACAATTTCCCTGACTGTGCAAAAAAACAAGGATTTCAAAGATGGTTGATGAGGAATGCTTTAGCACACTATAGCACAAGGAGAATTCCCTCACTGTCCTTCCCTGTCCCTAGAAACAAGGATTCGCACAGTAAAAGACACTGACACTCTCCCTACCTATAGTTTTCTGTCCCTAGAAAAAATGTTTTTTTAAAGCACACTATAGCACAAGGAGAATTTCACTCACTTTCCTTCTTTGTCCCTAGAAACAAGGTTTATTACAGTGAAAGAAACTGACACTCTTCCTTCCTATAGTTTTCTGTCCCTAGAAAAAAATGTTTTTTTAAAGCACACTATAGCACAAGGAGAATTCCCTCACTGTCCTTCCCTGTCCCTAGAAACAAGGATTCGCACAGTAAAAGACACTGACACTCTCCCTACCTATAGTTTTCTGTCCCTAGAAAAAATGTTTTTTTAAAGCACACTATAGCACAAGGAGAATTTCACT
Organism: Rana muscosa; assembly: GCA_029206835.1. Classification (NCBI taxonomy): domain Eukaryota; kingdom Metazoa; phylum Chordata; class Amphibia; order Anura; family Ranidae; genus Rana; species Rana muscosa. The sequence goes on along the minus strand of CM055116.1, from coordinate 499,802,380 downwards.
CACTTTCCTTCTTTGTCCCTAGAAACAAGGTTTATCACAGTGAAAGAAACTGACACTCTTCCTTCCTATAGTTTTCTGTCCCTAGAAAAAAATGTTTTTTTAAAGCACACTATAGCACAAGGAGAATTCCCTCACTGTCCTTCCCTGTCCCTAGAAACAAGGATTCGCACAGTAAAACACACTGACACTCTCCCTACCTATAGTTTTCTGTCCCTAGAAAAAATGTTTTTTTAAAGCACACTATAGCACAAGGAGAATTTCACTCACTTTCCTTCTTTGTCCCTAGAAACAAGGTTTATCACAGTGAAAGAAACTGACACTCTTCCTTCCTATAGTTTTCTGTCCCTAGAAAAAAATGTTTTTTTAAAGCACACTATAGCACAAGGAGAATTCCCTCACTGTCCTTCCCTGTCCCTAGAAACAAGGATTCGCACAGTAAAACACACTGACACTCTCCCTACCTATAGTTTTCTGTCCCTAGAAAAAATGTTTTTTTAAAGCACACTATAGCACAAGGAGAATTCCCTCACTGTCCTTCCCTGTCCCTAGAAACAAGGATTCGCACAGTAAAAGACACTGACACTCTCCCTACCTATAGTTTTCTGTCCCTAGAAAAAATGTTTTTTTAAAGCACACTATAGCACAAGGAGAATTTCACTCACTTTCCTTCTTTGTCCCTAGAAACAAGGTTTATCACAGTGAAAGAAACTGCCACTCTTCCTTCCTATAGTTTTCTGTCCCTAGAAAATTTTTTTTTTTAAAGCACACTATAGCACAAGGAGAATTCCCTCACTGTCCTTCCCTGTCCCTAGAAACAAGGATTCGCACAGTAAAACACACTGACACTCTCCCTACCTATAGTTTTCTGTCCCTAGAAAAAATGTTTTTTTAAAGCACACTATAGCACAAGGAGAATTCCCTCACTGTCCTTCCCTGTCCCTAGAAACAAGGATTCGCACAGTAAAAGACACTGACACTCTCCCTACCTATAGTTTTCTGTCCCTAGAAAAAATGTTTTTTTAAAGCACACTATAGCACAAGGAGAATTTCACTCACTTTCCTTCTTTGTCCCTAGAAACAAGGTTTATCACAGTGAAAGAAACTGACACTCTTCCTTCCTATAATTTTCTGTCCCTAGAAAAAAATGTTTTTTTAAAGCACACTATAGCACAAGGAGAATTCCCTCACTGTCCTTCCCTGTCCCTAGAAACAAGGATTCGCACAGTAAAACACACTGACACTCTCCCTACCTATAGTTTTCTGTCCCTAGAAAAAATGTTTTTTTAAAGCACACTATAGCACAAGGAGAATTTCACTCACTTTCCTTCTTTGTCCCTAGAAACAAGGTTTATCACAGTGAAAGAAACTGACACTCTTCCTTCCTATAGTTTTCTGTCCCTAGAAAAAATGTTTTTTTAAAGCACACTATAGCACAAGGAGAATTCCCTCACTGTCCTTCCCTGTCCCTAGAAACAAGGATTCGCACAGTAAAACACACTGACACTCTCCCTACCTATAGTTTTCTGTCCCTAGAAAAAATGTTTTTTAAAGCACACTATAGCACAAGGAGAATTCCCTCACTGTCCTTCCCTGTCCCTAGAAACAAGGATTCGCACAGTAAAAGACACTGACACTCTCCCTACCTATAGTTTTCTGTCCCTAGAAAAAATGTTTTTTTAAAGCACACTATAGCACAAGGAGAATTTCACTCACTTTCCTTCTTTGTCCCTAGAAACAAGGTTTATCACAGTGAAAGAAACTGACACTCTTCCTTCCTATAGTTTTCTGTCCCTAGAAAAAAATGTTTTTTTAAAGCACACTATAGCACAAGGAGAATTCCCTCACTGTCCTTCCCTGTCCCTAGAAACAAGGATTCGCACAGTAAAACACACTGACACTCTCCCTACCTATAGTTTTCTGTCCCTAGAAAAAATGTTTTTTTAAAGCACACTATAGCACAAGGAGAATTCCCTCACTGTCCTTCCCTGTCCCTAGAAACAAGGATTCGCACAGTAAAAGACACTGACACTCTCCCTACCTATAGTTTTCTGTCCCTAGAAAAAATGTTTTTTTAAAGCACACTATAGCACAAGGAGAATTTCACTCACTTTCCTTCTTTGTCCCTAGAAACAAGGTTTATCACAGTAAAACACACTGACACTCTTCCTTCCTATAGTTTTCTGTCCCTAGAAAAAAATGTTTTTTTAAAGCACACTATAGCACAAGGAGAATTCCCTCACTGTCCTTCCCTGTCCCTAGAAACAAGGATTCGCACAGTAAAAGACACTGACACTCTCCCTACCTATAGTTTTCTGTCCCTACAAAAAATGTTTTTTTAAAGCACACTATAGCACAAGGAGAATTTCACTCACTTTCCTTCTTTGTCCCTAGAAACAAGGATTATCACAGTGAAAGAAACTGACACTCTCCCTACCTATAGTTTTCTGTCCCTAGAAAAAATGTTTTTTTAAAGCACACTATAGCACAAGGAGAATTCCCTCACTGTCCTTCCCTGTCCCTAGAAACAAGGATTCGCACAGTAAAACACACTGACACTCTCCCTACCTATAGTTTTCTGTCCCTAGAAAAAATGTTTTTTTAAAGCACACTATAGCACAAGGAGAATTCCCTCACTGTCCTTCCCTGTCCCTAGAAACAAGGATTCGCACAGTAAAACACACTGACACTCTCCCTACCTATCCTTCTCTTTCCCTAAACTAAAGGAATCCAGGTTAAGCAAGAAAAAAATAAATGTCACTGTCCCTGCCTATGTTTCTCTTTCCCTGCTCCGGAACACACTACACTAGGCCGCCGTGCTGGCGGCCTTTTATAGTGTGGGGCGTGTACTAAACACCCTCAGCAATAATTGGCCACAGGCATCCTGCCTGTGGCCAATCATTGCTCTCCTCGCTGCCGGCGCTGTGATTGGCCAAGCATGCGGGGTCACAGTGCATGCTTGGCCAATCACAGCGCCTGGATGACACTGCGATGGCGTAGTGCATTGTGGGCCGTTCGCGTCACTCGAATTTGGCGTGAACGGCCCAAATCGTTCGATCTTCGTCGAACGATCGAACAGCCGATGTTCGAGTCGAACGTATGTTCGACTCGAACACGAAGCTCATCCCTAATAAAGGGTAGATACAGGTTTATACTGCGCTGGAGGCACACAACACCCATTAACTCCTGCAGATGCCTGAGAACAGAGCACACTGTAGAACACACTGTCCCTGCCTATGTAGCTACTTCCCTGCACGCCGAAACACACTACACAAGGCCGCCGCGCTGGCGGCCTTTCATAGTGTGGGGCGTGTACTAAACCCCCCTGAGCTATGATTGGCCACAGGCATCCTGCCTGTGGCCAATTATGGCTCTCCTCGCTGCCGGCGCTGTGAATGGCCAAGCATGCGGGGTCACAGTGCATGCTTGGCCAATCACAGCGCCGGCAATGCAATGCGATGGCGCAGTTCATTGTGGGCCGTTCGCGTCACACGAATTTGGCGCGAACGGCCTACAAAGTTCTGGTTTCGCCAAACAAGGCGAACAGGCGATGTTCGAGTCGAACATGCGTTCGACTCGAACACCGAGCTCATCCCTAGTGGGGAGATTCATTTTATTATTATTATATTATTATTTTTTATAATTATTTATTATATTATAATTCATGATTTTCGTGTGTCAAACTTTAACATACCCGGGATGTCTACTAGACTCTTGTTTGGACAGATTTAAGAGTTATTCCTAAGAATTACAGGCCTACAATATAAAACCCCAAATTTATATGCAAAACAATATACCGCTTTGAGATTAAAAAATCTGACATAATCATACCGCCAGGGAGGCTACGGGAGCTTAGAAACCAAGTCACTTAACCCAGGACTTACTTCTTCACATCTACAGAGCTGTCAGTAAAACATTTACTTCAAGAGGCTCCTCTTCATACAATTAGCTACAGGCTTCTGTTTCCAGGGTCCTACAGCAACACCAGGCCCTTGAGACAGCAGGGCACAAGGTTTACAGTATATTTTAGGAGAAGGGTACCCCATGCACACCACACCAGTGGCAACCCATTGGCAGGCTGTAACGACACCCCAAGTATGAAAGGGGTTAAAGCCGTTTATGATATGCCATTCCCGAACACCAAGGCAGCTACCAGACACTCCAACCAGCCGAATAAGACCCCATACAAATAATTCTCCCTCCACAAACGAGACAACGCTCTGTGTTGAGGTTCCAAAACAGGGAATGAATCTTTATTGCAAGCACATGGTAACACACTTCTCTTCAAAACACTTCCCTCCCATCCTTGGGGAACAGGGCGGGTTAAACTGTCCAATGACAATGGTGATACAGGTCAGGTGCGTTCAAACTTCTCCTTCAGTAAACAGTCTTAGCAGGAGGGGTTGCTGGAGTGATCACCCCCCTTTCCTCACAGCAAGACACTTAAACATCCCATAATAGGCAGCCAGACTGTATACCAAGCTCCAATCCACATCACCACAAACAACAATGAAAAGGTCTTTGGAAGCTAGTCTGGATTCATTAACATTACAACAGGCATCCAGGTGGATTAATATTACAGACCCATTTTAAAGCAATCCAAGACATATTCTCAATGTACATTATTTTCTGGCTCATACTTTCTAAGAACTTCTGGGTTCCACGGGCCCACCTGTTACATCTCTCCCCTTTCGGCAGGAGACTAACACAGGAGGAGAACCCAGATGGGTTGACTCTGAAGTTAGTCCATAGTTCCATTCCTCTAATGCCTGGACAACCCATCAGCATTGCCATTTTGCTTACCGGGTCAGTAGCTGATGGTGAAGTTGTAAGGTTGCAGGGCAAATAATGGAATTCAGTTCTGGAACAGTCACTTGCTTTGCTCTCTCAATGGCTCCCAAAACTTGTTGCTGACGCTCTTGGGAGAGGTAAGGCAAAACCTGGGCGCAAATCCCATTTAACCTTTTGACAATTTCAGCCTGTTTGTGCATTTCAATGTTCAAGCCATGGGACATCTCAAAATACATGACGTAGTGTCGTTGCATCTCCGATTTCTCACTGGCCAACTTGTCACATTCCAATTTTAGACTGTGATATTGTGCCTGATCTAAGGTACATGTCGGGGGAGATAGTCTTACCCGGGTCTTGGCAGCAAGCGGGTCAGTTCCAACAGCACGGGTCTGGGCACAGGTAGTCACTGGGTTGGCTTCAGCAGGGCCCATCGGGGCGTAAGCAGAAACGAGGGGGGCCAAATCATTCCCCAGTAGTACATCCGCTGGCAAATCCTTCATCACCCCCACATTCACATGTCCCGAACCAACCCCCCAATCCAGGTGAACACGGGCAACGGGTAGCCGGAAGATGGTGCCTCCCACTACTCTTATGGCTACAGTGTCTCCGGTATGTTGGCTCTCTATGATGAGGTTCTTCTGTAGTAGGGTCATGGTGGCGCCAGTATCATGTAGGCCATTGGCTACCTTTCCATTGACCCAGACAGTCTGCCTGTGTTGCTGCCGGTTGTCCCGGTTAGCTGCTTGTATTGGATCAGCCTCGTGCAGGACACCTGAATGTTCTTCCTCCTCAACGCAGTGGGCCACAGGCATGGATGTGTGGGGGTTCCCCCTTGCTGGCTGTCTCCATGACTGAGAATGCCTGGCTGGATTCAACGGACAGTCTGGCTTTTTGTGCCCTAGCTGTTTACATCCGAAACACCTGATGGGTTGTGAGTAGCCCTGGGAGTTGGACCTGGGCTGCTGAGAATAAGTGGCCGCTGGAGGTGGTGCTGTAGGGTGGCATGACTGGGGTTGGTAGGCTATACCTGGAGGGGGTGCCTCTGATCGATAATCCACCCGAGCTGTTGTCTTGACCACAGGGTTATCCAGTTTGCGGGCGTCTGTGTATTCGTCCGCCAGGCGAGCTGCTTCAGGCAAGGTGAAAGGTTTTCGGTCCCGCACCCACTCTCTGACTTCCAGGGACAGTTTGTCAAAGAAGTGCTCCAGCAGGAACACCTGCAGCACCTCTTCCCCGGATTCTGCTTGGCATCCAGCGACCCAGTGGGAAGCCGTGCGGTGTAGGCGGCATGCCCACTCAGTATACGAGTCTCCAGTCTGCTTGCTCGTCTCTCTGAACCGCCTCCGGTATGCCTCATGTGTGGTGGCATACCTGGCCAACAGTGCTTATTTTACCAGTCCATAGTTCATAATATCCTTGTCTGGGATGGCCCTGAACGCCTTACTGGCACGGCCGGACAATTTCCCAGACAAAATGGTAACCCATTCCTCTGTGGGCACCCGGTGTAGGGCACATTGCCGTTCAAAATCAGCAAGGTACCCATCAATCTCCCCTTCAGTTTCAATTAAATTTTTAAAAGCAGCAAAATGTATCTTTCTCCTTTCAGTTGGTGCTGCTCTGACTTCTGCTGCTGCGGCACCTCTTTGATGTAGCCAATTTGCGTCCACAGCCGCTATAACTCGGTCTATGATCTCCGCTGTAGGGTTAGGACCATAATGTGCCAGTCTTATGTTAACAGCCCGATCAAAACTTGCCTCTTCGGGTGTCCTGTTTGTTATGCTGGGCCAGGGCTAGCCCAAGACATTGTGCTGCCTGGGCCCAGGATCAAAATGCTGCCCCCCTCCTCCCTACCGCCCCCCTCCAAAAATAATAATAATAATAATAATCACGCCCACCAAAAGGCCCCCACATTTATTATTTTATATTATGACAATAAAAAACAAAATTACATTTATTAGGAAGTCAGATTTCCACGTAATAGTTTAGGGGTGGTAGGGAGGTTAGGCACAGGCAGGGGTGGTAAGGGGTTAGACAGAGGCAGAGGTGGTAGGGGAGGTTAGACACAGGCAGAGGTGGTAGGGATGGTTAGACACAGGCAGGGGTGGTAGGGAGGTTAGGCACAGGCAGGGGTGGTAAGGGGTTAGACACAGGCAGAGGTGGTAGGGGAGGTTAGACACAGGCAGAGGTGGTAGGGATGGTTAGACACAGGCAGGGGTGGTAGGGAGGTTAGACACAGGCAGGGGTGGTAGGGGGATTAGACACAGGCAGGGGTGGTAGGGGGATTAGACACAGGCAGGGGTGGTAGGGAGGTTAGACACAGGCAGGGGTGGTAGGGGGATTAGACACAGGCAGGGGTGGTAGGGGGATTAGACACAGGCAGGGGTGGTAGGGGGGTTAGACACAGGCAGGGGTGGTAGGGGGGTTAGACACAGGCAGGGGTGGTAGGGGGATTAGACACAGGCAGGGGTGGTAGGGAGGTTAGACACAGGCAGGGGTGGTAGGGAGGTTAGACACAGGCAGGGGTGGTAGGGAGATTAGACACAGGCAGGGGTGGTAGGGGGATTAGACACAGGCAGGGGTGGTAGGGGGATTAGACACAGGCAGGGGTGGTAGGGGGATTAGACACAGGCAGGGGTGGTAGGGGGGTTAGACACAGGCAGGGGTGGTAGGGGGATTAGACACAGGCAGGGGTGGTAGGGGGATTAGACACAGGCAGGGGTGGTAGGGGGGATTAGACACAGGCAGGGGTGGTAGGGGAGGTTAGAAACAGGCAGGGGTGGTGGAGATGGGATTAGTGACACTTACTTTCTCTCAGTGTCAGCCGCGCCTATAGCAATCCCTCTTCCATCATGGGGTCTTTGCTCAGCCAAAAGCTCCTCCCCCTTTACGCTGTTGTTCGTCAGCTGACTTTCTCGTCAGCAGCATGGGGGGGGAGCCGTGGAGAGGATGGGCGGGCGGCCAGCTGTGCGGTTATGGCAGCGAATGGTCTGCCAATACTTCTAATAGCAGCGGCGCTGGGCCATCCACATAGTGGGATGAAGAGCGGAGCGGGTGGGCGTAGCGGAGCCCGATTGGGCGGGATTACTGTATTTATGGGCGTCAATGTGCCGCCCCTCAGAACCTGCCGCCTGGGACAATGGTCCCATCGGGTCCCATGGTAGGGCCGGCCCTGCGCTGGGCCTTTCGGTTATGTTGGGTCTTTCAGCTCCATCCATTTCGACTCGTTCTGCGATTAATGTCCCTTTTCTTACGGTTGTTGGCCGGTCTGCCCTGGTTCTCCAGTAAGTCCTTGAGGGAAGAGAGCTTTAGCCGTCCCTACTGTGCTTCCATTGTCCTGTGTCCTCTTGTAGCTGTCCTTATAGACTGTGGAATGATCCCACTGCTTGCCAACAATGTAACAACACCCCAAGTATGAAAGGGGTTAAAGCCGTTTATGATATGCCATTCCCGAACACCAAGGCAGCTACCAGACACTCCAACCAGCCGAAAGAGTCCCCATACAAATAATTCTCCATCCACAAACGAGACAACGCTCTGTGTTGAGGTTCCAAAACAAGGAATGAATCTTTATTGCAAGCACATGGTAACACACTTCTCTTCAAAACACTTCCCTCCCATCCTTGGGGAACAGGGCGGGTTAAACTATCCAATGACAATGGTGATACAGGTCAGGTGTGTTCAAACTTCTCCTTCAGTAAACAGTCTTAGCAGGAGGGGTTGCTGGAGTGATCCCCCACCCCTTTTCTCACAGCAAGACACTTAAACATCCTAATAATAGGCAGCCAGACTGTGTACCAAGCTCCAATCCACATCACCACAAACAACAATGAAAAGGTCTTTGGAAGCTAGTTTGGATTCATTAACATTACAACAGGCATCCAGGTGGATTAATAATTCAGACCCATTTTAAAGCAATCCAAGACATATTCTCAATGTATATTATTTTCTGGCTCATACTCTCTGTAACGGGAAGGCCCGGGGAACCCAGAATCTCTTAGACAGTATGAGATACCCTTGCTTCAGCTTCCCCAATGCCTCTTATGTGTAAACCACCCTGTGTTTCACTTAGGGGCACAGGGTGAATGAGAACCCCACCATGATCTGTGATAGCCATATCCAATACGGTATATACAGGGCATATATTGGGTATATACTGTGTGTGGGTTGTTTATGTAATACTTTCTGTGATGGTGTGTGATTACATTCTATTGTCTATTGTGGCTTGTGGGAGATAAGCCTGTAATTATAGGTTGTGGAACTAGCAGACAGACAGGTTAATTGAAGAGATGCTGAGGTGTTACCTGTCTGCTTATGTAATGCTAATGATTCTTTCAGTTGGTGCTGCTTCTTTAGGTGTTGTCTCCGGTTGCCGTATTTCCGCCATTCTCTGCTCATGTTGCCGCTCATCCTGCCGCTCGATGTCTCTAATGGCTTCCTGTATGGCGGTCTCTGATGGGTTAGCACCGTACAATGCCAATCGCTGTCGAACTCATTGCTGAAACAAGTCATCAACTGACCGGGGTCCTGCATCACCATCCCTCTGATCCATCTCGGCCAGCTCCCTGATCAAGGTGGCCCCGTTCTTTGTCCCACTGGTCCCTCCACGGCTCTCAAGTAGGTCCTTCAGTGTGGCTTTCCTGCAGGCTGCATAGCTGGTCATTCACTGTGGTGGCTTGGAGTGTCCAAGGAACTGGAGGGAAAATCCCACTGCTGCCACCAATGTAACGACTGCCCAAGTATGAAAGGGGTTAACGCCGTTTAAAGATATTCCCTCTCCTGGACACAAATTCACTGCCGATCCTCCACAGTCAGAAGACCACTTCCCATAGGAATTAATCCTTCCAAAATAACGAGACGCACTCTGTATCTTTCCAGGATGAACTACTTTTTTATTGCTAAACATTACAACTTTTATATCCACAGAGAGAAGCTTCTGACCCTCCTCTCATTATACACCTCTGACCAGACCCAATTTACATGAGCCAATTAACTACAGTGAATGGCTCAGACACATGCCCTCTCTGTCTCCCAATCCACATTATCAAAAGCTAAACACAATGAAAGGATCATTAGCATTACATAAGCAGACAGGTAACACCTCAGCATCTCTTCAATTAACCTGTCTGTCTGCTAGTTCCACAACCTATAATTACAGGCTTAACTCCCACAAGCCACAATAGACAATAGAATGTAATCACACACCATCACAGCAAGTATTACATAAACAACCCACACACAGTATATACCCAATATATGCCCTGTATATACCGTATTGGATATGGCTATCACAGATCATGGTGGGGTTCTCATTCACCCTGTGCCCCTAAGTGAGACACAGGGTGGTTTACACATGAGGCATTGGGGAAGCTGAAGCAAGGGCATCTCATACTGTCTAAGAGATTCTGGGTTCCCCGGGCCTTCCCGTTACACTTTCTAAGAACTTCTGGGTTCCACGGGCCCACCCGTTACACAGGCATTCCTAAGTCAATCTCACTCTGCCTCCCAGTCCGTTACAGACACTGAGGTTTATTTACTAAATGCAAATGGACTGTGCACTGTACAAGTGCATTTGCACTCATTTCTCCAGGGCTTAGTTAATGTGGTAAGGCTCTGCTGATTTCTATCATCCAATCATGCGCAAGCAAAAAAAATTATTTTTGATTTTTCTTGCACCTGATTGGATAGATTTACAAAATGAAGCTTTACCACATTTACATTTACTAGGGAAAATTAATGCACAGCCTGTTTCCCTTCAGTAAATCCACACCATTGAATGTCCAGTTGGTTTCAGATTGTACTTTAACAACTTTAACTTATTAACCTGCCTGGCGGTATGATTATTTCAGATTTTAGGTGCTGAAAGCGGTACCATTATTTTGCATGGGAATTTGGCGTTTTACATTGGTTTGGACATGTTTAGGTGAGTTATTCCTAAGAATTGCAGGCCTACAGAGTCTAGTAGACATCTCGGGTATGATAAAGTTTGAAACACAAAATCATAAATTATAATATAATAAATAATAATTTAATAATAATAATACTTTTTATTCAATACATTTTAGTAAATAATATAATCAAAAACAAAAATCTATTTTTTTTTTGCTCAAACAAGGGTGCAATATTAGAAGTCATATTGCGTCAGTAAATGTCTCGGGTATGGAAAATCTTAAAACAAGGTACAGCACAAAGTCCAACATCACAATCGGGACAATAGAAACGGGTTTCTTTTCGGATTTTCCTTCTGGAGTCGCTTGGAGCAGCAAACCACACACATCTGTTGGCGTCTGGTGCTTCAGAAATATGAGTTCGGCAACCTTCCACACAAAGTCCGCATGAATCATAGGACTGTCACTCTTTTTTTTCAGAAGAATTAATGCATTCCACAGGCACTGTTCCAGAAGATGCCTGAAATTTTTTTTATAATATTTTTTTTTGTTGCTTCCTCATGGCTGGATAAAAGGTCCTGGCCTGGTCAGCCCTGTCCACACCTCCCATGGTATGGTTGTAATTCAACACGACCTGTGGCTTCATGACATCTTTTCCACCTTTGGTATGTACCATTACAGTAGAGGTGTTGTGAATGGTACTCAGAAGGCACACGTTTTTTTTGTCCCGCCATCTCATTGCCATAGTTTTTCCTTTCTGCCAGGCCACTATTTCTCCTGCTCCGAGTTTTTTATTGGCAAAGGTTGGCGGCATGTCACGCCGTTTAGGCCTAACGGTCCCATAGGCATCCGTCTTGTTCAGAAGAAGGAATTCATAGAGTTCTGGGGACGTATAAAAATTGTCTGTGGTGACACAGTAACCCTGGTTCAGCAATGGCTCAATCAAAGAAAGAACCAAAGCGGTTGCCATTCCAAAACTGCTGAATCGATCGCTGAATTTGGTCCCTTTCCCGGTGTACAGGACTGAATTCCAGATGTACCCAGAGCTGGATTCACACAGCATAAATGACTTCATGCCAAAACTAGCTCGCTTTGATGCGATAAACTGTATCCAGCTAAGTCTACCTTTGTAGGCCATAAGACTTTCGTCAATATTTATGTCTCTGTCCGGCGCATAGGTCTGCTGGAAATTATTCAAAATTAGTTGGTAAATCTCCCAATTTTTTTTCAGTTTTAGAGCTGGATGAGAACTCTCATCAAAGTCTTCATTATTTGCAAAGTGCAAATATTTCATTATGAGCGAAAATTTGTATTCCGACATAACGGTGCAAAAAAAGGAGTGGCCAGCAATTTGTTGGTTGTCCAGTACCATTTCTGCAGGGGTTTCCCCACCACTCCCTGAAGTATTATAAGGCCCAGAAACTTCCAGATGTCCTCTCTGGTTACCGGTTACCATTTTCTGGTCCTTGAAAAGCGCTGATGGGTAGCAGTTTGTTGCTCCTGGTAGCGATTTGTCAAGGGGTTATCGTCCTCAACATCCACTTTGATCCCAGGTGCTCCTGTAAGCGGAAATCTTGGGGGCGCTACGTGCTCCGTACCGCAATCAATTGAGCACCAAGTCCGCACTTCGCTGGGCACAGTTGCAGGATCGTCGCTAAAATCGCTTTCTGCGTCTGATGATGAACTTTTGTACGAGTCGCTGTCACTCAACTCCTCTGCAAGTGATTCTGTATCGCTGTCGCTGTTTTCCAACAGGTCATATAGCGATTTTGAGGTGGAGGCGTGCCTTTTTGATGCCATGGTCGTTGTGCAGTTTACAGACACAAAGTACAGTAAAACTGCAGACAAGGGCACTGGAGAAAGCACTGGGGGGCAATCTAAGGTCACTTTATTTTATTTTCTATTGTAATCCAATAGGATTCCATTGTATCAGTGTGTTTGTGCTTTATACTTTTTGAATTTACTGCCGGTTCCGCCCCCCTGAGTCGCGATGCTCGCAGGGAAGGGAATCAGTGGAACACAGTGCATCGGGCGGAAGATTCGGCCGCTGTACACTGCGGAAATACATTGCGGGATCCCGAGGACAAGGTAAGTCACCTCTTCCAGGATCCAGCGAGGCAATCCCGAGTGTGGCTCGGGGTTACCGCTTTAGGTACTAAAATCTCACCCCGAGCCACACTCGGGAATACCGCCAAGGAGGTTAACAAACAATCCCTTCTTCACAAAGAGACTTTAACAATATGATGGCTTAAAAGAGAAGTCCAGTCTGAGCTTTTTAGGCTGGGCTTCTCCTCTGGATCACAGGAGTGCAATTTGTTTTGCACTCCTGTGACCCGTTTTCAGCGGAGAGTGGGCTGAAGTCCACTCTCCATCAACATCATTGGTCGAGACAGCACGTCATCCTGACTTCCAAGTCTAGATCCGCCAGCTGCCTTGATTTATGGCAGTCTCAGCGAGCCTTTGAGATGCTGAGACGGGCACTCCCCGCCCCTCCACTGCTCAGTGCTCCAATGAGCGCGGAGAAGTACAGCAGAAGTGATGCTGACTGACAGTCAATATTGCTCTGCTCGGGGAGGAGTGACAACCGAGCCATCGGTGGTGTTCGGTGGCTCGATTCCCAGTGCAGAGACGCTGGGGGACAGATACAGCATCGGTCTGATGCTGCATCCACTGAGGTAAGTATGACAAGCAAAAACAAAACAAAACATACTTCTCTTTTAAGTCCATTTTCAATAGAACAAATATATTTTAGAATTGCTAGTACGCTTATGTTGTTCATCTCTAGAGGGCTCTGTACTCACTGTCACTATCATCACATGATTCAGCCACCCTACCAATGTGCACTTTTGTTATCTCTGCCACTACAGTGACGTGCCTTTGTGTATTCAGCCCAATTAACACTTTTGCTAATACTGTATATTGTATATAAAATGATAAAATTTTGTTTTTACAAATACTTTAACATAAAGGGATTTTCTGCCAAAAGAGTCTAGCTTTGAGGTCCCACTTCTATGGAGTAGCTGTAAGTATTTTGAATAGCTGCAGCTCTTGTTCTCCTCTACAATGTTCTTTCTTGCTGGTTGGTCTTCTGACTCACTGGTTACTGAAAAAAGGTCTGGTAACTGTTTACTATCTCTTTTAACTAACAGTTACTATCAACAGAATCCATTTTCCAATCACAAGACCAGAGTGCTGAGAAAGTAGAGGAGACTTTGAATTTCCTTGTATTGTAAAGGAAATGGGGACCCATACTTACTGAAAGGGGGGCTTTCATATAAATCCTTAATTTAAAGAGCCCCTTACTATTTGCTATAATAAAACAAAACAAATAAAAAACTGTACAACAAGTAGGTCTCTTCAGTGCCACTTCCACCTGTCCTGTGTTGGTCCCTATTGAAAATCCTTTGACCCCATTTTCAAGGCTAATAGGCAAGGGAGGGATAGCTGGGCAGTGCCCTGGAAGACATGTACCAATGCAAAAAAAAAAAAAATGTTTAGTGAAATAATTTTTTAATTATGTTTCTAATTAGGTTTTATTTTTATTTTTTTAAAGGGCTGCATTGAAAATATATGATTTCCTTTTAACATACTAGGCGGATGCCTTAAAGGGGTTGTATAGGTTTTATTTTTTATTTTTATTTTTTTAAATAACAAACATGTCATACTTACCTCCACTGTGCAGTTCGTTTTGCACAGAGTGGCCCCGATCCTTCTGTTCTGGGGTCTCTCGGCGGCTGTCTCGGCTCCTCCCCGCTAAAGCTAACCCCCTCTGGGAAGCTCTTTCCCGAGGGGGCTAGCTTGCAGGTGCGCTCCCGTGTCATACAGTTGGCGTCCATAGACGCCATATGTATGACTTGGTCCTGCCCCCCCGGCGGCCGTGTCATTGGATTTGATTGACAGAAGCAGGAGCTAATGGCTGCGCTGCTATCAATCTATCCAATCAATGGCCAGACTCAGTGGAGAAGAGGACGCCGGGGGACGCGTACAGCAGGTGAACGGGCTCAGGTAAGTAAAACGGGGGGGGGGCTGGGGTGCCCATGACAGCGAGGTGTTTTTTCACCTTAATGCATAGGATGCATTAAAGCAGGGAGCTCCACCCTAAAGTGGAGCCTCCGCTGTCCGGATTCCTCCCCCCCTCCGGCGCCACAATTGGCATCTTTCAGGGGGGAGGGGGGTGCAGATACCTGTCTAAGACAGGTATTTGCACCCACTTCCGGGAATCCACACTGCGGGTAGACCGCGGGATAGTGCATCACTTCCCGCCCCCCCCCCGTTGTGTTTTGGAAACACGCGGCTCCCAGGACACATCAGGGACCAGTGAAAGACGCGCAGCACTGCTCGCGCATGCGCAGTAGGGAACCGGGTATTGAAGTCGAAACACTTCACTTCCTGATTCCCTCACCCATGATGGCGGTGGGGGCAGCCGAGAGATGAGCGATTGCTCGTCTTCTGCTGCCGACGTCGCTGGACTCCAGGACAGATAAGTGTCCTAATATTAAAAGTCAGCAGCTGCAGTATTTGTAGCTGCTGGCTTTTAATATTTTTTTTTTACGGCAGAGCTCCGCTTTAAGGTGAAAAAACACGAACCTTTACAACCCCTTTAAACCTGCACATTAAACCTGTATGATGTAAAAATGCAAAAGTGACATTTACAATAAAAAAATAAATACCGTTTAAATTGCCCTTACATGACACTTCATGGGATTCCCTTACACATCCTTTATCTCATGGCAAAGCGAGAGAATGTCACCAGCACACAATGGATCTCCAGAATGGGCCCTTTTTATCTCATGCCAGACCTTTATCCAAACATGCAGCCTGGCTGACCAGAAAATGAGGGGGGGGGGGGCGGGGAGTGTACATCTTCCTCTCCTAAACTATACCAGGCCACATGCTTTTAACATGAGAAGGGTGCCTTGCTAGCAGGGCTGGACTGGGACAAAAATTTGGCAATGGACTTCATCCAGACCGGCCCACTTTAATTCAATGAAATGCTGCCCCCCACCCCCCCAAAAAATCACGCCCATCAAAAGGCCCCTACATCCATTATTGTATATCATGAGAGGGTGAGAGAGAGGGGAATGAGAGAGAGAAAGGGTTGAGGGAAAGGGGGTGAGAGGGGGTGGGTGAGTGTAAGAGAGAGGGAGTGAGTGTAAAATAGAGGGGTGAGTGTAGGACCCCTTTCACACTGAGGCGTTTTTCAGGCGCTTTTGGGCTAAAAATAGCGCCTGAAAAATGCCTCCGCTGCAGTCCCAGTGTGAAAGCCCGAGTGCTTTCACACTGGGGCACTGCCAGGGCATTAAAAAAAGTCCTCCAAGCAGAATCTTTGGGGCAGTGGAGGAGCGGTGTACTGCCCATTGAAATGAATGGCCACTGCTGCTGAAGCGCCTTCAAAGCACTTCGGCAGCAGCGCTACACGGGCGCATTTAACCTTTCATTCGGCTGCTAGCAGGGGTTAAAATCGCCTGCTAGAAGCCGAATAGCGCAGCTAAAACAACAGTAAAGTGCTGCTAAAACTAGCAGCGTTTTACCGTCAATGCCCGCTCCAGTGTGAAAGCAGCCTAAGATTCAGGGAGTGAATGAGACAGAGGAAGGGGCAGAGAGACAGAGGGGGGAGCTGAGAGACAGAGGGGGGAGCTGAGAGACAGAGGGGGGGTGCTGAGAGACAGAGGGGGGGTTCTGAGAGAAAGAGGGGGAGCTGAGAGACAGAGGGGGGAGCTGAGAGACAGAGGGGGGAGCTGAGAGACAGAGGGGGAAGCTGAGAGACAGAGGGGGGAGCTAAGAGACAGAGGGAGGGAGCTGAGAGACAGAGGGGGAGCTGAGAGACAGAGGGGAGAACTGAGAGACAGAGGGGAGAACTGAGAGACAGAGGGGGGCTGAGAGACAGGGGGGCTGAGAGACAGAGGGGGGCTGAGAGACAGAGGGGGGCTGAGAGACAGAGGGGGAGCTGAGAGACAGAGGGGGGAGCTGAGAGATAGAGGAGGAGAGCTGAGAGATAGAGGAGGGGGCTGAGAGACAGAGGAGGGGGCTGAGAGACAGAGGAGGGGGCTGAGAGACAGAGGAGGGGGCTGAGAGACAGAGGAGGGGGCTGAGAGACAGAGGAGGGGTCTGATAGACAGAGGGAGGGGTCTGAGAGACAGAGGGGGGAGCTGAGAGACAGAGGGGGGAGCTGAGAGACAGAGGGGGTAGCTGAGAGACAGAGGGGGGAGCTGAGAGACACAGGGGGGCTGAGAGACAGGGGAGCTGAGAGACAGAAGGAGGGAGCTGAGAGATAGAGGGGGAGCTGAGAGACAGAGGGGGAGCTGAGAGATAGAGGAGGAGAGCTGAGAGATAGAGGAGTGGGCTGAAAGACAGTGGGGGCTGAGAGACAGAGGAGGGGTCTGAGAGACAGAGGGGGGCTGAAAAACGGGGGGCTGAAAAACAGGGGGGCTGAGAGACAGAGGGGGGAGCTGAGAGACAGAGGAGGGAGCTGAGAAACAGAGGAGGAGGGGGCTGAGAGACAGAGGAGGGGGCTGAGAGACAGAGGAGGGGTCTGAGAGACAGAGGGGGGTCTGAGAGATAGAGGGGAGCTGAGAGAGAGAGGAGGGGCTAAAAGAGGGGGGACTGAGAGACACGGGAACTGAGAGACATAGGGGGACTGAGAGACAGAGGGGGGACTGAGAGACAGAGGGGGTCTGAGAGACAGAGGGGGGTCTGAGAGACAGAGGGGGGTCTGAGAGACAGAGGGGGAGCTGAGAGACAGAGAGGGGGCTGAGAGACAGGGGGCTGAGAGACAGAGGGGAGCTGAGAGACAGAGGGGGGCTGAGAGACAGAGGGAGGGAGCTGGGAGACAGAAGGTGGAGCTGAGAGATAGAGGAGGGGGCTGAGAGACAATGGGAGCTGAGAGATAGAGGAGGGGTCTGAGAGACAGAGGGGGGCTGAGACACAGGGGGCTGAGAGACAGAGGGGGAGCTGAGAGACAGAGGGGGGAGCTGAGAGACAGAGGGGGGAGCTGAGAGACAGAGGAGGAGAGCTGAGAGATAGAGGAGGGGTCTGACAGACAGAGGAGGGGTCTGACAGACAGAGGAGGGGTCTGAGAGACAGAGGAGGGGTCTGAGAGACAGAGGAGGGGTCTGAGAGACAGAGGGGGGTCTGAGAGACAGAGGGGGGGTCTGAGAGACAGAGGGGGGTCTGAGAGATAGAGGGGGGCTGAGAGACAGAGGAGGGGGCTAAAAGAGGGGGGACTGAGAGACAACGGGGACTGAGAGACAGAGGGGGGGACTGAGAGACAGAGGGGGGACTGAGAGACAGAGGGGGGTCTGAGAGACAGACGGGGGTCTGAGATACATAGGGGGTCTGAGAGACAGAGGAGGGGTCTGAGAGACAGAGGGGTTCTGAGAGACAGAGGGGGGTCTGAGAGATAGTGGGGGGGTTGAGAGACAGAGGAGGGGGCTGAAAGAGGGGGGACTGAGAGACACGGGGACTGAGAGACAGAGTGGGGACTGAGAGACAGAGGGGGGACTGAGAGACAGAGGGGGCAGAAAGACAGAGGGGAGGGCTGAGACAGACCACATAGCACTGTCTCTTTCTGCAGTCCCTCCTCTGCTCACCCCCTGCTGTCTCAGTGTTCTGGCATGTTTGTGTAGGATGCCGGGTACTTGATGGCCAGCAGCGGCAGCGCCGAGTCTCCCTCTTGATCCGGGGGGTGCTCTCGCTGCTCTGCACCTTACAGTGGCGCATGTCCTCGTCCTCTGGGCTCCCAGTCAGCTTCCCGACTGGCCCAGGCCGCATGGTTCCTGGAGCAGAGAGGAGGCGGAGGAATTGAGGTTCAGGGAGCGCCGGGGTGACCGTGCTCGCTCCTGTTCACCACTTCGGTGGTCAGGGAGGGGGTGGAGCTCTTCTCCCTCCTCGGCTTTTACATCCAACTGCCCTTCCCCGAATCCCCGCCGCTGTTTGCTGCCACACTCCCGCTGCCGCCGAACTCTGCATAAAAAACGGCCCTCAAATTATTTTTAGTTTTTTCAACAGCCCACTGAGCCATCGGCCCACCAGGAAACTCCCGGTAGTCCCGATGGCCAGTCCATCCCTGCTTGCTAGGAAGCATACCCCTGCCAAAGCACCTTGTCCCCATGTACATCTTAATGTGCTTTTCCACAACTCCATTTACCTACAGTATATCTTACTGTTCACTGTGGATTGTTCATTTTTATTTAATTTCTCTTGCCATGCACATGACTGGGTATTCAAACTGAGCAAAGCTTAGCCTTATTCTCTAACATTTACTTGCAAAGTGAACATTCACGTGATAGGTGACCACCTCCAATATATGGTGCATTTTCTTTCTCAAAAATCTTTGTGGCTTCCAAAGGGCATATAATTTACAGTACAGAGCATAGCAATCTTTATATTATATTTATACACGGACCAATATTTGCTATGCATATCTACAGATCTTTCTATAAGCACTGGTCTATGAAAAACATATATTCAAGGATGCATTGGCACCACTGAACATGCGGTGTTCACTTATCTGCAAGAGCCTGGTCTTGTACCTTCACCTCCTGCTTCTTCCAATTGCCTAATGGACACATTTTTTTTCCAGTATAAATGCAGTTTAGAAAAATAAATAATGATTTTATATCTTCCAAAAATAGTAATTTTCAAAGAAATATCTTGTCTCCCACATAGACAGCATACTTACAGGTTAGCTATAGGGGACAATGTTAGCCTGTCTACATTCTGTTTAGCAATATCCGTTACTAAAGGTCATTGTGTGACAACACTGTTTAAATAGTTAGTATATTTTACCCTTACCACACATGACCCTTTACTACACTGTCTACGTACTATGTCCTAGTGTAGTAACATTTACCTTTTACACAAATCTTTCATTAACAATACTTTTTTTTCAAACTGTTAGTGAAATACCTATATTATATTTTAATTTCTGTTTTTTCCTTTATTTGCTTAACACTTCAATTTTGTGTTGGCTGCTAACCTTGCCTTCATACAATGTATGATTGAGCCTTTATTTGTAATACTTGTCCTGCGGTAAGCTATATTATTGCTGAACCCAACAAATTGCATTGTATTAGGTTTGACAGCCCTATACAGCCAAGTAAACCAGCAATGAGCACTATCAATCGATCAGTTTATAATAATTTTTTTCTTAACCTTTTGTTTAGCAAATGTTAATAACATTTTAGTTTATTCAAGTTTTTATTGCAGTCACTACACTACAATTGTACTTTTAGGTGTAGTATAAAAAGTTAACTAATCCAGTTTTTTTAATCACCTTGCCCTTTTGCCAAGACCTGAAACATGAACCTTCATTCGGTTTGTAAAGCACTGAAGCAAATTATAGGGCCTATTGTTGATAATGGCAGCACATAAAAATATTTTTGTTGATAACACTTGTATAAAGGAATAAAAACATGAACAGGAAGGCGTTAATCAAGCCAAAATGAAAACGTGCCATGAAATAAACATTGAGGCTGCCATGACACTTGCCTCGTCTTCAGGCTTTCTTTCTGTCTTTAAATACTTTGCGTTAACAACCTCTAACAAGTATGCAGATTAGGTCTTTTGACTTTTCTGTGACTTTCTTATCCGTATACTTGTTTCAGGTCATTGATAGGGATGAGCTTCGTGTTCGAGTCGAACATACGTTCGACTCGAACATCGGCTGTTCGATCGTTCGACGAAGATCGAACGATTTGGGCCGTTCGCGCCAAATTCGAGTGACGCGAACGGCCCACAATGCACTACGCCATCGCAGTGTCATCCAGGCGCTGTGATTGGCCAAGCATGCACTGTGACCCCGCATGCTTGGCCAATCACAGCGCCGGCAGCGAGGAGAGCAATGATTGGCCACAGGCAGGATGCCTGTGGCCAATTATTGCTGAGGGTGTTTAGTACACGCCCCACACTATAAAAGGCCGCCAGCACGGCGGCCTAGTGTAGTGTGTTCCGGAGCAGGGATAGAGCAGCATAGGCAGGGACAGTGACTGTTATTTCTTTCTTGCTTAACCTGGATTCCTTTAGTTTAGGGAAAGAGAAGGATAGGTAGGGAGAGTGTCAGTGTGTTTTGTGCTTGTGCTATAGTGTGCTTAAAAAAAACATTTATTCTAGGGACAGAAAACTGTAGGTAGGGACAGTGTCAGTTTCTTTCACTCTGCAAGTCCTTGTTTCCAGGGACCTGGAAGGACAGTGAGTCAATTGTCCTTGTGCTATATTGTGCTTAAAAAAACATTTATTCTAGGGACAGAAAACTGTAGGTAGGGAGAGTGTCAGTTTCTTTCACTCTGCAAGTCCTTGTTTCCAGGGACCTGGAAGGACAGTGACTGAATTGTCCTTGTGCTATATTGTGATTAAAAAAAACATTTATTCTAGGGACAGAAAACTGTAGGTAGGGAGAGTGTCAGTTTATTTCACTCTGCAAGTCCTTGTTTCCAGGGACCTGGAAGGACAGTGACTGAATTGTCCTTGTGCTATAGTGTGCTTAAAAAAAACATTTATTCTAGGGACAGAAAACTGTAGGTAGGGACAGTGTCAGTTTCTTTCACTCTGCAAGTCCTTGTTTCCAGGGACCTGGAAGGACAGTGAGTGAATTGTCCTTGTGCTATATTGTGCTTAAAAAAACATTTATTCTAGGGACAGAAAACTGTAGGTAGGGAGAGTGTCAGTTTCTTTCACTCTGCAAGTCCTTGTTTCCAGGGACCTGGAAGGACAGTGACTGAATTGTCCTTGTGCTATATTGTGATTAAAAAAAACATTTATTCTAGGGACAGAAAACTGTAGGTAGGGAGAGTGTCAGTTTATTTCACTCTGCAAGTCCTTGTTTCCAGGGACCTGGAAGGACAGTGAGTGAATTGTCCTTGTGCTATATTGTGCTTAAAAAAACATTTATTCTAGGGACAGAAAACTGTAGGTAGGGAGAGTGTCAGTTTCTTTCACTCTGCAAGTCCTTGTTTCCAGGGACCTGGAAGGACAGTGACTGAATTGTCCTTGTGCTATATTGTGATTAAAAAAAACATTTATTCTAGGGACAGAAAACTGTAGGTAGGGAGAGTGTCAGTTTATTTCACTCTGCAAGTCCTTGTTTCCAGGGACCTGGAAGGACAGTGACTGAATTGTCCTTGTGCTATATTGTGATTAAAAAAAACATTTATTCTAGGGACAGAAAACTGTAGGTAGGGAGAGTGTCAGTTTATTTCACTCTGCAAGTCCTTGTTTCCAGGGACCTGGAAGGACAGTGACTGAATTGTCCTTGTGCTATATTGTGATTAAAAAAAACATTTATTCTAGGGACAGAAAACTGTAGGTAGGGAGAGTGTCAGTTTCTTTCACTCTGCAAGTCCTTGTTTCCAGGGACCTGGAAGGACAGTGACTGAATTGTCCTTGTGCTATATTGTGATTAAAAAAAACATTTATTCTAGGGACAGAAAACTGTAGGTAGGGAGAGTGTCAGTTTATTTCACTCTGCAAGTCCTTGTTTCCAGGGACCTGGAAGGACAGTGACTGAATTGTCAATGTGCTATATTGTGATTAAAAAAAACATTTATTCTAGGGACAGAAAACTGTAGGTAGGGAGAGTGTCAGTTTATTTCACTCTGCAAGTCCTTGTTTCCAGGGACCTGGAAGGACAGTGACTGAATTGTCCTTGTGCTATATTGTGATTAAAAAAAACATTTATTCTAGGGACAGAAAACTGTAGGTAGGGACAGTGTCAGTTTCTTTCACTCTGCAAGTCCTTGTTTCCAGGGGCCTGGAAGGACAGTGAGTGAATTGTCCTTGTGTTATATTGTGATTAAAAAAAACATTTTTTCTAGGGACAGAAAACTGTAGGTAGGGAGAGTGTTTTTTTTCTTTCACTCTGCAAGTCCTTGTTTCCAGGGACCTGGAAGGACAGTGACTGAATTGTCCTTGTGCTATAGTGTGCTTAAAAAAAACATTTATTCTAGGGACAGAAAACTGTAGGTAGGGACAGTGTCAGTTTCTTTCACTCTGCAAGTCCTTGTTTCCAGGGACCTGGAAGGACAGTGAGTGAATTGTCCTTGTGCTATATTGTGCTTAAAAAAACATTTATTCTAGGGACAGAAAACTGTAGGTAGGGAGAGTGTCAGTTTCTTTCACTCTGCAAGTCCTTGTTTCCAGGGACCTGGAAGGACAGTGACTGAATTGTCCTTGTGCTATATTGTGATTAAAAAAAACATTTATTCTAGGGACAGAAAACTGTAGGTAGGGAGAGTGTCAGTTTATTTCACTCTGCAAGTCCTTGTTTCCAGGGACCTGGAAGGACAGTGACTGAATTGTCCTTGTGCTATAGTGTGCTTAAAAAAAACATTTATTCTAGGGACAGAAAACTGTAGGTAGGGACAGTGTCAGTTTCTTTCACTCTGCAAGTCCTTGTTTCCAGGGACCTGGAAGGACAGTGAGTGAATTGTCCTTGTGCTATATTGTGCTTAAAAAAACATTTATTCTAGGGACAGAAAACTGTAGGTAGGGAGAGTGTCAGTTTCTTTCACTCTGCAAGTCCTTGTTTCCAGGGACCTGGAAGGACAGTGACTGAATTGTCCTTGTGCTATATTGTGATTAAAAAAAACATTTATTCTAGGGACAGAAAACTGTAGGTAGGGAGAGTGTCAGTTTATTTCACTCTGCAAGTCCTTGTTTCCAGGGACCTGGAAGGACAGTGACTGAATTGTCCTTGTGCTATATTGTGATTAAAAAAAACATTTATTCTAGGGACAGAAAACTGTAGGTAGGGAGAGTGTCAGTTTCTTTCACTCTGCAAGTCCTTGTTTCCAGGGACCTGGAAGGACAGTGACTGAATTGTCCTTGTGCTATATTGTGATTAAAAAAAACATTTATTCTAGGGACAGAAAACTGTAGGTAGGGAGAGTGTCAGTTTATTTCACTCTGCAAGTCCTTGTTTCCAGGGACCTGGAAGGACAGTGAGTGAATTGTCCTTGTGTTATATTGTGATTAAAAAAAACATTTTTTCTAGGGACAGAAAACTGTAGGTAGGGAGAGTGTTTTTTTTCTTTCACTCTGCAAGTCCTTGTTTCCAGGGACCTGGAAGGACAGTGACTGAATTGTCCTTGTGCTATATTGTGATTAAAAAAAACATTTATTCTAGGGACAGAAAACTGTAGGTAGGGAGAGTGTCAGTTTATTTCACTCTGCAAGTCCTTGTTTCCAGGGACCTGGAAGGACAGTGACTGAATTGTCCTTGTGCTATAGTGTGCTTAAAAAAAACATTTATTCTAGGGACAGAAAACTGTAGGTAGGGACAGTGTCAGTTTCTTTCACTCTGCAAGTCCTTGTTTCCAGGGACCTGGAAGGACAGTGAGTGAATTGTCCTTGTGCTATATTGTGCTTAAAAAAACATTTATTCTAGGGACAGAAAACTGTAGGTAGGGAGAGTGTCAGTTTCTTTCACTCTGCAAGTCCTTGTTTCCAGGGACCTGGAAGGACAGTGACTGAATTGTCCTTGTGCTATATTGTGATTAAAAAAAACATTTATTCTAGGGACAGAAAACTGTAGGTAGGGAGAGTGTCAGTTTATTTCACTCTGCAAGTCCTTGTTTCCAGGGACCTGGAAGGACAGTGACTGAATTGTCCTTGTGCTATATTGTGATTAAAAAAAACATTTATTCTAGGGACAGAAAACTGTAGGTAGGGAGAGTGTCAGTTTATTTCACTCTGCAAGTCCTTGTTTCCAGGGACCTGGAAGGACAGTGACTGAATTGTCCTTGTGCTATATTGTGATTAAAAAAAACATTTATTCTAGGGACAGAAAACTGTAGGTAGGGAGAGTGTCAGTTTATTTCACTCTGCAAGTCCTTGTTTCCAGGGACCTGGAAGGACAGTGACTGAATTGTCCTTGTGCTATATTGTGATTAAAAAAAACATTTATTCTAGGGACAGAAAACTGTAGGTAGGGAGAGTGTCAGTTTCTTTCACTCTGCAAGTCCTTGTTTCCAGGGACCTGGAAGGACAGTGACTGAATTGTCCTTGTGCTATATTGTGATTAAAAAAAACATTTATTCTAGGGACAGAAAACTGTAGGTAGGGAGAGTGTCAGTTTATTTCACTCTGCAAGTCCTTGTTTCCAGGGACCTGGAAGGACAGTGAGTGAATTGTCCTTGTGTTATATTGTGATTAAAAAAAACATTTTTTCTAGGGACAGAAAACTGTAGGTAGGGAGAGTGTTTTTTTTCTTTCACTCTGCAAGTCCTTGTTTCCAGGGACCTGGAAGGACAGTGACTGAATTGTCCTTGTGCTATATTGTGATTAAAAAAAACATTTATTCTAGGGACAGAAAACTGTAGGTAGGGAGAGTGTCAGTTTATTTCACTCTGCAAGTCCTTGTTTCCAGGGACCTGGAAGGACAGTGACTGAATTGTCCTTGTGCTATATTGTGATTAAAAAAAACATTTATTCTAGGGACAGAAAACTGTAGGTAGGGAGAGTGTCAGTTTATTTCACTCTGCAAGTCCTTGTTTCCAGGGACCTGGAAGGACAGTGACTGAATTGTCCTTGTGCTATAGTGTGCTTAAAAAAAACATTTATTCTAGGGACAGAAAACTGTAGGTAGGGACAGTGTCAGTTTCTTTCACTCTGCAAGTCCTTGTTTCCAGGGACCTGGAAGGACAGTGAGTGAATTGTCCTTGTGCTATATTGTGCTTAAAAAAACATTTATTCTAGGGACAGAAAACTGTAGGTAGGGAGAGTGTCAGTTTCTTTCACTCTGCAAGTCCTTGTTTCCAGGGACCTGGAAGGACAGTGACTGAATTGTCCTTGTGCTATATTGTGATTAAAAAAAACATTTATTCTAGGGACAGAAAACTGTAGGTAGGGAGAGTGTCAGTTTATTTCACTCTGCAAGTCCTTGTTTCCAGGGACCTGGAAGGACAGTGACTGAATTGTCCTTGTGCTATATTGTGATTAAAAAAAACATTTATTCTAGGGACAGAAAACTGTAGGTAGGGAGAGTGTCAGTTTATTTCACTCTGCAAGTCCTTGTTTCCAGGGACCTGGAAGGACAGTGAGTGAATTGTCCTTGTGTTATATTGTGATTAAAAAAAACATTTTTTCTAGGGACAGAAAACTGTAGGTAGGGAGAGTGTTTTTTTTCTTTCACTCTGCAAGTCCTTGTTTCCAGGGACCTGGAAGGACAGTGACTGAATTGTCCTTGTGCTATATTGTGATTAAAAAAAACATTTATTCTAGGGACAGAAAACTGTAGGTAGGGAGAGTGTCAGTTTATTTCACTCTGCAAGTCCTTGTTTCCAGGGACCTGGAAGGACAGTGACTGAATTGTCCTTGTGCTATATTGTGATTAAAAAAAACATTTATTCTAGGGACAGAAAACTGTAGGTAGGGAGAGTGTCAGTTTATTTCACTCTGCAAGTCCTTGTTTCCAGGGACCTGGAAGGACAGTGAGTGAATTGTCCTTGTGTTATATTGTGATTAAAAAAAACATTTTTTCTAGGGACAGAAAACTGTAGGTAGGGAGAGTGTTTTTTTTCTTTCACTCTGCAAGTCCTTGTTTCCAGGGACCTGGAAGGACAGTGACTGAATTGTCCTTGTGCTATAGTGTGCTTAAAAAAAACATTTATTCTAGGGACAGAAAACTGTAGGTAGGGACAGTGTCCGTTTATTTCACTCTGCAAGTCCTTGTTTCAAGGGACAGAGAAGGACACCTGAAGGTAGCCCTTATTGCTTTTTTCCCATCTCCCTGCAGGCCATCTATTAGAATGTCTGGAAGGCAAACAAGGAGAGGCAGACAGTCAGGAGGCAATAAAAGAGGGCAAGCAGGCTCTGTGTCTGGGGGCAACAGTGCTGGTCGTGGACGCGGTGCATTGTCATCAGCACATGGCCATGGGACACGCTTGTCCTTCTTTTCGGCAGCTGGACATGTTGAGCCACATCATGCCGAAGACTTGGTAGAGTGGATGACCAAGCCCTCCTCCTCCTCCTCATCCTCTCTCACCCAGGCTCAGGGTACTGGAAAAGCAGCTGCCAAAGCGTCGTCTTCCCTGGTATCAATGTCAGACAAATCATCAGTCACTCCTTCCCTAGACCCACCATGTCCTCCTCCTGAGGAGTCCCCCGAACTGTTTCAGCACAGTGTTGGGTACATGCTCCAGGAGGATGCCCAGCGTTTCGAAGGGTCTGATGATGAAACCCAGCTAGAGGAAGGCAGTAGCGTGAGAGCAGACAGAGGGGATGCTCAAGAAGGACACCAATCTGGCAGTCATGTTCCAGCAGCTGCAGCATACTGCCAGATTGGCTCCAGTGATGAGGAGGGAGGGGATGATGAGGTCACTGACTCCACGTGGGTGCCTAATAGGAGAGAGGAGGAGGAGGAGGATGAGGAGGAGGCACATCTCCAACGAGGCAGGATGCCCTTTGGTGGCCAGCGTAAGGGCAGTACACCGACGGAATCACACCGCAGAGCTCCGCCTGTGCAGGGCGCAGCCTCTGCCCGTCATTCAAAAAGTTCCTTGGTGTGGGCCTTTTTTGAGGCTAGTGCATCAGATCGCACAGCTGCTGTTTGCAACATATGTCTCAAGCGTATATCGCGTGGCCAAAACATCAGCCGCTTGGGTACCACATGCCTGACCAGACATATGTTGACCTGCCATGCAGCTCGTTGGCAAGCCTACCTCAAAGACCCACACCAAAGAACAAAGCGGACCTCTCCTTGCACCGCATCAGCTGGGATCTCCAACCCCACTATAACTTCAGTCCTCTCTGAAACATGCACTGAGAGGAATGAAGGTGTAGAATTAGGTGTGTCACAGCCAAGTACTTGCGCCCACTCTGCTAGCAGTACACCGACGTCCGATTCTAGCAGGCAAATTTCCCTGCCCCAGCTGCTGGACCGTCGAAAGAAGTTCACTCCCAGCCATCCACATGCCCAGCGGTTGAATGCTAGCTTGGCTAAATTGCTAGCGCTTCAACTGCTGCCTTTTCAGTTGGTAGACTCGGCCCCCTTCCGTGAGTTTGTGCAATGTGCAGTTCCTCAGTGGCAGGTTCCCAAACGCCACTTTTTCTCACGGAAGGCTATTCCGGCTCTCTACCGGCATGTGGAAGGCAATGTCTTGGCCTCGCTGGACAGGGCGGTCAGCGGTAAGGTGCATATTACCGCTGACTCATGGTCCAGCAGGCATGGACAGGGACGTTACCTTTCTTTCACGGCCCATTGGGTCACTCTTTTGGCAGCTGGGAAGGATTCAGGACAAGGTGCAGTAGTGTTGGAGGTTGTCCCACCGCCACGCCTCCAAAATGCTACTACTGGTTGTGACACACCTCTCTCCTCCACCCCCTCCTCTTCTTCTTCCTCCATGGCCTCTTCCTGTGGTTTGTCCTATGAACCAGCGGTGCTCCGTAGCCGTTCACGGGGCTACGCAAGCACGCAGGCAAAAAGATGCCATGCCGTGCTTGCGCTGGTGTGTTTGGGGGACAGAAGCCACACTGGGGCAGAGGTCCTGTCTGCTCTGCAGGGCCAGGCCGAGAGGTGGTTGACGCCACGCCAGCTTAAGCCAGGAATGGTGGTTTGCGACAATGGCACCAACCTCCTCTCCGCCCTCTGACAGGGACAACTGACCCATGTGCCCTGTGTGGCTCACGTCCTTAACCTGGTGGTGCAGCGCTTCTTGGGCAGGTACCCGGGCTTACAGGATGTCCTGAGGCAGGCCAGGAAAGTCTGTGTGCATTTCCGCAGATCTTATAATGCCAGTGCTCGCCTGGCTGAGCTGCAAAAGGAGTTGAACCTGCCCAAGAACCGCCTTATATGTGACATGCCCACCAGGTGGAACTCAACGTTGGCCATGCTGCAGCGGCTGCACACGCAGCAGAGGGCCATCAATGAGTACCTGTGCGACTACGGCACCAGGACAGGGTCAGGGGAGCTTGGTTTTTTTTCTCCACGCCAGTGGGGCATGATCAGGGATGCATGCACTGTCCTGGCACCATTTGAGGAGGCCACGAGGATGGTGAGCAGTGACAGTGCATGCATCAGTGACACTGTACCTCTTGTCCACCTGTTGGAGCACACGCTGCGTGGAATAATGGACAGGGCACTTGAGGCAGAACAGAGGCAGGAAGAGGAGGACTTCCTTGCCTCTCAAGGCCCCCTTTACCCAGACAGTGTTCCTTCTGTCCCACCCATCGCACAGGAAGAGGAGGAGGAGGAGGAGGAGGAGGAGGAGGATTGTGTCAGCATGGAGGTGGAGGCTGGCACTCAGCATCATCAGCAGCAGTCTTTTAGGGATGATTTACAGTCCCAAGAAACCAGTGGACTTGTACGTGGCTGGGAGGAGGTGGCTGCGGATCATGTCGTCCTTAGTGACCCAGAAGACTCCGGAGCGAATGCCTCAGCAAACCTACGCTGCATGGCCTCCCTGATCCTGCAAAGTCTGCGGAAGGATCCTCGTATTCTTCGGATCAAGGAGAGGGACCATTACTGGCTGGCCACTCTCCTTGATCCACGGTACAAGGGTAAGGTTGCGGACCTTATGTTACCGTCGCAGAGGGAGCAGAGGATGAGACAACTCCGGGAGGCCTTGCAGAAAGGTCTGTGCAACGCGTTCCCAGAGACTGGGAGGTTGCAAACTCCTGGTCCTGGACAACGAGTTGCTGAGGCTTCGGCCAGTCAAAGAAGGAGCGGTGGGGAAGGTGGCCGTCTGACCGATGCGTTCAGACAATTCTTTAGTCCGCAGCCCCAAAGTATGATCGGTTCCAGCAACCATCGCCAGCGTCTGATAAACATGGTGCAGGAATATCTAGGGGCAAGGTCAGACTTGGACACCTTCCCCACCGAAAATCCTCTGGCTTACTGGGTCTTGAGGATGGATCACTGGCCAGAGCTTGCACAGTATGCAATTGAGCTACTGGCCTGTCCTGCATCCAGCGTTCTTTCGGAACGCACATTCAGTGCTGCTGGAGGATTTGTCACGGATCACAGGGTGCGCCTGTCCACCGACTCGGTTGATCGACTGACTTTCATCAAGATGAACCAGTCTTGGATCACCACCAGCTACCACACACCTGATGCTGATATAACAGACTAATTGATTTTAACATGTCACATCCCTTCAAGACTGATGCTGATGCTGAGTGCCTGTGCTGTTATGTTGACTGGCTATCCTCCTCCTCCGAGTCCTCAATGATACGATTGATGATGATAGCTTGTAAGATCATTTTTGTTTATGGGTGCCGCCACCAGTGCCTAACGCCCAATTTTTCAGCCCCTGTTTAACAGGGGCGTGTAATTACAATTTTTGAAGCAATACTTTGCAACAGGGCTCATTGCTGTGCTCCAAGTACAGTATCTGTGAGGAGTTGCAGTGTTGTGCCACCAGTGCCTAACGCCCAATTTTTCAGCCCCTGTTTAACAGGGGCGTGTAATTACAATTTTTGAAGCAATACTTTGCAACAGGGCTCATTGCTGTGCTCCAAGTACAGTATCTGTGAGGAGTTGCAGTGTTGTGCCACCAGTGCCTAAGGCCCAATTTTTCAGCCCCTGTTTAACAGGGGCGTGTCATTACAATTTTTGAAGCAATACTTTGCAACAGGGCTCATTGGTGTGCTCCAAGTACAGTATCTGTGAGGAGTTGCAGTGTTGTGCCACCAGTGCCTAAGGCCCAATTTTTCAGCCCCTGTTTAACAGGGGCGTGTCATTACAATTTTTGAAGCAATACTTTGCAACAGGGCTCATTGCTGTGCTCCAAGTACAGTATCTGTGAGGGGTTGCAGTGTTGTGCCACCAGTGCCTAAGGCCCAATTTTTCAGCCCCTGTTCAACAGGGGCATGTAATTACAATTCTTGATCTAATAATTCACAGCAGGGCCCATTGCTGCACCCACCAAGAGTAACTGTCAGGGCTTACAGTGTTGTGGCACCAGCACCACCATCAAAGGCCCAATTTTTACTACCACTGTTCAACAATTATATGTAATTAAAATTCCTGATATAATAGTTGACAGCAGGGCGTTCCAGCACCAACCAAGAGTAACTGTGAGTGCTTACAGTGTTGTGCCAACACCAACAACTAAGGGGCCTATTTCTGCAGAGTATATACGGCAGGTCCCTACTTTCAAACATCCAACTTACAAACGACTCCTACTTGCAAACGCAAGAAGACAACAGGAAGTGAGAGGAAATCTACCACTAGGAAGGAAAATTCTCTCCTGTAAGAATAAATATGGGAGAAAGGTGTCTCCTCTGTACTGATGCTTTATCAGCAATCCTTGTTTCAAGAAAAACACCACATTTCAAAAACAGTTGTCATTGGGACGGAAAGTGAGGTGAAATGTTCTGAACAGGGGCACAGACAGCAAAACAAATGTTACAGGGGTGATAACCCTTACCTATGTTTTCCAAAAAGTTTACAAATAGATTTTTGGTCTGGAGCTACACTTCAACAATGTACCTGTTCAAAATTACAAACAGACTCTACATAAGAACAAACCTACAGTCCCTGTCTTGTATGCACCGCCTGTATAGGGCTGTTCAGAGTATATAGGGCCTTTTTTATTTTATGTGCGGGGTTCCCCTTAATATCCATACAAGACCCAAAGGGGCTGGTAATGGGCTGGGGTAGGGGGGGGGGTCATGGGGTAGCTATGCCATTTTTCTTAAAGAATTTCATCCATATTACCGGGACCAGACATTACATTAAAGCCGCAAGCAGTTTTAAATGGCTTTTTTTTCCTTTAGAAGTGTCATTTTGTGCAGGGACAGTTCTAAACACGGGAAACACGTGGCACTTCACAGGCATACTTTAGACACCCCCCAGGTACGATATTTAAAGGAATATTTGACTTTTTTTTTTTCACTTTATGCATCATTAAAATGACTGCTCCCGAAAAACGACCGTTTTTAAAACTTCTTTTTGCATTGATACATGTCCCCTGGTGCAGAACCCGGGTTCCCAAACCCTTTTTAGGACAATAACATGCATAATAGTTGTTATAATTAGCACTTTAGAATTCGAACGTTCGCATCCATTGTATTTAATAGGGTTCTAATGTTCGTTCGAACTTTCGGTCCGTTCGCGGGTTCTGGTGCGAACCGAACCCGGGGGTGTTCGGCTCATCACTAGTCATTGATTTAGTCTTAAGCCTCGTACACACGGTCAGAACTATCCTGGATCATGCTTAACCACTTAACGACCGCTCACTGTATATGTACGTCGGCAGAATGGCACCGACAGGCACAATCACGTATAGTGTACGTGATTGCCTTTGTACAGTGAGCGGTCGGTATTCGTTGGGGAGCGATCCGACATGAGGGGACGGCCGTTCGATTCCGGCCACCCCCCGCGATCGCTCCCGGTGAATGGAAATGCTTCCTCTGCTGTGTAATGTAAACACAGGCAGAGGAAGCAGGAGGAAGTGATGTCATCTCTCATGCGGCGCTCACATATACCGAGCGCCGTACAAGAGAAGACACACAGGTCAGTGCACTAACACTACACTGACACCAGGACACATAGGCACACAAATCGCCCCCCCAGGCCCCCTCAGATCACCCCCCAGCCCCCAGTCACAGTGTCACTGATTGCAGTGACCATTTATTTACTGATCACTGCAATCAGTGACATTTGTGACTGTAAAAGTGTCACTACATTTAGTTTTAGGTCCAGTGTAGCCCCCTAACCCCCTCTAATAAAGGTTTAACCCCCTGATCACCCCCCAGATAACCCTTTCACCCCCTAGCACCGCCGTCGCTAAGCGATCATTTTTCTGATCGCTGCCTTAGCGTCGGTGATGCAGATCGGTAGCCATTAATTTTTTTTAGGATCGCCGCAGGTTTTTATAGTGTCAGGTACCCCCATAAATTATCTAATAAAGGTTTAACCCCCTTGATCGCCCCCCAGGTAACCCTTTCACCCCTATCACCACTGTCGCTAAGCGATCATTTTTCTGATCGCTGTCTTGGCGTCGGTGATGCAGATTGGTAGCCAGTAATTTTTTTTAGGTTCGCCGCAGGTTTTTATAGCGTCAGGTACCCCCATAAATTATCTAATAAAGGTTTAACCCCCTTGATCACCCCCCAGGTAACCCTTTCACCCCCTATCACCACTGTCGCTAAGCGATCGTTTTTCTGATCGCTGTCTTAGTGTCGGTGATGCAGATCGGTAGCCAGTAATTTTTTTTAGGTTCGCCGCAGGTTTTTATAGCGTCAGGTACCCCCATAAATTATCTAATAAAGGTTTAACCCCCTTGATCGCCCCCCAGGTAACCCTTTCACCCCCTATCACCACTGTCGCTAAGCGATCATTTTTCTGATCGCTGTCTTAGTGTCGGTGATGCCGATCGGTAGCCAGTAATTTTTTTTAGGTTCGCCGCAGGTTTTTATAGCGTCAGGTACCCCCATATATTATCTAATAAAGGTTTAACCCCCTAATTGCCCCTAGTTAACCCTTTCACCAGAGATCACCATATAAGTGTTACGGGTGACGCTGGTTAGTTAGTTTGCTTTTTATAGTGTCAGGGCACCCGCTGTATATATAACCCAATAAAGGTTTACCCCCTGATCGCCCGGCAGGTGATATCAATTAGGTTTTAGCGTCAGAGAGGGTCTGCGTCACACCCCAGGCAGCGTCAGGTTAGTGCCAGTAACGCCAACACCCACGCGTGAAGCATACACCCCCCTTAGTGGTATAGTATCTGAACAGATCAATATCTGATCTGATCAGATCTATACTAGCGTCCCCAGCAGTTTAGGGTTCCCAAAAACGCAGTGTTAGCGGGATCAGCCCAGATACCTGCTAGCACCTGCGTTTTGCCCCTCCGTCCAGCCCAGGCCACCCAAGTGCAGTATCGATCGATCACTGTCACTTACAAAACACAACACACATAACTGCAGCGTTCGCAGAGACAGGCCTGATCCCTGCGACTCCAGTGCTGTAGGAGGTGATTTCACCACCACAGTTAAAAAAAAAAAGCATATATGCCGAAGCATTGGGGCATCAGGGGCGGAGGAGCGATTTTGCTCCTAATGCCGCGTACATACGGTCGAAATTCCGTCGGAGGCTTGCCCGTGGAAAAGTCCGACCATGTGTGTGCGACATAACTTTTTTGCGGGAGGATTCCCCCATGCTTCGGCATATATAAATGGTGCATGTATGCCCATCATTAGAAGTGGGTGGATGAAGGGCGGTATTCTAATGGTGGGCATACCCACCGATCAATCTCTTTTTTCGTTCAGCCAACTGGCTGCATGAAAAAAAAAGATTACAATACATGTCCAACTAGGACCAGCAACGTACTGGTATGTTGCTGGACTTTGAATGTTTATACCAGAATGATGCCTGCGGGTTTAGGTATTATCTTGGTATCATTCTTTTCAGCCAGCGGCCGGCTTTCATTTAAAAGCAATCCTAGTGGCTAATTAGCCTCTGGACTGCTTTTACAAGCAGTGGGAGGGAATGTCCCCCCCCCGGATATAAAAAGCGCCATTGGGAAAGCATTTTATCACACCGATCTTGGTGTGGTCAGATGCTTTGAGGGCAGAGGAAAGATCTAGGGTCTAGAAGATGAAGGTTTTTTCAAAAAAGGAGTACCTGTCACTACCTATTGCTATCATAGGGGATATTTACATTCCCTGAGATAACAATAAAAATGATAAAAAAAAAAAAAATATGGAAGGAACAATTTAAAAATAAAATAAAAAAGCAAAATTAATAAAAAAAAAAAAAAAGCACCCCTGTCCTGCCCTGCTCTTGCCCAATGGTGAACGCAAGCGTCGGTCTGGCGTCATATGTAAACATGCATGTGAGGTATCACCGCGAAGGTCAGATCGAGGGCAGTAATTTTAGCAGTAGACCTCCTCTGTAAATCTAACGGGGTAACCTGTAAAGGCTTTTAAAGGCTTTTAAAAATGTATGTAGTTTGTCGCCAATGCGCGTTTGTGCGAAATTTTAAAGCATGTCGTGTTTGGTATCTATGTACTCAGCCTAAGATCATCTTTTTTATTTCATCAAACATTTGGGCAATATAGTGTGTTTTAGTGCATTAAAATTAAAAAAAGTGTATTTTTTCCCATAAAAATGCGTTTGAAAAATCGCTGCGCAAATACTGTGTAGAAAAAAAAAATGCAACACCCACCATTTTAATCTGTAGGGCCTTTGCTTTAAAAATATATATAATATTTGGGGGTTCAACGTAATTTTCTTGCAAAAAAAAAAAAATGTTTTCATGTAAACAAAAAGTGTCAAAAAGGGCTTTGTCTTCAAGTGGTTAGAAGAGTGGATGTAAGCTTCCTAATGTTGTGTATAAAATGCCAGAACAGTTCAAAACCCCCCCAAATGACCCCATTTTGGAAAGTAGACACCCCAAGCTATATACTGAGAGGCATGTCGAGTCCATGGAATATTTTATATGTTGACACAAGTTGCGGAAAAAAGACAATTTTTATTTATTTTTTTGCACAAAGTTGTCACTAAATGATATATTGCTCAAACATGCCATGGGCATATGTGGAATTACACCCCAAAATACAGTCTGTTGCTTCTCCTGAGTACGGGGATACCATATGTGTGAGACTTTTTGGGAGCCTAGCCGCGTACGGGACCCCAAAAACCAAGCACCGCCTTCAGGCTTTCTAAGGGTGTAAATTTTTGATTTCACTTCTCACTGCCTATCACAGTTTCGGAGGCCATGGAATGCCCAGATGGCACAAAACCCCCCCAAATGACCCCATTTTGGAAAGTAGACACCCCAAGCTTTTTGCTGAGAGGTATTGTGAGTATTTTGCAGATCTCGCTTTTTGTCACAAAGTTTTGAAAGTTAAAAAATAAATAAAAATATATATATATATATATATATATTTCCTTTCTTCATTTCCAAAAACAAATGAGAGCTGTAAAATACTCACCATGCCTCTCAGCGAATAGCTTGGGGTGTCTACTTTCCAAAATGGGGTCATTTGGGGGGGTTTTGTGCTATTTTGGCATTTTATGGCCTTCGAAACTGTGATAGGTAGTGAGGAGTGAAATCAAAAATTTGTGCCTAGAAATCCTGAAGGCGGTGCTTGGTTTTCGGGGTCCCGTACGCGGCTAGGCTCTTAAAAAGTCCCACACGTGGTATCCCTGTACTCAGGAGAAGCAGCAAAATGTATTTTGGGGTGTAATTCCACATATAACCATGGCATGTGTGAGCAATATATCATTTAGTGACAACTTTTTGTAATTTTTTATTTTTTTTGTCATTATTCAATCACTTGGGACAAAAAAAATTTTTTTTCAATGGGCTCAACAGGCCTCTCAGCAATTTCCTTGGGGTGTCTACTTTCTAAAATGGGGTCATTTGGGGGAGTTTTGTGCTATTTTGGCATTTTATGGCCTTCAAAACTGTGATAGGTAGTGAGGAGTGAAATCAAAAATTTGCGCCCTTAGAAATCCTGAAGGCGGTGCTTGGTTTCCGGGGGCCCGTACGCGGCTAGGCTCCCAAAAAGTCCCACACATGTGGTATCCCCGTACTCAGGAGAAGCAGCAAAATGTATTTTGGGGTGCAATTCCACATTTAACCATGGCATCTGTGAGCAATATATCATTTAGTGACAACTTTTTGTAATTTTTTTTTTTTTTAGTCATTATTCAATCACTTGAGACAAAAAAAAAAAATATTCAATGGGCTCAACATGCCTCTCAGCAATTTCCTTGGGATGTCTACTTTCCAAAATGGGGTCATTTAGGGGGGAGGGGGTTTGTACTGCCCTGCCATTTTAGCACCTCAAGAAATGAGATAGGCAGTCATAAATTAAAAGCTGTGTAAATTCCAGAAAATGTACCCTAGTTTGTAAACGCTATAACTTTTGCGCAAACCAATAAATATACGCTTATTGACATTTTTTTTACTAAAGACATGTGGCTGAATACATTTTGGCCTAAATGTATGACTAAAATTGAGTTTATTTGATTTTTCTTATAACAAAAAGTAGAAAATATAATTTTTCCGTTTATATCGCAAAAAAAAAAATCGCAGAGGCAATCAAATACCATTAAAAGAAAGCTCTATTTGTGGGAAGAAAAGGACGCAAATTTCGTTTGGGTACAACATTGCATGTCCGCACAATTTACAGATAAAACAGTGCAGTGCAAAATTCTGAAATCACCTCTGGTCCTTTAGCTACCAAATGGGCCGGGGCTTAAGTGGTTAATTAACGTATGTCAGTGATCTTAAATGATAGACTAATAATATTCCAAAAAGTTTGGGACCCATGGGTCAGATATCTGTCCAGTGATCCCAGATCTTTACCGGAATGAGGCAACTTTTGAGCTGTGGGTCCAGAAACGCAGAGTCATTCCTCACTTCTTATTCTTTTCTTTCAATTTCTCCTCTTTCTTCACTTTTCTAATCATTCTCTCCCTTTCTTTTTTCTTTTCTTTTTTTAATTTTAATTTTCTTGATTAAATTATTGCAGTACAACAAAGATCCCATGACTCCGTTCATAACAATCCTGGGATTATCCCTAAATGGGATTGAGTATGGTGTTAATGGTGGTTACCCTCCATTCACACACATGATGAATTACACATGGACCTACCACACACTAAAAGTTTTTGATTTATATTTACTAAAACACAGTCATATTTTCTAAAACACAACAGAGACTACACCTCCATATGGTGAATTAAGCCTCGTACACACGGTCGGACTTCCATCGGACTTTTCCGTGGATTTTTGTCCGAACAGAGTTGGTCGGGAACACCCATAGCATACACACGCTCTGACTTTTCTGCAAACTTTTCCCAAAACTTTTTGCAACATCACGTGGTTTTTCTGCTCTTTTCTGCTCTTTACCGCCACCCTTTGGTCAACTTCTGCTATTGTTGGTTGATTTTAACATTAGTTGTTTTGTCCATCGGACAAAAGTCAGATGGTTTTCTGTACACACGTTCGGACTTTGCTCCATCGGACTTTTGCTGGGCAAAAGTTTGTCCGTTTGCAGACCCAACTTTTGTCCGATGAAAACAAGATAAAAGCAAAAAAAGTTTGTCCGATGGAGCGTACACACGGTCGGATTGTTGGTCCAACTTGCTCAAAATGAAGTTTGTTGGCCAAAAGTCAGACGTGTGTACGGGGCTTTACCCACAGTAAGTGTAAAACTTTGTTTAGCAATGATTGAATATCAGTCCCTATAATTGTACTGCACATGTTCTTCTCAAATATATTTTTCTTTTTATTATGTACATTTTCTTTTGTGGAAAAACTTTTGAATAAAAATATTGTAAAAGAAAACTTGAAAACTTTATTCATTAAGCTAAATGAACATCCTCTACTCCTTTAATAAATCAACTCCATTGCATAGTAATCTTAATATATATGTCACAAAAAAATATGCCAAATACATTGAACTGATTTTGTGTGTGTAATTGTGCAAGCTCATACAAGTTACACAGTCTATTTTATGCAAGTTTTGGCCAAATGTATGCAATTTTGTACGGTATTGCACTATTTGCTCTTGCTTTGTTTGCACAGACATACAGTACATTTACAAGACTGATAAGAATTGGTCAGCAGCTGTTAAAAAGAGAATGTACGGTATATTGAATTGCACTGTCTGTCGCCCACCAGTATTTACATAACCCTACTACACATTGCAAGCATGAATCCTTCTGACACAGAAATAACTTCAGTTCATGTGATCTGCACTACAGCCCGAGCGCCTGATCTGCACACTTTGCACTCAGCCAATCAGGATGTGGGTTTAGTATCACACCCATTTTCCACCCTTTTTTTGGAAAGCTGCCTAGACTCTTAAGTACTGAAGCAAAGATGTATTGCTGTCTGGCTGCAAGAAAGTACAATGACATCTGTTGCAGAGAGCTAATAAAGTCAAATGTATATCAACTTTACATCAATCATTAAGAACAATATACAGTAGTTTCAGCTTGGGAAAGCTGCATAGAAAAATAAGAGTAAACCACGCATTGACCAAAGTGCGTAAAACTGTGCAGATGTGAACAGGGACTTAACCACTTAAGCCCCGGACCATTTGGTAGCTAAAGGACCAGAGGTGAATTCAGAATTTTGCACTGCGCTGCTTTAACTGTAAATTGTGCGGACATGCAATGTTGTACCCAAACGGAATTTGCGTCCTTTTCTTCCCACAAATAGAGCTTTCTTTTAATGGTATTTGATTGCCTCTGCGATTTTTATTTTTTGCGATATAAACGGAAAAAGACCAAAAATTTTGAAAAAAAATGATATTTTCTACTTTTTGTTATAAGAAAAATCGAATAAACTCAATTGTAGTCATACATTTAGGCCAAAATGTATTCAGCCACATGTTTTTAGTAAAAAAAATGTCAATAAGCGTATATTTATTGGTTTGCGCAAAAGTTATAGAGTTTACAAACCAGGGTACATTTTCTGAAATTTACACAGCTTTAAATTTATGACTGCCTATCTCATTTCTTGAGGTGCTAAAATGACAGGGCAGTACAAAACCCCCCCAAATGACCCCATTTTGGAAAGTAGACACCCCAAGGAAATTGCTGAGAGGCGGCATGTTGAGCCCATTGAATTTTTTTTTTTGTCTTAAGTGATTGAATAATGACTAAAAAAAAAAAAAATTACAAAAAGTTGTCACTAAATGATATATTGCTCACACATGCCATGGTTATATGTGGAATTTCACCCCAAAATACATTTTGCTGCTTCTCCAGAGTACGGGGATACCACATGTGTGGGACTTTCTGGGAGCCTAGCCGCATACGGGACCCCGGAAACCAAGCACCGCCTTCAGGATTTCTAAGGGCGCAAATTTTTGATTTCACTCCTCACTACCTATCACAGTTTCGAAGGCCATAAAATGCCAAAATAGCACAAACCCCCCCCAAATAACCCCATTTTAGAAAGTAGACACCCCAAGGAAATTGCTGAGAGGCCTGTTGAGCCCATTGAATATATTTTTTTTGTCCCAAGTGATTGAATAATGACAAAAAATAAATAAAAAATTACAAAAAGTTGTCACTAAATGATATATTGCTCACACATGCCATGGTTATATGTGGAATTACACCCCAAAATACATTTTTCTGCTTCTCCTGAGTACGGGGATACCACATGTGTGGGACTTTTTAGGAGCCTAGCCGTGTACGGGACCCCGAAAACCAAGCACCGCCTTCAGGATTTCTAGGCACAAATTTTTGATTTCACTCCTCACTACCTATCACAGTTTCGAAGGCCATAAAATGCCAAAATAGCACAAAACCCCCCCAAATGACCCCATTTTGGAATATAGACACCCCAAGCTATTTGCTGAGAGGCATGGCGAGTATTTTACAGCTCTGATTTGTTTTTGAAAATGAAGAAAGAAAATATATATATATATTTTATTTGTTTTTCAATTTTCAAAACTTTGTGACAAAAAGCGAGATCTGCAAAATACTCACAATACCTCTCAGCAAATAGCTTGGGGTGTCTACTTTCCAAAATGGGGTCATTTGGGGGGGGTTTGTGCCATCTGGGCATTCCATGGCCTCCGAAACTGTGATAGGCAGTGAGAAGTGAAATCAAAAATTTACACCCTTAGAAAGCCTGAAGGCGGTGCTTGGTTTTTGGGGTCCCGTACGTGGCTAGGCTCCCAAAAAGTCTCACACATGTGGTATCCCCGTACTCAGGAGAAGCAACAGAATGTATTTTGGGGTGTAATTCCACATATGCCCATGGCATGTTTGAGCAATATATCATTTAGTGACAACTTTGTGCAAAAAAAAAAAAAAAAAATTGTCGTTTTTCCGCAACTTGTGTCAACATATAAAATATTCCATGGACTCGACATGCCTCTCAGTAAATAGCTTGGGGTGTCTACTTTCCAAAATGGGGTTATTTGGGGGGGTTTTGAACTGTTCTGGCATTTTATACACAACATTAGGAAGCTTACATCCACTCTTCTAACCACTTGAAGACAAAGCCCTTTTTGACACTTTTTGTTTACATGAAAACATTTTTTTTTTTGCAAGAAAATTATGTTGAACCCCCAAACATTATATATATTTTTAAAGCAAAGGCCCTACAGATTAAAATGGTGGGTGTTGCATTTTTTTTTTCTACACAGTATTTGCGCAGCGATTTTTCAAACGCATTTTTTGGGTTAAAAAATACACTTTTTTTAATTTGAATGCACTAAAACACACTATATTGCCCAAATGTTTGATGAAATAAAAAAGATGATCTTAGGCCGAGTACATAGATACCAAACATGACATGCTTTAAAATTTCGCACAAACACGCATTGGCGACAAACTACATACATTTTTAAAAGCCTTTAAAAGCCTTTACAGGTTACCCCAGTAGATTTACAGAGGAGGTCTACTGCTAAAATGACTGCCCTCGATCTGACCTTCACGGTGATACCTCACATGCATGGTGCAATTGCTGTTTACATATGACGCCAGACCGACGCTTGCGTTCGCCATTGGGCAAGAGCAGGGCAGGACAGGGGTGCTTTTTTTTTTCTTTTTTTTTTATTATTAATTTTGCTTTTTTCTTTGATTTTTAAATTGTTCCTTCCAAGTATTTTTTTTTAATCATTTTTATTGTTATCTCAGGGAATGTAAATATCCCCTATGATAGCAATAGGTAGTGACAGGTACTCTTTTTTTGAAAAAAACTGGGGTCTTCTAGACCCTAGATTTTTCCTCTGCCCTCAAAGCATCTGACCACACCAAGATCGGTGTGATAAAATGCTTTCCCAATTTCCCAATGGCGCTTTTTATATCCAGGGGGGGGCATTCCCTCCCACTGCTTGTAAAAGCAGTCCAGAGGCTAATTAGCCGCTAGGATTGCTTTTACATGAAAGCCGGCCGCAGGCTGAAAAGAATGATAC
The DNA here is from genome assembly GCA_029206835.1 of Rana muscosa. Classification (NCBI taxonomy): domain Eukaryota; kingdom Metazoa; phylum Chordata; class Amphibia; order Anura; family Ranidae; genus Rana; species Rana muscosa. The sequence goes on along the minus strand of CM055116.1, from coordinate 499,760,870 downwards.
CAAGATGATACCTAAACCCGCAGGCATCATTCTGGTATAAACATTCAAAGTCCAGCAACATACCAGTACGTTGCTGGTCCTTGTTGGACATGTATTGTAATCTTTTTTTATCATGCAGCCAGTTGGCTGAACGAAAAAAGAGATTGATCAGTGGGTATGCCCACCATTAGAATACCGCCCTTCATCCACCCACTTCCAATGATGGGCATACACGCACCATTTATATATGCCGAAGCATGGGGGCATCCTCCCGCAAAAAAGTTATGCCGCACACACATGGTCGGACTTTTCCACGGGCAAGCCTCCGTCGGAATTTCGACTGTATGTACGCGGCATTAGGAGCAAAATCGCTCCTCCGCCCCTGCTGCCCCAATGCTTCGGCATATTTGCTTTTTTTTTTTAACTGTGGTGGTGAAATCACCTCCTACAGCACTGGAGTCGCAGGGATCAGGCCTGTCTCTGCGAACGCTGCAGTTATGTGTGTTTTTGTTTTGTAAGTGACAGTGATCGATCGATACTGCACTTGGGTGGCCTGGGCTGGATGGAGGGGCAAAACGCAGGTGCCAGCAGGTATCGGGGCTGATCCCGCTAACACTGCGCTTTTGGGAACCCTAAACTGCTGGGGACGCTAGTATAGATCTGATCAGATCAGATATTGATCTGTTCAGATACTATACCACTAAGGGGGGTGTATGCTTCACGCGTGGGTGTTAGCGTTACTGGCACTAACCTGACGCTGCCTGGGGTGTGACGCAGACCCTCTCTGACGCTAAAACCTAATTGATATCACCCGCCGGGCGATCAGGGGGTTAAACCTTTATTGGGTTATATACGGCGGGTGCCCTGACACTATAAAAAGCAAACTAACTAACCAGCGTCACCCGTAACACTTATATGGTGATCACTGGTGAAAGGGTTAACTAGGGGCAATCAGGGGGTTAAAACCTTTATTAGATAATATATGGGGGTACCTGACGCTATAAAAATCTGCGGCGAACCTAAAAAAAATTACCAGCTACCGATCTGCATCACCGACACTAAGACAGCGTTTAGAAAAACGATCGCTTAGCGACAGTGGTGATGGGGGTGAAAGGGTTACCTGGGGGCGATCAAGGGGGTTAAACCTTTATTAGATAATATATTGGGGTACCTGACGCTATAAAAACATGCGGCGAACCCTAAAAAAAATTACTGGCTACCGATCTGCATCACCGACACTAAGACAGCGTTTAGAAAAACGATCGCTTAGCGACAGTGGTGATAGGGGGTGAAAGGGTTACCTGGGGGGCGATCAAGGGGGTTAAACCTTTATTAGATAATATATTGGGGTACCTGACGCTATAAAAACCTGCGGCGAACCTAAAAAAAATTACCGGCTACCGATCTGCATCACCGACACTAAGACAGCGTTTAGAAAAACGATCGCTTAGTGACAGTGGTGATAGGGGGTGAAAGGGTTACCTGGGGGGCGATCAAGGGGGTTAAACCTTTATTAGATAATATATTGGGGTACCTGACGCTATAAAAACATGCAGCGAACCTAAAAAAAATTACTGGCTGCTGATCGGCATTACTGACGCTAAGACAGCGATCAGAAAAATGATCGCTTAGCGACAGTGGTGATAGGGGGTGAAAGGGTTATCTGGGGGGTGATCAGGGGGCTAAACCTTTATTAGGGGGGGTTAGGGGGCTACACTGGACCTAAGACTAAACTTTGGTGACACTTTTACAGTCACAAATGTCACTGATTGCAGTGATCACTAAATAAATGGTCACTGCAATCAGTGACACTGTGACTGGGGCTGGGGGGGTGATCTGGGGGGTGATCTGGGGTGTCTGGGGGCCCTGGGGGGGGGCGATTTATGTCCCTATGTGTCCTGGTGTCAGTGTAGTGTTGTGTGCACTGACCTGATGTCTTCTCTTGTACGGCGCTCGGTATATGTGAGCGCCGCACCACAGATGACATCACTTCCTCCTGCTTCCTCTGTCTGACACAGACAGAGGGGGCATTTCCATTCGCCTAGAGCGATCGCGAGGGGGTGGCCGGAAACGAATGGCTGCCCCCTCATCCCGGAACGCTCCCGGACACTTAGCCACCGCTCACTGTATAGGAGGGGGGTCTGATTGGACCCCCTAACTATACAAAGGCAATCACGTATGCTCTACGTGATTGTGCCTGTCGGTGCCATTCTGCCGACGTATATATACAGTGAGCGGTCGTTAAGTGGTTAAAGTGTTACTAAACCCAGGACCCTGCATTTACTATATCTGGTCTCCCACTGGACACAGAACATGGAAATGCAATTATTTTAGTAAATATACAGTAAAACCTTGGTTTGAGATTAACTATGTTTAAGAGCGTTTTGCAAGACAAGCAAAATTTTAAAATAAATTTTGACTTGATATGCAAGCAATGTCTTGATATACAAGTAGTGCCACGTCACAACTGAGAATAAAAAAGAAGAGAGGCGCCTCTAAGTATAGCAATATGGTTACATTTAATGTAGGTACAACATCTAGCAACATATTGCTAAACATAGAGGCGTCTCTCTTCTCTTTTTTACTCCTACCCCTTGTGGAGGCTTCCTTTTGTGCAGGGCTGGACTGGGACAAAAATTTGGCCCTGGACTTCATCCAATAATTCAATAATTTAATTCAAAAAAATGCTGCCCCCACCCCCCCAAAAAATCACGCCCACCAAAAGGCCCCTACATCCATTATTGTATATCATGAGAGGTTGAGAGAGAGGGGAATGAGAGAGAGGGAGGGTTGAGGGAAAGGGGGTGAGAGGGGGTGGGTGAGATAGGGGGGTGAGTGTAAGAGAGAGCGAGTGAGTGTAAAATAGAGGGGGTGAGTGTAGGACCCCTTTCACACTGAGGCGTTTTTCAGGCGCTTTTGGGCTAAAAATAGCGCCTGTAAAGCGCCTGAAAAACGCCTCCGCTGCAGTCCCAGTGTGAAAGCCTGAGTGCTTTCACACTGGGACGCTGCCAGGGCGTTAAAAAAAGTCCTCCAAGCAGCATCTTTGGGGCAGTGGAGGAGCGGTGTACACACCGCTCCTGCCCATTGAAATTAATGGCCACCACTGCTGAAGCGCCTGCAAAGCACTTCGGCAGCAGCGCTACACTGGCGCATTTAACCTTTAATTCGGCTGCTAGCGGGGGTTAAAATCGCCTGCTAGAAGCCGAATAGCACAGCTAAAACGACAGTAAAGTGCTGCTATAACTAGCAGCGTTTTACCGTCAATGCCCACTCAAGCAGCCTAAGAGTCAGGGAGTGAATGAGACAGAGGAGGGGGCAGAGAGACAGAGGGGGGAGCTGAGAGACAGAGGGGGGAGCTGAGAGACAGAGGGGGGAGCTGAGAGACAGAGAGGGGGTGCTGAGAGACAGAGAGGGGGTGCTGAGAGACAGAGGGGGGAGCTGAGAGACAGAGGGGGAAGCTGAGAGACAGAGAGGGGAGCTAAGAGACAGAGGGAGGGAGCTGAGAGACAGAGGGGGAGCTGAGAGACAGAGGGGGAGCTGAGAGACAGAGGGGGAGCTGAGAGACAGAGGGGGAGCTGAGAGACAGAGGGGGGAGTTGAGAGACAGAGGGGGAAGCTGAGAGACAGAGGGGGGAGCTAAGAGACAGAGGGAGGGAGCTGAGAGACAGAGGGGGGCTGAGAGACAGAGGGGGGAGCTGAGAGACAGAGGGGGAGCTGAGAGACAGAGGGGGAGCTGAGAGACAGAGGGGGGAGTTGAGAGACAGAGGGGGAAGCTGAGAGACAGAGGGGGGAGCTAAGAGACAGAGGGAGGGAGCTGAGAGACAGAGGGGGGCTGAGAGACAGAGAGGGGAGCTGAGAGACAGAGGGGGGAGCTGAGAGATAGAGGAGGGGGCTGAGAGACAGAGGAGGGAGCTGAGAGACAGAGGAGGGAGCTGAGAGACAGAGGAGGGGGCTGAGAGACAGAGGAGGGGGCTGAGAGACAGAGGAGGGGTCTGACATACAGAGGAGGGTCTGAGAGACAGAGGGGGGTCTGAGAGATAGAGGGGGGCTGAGAGACAGAGGAGGGGGCTAAAAGAGTGGGGGACTGAGAGACAACGGGGACTGAGAGACAGAGAGGGGGGAGAGGGGGGGGACTGAGAGACAGAGGGAGGGACTGAGAGACAGAGGGGGGTCTGAGAGACAGAGGAGGGGTCTGAGAGATAGTGGGGGGCTGAGAGACAGAGGAGGGGGCTGAAAGAGGGGGGACTGAGAGACACAGGGACTGAGAGACAGAGGGGGGGACTGAGAGACAGAGGGGCAGAATGACAGAGGGGAGGGCTGAGACAGACCACATAGCACTGTCCCTTTCTGCAGTCCCTCCTCTGCTCACCCCCAGCTGTCTCAGTGTTCTGGCATGTTTGTGTAGGATGCCGGGTACCTGATGGCCAGCAGCGGCAGCGCTGAGTCTCCCTCTTGATCCGGGGGGTGCTCTCGCTGCTCTGCTCCTTACAGTGGCGCATGTCCTCATCCTCTGGGCTCCCAGTCAGCCTGCCCTCCGGCCCAGGCCGCATGGTTCCTGGAGCAGAGTGGAGGTGGAGGAATCGAGGTTCTGGGAGCGGCAGGGTGGCCGTGCTCGCTCTGTTCGCCTCTTCGGTGGTCAGGGAGGGGGTGGAGCTCTTCTCCCTCCTCGGCTTTTACATCCAACTGCCCTCCTCACTGGCCACCTTCCCCGAATCCCCGCCGCTGTTTGCTGCCACGCTCCCGCTGCCGCCGAACTCTGCATAAAAAAACAGCCCACAAAAATATATATATTTTTTTAAACGGCCCACTGAGCCATCGGCCCACCGGGAAACTCCCGGTAGTCCCGATGGCCAGTCCATCCCTGCATTTGTGGATGGATATTTTATGGTTACACAACCTGGTCACATTGCTATAATCTTTTTATATGGACTATAAACTGAAGGACCAATGAATAAATAGTTGTAGAACAAATTATTTGAGCTTCTGTTATTTCTTATGGGGAAATTTGCTTTGATATATAAGTGCTTTGGATTACAAGCATGTTTCTGAAACTAATTATGCTCGCAGTCCAAGCAGTATATAGCAGACTTGTGACTTCTATCAGTTCCTAGTAAAGCTTGTGGAAGGAGTTTTAATTCTCCTCTGATCCTCTGTCTAGACATGTCTGGAGAGTGCTGATTGCCCCTGTGCTGTTCACATGCAACCTCCCAAGAAAAAAAAAAAAAAAACTCTCTAGCAATACACACCAAACTGAGCATGTGCAGCCCGTCCCCTAGCTCTGTAAATATCAGGGTATGTTTTGGAGACAGTGGAAGAAGAAGAGGATCAGAGGAGAGAAAGGATCAAACTGCCTTTATACACAATGCAAAGGATTAACCCCTTAGGTTCCACAGTGAATATAACAAGCATGATTTACTGCATATACAGACCGATTTTACTGTTGTGGGTTTAGTAACACTTTAAAAGGTTGCTAAAGGTGGGAAGCGATTCAAAGTTCATAATTACAGCTTATAAAGGTTTTGTCAGGTATATGGTATACCGTACGTTGTATTAAATCACTGCAACCTTTTATGGGTGCTTTCAGAACAGAAATGATTCTTGTAAAATCCAGCAAAGCCAAGAACCAGCAGGGCAACATTCCACAAGCAATATTGCTAAGATTATGTCTTTCTTTAGCCCAGTTCAGCAGCATGTGACTATTTTGACAGTTTTTTGGTAATTTAAGATTTCTTAAGGAAACATTATTACCATCAGAATAAGAAACTATGCTCTCACAAAACATTTACATTCAAACCAACTTCCTACGTTTAGGTTATTTAGATGCAGGAGAAATAATCTGAGAAGTATGAAATACTGTTTGCTTCTCAGATCAAGTTCTCCTGCTTTTAGATGTATTTGCCTTTACATGGTGTGACAGCAGGAAGGTGGGGTCACCTGGTTGCATCCAGGGGGGTAGATATATTTTGCCCAGATTCAGGCTTTACGCCGACTTATACAACTAGGTGGAGAGTTGTATAAGCCCAGCTGAGGCTAGTGGGCTCATGGATGACTCATACCTCTAGGGAGAGTGTGGGGCGTCGTGCAGACAGGGAGTTGATGAGACCAGCTGAAGCTTGTCAGCTCATTTAGGCCTCTATAAGAACTCCCAGATTCATTAGGTGTTTGCTCATGCCTGGAACCAGACCTGTGTGGACTGTCTAGGGAGAGTGAACCCCTGTGCGGTGAGACAAAGCCTGTGTGGCTATTTGCTTGGACATTTAAAACCAGGGACTTAGGGACTAGGACAGCACTAGGCTGATCCCAGTTGTTAGTTAGGAAACCTGTATGTTTACTCAGAGGTCAAGTTGACCAGGATTTATTTTATTTATGTTTCTTTTGCTTTGCTGTGTTTTGTCACTGTAAATAGAAAATAAACCGCACCTTTTTGATTTTGAAAACCACAACCTCCGTTTGCTGGGCCTGTTTTGTGTGGGGAGCCCATCCCGGGGGTCACACACACCCGCTGCCGAGCTAACCCCCTCACAGTTGGTGGAGAACCAGTGGCAGTTTTTTTTTAAGCCAGCATGGAGGAGATACTGAAACAGCTGGCTCTAGCAAATGCCAATCAACAGCAGACAAATGCAGGTTTGCAAAGGAGCCTTGCAGCCCAGCAGCAAGCTCATCAACAGAGCCTTGCAGCCCAGCAGCAAGCTCACCAACAGAGTCTGGAAGCTCAGCAACAAGCCCAGCAGCAATCTGAGGCCCGCTTCATAGACCTGTTACAGAAGCAAGAGCAGAGACTACAACAAATGGAAGCAGTAATGCAGCAACGTCCGCAGACCAGTGAGGAAAGCCGTCCCACTAATACCGCGTCCTTTGGGGTGAGTCGTTTATTGACAAAAATGACTGGAGAGGATGATCCAGAGGTATTTTTGACCACATTTGAAAGGACCGCTGAAAGAGAAAAGTGGCCTGAGGAGCAGTGGGCTGGACTGGTGGCTCCTCTGTTAACTGGTGAATCGCAGAAAGCTTACTATGACCTAGAGCCTAACCAAGCAAAAGACTATGTGATGCTAAAAGCTGAAATTTTGGCAAGGCTGGGTATCACCCAGGCTGTCCGGGCTCAGCGTGTGCATAACTGGACTTTCCAGCTTGGAAAACCCCCCAGGTCTCAAATGTATGATCTCATTCACCTGAGCAGAAAGTGGCTACAGCCAGAGACTTTGTCCGCACCAAAGATTGTAGAACGTGTTGTAATGGATCGGTTTTTGAGAGCTCTTCCTACTGCCATCCAAAAGTGGGTAAGCCATGGAGACCCAGAGACGGCCGATGGTCTTGTGGATCGTGTGGAGAAATACTTGGCTACAGAGAACCTGACGGCCTCTTCCAGAGACACTCGGACTTTCCACCCTAAGACCAGACCATCCCCAGGGGCGGATAAGAGGATTCCAAGGGGTGAGGGTGGAGAGAGTGAGAGGGTGGGAGCTCTACCCCAAGTTTGGCGAGAACAGCCTGGGAAATCAGCGGCTCAAGAGGCGGCAAGAAGGATCGTTTGCTACCGCTGCCGGCAAGCGGGACATATTGCAGCCAATTGCCCGGTTGTGGAGGAACCCATGCAGTGTGACTTTCTGACGGGCAGACGTCAGTCGCTGTGTGCGACAGTCGCATGCACTGCCATTCGAGGAACTGAGAAACATTTATGCAAAATGTGTGTTAATGGTAGAAATGTTGTGGTATTGCTGGATTCAGGTAGCCTTGTGACCCTGATAAAGGCTGAATTAGTTAAAACAGAGGTCTCTGGGAATAGCAAGGTAGCTGTTATTTGTGTGCATGGGGACACCCGAGAGTATCCAGTGACTACAGTGTGTTTCGAGACCCCCAAAGGTACCCTCTCTCATCCAGTGGGGTTAGTATCTCAATTACCGCATGATGCCATTGTGGGAAGGGATTTTCCGAAGTTCTGGGAACTGTGGGATGATCCTGAGCCCCCCACTGGTGCCCCTATGTACCAGGAATGTGATAGCCAGAACTCCTCTGAGAGTGGTGAGGACTCTCCAGAATTTCCCTTGTCAGTATTGGCAGGGGAGACTCAAGAAACTGGAGAGGAGCCCACCTCCTCAGACGAAAACCTACCGTCTGTGGAGTTTTCTGATCTGGAGGTTCACAGGGAAAATTTTGCCACAGAACAGTTAAAAGACCCCGCCCTAATAAAGGCACGGGAAAACGTAGTGGAAATAGATGGCGAGTTAGTGAACCCAGATAATACCTGCACTTACCCATACTTCAGCGTAGAGAAGGACCTACTGTATCGGGTGGCAAAAAGGGCAGAAGAAACCGTTGAGCAGCTTGTGGTGCCCAAACCTTACAGGAAGTTGGTGTTGGAGTTGGCCCATGGGCACATTCTTGGAGGTCATCTGGGGACAGAGAAAACCCGAGAGAGGGTATTACAGAGATTCTATTGGCCTGGGGTGATGAAGGACATAGAAAATTATTGTTCCTCCTGCCCTGTGTGTCAGAGGTCGGCCCCGATGCCACATTTCCGTAGCCCGCTGGTCCCTCTACCCATCATTGAGGTCCCGTTTGAGAGAATCGCAATGGATTTGGTAGGTCCTATAATCAAGTCCGCTAGGGGGCACCAGTACATATTGGTTATAATGGACTATGCCACCCGTTATCCAGAAGCGATCCCTCTCAGAAATACCTCTGCCAAAACCATAGCCAAAGAGCTATCTCTTGTTTTTAGCCGGGTGGGTATTTGTAAAGAACTGCTTACGGACCAAGGTACACCCTTTATGTCCCGGGTTATGAAAGAGCTGTGTAAATTGTTCAAAGTGACGCAATTGCGTACATCTGTGTATCACCCCCAAACCGATGGGCTGGTTGAAAGGTTCAACAAAACTCTAAAACAAATGTTGAAGAAAGTGGTGGATAGAGATGGAAAGGATTGGGACTGTCTACTTCCTTATTTGATGTTTGCTATTAGGGAGGTGCCCCAATCCTCTACGGGATTCTCCCCCTTTGAGTTACTGTATGGGAGACACCCAAGAGGGCTGTTGGATATTGCCAAGGAAACTTGGGAAAGTGAGAGTTCTCCCCACAGGAGTGTGATTGAGCATGTCGCCCTGATGCAAGACCGAATTGCACAGGTAATGCCCATCGTGAAGGAACATTTGGCCCAAGCGCAGTTAGCACAGCAGAGAGTGTACAACCGTGGAGCCAAGACCCGTACCTTTTCCCCGGGGGATAGGATACTGGTACTTGTCCCTACGGTTGAAAGTAAATTCCTTGCCAAATGGCAAGGCCCCTATGAGATAATGGAAAAAGTGAGCGAAGTGAATTACAAGGTCAGACAACCAGGAAGGCGAAAGCCCGAACAGATCTATCACGTTAATCTGTTGAAAGCCTGGAGGGATAGAGAGTCCCTAGTCGCAGACACTTGGTCACCAGCTCAAACTGGTTGCGTGATTCCTGAGGTTGGAATAGCAGCCACCTTGTCACAACCCCAACAACAGGAGGTTAAGGAGTTTGTGCTTCGCAACAAGGAGGTATTCTCTGAGCTGCCGGGACAAACATCTGGGGTAGAGCATGACATCATTACCCCGCCCGGTGAAAGGGTGAAGTTAAAACCCTATCGGATCCCAGAGGCCCGACGGGAGGCAATACGGGAGGAAGTACAGAAAATGCTGAACTTAGGGGTGATAGAGGAGTCCCAAAGTGATTGGTCTAGTCCCATTGTGTTGGTGCCTAAACCGGATGGGAGCTGGCGATTTTGTAACGATTTTCGTCAGTTGAACAAAGTTACAAAATTTGACACCTACCCCATGCCACGTATAGATGAGTTGATCGACCGGCTGGGAACAGCCCGATACATGACGACTCTTGACCTCACAAAAGGGTATTGGCAAATCCCCCTGGCCAAGTCGGCCAAAGAGAAAACCGCATTTGTAACCCCAGACGGGGCGTTCCAATATAAAAGAATGCCGTTCGGGTTACAGAATGCGCCGGCCACATTCCAGCGGAAAATGGACCAGATGCTGAGGCCCCATCGGAAGTATGCTGCGGCTTACCTGGATGACGTAATTGTCCATAGCACAGATTGGGCCTCACATCTGCCAAAAGTGCAAGCAGTCCTGGACTCTGTTCGGGAAGCGGGGTTTACGGCTAACCCCAAGAAGTGTACCATTGGGCAGGAGGAGGCCAAATATCTTGGGTACACCATTGGGAGGGGAGTAATAAAACCCCAACTCAACAAAGTCGAGGCCATCCAGAGTTGGCCACGTCCCAACAGCAAGAAGCAGGTACGAGCCTTTCTGGGAATCGCTGGGTATTATCGGCGATTCATTCCCCACTTTGCTTCTAAGGCTGTGCCCCTAACCAACCTGACGAAGGGGAAAGGGTCGTCATGATTAAATGGACCCCCGAGGCTGAGGCAGCATTCCAATTCTTCAAACAAGCCTTATGTAGCCAGCCAGTGTTGTACTCACCCGACTTCTCTAAAGACTTTGTCGTACAAAGTGATGCGTCAGATGTGGGGTTAGGAGCAGTATTGTCCCAGGTCTGGAACGGGGAAGAGCACCCAGTCATTTACCTCAGCAGGAAGTTGAAGTCCCATGAGGTAAATTACGCCACCGTTGAAAAGGAGTGTTTAGCGGTGAAGTGGGCTCTAGATTCCCTTCGGTACTACCTGCTAGGTAGGCACTTTGACATGGTTACGGATCACGCTCCGTTAAAGTGGATGGCTCAAAACAAGGAAACAAATAGAAGAGTGAATAGGTGGTTCCTGGCCCTCCAGGAATTCAACTTCACAGTAAAGCATCGCCCTGGCGTTCAAATGGGGAATGTGGATGCTTTGTCTCGAGTACATGAATGCCTGATTGCTGGTGTTCCAACCCCGAGGTTAAAACAAGAGGGGGGGGTATGTGACAGCAGGAAGGTGGGGTCACCTGGTTGCATCCAGGGGGGTAGATATATTTCGCCCAGATTCAGGCTTTACGCCGACTTATACAACTAGGTGGAGAGTTGTATAAGCCCAGCTGAGGCTAGTGGGCTCATGGATGACTCATACCTCTAGGGAGAGTGTGGGGCGTCGTGCAGACAGGGAGTTGATGAGACCAGCTGAAGCTTGTCAGCTCATTTAGGCCTCTATAAGAACTCCCAGATTCATTAGGTGTTTGCTCATGCCTGGAACCAGACCTGTGTGGACTGTCTAGGGAGAGTGAACCCCTGTGCGGTGAGACAAAGCCTGTGTGGCTATTTGCTTGGACATTTAAAACCAGGGACTTAGGGACTAGGACAGCACTAGGCTGATCCCAGTTGTTAGTTAGGAAACCTGTATGTTTACTCAGAGGTCAAGTTGACCAGGATTTATTTTATTTATGTTTCTTTTGCTTTGCTGTGTTTTGTCACTGTAAATAGAAAATAAACCGCACCTTTTTGATTTTGAAAACCACAACCTCCGTTTGCTGGGCCTGTTTTGTGTGGGGAGCCCATCCCGGGGGTCACACACACCCGCTGCCGAGCTAACCCCCTCACAATGGGTTAAAGTGGTTGTAAACCCACTTTTTCAACTTGCACCTACAGGTAAGCCTAGATTAAGGCTTACCTGTAGGTGCAAGAAATATCTCCTAAACCTACATGGTTTAGGAGATATTTAGTTAAATGATAGGCGCCGCTGTCTACGGCGCATGCGCGCCATAGACAACGGCGCATTCATGCGGTTAATCCCATTCACAAAATCGGCTACTTCCCAGCAATCGCTGGGCGTAGCCGAATGTGACGGCTCCCGCGCGCATGCGCAGAGTGACGTCTCCGCCGCTCTGGCCAATCACAGCGCCGGAGCGGCGCTGTGATTGGCTGGTGCGGCGATCCCCGGAAGTAACATTCCGGCTATCGCCGCAGCGATGGCTGCGGCTCAAGACAGGGACACGGATGGCTTTGGGGGCCCCGGTCTAAGGTAAGTGGTACATAATGAGCTAGTATGCTAGTCATACTAGCTCATTATGCCTTTCTCTTGCAGGTGGGGTAAAAAAACCAAAAAAAACGATTAGTGGGTTTACAACCACTTTAACGCATGTCTATGTTCTTTTTTATACATCTAGACACATTCAGGGTATCTAACTTGCCTCTGGATGCACAGTTTTACTTTCTTTAAATACAGCTAAACTGAATGCACCCAAGTGCAGACAAATACACAGTGTGCATTTTACCATTAAAAATCATTATATCTGATTATAAGCGTCCTTTAAAGCAGAGGTTCACCCAAATCACAACACTGTACTAAACACACCAATGTACAATCTAGATCGACAATAGGCCTAAGATTTTTTTTTTACACATTTAATTACCATAATAATTTAGACTTCTGGGGTTTCACTCCCGCGGGAGTAGGCGTCTCCCCGGCGCCGCAGTGTTTTCTGGGAGTTCAGTGCAGTGTGTACTGGGAGCACAGTGTTGTGCTTCACAAGATACAATGCGAACGCCGTCCTTCGAAATCCTGCGAGATTGTCCAGTAAAAAGCACCGCGTGACGCCGGTCACGTGACGGGGTCGTTGCTGAAATCGCCACTTTCAGGAAATGATTGCTTGTGGGCTTCAGAATGCCCACAAGCAAAATGGAAACTCCATGGAACTAATTTTATAACTACTTATTTGCCACGAAAACGGACAGCGGATGTTTACAGAGACCTAACAATTGAGTGTACCTTAGTATACTGAAACCCCATTGAATGGTTAAAAAAAAAAAAGATCGGCCGTGGAACCCCCGCTTTAAAACCCGGGGGGTAAAATTGTATGTTTGTCAATGCTAGTGTAGCGATACCCCCAAACTAAGGGAACCGCTGGTTTGCTTGTGGGCCCTGTACACAGCACAGCCAACCCCCCGGCAATCTACTCAACCCTTCTCTGGCACAGCTAGTCTAGGGGTGGTGTTTTTTCGTATAGCTCTATACCAGTTCATGTACAATCCCCCAATACTTTTCTAACAGTGATAAGATAGATTAATAGACTCCAATACCAGGTTGATCAATTGTAAAAAGGGTTTACTTGTGAATAAAGGGATTAACGATCAATATCACATATAACACATGCATGCAGAGCCCTGCAGTAATACTAACACTGGTTAACTTTAGTACACAAACAGTTCTATCTCACACTAACATTTAGCTAGAATCCTGTTAGCAATATGGCTCTCAGCAATACTATCAACTCCCAGTCAGGCCTAGGCATGTGCATTTCGTTTTGTTCCGAATCGAAATTCGGACAAATTTTCATTATTTGGACGTTCGGATGCATCCGAATTAACGAATTACAATGCTAACGAATTCAACCGAATCCAAATGTTTTGAATCGAAAAACCACGGATGAAATTCGAATCGAATTAGAAAAGAATTCTAGTCGAATCGAATTTGAAAACAATTAGAATAGAATCGAAAATATTGGAAATAATCAAATATACCGGATTCGATAATATTTCATCCGCATTCGTTAATATTTCAACCAAATTCGATATTTCAACCGGATTTGAAATTATTTCAACCGAATAGAAAAGATTATAATAAAATAGAAAAACAGATAATAGACTAGAAAAACAATAGGACAGAATATATTATATTTTATTCTATTCTGTTCTATTTTTTTTCTAGTCTATTCTTTTATATTCTATTCAAATCTTTTCTATTAAAATCAAAATCATTATATACTAAATTTGAATTTCGGAAGATAGTTATATATATATATATATATATATATATATATATATATATCATTTCATTTTTTTTCCGACATTCGAATTTCGTATAGAATGAATTCTAATTTGAATAGAAAAGATTAGAATAGAAATAGAAAATAGACTAGAAAAACAATAGAACAGAACAGAGTATAGATACTATCTATTTAATTTTTTATTTTTTTTGCAGATTACTATTTGTTTCAATAAGATCTCCTGCAGACTATTAGCATCTATTTAATTTTTTATTTATTTTTTTGCAGATTACTAATAGTCTGCAGGAGATCTAAAAAAAAATTAAATAGATGCTAATAGTCTGCTGGAGATCTTATGGAAACAAATAGTAATCTGCAAAAAAGAAATACAAATTTAATATATATTATCTATACTCTATTCTGTTCTATTGATTTTCTAGTCTATTTTCTATTTCTATTCTAATTTTTTCTATTCAAATTAGAATTCATTCTATACGAAATTCGAATGTCGGAAAAAAAAATTATATTTATATATATATATATATATATATATATATATATATATATATATATATATATAACCATCTTCCGAATTTCGAATTCAGTATATAATGATTTTGATTTTATTAGAAAAGATTTGAATAGAATATAAAAGAATAGACTAGAAAAAAAATAGAACAGAATAGAATAAAATATAATATATTCTGTCCTATTGTTTTTCTAGTCTATTATCTGTTTTTCTATTTTGTTATAATCTTTTCTATTTGGTTGAAATAATTTCAAATCCGGTTGAAATATTATCAAATTTGGTTAAAATATTAACGAATGCGGATGAAATATTATCGAATCCGGTAGATATATTTTCGAATTTGGTTGAAATATTTTCGAATGCGACCGATTTTTCGAATTCCAATTAGAAAAGATTAGAATAGAAATAGAAAATAGACTAGAAAAAAATAGAACAGAATAGAATAAAATATAATATATATATATATTGTATTTTATTCTATTCTGTTCTATTGTTTTTCTATTAGATTATTTCCAATATTTTCGATTCTATTCTAATTGTTTTAGAATGCGGTTGAAATAATTTAGAATCATGTTGAAATAATTTAGAATCCGGTAGAAATATTTTCTAATCCGGTCGAAATATTTTCAAATCCGAATGTTTTTACGAATTCGGTTCGAAAACGGAACGAAATCCGAAAACGAATTTAACGGATTTAACGAATCTAACTAAACGAAATTAATTAATTAACGAATTAAAACGAAGCGAAACTAAACAATTTTTTTCCTTTTGCACATGTCTAGTCAGGCCTGACTCAGTTAAAGCTCAGTCTTTTAGACAAGGAATCTTTGCATGCAAGATGATCGGTGGCGCACATACAGGAACAATATTTGTAATACAATAATGGCTTGAGGCAATGTAAGCAACTCCCCGGAGACTACAGTATGTAACTCAGTCCCACAACTAGTCTCCTGACAGGAAAAAGGAAAATATAACCCGATGGGCCAAGGCAGTCTATAGGCCTAATAAAGTACTCGGTTATAGTTGTGAGCAGGTGCTCTCTCACCCCTCCGGACTCTACCCCAGTCCGGGACTCCCACCGCTGTGTCCACACACACACAGGATCTGCCACCGCCTGATCTCCGGTTCACTGACATCCCTGAAGCAGGTAGATGTCTGCAGCCGCACAGGCTCCGCAGCAAGGTGGAAGGCTCTCTGGAAGTGCGCAAGGCCCAGGCCTCGGGCCTTGCATTTGCAGCAGGTCTGCACAGGAAGTCCTCTTGCCAGCCGCGCGGTGTCCAAAGAGGCCGAGCTTAGCCTCGCCCTCCCCTTTTATACCCCACCCATGAGTCTCTGCGGCAGCCGAATGCACCCTGGGTGCCAAACGGGGTTCTGGGTAACGTAGTCCATGGGGCCTCAGCGGAGACCCCGCTACACAAGTATAAACTAGGCATTTATTGATCTACTTGCATAACTGTTTACCTTAACTATAGAGTGAAGGTGAAGGGCGGGGCATGAAATGTCCCCGCCCCCGCCACCTATGGGACCGTGTCATACCTGTAAATTAAATTAAAGTTACAGTTTAAAAAAATAAATAAAAAATTACTTACCCATGATTGGTTAACAATGTTGACAGTTGCCCCAAACAACGGTCCTCTAGCACCATATATAAACAAAGAGGATGCGTCATCAGTGGTCAGAAGACGGAGAAGATTTGAAGAGGAGCACATCATCTGCACTTCTTCTGCACTTACCTGTCATGGAGCAGTTGCTTCGTCAGTTGATGGACCAGGCCGCGGCTGAGGATGGTGATAGCTGGATTCGGCAATGCCTCTCTCTTCCTGGCTCTTCTTCCATCTTGGGTCAGCTGTCTTCATCTCCTTCTCCTGCTCTTCCTCCCCATGGACTCCATGTCTCCTGTCCTTCTGTTCCATGGCCTGCAACGTCCTCTCGACCCTCTCCTTCTCCTCATGTCTTTTCCCAGGATGTTATGCATTCTAATGTACTCCCCCCCTGGTCCTCCGGTGTCCTGGAGCGGACTTCCCTCTCTTCCTTCCGGTGCAGTGTCCGACGGTTATTCAGTGTCTCGCCGTCGGATGTCGTCGCCCCCTCCTACGTCATCTACTTCGGGCCCTCCTGCCAGCTACGATGTCGCTCGGCCTTCTACTTTGGCTGGGAGCGCTGGCGCATGCGCAGTCCGTCCTGGAAGAACAACACAGAGACTACACAAGAGACCTCGCAGGTTCGATTCCCCAGCTGACCGTGTCACTGGGAGAAAAGAAAAGGACAGGTTATTTGATTCAAATATTGCTATTAATTCTAGTAGTGATTTGTTTATTAATCCTAATTATTCTGCTTCTCATTTAACCCCTTATAGTGCTGTTGCTTCAGCTAAACTGCCGCGGACGGCTTCTGCAGGTCCTTCAATGACAGCAGATTTGGTTGTCATGGCGACTGATAGTAAACAGATGTCGGGGAAGAAGCGTCTTTGTGAATCAAAAGGTATTGTTATGCCTTCTAATGTTTTGATACATCAATTTTCTGATCGCCCGCTGAATCCTTTTAGTTTTTTTGCTACAGCTCCATCTTTGTTGACGGAACCTGTTGCCATGGAGTCTGGTCATGTCCGTGCATCTCCTGACTTTGTCAATTCACCAAATCTACTGCTAGCAGGGTCTGCGAATGCCTCGACTGAGATGGTTTCGGCTCCTGCTGGTGAGTTTAATAATTCTTCTCAAATGAGAGAATTGCTTTGTTCTTTTTCAAATTTTATGTCTACTTTTGTTACTTCTTTTAAGTCTGTTAATCATACACAGTCAACTCTTGCTTCTGTGTGGCTAGATCCTTTGTCTGGGGCACATAATGTCCCTGTATCTACTTCAGCTGCCACGGCAACTGTTATTCCTGCTGCTCCTGATGTTCTGATTCCTCCTTTGGTCCCAGAAACTTGTTTGAAGGAAGTTTTAACGTTCAAATTGTCTCCTCTGGGATTTCATTTATCTGGAGCAGTGAAAGAAAAAATTTGGAGGGGAGACTATGTTGAAATTCTATCTTTGCTTCCGTCCAACCATGAACTTAGGATGGATAAGACGGATGGTGATCGTATAGATGATGATAAACGTACCTTGGCCCCACGTTCTTTTAACAAATGGTTGCAAGCATTTTGCATTTACGCTAGCGTGCTGGGTGAAAAGCGCCCTGATTTGTGTTCTGGTTTGTTCCAGCATATTGAAATTATTTAGGAAGCGTATATGCATTTTTAGGGTTTTTCGTGGTTTTATTATGACGAAGCGTTTCGCCAGAAATTGTCTGTGCACAAATCTCTGAAGTGGGGGTCAAAAGATGTTAGTCTGTGGCTCAATCTCTTATTGCCTCAGAAGCCCTTGGTTAAAGTTAATGCTTCCAATACCAATAGCGTGTATCGAAGGGGGGTGTGTTTTCATTTTAATGATGGATTGTGTATATGGCCTAATAACTGTAAATATAAGCACGAGTGTAGTCTTTGTGCTGGTTCGCACCCTGCTTCTCGTTGTTTTAAGAAATTGTCTTCTAATGTGTCTGCTTCTTCAAAGGAGCTTTTTCTTAAAAGCCACAACGCCAGTGATAATTCTAAGCATGCTACCATGGCTTCACATGTATCCAGGGCGTCAGAGGGCGCTCGTCCTGCGTGATGTTTTTTTTTTTGGTTTTCGTTTACCTTCTTTTCTCGGGTAGGTTGTCGTGCCTTTCCAAATTTGCCTTCGGTTTCTTCTCATTTGGCTGTTGTTCGTGAAAAGTTGAATAAAGAATTGCGTGCTGGTAGAATTGAAGGTCCTTTTTCTACTCCTCCTTTTGTTAATTTTCGGGTTTCTCCACTTGGTATTGTTCCTAAAAAGGAACCAAACACTTTTAGATTGATACACCATCATCTTTCCCCTTTGGTTTTTCTTTAAACGATGATATTGACCCGTCATCGTGTTCTGTGCAGTATTCTTCGTTTGACGCTCTGTTCAAGGTTAGAAGAGTTGGTGCGTCTGATTTACTTGCTAAAGCTGATGTACAGTCCACGTTTCGGTTGCTTCCTATTCATCCGTCAGCCTTTAACTCTTTGGGTTTTTGTTTTCTGAATGATTATTACTTTGATAAATGTCTCCCAATGTGATTTTCACTTTCGTGTTATTATTTTGAATTATTTTTTATTTTTTTTTCCATGTTTATTGAATGGGTTGCTGGTTTTCGTGCTGGTTCTGATAACTTGTTGCGCTACTTGGATGATTTTCTGTTTATTGGTAAAGCTGGTTCATCTGATTGTTTGTATTTATTTACCGTATTTCGGATTGTGTGTCAGGAGTTTGGTATACCGTTGGTCGCTGAGAAATCTGTTTACCCTACACCTTGCCTTGATTTTCTGGGTATTCAAATAGATACGGTTTCCATGGAATTCCGTCTTCCTGAGGAGAAGATTGTTAAAATTCGGATTTTATTGGATTTCGTTCTTTCCAAATGTAAGGTTAGGTTGAAAGTGTTGCAATCTCTTCTTGGTTTATTGGCGTCTGCGTCCAGAGTTTTGGCGATGGGTCGTGTCTTCTCCAAGAGATTATATCGCGCTATTTCTGGAATTTCTTCTCCTTTCCATTTCGTGAGGATTACATCTGGAATTAGTGACGATCTTAAAGTTTGGCGTCTTTTTTTTTTGTCTACGTTTAATGGTAGTTGTTTATGGCAGACTCCTTTTTGTTCGGCCTCTGCACCTCATCTGCATACGGTTGCCGCTGGATCTTGCGGCTATGGTGCTTATTGGGATGGGCATTGGTCTGCTGATTTATGGCCTGAATCTTGGAAGGATGCGGGTTTGACGTCTAATATTGTTTTGTAAGAGATTTTTTCTGTTCTAGTGGCCTTGGAATTGTGTGGTGTTAATTTTCGGAATCATCGTATTTTACTTTATTCTGATAAGGGTGTCGTTTTTGTTCCTAATTGCTTATCTTCTAAATTTCTTCCTGTTCTTGCTGTACTTAGATTGATGGTGTTTAAATGTTTGGATCTTAACATATGGCTTAAAGCCAAATACATTCCTGGAAAAGATAATCTTATTGCTGATGCTTTATCCCGATCTCAGATTCAAGAATTTTGACGCTTGGTGCCGGATGCAGATCTTGCTGGCCTATTATGCCCTCCACACTTATGGGACCTTCTGTGAATCCTGTTTTTACTGCCATTACAGATTCTTTGGCACCCTCCATGTGGGCGTCATATAAAGCTGCGTGGACTTTGTGGTGTTCCTTCTTGCTTTCTTTTGGATGTGAAAATCGACCCCTTTTTTTTTTTCTAAAGATTTAGTTCTGTCCTTTCTTGTTTTTTGATGTCTGTCTCATGATTATTCACATTCTCATATTGTCAAGACACTATCCGGTGTTTCCTTCTTTATGCGTATGCAAGGTCACAGGTCCTGTATGTCCTTTTTCTAGTTCAAACATGCCTTACAGGGTTACAAAAAGGAACATTTGGTTGCTGATAACAGATTACCTATCTCTGTTGATCTTTTGGGTCGTCTTTGTGATGTTTCTAAGGATGTCCTTTTTTTCTCCTTATGAATCCCTATTGTTTTCTTTGTCATTTTTTTTTTTTTTTTTGGAGCCTTTAGGGTTTCTGAATTGTTACCACGTAAAGTTTCTGATGACTCTGGTTTATTCATTCGGGATGTTTTTGTTGGACTGGATTCTATTCAGGATCTACTTCGTAAGAGTAAGACTGATCCTATGGGTCGTGGTCGATGGATTACTTTGCGAGCTATTCCTGGTGCTCGTTATTGTGTTTTCTCTTTAATTGGACGTTTTTTGGGAGTGAGACCTGAATTTCATAAACAACTTTTGGTTCATGTCACGGGTACTCCGTTGACTATTTATAAATTCCAGGCTGTTCTGCGTAAATGCCTCAAAGCATTACATTTGGAACACCTGAGGATTTCGTCTCACTCTTTTTCGTACTGGTGCAGCCACTACAGCAGCTATGGTTGGTCTTCATGAATCTGTGATTAAAACAATTGGTGGTTGGCGATCTAATTGTTATGGATCATATGTTAGACCTAATTTTAGTTTTTAATTTTAGATGCTCAATATAACATCTGGATAATTGGACACTCATATATTTTCTGGGCTCAGAAGAGAGCTGAATGGAGAGTCTATGGCAATAATTTAGGTTTGCCTCGTTATCATTTTAATGTATATTGGTATGGTCAACGTGGTATGCTTTGGAGCAATTTACGTTCTGTTTTATATAATTTACATGATTCTTGGCCCATACCACAGGTCATTATTTTCCATTTATCTGGTAATGATCTTGGTAAACACAAGACGTTAGAGTTGATTTCTCAGATTAAGCTTGATTTGTTCTGTTTGCATACTGTCTTGCCTGATGCTATTTATTTATTTATTTTTTATTTATTTTTTCTGAAGTAATCCCTCGTCTTGATTGGTTGCTCTGCCCCGAGCGTAAGTTTTTGGAAAAAATTCGTAAGCGACTGAATAGGGCTTTAGATAAATTCATGCCTTTGGTTCATGGTCTGTCTTTTCGACATGTAAACTTAGAGGGCGGTTTGCCTGGTTTTTATAGACCAGACAATGTGCATTTATCTGATATTGCTCTTGACATCTTCAATTTAGATTTACAAACCTGTGTTGAATTGGCTGTCGCCTTGGTGGGGTGCCAGGCTCCTTGAAATTTGGGCCTGGCGTGTGGGATGTTATGTTTCATGTTTTTAAGTTTAGCTTGAGCTTAAATGGCTAAGCTAATTTATATATATATACATTTATATATGGTTATTGTTACTGAAAGAAGATTTTAATATTCTTAAGTTGATTATTTATTTTTGATTTAAGAAAGTTGATATTATCAATTTAATATTTATACCTATAAATAAAGGCCTCGGCCATTTCAACCACAGGTATTTACTGAAGTATTATTTATTTATCTAATGAAATATTAGGAAGTTATGACTACGGTCCCATAACTACAACTAAAACTTTTTTTTTTTTTATAAATGTAATTAAATATTATTTTGATAAAGCTGGGAAGTTGTGAAATTTTCTTTCACATCCTGTCCAAGTGATCGCTGTCTGTGCAGCAGGGATTAAGAAGAATCTCTTTCCAATGGAGATGCAGATAGCAATATAATTCTGACAAATGTTATAATTTTTCTTGACTCTAAAAAACAAGAAATAAAAGTGATTTTATTGTTGAATGTGCCCCCAGTGTGGAACATTTCTTTTAGGCCCCTTTCACACAGGTGGTAATCTGGATCCCAAGATGAGGTGGATCAGATAGGTACATATGTCACATACTGTATGTGTCCATTCCAATTTTTTCTCCATGAAAAAAAACAGATCCTTATATCCTATATTTACCACCTCCAGTCCGGTCAGTAAAAACAGTCTTGGATGCAAACGTTTTCTGTTTATTCCAACAAACCTGGACAGACCTGGAAGTGAGTGGATATAGATGGACACTAGTCTACTTGCATCTCCCCATAGGGATGAATTGCTGTCCATATTGTCCTTGTAGTCATCAGTCAAAAAATGGACCGAAGGACCAACTGTGTGAAAGGGACCTTAGAGTGATAAATTCACTACAACAGGAAGGCGGAAGAAAACAAAATCTTCTCCACGCTTTTTAAAACAAAGGAGGAAAATATGCTGCAGAGTTACTCTATGTAATCAATGCAGACCTCTTTTTTTCATATTTTCTGCTTGTTTATCCCTACCTGCATTGTGCATCATGTACAATGTAGGACCAGCAGTCCTGCATTGAATGCAAGGACATCAAGGGACATTTACAATCTGGGGCTAGAGCGGATTGGAGAACATATAAGGTAAATATTATTAAACTTCAACACCCCATCTTAAACTAAGTATTCCTTTAACTCTTACTAACCTGGGGGGGGGGACCCCAAATGTATTTTTAATGGTTGACCAGGTTTTAGTTTTAAATACATTGTCTAATGACAGTTTTGTGTCATATTGCTGAGCTCTTTCAATTGTTTTTCATCCCTAATGTGTTAGGTGTTTAGTAGTAATTTAAGGTTAATTGTTAATATTTATGGGAATTTTAAAAATTGATTGGTGTTTCTATGTACTATGAACA
The DNA here is from genome assembly GCA_029206835.1 of Rana muscosa. Classification (NCBI taxonomy): domain Eukaryota; kingdom Metazoa; phylum Chordata; class Amphibia; order Anura; family Ranidae; genus Rana; species Rana muscosa. Next base: position 499,738,590 of record CM055116.1, on the reverse strand, counting down.
CTATTGATACTATTTAATATTCTTTTGCACAAATGTCATGGGAGGTGCAAAATTAATAGTTCAAGCTTCTAAATCTGTAAGCCCTTTAAAAAATATACAGTTTGCTCTATATCTAAATCTAAAATGTAAAAAAGTTTGGGCAGGCTGCTGTTTATTGCAAAAGAGTCATTCTATGCCCCTTCTACAATCACACATACGTATATGAGTGGTGGAACTGAAGTTTACATACATGTGCATACTCTGTGCTCATTTTTGTATTTGTATGAGTGTGCAGGGCAACAGGGTTATCTTTAAAGTGTTGCTAAACCCACAACAGTAAAATCAGTCTGTATATGCAGTAAAGCATGCTTGTTATACTCACTGTGGAACCTAAGGGGTTAATCCCTTGTATTGCGTAAAAAGGCTATTTTATCCTGTATTCTCTGATCCTCCCCTTCTTCCACTGTCCCCAATCCACCTCTTGATAGTACAGAGCAGAGGCGTAACTAAAACCTTCAGGGCCCGGTGCAAGAAATCATCAAAGCCCCCCCTCGTATGGATCAGTGGCAGCGGTGGTGGGGAGGATGGGATCAGTGGCAGAGATGGTGGTGGTGATGAGGGGGGTGGGATCAGTCCACTGATGGTGGTGGGGTGGATTGAATCAGCGGCAGTGGTGGTGGTGGGGGTGATGGGATCAGTGGCAGAGGTGGTGGTGGTGGTAAGGGGGGGTGGGATCAGTCCACTGATGATGGTGTGGGGGTTGGGATCAGTCCACTTGGGGTGCTGGAGGGAATGGGATTAGTGGCAACAGTGGTGGTTGTGGGGGATGGGATCAGTGATGGTGGTGGGGATAGGGATAACATCAGTAGCAGTGGTAGTGGTGGGAATAGGGATGACATCAGTGGTGGTGGTGGTGGGGATAGGGACGATAGCAGTGGCAGTGGTGGGGATAAGGATGACATCAGTGGAGGTGGTGGGGATTGGGATGACATCAGTGGCAGTGGTGGGGATAGGGATGACAGTGTCCACTGCCACTGATGTCATCCCTATCACCACCACTGCCACTGATATCATCTCTATCCCCACCACCGCCACTGATGTCATCCTTATTCCCACCACTGCCACTGATGTCATCCCTATCCCCCTCACTGATGTCATCCCTATCCCCCCATCACCATTGACTGATGGGAGTGGGGAGATAGGATCAGTCAGAGGCAGCGGTGGTGATGGGGGTGGGATCAGTGACGCTGGCACTTACCTGCGCTCACTGTCATTTGATTCCCCCTCCTCCTTGCTCAGTGTGTCTTTCTGCCTCTCTACTCCCTTCACGTGCCTCCAGTGATGCCTTTTCTGACAAGGGACATGGGAGAGCTCCTCACCCTTCACTCTACTGTTTAGCTGGCTTTCTGCTCCAGTTTGTTCCACCTTCCCACACCACTGGATTCTACAGCAATAGGCTGGCCGGGCACCCCCTGGCAGGCGACCCTTCCCCGGCAGAACATGCCCCCCCACAGTGATGAAACGGTTGGGCAAGGCTCCTTATAGTGGTGGAACTCCAGGACTTGGTCGCAAGTGTGACTGCTGCGACCCTGGTAGTTCCGCCACTTGTACAGAGACTTGGGGACACTCTGCACATGCTCAGTTTGGTGTGTATTGACAGGGCCAATCAGCACTGTCCAGACAGAGGGCCAGGGGTCCTGCAGCCTCATGGGACTATCAGGGGAGAATGAAAACTCCTCCTACAAGCTTTAACCAGTGCTTGGCCGGACACTGACAGAAGTCACAAGATTTCTGATGAGAAAAGGTATTTACAGTTTATATTTACTAAAATAATGCGTACTGTGGGTGACCAGATATAGTAAATTCAGGGTCCTGGGTTTGGTAACACTTTAATTATTTATTTATTTTTTGGAAGGGGGGTTAATACATTTTATTATACGTCTATTTTTTATCTGCCCTCCAAAAGCAACTAACCAAACAGAGATCAGCTTGGTTAGCTGCTTCCCTGGCTGTATGAGCAAGAAAATGACAGCTCTAAAACCAGAAGTGATGTAATCATTGTTGCTTCTGGCTTCATTCATGGCGTAGAGATCGTGGAATGGATGCCATCTTTCTTTGCTATCCTGAAGCCCTCCAATGCGGTTCTGAGCTCTCAGGAAGAACAGGAGAGTCTGGTGTCCACAAAGAAGGGGGAGCCTGCAGGGGTTGGGACCACACCGTGAAAGCCACACTCACTTTACAGCATAGATGTGCACAGTCTATTGTATTAGGGTGCGCACCCCAAAGTTTAAACACGTGTGTGTGCATGTGTATATTTACTGACGGTGTCAGTAGAGTAGTGGATTGTGTCATTAGGGCAGAGATTGGTTTCAGTAGGGCAGTGGATGGTGCCAGTAGTTTTTATTTTTATTATTTTACAATTCTATGGTTTTAATTATTTTATTACTATTTTCTTGAAGAGTCCTGTTAGTGGGCTTTGGTGAAATATCAGGAGTCTAAACAGGGGGAATCTGCGCCACACAGGGTGATAAGGGTGTTCCAAGGCACACCTGGCACACCCTGTGCGCACACCTATGCTTTACAGCTAGTAGCTGGCTGAAGAACACAAGCACGAGCTTGAGGCTTCTGTTGAATATTTCACTCTCTTGACATATTACACACATCCAAATAGCTGCAGTGATTAACAATGCATGTGAAAAACTAAAAGTTTGGCCAGGCAGTGAACAGGTTGTTTGTGTGTGTTGTGGTGGGAACCACCATTAAAAATGAGTCTGCAAGAACTCAAGAACTGGCTGTAGTCAGTTGGCCTATCATTTGTATTCCATTCTGCAGTCCGCAGTAAAAATACCTGTCAACAAGTTGGCTGTGTTTCATGAGCCATCTGTTTCTAGCTGATACCTTATTTCATGTCAACAAAGTATGTGAAGTTTTGACAGTTTACAAAAGAAATCTGTGGGGAGATTAATATACATGATTTTTATTGACAGTTAACATCCATTGAAATGGTAATATATATCCTCTGTCTATGGAAACTTGTGACGATTCTACAAAATCTGACATTGTGCAATATACTATATTGTGATGGCAAGTTTGGTGGTGGTATTGATGGTCGTGTACAGTATACTAAGATTGTAAAAAAAAATGCTGGAAATGTTGGACAAGGGAATTTTTCCCTTGGAGTTAAACCCTTATTGATTTTGTCTCTTTAACTATTTCCTGTATATCTGTGTTTGTTTTCTTTAAAGGTCACCAGTCTTTGTTTCTTGTTCCTGTTGTTCCACCTCTGTAGGACGTATTTCCTAAAATGTAATGTGACCTGAAGCAAACATGTTTATTTTAAACATGTAGTCACACAGGGGACTTTGAAGTCATTGTTTTTTTTTACAAGCCTTCTTTATACCTGCACATCACTTCCTATCATGCTTTAGTAATTAATTGTGTGCTTTTGAAGCCACTGTCATTTAGTAGCATCGCTCCTTTAAACATGAAATCAAATATTATGAAGATGAAATCTGATGTGGAATCATTTAGATAAAGTTTACAAGGTATGTAGTTGTCAAACCTTTCCAAAAAAAGCCTTATGGGTATGGGATAAACCTTATTATCCACTTACCGTCCGCCCCATAGCAGTTTTACTGCTACAGGGCAGCTTTCCTGTGCAGAATCACGTATACGTGATTCTGCACTTCCGCCTGCGGACTGGCTGCTTCTGCTGTGTATATTCACAGTGGAAGCCGATCTGTGGGTGTTGGGCACTCAATGTCCTCCAGCACCCCCAATCGTTGGTAAACCGCACAGAACCGGGATCTACCTATGTAAACAAGGCAGATATAAGTTCTGAAAGGGGGAAGGGATGCATTCTGTGTTCCTGCAAAGCAGAAACAAAAAACAATCTCCTCCCTTAGTGTAAGCAGCACATACCATACTGGCTAGGCACTGGCTAGGCGCAAAATTAACCCTTTGATTGCCCGAGATGTTCAACCCCTTCCCAGCCAGCGTGTCAAAGAACAGCCGCAGACTAACTGGCACATCTGCTAATGCCCAGCAGAATCGTAGATTGGTGCATAGAAATTTGCCACTGGCAAATTCGCCATTGGCACATAGAAATTTGCCAATGCTAATTCGCTTGCGCACATGGGCATGACTGGCCGGCGAAGATTTATGTGCGAATGCGCAATGTGTGACAGATTCTGGCACCCAGTGACCTATTTAAAGCCAGCAGCATCAGCCACTAGTGGCTGGATGCTCCTCAGCTCCCCCGTGTGTTCCTGTGTTCCCATTCTTGATACTATTGGATTTCCTGTTGCTGACCCGGCTTGCCTTTGATCTGTCTTGTCTCCATTCCCGGCTTTGACCCTTGGCTTGTTCCATTGACTCTGCTCCTGTCTGCTGTCCCCGTGTATGACCTCTGGCTTGCTCTTCTGGACTCCCCTGCTGTCTGATTATCAGTATATGACCCCGGCTTACTCCTGACCTTGCTTGCTGCCTTACCCCTGGCTGATACTTTGTGTATGACTACTAGCCTGGCTCCTGACCCTGCTCCTGGCTCGCCCTTTGGCTCAAGTCTCATCTGTTACATCTGAGGGACCCCTGCCCAGCAGTGCATCCTGCTCATCCAGCCACCATCCAGCAGACGTCTTATCACTCAGCCTATCACAGCTGGCAACCCCTGCTTCTTTGGGCATAGCAATTCCTGTCACCACCTTCAGGGGTGCCCTACACTAAGCCACAAGGGAAGCCCTCTCAGCACCTCAGCCTCCGATCAGGTACATGACATTGTGTCATTAGTACAGTGACAGTGCATATTTTTAGCACTGATCACTGTATTCGTGTCAATGGTTCCCGCAAAGTGTCAAACGTGTCAGTTAGTGTCCGATTGTCTATTGCAATATTGCAGTCTAGCTATAAGTCCATATATATATATCCCATAGTTTGTAGACGCTGTAACTTTGCGTAAACCAATAAATATACACTTATTGGGATTTTTTTACCAAAAACATGTATAGTATCTCACAAAAGTGAGTACACCCCTCACATTTTAGTAAATATTTTATTATATCTTTTCATGTGACAACACTGAAGAAATTCCACTTTGCTACAATGTAAAGTAGTGAGTGTACAGCTTGTATAACAGTGAAAAATTTGCTGTCCCCTCAAAATAACTCAATACACAGCCATTAACTTCCCTGGCGGTATTCCCGAGTGTGCCTCGGGGTAAGATTTCAGTACCATTAGCGGTAACCCCGAGCCAGACTCTGGCTGCATCGCAGTATGCAGGCAAAGTTACTTACCTTGTCCCCTGGATCCTGCGATGTCTAACTGCTGTGTGTGCAAGCTGTCTCCTCGCTCGATCCACACAGTGCCCTAGTGCCGCCGAGCTCCATTCTCTGCGACGTTGCGGCACGCGGGGGCGGAGATCAGTGCCAAATTCAAAAAAGTAAATACACAATACACATACAGTATACTGTAATCTTACAGATTACAGTACTGTATAAAAAAAATTACACATCCCCTTTGTCCCTACTGGTTTGTCCAGTGTCCTGCATGCCCTTTTATATTATAAATACAGTTTTTTCTCGCGCCGAATTTGGAGATTGTCCATAGCAACCAAAAAGTGTCCCTTTATGTCAAAAGTGGTTTTAGACCAGCTAGAAAACAGCGATAATAAATTAGAATCACTTGCAGAATTGAGCGATAGCGATTTGTGGGAAAATTCGTCATCAAACACTAAATCGAATGACAGCGGAAATCCGATGAAGCTGACTTCCATCAGTCTTGCCTACACATCATCAGTCAAAAATCCGACCGTCCCAAATGCCGTGACGTAAAACACTCCGACAAGCCGAGAAAAATTAAGTTCAATGCTTCTGAGCATGCGTCGATTTGATTATGAGCATGCGTGGTTTTTTTGTCCGATGGAGTTCCACACAGACGTTCGGAATTTGCTATCGTTTTTTTTCCCCATCGGATAAATTTAAAACATGTTCTATTTTTTCTCACCGATGGAAAAAAGACCGATGGTGCCCATACACGATCTGTTTGTCCGATGAGAAAAGTCCATCGGACTGTTTTCATCGGTAAAACCAATCGTGTGTACACGGCATAAGAATTGCAGGCCTACAATATAAAACGCCAAATTTTCATGCAAAATAATTGTACCGCTTTCAGCACCTAAAATCTGACAGAATCATACCGCCAGGGAGGTTAATGTCTAAACCGCTGGCAACAAAATTCAATACACCCCTAAGTGAAAATGTCCAAATTGGGCCCAAAGTGTCAATAATTTGTGTGGCCACCATTATTTTCCAGCACTGCCTTAACCCATTTTTGGGCATGGAGCTCACCAGAGCTTCACAGGTTGCCATTGGAGTCCTCTTCCACTCCTCCATGACGACATCACAGAGCTGGTGGATGTTAGAGACCTTGCACTCCTCCACCTTCCATTTGAGGATGCCCCACAAATGCTCAATAGGGTTTAGGTCTGGAGACATGCTTGGCCAGTCCATCACCTTTACCCTTAGCTTCAGGCAGTGGTTGTCTTGGATGTGTGTTTGGGGTCGTTATCATGTTGGAATACTGTCCTGCGGCCCAGTTTCTGAAGGGAGGCGATCATGCTCTGCTTCAGTATATCACAGTACATGTTGGCATTCATAGTTCCCTCAATGAACTGTAGCTCACCAGTGCCGGTAGCACTTATGCAGCCCCAGACCATGACACTCCCACCACCATGCTTGACTGTGAGCAAGACACGCTTATCTTTGTACTCCTCACCTGGTTGCCGCCACACACACGCTTGACACCATCTGAACCAAATACGTTTATCTTGGTCTCATCAGACCACAGGACATGGTTCCAGTAATCCATGTACTTAGTCTGCTTATATTCAGCAAACTGTTTGCAGGCTTTCTTGTGCATCATCTTTAGAAAAGGCTTCCTTCTGGGACGACAGCCATGCAGACCAATTTGATGCAGTGTGCGGCATATGGTCTGAGCACTGACAGGCTGACCCCCCACCCCTTCAACCTCTGCAGCAATGCTGGCAACACTCATGCGTCTATTTCCCAAAGACAACCTCTGGATATGACGCTGAGCACGTGCACTCAACATTCTTTGGTCGACCATGGCGAGGGCCTGTTCTTAGTGGAACCTGTCCTGTTAAACGGCTGTATGGTCTTGGCCATCCTGCTGCAGCTCAGTTTCAGGGTCTTGGCAATCTTATAGCCCAGGCCATCTTTATGTAGAGCAACAATTCTTTTTTTCAGATCCTCAGAGAGTTCTTTGCCATGAGGTACCATGTTAAACTTCCAGTGACCAGTTTGAGAGAGTGAGAGCGGTAACACCAAATTTACCACGCAGAGGTGATCAAATACCACGAAAAGAAAGCTCTATTTATGGAAAAAAAAAGAAAAAAAATCGTATTTGGGTACAGTGTTGCACAACCGTGCAGATGTCAGCTAAAGTAACACAGCGCAGTATCGCAAAATATGGCCTGGTCATGAAGGGGGGGGTAAATCTCCTGGAGGTCAAGTGGTTAATTACTTATTGCTGTTTCTGTGTCCTGCTGGGGAGATTTTCATTTACTTTCTGTCCTGAAGACACAACAGAAATTAAGAGAAAATATCACAAGTGACAGGATTTCCACACTAAAACTTATGTTTCCAGAACATGTGTCCTGATTGGGTGATTTACCATCACCTCTTGCTCTGGAGACAACTCTAAAATGTTGAACTTCCCCCTCACTTTGTGCCTTGAAAAAAATGGGCACCAGGAGAAATAGACTGTTAATTTTCCCAGTCAGGTGATAGCAATAAAAACCTGAACGTTTATTTTAATTTTATATTATATGGTATCACTTACTGTATTTTATGATATTACACATTGGATAAAAATAGTACAATGACTGTTACATTATCATTTCATATTGTTGTTATAAAGTGTCAAAATGCTTACAGTTATTTATTTTTTGTCTTGATGATGCCAACTTGCACTGTTTTTAATTACTTGTTCATGATGCTGCTAATGTAGGGTGACCAGACATCCCCGGTTTCAGGGGACAGTCCCCGGATTGAGCACACAGTCCCCGGACCAAGTTTGTCCCCAGTTTTGTCCCCGGATTGGATTTGAACAGGGGCTGGGGCAATTTCAAAGACAGTTAGTGCAGAATAAAAAATAACAAATCTGAATTACACCCCCCAGCTCCTACTAGCTTAGGGGGGTGTATTTTTTCCATTATCTGTGCCCCTTTCTGATGATCATGTGCTGGTCGGAGCGGAGGGAATATTTCTTCAGTTTCGGGCGCATGCCCATTAAGCTCCGCTTGCATGTTCTTCTGCCTTGGCTCAAGTCCCGGCCAGCCGCCTGCCTGCTTATCGCCTTGCCTTCCCTGGCAGAGTGATCTTCCTCCGCTCCACACCCAGCAGTAGCCGGGGCCCGGAGAGTAAGACTTGACAGGCTGTGAGGTGGGCGCCATTACTAGTAAAAAAAAAATATGTCCCCGGATTTCATTTTAAAAATCTGGTCACCTTATGCTAATGAGTGTGATCATTTATTTGACTCGTCCAGGGGGTTTATTTTTCTGGCATTCTATCACTTGCTTTTAACTATGAGTAGATGCTTGCAGCCTGCAAGGAATCAGATCTGTAATTTTGTCTTAATTATGCAATGGTCACCCAATGCTATGTGATTATGCCAACAAATTTGCTCAGTGCTGTTTATGGAACATTATAAATCTTTTCCTATCTAACTATGTCAAATTCACTTTCAGAAAAAGATTGTTTGCTTGTCTTTGTGCTTGAGGCAATTTTGACCATTTTTTCTGATTGCAAAGAAGAATGCAATATACTTCCATCAATATCTTGGAAAATTGCTAAATGCTATAATGTGTTGGTGGTAGGTTGCCTTGATCTGACCTGCTGTGACCAGCACTAGAGTGTTACGATGAAAATTCTGTACATCCTAGATCATCTTCCCCAAAAATTTATGCAGCACACATTCAGTAAATGGCTTATTGTGATTTCCGCAGGAAAAAAGGAAATATCTCAGAATGGTGATGCAGAGTTTTTTTAAGCTCTATGTTTAAAGGGGTTGTAAAGGTTCGTTTTTTATTTTCTAAATAGGTTCCTTTAAGCTAGTGCATTGTTGGTTCACTTACCTTTTCCTTAGATTTCTCTTATAAATATTTGTTTTCTTTGTTTTCTTTGTCTGAATTTCTCACTTCCTGTTCCTCCTCAGTAAGCTGTTCAGTAAGCTGTTCTGGCTGACTCAACACCACTCGGATGATGGTGTGAAGTTTAGTGAGGAGAAACAGGAAGTGAGAAATTCAGACAAAGAAAAAAAACATTTAGAAGGTAAATCAAAAGAAAAGGTAAGTGAACCAACAATGCACTAGCTTAAAGGAACCTATTTAGAAAATAAAAAACAAACATTTACAACCTCTTTAATCATTCTTTGAGGCATCAAGGCATATTTACTTAGTATCGGTTCACATATGTGCGCTCTGTGAGATCGCATGTGATTCGCACTGCACTGCAGTGCAAATCACATGCGATGACCGTTAGATAGTATGGCTGATATCGCATCGCATTCGGACCAAACTCACACAGGACCCTTTTTTTGGTCCGCACCAGAATTGTTAACACCCATGTGATCGGATTCATGTCCGAACTGTCAGTTCACAGTGCCATATGAGAGCTGAAATGGGGGTGTCATTAACAATGTTAACAATGTATTGACACTCCCAGCAGTTTGCATATGGCAGTGTGAACTGCCGTGCGAGTCGGGTGCAATGCGGGAACCCACAGTGGATTCGCAGGGTTCCCGCATCGCACAAGTGTGAACTGGCACTAAAGGAACTTAGAATCTTCACACAATAAATTGGGTCAACGTTCACTTTAAAGACAAGTGACTTGTTCACACTATGGGGGTTTTACTATAAACAGTGCGCTGCGCCGGTTCATACCTTAATTGGTGCGCCAGATAAATCCTTAATTGAGCGCAGGAACCGGAGGCGCACTGTGATAGTAAATAAAAATTTGAGCGGCGCTCTATTCAAAATGAATGGTTCCCTATGGGAGCCCATTGATTTGAATAGAGGTTGCCCGGGAAGTCGGATGAAGACGATCCGATATGCGGGGCGACTCGTGTGCCGGTTGACAGAGGGACAGCTTGACTTTGCGAGGCAACTTGGACACGACTTGAGCGTGAAGCAGCCGCTCAAGTCATGTCCTAGAGGCGACTACCTGGCCGATAATGCCTCCAGCGCGATGCCATCGCGCTGATTCTCGGCACAGGGTATTGCAAGCCTCGCGCTCGCTGTCCCCTGTGTTTGGTATTAATCATGAAGGGGAACTCCACGCCAAATTTTCATTAAAAAAACGGCATGGGTTCCCCTCCAGGAGCATACCAGGCCCTTAGGTCTGGTATGGATTTTAAGGGAAATCCCCTACACCGAAAAATGGCGTGGGGGTCCCCCCAAAATCCAAATCAGACCCTTATCCGAGCACGCAGCCCGGCAGGTCAGGAAAGGGGGGGCGAGCGTGCCCCCCCACCTGAACCGTACCAGGCCGCATGCCCTCAACATGGGGGGATGGGTGCTTTGGGGAAGGGGACCTGAAGGGCCTGGTATGGATTTTGGGGGGAACCCCACGCCATTTTTTTTTCATTTTGGTGGGGGGGGTCCCCTTTGAATCCATACTAGACCCAAGGGCCTGGTATGGACCTGGGGGGGGGGACCCCACGCAGTTTTTTTTTCTAGATTTTTTTTTTTTAGAGCCGGCAATGTTTTTTTTTTTACATTTCCTTTAACAACCAGCTATAAACAGGTTAAAAAAATATGCAAATCGCCGCAAAATCGCGGTACTTGCGTTTTGGATGCGGGTCCATTGAATTCTATTACATCCAAAACACTGTTTTTGCCCTGGAAAAAAAAATCTGCAGTTGCGTTTAACCTCGTTTATCACAAAGCCAAAACATGCCTTCAGACGCCAAAGATTTCCACGTTTCAGACGCGGTACCGGCGTTTAGACGCATTTTAGTTTAGAAGCGTTTTTAAAGGTGACCTCTTTTTTTACATTGATAAACTCAAAAATTATGGCAAATGAGGAAAAACCATTAAAAATATATATATATCCCCAAAAAAAATTGCTTCCATTGCATTGTGGACAATCCACAACTTGGGGCAGCTGACGTGGCAAGTGGACAATCCACAACTTGGGGCAGGTGACGTGGCAAGTGGACAATCCACAACTTGTGGCAAGTGATGTGGCAAGTGACACGCTAAATACAACTACACTGCTGCTCTCTCAGCTGCTGATACTCCCTCTGGTCTCACAAAATAGCTGAAATGGTTAATAATACTGTTTTTGGAGCTTAGGGCGGCTCCTTATGATGTTTCCTAACTAAACGCATATAGACGCAAATGTGGTAAAACGCGGCATGCAAACGCCACAAAGCGCGCCTTTCTAAACGCCGCTTTCCACCTTAGTTCTGAAGACTTTGCACCAGCGTCCTGTGTACATGGGACCTAAAAACGCCTATGCCATTTACAGCTCAAAAACGCCATGGTGGCCATGAGGCCATAGACTATCATGGAGAGCCGTTTTTAAGCTGCAAAAAACGCTCAAACGAGCGGCTGGAAAAACGTCCGTGTGCATGTAGCCTTATATTAACCACTTGCTTACTGGCCACTTAAACCCCCTTCCTTCCTGCCCAGACCAATTTTCAAATTTCAGCGCTGATGCACTTTGAATGACAATTGTGCGCTCATACAACACTGTAACCCAATGAAAATGTATTATTTTTTTGCACACAAATAGAGCTTTCTTTTGGTGCTATTTGATCAACTCTGCGTTTTGTTTTTTTTCCTATAAATACAAAAGACGGAAAAAATTGGATATTTTAACCACTTCAGCACTGGGCCTATTCTGGCACTTCTCTCCTTCATGTAAAAATCATAAATTTATGGCTATAAAATTACTTCAAAACCCCAAACATTATATATGTTTTTTTAGCAGACACCCTATGGAATAAAATGGCGGTCATTGCAAATTTTTATCTCACTCGGTATTTGCGCAATAAATTTTCAAACGCCTTTTTTTGGGGAAAAAAATGGTTTCACGAATTAAAAAAATTACAAAACAGTAAAGTTAGCCCAATTTTTTTGTATAATGTGAAAGATGTTGTTATGCTGAGTAAATAGATACCTAACATGTCACGCTTTAAAATTGCGCACACTCATGGAATGACACCAAACTTCAGTACTTAAAAATCTCCCTAGGCGATGCTTTAATTTTTTTTACACGTTACCATTTTCGCATTACAGAGGAGGTCTAGTGCTAGAATTTTTGCACTCGTTCTAACGCACGCAGCAATACCTCACATGTGTGATTTGAACGGCGTTTACATGTGTGGGCGGGACTTACATGTGTGTTCGCTTCTGAGCGCGAGTTACCGGGGACATAAGCGTTTTGTTTTGTTTTTTTATTATTTTTTGTTTTGTTTTTTACTTTTTTGTATTTCTTACTCTTTTTTTAACTTTTTTGTTTTTTTGATCACTTTTATTCCTATTACAAGGAATGTAAACATCCCTTGTAATAGGAATCTATTGTGACAGGTCCTCTTTATGGAGAGATGCAGGGTCAATAAGACCCCACATCTCTCCTCCAGGCTGGAAAGCATGAGATCGGTCAAAAAAATTCACCGATCTCATGCTGACAGCCGAGATCACGGCTTTGTTTACATACAGGAACCCGGCGTGATGTCATAACGTCGCGCCCGGGCCTCCGACGGTCATAGAGATGACTGGTGACCATCTGGTCACCAGTCATCTCTATGCTTCCCATCCGGGGCCGGCCAATTCGTTCTCCGAGCCCCAGATGGCACGGGAGAGCCCGGAGAAGCACCGGATGGCGGCGGGAGGGGGGGGACGTCCCCTCCCGCCGCCTATAAGAACGATCAAGCGGCTGAACTGCCGCTATGATCATTTTTATCGTGCACAGAATCGCCGGCTCAAAAGAATGATATCTGAATGATGCCTGCAACTGCACGCATCATTCAGATGTCACCGCACAAAGCCAAGGACGTCATTTGACGGTGGGTGGTAGGAAAGTGGTTAATATTTAGAAAATTTCGAAAAAAGGTAATTTTTCTCCTTCATTGATGTACACTGATGAGACTGCACTGATGGGCTGCACTGATGGGCACCGAAAGGTGGCAAGGGTGGGCACTGAGAGGTGGCATTGCTAGTTGGCACTGGTGGGCATTGAGAAGTGGCACTGCTAGGTGGCAATGATAGTTGGCAGTGATGGGCACTGATAGGCAGCACTGCTAGGTGGCACTGATTGGCACCAGTGGTGGGCAATGGCATTGATAGGTGGCACTGGCAGGGGCTACTGATTGTCACAGATGATGCAGAATTGCCTCTTCCTCTTCGGGCCCAGATGTCCCTTGCACATAAGCCGGTGATTGCCTTTTTTTATGCTCACGCTGTCAGCACAAGGTGAAAACAAAAACCATTACCCAGCTTTTGTTTACATCACGTGATCAGCTGTCATTGGCTGACAGCTGATCACATGGTAAGGGGCAGGGATCGGCCCCTTACTCGGATCTGTCATCACCCGAGTCTCAGTGACTCGGTGACCACAGCGCGCGCGCGTGCGAAGGGGAGGACGTCAATTGACGGACTTCCGGCAATTGAGGACCGTGCTGTGGCCGTCGATCAGTTATAGCGCTGATCTCAAGTGATTAAAGAGGGTCTAAATGGATCGTTGACATGCATCACAATTCAACTTAGGAATGTGTCTTTGCAAACTTAAACTAAATGAAATCCTTTCTTATTTTTGCTTGGGGATAGAGTGCAGAGGGATTAGAAGTCTAGACAGTTTTTGGGGATGTCTGCACCCCTGATAGGGTGAAGAAAACTCCCAAATTTGGCCACTTTATCCTTCCAAATAATTCACTTCCTGTCACATAGGAAGTGAGGGTAAATCCCTACCAATGTCTTTCCTTGGGGACACACAGGTCAATCTAAATACTTTCCCCATTATGTACATTGCACTCCAGCATTTTGCGGGGTACACCCCAAATTATTAGGTATTTTGGACTTTGGGGTTTATTTACTAAAGGCAAATCTACTTTGCACTACAAGTGCACTTGCTGGATATCCGAGGGGGACATGCAAGCAAACAAAAAAAAAACACCATCTTTGCTTTTACATGATTGGATGTTACAATCACCAGTGCTTCCCCTCAGATTTTCAGCAGCTACACTTTTACTGCAGGGTGGATTTGTCTTTACTAAACCCCAAACTACCCAATGATTTGGGGTGTACACAACAAAGTGCTAGAGTGCAATTTGCTTAATGGGGACACTAGCTAGATTGATCTGTGTATCCCCAAGAAAAGACATTGGTAGAGTTTTACCTTCACTTCCTGTTTAGCTGTGTGACAGGAAGTGAAGCCAATTTTACTAAAAGGAGACACAAAGCCCAACCTAAAAAAAAAAAAAACAAGCAGGGGTTCTAACACTTGCTTTGTTTCCCTCAAAATGTCCACAATTAGAATCGTATTGCCTTGAGCTATTTTTAAGTGCAGTGCTCTAAATCAGTGCTTCTCAAGTACCCCCAACAGGCCATGTTTGCAGGTTTTCCTTCATCTTGCACATGTGTTTTAAATCACAGTCAATGGTTTTGTATTTTGGACAGCAATTCTTGATAAGATAAATTCACAAAACATGTCCTGTTGGGGGTACTTGAGGACTGAGGCTGAGAACCACTGCAGTAAAAAGGAAAAATTAATACTTACAGCTCTGTATTTTTCATTTCCTGGTGACTATCCATGGCAGCACACAATACATGCATATGCTAGCATGAAGGAACCAGGGTAGACAAATCACACCTGTTTTGTTTTGACATGCCAATCAGCTGTAACATTTGTTGCAAAGAAAACACAAAACAAACATCAAAACTTTGCATCAAATTTTATTGGTCAACAAACAAAGGGAAGCCAAAATAAAAAAACATGGTCAATTTGAAACATTAGTCACAGATTCACAACATCTTGAGAAAGATTTGGCAAAATAATGCAGCACAGACAATTAAATCAAAGTGAACAAACGACACACATTAACAACATCAAAATTATTTCAGGGGAACATTTCCCCCACACAAAAAAATACAATCAACAAAAGTAAAACAAACACCTGTTTTGCAAAGACATAACAAATAAAATACATGTGTTACAAACTCGATAAGGACACCAAAATGTACTTTTTGCCGGACACACGCACACGCACACACACTTGCCTCTTTTCAGGGCAAGGGAGAGGATGCTATCTGTGAGCTTTATATAACATAGGTTTGTGTGCTAATGAGGCAATTGAAAACACATGCAGTCGATGAAACACCCAAAATGCAAGTTCACCCAATGTAGAGACTGAACTTCAAAGTGGGTACACCTGTTAAGGATGTCCTTCAATTACTAACCCATAAAAACACTTTCTGAGCATGCCCAGAAATATCCAGGTGCTGTTCACACACAAAAAGCACCAAAAAAACCCCTAACTGCCTGGGCAAGCTCAGACCAACACAAATGCAGCTAGCAGAAAATAACCCCACCCCCCCCCCTGTCCAAAATTAAGCGCATCATCCAGCATGCTACAAAATTAGAGATGGGACAAACACACCCCCCCCACTAACAAATACCATTGCCGTCTATGGGAACTGACTTGTTAATTTTGCTAGTCCCCACTTGCCTGGCTTATCTTCTAGTTATTGGCCTTAAAATGGGGGCCCAGGTCCCATCGTAAGGGACATTTCACACCACATGCAGTCCATTGCATTTTTTTATGCATCAAAAATGCATGGAAAGTTGGTTATATGGTTCTAAATGGCAGTGTTTGTTCCAGTGCGTTCCAGTTCCACAAAAAAGTAGAACATGCTGCATTTTTCCTGCACTGGACTGTACTGGAACGCAGCAAAATACATCATAAACGCACTGGAACACACTTGTCCTTATCTATGGTTAATTAAAAAGAGGGGTGAAAAAAAGCACTGGACTGCATCAAAAACGTACCAAAAATGCACTGGAACGCATCAAAAACGTGCATGCAAAAAAGCACCTGGAACGTATCCGGATTGCGTTTCTATGGTGTGAACTGGCCCTAGTTCACACCATAGAAACGCAGTCTGAATGCGTTCCAGGTGCTTTTCTGCATGCGCGTTTTTGACACGTTCCAGTGCATTTTTGATGCGTTTTTGATGCAGTCCAGTGTTTTTTCCCCCTCTTTTCACTTAGGACAAGTGTGTTGCAGTGCGTCTTTGGTGCATTTAGGTGCATTCCGGTGCATTCCAGTGCGTTTTTGGTACGCTCCATTGCGTTTTTGATGTGTTTTACTGCGGTCCAGTATAGTTCTGTACCTAAAAAATGCAGCATGACCAATTTTTTTTTCCTTTCTGAAACGCACTGGAACGGACTAAAGTGGTGTGAACTATGCCATTGGCATTAAGGTGATCAACTTTCTTTGCATTTTTCATGCATCAAAAAAACGCCCCTGCACTGCATCCGGTGTGAACTGGCCCTAAATATCATAACTGGGGGGTGTCTATAGTATGCCTGTAAAGTAGCGCATGTTTTCCATGTTTATAACAGTTCGAGAGCAAAATTACATTTCTAAAGTAAAATAATAGTCATTTAAAAGTACTCACGGCTGTAATGAATTGCTGGTTCCCGTCAATACAGATAAAAGTCATTGAAAGTCTTTGAAAAACAAATAAAAATGCGTGGGGGTCCCCCAAATTCCATTACCAGGCCCTTCAGGTCTGGTATGGATATTAAGGGGAACTCCGCGCCAAATTAAAAAAAAAATGGCGTGGGGGTTCCCCACAAAATCCGTACCAGGCCCTTCAGGTATGGTATGGATTTTAAGGGGACCCCGCGCCAAACTTAAAAAAAAAATAGCGTGGGGGTCCCCCTAAAAATCCACACCAGACCCTTATCCGAGCATGCAACCTGGCAGGCCGCAGGAAAAGAGGGGGGGACGAGAGAGCGGCCCCCCCTCCCTCCTGAACCGTACCAGGCCACATGCCCTCAACATGGGGAGGATGTCCCCATGTTGATGGGGACAAGGGCCTCATCCCCACAACCCTTGCCGGTGGTTGTGGGGGTCTGCGGGCGGGGGGCTTATCGGAATTTGGAAGACCCCTTTAACAAAGGGGACCCCCAGATCCCGCCCCCCCTGTGTGAAATGGTAATGGGGTACAAATGTACCCCTACCATTTCACAAAAAAAGTGTCAAAAATGTTAAAAATTACAATAGCCGGTTTTTGACAATTCCTTTATTAATGTCTTCTCCTTTCTTCCATCTTCTTCCATCTTCTTCTTCCAGCTTCTTCTTTTCTCCATTCAGGTTTCTTCCTCCATCTTGTTCTTCATCTTCCTCTTCATCTTCATCTTCCTTCTTCCTTCGGTGTTCTCGTCCGCATCTTGCTCCGGGTTTTTGTCCCCTTCTTCTTTCTCTGGCCGCCCGGTGACCCGGTGACCCCGCCCCCCTCTGACTCACATGGATTTCACTGGGACTTTCCCCGTGGTGTCAGAGGGGGGCGGGGCCACCGGGTGGTAGCGGACCCAGAGGAGAACTGAAGCGTCACACAGCGGGAACCTCGAATTCAAGTGGATCGGCCGGAGAAAGAAGAAGGGGACAAGAAACCGGAGCAAGATGCGGACGAGAACACCGAAGGAAGAAGGAAGATGAAGATGAAGAGGAAGATGAAGAACAAGATGGAGGAAGAAACCCGAATGGAGAAAAGAAGAAGCTGGAAAAAGAAGCTGAAAGAAGCTGGAAGAAGAAGATGGAAGAAGAAGATGGAAGAAAGGAGAAGACATTAATAAAGGATTTTTCAAAAACCGGCTATTGTAATTTTTAACATTTTTGACATTTTTCTTTGTGAAATGGTAGGGGTACATTTGTACCCCATTACCATTTCACACGGGGGGGGCAGGATCTGGGGGTCCCCTTTGTTAAAGGGGTCTTCCAGATTCCGATAAGCCCCCCGCCCGCAGACCCCCACAACCACCGGGCAAGGGTTGTGGGGATGAGGCCCTTGTCCCCATCAACATGGGGACATCCTCCCCATGTTAAGGGCATGTGGCCTGGTACGGTTCAGGAGGGGGGCACTCTCTCGCCCCCCCTCTTTTCCTGTGGCCTGCCAGGTTGCGTGTTTGGATAAAGGGTCTGGTGTGGATTTTTTAGGGGACCCCCATGCTATTTTTTTTAAGTTTGGCACGGGGGTTCCCCTTAATCCATACCAGACCTGAAGGGCCTGGTATGGATTTTGAGGGGGACCCGCACGTCATTTTTAAAAAAAAAATTGGCACAGAGTTCCCCTTAATATCCATACCAGACCTGAAGGTTTTTTTTTATCAAAGACTTTTCTCTATATTGACAGGAGCCGACAATTCATTATAGCCGCGGGTGCTTTTAAATGCCTTTTTTTTTCCTTTAGAAATGTCATTTTGCTGGCGCACTGTTATATAACGGCAAGTTCAGAGCTGCGCCTGTTCAACTTATGCAAATTGATTTACGTGACTTGACATTTATGAAGATTTTGCCGGCGCAGTGTCCTGGCGCGTTTGAATGAGTGAAATTCCCGCGCTGAACACAAAAAAAACTCGCAGGCCTCGTACACACGACCGATTTTCTCGGCAAGAACCAGCAAGAAACTTGCTGGCAGAGATGTCTTGCCGAGTAAATCGGTCGTGTGTACGCGGCTATCGGGTTTCTCGTCGAGAAAACCGACAAGTAACCTCGACGAGAAAATAGAGAACCTGCTCTCTATTTTCTCGTCGAGATTCTCGTCAGCCTGTTTCTCGACGAGAAAAGTGAGTGTGTGTGCACTTACCTGTCCGCCGGGAAGCCCGCGCATGTTCGAAATGAATTTGACGCATGCGCGGTAGCTTCCTAGGCATACGTAGGGTATACCAAGATGGCGGCGACGGCATCGAATGTGACGAGCGCATGCTCGTCATAGTCGATGACGTCACCGCGTACGCTCCATTCAAAGAACCGCGGGTTCTTTGAAACGAGCGTGTGTACACTCGGCCGGGACAATTTTCTTGTCCAGGAATCTCGTCGAAAAAAACGACATGTTTTTTTCGACGAGAATCTCGGCTGTGTGTACGAGGCCTCACAGTTCTAAACCTAATTGCCAGCGCAGCGGGCTGGTTCCGAAAAAGTTACTTTCTCACTATTTTGGGCATATTTGTTACTTGGGCAGGTGTCACTACACTTCCTCACATCACCCCACATCACCCCCATTATATTGGCACTTCCAGCTTCTTTATATTTAGATTTTAAGATGCCGTGCGCCAGGTCCATAGTGGCGCACTGAGTGCCTCCTCCCGTGCGCCGAGAACACTATAGTAAATGGGGAATAGCGCTGCTCTACCGGCGCAAATGTTTTGTAAATACCAAAACAGCCATTGCGCACGCAGATGCGCCGATACTTATGGCGCAAACGTTTCGTAAATCAGCCCCTATATGTTATAACCTGTGTTTTTCCGTAGAGAACAACACAGGTCACCGCTAGGACACATAGAAAACAAGGGTTTTCTATGTGCCCCATTCACATTACAACACAGTGGTGATAGAGACATGATGCATTTTTCCAGAGCACACAGGATGGTATTGCGGGTCACCACACCGAAGCGTATTGCACCAGGATACTGTTTGGAGACTTGAATTAAGTGTACATTTGTACACTCTAATAAAGGGTCAGGAAAATTTAAACCGCATCCCACTTTGCATCAACCCCTCACCGCCAAGAAAAACTGACACCAACCCACATGCTAAAACAGAATGTTTTTGCATGCTGGTAGTGTGAATAGGCCCTAAAACAAACTGCAGATATTTATTGTAGTGCAGGTAGTTTTAAATAAATTTGGTAGTTGGTAGTAGCAATAAATAAAGGGTTATTGTATGTACAGTATAACTTAGCTTAAAGTAGGACTTATGCCGCGTACACGCGGTCAGAAATTCCGCCAGCAAAAGTCCGATGTGAGCTGTTGGTCGGGAAATTCCGACTGTGTGTATGCTCCATCGGACTTTTGCTGTCGGAATTTCCGGCAGCAAAAAATTGAGAGCTGGTTCTCAAATTTTCAGATGGAAAATCCGATCATCTGTAACAATTCCGACGCGCAAGATTCCGACGCATGCTTGGAAACAATTCAACGCATGCTCGAGAAAGCATTGAACTTTATTTTCTCGGCTCGTCGTAGTGTTGTACGTCACCGCGTTCTTGACGGTCGAAAGTTCAGAGAACTTTTGTGTGACCGTGTATATGCAAGACAAGCTTGAGCGGAATTCCGTCTGAAAAACCATCCAAGGTTTTTCCGACGGAAAATCCGACTGTGTCTACGCTGCATAAGCCTACACAGCTCCTGACAACATTGGATTGATGAAACGCATAGGGTAGCATCTAGGCCAGGGTTTCTCAACTAGGGTCCCTCCAGAGGTTGCTAGGGGTTCCTTAGGCAACTGGCAATTCCTGCCTCTCAGTTCCCACAAGCACCAATGATCTTTTTAGCTATCTGTAAGGGGTTCATTCTTTTCAATAATCACAAGTGTAAGGCGCATTCTTCCCAATGACCGTCGCACTAATGTGTCATGAGTTGAAGAGATATTAATTTTAAGCAGGGGTTTTAAAGCATTTTAATATAGTTGTCTAATTAACGGGTGAATTGCATGGATAAGGTGGTAGGTAGAGGATACACAGTGGATATTGAGACTTGCATGTAGGGAAGTGTGCAATTGCACAGAATTTGCTTTTTTGCTGCACAGACTATTGGTGTACACAGATTTTTGCAAGTGCGACACATTATCTGAAGAATTTCATTAGGGACTGCACTTCATGTTTATGAGAAATAGTACACATTTAAATAATGAGACCTTCATGGTTTGATGCACTTTGAATGCACTTTTTTGCATATTTAAACAATGAGAGCTTCATGGTTGGATGCACTTTAAATTTATTTTTGCACTAAGGAATGTTCTATTTCCTATAAGGATCAGTTTCATACCTTATATATAATATTATTTTGAGGAAGCACTGTATAGAACACAGGTGGTAAACACCATGAAAGTCTTGAAGCTACTGAAATTCATGTATTGCATACATGAAGATAATACAATTGAGAAGTCACACTGAGGACTCTGTAACGTTATTCACAAACACTTGTAAGTTCATACAGTATATACATGGAAAAACACAACTAGATATTAGTTTAATATTCCTGCTTTCTTTTTGTAGTCAGCTTGGTATGCAATTTTGGATAAAAAGATGAGTTATACATTTCACTGGACTACTTGGCTTATGGCACTTACCAGCAGTATAGCAAAAATAATGTTGAATAATAGCAGAATTATGTAATATAATGAATGATGAGGCAAGAGAAACGCCTGTCTGGGTCATAGTGTATTTGGAATTTATCAATAGAAGGAATGCACAATAATTACATGTAAGATGGTTCTTGATATCTAAATACCAGTAGATTGTAAAATCCAGTTCATCAGCCTGAGCATAGACCGGCTGGAACATAAGCAACTTTGGCTTATACTATCCAGATGCTTGGCACCTTAGCCAGAGTTTTTGTGTGGGGACAGAAAAGTCTGTCGCAGAAACAGCTGAATGTGCAACTAAAATAAATAGGAATAGCAGCAATAGGTATTCCCCAATATTACCACTAGCCAGGTAACCAAAGCAAAGTACAAATTTTGAAATCAAAAATTTAAAAAACAAGCTGTAGTAAGGTAGATAGTGTTGGCACAGGTCAGGGCAGATCGTATTTAGGCAGAGTTGTAACAGAGCGGGTAAAACAATCTCCAGCACAGAAACCAGCTAGCCAGCACTAAAAACCTAGCTGCAAACTGTTTATAGATTAAACTCTACATAGCGGATTGAAAACAGAGGTTTTTGTTATGATGTCAAGGAGGTTGCACAACCGAGATGTTGGCAGATTAGAGTCAGGTGAGCATAAGATTGGTGTGGTTTCTGACAGTGGTAGGCATTTATTAAAATAAAGGAACCATTTTATTAAAATGGTTTTAAACCCTTACATATACCCACTGAAATGGCTAGCCTCAGATGATCTACAGCCTTCTTTGTTTAACAGCCATTCAAAGTACACATCTCAAAGGCTATTTCACAGCTTGCAGCAGACGGGGGGCAGGGATCTGATGTCACACATTGCACAGCACACAGCAGAAAGCTGTATGTAATCTGAGACCTGAGTGAAGAGAAAGGACATATCCCCTGTAAATCATGCACAGCTGAGGCTGTCAATCTCCTGCTGTGTGCTAGATGGAGGTCGGGCCGTCTTCCAGGATTTCTTGGTGTCCAATTAAACTGTAAAGCCCTGTACACACTAACGGTTTTACCAATGAAAACCGTCCGATGGATTTTTTTCATCGGACAAACCGATCGTGTATGGGACCCATCGGTCTTTTTTCCATCGGTTTTAAATAATAGAACATGTTTTAAATTTTTCCGATGGATCCAAAACCAATAGCAAATTCCGATCGTCTATGGGCAAGTCCATCAGATAAAAAACCCACGCATGCTCAGAATGAAGTCGACGCATGCTCAGAAGCATTAAATTTCATTTTTCTCGGCTCATCGGAGTGTTTTACGTCACCGCGTTTGGAACAGTCGGTTTTTTGACCGATGGTGTGTGGGCAAGACTGATGGAAAACAGTTTCATTGGATATCCGATGGACAAATCCATCAGACTAGAATCCATAGGAAATCCGATCGTGTGTACAGGGCTTTAGAAGTGATTCATGCAGATAGAAGAGGAAGGAGAGAGGAGAAAAGATTCACACTTAGTGCTTTGGCTTGAGGCAGGTACACACTATAGAATGCTTAGTTCATTTTTCATTTCACTGGTTTACAACTGCTTTAGAGAAAGGAGTTAAACTTTAATAGACACCCAATCTTTTACACAAAGTTTGAATTCGATAGAACATTTGTCATATCCGTTTGTACTTGGATTCACTTTACATGGTTTTGACTAGGGGTTCAGTGAGTGGGGTGAAGACTAGAGAGATGGAGAGGGATTGCTTCCACTGCCAATAAAGATGTAAGACATTTTCATCTAGTCAACAGTGCCAGGCCATCTCCTTTCCAATTCCCACGCAATTTAAAAGACATTATTCTGTCCACTGCACTCTGCAAGCCTTACTGTATGTTGCATAGTGTTGACTCCCGTACTCTCCACACTATGTTGTATTTGAATTACCCCTGTGCGGTTCGTTACATATTCCACAGCTGCTTATTCAGAACAGAAAAGTGAAAAATCCTCCTCTCAGGAAAATTCCAGCACTGATTTGCATGTCTGACCACCATCATTCAGGTTCCGGTTTCCTATTGGACTTTTTTATATAGTATATAAAAGGTATTCAGCGCTGAAAAAATAAAACAAAAAACAAATAATAATTGCAAGCCAGCACTCAGGGTGAATTCATAAAAAATCCCACAAGGAGAGCATAATAATAAAATAGTGCAGCGCAAAATAAACAAACAAAAACCATATTAAAAGTCCATCAAGTGACAAAAAGTCCATGAATAGGTGAGAGATGGTAAGTGTAATTCACAGCATGCGATGTGGATGGTAATTAGGGATGAGCTTCGTGTTCGAGTCGAACATACGTTCGACTCGAACATCGGCTATTCGATCGTTCGACGAAGATCGAATGATTTGGGCCGTTCGCGCCAAATTCGAGTGACGCGAACAGCCCACAATGCACTACGCCATCGCAGTGTCATCCAGGCGCTGTGATTGGCCAAGCATGCACTGTGACCCCGCATGCTTGGCCAATCACAGCGCCGGCAGCGAGGAGAGCAATGATTGGCCACAGGCAGGATGCCTGTGGCCAATTATTGCTGAGGGTGTTTAGTACACGCCCCACACTATAAAAGGCCGCCAGCACAGCGGCCTAGTGTAGTGTGTTCCGGAGCAGGGAAAGACAAGCATAGGCAGGGACAGTGACATTTATTTCTTTCTTGCTTAACCTGGATTCCTTTAGTTTAGGGAAAGAGAAGGATAGGTAGGGAGAGTGTCAGTGTGTTTTACTGTGCGAGTCCTTGTTTCTAGGGACAAAGAAGGAAAGTGAGGGGAATTCTCCTTGTGCTATAGTGTGCTTTAAAAAAACATTTTTTCTAGGGACAGAAAACTCTAGGTAGGGAGAGTGTCAGTTTCTTTCACTGTGCCAGTCCTTGTTTCTAGGGACAAAGAAGGAAAGTGAGGGGAATTCTCCTTGTGCTATAGTGTGCTTTAAAAAAACATTTTTTCTAGGGACAGAAAACTCTAGGTAGGGAGAGTGTCAGTTTCTTTCACTGTGCCAGTCCTTGTTTCTAGGGACAAAGAAGGAAAGTGAGGGGAATTCTCCTTGTGCTATAGTGTGCTTTAAAAAAACATTTTTTCTAGGGACAGAAAACTCTAGGTAGGGAGAGTGTCAGTTTCTTTCACTGTGCCAGTCCTTGTTTCTAGGGACAAAGAAGGAAAGTGAGGGGAATTCTCCTTGTGCTATAGTGTGCTTTAAAAAAACATTTTTTCTAGGGACAGAAAACTCTAGGTAGGGAGAGTGTCAGTTTCTTTCACTGTGCCAGTCCTTGTTTCTAGGGACAAAGAAGGAAAGTGAGGGGAATTCTCCTTGTGCTATAGTGTGCTAAAGCATTCCTCATCAACCATCTTTGAAATCCTTGTTTTTTGGACAGTCAGGGAAATTGTCGTTGTGCTATTCTGTGCAAAAGCAATCATCCTCAACCATATTTAGAAATCCTTAAGTAAAGGGACAGAGAAGGACACCTGAAGGTAGCCCTTATTGCTTTTTTCCCATCTCCCTGCAGGCCATCTATTAGAATGTCTGGAAGGCAAACAAGGAGAGGCAGACAGTCAGGAGGCAATAAAAGAGGGCAAGCAGGCTCTGTGTCTGGGGGCAACAGTGCTGGTCGTGGACGCGGTGCATTGTCATCAGCACATGGCCATGGGACACGCTTGTTCTTCTTTTCGGCAGCTGGACATGTTGAGCCACATCATGCCGAAGACTTGGTAGAGTGGATGACCAAGCCCTCCTCCTCCTCCTCATCCTCTCTCACCCAGGCTCAGGGTACTGGCAAAGCAGCTGCCAAAGCGTCCTCTTCCCTGGTATCAATGTCAGACTCATCATCAGTCACTCCTTCCCTAGACCCACCATGTCCTCCTCCTGAGGAGTCCCCCGAACTGTTTGAGCACAGTGTTGGGTACATGCTCCAGGAGGATGCCCAGCGTTTCGAAGGGTCTGATGATGAAACCCAGCTACAGGAAAGCAGTAGCGTGAGAGCAGACAGAGGGGATGCTCAAGAAGGACACCAATCTGGCAGTCATGTTCCAGCAGCTGCAGCATACTGCCAGATTGGCTCCAGTGATGAGGAGGGAGGGGATGATGAGGTCACTGACTCCACGTGGGTGCCTAATAGGAGAGAGGAGGAGGAGGAGGATGAGGAGGAGGCACATCTCCAACGAGGCAGGATGCCCTTTGGTGGCCAACGTAAGGGCAGTACACCGACGGAATCACACCGCAGAGCTCCGCCTGTGCAGGGCGCTGCCTCTGCCCGTCATTCAAAAAGTTCCTTGGTGTGGGCCTTTTTTGAGGCTAGTGCATCAGATCGCACAGCTGCTGTTTGCAACATATGTCTCAAGCGTATATCGCGTGGCCAAAACATCAGCCGCTTGGGTACCACATGCCTGACCAGACATATGTTGACCTGCCATGCAGCTCGTTGGCAAGCCTACCTCAAAGACCCACACCAAAGAACAAAGCGGACCTCTCCTTGCACCGCATCAGCTGGGATCTCCAACCCCACTATAACTTCAGTCCTCTCTGAAACATGCACTGAGAGGAATGAAGGTGTAGAATTAGGTGTGTCACAGCCAAGTACTTGCGGCCACTCTGCTAGCAGTACACCGACGTCCGATTCTAGCAGGCAAATTTCCCTGCCCCAGCTGCTGGACCGTCGAAAGAAGTTCACTCCCAGCCATCCACATGCCCAGCGGTTGAATGCTAGCTTGGCTAAATTGCTAGCGCTTCAACTGCTGCCTTTTCAGTTGGTAGACTCGGCCCCCTTCCGTGAGTTTGTGCAATGTGCGGTTCCTCAGTGGCAGGTTCCCAAACGCCACTTTTTCTCACGGAAGGCTATTCCGGCTCTCTACCGGCATGTGGAAGGCAATGTCTTGGCCTCGCTGGACAGGGCGGTCAGCGGTAAGGTGCATATTACCGCTGACTCATGGTCCAGCAGACATGGACAGGGACGTTACCTTTCTTTCACGGCCCATTGGGTCACTCTTTTGGCAGCTGGGAAGGATGCAGGACAAGGTGCAGTAGTGTTGGAGGTTGTTCCACCGCCACGCCTCCAAAATGCTACTACTGGTTGTGACACACCTCTCTCCTCCACCCCCTCCTCTTCTTCTTCCTCCATGGCCTCTTCCTGTGGTTTGTCCTATGAACCAGCGGTGCTCCGTAGCCGTTCACGGGGCTACGCAAGTACGCAGGCAAAAAGATGCCATGCCGTGCTTGCGCTGGTGTGTTTGGGGGACAGAAGCCACACTGGGGCAGAGGTCCTGTCTGCTCTGCAGGGCCAGGCCGAGAGGTGGTTGACGCCACGCCAGCTTAAGCCAGGAATGGTGGTTTGCGACAATGGCACCAACCTCCTCTCCGCCCTCCGACAGGGACAACTGACCCATGTGCCCTGTGTGGCTCACGTCCTTAACCTGGTGGTGCAGCGGTTCTTGGGCAGGTACCCGGGCTTACAGGATGTCCTGAGGCAGGCCAGGAAAGTCTGTGTGCATTTCCGCAGATCTTATAATGCCAGTGCTCGCCTGGCTGAGCTGCAAAAGGAGTTGAACCTGCCCAAGAACCGCCTTATATGTGACATGCCCACCAGGTGGAACTCAACGTTGGCCATGCTGCAGCGGCTGCACACGCAGCAGAGGGCCATCAATGAGTACCTGTGCGACTACGGCACCAGGACAGGGTCAGGGGAGCTTGGGTTTTTTTCTCCACGCCAGTGGGGCATGATCAGGGATGCATGCACTGTCCTGGCACCATTTGAGGAGGCCACGAGGATGGTGAGCAGTGACAGTGCATGCATCAGTGACACTGTACCTCTTGTCCACCTGTTGGAGCACACACTGCGTGGAATAATGGACAGGGCACTTGAGGCAGAACAGAGGCAGGAAGAGGAGGACTTCCTTGCCTCTCAAGGCCCCCTTTACCCAGACAGTGTTCCTTCTGTCCCACCCATCGCACAGGAAGAGGAAGAGGAGGAGGAGGAGGAGGAGGAGGAGGATTGTGTCAGCATGGAGGTGGAGGCTGGCACTCAGCATCATCAGCAGCAGTCTTTTAGGGATGATTTACAGTCCCAAGAAACCAGTGGACTTGTACGTGGCTGGGAGGAGGTGGCTGCGGATCATGTCGTCCTTAGTGACCCAGAGGACTCCGGAGCGAATGCCTCAGCAAACCTACGCTGCATGGCCTCCCTGATCCTGCAAAGTCTGCGGAAGGATCCTCGTATTCTTCGGATCAAGGAGAGGGACCATTACTGGCTGGCCACTCTCCTTGATCCACGGTACAAGGGTAAGGTTGCGGACCTTATGTTACCTTCGCAGAGGGAGCAGAGGATGAGACAACTCCGGGAGGCCTTGCAGAAAGGTCTGTGCAACGCGTTCCCAGAGACTGGGAGGTTACAAACTCCTGGTCCTGGACAACGAGTTGCTGAGGCTTCGGCCAGTCAAAGAAGGAGCGGTGGGGAAGGTGGCCGTCTGACCGATGCGTTCAGACAATTCTTTAGTCCGCAGCCCCAAAGTATGATCGGTTCCAGCAACCATCGCCAGCGTCTGATAAACATGGTGCAGGAATATCTAGGGGCAAGGTCAGACTTGGACACCTTCCCCACCGAAAATCCTCTGGCTTACTGGGTCTTGAGGATGGATCACTGGCCAGAGCTTGCACAGTATGCAATTGAGCTACTGGCCTGTCCTGCATCCAGCGTTCTTTCGGAACGCACATTCAGTGCTGCTGGAGGATTTGTCACGGATCACAGGGTGCGCCTGTCCACCGACTCGGTTGATCGACTGACTTTCATCAAGATGAACCAGTCTTGGATCACCACCAGCTACCACACACCTGATGCTGATATAACAGACTAATTGATTTTAACATGTCACATCCCTTCAAGACTGATGCTGATGCTGAGTGCCTGTGCTGTTATGTTGACTGGCTATCCTCCTCCTCCGAGTCCTCAATGATACGATTGATGATGATAGCTTGGAAGATCATTTTTGTTTATGGGTGCCGCCACCAGTGGCTAAGGCCCAATTTTTCAGCCCCTGTTTTACAGGGGCGTGTAATTACAATTTTTTTAGCAATAATTTGCCATAGGGCTCATTGCTGTGCTCCAAGTACAGTATCTGTGAGGGGTTGGAGTGTTGTGGCACCAGTGCCTAAGGCCCAATTTTTCAGCCCCTGTTTAACAGGGGCGTGTCATTACAATTTTTGAAGCAATACTTTGCAACAGGGCTCATTGCTGTGCTCCAAGTACAGTATCTGTGAGGGGTTGTAGTGTTGTGCCACCAGTGCCTAAGGCCCAATTTTTCAGCCCCTGTTTAACAGGGGCGTGTCATTACAATTTTTGAAGCAATACTTTGCAACAGGGCTCAGTGCTGTGCTCCAAGTACAGTATCTGTGAGGGGTTGTAGTGTTGTGCCACCAGTGCCTAAGGCCCAATTTTTCAGCCCCTGTTCAACAGGGGCATGCAATTACAATTCTTGATCTAATAATTCACAGCAGGGCCCATTGCTGCACCCACCAAGAGTAACTCTGAGGGCTTACAGTGTTGTGGCAACGCCACCACCACCACCACCACCACGAAAGGCCCAATTTTTCAGCCCCTGTTCAAAAGGGGCATGTAATTACAATTCTTGATCTAATAATTCACAGCAGGGCCCATTCCTGCACCCACCAAGAGTAACTCTGAGGGCTTACAGTGTTGTGGCAACACCACCACCACCACCACCACCACGAAAGGCCCAATTTTTCAGCCCCTGTTCAACAGGGGCATGCAATTACAATTCTTGATCTAATAATTCACAGCAGGGCCCATTGCTGCACCCACCAAGAGTAACTGTCAGGGCTTACAGTGTTGTGGCACCAGCACCACCATCAAAGGCCCAATTTTTACTACCACTGTTCAACAATTATATGTAATTAAAATTCCTGATATAATAGTTGACAGCAGGGCGTTCCAGCACCAACCAAGAGTAACTGTGAGTGCTTACAGTGTTGTGCCAACACCAACAACTAAGGGGCCTATTTCTGCAGAGTATATACGGCAGGTCCCTACTTTCAAACATCCAACTTACAAACGACTCCTACTTGCAAACGCAAGAAGACAACAGGAAGTGAGAGGAAATCTACCACTAGGAAGGAAAATTCTTTCCTGTAAGAATAAATATGGGAGAAAGGTGTCTCCTCTGTACTGATGCTTTATCAGCAATCCTTGTTTCAAGAAAAACACCACATTTCAAAAACAGTTGTCATTGGGACGGAAAGTGAGGTGAAATGTTCTGAACAGGGGCACAGACAGCAAAACAAATGTTACAGGGGTGATAACCCTTACCTATGTTTTCCAAAAAGTTTAAAAATAGATTTTTGGGCTGGAGCTACACTTCAACAATGTACCTGTTCAAAATTACAAACAGATTCTACATAAGAACAAACCTACAGTCCCTGTCTTGTATGCACCGCCTGTATACGGCTGTTCAGAGTGTATAGGGCCTTTTTTATTTTATGTGCAGGGTTCCCCTTAATATCCATACAAGACCCAAAGGGGCTGGTAATGGGCTGGGGTAGGGGGGGGGGGTCATGGGGTAGCTATGCCATTTTTCTTAAAGATTTTCATCCATATTACCGGGACCAGACATTACATTAAAGCCGCAAGCAGTTTTAAATGGCTTTTTTTTCCTTTAGAAGTGTCATTTTGTGCAGGGACAGTTCTAAACACGGGAAACACGTGGCACTTCACAGGCATACTTTAGACACCCCCCAGGTACGATATTTAAAGGAATATTTGACTTTTTTTTTTTTCACTTTATGCATCATTAAAATGACTGCTCCCGAAAAACGACCGTTTTTAAAACTTCTTTTTGCATTGATACATGTCCCCTGGTGCAGAACCCGGGTTCCCAAACCCTTTTTAGGACAATAACATGCATAATAGTTGTTATAATTAGCACTTTAGAATTCGAACGTTCGCATCCATTGTATTTAATAGGGTTCTAATGTTCGTACGAACTTTCGGTCCGTTCGCGGGTTCTGGTGCGAACCGAACCCGGGGGTGTTTGGCTCATCACTAATGGTAATGAATGACCAGATAGATTTCCTCCACCACACTTAGAGATTGGCCTCTCACCTTAATGATTCGACCTGCAAGAGGTCATCAAACATGTAATGTCACAAACCAGCTCCCAGCCGATAAGCATCCAATCAGCATATGTCAGCACAACACTCGGAAAGGAAACATGAAGAAAGATCCTGGGCTGACTTCACCGCTCTCCAGCATGTCATATGTAAATATAAAAGAGACTATCTAGTGCTCTCTGATAGGAATGCTTTAATAGAACAAACCCATAAACACCGGCTACTCACATGTATGTGCACTCATAGTGCCGACAAGTACAGCATAAAACAACATAAGAACCAGCATTGATGATCGCGGGTGACGTCCTACGTGGCTCCTCCCTCCGTACGCGTTACGTCAATGAAACAAAGGTTTTCTTGCCTCAGCGATTTTTTATATATACAGTATATTTTGAAATTCTTTTCTTTTTAATGTTATTATTTCACATTTTTTCACTATATTGGTACATAGGATATATGTTTCTGTGAAAATATCACTGTTATTTCTCATATTGTTTTTTAAGCGCTGCACTTTCTGTATATAATATTTCTTCACAATGGTTTGTTTATTATAGTGCTGGCAGCTACATAGTGTTTTTTGGTATTCACTTAGCGAGGTATTCCTTACTATACAGTTACATACTCCTGACCAAGGTGTTTATTATCTCAACAGCTGCTAGTTGCTAAGTAGGTCCTGACTGTTTAAATGACCTCCATCTTTAAGGTAGGCTCCGACAAAATGTTAGCTGTCCACATTCTGTTTACAGAAAAGCATGTGTAATGCCAAAGTTTAATTTAAAACTTGCTAAGCATGAGCAAATGTTATCCTCCCAAGGTGTGCCTCATTCTCATGGTCTAAAATTGGGAGGTATGGTTGTTGTTAGGGAGTCATGAAGAGAAAGCGAGTCTAGCCATGCATCAACTTCCCTATTTGTTCTGGATTAAGTAGCAGAATAAAGACTGATAAAAAGTGGTAAAGAGTTGTTTGACTTCTTTGGTTGATGGGTAACACTGAACAGTATTATTAAGTATGCAAGCAAACATGATCCACATACTACTGGCTAAAAAATAACCTTCTACTTTGATCCAAGGTATTTACCTTCTCCTCTCTTTCAATCATTATGGTATCAAGGACTCTTTTTCTCCTCTTATATTGTTGTAGATCAGAGAGCACTAAAGTAAAACAGTGTAGCTTCACCAATAAAAATATTTACTACCTATCTCGGTATCAAAATAGGAAAATTGCCGTCCTCTCTGTACCACCTTAACTACCCTCCTCTGATTTCTAGGATATCTCAGGAATTGGTTAACTGGATTGATCTGCCCCTTTCGCTCCTGGGAAGATGTCATCTGGTAAAAATGGTCAGTTTTGCTAGATTATTGTATCCACTGCAAACTATCCCTCTACTTCTTCACCACAAAGACGTCAAACTCATTAACTCAGCCATCTCAAAATGTATATGGCAAGGCAAAAGACCACGTATAGCTTTAAAGAAATTATATCTTCCCAGACGCGAAGGGGGTATTAGCCTCCCGAATGCCAGAACCTATAACTTAGCATGTTTATTGAGAACTAGACATGTGCACACTGAAATATTTCGTTTCGGAATTTCGTTTTCGTCCGAAAAATTGATTAATTTAGTTACTCCCGAAATTCATTTTTATTAATTTCGTTTTTCGTTAGAAATTGCATTCGTCCGAAAATCTGAATGAATTAAGGTCGAATCTGTCATTGAAGGCTTATGGTGTATGTCGAATGTTCAAAGAAGATTTGACGGAGCAGCGAAACTGTACGACGCTGCAATCATACATTTCCAGTCGAATGTTCTGCCTACAAGCTATAGTAGAATTCTAATGTTGTATGACTAGTAATAATTATATTATTAATTACTATTACTAGTCAACCAACATTAGAAATCTTCTATAGCCTATGGGCGGATGCATTTGACCGGAAATGTACGATTGCAGCGTCGTACAGTTTAGCTGCACCGTCGAATCTTCTAACTTTCGACACACCATAAGCCTTCAATGACAGATTCAACATTTGTATGTTTTTCGATGCTTTGTCGAATCTTCGTCGTTCTAGCTATTTTACTGCTCCTCCTCTTTGGTTGCAATCAGCCAATAACATTCATCATCATCATTATTTTTATTTTACTTCCCCCACCCAATTCCAGCAGTGATCTTTTCTCTCTATGTCGAATCTTTTCTCTCTATAATAACAAATATTTCTCTCTATAATGTAGAATCTTTTCTCTCTATAATGTCGAATCTTTTCTCTCTATAATGTCGAATCTTTTCTCTCTATAATGTCGAATCTTTTCTCTCTATGTCGAATCTTTTCTCTCTATGTAGAATAATCTTGGACTACTAGAGTTAAGGTTAGGCACATTCGACCACAGGTTCGATAGACACAGAATGTTATTGTCAGCGTCACGTCGAATCTCCTATCTATATCGAACTATTGTCACAAAGAAAACGAAAATAAAGCATTTGTTTATGTCGGATCTTTCGGTTTTCGGATTCTGTGCTTTCGTTTTCGTTTGTTAAAACAATAACGAAAATACCTGAAATTCGGACGAAAATGCATTCGGACGAAAACGAATGCACATGTCTATTGAGAACTAGCCTAGACTGGATTTCTCAATCCTCAAGGTATTCTAATTACTTCATGGAGTCTGCAATGGCCCACCCTTTCTCTTTAGTGGCCCTTCTTCACTGCAAGTGGAAATCAGTCCCACCTCTGTACCAACACAAAGAATGTAAATAGACTAAAAAATGGACTTTAGGCGGCACATGGATAGATAATGTAAAAAACTAGGGGTTTTTATTATAAGCAAATAATAAGAAAGTACATATAAACATTCAAAAATGACAGTCTATTTGTTCTTGATACAAGGCTCAGGCTAATGCTCTAACAACGCTTCAAAATTGTATAGAAACATAAATGCACTCAAACATAGATGAGATACATAACCAGCAAGCAAGGCTAGTAGAACAGTAAGCGTATGAAGCAGGTGGCGTTAGCCATGGGTCCAATGTATCAGATGTAGTCTTGAATTGCTCTACCAGTTTCGTGAATTAACGCTTCTTCAGGAGCATAATAATCTGTTGGGCATATATATAAACAACAAAAAAATATATTTAACATCTTTTTAATACATAAAACAAAGTCTATAAAACAGCATAAAAAACAAAAAATCTGAAAATAGAGGTTGCTGACCCCACATAGCATAAATGCCAAAAAGAAGACCAACCATCAAACACCGAAGCGGCAAGTGGACTAGCCCTCATGCTGGGGCACTAAAAGATGACATTAGTACCGACAGTGGTGCCTAAGGGAGGGGGGGGGAAGAAAGAAAAAAGGGGAAGAAAAGTGGAACTTGGGAAAGAAACCAGATAGGAGAGCAAAAAGGAACAAAAACTCAAGAAAAGGAAAATAATGATGATGAAGGAAAATACAGAGGAGACCAGCTCCCTATAGCAGTCAATAGGATACAGAATATTAAATACATGGATATACTCACAGGCCGAATGTGTTGCAAGGTGTAACACAAACCTGGGTAAAATTAAATTGGCTATTTGTCTGTGGCACTGGCAACTAGCCAATAATGGTAAAAATCTAAAGAGGGAGGAAAAAATATACAGGTCGCCTTATTAACAAACAGAACGTAAATGGCAAAATAAGTAAGGACAACCAGATATGAAATAACACAAATGGCCAAGACAGAAGGGTGCTCACCACAATAATCGACAGCTAGATGAACTGCTAGGTAGAAGCTGCTGGTAAGCAGCAACAGATAGTATCCTCCAGGACTTTGAGGCTATAAATGCCAAAATTAAGGAAAGAGGCTGTGTATACACCAGTATAAATCCTGGTGTAGGCTGGGCAGAGAGTTTCTAACCACAGGGAGCCTACGATAATGTAAATGGCCAGGCTGGAAGATAAACAGGGGTAAATATTACCAACTGTGCAAAGCCTAAGCTATATATTGATACTGAAAAACAGTGGCAAGAAGGACATACCTGTAGACCTGAGCATTGAAAAAATGTTGTCCAGTCTGGAGCGATCCTAGCAGTAAGCTGTACTGTTTGAGCGGTGTGCACCGCTCTTAAATGTCCCCACAGGAAAAACATCATCTCTGAAGGAAATTACGCTATCACAGGAGGTCCAGAGGCCAGTGCGCATGCGCCGAGGGTACCGCTGACGCGGCGAACTTTGGCCAATGAAATGATGGCATGGGCGGGACCCTCGCGGCCAGAGGGCAGCACTGAGGATCGCCCGGACAATGTGACCCCGGTCACAATAGCAGACCGGATCTCACACTAAGGGCAGAGTCCATTTGCCATGGTTGAGCGAGCAGGAAGAGGGGGAGGGGGGAATACTCTTGTATTGAGTCAGCAACCAATAAAAAGGCTGTGTATACACCAGTATAAATCCTGGTGTAGGCTGGGCAGAGAGTTTCTAACAACAGGGAGCCTACGATAATGTAAATGGCCAGGCTGGAAGATAAACAGGGGTAAATATTACCAACTGTGCAAAGCCTAAGCTATATATTGTGTGGCAGAGCGAGGCTCTGTCCCAATGGAAAAAGGGTTAAAGTGGACACAGAGTCTGCATATCGGCTGAGTGCAGAGCTACAGAGCGTGGATTTAAAAACTGAGAAAACTGTGCTGGCAGTTTTCTTGGATCTTGCTATTTCTACATGGGGCTCTATGGCTTGGAGATCCTTCAGAGTCTTGGGTGGGATGGGATCTTCCACCCTGTGTCCGGGTCTTGTGGACAGCCAGCATGGTGTGTGCTCAGGTGCACACAACCAATATAATGAGGGGCTGGTGAGAGCAGAGTGGAGGATGGTGGAGAGAGCAGCTTGCTAACTGCAGTGGCTGCTAGTGAGTGTCTGTGTGAGGATAAACGCTGTGTGCGTTAAAGGGCGTTAAAGCTGTGTGCGTCCAAGGAGCCAGAAGCTGTGTGCATTAAGGGACTTCAAGCTGTGTGCGTTTTAAGAAGCCCAAAGCTGTGTGCATCCAAGACTGTGAGACTGGAAGATCTGGTGGTTTAAGGTATCAGTACCTAAAGCAAGCAGAGGAACTGCTAACAAGAGAGCCAGGTGGCTTGGTATGTTTTCCTTATTTTTGGACTGGTAAATGAAGTTAAACCCCTGCGTGGGAATCCTGAATGGACATTTTGCTTTTGTTTTTCTGTTTAAATAAACGTGGGCTACCAGGCCCTTAACTAGAATGCCTGTCTGTCTGATATGGACACACTGCATAAAAATGCATCTATCCACTTGAGCTAAAACACCCCAATATCACAGTGGTGGATTCAGCGGGCACAAGACGGTGGAATCCGGGTCCTTGCTCCACAGTGAGTTCAGGTCAGGAACTGTTGGCTGTGTGTGGAAGTGCAGCCAGGCGAAAGGCATTGTGTGTTGCAGGTGGTGTATCTGTGAACGAAAAGTCAATTTTTTTTTCTGCGATGAACTGCTGCTAGCTGTGTGTGGCAGCCAGGCAAACTGCATTGCACAGAAGTTTGATGGACTGTGTTGCATGCAGGTTGTGTACCTGTGAAAGGAGAATCACATTTTCTTCCCTCTCTGCTGTGAACTGTGCTACCGGTTGCTGTGTGCAACACCGCAAGGATGGGGCGGTCAAAACAGAAAAAGGAGGCGATCCTTGCTGAAGCAAGAGAAAGGCTACTGTGGCTAGAGGGTATTTCACCACATGCCCCAGCCAAACCAGAGAATTTGACTTAGTGTGAAACCTCTGTGATCTGGGGTAAATTACTCATGTCACCCCCAGTTAAAAGAGAAGTGAAAGAGGTTGTCCCTGGCAACAGGAAGCCAGGTGGACAACAGTGTGTGGAAAAGAGGAGAATGGTCGTCCGTGGAAGCAATGTCCAGGCCAGCAGGGATGTCGGGGATCCAAGGAGTCTGTCTGCTGATGGTCATCCTGTGGTATCCCGTGGCAACAGAGAGAGCCAGGCATTGAGGAGATGCCAAGAAATTAAATTTCAGCGTCCAGTACCGTGCTTGGAATGTGGTCAAGTGGGGCATGGGATCTTTACTTGCCCAAGGTTCTGGAAAACCGCTGAAGAGTCTGGAAAGGCTGCAGTGTCGCTATATGGCCCCAAAGAGACAGTAGCTGGTATGGATACAGCTGAGAGACAGCGCACTCAAGTGAAGGCTATAATGCCAGCCACTGAAAATGGTAAGACTGTTTCAGTTTATGGTACTGGACCCAGTGAAGTTGGAGTATGTCCAGTGGGGAGATCCGCAGTGCCAATGGACATAGACTTGCGGCAGTGTGCTGCTACCCAGAGCAGTGGGGAGGCACAGCGTAAAGCCCAACTAGCCGCAGGGCTAAAGACTGGAAAAGACATGGGGACTCTGCACCTGCCTGCTATAGTCCAGCAGATGGCTGGGAAAATAGAGTTGGGGTGACCAAAACAGTGCTAGTGCCATGTTCCCTAGTGACAGGTACTGCAGGGTTGCCCAGGGAAACTTCCAAGAAGCCCGCAGTGACGGAGCCAAGCGTTTCCCAGGTCAGCTTTGGAGCTGGCCATGTAGGAAAGGGTGCCCCTTTAAAGATGGAGGGCGCTGTGAGGAGTCACTCAGAGGCTTTGGTGGGTAATAGACAATCCTCAAAAGTAGCAGTTATGTCTACACGTAGTGAAAATTCTGATGGTTATGCGGTCAAAAGTGTTACTGTTGGCAAATGTGATGGTATTGGTGATGATGACATTGAAAAATGTGTTTCCTTTAATGTTATGTCTGAAAATGTTGGAAATGTGTTTACTACCAATGATGGGAGTAGGATATCTCCCATGACAACCAGAAGCTCAGGATTGTCCATGGAAGTCTCATGGGGCCTCCATGTGTTGGAGCCAGAGGTTTTCCAGGATTGCTGTGGTGCTACTCTGGTGAAACAAGGGAAGACTGTGTCACATAGTGAGTGTGTGTGGGCGCAGCCCCACAACCCTAAGTGTAACCCAGTTGTCAAGGGGTTAATTCAGCCTGCAAAAGCTGAAAGTGCAGAGCTGTATGTGTCTGTAGCGCCACCAGAGCAAGGTGGTCAAAATAAGGTATTGCACCTTGCCTTGGTTGAGGATGCAATCTCCCAGTGTGATGTGAGAGAAAAAATATTGTCACAATGTGGGGTAGATAGAAGTGACAAGCAGTGCCGGCCCAAGACATTGTGCTGCCTGGTACCAAGAATGAAATGCTGCCCCCCCCCCCCAAAAGAAAAATCACGCCCACCAAAATGCCCCCATATTCATTATTTTATATCATGATAACCAAAATGGACCTGTCATGGCTCTATACATGTATATAGGAGTATAAAAGGACCTGTGCGTGGCCGTTGGCCGAGATGTCAGCTGGCCACCCGCGATCGCTCCATAGAGCCAGAACGGGGATCTGTCAATGTAAACAGACAGATCCCCATTCTGACAGGGGAGGAGAGACAGATCTGCTGTTCCTAGTGATTAGGAACAGAGATCTCTCTCCTCCTCCAGTCAGTCCCCATCCCCCCAGTTAGAAACACCTCCCAGGGAACACATTTAACCCCTTTCCTGACAGTGACATTTACACAGTAATCAGTGCATTTTTATAGCACAGATCGCTGTATAAATGTCACTGGTCCCAAAAAAGTGTCAAGTGTCCAATCTGTCCACCGCAATGTCACAGTTTCGCTAAAAATCGCAGATCACCGCCATTACTAGTAAAAAAAAATATAATAATAATAAAAATGCCATAAATCTATCCTCTATTTGGTAGACGCAATAACTTTTGTGCAAACTAATCAATATACACTTATTGCGTTTTTTTTTTTACCAAACATATGTAGAAGAATACATATCGACCTAAACTGATGAAGAAATTATTATTTTTTTGGATGTTTATTATAGCAAAAGTTAAAATAAAAAACTATTTTCAAAGTTGTCGCTATTTTTGTTTATAGCACAAAAAATAAAAACCGCAGAAGTTATCAAATACCACCAAAAGAAAGCTCTATTTGTTTAGGTACAACGTCACACGACCGCGCAATTGTCAGTTAAATCGATGCCGTGCCGAATCGCAAAAAATGATTGAAGTGCATTATTTCTATTGTTATATAAAATAAAATAGTTCAACTCACCATAATGCCGAATAAGTAGGAGCCCCGAGTGTGTCACTTGCCGCGTCACCTGCCACCAGATGCAGATTGTCACTTGTTGCGAATTGTCACTTGCCACAATGCCATCTGCCACAAATTGCGGCTGGTCACTTGCCACGATGCCACACATTGCAGAATGTCACTTGCCACAACATCACCTGCCACACGTAGCGGATTGTCCCTTGCCATGACGTCACCTGCCACACGTCTGACAGAGAGGAGGAGGGGGTCTGACAGAGAGGAGGAGGGGGGTCTGACAGAGAGGAGGAGGGGGGTCTGACAGAGAGGAGGAGGGGGGTCTGACAGAGAGGAGGAGGGGGGTCTGACAGAGAGGAGGAGGGCGGCGGCTGATAGAGAGGAAGAGGGGGGCGGCTGATAGAGAGGAAGAGGGGGGCGGCTGATAGAGAGGAAAGGGGGCTGATAGAGAGGAGGGGGGGGCGGCTGACAGAGCAGATGAGAGAGACGGACCTCAGGAGGGGGGGCGAGGAGGGGGGTGGCTGATAGAGAGGAGGGGGGCCGCGGGTGGCTGACAGGGCAGATGAGAGAGACGGACCTCAGGAGGGGGCGGCTGATAGAGAGGAGGGGGGGTGGCTGATAGAGAGGAAGGGGGGCTGATAGAGAGGAAGGGGGGGCGGCTGACAGAGCAGATGAGAGAGACGGACCTCAGAAGAGGGGGTGGCTGATAGAGAGGAGGGGGGGCCATGGGCAGCTGACAGGGAGATGAGAGAGACAGACCTCAGGAGGGGGGGTGGCTGATAGAGAGGAGGGGGGTCATGGGCAGCTGACAGGGAGATGAGAGAGACAGACCTAACGAGGGGGGGCGGCTGATAGAGAGGAGGGGGGCAGTGGGCGGCTGACAGGGAGATGAGAGAGACAGACCTCAAAAGGGGGGGCGGCTGATAGAGAGAGGGGGGCCGCGGGCAGCTGACAGGGAGATGAGAGAGACAGACCTCAGGAGGGGGGGTGGCTGATAGAGAGGAGGGGGGTCATGGGCAGCTGACAGGAAGATGAGAGAGACAGACCTAAGGAGGGGGGGCGGCTGATAGAGAGGAGGGGGGGGCAGTGGGCGGCTGACAGGGAGATGAGAGAGACAGACCTCAAAAGGGGGAGCGGCTGATAGAGAGAGGGGGGCCGCGGGCAGCTGACAGGGAGATGAGAGAGACAGACCTAAGGAGGGGGGGGCGGCTGATAGAGAGAGGGGGGGCCGCGGGCAGCTGACAGGGAGATGAGAGAGACAGACCTAAGGAGGGGGGGCGGCTGATAGAGAGAGGGGGGGCCGCGGGCAGCTGACAGGGAGATGAGAGAGACAGACCTAAGGAGGGGGGGGGCGGCTGATAGAGAGAGGGGGGGCCGCGGGCAGCTGACAGGGAGATGAGAGAGACAGACCTAAGGAGGGGGGGGGGCGGCTGATAGAGAGAGGGGGGGCCGCGGGCAGCTGACAGGGAGATGAGAGAGACAGACCTAAGGAGGGGGGGGCGGCTGATAGAGAGAGGGGGGGCCGCGGGCAGCTGACAGGGAGATGAGAGAGACAGACCTAAGGAGGGGGGGGGGGGCGGCTGATAGAGAGAGGGGGGGCCGCGGGCAGCTGACAGGGAGATGAGAGAGACAGACCTAAGGAGGGGGGGGGGCGGCTGATAGAGAGAGGGGGGGCCGCGGGCAGCTGACAGGGAGATGAGAGAGACAGACCTAAGGAGGGGGGGGGGGCGGCTGATAGAGAGAGGAGGGGCCGCGGGCAGCTGACAGGGAGATGAGAGAGACAGACCTAAGGAGAGGGGGGGCGGCTGATAGAGAGAGGGGGGGCCGCGGGCAGCTGACAGGGAGATGAGAGAGACAGACCTAAGGAGGGGGGGGCGGCTGATAGAGAGAGGGGGGGCCGCAGGCAGCTGACAGGGAGATGAGAGAGACAGACCTAAGGAGGGGGGGGGGGGCGGCTGATAGAGAGAGGGGGGGCCGCGGGCAGCTGACAGGGAGATGAGAGAGACAGACCTAAGGAGGGGGGGGGGCGGCTGATAGAGAGAGGGGGGGCCGCGGGCAGCTGACAGGGAGATGAGAGAGACAGACCTCAGGTCTCCTGTGACACACAGCGCTAGTTAGGACTCCGGGAGCATGCAGGGCTGGCGCGATTACCCACAGTCCAGCTC
This sequence comes from Rana muscosa, assembly GCA_029206835.1. Taxonomy (NCBI): domain Eukaryota; kingdom Metazoa; phylum Chordata; class Amphibia; order Anura; family Ranidae; genus Rana; species Rana muscosa. The sequence continues at coordinate 499,697,833 of CM055116.1, read as the reverse complement.
CTCCGCTCCTCCAGGCGAATCACAAGCCTCATGTCTGCTGTCCGTCCCTCCCACATAACCTGCTCGGCCAATCACAGGACACCCGCCGCTGCCCCTTGCTGAGCTTGGCTCAAAACGCAGAGAGATTTTTAGGCAGCAGTTTGAACACTGATTTGCCGCTCCCCTGAAAGTGCCGCCTGGGACCGTGGTACCATCGGGTCCCATGGTAGGGCCGGCCCTGGTGACAAGTGTGGTGTTTTGGCTAGTGAATCCCAGGTTCCTGTTGGGCCTTCTAGAGTAGGTGATGCAGTGCTGTGGAGCACCAGTGATGGAACCACAGGAGACTGGGATAATTGGTGCAAGGAAGCAGTTGCGGCACTAGGCCAAGTGACAAAGAATTACGAAGCAATGATGTGTAACAAAGTTGTGGACAGAACACCTGCTATGCCCAATGGAGGGATCGCAGCATGGCCAGTGCTCAAGGGCACGCCAGCCCCTGCAAAGGCTGATGCCCTCCAGTCTGAAGGAACGGTTCTGGGCGCAGGCATGGCAGATGGGTTGTCCACGGCCCAGCAACTAAGTAATGGCAAGTGTCAAGGTGACAATGTGACTAATGTTGACTCGCAGAGGCTCATTGGTGTAGCGTTAGAGGTGAAGAGGAGACATGTGTCTGACAGTGCTCCAGGGGAGCAACAAGCTGGGATGAGGGGTACCTCCAAGGAGATGGAGGTCTCTTCAAATTTTTCAACCTCACAAGCTGCAATGGATGAGCCCCTCCATGTCTCGGACAGGGGAAAGGTTCCCAAAAAGGTCACGCATTTAGATATCGGTTGCATAGAGATGACAAAAACTTTATTAGAAATGCTGGAGTTGGTAAAAGTGCCCTCACTGTACATTTGGGTGTCTCCACCGCAGTCGGACCAGGGGGTGCTGCGTGGTACCAATAGGTGGAGCCAGGTGGTACAGGCTGTGCTGGGAAACTTGTTAACAGTGTGGCAAATAGTCCTGAGGTTCTCTAAGAGGGTGCTCCCAGTTACTGAGTGGCCTGGAAGGCGCTCAGAACTGTTGGAGACATCAAAGGTCTCTCCGGCTGGTTTAGTGACTGGAAATATCTCTGCTGATTTGGTCCGAGGTGCAGCTGAGCAGTGGTTAGTAGAGGGCGCAGATACTATCTCAGAAGCTAAATCTCATGAGAAGGAAGGGCCCAGAATAGATGCGGCACTAGCAGAGATGCTTTCAATCACTCAGAAAGAGGTACAACTTAAAGTACCTGGAGACACTGTGAGAAAAAGTGCTATAGGTGGATGCTGCAACAATGTAATGTGTACATCAGAAAGAAGTAGTTTGTGCTTGGATCAGTGTCATTTGTTAGATCAGTTACCCATGGAGTGTTGGACAACAGGTGAGGTGGAACTTGGCTTTAGTCCTGTGGGATGTATTCCCTCGCCTATGTGTGGTCCCTCCTCAGGTATGGTACTAACAAGCACTGAGATGGACAGCACTGATTGCATTGGAAAGTGTGACATTAAAATATATGATTTAATGATTGGCGCTGTTAAAAGTAATGTGGTTGCCCTGGGTAACCAGAGAGAGGTTTTTGAACCTGAAAGACCTGTGGTGAAAGATAAAACTTACTTCCATAAGCTGAAAGGTAGAATCAGGGTAGGCAGAGTTCCCCCAAGCGAGGAGAGTATGCTCAGGGACCCCAAGAGAAGAGAGGGAAGGCAGAGTATATGGAATTATAGGACCCTGTTAAGATCCAAGCTGGGACGTACCTGGAAGCACACCCGAAATAAGGGTTGGGCCTACGTGGCTACTGGCCAGCACAGAGGTGTCCCAACTGCTATGGTGGGTGCAGGTGTTTCTCCCTCCGGATAAAAACAAGAAGGGTGGGTATGTGGCAGAGCGAGTCTCTGTCCCAATGGAAAAAGGGTTAAAGTGGACACAGAGTCTGCATATCGGCTGAGTGCAGAGCTACAGAGCGTAGATTTAAAAACTGAGAAAACTGTGCTGGCAGTTTTCTTGGATCTTGCTATTTCTACATGGGGCTCTATGGCTTGGAGATCCTTCAGAGTCTTGGGTGGGATGGGATCTCCAACCCTGTGTCCGGGTCTTGTGGACAGCCAGCATGGTGTGTGCTCAGGTGCACACAACCAATATAATGAGGGGCTGGTGAGAGCAGAGTGGAGGATGGTGGAGAGAGCAGCTTGCTAACTGCAGTGGCTGCTAGTGAGTGTCTCTGTGTGAGGATAAACGCTGTGTGCATTGAAGGGCGTTAAAGCTGTGTGCGTCCAAGGAGCCAGAAGCTGTGTGCATTAAGGGACTTCAAGCTGTGTGCGTTTAAGAAGCCCAAAGCTGTGTGCATCCAAGACTGTGAGACTGGAAGATCTGGTGGTTTAAGGTATCAGTACCTAAAGCAAGCAGAGGAACTGCTAACAAGAGAGCCAGGTGGCTTGGTATGTTTTCCTTATTTTTGGACTGCTAAATGAAGTTAAACCCCTGCGTGGGAATCCTGAATGGACATTTTGCTTTTGTTTTTCTGTTTAAATAAACGTGGGCTACCAGGCCCTTAACTAGAATGCCTGTCTGATATGGACTCACTGCATAAAAATGCATCTATTCACTTGAGCTAAAACACCCCAATATCACAATTGATACTGCAAAACAGTGACAAGAAGGACATACCTGTAAACCTGAGCATTGAAAAAATGTTGTCCAGTCTGGAGCGATCCTAGTAGTAAGCTGTACTGTTTGAGCGGTGTGCACCGCTCTTAAATGTCCCCACAGGAAAAACGTAATCTCTGAAGGAAATGACGCTATCACAGGAGGTCAAGAGGCCAGTGCGCATGCGCCGAGGGTGCCGCTGACACGGCGAACTTCGGCCAATGAAACAATGGCATGGGCGGGACCCTCGCGGCCAGAGGGCGGCACTGAGGATCGCCCGGACAATGTGACCCCGGTCACAATAGCAGACCGGATCTCACACTAAGGGCAGAGTCCAATTGCTGTGGATAAGCGAGCAGGAAGGGGGAGGGGGGAATACTCTTGGCACAACAGCAATGCAGGGGCAGCAAAAGAAAGAATAATACAGAGTCAGCAACCAATATAAAGGTGCTCAAACGCACCTGCATTTTAATTAAAACAGTTGTACATACATAATACTAATATATACATCCAGGAGTTCTGTTTAACCTAAACAAAAAGGGGAAGATAAAGGGAGATGAATTATCTTGATCTTACATCTGTATACCTCAATATAATAGAAGTCAGAAAGGTTTTAAGTAAACAGTTACCTCAACTGATTGACGATAACAGACAATTTCCCGCGGTCAGATAGAATCTACATGGTAGAGAAATGGGAGCCAGTAAAAAGCGCCCAGAATCATGAAAACCCAATGGATAAAGTAATCTATCGTTTAGGAAAAAGGGAAAAGGGAAGGGAGTGTGGAAAGGAATGTAGTGAGTGTGAAATTAAAGGTGTGGGAAATTAACAAATGATTGGCAAGTCACGTGTGATATAAATAAATGTTGAAAATTGAAATAGTGAGCCATTAGATAATAATGGTGAAGCTGGAGCAGGATGGGGGAGGGTAAAGGTTTTTTTTTTTTTAGGGGGGGGAGGAAACAAGGGGGATCTGTGATGAGTGAGGTTTCTCTGGAGGATAATTCTATCCCAATCACCCCCCCTGGGGCTTTTGGGGACGACAGCTAAGACAGAACCGCGGCCCCAAAAAAAACAGATTTAAAAAGTCACAAACGAGAAACAATACAGGTATTACTGATGAGGATCTAGAATCTGACTCATCCACATCTACTTTTTCTTCCCAGCAATCAACAACAAGAGGATCCTCAAACGCACACAGTGACGCTGGTGGACGTAAGAGATTGTATGGTGGTGGGTAACTCACTCCTTACCCAAAAAAACGACCTGACAATCGCGACATAAGACCAACTGACTCTCTGACCCGACATGGTGTTACACCAGCAAAAGGTAATGGCAACAACCCACATACATATATGGGCCATATTGCACAAAAGGCCCTGCATATGATGACTCAACCAAATCCGAGTACTAGTACCCCGGGAACACTGTTCCCTTCGGGGTTGGGTCCTACTAACATGCAAGTACCTATTGCTGCCAATGACATCATCTCGCAAGCCTCACTTTCCAACATGTCTGTAATATCCAATTTAGATGCCTCAATACAATTACAAAAAATCAAAACACAAAGTACTCTCGATTGCCACATCAATCAAGGCAACACTCAAATTCAAAATTTTCAGACACTAGGATTGACACAGCCCCCAACGTAGAGATGTACGTAATCAATCTTACCCCCTATCGGTTTTCTAAGGACGAGCTTGCTGTACTCAAGTTCGGGCTGAGTTTTTGCCCTTCCCAAAATGTAGACAGATACGAGCTCATCAAGGACATCCACATGTTCGTTAGGAACCTTATGTTTAAATTCATGTTTGATAAGGACCGCATTCGCACCAAAGAAGAGAAGGAATTCTCTGAAGTATCAAACACTTTAAAATGGAGGATTTCAGAGACCTTCGGGACCTGATGCTACTTCTGGACGAAAGTGAGGGTGTGGATGAAATTGGCGAGACCTTACCTGACTCTATCCAATCTTCTGTTAAAAAATTCAAACCCAAATCGAGGAACTTTCCAGATCTGACCACTAGCCCGTAAGCATGGGCCTTCCTATGCAGTGTCATTAGTGACATAAAACGGTTTGAAATTTTGCCCAAACAGAGCAATCTTACTAGAGTGCAGCGACAGAGCCTTTTGAAGATACAGAGCCACCCTGATGTAATCGTTAAAGGGGCGGACAAAGGAGGTAATATAGTCCCTATGACCAGGAGTTTCTATGAAAGTATGTGTTATAAGATTTTATCAAATCCTGAGTGGTATCGTCCCATCACTCTGACGCGCACTGCTTCTTACAGAACTATGTTTCTGGATATCATCAATAATGCCTTCACCAAGGGCCTTATAGACCAGGATGTTTATGACTACCTGAATGCTCGGTCTCCCAGGATGGCGACATTCTATGCACTACCCAAAGTGCATAAGGACCCCTTGTCGCCCCCCTGGGAGACCGATCATTTCAGGAATTGGTTGCTTGACTGAGTACGCCAGCAAATTGGTAGACTCTGTCTTAATGCCTCATGTGATTGCTCTCCCTTCTTACATTAGGGACACTCTAGCCCTTCTCAAACAGATTGAGGGGATGGTCGTTCCTCCTGGCTCCCTGCTCGTGACCTTGGATGTGGAGGCTTTGTACTCCAGCATCCCTCACGAGCGGGGAGTTGGGACGATACGTACCTTCCTCCATGAAGAAGACCACCATCGATGGCCATATAATGAATTCATCATCAAGCTCCTGCAATTCATTCTCACCCATAACTGGTTCAGTTTTTGCAACTCCCACTACCTCCAGGTGCAGGCCGTAGCCATGGGCACCTGTTGCACCCCTGGCTACGCCAATCTGTACCTGGGGGGGTGGGAGAGGGACCTGTTTTCCAGTGAACCCAAGAGCAGGTTCACTGATAGTGTGCTAGTCTGGATGCGCTATATTGATGACGTGTTCATCGTCTGGACTGGCACTAGAGCTTTGCTTGATGAATTCATACAAAACCTTAACTTAAATCAGTTAAATCTAAAGTTTACTTTCAGTTGCGATATGCATACCACTACATTTTTGGACTTAACAATTTTTAGAAACCCTGACAATTCCTTGGCCACTGACCTCTTCCGCAAAAGCACGGCAGGTAATACACTGCTGCATGCAGCTAGTGCTCACCCTCCAGCCCTGATACGTAGCATTCCCTATGCCCAGTACATCAGGCTGCGACGCAACTGTACGCTTCTGTCCGATTTTCAAGCGCAAGCTAAACTACTAAAAACTCGCTTACTTGCTAGAGGGTACAGCAAGTCGCTGTTGCGACAGGCCTACAACAAAGCCATTGGCCAAACTCGAAATGAGCTTCTGTACAAAACCAAAATCACTCCCCGTCAACCCACTATCAAATTGGTCACCAAATTTTCCAGTCACCATCTAGATATATGACATATGCTTGAAAATCATTGGCACCTCCTACGTGAGGACCCGATACTTGGGAAATACGTAGGGGAACGACCCAAAATAATTTTCAAACGTGCTAATTCCTTAAGGGACAAACTAACCGCGAGCCATTACACCAGGAACAAGAACACCAGTGCCAAAGTACCTCTTGGCACTTCAAGATGTGGCAAATGTTCCTTTTGCAATTGGGTCCAACCTTGCCAAAACAGCATACTCCCCAATGGGGAAACCTTCTCACCCAAATTCTCCGCAAATTGCCGCACCGAAGGTGTCATCTATCTCATGATCTGTAGATGTGGGGTGTTCTATGTGGGCAAAACGGTCCGACAGCTGAGACAGAGAATCAATGACCATATCTATTATTCGGGTAACGGTAAAATGTTGACACCAGTCAGCCGTCACCTCGATTTATATCACCACTTTGACACCTCTTTCGTCTCTTTCTCTGTCTTAGCTGTCGTCCCCAAAAGCCCAAGGGGGGGTGAGTGGGATAGAATTATCCTCCAGAGGGAAACCCTATGGGTTGAGAGACTTAATGCTACACACCCTCCTGGCCTTAATGAAACCCAGTCATACAAGCCATTTCTATAGATCACAATGTTGTTATAATATATACACTTTGGCAAACTGGGATATATCCCTTTTTTTTTCCCCTTTTCTTGATCTTTGCTTGTTTCCCGCGGTCTCATGGAACAAGTTAAGTATGGGAGCTAAGTATCATATTTTGGAGTCTAATGTGTCCACCAACCTCACCTATTCCCTTCCTTCCCTTCCCCCCTCTTCCCCCCCTCTTTCCCCTCCTTTTTTCCTTTCCTTTCCCCCCCATCCAGGGGCCCCCACTCACCACATGCACTTGCACCACCATCAATTTGAGTTGACACTTCACCTTCAGCACGTTCACAATTTTTTTTAACACAACGTGTTTTTCGACTCACAGGTTGCTGTTACAACAACCCCTACACCCAATAAATATGTTCATACACATTTACTGGGTTCACTCACCACAGATCCCCCTTGTTTCCCCCCTTTCCCCCCCCCTTTCCCCCCACCTTTACCCTCCCCCATCCTGCCCCAGCTTCACCATTATTATCTAATGGCTCACTATTTCAATTTTCAACATTTATTTATTTCACTTGTGACTTGCCAATCATTTATTAATTTCCCACACCTTTAATTTCACACTCACTACATTCCTTTCCACACTCCCTTCTCTTTTTCCTAAACAATAGATTACTTTATCCATTGGGTTTTCATGATTCTGGGCGCTTTTACTGGCTCCCATTTCTCTACCATGTAGATTCTATCTGACCGCGGGAAATTGTCTGTTATCGTCAATCAGTTGAGGTAACTGTTTACTTAAAACCTTTCTGACTTCTATTATATTGAGGTATAAAGATGTAAGATCAAGATAATTCATCCCCCTTTGTCTTCCCCTTTTTGTTTAGGTTAAACAGAACTCCTGGATGTATATATTAGTATTATGTATGTACAACTGTTTTAATTAAAATGCAGGTGCGTTTGAGCACCTTTTTATTGGTTGCTGACTCTGTATTATTCTTTCTTTTGCTGCCCCTGCATCGCTGTTGTGCCAAGAGTATTCCCCCCCCCCTTCCTGCTCGCTCATCCATGGCAATTGGTCTCTGCCCTTAGTGTGAGATCCGGTCTGCTATTGTGACCGGGGTCACATTGTCCGGGTGATCCTCAGTGCCGCCCTCTGGCCGCGAGGGTTCCGCCCATGCCATCAATTCATTGGCCGAAGTTCGCCGCGTCAGCGGCACCCTCGGCGCATGCGCACTGGCCTCTGGACCTCATGTGATAGCGTTATTTCCTTCAGAGATGATGTTTTTCCTGTGGGGACATTTAAGAGCGGTGCACACCGCTCAAACAGTACAGCTTACTGCTAGGATCGTTCCAGACTGGACAACATTTTTTCAATGCTCAGGTCTACAGGTATGTCCTTCTTGCCACTGTTTTGCAGTATCAATATATAGCTTAGGCTTTGCACAGTTGGTAATATTTACCCCTGTTTATCTTCCAGCCTGGCCATTTACATTATCGTAGGCTCCCTGTGGTTAGAAACTCTCTGCCCAGCCTACACCAGGATTTATACTGGTGTATACACAGCCTCTTTCCTTCATTTTGGCATTTATAGCCTCAAAGTCCTGGAGGATACTATCTGTTGCTGCTTACCAGCAGCTTCTACCTAGCAGTTCATCTAGCTGTCGATTATTGTGGTGAGCACCCTTCTGTCTTGGCCATTTGTGTTATTTCATATCTGGTTGTCCTTACTTATTTTGCCATTTACGTTATGTTTGTTAATAAGGCGACCTGTATATTTTTTCCTCCCTCTTTAGATTTTTACCATTATTGGCTAGTTGCCACAGACAAATAGCCAATTTAATTTTACCCAGGTTTGTGTTACACCTTGCAACACATTCGGCCTGTGAGTATATCCATGTATTTAATATTCTGTATCCTATTGACTGCTATAGGGAGCTGGTCTCCTCTGTATTTTCCTTCATCATTATTATTTTCTTTTTCTTGTGTTTTTGTTCCTTTTTGCTCTCCTATCTGGTTTCTTTTCCAAGTTCCACTTTTCTTCCCCTTTTTTCTTTCTCCCCCCTTAGGCACCACTGTCGGTACTAATATCATCTTTTAGTGCCCCAGCATGAGGGCTAGTCCACTTGCTGCTTCGGTGTTTAATGGTTGGTCTGCTTTTTGGCATTTATGCTATGTGGGGTCAGCAACCTCTATTTTCTTATTTTTTTGTTTTTTATGCTGTTTTATACACTTTGTTTTATGTATTAAAAAGATGTTAAACATATTTTTTTGTTGTTTATATATATGCCCAACAGATTATTATGCTCTTGAAGAAGCCTTAATTCGCGAAACTGGTAGAGCAATTCAAGACTACATCTGATACATTGGACCCATGGCTAACGCCACCTGCTTCATACGCTTACTGTTCTACTAGCCTTGCTTGCTGGTTATGTATCTCATTTATGTTTGAGTGCATTTATGTTTCTATACAGTTTTGAAGCATTGTTAGAGCATTAGCCTGAGCCTTGTATCAAGAACAAATAGACTGTCATTTTTGAATGTTTATATGTACTTTCTTATTATTTGCTTATAATAAAAAACCCTAGTTTTTTACATTATCTATCCATGTGCCGCCTAAAGTCCATTTTTTAGTCTATTTACATTCTCCCTGTTATACCAGGACGTTGGCACATTCATACCAGTGCATGCATAGTGTCACCCTGTGAGGATGCACGTTTAAGCAATTCTTCCAAAATCTGTATCAACACAACCTTCTGCTGAGAGATACGGCTATCGCCTGGAGAGAAACCAGAAAGAGCCTCAAGCTCTCCCCATTCATGTTGAGCCACCTACCAATACAAGGGAACCCCAGCTTTCCCCCTGGCCTGGAATATAAACCGTTCAAAATTTGGCAGGAAAAAGGTCTTACAAAATTCTCATCCTTATGTGACACTAAAACGGGACATCCTTTATCTTTCTTAACCTTGGCTGAAAATGACTCACTCCCCCAATCCCATGCCTTCCACTTTTGGCAATGCACCAGCTACTTAAAAGACGCATGCAAAGAGGACTGTAAGCGATTCACTCCTAATTTCACAGACCAGCTACTCCTGGAAGGATCTTATAAGATATTGGACATATACAAACCTTTACTTCAAAAGACCACCCCCCCCCCCCCCCTCTAGCATCCTCATCTGCAGCCAACTGGGGAAAAGACTTCCCGGATGTTGACCTGATAGACAAAATTTTGCATGGATTCAACAAAGTGCAACGATTAACCTGCAATGAAATTTGGAAAGAATCTCAACTGAAAATAGTCCACTGTGCTCATATACCCTTCAATTATTCCGTTACGGATCAGAACTGTGCTAATTGTCCCCTTTGCCACCAACCGAGACCATCCCTAACCCACCGCTTTTGGGCGTGCTCATTCATCTCTTCCTTTTGGGACCAGGTTCTAGCCTACATTTTTGAAGTAACACTACTAAAGCTGCCAAAGGACCCTCTACTCCTCATCTTTGGATACTGGGACCCCCAACTGCTGCCGTGGTCCCACATTGCAAACTCGAATACCACTGGACACCCACACCCTGGCCACACCTACAAAGATTGGTCTTTGATTTGTCTCCTGGTCGCACGGAGAACCATACTAAAAAAATGGATTTCATCTCTCTGCCCTACTATCACTCAAATCAAACGGGAGCTCCTTCTTCTCCTATTTAAAGACAGAGCTAACACAGACTTCAAACGTGAAGCCTCTAAATTTCGTTTTTACTCCGTGTGGGAACCTTTCATGCTTTCGGCACTATCTCCAGAGGATTTAGCCGACTTTGAACAGTACTCTTTCTCATACTTCAATCCCCCCCCCTCTTCATGCTCAGGAGAGTCAGTCTCCCCTGACGGTCAACCCACCACCAACGACCCCTAATTGTTACCCGAACTACGTTAACTCATAATCTCATTTCTGGACTTGGCTACTACCCTCCCCCCCTACACCTTTGTGTTATTCTATCCTATTTTGATTGATTATTCTTCGTGTAATTCTAGGTCATTACTGCACTATAAGATCCACCCAGTTTCCTACTTGTTGACAGCAGATAAAGATCTGAGGTATTTTGATTTATATTTCTCCTGATATTCCACTCTGACTTGTCTTCTAGGAATCCTAGATTACGCGGCTTTTGCTTTTTCTAACTGAAAATTGCTTTATAAAATGTCTTACAAATGCTGTTATTTTCTTTTTCATATATCTTAATAAAAACTTTTTGATAAAAAAAAGAAAAAATATTTCCTGTGACAAAAAAAAGCTTTGCCTCTTTTCTTCTGGAAGCAATGGGCATGAGCTCCCCTTGCTAGCTTTGTCTGTGATCCATAAAATCATTATATCGGTAGTTTCAATATTGTTTTCCTTGAATTACTCCTCTAGAGGGACTAGGATTTCTTGCATATATGGAGGCAACTAGAAAGGTTATTAGGAGAAAGGCAATTAGAAGTGATCACATTTAAATGATGGCATAGGAGCAAGGATGGTATTGCCATTGTTTTGCTACAAAGGCCAGGTCGGAGGTGAAAAAATAATCTAGACATGAAACATTTTTATAGTGTAGAGTATATTATGTTGACAGCTGAAAAGGAATGACTGTCACAGGCAGTCAGGTACCAGGAGAGTCTAGCCTTACCTAGAAGATCACCTTCCAGATGGATTTGCAATCCACAATATTGCCTAGCAGTAGCAGAACAACTGCTGATGGAAGGATAAGAACAGGTATATCCTCAGTAAAAAAACAAACATACTGGAACAGACAGACATAGACAGGAGTAGCAGGATATATATATAAGCAAACAGGGACAGAAGACTATCTAGTGAGAAAGGAACCCCTATATAGACACACACACACAAAGGATAAAACACAGGTATAAGAGGAAAAGATAAAAGGCAATTTTAAGGGCCTAAAAATTGGAGATTCAGCTGATCATTGGGGTTGATTTACTAAAGGAAAATCCACTTTGCACTTGAAAGTGCACTGAAAGTGCACATGGAAGTGCAGATGCTGTAGATCTGAGGGGGACATGCAAGGAAAATAAAAAACAGCATTTTAGCTTCCACATGATTGGATGATAAAATCAGCAGAGCTTCCCCTAATTTCCGAGCTTCCCCTCAGATTTACAGCGATCTACAGCGACTGCACTTCCATGTGCACTTTCAAGTGCAAAGTGGATTTTCCTTTAGTAAATCAACCCCATAGTGTTAGAATTCCGGTATGGTAGCTCTATGGAAAATTTTGGTAAATACTCTTGTATATGTATACAAAGAAACAAGCTTTGTCTCTCAGCCAATATGACTCACAAAGTGTCAACTCTATGACTGAGTTCCTGCTCACCCTTGTAGAACTTCCACATACTGCAAACACTGGAACTTGACTGTACAATTCAAAATCTGGACCTTTACTGCTAACAGTGGTTAGCAACTAACGCCTAGCAGCACTAGAGTTGTCGGTTCAAATCCCAACCACAACACTACCTGCGTGGAGTTTACATTTTCATCTTGTGTCTGCATGGGTTTCCTCCGGGCACTCCAGTTTCTCTCCACACTCCTAAAAACATGTTGGTAAGTTAATTGGATCCTGTCTAAATTGGCCCTAGTATGTGTATGTACTGTATGAATGTGAGTTAGGGACCTTGGATTGTAAGCTTCTTGATGGCAGGGACTGATGTGAATGTACAATATGTATGTACAGTAAAGCGCTGTGTAAATTGACGATGCTATATAAGTGCCTATAATAAATAAATAGTCTATGGTTAAGATGTTGTTACAAAATCTAATAGCTATGACTAAAGCTGCATAGCTAACATGCTTTAGCTTTTATACCACCATCTTAACCATGGACTTTTAACAAGAAACTGGTGTTTGTTACTTTTGTATATGTATTTCTTCTGTGTATTTAGCAGTTTACCCAGAGTTCACCTTTAAAATATATAGCTATTAGCAACCTTTGTACTAGTAGAGCCAGCAGAATGACTTACTCAAGCCTTAACCACTTAACAACCACCTGCCGACAAATAACGTCGACAAGGTGGTTGCTTAACTCTGGGAGGACGTTATATAACGTCCTCCCAGAATCGCGCTCCCGCGCGCCCCCTGGGGCGCGCACACGGGAAACTCCGTGACCGCCGGGTCCAGAGGACCCGGCGGATCACGAATCGCGGTAAATCGCCGCTGATAGCGGCCGTTTACCACGTGATCGCTCCGTCAAATGACGGAGCAATCACTTGTAAACAGACCGGCGTCATTTGATGACGCCGGTTCCTCCCTCCCCTCTCTGTACCGATCGGTACAGTGTGAGAGGGGAGGGGGAGGGAGCGGATGGCAGCAGCAGCACTGTGGGCTGGATCTGTGACAATTGCAGTCACAGATCCAGCCATCCATCCATCCCTGCTCAGCCATCCCTGTGCTATACCCTGCCAATACTCTGCAATACACCCTGCCAATACTCTGCAAAATACCCTGGTGCAATACTCTGCAATACCCTGGTGCAATACTCTGCAATAGCCTGGTGCAATACTCTGCAATACCCTGGTGCAATACTCTGCAATACCCTGCGAAATACTCTGCAATACCCTGCGAAATACTCTGCAATACCCTGCGAAATACTCTGCAATACCCTGGTGCAATACTCTGCAATACCCTGGTGCAATACTCTGCAATACCCTGCAAAATACTCTGCAATACCCTGCAAAATACTCTGCAATACCCTGCAAAATACTCTGCAATACCCTGCAAAATACTCTGCAAAATACTCTGCAATACCCTGCACAATACTCTGCAATACCCGCCACAATACTCTGCAATACCCGCCACAATACTCTGCAATACCCGCCACAATACTCTGCAATACCCTCCACAATACTCTGCAATACCCTCCACAATACTCTGCATTACCCTCCACAATACTCTGCATTACCCTCCACAATACTCTGCAATACCCTCCACAATACCCTGTGCAATACCCTCCACAATACCCTGTGCAATACCCGTGCAATACCCTGCCATACACCGCAATACCTTGCCATACACCGCAATACCCTGCCATAGTCCGCAATACTCCGCAATGCCCGGCAATACTCCGCAATGCCCGGCAATACTCCGCAATGCCCGGCAATACTCCGCAATGCCCGGCAATACTCTGCAATAACCACTTCCCGCCCTCCGGCCGTCATATGACGTCCTTGACTTTGTGCAGGGATATCTGAATGATGGGAGCAGCTACAGGCATCATTCAGATATTAGCTTTTTCAGCCGGCGATTCCCTACACCATAAGAACAATCATAGCGGCTGTTCCGCCGCTTGATCATTCTTACGGGAGGCGAGAGGGGATGTGCCCCCCGCCGCCCTCCGGTGCTTCTACCGACTCACCGCTACGATCAAAGCCAGGATTGTTGTTTTTTTTTTTTTTTTTTTTTTTTCAGGCTTCCCAGCCTAGAGGTGAGATGTGGGGTCTTATTGACACCCCCCCCCCATATCTCACTGTAAAGAGGACCTGTCATGCCATATTCCTATTACAAGGGATGTTTACGTTCCTTGTAATAGGTATAAAAGTGATAAAAAAAATGTTTAGGGCGGAAAAACATGTTAAAGTAAAATGAAGAATAATTTTTTTTTTTTTTTTAAAGCGCCCCTGTCCCCGTGAGCTCGCATACAGAAGCGAACGCATACGTAAGTCCCGCCCACATATGAAAATGGTTTTCAAACCACACATGTGAGGTATCTCTGCGAACGTTAGAGCGAGAGCAATCATTTTGGCCCTAGACCTCCTCTGTAACTCAAAACATGTAACCAGTAAAAATATTTAAAGTGTCGCCTATGGGGATTTTTTAAGTAGCGAAGTTTGGCGCCATTCCACGAGTGTGTGCAATTTTTAAGGGCGACATGTTAGGTATCTATTTACTCGGCGTAACTTCATCTTTCACATTATGCAAAAACATTGGGCTAACTTTACTGTTTTATTTATTTTTTTTTAAGCACAAAACATTTTTTTTCCGTAAAAAACGCGTTAAAAAAATTGCTGCGCAAATATCGTGCAAGATAAAAAGTTGCAACAACCACCATTATATTCTCTAAGGTCTTTGCTAAAAAAACATATATAATGTTTTGGGGTTCTATGTAATTTTCTAGCAAATAAATGATGATTTTTACATGTAGGAGAGAAATGTCAGAATTGGCCTTGGTGCTCCAGAACGCCTGAAGGTGCTCCCTGCATGTTGGGCCTCTGTATGTGGCCACGCTGTGTAAAAGTCTCACACATGTGGTATCGCCATACTCGGGAGTAATAGCAGAATGTGTTTTGGGGTGTAATTTGTGGAATGTATATGCTGTGTGTGAGAAATAACCTGCTAATATGACAATTTTGTGAAAAAAAAAAAGAGAAAAAAAAAATCTTGATTTTGCAAAGAATTGTGGGAAAAAATGACAACTTCAAAAAACTCACAATGCCTCTTTCTGAATACCTTGGAATGTCTTCTTTCCAAAAAGGGGTCATTTGGGGGGTATTTGTACTTTTCTGGCATGTTAGGGTCTCAAGAATTGAGATAGGCCGTCAGTACTTCAGGTGTGATCAATTTTCAGATATTGGCACCATAGCTTGTGGACTCTATAACTTTCACAAAGACCAAATAATATACACCAATTTGTACTTATTTTTACCAAAGATATGTAGCAGTATAAATTTTGGCCAAAATTTATGAAGAAAAAATAGTAATTTGCAAAATTTTATAACAGAAACGAAAAAAAAATCATTTTTTTACAAAATTTTCAGTCTTTTTTCTCTTATAGCGCAAAAAATAAAAAACCCAACAGTGATTAAATACCACCAAAAGAAAGCTCTATTTGTGTGAAAAAAAGGACAAAAATTTCATATGGGTACAGTGTTGTATGACTGAGTAATTGTCATTCAAAATGTGAGAGCACCGAAAGCTGAAAATTGGTCTGGTTATTAAGGGGGTTTAAGTGCCCAGTGGTCAAGTGGTTAAAGTACATGTAAATAAGGGATGTGAGCGTATTCTGTCTCTAAGTATCACTTACCATTTAGCTTTTTCTTTACAATTCATTCACTTTTGCTCGACTCTACACTCAATGCCTTTAATGACTTGAAGTTAGGATTTAACTTTATTCTCTTGGTGATGGTATCAATGTTATTATTCATAAGGAAACTCAGTATGATACTCTAAGGCATGTGATACTTACTCAGGCTAAGTTGGTAGAATCTCTGCATGATAGTAACAATTAGACATGTGCAATTAGTTTAGTTACAAATTCGTTATTTGTCAAAATTCGTTATATTCGTTCATTCGTAAACATACGAATGAACAAACGGTTTACTAAAATTACCAACGAAAAACGAATTATCGAAAAGAACGAATATGGAAAGCAACGAAAATACTAAATTATTAAATTAGAAACAGCGAAAATACGAAAGAGTGAAAAAACGAAAACATAGAAACAATGAAAATACCGAACAAAGATTCAAAATAACGAAAATCAAAATGAACGAAAACTCGAAATTACGAATATTCGGAAAACAGAAATCAAAACAACGAAAATACCGAACAAAGATTCAAAATAACGAAAATCAAAATGAACGAAAAAAAAAAAAAAAACTAAATTACGAACATTCTGAAAACAGAAATCAAAACAACAAATTCGTTAGTTCTGAAATATTTCTGGACGTTGGCCAATAAGCTTGTCCCTTCCCCTAAAGAGGTTGTCCCTTCCCCCAATGAGCTTGTTTCTTATTCCCTTGTGTATTTTTCTGTGTTAGACTGCAGTGCATTCCATCCAGAGTCCAGATAGGGTGTGGTTGGGTAGGTGGCACTGTTTTGGTGGATTTGTGAGTTAAGTTGTGACTTGTGAGAGAGAAATTCTTTGTTCCTTAAGCATACTCTGTCTAGAATCTAGTTTCTATATTACGAATTATGCCCCGATTACGAATCTACGAAAACAATCATACGAAAGTACGAATAAATGATGAGCCGGTCAATCTCCCGAAAGTACAAATTACAAAATTACAACAAGTAGTGTTTCGAATAAACGGAAAATGTATTCTAATGAAAGTACGAATGTAATTAAATCTACAAAAGTACAATTTTCCAATCAACGGAAATTAGACACGGAAATACGAATCATTGCAAATCAACGAAAATGTAGTTCTTACGAAAATACAAACGCGGCCGAATATACAATACAGTCCCTGACAAAAGTCTTGTCGCTTCTCTATTTTGTAGAAACTCCTGCTATTAACCTGACTTCTAATTAATCAATTGGTGTTAGAAATAGCTCCTATGAAAAGCTAAAGCCCTCCCAAATGATGTTTAATGCACTGAAATAAATTAGTTTCACTGAAAAAAGATGTATCATTTAATCAAGACAGACAGGTCAAATTTTGGTAAGACAAAAGTTTTGTCGCCTATACAGAAATTGAACAACTTTACTGAAAATCCAAAAATATGTCAGCAAATTAAGTAGTGGCGCTGTGAGATCCAAATTTAATATCTTGTATGACTTCCATGAGCTTGAAGGACAGCATCCATGCGGTTTGGCAAGGATTCATACAATTTATTGATGAAGTCATCAGGAATAGCAAAGAAATCAGTCTTGCATGCCTCCCAGAGTTCATCAATATTCTTTGGTTTCGTCTTCCATGCTTCATCTTTCATCCTACACCACATATGCTCAATGATGTTCATGTCTGGTGACTGGGCTGGCCAATCCTGGAGCATCTTGATCTTCTTTGCCTTAAGGAACTTTGATGTGGAGATGAAAGTATGTGATGGAGCACCATCCTGCTGCAAAATTTGGCCTTTTTTATGGTTGGGAATATAAGAGGTAGCTAAGATTTCTTGGTATTTTAGACTATTGATGTTGCCTTCCACCCTGCAGATCCCTCGCACACCCCCATACTGGATGTAACCCCAGACCATGATTTTGCCTCCACCAAACTTCACTGTTTTCTGGGTAAATCTCGGCTCCATGCGGGTTCCAGTTGGTCTTCTGCAATATTTGAGGCGACTGTGGTGTAATTCAACAGAAGATTCATCTGAAAAATCCACCTTCTGCCACTTTTCCAGAGTCCATCCTTTTGCAGGCTGTGGCCCTTGGCAAATGTCACACGGTTTTTCAATTGTCTTTTGTTTAGTGCTGGCTTATGGGCACTGATTCGACCATGGAGGCCATTTCGAGACAGAATCCGACAAACTGTTCTGGTTGACACAGGGAATTCAGGTGACCAGGTCTCGTGGAGCTCTGCTGCAGTGGAAAATTGGCTGGCCTTGGATTTTCGAACCAACAAACGGTCCTCTCGAGCAGTTGTCTTGCGGGGTCAGCCTGACCTGGCCTTGTCCAAAATGTCTCCAGTCTCTTCAAATCTTTTTTTTATCCTCTGAACTTGACGCTGAGACACATTGAAGGTGTCTTCCACATCAGCAGTGGATCTGGTCTTCAGCCTCCTGATAATCAACACTTTAGTCTCCGGGTGAATCTTAGGCATGTTTGCAGAGGTCTAGTTGCAGTTGAGAAGGTCTAGTGTACTGGTGTTCTTTTTATACACACCTGAGACCTAATTGATCCATTATTAGTCACAGGTGAAGCTCATATAACAAGGCGACAACACTTATGTCTTGGCAAAAATTGACTCAATGGGCTTTACCAAGCTGTGAATATTAGAATACTTTTTGTCAGTTTCGTTTTGCACTGAAACATTATTACAAAAGCTGTTGGGATTAAAATGACCCTTTTCTTGTAACAAAATCTTGATTAGAAATATATTTTAGCAGCACTTCAGGTCAATTTGTACGCAAGCGACAAGACTTTTGTCAGGGACTGTATAACGAAAAATACGAATTTCGAATCAACGAAAATTAGACTAACGGAAAAACGAATCAACGAAAAAATAACCCTTACGGAAATACGAAAGAGTCTGAATACGATAACCCACGTCTTACGAAATTACGAATCGTTATGAATCAACGGAAGCTAACAGAAACAAAACCAAACTAAACAAATTTTTATGTTGTGCACATGTCTAGTAACAATGTGATGAACCCCATGTACCACTCGATTGACTGAAATATAGTTAACAAATTGGGCCCCTGGGCATTTGTGTATCTTTTGCAAGTTCTTTCACTTCCAACTTTTCAGTTTGTTTGTTTGTTTGCTACAAGGTATATGTTTTGTTTGGCGATATTTGGGATTCTAGGAGCTCATACTTACAGAAACACTGTCTAAACCCACAAGTGTTCTCTTCATTACTATGGGGTTGATTTACTAAAACACTCAAACTGGAGCACTCAACTGTGTTAATGGTTTTTTCAAAACACTGCTCGATTACTTCTGCCCTCCTTCCTGGACAGATTTTAGGTCATGACACAGGAAGGAGTTAATAAAAAACATATGTGTTGCACTTGAAAATAAAAAATGCAAATCAGTCCATGTGTCTTCAAAACGGCACCAATGAAATGCCTTTACAATATGAATATGTTCAGAAGTTCTAATTCACTCAACTCCTCCACCACGTGAATAGACCACCACCATAAGTTAGGATGTACTCTTACCAGAGAGTGTTGACCACCTTTTATGGGTGGTCAAAAGGGGCTCATAAATCTCATATGCTCCATCCACGGTTGTTCCTTAGCATACAAAGAGCAGGACGACGTGCTGACCTGCCGCCGTAAAATGATGGCGTCTGGTCGGCAAGAGGTTAATGCTATATTGGTACATAGGGGAGCTGGAGTTTATATATATATATATATATATATATATATATATATATATTTTTTTTTTTTAAAGGTGAACAAAGGTGAACCAGCTCCTGTGCATAGGAAATGCTTCATGTTGTCCAGATTGGGACTGATAAACAAACAAGAACTCTTTGCACAGGTTGAAGAATCAGAGTATTTTGAATACAAGCCAAAGGTAGAGAGTCACTTCTATCCATACAGTCATTTCACCATCACTAATGTATGATAAAACCAGTCTTGCAAGGTTAGTGATCTCTATAGATGTATCTCTGCAGACTTTCTTCCTTTCGGCTCTTCTTATCAAAGACACATGGTAAATCATCACATATAATTAACATTTCAAATCTCTTTTTCATTTAATAGACACTGTATCAATGTGATTGACAGCTGAATATAATGTGTTAGTGATGGTGTTGCCTCCATCAAATGTGGAACAGAACAAATTAATGTGCTTAATCACTGTTTCATGTGAACTGAAACTCTGCAAGGGAAATCTTGTACTCTAGCTTCAAAATGTACCCCATTTTGCAAGTTCATGGGATGATTGAGTGACACTATGAAGTGTTCTGGAATAGAATACATAATGTATGACATATAATTATACACATTTGTACCATTCACATAGGTGTCAGTCATTTGAATTGAATTATGCATGTATTGTTTCTTTGAATTACTTCCTTCAATTCAATGCAAGAGCATTCTGAGATAAACATTTAAATAAATCTAAACCAAATATATGGTACAAAAAATGTAAGCAAACCATCATTGTGAAAATATATGCAAATTTTTAACTTTTCCTATAAATATCAGGATTGGCTCTGCCTATACCTATTCTCAAACTTCCAGATAGTCAACAAAGTACCCTCCCTATAAGGTTATAGGCCAAATAGAACGTGCACAAGAGTTAGAAGGGGCTGAGCCCAAGATCAACTTCTACAGGAAAGGTCAGCATGTGCAAATATACAGTATAACTTAAACTTCCTCATCTCTGGATCTACAGCATCTCAGGTCACTCTGAGCTGGGTAGGTTTGTCATAAATAATAAACAGATCCTATCGATATAAAAAAAAACCATTTAAACAAATTAATAGATCATTATAAATGTAGCCCTTGTTCCTCTAATGAATGTAAATCCCTTCAACATATACTGTAAATCACAAATATATGAACCATAAATATGTTAACCACTTCCTTACCGCCCATAGTCATATGACATCCACAGATGGCATCTCCCATCCTGGGTGGACGTTATATGACGTCCTCTGCTTTGAGGGGGGATATCTGAATGATGCCTGCAGCTAGAGGCATCATTCAGATATCCATTTTTTGTGCCGGTGATTCTGCGCACCATAAGAATGATCATAGCGGCGGTTCTGCCGCTTGATCGTTCTTATAGGCGGCGGGAGGGGACATCCCCCCTCCCGCCGCCATCCGGTGCTTCTCCGGGCTCTCCCGTGCGATCGGGGACCCGGAGCGAATCTTCCGGCGTCATTGGTGGGTCACGTGACGAGCATAGAGATGACTGGTGACCAGATGTCACCAGTCATCTCTATGATTGTCGGAGGCCCGGGCGCGATGTGATGATGTACACAAAGTACACAGTAATATTAAACCCTATTTAAAAAAAAAAAATGTTATTAAAGGAGGTCTAGACTAAAGGCCCGTACACATGATCAGAAAATCGTACAAAAAATGACGGTTTCGAAGAGATCGTACGATAATCTAATCATTAGAACACAGCTTTCGAGAGCAAAATTATCTGATGGGTCAAGCACAAACATTTTTCTCATTCGATACCAGATCGTACAATTTTGGTGTAAACAGTATAGTTGTCATTCGAAAATACAATACAAATACAATACAATACATTAGATCACTTGCAAATTTTTATTCTGCCGTACGAGAATTTTCGTAACTTTAGTAAACTCTTAATTTTCTATATGAGACTAGCATGCAAAAAAAAAAACAGACAATCATTCATCTGATGATCTCATCGTGTGTACCAGGCATTAGACTAGGTTCACACCTGTGCATTTTTAGTGTGTTTTTAGAAGCGCATGACAAATGATTTACCATGCTTTCCTATAGGTCCCATTGACACTTATGCAGTTTCCTGTTTTTGAAAGAGGGGCAGGGACTTCTTTCATGTGGAAAGGTGCATTTTTGAGTTCCCAACTGAACTGTCCCTGATTTCGAGAGTCTGTTCCTGATTTGGAGCAATGTGTCCTTCTGTCCGTCTTTTTATCTTTCAAAAAGTGTTTTCCAGTGCTAAACCTTTCATCCAAATTCTAAATACTGTATTTATTGGCGTATAGCACTCACTTTTTTACTCTGAAAATAGAGGGTAAACTGTGCCTGCGTGTTATATGCAGGGGGCTGTGGAAAGTTTTTTTCCTGAAACTTCCCTCTTAAAGTTAGGGTGCGTGTTATACGCCTGGGCGTGTTATATGCCGATAAATACGGTAGCTGCATTTGTAAATTTTAAAAGCCAATATAAAGGAATAATAGTGGTAAAAAAAAAGCACTTGTGGATTTATTTAACCATTTTTTTTTTTTTTTGCTTAATTCTCCTTTAAGGGGGTGTGTCCTATGACTACATACGTTTGCTAGTAGGTGTCCCTCATTCCTATCTCAAAATGTTGGGAGGCATGTAGAAACTAATCACCCATGCATGAATAATGAATCAAGGGACAATGGTGCAATTTGGCAACTTCGCCGTGGGCACTGGTTGACCTTGTCCCTTGCATAGAGCAGGCATACTGCCATGAGGGATAGAGCCAGAAGTTGTTGTTGCATACAGAGTAGGAACATCAGCTGCATAGCGGCCAAACAGTGTGCAGACCCTGCGTAATCACTTTACTGGGACCAGCAGCTGTACAAGGTTGTGCATCGAGGTTGTTTAAAGCACCTACACCCACACAGACATATGTTCTAAATGCATTCTATCTGCAGTGAGGAGTATGTTAGTCGGGGGGGCTTTACACAATCCCTGGAGTATAACTGTGTACAGCGGCATCTTTGAATTCATCTCAATGGGGGCTGTATACCCATGATTACATGCAATACAGCCCCTGTATGACCATGTGCAGGAAGCTGTCTTTTGTAAGCTATATAAGATGAAAAATTGCAGCACATAGTGTGTCTCTGGACAGACTGGAACAATATTTGTTTGCTGATTATCGATTGGTGAGTGGTTTATAAGCTGCGTAGCTCATATTTGGAAGACATTTCTGTAACACACGCAAGCATTGGGAAGATTGATCAGCTTCCAAATATTTTGTAATTGTGATGGGGTAAAGCACCTCAGTGAGGGACATACACTGGGCCAAACAAACTATTGCCAGTGTGCTGAATATTTGTGGGATGCACCAAATAACTGATTATTTTGAAGGGTTTAAAGTGAAAGATGCAACTAGTGCAGCAATTTTGAAAAATCCTAAGTGCGGCCTTTCACTTAACCTCCCTGGCGGTATTCCCGAGTGTGGCTCGGGGTGAAATTTCAGTACCTAAAGCGGTAACCCCGAGCCACACTCGGGATTGCCTCAGTGGATCCTGGAAGAGGTGACTTACCTTGTCTCTGGGATCCCACGATTTATTCCCGCAGTGTACGGCGGCCGGATCTTCCGCCCGATGCACTGTGTGCCCTGGATTCCCTTCCCTGCGAGCGTCGCGACGCAGGGGGGCGGAACCGGCGGCAAATTCAAAATGTATAAAACACAAAACACACTGATACAATGTAATCCTATTGGATTACAATAAAAAATTAAATAAATTGACCTTAGATTGCCCCCCAGTGCTTTCTCCAGTGCCCTTGTCTGCAGTTTTACTGTACTTAGTATCTGGAAACTGCACAGCGACCATGGCATCCAAAAAACGCGCCTCCACCTCAAAGTCGCTATATGACCTGCTGGAAGTCAGTGACAGTGACTCAGAATGGGTTGCAGAGGAGTTGAGCGACAGCGATTCATGGGGAAGCTCTTCATCAGACGCAGAAAGTGATTTTAGCGACGATCCTGCGACTGTGCCCAGCGATGTGCGGACTTGGTGCTCAATTGATTGCGGTACGGAGCACGCAGCGCCCCCCAGATTTCCATTTACAGGAGCACCTGGGATGAAAGTTGAAGTTGAGGACAATAACCCCTTGGCATACCTTGAGCTCTTTCTGATGGATGAAGTTATTTCCAAAATTGTTTTGGAGACGAATCGCTATCAGGAGCAACAAGCTGCTACCCATCATCGCTTTTCAAGGAGCAGAAAATGGTAGCCAGTAACCAGAGAGGACATATGGAACTTTTTGGGCCTTATAATTCTACAGGGAGTGGTGGGGAAACCCCTGCAGAAGTGGTATTGGACCACCAACAAATTTCTGGCCACTCCTTTTTTTGGCACAGTTATGTCCGAATATAAATTTTCTCTTATCATGAAATATTTGCATTTTGCAAATAATGATGACTTTGATGAGAGTTCTCATCCAGCTCCTAAGCTGAAATTTTTTTGGGAGATTTACCAACTTATTCTGTCGAATTTCCAGCAGACCTATGTGCCAGACAGAGATATAAGTATCGACGAAAGTCTTATGGCCTACAAAGGTAGACTAAGCTGGATACAGTTCATAGCATCAAAGCGAGCTCGTTTTGGCATGAAGTCATTTATGCTGTGTGAATCCAGCTCTGGGTACATCTGGAATTCGGTCCTGTACACCTGGAAAGGGACCAAATTCAGCGATCGATTCAGAAGTTTTGGAATGGTAACCGCTTCGGTTCTCTCTTTGATTGAGCCATTGCTGAATCAGGGCTACTGTGTCACCACAGACAATTTTTACACGTCCCCAGAACTCTTTGAGTTCCTTATCCTGAACAAAACGGATGCCTATGGGACCGTTAGGCCTAACCGGCGTGACATGCCGCCAACCTTTGCCCAAAAAAAGCTTGGGGCAGGAGAAATAGTTGCCTGGCAGAAAGGCAAAATGATGGCACTGAAATGGCAGGACAAAAAAAACATGTGCCTTATGAGTACCATCCACAACACTTCTACTGTAATGGTACATACCAAAGGTGGAAAAGATGGCATGAAGCCACAGGTCGTGTTGGATTACAACAACACCATGGGAGGTGTGGACAGGGCTGACCAGGCCATGACCTTTTATCCTGCGATGAGAAAGCAACAGAAGAAATATTATAAAAAAATATTCACGCATCTTCTGGAACAGTGCCTGTGGAATGCTTTCATTCTTCTGAAAAAAAATAGTGACAGGCCTATGATCCATGCGGACTTTGTGTGGAAGGTTGCCGAACGAATTTTTATGAAGCACCAGACGCCAACGACTGTAAGCAGATCTGGACGTCGGGCTGCTGGCGTTGTGAACCCGGAACGCCTGACTGGTCGTCACTTTATGGACCACATTCCACATACTGAAAAGAAGACAGCACCCACAAGGATGTGTGTTGCTTGCTGCTCCAAGCGTGACGACACCGGAAGGAAAATCCGGAAAGAAACCCATTTCTATTGTCCCGACTGTGACGTAGGACTTTGTGCTGTACCTTGTTTTCAAAATGTTCATACCCGAGGCGTATACTGAAGCAATATGACTTCTAATATTGCACCCTTGTTTGAACAAAAAAAAAAAAGTGTTTTTGATTATATTATTTACTAAAATGTATTGAATAAAAAGTATTATTAATATTATTAAATTATTATTTGTTATTATTTATTATATTATAATTTATGATTTTGTGTTTCAAACTTTATCATACCCGAGATGTCTACTAGACTCTGGTTTGGACAGATTTAGGTGAGTTATTACTAAGAATTACGGGCCTACAATGTAAAACGCCAAATTTCCATGCAAAGTAATGGTACCGCATTCAGCACCTAAAATCTTCCAGAATCATACCGCCAGGGAGGTTAATATGTCTTCCAATCCGTGCCATAAATTAACGGTGCAGAAAATGAGTTTTCAGTATTTGGCACAATAAGGGTGGGCAGTAGCGTGCCAGGAGGATAATGGTATGTGAAAAGTTACACATTCTGCTATGTGCCAAATAAATTATATTCACTGCAACATAATAGTTTATTTGATATGCAATGTACCAAAATAAGATGTTGTATAAGACAATTTGCATTCTTTACCAACTGCCAATCTCAGTTTGTCTGGCCCACTGTATTTTTCTATTAGGAGAGGCAAAATGTTGACTAGTGCCCATTTGACATTTTGCAAATTTGAGAATCAAAACTGTAAACAACATCATTATTTAAAGAAGGGGTATTAAATTAAAATTCATGGAGGTCCGATTAGCAAAATTTCCTTCCAGCAGAGGTCAGAATCGCATTTTTGTGCGATGACTCATATTCTTTACATCGCAGCCCAGGTTTACAGGCACGGCAAATTGAATGGGCTGCTGTGCCTGTGTTTTCTGCTAGGAAAAGGTCCTGGCACCTTTTTAAAAATGCAGCCACATGGAAACTGCATTGTGCATTTGTACCATGCAATTTCCATGTGCGGGAAACCACACTTTTTCTTTCAGTGCGTTTAACAGTCAATGGTACCCCTGCACGTTATCTGTGCAGCACCTCATTTTGTGTTCAGCTGCTTGTCCTCCATCACATCTTCCCCACCACAGCACTGCCCCCTTTCACTTCCCCCACACAGCACTGTCCCCCTTTGCATCACCACCCTCCCACACAGCACTGCCCCTTCACATATCACCCCCAAAGAGCACTGCCCCTTTCACACACACCACACAGCACTGTCCCCCTTTACATCACCACCCCCCATACACAGCACTGCCCCTTTCGCATCTCCCCCACAGCCCTGCCCCTTTCACATCTCCCCCACAGCACTGCCTCCTTCACTTCCCCGCACAGCACTGTCCCCCTTTGCATCACCCCCCACCACATAGCACTGCCCCCTTTACATTTCACTGCCCCTTTCACACACCCCGTACAGCACTGTCCCCCTTTGCATCACCACCTCCCCCCCACCTAGCACTGCCCCCTTCACATATCACCCCAAAGCACTGCCCCTTTCACCCCCCCACCAGCACTTTCTCTCTTCACATATCACCCCTGAAGCACTGCCCATTTCGTACCCCCCCAGAACTGCCCCCTTCACATATCCCCTGACAATACTGCCCCCCTTTACATCACCCCCCCCCACTTGCACAGCACTGCCCCTTGACATCCCCCACAGCACTGTCCCCCTTTACATCACGCCCCCCCACACACACACACACATACACAGCACTGCCCCTTTCGCATCTCCCCCACAGCCCTGCCCCTTTCACATCTCCCCCACAGCACTGCCTCCTTCACTTCCCCGCACAGCACTGTCCCCCTTTGCATCACCCCCCCACATAGCACTGCCCCCTTTACATTTCACTGCCCCTTTCACACACCCCGTACAGCACTGTCCCCCTTTGCATCACCACCTCCCCCCCACCTAGCACTGCCCCCTTCACATATCACCCCAAAGCACTGCCCCTTTCACCCCCCACCAGCACTTTCTCTCTTCACATATCACCCCTGAAGCACTGCCCATTTCGTACCCCCCCAGAACTGCCCCCTTCACATATCCCCTGACAATACTGCCCCCCTTTACATCACCCCCCCCACTTGCACAGCACTGCCCCTTGACATCCCCCACAGCACTGTCCCCCTTTACATCACGCCCCCCCACACACACACACACATACACAGCACTGTCCCTTCACATACCCCCACAGCACTGTCCCCCTTTACATCACACCCCCCCACACACACACACGCACATACACAGCCACACAACATTTCACCCCCAAAGCACTGCCCCTTCATCCCCCCCACAACACTGTCTCCCTTCACATCACCCACCTCCATGCACAGCACTGCCCCCTTAACATATCACCCCCACAGTGCTGTCCCTTTCACATCTCCCTCACAGCACTGCCCCTTTCACCCCCCCACCACAGCACTGTCCACCTTTACATCACCCGCCCCCATGCACAATACTGCCCCCTTAATATATCACCCCCACAGCACTGCCCCTTTCACATCCCCCGACAGCACTGTCCCCCTTTACATCGCCCCCCCCCACACACACACACAGCTCTGCCCCCTTCACATCCCCCACAGTATTGCTCCGCTTTACATGACCCCCCCACACATAGCACCACCCCCCTGTACATGACCCCCTCTCCTCAAGTTTGCAGCCATGTCATTTCCTCCCTTCACTCTCCTACCTTTCACAGAGTGGAGAGCAGGAGGTGGGACAATCCTGAACTGAAGGCAGAGCACTGGATGGGGCGTGGGAGCTGCCGGATTAACTTTTCATATTAGAAAGCTGGTGATTGGTTGCTAGGACCACCTCCTAGCAGCCAATCACCCTCTGATTAACGTGAAAAGTTTATTCAGACAGCTGTCTCTCTTCATGCAGTGCTGGTCCCGCCCCCAGTCCAGAATTGTTCCGCCATGCACTCTGATACTAACAGCGGCAGAAGCTGGGGACAAAAGCGTCAGCTAAATGGCGTGATTGCGGCAGTCCAGATAGAGCAGTAGCTCGGGCTGGACGTGGACTGTGGTCCGCCATTTCAACTGCTTTTATCCGTAGATGATCTTCACTGCATCTTAGAATCCTTAAAATCATTGCAAATAGCTACCACAAAAGTAATGGTCAACTGACCAATGGGAAGACAAGCAGAGCAGAGAAGGCAGGCTGCATTTTGTTGATCCAGGGGTTTAGTGAAGTAGGCACTTGGAGGTGGTTGTGTGTTACTAAACAAACCCAGGACCCTGCATTCACCATAGCTGGTCTCCCACAGTACACAGAGCATGGAAATGCATTAGTTTAGTAAATACTGTATAAACTGAAAATACCTTTCTTTATCAGCGGTTAGAGCAGTCTTGTGACTTCTATCAGTGTCTGGTTAAAGCTTGTAGGAGGAGTTTTCATTCTTATTTGACTGTCCCATGAGGCTGCAGGACCCCTGACCCTCTGTCTGGACAGAGCTGATTGGCCCTGTGCAGATCACATGCATTCTCCCAAGAAAAAAAAACTCTCTAGCAATACACACCAAACTGAGCATGTGCAACTTGTCCCCTAGCCTCTGTTCTATCAGGAGATGGATAGAGGGCAGTGGAAGAAGGGGAGGAACAAAGAAGACAGTATCAAACAGCCTTTTTACACAATGCAGATGATTAACCCCTTAGATGCCACAGTGAGTATAACAAGCATGCTTTACTGCATATTCACACTGATTTTACTGTTGTGGGTTTAGTAACACTTTAAGGGAGGAAAATAATTTCTCACCCTGTTGTTTCATGTATTTGTATCAGTAACAAACTGTTCAGTGCATTCAATCTTAGAGACGCATAATATGACCTTGTTTCAAACATTCCAATCATTTTCACACTCCCAGAGGTTACTCTAAGTCATTTGTATTGGTAAAGCGTTTCCAGTCCATACAGCACACAAAAGGCAATTACATACTGTGCATTCAAGCAGTATATGTCCAATATTCTCATTTTTTTTATGTGTTTCGTCGTTTTCACCCAGATCTTATGAGCAAAATGTCAATCATCTCAGAAAATTAAGAGGACTAACCCGTATCAGGATAGGTTCCTCTAGCACCCAAGGTGCTAAAGCTCTAAAAATACCCACTCTACTTTCTTTTTTTTCTTTTTTTTACTGCTCATTTTAGCCTCCTGTCACTGTCCCCACTCTATCCTCCAGTCTCTGATCACTGTCCCATACCCAATCCTAAACCCTCTAGAATTTAGTACTCACTGCACTCTTCAATGTCCTATCACTAACCTTACCTACCCCAATTACCCCATTCATTCTCCCTTCACAGGCATTGTTGATAAAGCATGAAGTTGTGTGTAGATGAGAAGACCACGATCCCCATCCCTATCGGTTGCTTCCTGTTTTCCCAGGTGTCCCATCTCAGGGTTGCTTCAGCTACTTTGTAGGTTGGATTTCCACTAGCGTTGCACCGACACCGGTATTGGTGCCAATACTAAGCATTTGCTCATGCATCGATTTTAGTATCGGAGCATTTGCATGAGTACAAGTAAGTAATCATGTACTTACTTGTTCTCATGCAAATGCTCCGATACTAAAATCGATACCTTTGGTTCTCATATATGGGAATTCGTATGCGTTTTTAACCGAAACGATTCGCACGACATGTAAACCTAAAGGCCTTTCTGTGGAACCCGATCATATATATGCATGCCGCACTGTGAAAAAGAGTCCTGTGGGATTTCAGTCCGGTTCAGGTGCATTTTCTAATCTCATTAACTACAATTCACATTGGAATTGCACCTGAACTGCTGAATGAAATCAAACCAGACCGGGCTTTGAAATTGCACTGCAAACTGGCCCAAACATATGTGAACCATTACAGTTCTTCATAATTATAAATGTAGCGCCCATCTCAATTTATGGGATGCTATATGTGCAAATTTAAGGGTGGTCTGAGCTAATAGTTTGGCTCAGACCTGTTTATATATTAAATTGCTTCTGCTCTAGGTACGGTGCTGCCTGACAGTATAGTTCCCTGTTGCCTGGAGATGGCGCTGTCGTCTTCGGCTCAGGTTGAACCACAGGGGGGTATCGCAGCGCTATTGGGTGTCCTCTCTCGGAAGCCGTGCAGTGGGCGTGGTCTACCCACTGTGCATGCTGGGAGAGGGTACAAAAGGGGCAGATGCCATTAGGCGTGAGGCGATTCCAGGGGGACCCCAAGGAGTTCGGGGGGACCTCTGGTCTAGTGAGCGTGTCTCGTGGCCCTCATGGCACGGGACACGTGTGATTGGTCTCAGGCACCTTTGGCTCAAGGCTCTACTGCTGTATAGTAGGCCCAGCTCTCCTATCGAGGGCCTACGCTTCGGAGAGGGATCCCAGGCTACCCGGTTGAAGGGGGCCCATCTTTAGGGAAGGAGTTCCAGGGGAAGATCAGTCCCGGTGGAGATAGCGACGATACTGCTATCTCGGGGAGAGGCCTGAAGGCCTACCTAAAGGGGGATCTATCATCGCTGACATCCGTGCTCCACTCCGGCTGCTAAGACTGCTCTCATAGGGACTATGAGCAATACCCACTCAGGCTTGAGTGGCGATGAAAGTGTTCTCTAAGCGTTGCGTGCCTGAACCTTCCCCTACTTGTCGTTTCTACTCTCTCTCTCTTCCAAGTTTTACCTCAAGAAAATAATAAAACCTTGCTGCTTAGGTTTTACACCTGTGTGGACATCAGCTTAATTCCAAAAAGGGACTTTCGCCTAGACAACGGAGACCAGGGATCCACTCTGGAGAGGTAACTCGCCGCAAGGCCCAAAAATCTAACACCGCTCGCCTCTCCATATCTGGAGTTGGACAACGGGCAAGTAGCAGGTGTGCCTTACTGCAAGAAAATTGATGGAGCAGAAGGATCTGTGTGCTACATAAAGAAACTGTAATCATTTTTCATTAGTCTAAAAAAATTGTGACACAACACTAAAAATAGGTATCGGTAATTGGTATCGGCGAGTACTTGAGAAAAAGGTGTATTAGGTGAAGTAAGGCATTTGTGCTGTCATTAGAGGGTTATTGCACAGCCCCTGCTGGTGATCCCAAGGCCGTTGTCTTTTATGCCTACCTGTAGCATAAAACAAGAACAAAATAATGTATCAGTAAGTACAATGCATTGTTGAGTACCCCAAAATGTTATGATCATCTATAGGTACTTTTATGATTACTGAAGAAATATCTGTGTGACCAGCCCAACAGCAAGAACCATAAAGGCTAAAATAATGAAAACATTTGACATTTTTTTTTTCTTTTGCTATTACCTATGCTAAAAAAATATTCTGCATCAACTTGGATAGATTTTAATGTGAGTT
The DNA here is from genome assembly GCA_029206835.1 of Rana muscosa. Taxonomy (NCBI): domain Eukaryota; kingdom Metazoa; phylum Chordata; class Amphibia; order Anura; family Ranidae; genus Rana; species Rana muscosa. Next base: position 499,666,582 of record CM055116.1, on the reverse strand, counting down.
ACACAATATCTATGATTTGCAATTCTTTTTTTTTTTTTGTTTTGTTTTGTTTTTTGTAACTGCATTATGTGAGGTCGTTTACTAAAGGGGTAATTTTCCCCTGAAAATACTTAACCTGATTTATTGGAATTTAAAAAAAATGAAACTTAAAAAGCACTCATTTAGCAATTCTGTCCTATAAATGGTTTCATGAGTAGATCACCATGCGCTTGTGTGACACGGGGAGAAGGACTCACACTAAAAACTGATTGTGGATAGCTAGCTCAGATTGCTAACTTTTCTAGTTCTGCATGGGAAAGAAATTCAATCATTTTCTTTTAAGAAACCCACAATGTTTAACTTTGCTTGTGATAATGTTTTAAAAATAAATAAAAAATTATGATATAAAAAGTAGTAGTGTGACCAAAAAAATGGAAAAAAAAGACCTGCAATATCCTATTATTTCCATGCTAGGAGGTATATTATTACCTACAATACAGAGAAGCTTTTCATACTTTTTGCAAAGCTTCAAGTCCAAGAGTGTTTCCATTCACTGATAGAATTTCATTATGATATAATTGTATATAAAAGTTTAAGTCCTGTAACCCATAGCAACAACATGTCAGTGCTGCCACTGATGAAGTGAATGTTTGTTGCTAAGGTTTACAGCACTTAACGCCCCGTTAATTAAATTTAGAATTGAATCAGTTATATAACATATGTATGTAATGCATTTCCAAGGATGTTGTAATTAAATTGTAGTTTTTGACATTTGAATAATATTTATTCCAATTGTGTGTTAAATACTTAAAAAAATTAGGCAGCCAAAGTGTTTAACCCTTGCAGCACTGGAGTCCTGGAGTTGCTTGCCATCAAAGACGCAATCTGCATAGATGAATAAAAAAGGGCTGGCAACTCGGTTGCTCTTGAATAAAAGTACTTTTTTGGTTACACGGGTACAGGCTATACGCTGACGCGTTTCGGCTAAGAAGCCTTCATCAAAGACTTCTCTATTCTGTTCATGTATGCTTTAACTCTGGGTAAAATGGTCTTCTCACAATCTGAAAAATCACCAATAGCTTTTAACTGGCCATAGAGTATGTGTAATATGTGTATAACATATTACACATATATTAAAAAATGTGTAAAAAAAAAAAAATCTATAGAGGCGGTGACTTTTTTGAATAAACCACTTTTTTTTTTTTTTTTAAGTCCACGGTGGTGCAAAAATCTAAACAGAAAAAACATGTAAGTGTACTAAAAACGTGCACGTGCAAACACACACAAAAAAGTGCACTTAAGGGTGTGTCTTTAGTCCACCCCCTGAAGGAGTATTACCTCTACCCTGACGGGACATAGGTTTACATGGTCTGCCTAGCCATAAGTCCTGGCAGACCCCGTTCTTCTAGGACAGCCAAAGCCATCCATCGAGTACTAGGTCAGGGGAGCTCTCCTGAAGAGAGACCCCCCAGAGGCAGGTGAGGAAGGAACCTAATGGCCACACATCCTCCCCCTGGACGTCAGGGTAAGCCCGAGAACTTGTACCCTTCATCCAGTGAAAAACACACACAAAAGTGAAAGGTGACAAATGTGGGAGAAACATCAATAAGAATAAAAAATTGGCCGTGCCTAATGTGCAGTGGCCTAGGCCCTATATAATAAGCCACTGTTACACATTTGGGGGTTGATTTAATAAAGGCAAAAGGGATGATCTTTTTGCAAGGCAATTTTTACTTTGCAAGGGAATTTTCCTTTAGCTAAGTGAGTGCGTGAAAATGAATTTTGCAAAGAATACCTAACCTAGTGCAAAGAAAATATAAAACATTTTTTTTTTTTTGCACATGATTGGATGATGTAAGTCAGTTCATCTCATTTACTAAGCTAAGAGTAAATTCCCATTTGCCTTTAGTAAATCAAAGTCTCTGTATAAATGTGATACATCAGTGAGCTATTTTTATTGTTCATGCTAAAGTATAAAAATGTACTTTGGGAATGTATTTTAAAACAGATGCGTTGGTTTTGTTACGCTCTGCGAGTTGCAAACCACTATGTACTATTCTAAGTGCACATTAGTTATTAAAAAAAGTGAAGTTCCTGGCAATCTTTCACATTGAAGCTATTTAAACACGAGCTGAAATCCAGGGAACCTCCTTCTGGTCGGGTGGTAATGATTTGCATATTTCTCATAACATAAGGACATAAGGAGACTTCTGACTGCCAATAGCAATTGAGGACTCCTCCTGCTTGTAGGAGAACTTTCCATTCAATGCACTGTAGCTGCTGAAACATCATTCAAATCATATTAGTAGTATAGTTCTTTGGGAGAGAAACTTTGTCATATTGTCTCTGCCTAGGGAAAAGTTTTTTTTTTTTTTTTAAAACATGAGAAGTGGAGAGGTCCTTGCACTGTTTATATGGATGCACTGTCTGCTGGCTAGCTACAAAGTCATAGCTACTACTGAGCCTACCACTGCAAGTAAGTATGTTTCTTTAGTTATTAATTGTCTCACTTCCGTCTCTTTCTATTATTTCAAAAGAATAGATTAGCAGCACTTTCCTGTAATCCAATCAGGTATTTTAAAGATTGTGTTTCATTCATATACTAAAGCTTGATTCAAACTTGTTGCATAAACTTTTTAATTATGTCTAAGCTGTTTTTTAATTTGCATGCAATTTACTCTTTTGTATAAAGGTACATAAAGTTAATAGGTAGACTTTTAAAGATATATATATATATATATTTTATTTTAAAGTTATTTTTTATGTCTTTCCCACATATGCAAATCATACTTCTAAAATCATGGAATGTACCAGTGTTCTTGGCTTGCATGTGTGCTCTCATAGGAAAACTTTTGTGAACTCATAATAGGAGGAATGTATTGCATTTCCTTTTGAAGTTAATGCCAGATATTGTAATAGACCGAATGGCATGTTAGGGAGAATGTCTGTTCATTTTATATGACCTGGAAAAATTTTTTTAAAGCAAAGAACACTGCTGTGCAGTATTCAAAAGCAAGCGGGCATAATCAGTTCCTTAGAGTCAGATTTATGGTGGCCATACACGCTTCAATTTTATTATCTGATTGATGTATGATTTGTTCAAATCTATTAAATCAGCAAGCAATCGAATAGCCATAACTTTTCTTCTGATCAGTTTAGATTAAACTTAGATTGTATCCAATCAAACTAAGCACTGAGATACGTTGGTCATGCATACAATCATATCTTGATTGATCAGATTATGAGATTGCATTGTGGAAACAGATGTGAGCGATAACTTATGATCGTAAGTTTGGAATGTTTCTTAACTATTAAACAAAATCCACTTCCATGTGTATGTCGTATTGAATGAACGGGTTGTTGACTGTAGATGGTTTATTCTTATTTGAGATTGATTGGAAAAAAAATCGATCAATAAATCGATGCGTGTATGGCTACCAATAGGCTTCATTTAGAGTTGTGGTTGGGGGGGTCGCGATCAAGCTGCGTTTTGCTGCCTGCCAACCGCAATAGGCAGCAGATGGGGGTGTTTCTACGTCAGGGCAAATTTCTCCGGACATGTAGCGATTGGCAGGTACAACACCACAGAACCCTACACATTACACAGTCAAGAAAATAGGGAAGCTCTGCAAGTGCCCCACATCCGCATACAATGGTTGCTATTGCGGTGCGCTTGTCAGCAAAAGTGGGCTTAAAGCAGACAGCGAGGAGGCATCACATTGCTTCCTTACTGCTTGTCAGTAAGATTGGGATTGGGCTCCATAAGAAAGGGAGATTTAGACGCATGTCTAAATCTACCCCAAGACTCTTTTCACACTGAGGCAGTTTTCAGGCATTTTAACGCTAGAAATAGCGCCTGTAATACGCCTAAAAACTGCCTCCCATTCATTGCAATGAGTGCTTTCACACTGGGGTGGTGCGCTTGCGGGACATTAGAAAAAGTCCAGCAAGCAGCATCTTTGGGGCGGTTTGGGAGCGTGGTGTTTACCACGTTCCCAAAGCGTCCCTGGCCATTGCAATGAATGGGCAGCGCTTCGGAAGTGCTGCAACACGGGAGTCTATAACCCCTTCTTTGGGGTTAAAAGCGCTGTGCTAGCAGCCGAAAAGCACCGCTTAAACTGCGGTAAAGCTTTCAGTGTGAAAGCAGCCTTAGGGAGATGTGATTTACTGTGCACTGTTTAATCTAAAAATCTTATTAAATACATTTGCAATTCATTATACTCAACTGCGTGAAAATCTCTGACAGAAAACTTCCTGGCAGAGTAAACTGGTGCAAAAATGGGGATAAATTCTGGACAGCCGCACTCCAAAAAAGTTTTTGCCTTTTATTCAAAAATGGACATCAAAAATACATGCCACAGCAGAACAGAACGGACAGAAGAGCTGATGCGTTTCACACCAAGTGTGAAACGCGTCAGCCAAATGCCAAATGTCACTGACACCCACTGTGGATCGCAAGGGCAGTGTGATTTAATAGCGATGTGGGAAACACACACGGATCGCGGGCTTCCTGCACCACATTCTAGCGTGAACCAAAGCTTAGGATTAATAGCTACTTCCATCAAAACCTATTCACAAAGGTAGGGGAAAGGATTAAATGGGGTTTCATGACCCCTATTGCTCTGTTAAATATACCATTGAAAGTGTTTTATCATATCTGTTAGAAAAGTGAAAACAAAAAGTAGTTGTTCATGTATCCAGAAATATTGTGAGCTTATACCTTCCTTTATTCTCTGTCTTGGGACTGTTATCATTTAGCATTGTTCCCTGCTATCACCATCGACTATAAAACATCTCTCCCTGTTATGAAGAAGAAAGGGAGGAGTTATGTAGTCCTAACACACTCCGTGTCCTAGGGTGACAATTCTGCTCAGTACAGTTCTCACCTTAGCACAGGAAGTGTGTTAATGGCAGGATTATCTGGCTAAATGAAAAGAAAACAGCGGAGGAGAAAGACAAACCAATGCAGCCACCACATCTTAAAGCAGAGCTCCACCTATAAGGGGAAGTTCTGCTATAAAACCTCCCCCTCTTCTCTAAATGGCACTTTTTTTTTTAGGGGGGGCGGGGGCGATGGGGGAACGGGTACCTGGTTTTGGCAGATACCCACTCCCACTTCTGCTCTGATTAGCTGCAGTAGGTTTTGAATGCAGTGTGGGAACAGGGCCTATTTCACACATATGGCATATGAGTTAAGGACTGCATGTGCAGCTCAGCTCACATCGCCGCCACTGTCCCTGTGTCACAGGATGATGGTCTCATGCGCATGCGCTGGAGTGACATCATCCCACGCTGCCCAATAAAGACGGCCGAGGACAGGCACCCAGAAGAAGATGCCGGTGCTGGTGAGGGACGGGGACCGTTTAGGAAAGTTACGTTTTGATCCCTTTATTTTAAACATTCCTCTAAGTGCTGTGAAATAAAATTTCTTAACAGTAGAACTAAAGGTAAACATTTTTTTTTTCGTTTTGGATAAAGTGGAGATTAGAACCCCCTGTCAGGTTTTTCTCACTGTCTGTGCCCCTGTTAGGGAGATTCACCCTCTTTATTTGATCTGGTGACCATTATCACTATCAGTGAAAGTGAAAGAAAATCCCGCATTTTAGGTTGTCATTTAAACAGGAATAGATGGGAAATCTTCCAAAGTGGATGACAACCAGGGATTCCCTCAATTTAGAGGGATTTACGCTCATTTCCTGTTTGACTATCAGACAGGAAGTAAAAGGAAATCTCCCCAATGGGTCACAGATGGCAAAAAAAAAAAAAAAACCTAACCTTACTCTTTAGATCTAATGTAAATGCAGGATTAGTTTAAATATGTAAAATGTAAATATTTGTGTGTTTCCCTAAAGAAGGATAATTCGTCTTTCCAATAAATAAGACATATTTTACCAGAATATGTCTTATTTACATAGGGAGATTTACTAAAACAGGTGCAGTCAGAATCTAGTGCAGCTGTGCACAGTAGCCAATCGTCTTCTAACTTCAGCTTGTTCAATTAAACTTTAGCAATAAAACCTGGAAGCTACATTTTCAATCGAACTGCTATCGTTTCACACGTTAAATCTAGTTTAAGCAGCTGCCAATTTTTTTTTTTTTTCAAGCAATAAAGGCGAGTTCCTCTGATAATCCCTCTGATGACTGCAGCAGAGAAAACACAGTGGGGGTTTTGGGAGGAGCAGGGCTTTGAAAGACAAGCTGAAAAATGTGACCGATGGTTACCTTACTACAGCTCAGTCATGAACAGCGTCTAACCTAACATAAGGTCATTGTGACTCCACCCGGCCTCACACCCCCTTTTCTGACTGGCTGATAGGCTCATTGCGAGCAGCATGAGTGGGCTAGTCCAAAAAGCTCTTGGCAACTATTGTTACATGAACAACTCCGTCACCGCTCTACTCTCCCTCCATAGCCTGGGGAATGTTTATGTTCTTCTATGTGCACATTCATGCTTCCTAACCAACACTCACATGTCGGAGGAAAACACTGGAAAGGTTTCTTTTAAAGAAAAAACTTTTCTTGCTGTAACTATAAAAACAAATTACGCTACACAAAGACTGTGTATGATAATGGGCGCCTGCGCAAATCCAATAATACTGTATGAACCGTTTAGAGTCTTTCAGCTAAGAAAAGCTAAATAATATGTATTAATGTAAGGGACCTTAGATTGTAAGCTCCTTGATCGTAGGGAATGATGTGAATTTATAATATATATATGTAAAGCACTGCGTAAATTGACGGCGCTATACAAGTACCTGAAATAATAATAATAAATAATGAAACCCCAATTAGAAGACAAACCGTGCTCATCGAAATCAATATCATCGAATCAATTTACAATAAAAAGTGCTCTACTAAAAAGCTAAAATAACGTGAATTACATATATATATATAAAAAATACATGAATAAATTCATAAATATATACATTAAAAATATATAGAAATGATGAAAGACGTGACAACAAATAAAGTGCTTATTTTAATCCAAAAAAGAGGGCTTTATTTACATAAATGAAGATCCTTAGACCCCTTTCACATTGGGGCCACGGGCGCGTTAGTGCTAAAGTGACGCTCGTTTTAGCGGCGCTTTATCGCTGTTTAAGTGGCGCTTTTCGCCAGTAAGCGGGGCGCCTTTAACACCAAAGGCCCGTGTTTCTGCGCTTCCGAAGCGCTTTTCAATGGGCATGGCGTTTTGAGAGCGTTAAATACAGCTCTCCCAAACTGCCCCCAAAGTTGCTGCTTGCAGGACTTTTCCTAACGTCCCGCAAGCGCACCGTCTCCAGTGTGAAAAGTCACACTGAAATGAATGGGAGGCGGTTTTCAGGCGCTATTTCTAGAGCTAAAACGCCTGAAAACTGCCTCAGTGTGAAAGGGGACTTATGGTTCGCAACAGAGTGCTTGCTGTGATTCTCCAATATCTATCTATCTACTATCTGTGCCACTCCAATGGAAAAAATCATGGTCCTAGGTGAAAACACTCTGAACTTACCAGAAATATTTGACCTCTTTTCTCAAAGAAGGTCAACACAGCTTCAGGTAAGTGTATCCCCAAATAGCAGTTATGGTTATTCCTCCATCGTTGTCGTGGGCTCTTTTGGATGATTATAAATCAACACATCCTAAAAGGCATGGGATCGCAGGTCGCATAACCCCTCCTCCCCCTAGCTTACCCAAAAAAAACACTGAGAGCAAACATTTGGCTTAAAAAATAAACCCGGCCAGGTGTGTTCTAGAATATTCCACAGGTCACATGTTTTACCTGGTCCATTCAGGTAACACCATAGCTCCCAACTGTCCCGGATTTCGAGGGACTGTCCCTGATAAGGAACAAAGTCCCTCTGTCCCTCTTTCCTCCTCATTATTTTTTTGGTAAAATAGTGGTTTTTTTTGTTTTTTTTGTATAATTCTCATTTAAGAGGGCTTGGCAGGGGTGTGTGTCCTATGCCAACATATGCTTGCTAATAGGTGTCCCTTGTTCCCATCTCAAAAAGTTGGGAGGTATAGGTAACACCTGTGCAGGTAACTCAGAAAAAAATTTAAGAGAGACAGTACCATATATTACAGCAAGCAGTAATATGTATATTTATTTAAACATAAAGGCAGGGGAGGGGCAGCAGCCGTGAACCCATGCACGTGGGCACAAATAAATTGCGTCCCCTTAAGTCATTCCTGAATTTTTAAACAATCCTTTGTAACCCTCATTTCCCCCTCAAGGGGGTGACATAAAAGATTCCCTCATAGTGTAGTATTTCAAATGTTTATTGGCAAGTAAAAAAATTGCACTTACACTTTACAAAATAAAAACGAGCATCAATAAGGAACTGAAGAACGCCGGTTTACGCTCCACCTTTGCTCAAGAAGCCGGAAATAATGTGTCCTAAAAACTCACACCCTAAACGTTTCATCCGTCTTCCGTCATCAGGGGTCACCAATGGTGACTTTCCAGGACATGTCATTTTCTGCTTCTGGAACGCAGGTGGAGCGCAAACCGGCGTTCTTCAGTTCCATATTGATGCTCAGTTTAATTGCGTAAAATGCAAGCGCCATTTTTATTACTCTGCAATAAATATTTGAAATACTACACTATGAGGGAATCTTTTATGTCTCCCCCTTGCAAAAGAGGTTTACAGAGGATTGTGTTAAGATACAGTAATGCCATTCAGGATATGTTCATTTGTAATCATCCAAAAGAGCCCAGGACATCGATGGAGGATTAACCATAACTACTATTTGAGGATACACTTACCTGAAGCTGTTTTGACCTTCTTGAAGAAAAGAGGTAAAATATTTCTGGTAATGAAGAGTGTTTTCACCTGGGAGCATGATTTTTTCCATTGGAGTGGCACAGATTCGTTTTTTGTATAACACTTTTTATTGTGATTGATTTGATGATATTGATTTTGATGAGTGCGGTTTGTCATTTAATTGTGGTTTAACACAAAAGCCCTGTACACACGATCAGTTTGACTGATGAAAACCGTCCGATGGATTGTTTTCATCAGACAAACCGATCGTGTATGGGACCCATCAGTCTTTTTTCCATCGGTTTTAAAAAATAGAACATGTTTTAAAATTATCTGATGGATAAAAAACCGATGGCAATTTCCGATCGTCTGTGGGGAAATCCATCAGATAAAAAACCCAAGCATGCTCAGAATCAAGTCGACACATGCTCAGTAGCATTGAATTTCATTTTTCTCAGCTCATCGGAGTGTTTTACGTCACCACGTTTGGAACGGTCGGTTTTTTGACTGATGGTGTGTAGGCAAGACTGATGGAAAACAGTTTCATCGGATTTCTGATGGACAAATCCATCAGACGAAAATCCATAGGATATCTGATCTTGTGTACAGGGCTAAAGACTATGGTTTTGTGAGCAGGTCATTTATAATAGTTGGAGACTGTAGAACGCTAGCCATACACTGAGGCTCGGTTCACACTGGCGCTGTGCGTCCCTGTTCTCTGTTTTAAGGACGAACCATGACCAAATCTTTGCCTGAATTCAGCCCTGAAACGGAGCCAAAGACGCACAGCGTTTCTGTGCAGTGTGCTCCGCAGCCGCAATGGATATATGTGAACCGGCTCCATAGAGAGGGAAACCCGCATCCAATTCGAATAGATGCGAACCCGGCCTAAAGCCTAGTACACACAATATTTTTTTTGTTCAACCCAGCAGGCTGAACAAAAAAAAAAACTGGCAGATCGCTGTACTAACATAAACAATGTTAGCACAGTGACCTTGCCCACTGTACTATTGTGTTCTGACAGGGGGACTGTCCCCGCCAGAACACACAGGTCATCACTACCAGCCAAAGAATTGGATGCCGGTTGGATACTAGTTTTCCAGCATGCTCGTTCGACAGAAGCTGGTCGTGAGATCGGCTTCTGTTAAACAGGCAGCTGTACACACAGGCTGATTGTCAGGCGTTTCTACTGTGCCGGCTGATTTTACCCAATATTCGGCCTATGTGTACCCAGCATTAGTCTGCCTTGACATTTGAGCAGAGTGATTTTTAGGTTTTTTTATTTGAGCATTTTTGTGAGCACATATGAGTGTTTAGGGAACCAATATTACATGTACTGTATATTCAAGCTTGTTTCAGCCAATATAAAGCACTAGGGGGAGGGGACCAGTTCTTTCAGGCTTACAAAATACTTTGGGAAAAGGGAAGTATAGTGTACATCACTCCAAGACTGTCTGCAAATTAAAGATCTCTTGATACTACTGTGGCAACAAGACTGGGTGCCTGCCGAGGTCCGCAACCTGAAAAATTAATGCAACTAAGAGAGAAAGCGTCACATCCAGAGATGAAGAAAAATTTGTTTGTTTATTGTAGAGTCAAAGGTTTAAAAAACATGACACATGAGGGATCTACACTGTTCATCAGACGCGTTCACACAAAGTGCTTAATCATTGCTTATGATTAAGCACTTTGTGTGAAATGCATCTGCTGAACAGTGTGGATCCCTCATGTGTCATGTTTTTTAAACCTTTGACTCTACAATAAACCAACAAATTTTTCTTCATCTCTGGATGTGCCGCTTTTTCTCTTTGTTGCATTAATTACAAAATACCTTAACGACGACTGCAAAATCACTCAAAAATGTTTGTCTCTTTAGTTTACATGTGTTTCAGTATATGGGGCCAAAAATGCCAATACCTGTCTCAAAAGTAGCTCATGTAGCTCTTTAGGCATCGGGCTGCCGGCACCAGAGTGCTCATATGTGAATAGCCACCTTTGAAACCATGTATTTAGGATGCTGGAAGTTTTAGAGCTTTGAGCTAAAAAAATGCTCAGGTGGGAATAGGGCCTAAGGCGCTCTGGTACAAGCTTTTCAGGGGTCAGGCCCCATTCACACCTCAGCTTCTTGTAGCTCAATGCCTGATGCTCCTGAAGCTATATCAGCTACATCTGAGCCAGGTTTGAGCTTTTTTGGCCCCATAGACTTCAATAGAAACGCCTGAAAATGTATGAGCAGTTTTGAGCGTCTTTTCAGGAGTTCTAGGAGAGAAGAGGCTGCAGTGACCAGTCTAGCAGCATGGGAGAGTCTGCGGAATCAAAGGACTGGGTAAATAAAGCTGCTTTACCCAGTCCTTGAAGCATAAATCACCATTTAACCCTGGCAGTGTGAGCACAATGCAAGGGAGGACTTTTACTTTTCCGGGAGTTTAGCTTTATAGATAACTGCATGATCTTTACACTTTCCATACCTTATTTTTATTTTCCTCCCTGCTCTTCCCACAGGGAACATTTTCAGATTAATCCATCTCACATTTAGCACCTGGAACTCTGCCTAGAACGCTGGGTCTGCCTCCTGCAAACCAATCTACTAGAAAACAATTTCTAATAAGTAGGCTTAATTCACACGGATTGTGCATGTTCTCCCAGTGCTTGCGCGGGATTTGAGTACTCTGGTTTCCTACAACACTGCAAAGACATACTGGTAGGTTAATTGGATCCTGTCTAAATTGGCCCTAGTATGTGTATGCATGCATGTGAGATAGGGACCTTAGATTGTAAGCTCCTTAAAGCGGAGTTCCACCCAAAAGTATAACTTTTGCTTATTTGTCTGCTTCCCCCCTCAGGTGGCACATTTGGCACCTTTCAGGGGGAGGGGGGATGGGGACCTGTTTTTGACAGGTACCCTGTCCCAACTTCTGTCGGACCTCGCTGCGGCTCCTTCCAATTGGAATGTGCAGCGTGCATGCCCAGTAGAGAACCGGGCTTGAAGCCGAAAGACTGCACTGCCGGGTCCCCTTGTTGGTGGCTGCACCCGACAGCCGATCCAAAGATCAGCTGCGGTGCTGACATCGTGGGCATCCCTCAACAGGTAAGTGTCCATATATTAAAAGTCAGCAGCGACAGTATTTGTAGCCGCTGACTTTAAATTTTTTGTGGAGTGGGCAGACCTCCGCTTTAAAGGCAGGGACTGATGTGAATATACAGATATGTAAAGCACTGCGTAAAGTGTTGGTACAACTCAAATTCCTGTTATAAGTAAAGAAATGCATAATTCATAAACAGAGAAGTAGCAAAGTGCAGTAACCTCTAACAATCAGAATCCACCTCGTGCTAGTCAAAATCGGTTGCTATAGGTTATTGCAATCTGTTTATAGCAAAGTGCTTCTTGTGCTCTTTAATAAATAAAAGTCGCAATAAGGAGAATGTGGATCTCCAGCTGTTGTGGAACTTGAAGTCTCAGAATGGTCGCCGCTAAACCCCTCAACAGCTGCAGTGACCCAGGCTCCTGAAGTTGTGTAACATTTTCCATAGAAATCAACACCCATCATAAGACGTCATTTACCCAGAGGTGGAATTTTTATGCAAGGTCAGCACACGTATCTACTCAGAATATTAAGAGAATAAAGCAAATACAAGTTCCATGGATTGGCATGAAATATATGCCCTTTAATAACCCATCACTCATATGCGTATCTTTGAAGTGAAATCTTGGACAGCAGACAGTGTATCTTAGAAAGCGAAGAGTAGATCATTATCTAACTGGTGGGCTGATTCTGTTTGATCTCTCTGATAAATAAATTACAGGTTGGCAAGCACATGTCTACAATTTCCAATAATACCATGTTGGTAAAGAACAGCAAGTAAGACTACAGAACAAGCTTAAAGTTGTATTCAGATGGACTTTTTGTATATCGAATGTCTTATATGACATTTTCTGTTTTAAATGAAATATTCAATAAAAATATTGAAACAAAAAAAAAAGAACAGCAAGTAAGGAGGATTAAGTGCCAACTATCCAGCTTAAAATGTAATGCACAGTTGACTAATATATATATATATATATATATATATATATATACACTGTATATATATATATATATACACCAATGCTGACCTCAAATACCAAAAAGCAATTACTATTAAAATTTTAAATTTCATAAAAATGTATATTGTTAATGTAACTTAAAGAAAGCTATTTTTTTCTACACTGAACAGTGTGTTTTAAAAAAATTAGGACCCCTTTTTTTCATAGGCAGTTTTATTACGAAGGTTAAATAACCCTTTAACTGTCAGGAGCTTAAACGCATTACAGGATAACCCCAGGAAGTATCATCAAAAAAGGACTTTGTGAGATGAGCATAGCTCTAAACTTTCTGAGATGGGAAAGAGGGACAACTTTTAGCACAAAGTGGGGGTTATTTACTAAAACTTGAAAGTGCAAAATCTGGTGCAACGCTGCATAAACACCAATCAACTTGCAGGTTTTATTGCCAAAGCTTGAAGGAGTTGTAAAGGCAGAAGGTTTTTATCCTAATGCATTCTATGCAATAAGATAAAAAAAAAAATTATGTGTGTAGCAGCCTCCCCAGCACCCCCTAATTACTTACAGGAGCCCAATTTCTCCCAAGCGGTGTCCACGAGTGTCTTAGAAGTCCGGGACTTTCCTTCTGATTGGCTGAGACACAGCAGCGGCGCCATTGGCTCTCGCGGCTGTCAATCAAAGTCAGCTAGCCAATCAGGGGAGAGAGGTGGTGTGTCCGGGGCTCCATCTCTGAATGGACACAGGGAGCTGTGACTGGGCTCGGTGCCCCCATAGCAAGCTGCTTGCTGTGGGGGCACTCGACAGGAGGAAGAGGCCAGAAGCAGTGAAGAGGAACCCGAGAAGAGGAAGATCCAGGCTGTTCTGTGCAAAACCAACTGCACAGGGGAGGTAAGTATAACATGTTTGTTATTTTTATTTATTTTTAACTAGACGTTACAATCACTTCAATTGAACAAGCTGAAGTTAGAAGCTGTTTGGCTAAGATGTGCAGCTGCACCAGATTCTGAGTGCACCAGTTTTAGTAAATCCCCCCCCCCCAAATTTGTAGGCAAAGGACACGTGCCCTGCCATGCCGCCAGTTATGTTACCTATGATGGATTAATAAGTAAAAATTGATTGTCCAAACAAGTAGTCTCCATACTTTCTACACAAAGGGTCAGTTTACTGTCCTTCAGACTTCAGGGGGGCCAGACTGTACCTAGTGGGAATAGAAAATTCCACATCTTTGGTATTACGGGGAGAAATTATTGGAATCAGTGGGAGGAATAGTGCAACATCCTTGGTGTTAGTGGCAGGAATTATGCCCCATCAATGGTGTTAGTGGCAGGAATTATGCTACATCAATGGTGTTAGTGGGAGGAATTATGCCCCATCGATAGTGTTAGTGGCAGGAATTATGCCCCATCGATAGTGTTAGTGGCAGGAATTATGCCCCATCGATAGTGTTAGTGGCAGGAATTATGCCTCAAGGGCTGGGTAAAGTTAAGGAAAGGGCCGCATTTGATCCCAGGGAAAGAGTTTGGAGACCACTGGTCTGAATCCACAAGTGCTCTCTTCATCACTGTGCTTCCTTTAGACTGGCTTTTTAAAACAGTAATACGATTATAAAAAGGTTTGTGTGAAAGGTTTATTTTTTTGTAACACTTTTGGTACTTAAATATTACATTTATTTTAAAGTTCTACACATCTGTCCAAAAAGAGAGACAACTGAGAAGGAAAGTGGGACAGATTAATTTGATTCAAGAAGAAGGACATACCCTTCAATTTAGGGACAGTTGGGAGGTATGGATAAGTGTCCTGTCAAAATGACCCATACCTCCGTGCTGCCTTTTCCAAGATACAGTTCTCCAAAAATCCTGATGACAGCACATGGGTACCCTTAGCTGATTACTTACAATCAAATAAAATTCTACTGCAGTGCCTAATTCCATTCAAATAATGTCAGAGACCAGAATCAGAATGCACAAAGACCAAAAGCAGCCAGCTAACAGTGCAGGGTTTTCGGTAGGCTACATGTCAGAAAGAACTGTATGAAGGTAATTGGAATTAAAATATTACACTTACACCCTGTGGTCCTTTTCAATACTTACAGGAGTTCTTATGTAACAGTGCTTGTTACCTCCACTAAACAATTCAGTTGGGGTTAACTTACTAAAGGAGAATGTGTTTTACTTTCACTGAAGCTGTATTCACTTTAATTATCCAGAAGCAATAGAAAGTTCTATTTGTTAAATTCCACCGAACACAACTAGGTGTTCAGAGGTAACTCAGGTTTACTTGTCAAGGTGAAAAATGTAAATGTTTCATAAACCACCTCTACATAACTTTTTCCAGAACGCTAACAATTCCAGACAAATTACTATACTACTAGTTCTATGTGTTTTTTTTTTTTTGTTTTTTTTTTGCATTTCCTGTCTTTCATTTATGCTGCAGAAAGCCTGTTCCAGAGAAGTTTATAGCTCATTAATCTTTATAGCCAGCAGTCTTTCATGGAAGGATGTGTTGAATTTGTAGAAATCATCATTAACTGAAAGTTATAAAAAGTCATATATTAGTAGCCATAAAATGAGCAGATGACAGCTTTATGGGGCTTTGACTTTTTCACTGTGAGTGCGAAATTGCAGACACGAGATTCAGTCTCACAGTTGCACCATGGGGATCCTAAGGTGGCACTTCTCTGTTTATGGAACATCTATGAAACATCTATTGTGGTGCAAGGCAGGAAAGCTGTCAACAAAACTGCTTTCATGTTCACTCAGTTTTCACGTGCTTCATTTGGCAGTTTTTAGATAGTGTCAACAGTGCTTGATTTATGGGAACATTGCACTCTTAAGTTAAGAACAACTAGCAGTTCTTGGAAAGTGTGCCTCCAGAGAAATAGGTCTGCCAAGTCAAACGCTCACAGCTAATTATCTCCTGCAGTCATCCTGCAAAGCAAGTATGTACAGTTCAAGTCTGCTAACAGATATGCAGGAATGTTAAAATCTCTTCAAAACAATTACAGGCAAATTGACATGACCCCTAAAAAGCAATTCTGTAAGGACAAGTTCACTTCTATAATTTATATTATTACAGGTGCTTGTATATATATAACATATATGTCATAGTTTGTACTGGCAATTTATGGATGATGATGCCAATGATTTTTCACATACTTTAACACATTCTAACAGCTAGCAAGCATCATATAAATAGATTGTAACCTTACAGTGGATAGGCTAGCACTGTTTATAAATAAAGCTAATTTGGTAGGTCTGTTTATTTCCACAATGATGGAAAAGATGGCATTGGAACAGTACTGGAAAATGAAATCAAATTCCAACTGTCACTTTTTTTGCGGAGATTGGCAATAAAAATTACAATATTCTTGTACAACCTCTGTATAATCTCCTATAGATTTACCAAAACTATTCAAGAACTTACCTAAACCATCAAATCAGGCTGACTGTTAGTAGTTCTAAAGGAGCTTGTACCTTTAGATTGGAACATGTGTGGTCATCTATAGGAATGGTCAATTTTTTTTCAAATTTACTGTTCTTTTGATCTACAGTTTTTTAAATGTGGCCTTTATTAACCTCCCTGGCAGTATTCCCGAGTCTGGCTCGGGGTGGAATTTCAGTACCATAAGCGGTAACCCCGAGCCAGACTCAGGCTGCATCGCAGGATACAGGGAAAGTTACTTATCTTGTCCCCTGGATCCTGCGATGTCTCCCCGCTGTGTGTGGGAGCTGTCTTCTCGCTCAAATCACACACAGTGCCGCCGAGCTCCGTTCCCTGCGATGTAGCGGCGCACGGGGGTCGGAGATCGGCACCAAATTCAAAAGTAAAAACACAATACACATACAGTATACTGTAATCTTACAGATTACAGTACTGTATAAAAAAAATACACATCCCCTTTGACCCTAGTGGTCTGTCCAGTGCCCTGCATGCACTTTTATATTATAAATACAGTTTTTTCTGCCTGGAATTTGGAGATTGTCCATAGCAACCAAAAAGTGTCCCTTTATGTCAAAAGTGGTTTTAGACCAGCTAGAAAACAGCGATAATAAATTAGAATCACTCGCAGAATTGAGCGATAGCGATTTGTGGGGAAATTCGTCATCAAACACTGAAAGTAATGACAGCGACAATTCTGCAACTGAGCAAATTTCTGTGTTTTTGATTTGATTACATTATTGAATAATTTTTATTATTTTTATATTATTATTTGTTATAATTATTTATAATTATTTATTATAATATAATTTATGATTTTGTGTTTCAAACTTTATCATACCCGGATGTCTACTAGACTCTTGGTTTGGACAGATTTAAGTGAGTTATTCCTAAGAATTACAGGCCTACAATATAAAACGCCAAATTTCCATGCAAAATAATTGTACCGCTTTCTGCACCTAAAATCTGAAAGAATCATACCGCCAGGGAGGTTAAGAACATCACAAATATTAGTGATTCATACACTAATCTCTTGAGGTTATAATCTTTGAGATCGTGGTTGCCGATTTGAATCTTGTTAGTTCCGGAATTGTTCCATCTGAAACTCTTCACTCATCACTGTTTTCTATAGCCAACTGTACTTTTTTTTTTTTTATTGTGTAAAAAGAAGTCTTATAGTCTACCAAATAAATTTTTGCTTAACTCTTAGCATTCCACTGCCACTAAGAGATAATTGTTGACTGTGTGTCTCACTATCCTTATCACTATACTGTAATGGAATGTGCACTGCATGCCCAGTAGAATGTGCTATAATGAGGGGCTTTAAAAATTTAAAAATAAGTACCATACCTATAAAAAGCCTTATAGTTAAAGGCAAAATTTTATTGGTGTACATCTGTAGGATGAATTTCTGTACAGCTGCCAGATTTTAATGTATTGATTTGTAAAGACCTGTGAGTAGATATACGCAACCTAGAGGTCAATTTTCACAACCACAGCTCTACCTATTCCTACCTCTGTTGGCATAAGCATTGATTGGTGATGCAGCTAATTCAGTATCATTAAAGTACAAGATATACTATGCATGCAATCAGTACATGCCCTGCAAATAAGCTGCTGAATCAGCTTTTGGAAGTTCACAGGGTTGGGAGATAAGAATAGTAACATTAATCTGTTAGATGTAGAAATTCACTTTGGTTGTACAACAGGTCAAAAGGTTTATTTAAGAAAAAAAAAATTCACTGGTAAATAAATTACAATATTACAACTTACAACTTAATTACAACATATGCATGTGTACACTTTGATCATAAAAGATCTGTATTACAGTGAACAAAGCTTTCATCTGTGTATGGCAATATTGCAGGATATACTGTAGGTGCAAATAATTAAACTGAGCTTTTTAGGAGCTACACAAATCCATACCACTACATGCACATATCTCATTTGTGCTGGGCATTAAAATGCCTGCTGCAGCTGTTTACCAAATCAGCCAATGGAAAAAAAAAAATTCAAATGCAGTCATTCAGCAGTAACACAACAAATGAGATCTGAAATGTGTGCCCAGAAAACTATTTGAACTAAAACTTGATTTGCGAACTTTAGGGCTATGTAGGACTTGTCTGTTGAGTTGGTCAAAGTAAGATATTTTCTTGTACTGGACAAAAGATCTGCCTGTTCATGGCCAGATCTATATGTACCAGCGCTTTAATCATGTTATTTCTGGGTGGAAATGTAAATACGGAGGGCAAACAAAGTACTTCTATATTGGAAAAGCGTTTGCACGCATAACATAAGGTAATTACTCAGAATGTCCTGTCAACTGTATCGTATTCATAAGAAATGGTGTCTGCCTCAGGCTAAATCTGTAAATCGAACATTCTCATTGTCCAAGAGTTAGTAAAACATAAAAAAAAAAAACTGTAAAAAAAAAATGTTTTTTTTTTTTAATATTAGAGAGTCACTTTCTTGCATTAGACGGGAAAGAGTTTGACCACCACTGCCTTTTCACTTTCTCACATTTTACTGCCATATATCTATTCTGTTTGAAGTTCAGGTAATTGGAAATGAATGACTGGTTTAGTAAATTATTAACCGTGTGTGTCTTATCAGCATTTCCTAGTAAGTTAAGGCTGCCCTAGACTGGAGAAGGGTGAGACAAGCAAGCAAAATCTGAAGTCTGGAGGGAGATCAGTGGTGGAAGAGAGCAGTATAGATTGACCACTGATTGAAAAATAGATTGAGCCCTAGTTCATATTGGTGCGTTTATATACTGTAGTGCCAACAGTTTACACAGCTCTTTACAACATAAAGGCAGACAGTAAAATTACAATACAATTTAATACAGCAGGAATCAGAGAGCCCTGCTCGGTAGAGCTTGCAATCTAAGAGGGAGGTTCTAATATGAAACAGCTAAAAATTGACACACAGAAAACAGCTGACAAGCATAGTTACATGTTTACATGTTTAATGCCATGCTTAGTAGCATATATTCATAATTGTACTTTATTTGACAGTTGCAAATATCGTCGGGAAGAAAACTGATTTCAAAGACATTGAAAGCAAATTTGCACTGCGCACTCCGAATGAGCCAGATGAAGACACCTGTTACCTTATCCCTGGACAAGAACACTCTATTGCAGAATGCAACTTCAACCAAACAAGTAAAACATTTGTGGTTATACATGGATGGACGGTAAGGGAATATTTTTTTTAGACCTTAGACATTGTAAAATCTATTAAGGGCCAGTTCACAAAGAATGTGGTGTGGAAAAGGCGCTTTTCGTATCTTTTTCCTGCACCATGTTCAAAATGCACCGCTTTTAAATAGATTGCAAACACAGTGCGTTTTCAGGTGCCAGATCACATGGTACTGCAGTAGAATGAGGTTTGGTGCAGAGCGTTTTTCAAATGTAGTGCATGTACTACTTTTTGTGCAGTCCAGTGTGATTTGGCAGCCCATTGAATTGCAGTGGCTGCCAAATCACACTGCAGGGGTATGCACAGGAATACATGATGCACATTCCTGTGTGGTTCTGGTGTGAACCAGTCCTTGCGCTGTGTATATTGTGCAAGCATGTAAGTGTTATACTACACAATGAGCCTTTTTTACTAAAGGAGATGTTCATTTTCACTCAAACATAGTATGACTATCCACTTCAATTATCCAACCATGTGAAAACGACTTGTTTAGATGCACTCTAAGATATTACATACTTATAAAATAAGTATAATCAAAGTGAAAATTCATATCATGCTTGAGTAAAGATTACCAACTCCTTTAGTAAATCAGCCCAAGCATATCTTAGTCAGATTTAGGTGAATAAGTAATCAAATTATTATATCCAATGAGAGGATCAAGACATTCTTATACTTTATCTTTTTGCTTCAAACAACTCTCATTTCAGTTTCGTATCACCTCCCATTTGCCTTTAAGGATTAATTCACACCAGCCGCTGCATTACAACGGTGAGGTGAGATGTGGTTGCAGGGTTGATGCGCCTGTTAATTAATTATTTTTTTTAAACAAACTTTTTTGAAATGTCACAGTGACGTTTCATTAACCACTTCCCGCCCAGTCAATAGCAGATTGACGTCCGGGAAGTGGTTGTGTTATCCACACTGGACGTCATATGACGTCCTGCGGGATAACAGCCGCCGCGCGCCCGGGGGGGCGCGCATCGCGGCGATCGGTGGAGCGGTGTGTAAGTCTGATACTCCACTACACTGATCTCAGTAAAAAGCCTCCGGCGGAGGCTTTTTACCACGTGATCAGCCGTGTCGAATCACGGCTGATCAGGATGTAAACAGGAAGAGCCGTTGATCGTCTCTTCCTTACTCGCGTCTGACAGACGCGAGTAGAGGAGAGCCGATCGGCGGCTCTCCTGACAGGGGGGGTTTGCGCTGATTGTTTATCAGCGCAGCCCCCCCTCGGATACCGACACTAGACCACCAGGGAAGCTCCCCAGGACCACCAGGGAACCCCAAAGCATGTGGATGGCCCCCATGGCCATCCACATGTATTAAAACAAAAAAACACATAAAAAATACATAAAAAAATATACCAATCAGTGCCCACAAATGGGCACTGACTGGCACTATCATAGCACAACCTCAATGTGTGGTGGCTGGCATTGCTGGGCATCAGTGTCACCAGTGCCACCTACTAGTGTCCATCAGTGCCACCTATCAGTGCCCATCCGTGCCCATAAGTGCCCACCTATCAGTGCCCGTCCGTGCCACCTATCAGTGCCACCCATAAGTGCCCATCAGTGCCGCCTATGAGTGCCCATCAGTGCCGCCTATGAGTGCCAATCAGTGCCGCCTATGAGTGCCAATCAGTGCCACCTATGAGTGCCAATCAGTGCAGCATACCAGTGCCACATATCAGTGCCCATCAGTGCCGCCTATCAGTGCCCATCATCAGTGCCCATCAGTGCCACCTCATCAGTGCCACCTCATCAGTGCCCATCAGTGTCGCCTTATCAGCGCCCTTCAGTGCCGCCTTATCAGTGCCCATCATTGAAGTAGAAAAGGTACTTATTTACAAAAAAAATTAACAGAAACAAAGAAAAACATAGTTTTTTTCAAAATTTTCGCTCTTTTTTTATTTGTTGTGCAAAAAATAAAAATCGCAGAGGCGATCAAATACCACCGAAAGAAAGCTCTATTTGTGGGAACAAAATGATAAAAAATTTGTTTGGGTACAGTGTAGCATGACCGCGCAATTGTCATTCAAATTGCGACAGCGCTGAAAGCTCAAAATTGGCTTGGGCAGGAAGCTGTATAAGTGCATGGTATTGAAGTGGTTAAGTTCAATTGGCAATCACATGGTGCGAGGTGGTAAGTTGCCTCACACTGCACTACACTCAAAAAGTACGGCCTGCCATCCTTTTTTTCTCTGCATGCCGCATGCACACCAATGCAACACAATAGTATGAATCGGGCACATGGGAGACAAGTCAATATGCCTTGCTTTGCTGTGGGACTGCACTGGAATTGCCATCAAACACAGTCCCACTGCACCTGGTGGAAATAGTCCCTAAACCACTGTCATTTTTATCAATGTAAGAGATATCAAAATAAAAAGTTGAATGAAAGTTCGATTACAAACCTCTCAGTTTGCTTTTTTTCCCTATTTTCAATAATCCCATAGACATTACTTTACTTGTTGCCACTCTGTTTCATAACAGGATGTTTTAAACACTGTGCAGATGATGTCTAAATTCTAGGAATCAGTGAGCTTCCACTCATTATCAGTGTAGGGCTACCATGAAAGCTGATTGGTAGTTAGGAATTATTGTCCATCCCTAGCCAAGTTTGTTTTTGGTCTTGGATAGAGTAGGAAAGGGTCAGTCAGGTTTTTACAGTTTTTTGTGACCCCTTTCAGGAGGTTTCCACATACACCCATGTCAAAACTACCAGTCATTAAGGGCAGAAGTAGAGTAAAATCTTCACAGTGGGGGCACAGACATCAATAAAAACCTGACAGAGGTTCTAATCCTTCCCACTCTATCTAAGATTAAAATACAAAAATAGTTGGATTTGGTGGTAACTTTTTTTACGTTCTTTTGTTGACTGTTTGCTCTGAACGTCTGTGGTGACATCTCAGTCCTATTTTATATACAAAGCATATTATCTAAATTCATGTCATTAACACAGTGTAGCCAGTTGCTTCTTATAGTCCATCCTTTGCTTCACCTCAAGAAGTAAAACAGAAACACAGGGGTTGATTTACTAAAACTGGAGGGTGCACAATCTGGTGCAGCTGTACATATGGTAGCCAATCAGCTTCTAACTTTAGCTTTGACAATAAAATCTGGAGGCTGATTGGCTTCTATGCAGAGTTGCACCAGATTGTGCACTCTCCAGTTTTAGTTAACCAACCTCACAGCTTTTATTACTAGTGACAAGGTGATATGGTTTACTGCAAATCACTGCTGAATTGCCCAAAATTCGAGCTGTGGGTGGCCCTGGAAGAACCACAACTTAAAATTCAACTGAGCAGGGTGTAAAATTATCGGGCAAGCATTGACTAAATCAGATTTAGTCACTGTTTGACAGCTTTTCCGCACACAATACAATAACATTGAGACTCCTCCACCCATGCCATTAGCATTGATGAGGGACTTGATTGATATTTTTTCCAGCTGAAAAAAAATAAAATTGAGCTGTGTATGGCAACCTTAAATTTTGCACAGGTTACTCATACTGCAGTTGCTTTAACTTTACATTTTTTGTAAGAATAGTTCTTAAATTAGCAAAGGTTTTTAAAACTAAGAGCTACACTTTATGTTGGCTCTAGAAATATGACCAATATGGGCACAACCTTTACTTTATCCTTAGAAAAATAACTTGTTTGTGGTCCAATTACAGATATATACTATATGAACACTACTCCAGATTATTCTAAATTACAATGTCACTTTGCTGCCCCAGTATTTGCAATTCAGGAAAGACTAGGTAGATAAATATAAATGAACCAGGAACATCTAAATGTACTAAAGCTTTCAAGCCTACTATTCAAAATAAACTGTGATTATCTGTAGGAATTCTTTATTTTTAGGAAAATCAAACATTTTGGATGTTTTTACATTTAACACACTACTGTCCATTAGGGATGAGCTTTGAGTTCGAGTCGAACTCATGTTCGACTCGAACAATGCCTGTTCGCCCGTTCGCCGAACAGCGAACAAATTGGGGTGTTCGCGGCAAATTAGAAAAATCTATGGGAGAAATCTAAAGTGCTAATTATAAAGGCTTATATGCAAGTTATTGTCCTAAAAAGTGTTTGGGGACCCGGGTCCTGCCCCAGGGGACATGTATCAATGCAAAAAGAAGTTTTAAAAACGTCCGTTTTTTCGGGAGCAGTGATTTTAATAATGCTTAAAATGAAAAAATAAAAGTGAAATATTCCTTTAAATTTCGTACCTGGGGGGTGTGTATGATATGCATGTGAAGTGGCGCATGTTTCCCGTGCTTAGAACTGTCCCTGCAAAAAATGTCATTTTTGAAAGAAAAAAATGCATTTAAAACTGACTCGCGGCTATTAATGAATTGTCGGCTCCCGGCAATACATACAAAAGTCATTGATAAAAAAAAAAAAAAAGCGTGGGGGTTCCCCAGAATTCAATTACCAGGCCCTTCAGGTCTGGAATGGATATTAAGGGGAACCCCGCCGCAAATAAAAAAAAATTGACGTGGGGTTCCCCCAAATATCCATTCCAGGCCCTTCAGATCTGGCATGGATTTTAAGGGGAAGTCCACCCCAAATTTTTTTAAAAAATGGCGTGGAGTCCCCCTAAAAATCCATACCAGACCCCTTATCCGAGCACGCAACCTGGCCGGCCGCAGGGGAAAAGGGGGGGGACAAGAGAGCGGCCCCCCCTCCCTCCTGAACCGTACCAGGCCACATGCCCTCAACATGGGGAGGATGTCCCCATGTTGATGGGGACAAGGGCCTCATCCCCACAACCCTTGCCCGGTGGTTGTGGGGGTCTGCGGGCGGGGGGCTTATCGGAATCTGGAAGACCCCTTTAACAAAGGGGACCCCCAGATCCCTGCCCACCCTATGTGAATTGGTAAGCGGTACATTGTACCCCTACCATTTCACGAAGAAAGCGTAAAAAAATGTTTAAAAAAACACACAAACACCTTGAAAAAGTCCTTTATTTAAAAAAAAAAAAAAAAAATCATTCCAGCGGTGAAATCCAGTGTCCCGCGGTGATCCCGATGTCCAGCGCTGTCCTTCATTGGTTGTGCCTGAGCGGACCTGATGGGGAACTCCCTCTCAGTATTTTAAATGTATAGACCCGCCCCTTCTACAGTTCCCCATCAGGTCCGCTCAGCGGACCAGATGCGGAACATGAGAAGGGGCGGGTCTATACATGTATTACCAAAGTGAGAGCAGTTCCCCATCAGGTCCGCCCCCTCGGTATGTCGGACCCGCCTACGTCATTGGCTTGAGCGGGGAACTTCCTTCACGGTGTAATTTAAATTTACATAGTGAAGGAAGTTCCCCGCTCAAGCCAATGAAGTAGGCGGGTCCGACATACCGAGTAGGCGGACCTGATGGGGAACTGCTCTCACTTTGGTAATACATGTATAGACCCGCCCCTTCTCATGTTCCGCATCTGGTCCGCTGAGCGGACCTGATGGGGAACTTTAGAAGGGGCGGGTCTATACATTTAAAATACTGAGAGGGAGTTCCCCATCAGGTCCGCTCAGGCACAACCAATGAAGGACAGCGCTGCACATCGGGATCGCCGCGGGACACTGGATTTCACCGCTGGAATGTTTTTTTTTTTTTTTTTTTTAAGTAAAGGACTTTTTCAAGGTGTTTGTGTGTTTTTTTTTAAACATTTTTTTACGCTTTCTTCGTGAAATGGTAGGGGTACAATGTACCCCTTACCAATTCACATAGGGGGGGGCCGGGATCTGGGGGTCCCCTTTGTTAAAGGGGTCTTCCAGATTCCGATAAGCCCCCCGCCCGCAGACCCCCACAACCACCGGGCAAGGGTTGTGGGGATGAGGCCCTTGTCCCCATCAACATGGGGACATCCTCCCCATGTTGAGGGCATGTGGCTTGGTACGGTTCAGGAGGGAGGGGGGGCCGCTCTCTCATCCCCCCCTTTTCCCCTGCGGCCGGCCAGGTTGCGTGCTCGGATAAGGGGTCTGGTATGGATTTTTAGGGGGACTCCACGCCATTTTTTTTTAAATTTGGGGTGGAGTTCCCCTTAAAATCCATGCCAGATCTAAAGGGCCTGGAATGGATATTTGGGGGAACCCCACGTCAATTTTTTTTTAAATTTGCGGCGGGGTTCCCCTTAATATCCATTCCAGACCTGAAGGGCCTGGTAATTGAATTCTGGGGAACCCCCACGCTTTTTTTTTTTTTTTATCAATGACTTTTGTATGTATTGCCGGGAGCCGACAATTCATTAATAGCCGCGAGTCAGTTTTAAATGCATTTTTTTCTTTCAAAAATGAAATTTTTTGCAGGGACAGTTCTAAGCACGGGAAACATGCGCCACTTTACATGCATATCATACACACCCCCCAGGTACGAAATTTAAAGGAATATTTCACTTTTATTTTTTCATTTTAAGCATTATTAAAATCACTGCTCCCGAAAAAACGGCCGTTTTTAAAACTTCTTTTTGCATTGATACATGTCCCCTGGGGCAGGACCCGGGTCCCCAAACACTTTTTAGGACAATAACTTGCATATTAGCCTTTATAATTAACACTTTAGATTTCGAACGTTCGAGTCCATTGTATTTAATAGGGTTCTAAAGTTTACACGAACATTTTGTCTGTTCGCAGGTTCTGGTGCGAACCGAACAGGGGGGTTTTCGGCTCATCCCTGCTGTCCATCATACAGGAACTCCTAATTTGCTGATGCTTGGACAAATTGTCCATTATTGAAAGCATTGATTGGCCCTTTCCGCCATTAAGGAAAAAAAAACTGTCATAGCCTAAAGCTAGAGGGAAAATAACACTTAAACCTTTGCAGGGACTATTTCAAATTAAAGGGGGTGTAAAGCTTCATTTATTTTCACCTTAATGCATCCTATGCATTAAGGTGAAAAAAAAACTGGCAATGACAGCCCCCCAACCCCGCCATTTTACGTACCTGAGCCCGTTCACCTGCTGCGCCGGCCCCCGACGTCCTCTTCTCCACTCAGTCTGGCCGTTGATTGGCTAGATTGGATGGATTTATAGCAGCGCAGACATTGGCTCGCGCTGCTGTCAATCACATCCAATGACGCGGCGCGCTGGGGGGTGGGGCCGAGTGATACAGTCTGCGGCTATAGCCGCCGGCTGTATCACGGGAGCACGCCAACAAGAACTAACCCCCATGGGAGAGAGCTCCCATGAAGGGGGTTAGTTCTTGCGGGGAGGAGCCGAGACAGCCGCCGAGGGACCTCAGAAGACCAGGATCTGTGACCAAAACGAGCTGCACAGTGGAGGTAAGTATAACATGTTTGTTATTTTTTTTTTTTAAACTGGAACCTTTAGTGTCCCTGTAACCTTAGATGGTTGCAATTGTATCTAGATTTGTGACAACCATCCAACAAACCTACATTTGATATAGTTCCCTCTTGTCATATCAATAAATAATCTGTGTAAAAATGAAAAATTCATCCACATGCAAGCAATTAACTGAACACACTTTGCAAGTGTCCTCTGGTTGCAATGTGAACTGTTCAGGCTGTTCCAGGGATCTTGAGTCTGGACCATTATCTATCTCACAACCTTATACTTATCAGCAGGGGAAGTCAAGGGCGCTAAAACAAGGCAATAAAACATTTAAACTAATATAGTTGTTAAGTGGATCAATAAATAGATATGCAATAAACTTCCAAAAAAAAATTCTTTTGTGGTGAAGTTATTGCTCCATGCAATAGGAATCACTGCAGATTGTCCTTATCATGAGTGCATTATCATGAGTGCATTAGGGCTGATTTACTATATATATATCTAAGTAGATAAACTTCACCTAGCAAATGAAATTTTCATTTAGTTTAGTAAATACATGTGCCTCCAAAGTGGCATCATTCCAGACAGACCCACTACTTCTTGTTACCACCCACGGGTGCCCAGGCAAGGTAGGATCCTTCAGCTTCTTGAGGATAACTAGATGCCTAAAGTAGCCATACAATGCTAAATCTTTTTTTTTTTATTCCAAAAAGCTTCATTATTCATAGAGGATGGCACTAAAAAAAGAATTGGAATCCTATGAATCATAAAGCTTTTTTTTAAAAAAAAGGATTCAGCAGTGTGTGTGGCTACTTATTGCACTTAGTTACATACTGTAGTTAGTCAGGTGGATAAAACGACACAAGTCTAGTTAGCAAGGTAAATAAGGGGAAGACATGTTCACTTTAATAATCCAATCGTGTATAAACACAAAATCCTGTTTTTTTTTTTTTGTTGTGATTTTATTGCTCGTCATTGGGTATTTAAATATACTCAAGAATTTGTCCAAAGAAACCAAAAAGCCCTGTACAAGTTTTAGCATTTTTTGCATGTGTCATTCTTTCCTGATATTTATGCCTGAATGTTTAGGCTATGTTCTTTCTTTTTAGGTAACTGGCATGTATGAGAGTTGGGTCCCTAAGTTAGTAGATGCCCTATATAGAAGAGAGCCAGACTCAAATGTGATTGTGGTAGATTGGCTATCTCGAGCACAGCAGCACTACCCAGTTTCAGCTGGGTACACACAACTGGTGGGACAGGATGTCGCAAGTTTCATTGACTGGATAGAAGTGAGTACAGTTCAGCAGAGCTTGAGAAAAATCTTAAGGATGTAGAGATTAAGTGTTACCTCCATTTGTGCCATTTATATTGTTTTGTTAAATTTTTAATTTTTTTTACTTAGGCTATTTAGTCTGACACGTGTTATAAGCTGTACTTGCACTCTTTAAGTGTTGTCTTTTGGAAACACACACAGGGAGAGTATATTCATTTACCATTCTTTAAAGCAGTGCAGGGATTCATGCTGCAAAGAATGGTGTACCATTAGACTTCGGAGAGTTAGTAAAAAATGGACCACGGAAGGGAAGTAGAGAGAGCATACAGTAAATTAGCTTTTACCAAGTGTTTAAAAAACTAGTCAACAAATGTTTAAACACATGCATACACTCACACACTGTAAATTTTATATGTTTCTAAACCCAGTCTTTAGATGTTGTGGCTGAAATAGATTTAATTCTTTGGCCTTTTTCCTTGAATTTGACCTGGTGATCTGAGGGGGGGGGGTCACGGTTACATCCTAACACATACACAGACCAAAATAATTTACTAAAACTGGAGTGTGCAAAATCCGGTGCAGCTCTGCGTAATAACCAAACAGCTTCCTTATTTTATTGCCAAAACATATTTGAACGAACTGAAATTAATATTATTATTATTATTATTAAACAGGTTTTATATAGCGCCAACACTTTGCGCAACGCTTAACAAAACAAAGGCAGGCATTACAATTATATAAAAAATTGGAGAGGAATCAGAGGGCCCTGCTCATTAGAGCTTACAATCTAAAAAGGGAGGGTCAATTGATACAAAAGGTAATAGCTGTGGGGGATGAGCTGATAGAGGAAGTAAAACAGTGTTACTTAGAAGCAGGATAGGCTTCTTTAAAGAGAAGGGTTTTCAAGGATCGTCTAAATATGGATAGATTAGGGGACAGTCGGACAGATTGGGGTAGGGAGTTCCAAAGGATGGGAGAAGCTCTGGATAAATCCTGGAGGCGAGCATGTGAGGAGGTGACAAGGGAGCTAGAGAGTAGGAGGTCTTGGGAGGACTGAAGAGAGCGGCTTGGTTGGTATTTTGGGACTAGGTTAGTGATGTAGCTGGGGGCCGAGTTGTGGATGGCTTTGTAAATTATTGTTAGTACTTTAATTATAATTTTAATTAGTTCTATAATAAGAAGCTGATTGGCTACCATGCACAGCTGCTCCAGATTTTGAGTGCTCCAGTTTTAGTAAATCTCCCCTATTATGTCTTACCTACACTTTAATTCAGACTTATGCCTTGGGTGTCCTGGCCTTGGGCTGCTTTTAATACTCAGATACAAAAAAGAAGGTAAAATTCAATTACGATCAGTTTTTTTTATTCTGAAGATCTTTTTTTAATTTGAATTTAATATGTCACATAGTTTATATTCAATTAAACTTCAATGTCCTTTATAGGAACAGCTCAACTACCCTGTGGACAACATTCACATTTTGGGATATAGTCTTGGTGCTCATGCAGCAGGTGTTGCTGGAAGTCTCACCAAAAATAAAGTTAACAGAATAACAGGTAAGAGAAACTGAAATGGTTGCATACGTGTGACACAGGCTTAAAGGGTCAGTCCAACCAAAAGTGATTTATTAGTTATTGGTTGGTCTTGTATGTCTTAGATTCCCCTACAGTGATAGCCCCCTGCAATAATTCTCAACTCTGTTCTTATCCTCGTGGGAGTTTTGGATGTCCCCAATTACACATGTGTTCCAGCTCCCACCATTCCATTTTTACATAACATAGTATTAATAGAAAAACCAAGAGGGATATTGGGAATCCTTCATAATGGCCACATCAGATGTGCAGACCCAGAAACACACAGATACATCTCCAATAATGTCACTGAAATATAAGAAATGTTCCCAGGAAGTTCAGCACTTGAGAATTTACCAAAACTGAAATAAAAGTTTTTGGTTGACCGATTCTTTAACCGCCTGCCGAACGTATACTGTACGTATACGGCGGCAAGGTGGCTCGCCTGTGCAGAATCACATACATGTACATGATCCTGCACTTCCAGGTCTGGGGTGCGCATGCATGCCACCGGCAACCTACTTCCGCTGTGATTGGGAACGTCCCGCCAAGCTTTCGGGACAGAAGCAGAACGATGGTCTGCCTATGTAAACAAGGCAGACTGCCATTCTGTCAGTAGGGAAGGTAGTGATCCTGTGTTTCTGCAAAGCAGGAATATGGATCTCTGCCTTCCTATAGTACAAGCACCTCTCACACAGCAAGCAAGCACATTCTAGGCACACATTTAACCCTTTGATTGCCCCTGATGTTAACCCCTTCCCTGCCAGTGCCATTAGTACAGTGACCGTGCATATTTTTTAGCACTGATCACTAGGGATGAGCTTCGTGTTCGAGTCGAACATACGTTCGACTCGAACATTGGCTGTTCGATCGTTCGACGAAGATCGAACGATTTGGGCCGTTCGCGCCAAATTCGAGTGACGCGAACGGCCCACAATGCACTACGCCATCGCAGTGTCATCCAGGCGCTGTGATTGGCCAAGCATGCACTGTGACCCCGCATGCTTGGCCAATCACAGCGCCGGCAGCGAGGAGAGCAATGATTGGCCACAGGCAGGATGCCTGTGGCCAATTATTGCTGAGGGTGTTTAGTACACGCCCCACACTATAAAAGGCCGCCAGCACGGCGGCCTAGTGTAGTGTGTTCCGGAGCAGGGATAGAGTAGCATAGGCAGGGACAGTGACTGTTATTTCTTTCTTGCTTAACCTGGATTCCTTTAGTTTAGGGAAAGAGAAGGATAGGTAGGGAGAGTGTCAGTGTGTTTTGTGCTTCTGCTATAGTGTGCTTAAAAAAAACATTTATTCTAGGGACAGAAAACTCTAGGTAGGGACAGTGTCAGTTTCTTTCACTCTGCAAGTCCTTGTTTCCAGGGACCTGTAAGGACAGTGAGTTAATTGTCCTTGTGCTATATTGTGCTTAAAAAAAACATTTATTCTAGGGACAGAAAACTCTAGGTAGGGACAGTGTCAGTTTCTTTCACTCTGCAAGTCCTTGTTTCCAGGGACCTGTAAGGACAGTGAGTTAATTGTCCTTGTGCTATATTGTGATTAAAAAAAACATTTATTCTAGGGACAGAAAACTCTAGGTAGGGACAGTGTCAGTTTCTTTCACTCTGCAAGTCCTTGTTTCCAGGGACCTGTAAGGACAGTGAGTTAATTTTCCTTGTGCTATATTGTGATTAAAAAAAACATTTTTTCTAGGGACAGAAAACTGTAGGTAGGGAGAGTGTTTTTTTTCTTTCACTCTGCAAGTCCTTGTTTCCAGGGACCTGTAAGGACAGTGAGTTAATTGTCCTTGTGCTATATTGTGCTTAAAAAAAACATTTATTCTAGGGACAGAAAACTCTAGGTAGGGACAGTGTCAGTTTCTTTCACTCTGCAAGTCCTTGTTTCCAGGGACCTGTAAGGACAGTGAGTTAATTGTCCTTGTGCTATATTGTGATTAAAAAAAACATTTATTCTAGGGACAGAAAACTCTAGGTAGGGACAGTGTCAGTTTCTTTCACTCTGCAAGTCCTTGTTTCCAGGGACCTGTAAGGACAGTGAGTTAATTTTCCTTGTGCTATATTGTGATTAAAAAAAACATTTTTTCTAGGGACAGAAAACTGTAGGTAGGGAGAGTGTTTTTTTTCTTTCACTCTGCAAGTCCTTGTTTCCAGGGACCTGTAAGGACAGTGAGTTAATTGTCCTTGTGCTATATTGTGCTTAAAAAAAACATTTATTCTAGGGACAGAAAACTCTAGGTAGGGACAGTGTCAGTTTCTTTCACTCTGCAAGTCCTTGTTTCCAGGGACCTGTAAGGACAGTGAGTTAATTGTCCTTGTGCTATATTGTGATTAAAAAAAACATTTATTCTAGGGACAGAAAACTCTAGGTAGGGACAGTGTCAGTTTCTTTCACTCTGCAAGTCCTTGTTTCCAGGGACCTGTAAGGACAGTGAGTTAATTTTCCTTGTGCTATATTGTGATTAAAAAAAACATTTTTTCTAGGGACAGAAAACTGTAGGTAGGGAGAGTGTTTTTTTTCTTTCACTCTGCAAGTCCTTGTTTCCAGGGACCTGTAAGGACAGTGAGTTAATTGTCCTTGTGCTATATTGTGCTTAAAAAAAACATTTATTCTAGGGACAGAAAACTCTAGGTAGGGACAGTGTCAGTTTCTTTCACTCTGCAAGTCCTTGTTTCCAGGGACCTGTAAGGACAGTGAGTTAATTTTCCTTGTGCTATATTGTGATTAAAAAAAACATTTATTCTAGGGACAGAAAACTCTAGGTAGGGACAGTGTCAGTTTCTTTCACTCTGCAAGTCCTTGTTTCCAGGGACCTGTAAGGACAGTGAGTTAATTTTCCTTGTGCTATATTGTGATTAAAAAAAACATTTATTCTAGGGACAGAAAACTCTAGGTAGGGACAGTGTCAGTTTCTTTCACTCTGCAAGTCCTTGTTTCCAGGGACCTGTAAGGACAGTGAGTTAATTTTCCTTGTGCTATATTGTGATTAAAAAAAACATTTATTCTAGGGACAGAAAACTCTAGGTAGGGACAGTGTCAGTTTCTTTCACTCTGCAAGTCCTTGTTTCCAGGGACCTGTAAGGACAGTGAGTTAATTTTCCTTGTGCTATATTGTGATTAAAAAAAACATTTTTTCTAGGGACAGAAAACTGTAGGTAGGGAGAGTGTTTTTTTTCTTTCACTCTGCAAGTCCTTGTTTCCAGGGACCTGTAAGGACAGTGAGTTAATTTTCCTTGTGCTATATTGTGATTAAAAAAAACATTTTTTCTAGGGACAGAAAACTCTAGGTAGGGAGAGTGTTTTTTTTCTTTCACTCTGCAAGTCCTTGTTTCCAGGGACCTGTAAGGACAGTGAGTTAATTGTCCTTGTGCTATATTGTGCTTAAAAAAAACATTTTTTCTAGGGACAGAAAACTCTAGGTAGGGAGAGTGTTTTTTTTTTTTCACTCTGCAAGTCCTTGTTTCCAGGGACCTGTAAGGACAGTGAGTTAATTGTCCTTGTGCTATATTGTGCTTAAAAAAAACATTTATTCTAGGGACAGAAAACTCTAGGTAGGGACAGTGTCAGTTTCTTTCACTCTGCAAGTCCTTGTTTCCAGGGACCTGTAAGGACAGTGAGTTAATTTTCCTTGTGCTATATTGTGATTAAAAAAAACATTTATTCTAGGGACAGAAAACTCTAGGTAGGGACAGTGTCAGTTTCTTTCACTCTGCAAGTCCTTGTTTCCAGGGACCTGTAAGGACAGTGAGTTAATTTTCCTTGTGCTATATTGTGATTAAAAAAAACATTTTTTCTAGGGACAGAAAACTCTAGGTAGGGAGAGTGTTTTTTTTCTTTCACTCTGCAAGTCCTTGTTTCCAGGGACCTGTAAGGACAGTGAGTTAATTGTCCTTGTGCTATATTGTGCTTAAAAAAAACATTTTTTCTAGGGACAGAAAACTCTAGGTAGGGAGAGTGTTTTTTTTTTTCACTCTGCAAGTCCTTGTTTCCAGGGACCTGTAAGGACAGTGAGTTAATTGTCCTTGTGCTATATTGTGCTTAAAAAAAACATTTATTCTAGGGACAGAAAACTCTAGGTAGGGACAGTGTCAGTTTCTTTCACTCTGCAAGTCCTTGTTTCCAGGGACCTGTAAGGACAGTGAGTTAATTGTCCTTGTGCTATATTGTGATTAAAAAAAACATTTATTCTAGGGACAGAAAACTCTAGGTAGGGACAGTGTCAGTTTCTTTCACTCTGCAAGTCCTTGTTTCCAGGGACCTGTAAGGACAGTGAGTTAATTTTCCTTGTGCTATATTGTGATTAAAAAAAACATTTTTTCTAGGGACAGAAAACTGTAGGTAGGGAGAGTGTTTTTTTTCTTTCACTCTGCAAGTCCTTGTTTCCAGGGACCTGTAAGGACAGTGAGTTAATTGTCCTTGTGCTATATTGTGCTTAAAAAAAACATTTATTCTAGGGACAGAAAACTCTAGGTAGGGACAGTGTCAGTTTCTTTCACTCTGCAAGTCCTTGTTTCCAGGGACCTGTAAGGACAGTGAGTTAATTGTCCTTGTGCTATATTGTGATTAAAAAAAACATTTATTCTAGGGACAGAAAACTCTAGGTAGGGACAGTGTCAGTTTCTTTCACTCTGCAAGTCCTTGTTTCCAGGGACCTGTAAGGACAGTGAGTTAATTTTCCTTGTGCTATATTGTGATTAAAAAAAACATTTTTTCTAGGGACAGAAAACTGTAGGTAGGGAGAGTGTTTTTTTTCTTTCACTCTGCAAGTCCTTGTTTCCAGGGACCTGTAAGGACAGTGAGTTAATTGTCCTTGTGCTATATTGTGCTTAAAAAAAACATTTATTCTAGGGACAGAAAACTCTAGGTAGGGACAGTGTCAGTTTCTTTCACTCTGCAAGTCCTTGTTTCCAGGGACCTGTAAGGACAGTGAGTTAATTTTCCTTGTGCTATATTGTGATTAAAAAAAACATTTATTCTAGGGACAGAAAACTCTAGGTAGGGACAGTGTCAGTTTCTTTCACTCTGCAAGTCCTTGTTTCCAGGGACCTGTAAGGACAGTGAGTTAATTTTCCTTGTGCTATATTGTGATTAAAAAAAACATTTATTCTAGGGACAGAAAACTCTAGGTAGGGACAGTGTCAGTTTCTTTCACTCTGCAAGTCCTTGTTTCCAGGGACCTGTAAGGACAGTGAGTTAATTTTCCTTGTGCTATATTGTGATTAAAAAAAACATTTATTCTAGGGACAGAAAACTCTAGGTAGGGACAGTGTCAGTTTCTTTCACTCTGCAAGTCCTTGTTTCCAGGGACCTGTAAGGACAGTGAGTTAATTTTCCTTGTGCTATATTGTGATTAAAAAAAACATTTTTTCTAGGGACAGAAAACTGTAGGTAGGGAGAGTGTTTTTTTTCTTTCACTCTGCAAGTCCTTGTTTCCAGGGACCTGTAAGGACAGTGAGTTAATTTTCCTTGTGCTATATTGTGATTAAAAAAAACATTTTTTCTAGGGACAGAAAACTCTAGGTAGGGAGAGTGTTTTTTTTCTTTCACTCTGCAAGTCCTTGTTTCCAGGGACCTGTAAGGACAGTGAGTTAATTGTCCTTGTGCTATATTGTGCTTAAAAAAAACATTTTTTCTAGGGACAGAAAACTCTAGGTAGGGAGAGTGTTTTTTTTTTTTCACTCTGCAAGTCCTTGTTTCCAGGGACCTGTAAGGACAGTGAGTTAATTGTCCTTGTGCTATATTGTGCTTAAAAAAAACATTTATTCTAGGGACAGAAATCTCTAGGTAGGGACAGTGTCAGTTTCTTTCACTCTGCAAGTCCTTGTTTCCAGGGACCTGTAAGGACAGTGAGTTAATTTTCCTTGTGCTATATTGTGATTAAAAAAAACATTTATTCTAGGGACAGAAAACTCTAGGTAGGGACAGTGTCAGTTTCTTTCACTCTGCAAGTCCTTGTTTCCAGGGACCTGTAAGGACAGTGAGTTAATTTTCCTTGTGCTATATTGTGATTAAAAAAAACATTTTTTCTAGGGACAGAAAACTGTAGGTAGGGAGAGTGTTTTTTTTCTTTCACTCTGCAAGTCCTTGTTTCCAGGGACCTGTAAGGACAGTGAGTTAATTTTACTTGTGCTATATTGTGCTTAAAAAAAACATTTTTTCTAGGGACAGAAAACTGTAGGTAGGGAGAGTGTTTTTTTTCTTTCACTCTGCAAGTCCTTGTTTCCAGGGACCTGTAAGGACAGTGAGTTAATTTTCCTTGTGCTATATTGTGATTAAAAAAAACATTTATTCTAGGGACAGAAAACTCTAGGTAGGGACAGTGTCAGTTTCTTTCACTCTGCAAGTCCTTGTTTCCAGGGACCTGTAAGGACAGTGAGTTAATTTTCCTTGTGCTATATTGTGATTAAAAAAAACATTTATTCTAGGGACAGAAAACTCTAGGTAGGGACAGTGTCAGTTTCTTTCACTCTGCAAGTCCTTGTTTCCAGGGACCTGTAAGGACAGTGAGTTAATTTTCCTTGTGCTATATTGTGATTAAAAAAAACATTTTTTCTAGGGACAGAAAACTGTAGGTAGGGAGAGTGTTTTTTTTCTTTCACTCTGCAAGTCCTTGTTTCCAGGGACCTGTAAGGACAGTGAGTTAATTTTCCTTGTGCTATATTGTGATTAAAAAAAACATTTTTTCTAGGGACAGAAAACTCTAGGTAGGGAGAGTGTTTTTTTTCTTTCACTCTGCAAGTCCTTGTTTCCAGGGACCTGTAAGGACAGTGAGTTAATTGTCCTTGTGCTATATTGTGCTTAAAAAAAACATTTTTTCTAGGGACAGAAAACTCTAGGTAGGGAGAGTGTTTTTTTTTTTTCACTCTGCAAGTCCTTGTTTCCAGGGACCTGTAAGGACAGTGAGTTAATTGTCCTTGTGCTATATTGTGCTTAAAAAAAACATTTATTCTAGGGACAGAAAACTCTAGGTAGGGACAGTGTCAGTTTCTTTCACTCTGCAAGTCCTTGTTTCCAGGGACCTGTAAGGACAGTGAGTTAATTTTCCTTGTGCTATATTGTGATTAAAAAAAACATTTTTTCTAGGGACAGAAAACTGTAGGTAGGGAGAGTGTTTTTTTTCTTTCACTCTGCAAGTCCTTGTTTCCAGGGACCTGTAAGGACAGTGAGTTAATTGTCCTTGTGCTATATTGTGCTTAAAAAAAACATTTATTCTAGGGACAGAAAACTCTAGGTAGGGACAGTGTCAGTTTCTTTCACTCTGCAAGTCCTTGTTTCCAGGGACCTGTAAGGACAGTGAGTTAATTGTCCTTGTGCTATATTGTGCTTAAAAAAAACATTTTTTCTAGGGACAGAAAACTCTAGGTAGGAAGAGTGTTTTTTTTTTTTCACTCTGCAAGTCCTTGTTTCCAGGGACCTGTAAGGACAGTGAGTTAATTGTCCTTGTGCTATATTGTGCTTAAAAAAAACATTTATTCTAGGGACAGAAAACTCTAGGTAGGGACAGTGTCAGTTTCTTTCACTCTGCAAGTCCTTGTTTCCAGGGACCTGTAAGGACAGTGAGTTAATTTTCCTTGTGCTATATTGTGATTAAAAAAAACATTTATTCTAGGGACAGAAAACTCTAGGTAGGGACAGTGTCAGTTTCTTTCACTCTGCAAGTCCTTGTTTCCAGGGACCTGTAAGGACAGTGAGTTAATTTTCCTTGTGCTATATTGTGATTAAAAAAAACATTTTTTCTAGGGACAGAAAACTGTAGGTAGGGAGAGTGTTTTTTTTCTTTCACTCTGCAAGTCCTTGTTTCCAGGGACCTGTAAGGACAGTGAGTTAATTTTACTTGTGCTATATTGTGCTTAAAAAAAACATTTTTTCTAGGGACAGAAAACTGTAGGTAGGGAGAGTGTTTTTTTTCTTTCACTCTGCAAGTCCTTGTTTCCAGGGACCTGTAAGGACAGTGAGTTAATTTTCCTTGTGCTATATTGTGATTAAAAAAAACATTTATTCTAGGGACAGAAAACTCTAGGTAGGGACAGTGTCAGTTTCTTTCACTCTGCAAGTCCTTGTTTCCAGGGACCTGTAAGGACAGTGAGTTAATTTTCCTTGTGCTATATTGTGATTAAAAAAAACATTTATTCTAGGGACAGAAAACTCTAGGTAGGGACAGTGTCAGTTTCTTTCACTCTGCAAGTCCTTGTTTCCAGGGACCTGTAAGGACAGTGAGTTAATTTTCCTTGTGCTATATTGTGATTAAAAAAAACATTTTTTCTAGGGACAGAAAACTGTAGGTAGGGAGAGTGTTTTTTTTCTTTCACTCTGCAAGTCCTTGTTTCCAGGGACCTGTAAGGACAGTGAGTTAATTTTCCTTGTGCTATATTGTGATTAAAAAAAACATTTTTTCTAGGGACAGAAAACTCTAGGTAGGGAGAGTGTTTTTTTTCTTTCACTCTGCAAGTCCTTGTTTCCAGGGACCTGTAAGGACAGTGAGTTAATTGTCCTTGTGCTATATTGTGCTTAAAAAAAACATTTTTTCTAGGGACAGAAAACTCTAGGTAGGGAGAGTGTTTTTTTTTTTCACTCTGCAAGTCCTTGTTTCCAGGGACCTGTAAGGACAGTGAGTTAATTGTCCTTGTGCTATATTGTGCTTAAAAAAAACATTTATTCTAGGGACAGAAAACTCTAGGTAGGGACAGTGTCAGTTTCTTTCACTCTGCAAGTCCTTGTTTCCAGGGACCTGTAAGGACAGTGAGTTAATTGTCCTTGTGCTATATTGTGATTAAAAAAAACATTTATTCTAGGGACAGAAAACTCTAGGTAGGGACAGTGTCAGTTTCTTTCACTCTGCAAGTCCTTGTTTCCAGGGACCTGTAAGGACAGTGAGTTAATTTTCCTTGTGCTATATTGTGATTAAAAAAAACATTTTTTCTAGGGACAGAAAACTGTAGGTAGGGAGAGTGTTTTTTTTCTTTCACTCTGCAAGTCCTTGTTTCCAGGGACCTGTAAGGACAGTGAGTTAATTGTCCTTGTGCTATATTGTGCTTAAAAAAAACATTTATTCTAGGGACAGAAAACTCTAGGTAGGGACAGTGTCAGTTTCTTTCACTCTGCAAGTCCTTGTTTCCAGGGACCTGTAAGGACAGTGAGTTAATTGTCCTTGTGCTATATTGTGATTAAAAAAAACATTTATTCTAGGGACAGAAAACTCTAGGTAGGGACAGTGTCAGTTTCTTTCACTCTGCAAGTCCTTGTTTCCAGGGACCTGTAAGGACAGTGAGTTAATTTTCCTTGTGCTATATTGTGATTAAAAAAAACATTTTTTCTAGGGACAGAAAACTGTAGGTAGGGAGAGTGTTTTTTTTCTTTCACTCTGCAAGTCCTTGTTTCCAGGGACCTGTAAGGACAGTGAGTTAATTGTCCTTGTGCTATATTGTGATTAAAAAAAACATTTATTCTAGGGACAGAAAACTCTAGGTAGGGACAGTGTCAGTTTCT
This sequence comes from Rana muscosa, assembly GCA_029206835.1. Lineage (NCBI taxonomy): Eukaryota > Metazoa > Chordata > Amphibia > Anura > Ranidae > Rana > Rana muscosa. Next base: position 499,627,564 of record CM055116.1, on the reverse strand, counting down.
TTCACTCTGCAAGTCCTTGTTTCCAGGGACCTGTAAGGACAGTGAGTTAATTTTCCTTGTGCTATATTGTGATTAAAAAAAACATTTTTTCTAGGGACAGAAAACTGTAGGTAGGGAGAGTGTTTTTTTTCTTTCACTCTGCAAGTCCTTGTTTCCAGGGACCTGTAAGGACAGTGAGTTAATTTTCCTTGTGCTATATTGTGATTAAAAAAAACATTTTTTCTAGGGACAGAAAACTCTAGGTAGGGAGAGTGTTTTTTTTCTTTCACTCTGCAAGTCCTTGTTTCCAGGGACCTGTAAGGACAGTGAGTTAATTGTCCTTGTGCTATATTGTGCTTAAAAAAAACATTTTTTCTAGGGACAGAAAACTCTAGGTAGGGAGAGTGTTTTTTTTTTTTCACTCTGCAAGTCCTTGTTTCCAGGGACCTGTAAGGACAGTGAGTTAATTGTCCTTGTGCTATATTGTGCTTTAAAAAAACATTTATTCTAGGGACAGAAAACTCTAGGTAGGGACAGTGTCAGTTTCTTTCACTCTGCAAGTCCTTGTTTCCAGGGACCTGTAAGGACAGTGAGTTAATTTTCCTTGTGCTATATTGTGATTAAAAAAAACATTTATTCTAGGGACAGAAAACTCTAGGTAGGGACAGTGTCAGTTTCTTTCACTCTGCAAGTCCTTGTTTCCAGGGACCTGTAAGGACAGTGAGTTAATTTTCCTTGTGCTATATTGTGATTAAAAAAAACATTTTTTCTAGGGACAGAAAACTGTAGGTAGGGAGAGTGTTTTTTTTCTTTCACTCTGCAAGTCCTTGTTTCCAGGGACCTGTAAGGACAGTGAGTTAATTTTACTTGTGCTATATTGTGCTTAAAAAAAACATTTTTTCTAGGGACAGAAAACTGTAGGTAGGGAGAGTGTTTTTTTTCTTTCACTCTGCAAGTCCTTGTTTCCAGGGACCTGTAAGGACAGTGAGTTAATTTTCCTTGTGCTATATTGTGATTAAAAAAAACATTTATTCTAGGGACAGAAAACTCTAGGTAGGGACAGTGTCAGTTTCTTTCACTCTGCAAGTCCTTGTTTCCAGGGACCTGTAAGGACAGTGAGTTAATTTTCCTTGTGCTATATTGTGATTAAAAAAAACATTTATTCTAGGGACAGAAAACTCTAGGTAGGGACAGTGTCAGTTTCTTTCACTCTGCAAGTCCTTGTTTCCAGGGACCTGTAAGGACAGTGAGTTAATTTTCCTTGTGCTATATTGTGATTAAAAAAAACATTTTTTCTAGGGACAGAAAACTGTAGGTAGGGAGAGTGTTTTTTTTCTTTCACTCTGCAAGTCCTTGTTTCCAGGGACCTGTAAGGACAGTGAGTTAATTTTCCTTGTGCTATATTGTGATTAAAAAAAACATTTTTTCTAGGGACAGAAAACTCTAGGTAGGGAGAGTGTTTTTTTTCTTTCACTCTGCAAGTCCTTGTTTCCAGGGACCTGTAAGGACAGTGAGTTAATTGTCCTTGTGCTATATTGTGCTTAAAAAAAACATTTTTTCTAGGGACAGAAAACTCTAGGTAGGGAGAGTGTTTTTTTTTTTTCACTCTGCAAGTCCTTGTTTCCAGGGACCTGTAAGGACAGTGAGTTAATTGTCCTTGTGCTATATTGTGCTTAAAAAAAACATTTATTCTAGGGACAGAAAACTCTAGGTAGGGACAGTGTCAGTTTCTTTCACTCTGCAAGTCCTTGTTTCCAGGGACCTGTAAGGACAGTGAGTTAATTTTCCTTGTGCTATATTGTGATTAAAAAAAACATTTTTTCTAGGGACAGAAAACTGTAGGTAGGGAGAGTGTTTTTTTTCTTTCACTCTGCAAGTCCTTGTTTCCAGGGACCTGTAAGGACAGTGAGTTAATTGTCCTTGTGCTATATTGTGCTTAAAAAAAACATTTATTCTAGGGACAGAAAACTCTAGGTAGGGACAGTGTCAGTTTCTTTCACTCTGCAAGTCCTTGTTTCCAGGGACCTGTAAGGACAGTGAGTTAATTTTCCTTGTGCTATATTGTGATTAAAAAAAACATTTTTTCTAGGGACAGAAAACTGTAGGTAGGGAGAGTGTTTTTTTTCTTTCACTCTGCAAGTCCTTGTTTCCAGGGACCTGTAAGGACAGTGAGTTAATTTTCCTTGTGCTATATTGTGATTAAAAAAAACATTTTTTCTAGGGACAGAAAACTGTAGGTAGGGAGAGTGTTTTTTTTCTTTCACTCTGCAAGTCCTTGTTTCCAGGGACCTGTAAGGACAGTGAGTTAATTGTCCTTGTGCTATATTGTGCTTAAAAAAAACATTTTTTCTAGGGACAGAAAACTGTAGGTAGGGAGAGTGTTTTTTTTTTTTCACTCTGCAAGTCCTTGTTTCCAGGGACCTGTAAGGACAGTGAGTTAATTGTCCTTGTGCTATATTGTGCTTAAAAAAAACATTTATTCTAGGGACAGAAAACTCTAGGTAGGGACAGTGTCAGTTTCTTTCACTCTGCAAGTCCTTGTTTCCAGGGACCTGGAGAGACATTGAGTGAATTGTCCTTGTGCTATATTGTGATTAAAAAAAACATTTATTCTAGGGACAGAAAACTCTAGGTAGGGACAGTGTCAGTTTCTTTCACTGTGAAAGTCCTTGTTTCAAGGGACAGAGAAGGACACCTGAAGGTAGCCCTTATTGCTTTTTTCCCATCTCCCTGCAGGCCATCTATTAGAATGTCTGGAAGGCAAACAAGGAGAGGCAGACAGTCAGGAGGCAATAAAAGAGGGCAAGCAGGCTCTGTGTCTGGGGGCAACAGTGCTGGTCGTGGACGCGGTGCATTGTCATCAGCACATGGCCATGGGACACGCTTGTCCTTCTTTTCGGCAGCTGGACATGTTGAGCCACATCATGCCGAAGACTTGGTAGAGTGGATGACCAAGCCCTCCTCCTCCTCCTCATCCTCTCTCACCCAGGCTCAGGGTACTGGAAAAGCAGCTGCCAAAGCGTCGTCTTCCCTGGTATCAATGTCAGACAAATCATCAGTCACTCCTTCCCTAGACCCACCATGTCCTCCTCCTGAGGAGTCCCCCGAACTGTTTCAGCACAGTGTTGGGTACATGCTCCAGGAGGATGCCCAGCGTTTCGAAGGGTCTGATGATGAAACCCAGCTAGAGGAAGGCAGTAGCGTGAGAGCAGACAGAGGGGATGCTCAAGAAGGACACCAATCTGGCAGTCATGTTCCAGCAGCTGCAGCATACTGCCAGATTGGCTCCAGTGATGAGGAGGGAGGGGATGATGAGGTCAATGACTCCACGTGGGTGCCTAATAGGAGAGAGGAGGAGGAGGAGGATGAGGAGGAGGCACATCTCCAACGAGGCAGGATGCCCTTTGGTGGCCAGCGTAAGGGCAGTACACCGACGGAATCACACCGCAGAGCTCCGCCTGTGCAGGGCGCTGCCTCTGCCCGTCATTCAAAAAGTTCTTTGGTGTGGGCCTTTTTTGAGGCTAGTGCATCAGATCGCACAGCTGCTGTTTGCAACATATGTCTCAAGCGTATATCGCGTGGCCAAAACATCAGCCGCTTGGGTACCACATGCCTGACCAGACATATGTTGACCTGCCATGCAGCTCGTTGGCAAGCCTACCTCAAAGACCCACACCAAAGAACCAAGCGGACCTCTCCTTGCACCGCATCAGCTGGGATCTCCAACCCCACTATAACTTCAGTCCTCTCTGAAACATGCACTGAGAGGAATGAAGGTGTAGAATTAGGTGTGTCACAGCCAAGTACTTGCGCCCACTCTGCTAGCAGTACACCGACGTCCGATTCTAGCAGGCAAATTTCCCTGCCCCAGCTGCTGGACCGTCGAAAGAAGTTCACTCCCAGCCATCCACATGCCCAGCGGTTGAATGCTAGCTTGGCTAAATTGCTAGCGCTTCAACTGCTGCCTTTTCAGTTGGTAGACTCGGCCCCCTTCCGTGAGTTTGTGCAATGTGCGGTTCCTCAGTGGCAGGTTCCCAAACGCCACTTTTTCTCACGGAAGGCTATTCCGGCTCTCTACCGGCATGTGGAAGGCAATGTCTTGGCCTCGCTGGACAGGGCGGTCAGCGGTAAGGTGCATATTACCGCTGACTCATGGTCCAGCAGGCATGGACAGGGACGTTACCTTTCTTTCACGGCCCATTGGGTCACTCTTTTGGCAGCTGGGAAGGATTCAGGACAAGGTGCAGTAGTGTTGGAGGTTGTCCCACCGCCACGCCTCCAAAATGCTACTACTGGTTGTGACACACCTCTCTCCTCCACCCCCTCCTCTTCTTCTTCCTCCATGGCCTCTTCCTGTGGTTTGTCCTATGAACCAGCGGTGCTCCGTAGCCGTTCACGGGGCTACGCAAGTACGCAGGCAAAAAGATGCCATGCCGTGCTTGCGCTGGTGTGTTTGGGGGACAGAAGCCACACTGGGGCAGAGGTCCTGTCTGCTCTGCAGGGCCAGGCCGAGAGGTGGTTGACGCCACGCCAGCTTAAGCCAGGAATGGTGGTTTGCGACAATGGCACCAACCTCCTCTCCGCCCTCCGACAGGGACAACTGACCCATGTGCCCTGTGTGGCTCACGTCCTTAACCTGGTGGTGCAGCGCTTCTTGGGCAGGTACCCGGGCTTACAGGATGTCCTGAGGCAGGCCAGGAAAGTCTGTGTGCATTTCCGCAGATCTTATAATGCCAATGCTCGCCTGGCTGAGCTGCAAAAGGAGTTGAACCTGCCCAAGAACCGCCTTATATGTGACATGCCCACCAGGTGGAACTCAACGTTGGCCATGCTGCAGCGGCTGCACACGCAGCAGAGGGCCATCAATGAGTACCTGTGCGACTACGGCACCAGGACAGGGTCAGGGGAGCTTGTTTTTTTTTCTCCACGCCAGTGGGGCATGATCAGGGATGCATGCACTGTCCTGGCACCATTTGAGGAGGCCACGAGGATGGTGAGCAGTGACAGTGCATGCATCAGTGACACTGTACCTCTTGTCCACCTGTTGGAGCACACGCTGCGTGGAATAATGGACAGGGCACTTGAGGCAGAACAGAGGCAGGAAGAGGAGGACTTCCTTGCCTCTCAAGGCCCCCTTTACCCAGACAGTGTTCCTTCTGTCCCACCCATCGCACAGGAAGAGGAGGAGGAGGAGGAGGAGGAGGAGGAGGAGGATTGTGTCAGCATGGAGGTGGAGGCTGGCACTCAGCATCATCAGCAGCAGTCTTTTAGGGATGATTTACAGTCCCAAGAAACCAGTGGACTTGTACGTGGCTGGGAGGAGGTGGCTGCGGATCATGTCGTCCTTAGTGACCCAGAGGACTCCGGAGCGAATGCCTCAGCAAACCTACGCTGCATGGCCTCCCTGATCCTGCAAAGTCTGCGGAAGGATCCTCGTATTCTTCGGATCAAGGAGAGGGACCATTACTGGCTGGCCACTCTCCTTGATCCACGGTACAAGGGTAAGGTTGCGGACCTTATGTTACCGTCGCAGAGGGAGCAGAGGATGAGACAACTCCGGGAGGCCTTGCAGAAAGGTCTGTGCAACGCGTTCCCAGAGACTGGGAGGTTGCAAACTCCTGGTCCTGGACAACGAGTTGCTGAGGCTTCGGCCAGTCAAAGAAGGAGCGGTGGGGAAGGTGGCCGTCTGACCGATGCGTTCAGACAATTCTTTAGTCCGCAGCCCCAAAGTATGATCGGTTCCAGCAACCATCGCCAGCGTCTGATAAACATGGTGCAGGAATATCTAGGGGCAAGGTCAGACTTGGACACCTTCCCCACCGAAAATCCTCTGGCTTACTGGGTCTTGAGGATGGATCACTGGCCAGAGCTTGCACAGTATGCAATTGAGCTACTGGCCTGTCCTGCATCCAGCGTTCTTTCGGAACGCACATTCAGTGCTGCTGGAGGATTTGTCACGGATCACAGGGTGCGCCTGTCCACCGACTCGGTTGATCGACTGACTTTCATCAAGATGAACCAGTCTTGGATCACCACCAGCTACCACACACCTGATGCTGATATAACAGACTAATTGATTTTAAAATGTCACATCCCTTCAAGACTGATGCTGATGCTGAGTGCCTGTGCTGTTATGTTGACTGGCTATCCTCCTCCTCCGAGTCCTCAATGATACGATTGATGATGATAGCTTGGAAGATCATTTTTGTTTATGGGTGCCGCCACCAGTGCCTAACGCCCAATTTTTCAGCCCCTGTTTAACAGGGGCGTGTAATTACAATTTTTGAAGCAATACTTTGCAACAGGGCTCATTGCTGTGCTCCAAGTACAGTATCTGTGAGGAGTTGCAGTGTTGTGCCACCAGTGCCTAAGGCCCAATTTTTCAGCCCCTGTTTAACAGGGGCGTGTCATTACAATTTTTGAAGCAATACTTTGCAACAGGGCTCATTGCTGTGCTCCAAGTACAGTATCTGTGAAGGGTTGCAGTGTTGTGCCACCAGTGCCTAAGGCCCAATTTTTCAGCCCCTGTTCAACAGGGGCATGTAATTACAATTCTTGATCTAATAATTCACAGCAGGGCCCATTGCTGCACCCACCAAGAGTAACTGTCAGGGCTTACAGTGTTGTGGCACCAGCACCACCATCAAAGGCCCAATTTTTACTACCACTGTTCAACAATTATATGTAATTAAAATTCCTGATATAATAGTTGACAGCAGGGCGTTCCAGCACCAACCAAGAGTAACTGTGAGTGCTTACAGTGTTGTGCCAACACCAACAACTAAGGGGCCTATTTCTGCAGAGTATATACGGCAGGTCCCTACTTTCAAACATCCAACTTACAAACGACTCCTACTTGCAAACGCAAGAAGACAACAGGAAGTGAGAGGAAATCTACCACTAGGAAGGAAAATTCTCTCCTGTAAGAATAAATATGGGAGAAAGGTGTCTCCTCTGTACTGATGCTTTATCAGCAATCCTTGTTTCAAGAAAAACACCACATTTCAAAAACAGTTGTCATTAGGACGGAAAGTGAGGTGAAATGTTCTGAACAGGGGCACAGACAGCAAAACAAATGTTACAGGGGTGATAACCCTTACCTATGTTTTCCAAAAAGTTTAAAAATAGATTTTTGGTCTGGAGCTACACTTCAACAATGTACCTGTTCAAAATTACAAACAGATTCTACATAAGAACAAACCTACAGTCCCTGTCTTGTATGCACCGCCTGTATACGGCTGTTCAGAGTATATAGGGCCTTTTTTATTTTATGTGCGGGGTTCCCCTTAATATCCATACAAGACCCAAAGGGGCTGGTAATGGGCTGGGGTAGGGGGGGGGTCATGGGGTAGCTATGCCATTTTTCTTAAAGATTTTCATCCATATTACCGGGACCAGACATTACATTAAAGCCGCAAGCAGTTTTAAATGGCTTTTTTTTCCTTTAGAAGTGTCATTTTGTGCAGGGACAGTTCTAAACACGGGAAACACGTGGCACTTCACAGGCATACTTTAGACACCCCCCAGGTACGATATTTAAAGGAATATTTGACTTTTTTTTTTTCACTTTATGCATCATTAAAATGACTGCTCCCGGAAAACGACCGTTTTTAAAACTTATTTTTGCATTGATACATGTCCCCTGGTGCAGAACCCGGGTTCCCAAACCCTTTTTAGGACAATAACATGCATAATAGTTTTTATAATTAGCACTTTAGAATTCGAACGTTCGCATCCATTGTATTTAATAGGGTTCTAATGTTCGTTCGAACTTTCGGTCCGTTCGCGGGTTCTGGTGCGAACCGAACCCGGGGGTGTTCGGCTCATCACTACTGATCACTGAATTAATGTTACTGGTCCCCAAAAAAGTGTCAAAAGTGTCACTTACTGTTCGATTTGTCACAGTCCTGCTATAAATATGCAGAGGTGATCAAATACCACCAAAAGAAAGCTCTATTTGTGGGGAAAGAAAATACATACATTTTTTTTGGGTACAGTGTTGCACGACTGCGCAATTGTCAGTTAAAGTAACGCAGGGCCGTTTAGCAAAAAATGGCCTGGTCATGAAGGGGGTAAACCTTCCCAGAGTTGAAAAGGTTAAAAATCTTAGCATGCAATGGAAGCTGATTGTTCAATTAAAGCTATCCATTATTTTAATGGACTCATCCATATAAAACACACTAAATTACAATGAATTACTACTACCTTATTATGTCCAGCAGTGATAAGTGGATCTGTTTGTAAAACAGGCTAAACAATATAGTCCTGACTATCACATTTCCAGAATTGTTTAATTTTCTGCAAACCAAACTATTGATTTGCACATTTTCATTACATTTTTTTTTTCATTTAAAAAAGGTGGTATATTTAACTATTGCTTTACTCTACCTAGAGTAACAACTCCACTGATATTGTATTCCATAAAGTCAAGTACCGTATATACTCCAGTATAAGCCGACCCGAGTATAAGCCGAGGCCCTAATTTTACCACAAAAAAATGGGGAAAACTTATTGACTCGAGTATAAGCCTAGGGTGAGAATGCAGCATCTACTGTAAGCGGAAAAGAGGGTCAACAATGCCCATTTGCAGCTTCACTGTGCCCATTTGCCCGCCTCATTGTGCCCATTTGCAACCACACTGTGCCCATTGCAACCACACTGTGCCCATTGCAGCCTTACTGTGCCCATTCTCACTGTGCCCAATGCAGCCTTACTGTGCCCATTCTCACTGTGCCCATTGCAGCCTTACTGTGTCCATTCTCACTGTGCCCATTGTAGCCTTACTGTGCCCATTCTCACTGTGCCCATTGTAGCCTTACTGTGCCCATTCTCACTGTGCCCATTGCAGCCTCAGTGTACCTGTATTCTTGACCGGCTGCGTGAATCCATTTTTCAGAAGTCGCGGCTTCCGCCTGGTCCTGTTCTGTTCCGTGATAGTCAGTCAGTGTACCTGTCGGGTCGCGGGCGTACATTTTTCAAAAGTCGTGGCTTCCTCCTGGTCCATGAAAGGCGTTTGACACTGTTTTCCGCTACTGCCTATCACGGAGATCCTCTCATCCTTGGACTCAGTTTCCCAGCAGACACTGTGTTCAGTGTTCCGACAATCACGGACCTTCTTTCATCCTCGGACAAAAGGACGTCCATGATAGGCAGAACACTGAACACAGTGTCTGCTGGGAAAGTCTGAAGATGAGAGTACCTCCGTGATAGGCTGTAGCGGAACCCAGTGTCAAACGCCTATCACGGACCAGGAGATAGCCGCGACTTTTGAAAAATGGATGCCCGCGACCCGACAGGTACACTGACTCAAGTATAAGCCGAGGGGGCTTTTTTCAGCCCTAAAAAAAGGGCTGAAAAATTTGGCTTATACTCGAGTATATACTGTAAATACTAATTATTTTCTTTTTAATCAAATTTACTATCAGACAATGGGGTTAAATTACTAAAACTGGTGCACTCAGAATCTGGTGCAGCTGTGCATGGTAGCCTATCAGCTTCTAAGTTCAGCTTGTTCATTTAAGCTTTGACAATAAAATCTGGAAGCTGATTGGTTTCTATGCAGAAGTGCACTAGATTTTGCATGATCCAGTTTTAGTAAATCTCCCCCAATATATATTGAAAGCAAATTATCCAGCTAAGAGTGTTGAGAGAAGAATCAAACAGTTAATGTTTAAACCTCGTTTTTTACATTCCTTTTTTAGTGATTTTTTTTTCTCAGTTTAATTAGATAATACTTATGATATCCTATTGATTTATGCCTCGTTGTGGAAAATTGGAATTTAAAATTGTTCTGAATCTGAATGGCAAAACTGTAGCATACGTAGGCCAACAAATAGTTATCTATTTACGTTTCAAAGATGAACACTAGATAGTTGTTTATAGCAATCAGGAAGCTAATTGTGCAGTAAATCTTATTAACACTGCTGAAGTAAAGATGGTTAGGGATAATGAGGTAATATTTTGATTGCATTAAAAAGCCTACTTTTAGTAATAAACTAAATTAATTATTAACATAAATAACAATTGAAGCTTTTCTGTTTCATTTGAGTAGGCACTTAATCTGCTCAGTTTAAAGTGACACTGCCATTGCAATGTTGATAGTTTAAGCGTCCTATTGTTTGTCTGACAATTTTTTTTCTATGTAGGTTTGGATCCAGCTGGGCCGAGTTTTGAATATGCCGAAACTTCGGTGACTTTGTCTCCTGATGATGCCTATTTTGTGGATGTGGTGCATACATACAGTGTGGGTACCCCAGACCGTAGCATAGGCATCCAAAGGCCTGTTGGACATATTGACATTTACCCAAATGGTGGAAACTTTCAGCCAGGATGCAATATTGGAGAAACAATCCGGCTAATGGCAGAAAAAGGTCTACGTGGCTTTACAGGTAAGAATTCATATATGTGTCTGTGTTTGGAATAGTAATCATATACCATGATCTGAGAAAACTAGGAAGTTCCAATTTTAAAATGCTTGTTTAGAAAGGATGGCTACCCCATCTCCTCTTGCCTCTTTTACCTTGGGTCTCAGAGGTCACAGGGAATTTAAGTAGTATTTAATTTAAGTAGTAGTTGTAAACTACTGCAGAAACCTGATTATGTGTCCTTTTTTTTTATTCCAGGCACAAATATGCAGTGTTAATAGGATGGCAAGGTTTACTCTTAATTTACCATGGAAAAAAAGTACAACAATTAGGTTACATTATACTGTATAACCAGCCTAGACTGGGTATATACTTAGTCTTAAATGTCTTAAATGTTGTTCTTTTCAGCTCTGATAAATCAAGAGGAAACCTTGCCATCCAATTAACATTGTAAATTACAGTATTGGCAAATGTATCACCTGTGATAAATATAGTATAAATAGCTACTGTAGGGGCAGATGATGAACCTGCTTCTTTGTCATTAACCATAAATGCTATTGGCTCTTAATTACCAGATGGTTTCTGAAATGACATTCTTTATGAAATAATACTAAAGGAAATGATAAAGTTAGATAGTTTTAAAATATTTGATGAAGGCCTTGTTTAGGTTTTATACCATGTCTCTGGGGCTTTTAGATACATCTTCGTAAGAAAGCTAAGGGATCCCACTGAATGACCAATCCTCTTGCCTCCACACATAAAACCCCCTAAAATTTGATTTTAAGACGGGAATATATATGTTAATAAATAACTGCAGAATTGCAACAGTTATTACAAAAGTAACCAGTCTTGGAGGTCTAAAAGTTCCTGTACCTGTTAGGAACCCTTTGGAGCTCCTGCTCTCAGTATGGGGTTCTTACAGTAAGTAAACAAAATACAAAATGTTTACACTATAAATGACTCCACAAGTGATTTTCACCTACTGCTAGTCTATATCATATCATCACCTCATAAGGACTTTAGCCATGTAAAAACATTTCAGAAGAAATGTCTGTAATATTACAGAACATATATTTTTGAAAAGGGGATCTTAATTCCTAAGTTCATAACCAATTTTAAATTCACTTTGCTGAAGTCAGATCAGTGCAAAATAGATTCCGACTGGCTGCTAATGGTTTAAGCGCACACACCAGTTTTGACCTCAGGTTAGTCTACTTTCCTCCAGTCCAAAGACCTTCATGGTGCCAGTACAGCTTGTTATCCCTTGATATCCACAATCAACAAAGGTGACAGCAAAAAACAGCCATAGCTGCACTTAAAATCTTTATTGATTCTTTAAAGTGTTTCACTTTCACTCTATGGATAAACATTACTCAGCATGAAAGATGCCAGGGATTTCAGAGTCCTTATCTAACATTGCAGAATCAGTAGAGATATTAAGTGCAGCTATGACTGGTTTGTAATGTCATCTTTGTTGAATGTGGTTGCTATGGATTACTGCACTTTGCACTTTGCAAAGTGCACTAGCACTTTGGAATTAAAAACTCATTTTGATAAATCAATTTTATTTGAATTGCTGGTTAATCTGAATAAAGTGATATGAAACCCTGCATTTTTCTAGCAATTTAAATGCACATGTAAACATTTACAATGTTTTGTGCTTTTTTATGCTTCAGAGTTTTCCTTTCATCTCTGAATCAGCTGGTCCCTTTATTGTCAACCTCACGCTCTGCTTTTAGAGTGGCTCCTTTACCTTAGGGTCCCATTCATGTGTGAGGTGGGACATGGGAGAGGACAACGTGCAGATATTGGTGTTGATTTACTAAAGGCAAATAGACTGTGCACTTTGCAAATGCAGTTGCACTCATTTTGCCCACAAACTCACTTTGTAAACAATTGCATGCAAGGAAAAAAAAATCAGAATTTTTGCTTGCACATGATTGGATGATGGAAATCAGCAGAGTTTCACCACATTCACCAAGTTTTGGGGAAAATTAGTGCAGCTATACTTGCAAAGTACACAGCCTATTATCTAAATCAACCCCATTGCCTGTGCATTTAATCATTACGGGCTTCCTGTGCATGTTACCATGGGCATTATGGCACTATGTACGCTGGAACATGTAGTCCCAATGAATATAAACTTTTGACTTGTAATGAGGTTATGAGTGCACACCTTCCCGTAGAGGTAGAAATGGCACACAGAAAGCAGGATGCAGGTAAATCATGATAAAAGCGGAACTGTGTTGGCAGGAATTGGTTACTGTAATGTGCTAAATAAATAAATATTGACATGTTGATGTTAAAAAAAGTGGAGGCTTTAGTATTTCTTTAAGTGAATGTTATTATGCTTTACACAGTTTACCTGTCTACTTGCAAATGTTATAAACCCAACGTAAAACCACTAACCATATGTTACTCTTCACTGAGTGCCAAGAACATATTGTCAATGTACGCAATTTATTAACTTAATCAGTTTTAACATCAACATTCATAAATTTTTTATTAACATTATGTTGGCACAAACACGCTGCATTTTTGTTATTAAAGGCTGATAGACTGTGTGACACTTAGAGTGTGTGTGTATATATATATATATATATATATATATAAATAAAACTTAGTTTCCTTATATTTGTACAGAAATGGACCAGATTGTGAAGTGCTCCCATGAACGCTCCATCCACCTCTTCATTGACTCTCTTCTTAATGAAGAGAAGCCGAGCATGGCTTATCGTTGCAATTCAAAGGAAGCCTTTGATAAAGGACTGTGTCTAAGCTGCAGAAAGAATCGCTGTAATACATTGGGTTACAAAGTCAATAAGATACGTGGGAAAAGAAGTGCCAAGATGTTCATGAAAACTAGTTCTCAGATGCCTTTTAAAGGTACAGTAATACTTTCATAACTTATGAAGTAGCTTACATACCTCAGGCTTGAAAACGCAGTGCTTTTATAATTCTATATGCTTTTTTACCGGGCCTATAAGATTAAGTCATTATTAAAACATGATGCTAGGGGTGTATCTCTTGAGTATGCATTTACAAGGAAAACAGTTTAGCATTAAAAATTTTGCTGGGCCAGGTTAGTAACATGTAACAACATGTTTATGGTCTATACACATACCTAATGCATCATGAATAAATATTAATGCAATGACCATACCTGGCTACTTGAAAATGAATCAGCTACCCTATACCTACTGGACACCTATTATAACCTAACTTTGCACATCAAACGAAACATTTCAGCATATAACAATGAAGGTCACCACTGCCAAGCTGTTACTAAATATACATAATTTGGAGCTGTGATCCTTATCCTTGTTTTATTACTCACAGTGGGGTGATTTACTGCAGAGAAATAAAAATTTATAGAAATTCCTTTGCACATGATTGAGTGACTGACATGTATACAGCCTAACCCAGATAAGTATTATTTTACTAAATCAGTCACAGTGAGCCAATGGTTGAAAACAGGCATGTAAACAGTGAAAGTAAAGTGATATGCATACTTTTTAAATAGGAGTAACTTTTTAAGTATTAAAGCAAGGATATGGATGGCAGGCCTAGGAATTGCATCTTTAAACTAAGTTGGTAATGGCAGCTCCTATTTTTCTATCCTGATGGGTACACTTTAAAGCATAACTAAAGTCCATAGGGTCAGAGTGGGCTCCTGGCATGCTCTCCTCCAGTCTTGGCTCATAGTCCATACTCTGCTGCTACTATCTTCTCTACTGCATTTTCCAGATCCTGTGTCACTCCTCATTGGCCATCAGGTGGCCACTGTTGATGCAACTTCTGCATATGAGCTCAGGAGTTACTTTGTTCTCAGATGAGTCAGGAGTGTGCACTGTACAGTGCATGCGTCATGCAGTGTATACAAAAAAATAAAAATTGCTATGGGAAAGAGAGATTTTTTTTACCTTCTATTAACTTTTTTTTTAGGGGTTTAGTCCCCCTTTGATGCATTCAATGTGATTCATTTCAGAGTTGTTTAGGAATCATATAAGGAAATATATGGTGACATTATTTTGAATTGTTTTTTCTTCTGTTATATGAACGAATTGACATATACTTGCTGTTTGTATGTTTAGTGTTCCACTATCAAGTGAAAGTCCATTTCTTTGGAAAGAAGAACTTAACCGTCACCAACCAACCTTTACTGGTCTCCTTGTATGGTACTAAAGGGGAAAGTGAAAACAGACCACTCCGACTGTAAGTATCGTATGCTATTTTGGCTTGCTGAGAGCTCTGTTTACAGATGTTATTTACAATGTATATTAGAACTGTCAATCTCTCAATGACATAAACTTGTGGACATCAGCTGGTATCCCATGAGGCCCAATTAAACATACATTAATGTATATTTATATGTGGGATAATGTTATTGCTATTCCCAGTTATTATTCAAATTGTTCTCTATGGGACAAATGGTACTTAATACTCCATAACAATAAGAAACCTCACGGATGGGGGGTTATGTGAAATAGAAAGGTTTCCCACAGTCATATATTTATTAAATTTCACTGTTCTTATTATGTAAAAATGCATTTTGTGATATGTTATAAAACAATATGATTCAATGTGATTCAATGAAACCATTACCAAAAACAACATTTTGCATGTCGTCTGATATATAAACCGTTCAATACAATACAGACCAAAACAAAAATTAGAAGATCATCAAATACAAAAGGTCTTGATATTATTAAACAGTTACAGAATATTTTACTGTGTACACGGGGATGTTAAATGAATGCACTTAGGTTATTTTACATAAAGTATTGTTAACAAAAAACCCTCAAACCCACATTCTTACTTAACCTAAAGGGAGAAACCAATGTTTCATAGGCCCCATGCACATGGGAGTCAAAATTAATTCTTTCAGATGTATTTAGAAGCTCATTTCTAAACTCATATGCGAGCATGTTGATCTTGGCTATGGCCGAATTCACACCTAGACATTCAGTTTAGGTGTATTCAGTCTAACTGCTCGTACATAAACAGGAATTTTGTGCACCCCAGTTCCATTTAAGTTGACCATACACAATATTTGGAATGAATGTTAATGTGAATATTCGTACAAAATTTCTCTGTACATTCAATCATTTGATGAATGTGGTACAAAAGCACTTCAAAAGTTTGCTTGCTGTTACCATTAACATTCAGATTTTGAGCAAATGTAATTTCCCGAATGAAAACCTTATTCACTGTAAGAAATTGGATCATTCAAGAAAAAAATTCCTTCCTGCTCCATTATATACATAAACTCTACTGCATTAAAGATGTTAATTAGGGTAATGGTGTGATGGTTAATGGCTTATGAAGGTTAAAAACAGATGTTCAGCCTAGTGTAACAAAATGATCAGAAACAGTCTTGCAAATAAGTATGTTTGCATTCTGCTGCACCAAGTCAACATTTTCATCTATATAGTGAGTGCACATCACGAATTATAACTCATCTTGTCTCTTTTAGGGCTGAAATGTCTACAAACAAAACCTATTCATATTTGATCTTCACTGAACTGGATGTAGGAGAGCTGCTGATGTTGAAAGTTAAATGGGAGAAGGAATCAATCTTCAGCTGGTCAGACTGGTTTACAACATACGCATTCGATATTCAGAAGATCAGGATAAAGTCGGGAGAGTTACAGAAAAAGTAAGTAGCTTTGTAGAAGCATATGCTTATAAAAATATTTAGTAACCTTGTCTTTTAGATCTTGTCATTGCTTATTTAAAGTGATACTAAAGTCTAGTTTTTTTTTCTTTCAAAACAATAAACATAGTTACCTGCTCTGTGAAATGGTTTTGCACAGAGCAGCCTGGATCTTCCTTTTCTTGGGTCCCCTGCTGGCACTCATGGCCCCTCCCTCCAGTCGAGTGCCCCCACAGTAAGCAGCTTGCTATGGGGGCACCTTAGCCAAGCCACAGCTTCGTATATCCATTCAGACACAGAGCCGCGGTTTGGCCACCTCTCCTAATTGGCTAACTGACTTTGATTGACAGCAGCGGGAGCCATTGGCGGGAGGGAGAGTCACAGACAGCCAATGTACTTGTACACATCGCTGGATAGAGATGGGGCTCAGGTAAGTATTAAGGGGGGCTGAGGGGGGCTGCGGCACACAGAAGTTTTTTTATCCTAATGCATAGAAGGCATTAAGATAAAAAAAACTTTCTGCCTTTACAACCACTTTAATATTGCTACCATTCTCTAGACTGTATATCAGAAGAACAATATAATTTGACACAACTGAATGTGTACATGATGTTATAGTAATCAAACTATTTTATTTACAATGCAACTGCAAGCAGTTAATTTGGATATGTTATGCAACAGTGCAAAAAAACAAAGATGTCCATTCATAAATTACAATCAAACAGCTATGAGCTTTTGAAAATGTAATTCACATCATGCCTAATATTTACTTGCTAATGGTAATTGCTTAATGCTTTTCTTGGCATCATTGGTTTTAAAAAGTAGATGCAGTGTGTGGAGGTTCACTCAAAATGCTTTTTATGAACTTCAGTCCAGCCAGTGAAGTGCACTCCTGGGCTTTTTGTCCACTTTTATTCAAAAGTAAAGTTAAAAAAAAACAGAATGTTACCTTTGCAGGGGTTTCAGTGTCTTACTGACAAATGGAAACTTCCTTTTCCTTCTGGCTATCCGGACAGCATAGTTAGTCCCTGAGTTTGTGTCTGCACAGACTCACCACATTAAGTAATTTAGTCTTGTGAAAACCCAACTGCCCAACCTTGGCTGCAGAGTCTCCTGCCTAATTGCACATGGACGGTGGTTGATTTACTAAATCTGGTGCAGCTCTACATAGAAACCAATCAGCTTCCAATGTTTTTTTGTCAAAACCCAATGAACAAGCTGAAGTTAGAGGCTAATTGGTTATCATGCACAGCTGCACCAGATTTTGCACTCTCTGGTTTTAGTAAATCAAACCCATAACAGTCTAGGTAACAGCCTTGTCCAATCAGATTGTCTTTTCTTTTCATGAGGCCAGACGAGACACTTTCCCAGTGTCTGTTCACACACCCTGCTCCTGCAGCAGCTTGTCTCTAGGGAAAGAACCCTGACCCATAGACAGCCCCATGACTAAAAAGGCTGTGCACACCTGCACAATCAGGTGCTGGCTTTCAGAATAAGGCCTCTAACCCTGGACACAGGGTTAGAGGCTTCATACATCGAAGGTCTCTACAAATCCTCAGAACCCAATCCAGCAGTTACTAATTCTGGGAAAAAACTGTGAAACCCATTTTCTCCACACTGTCACAAGTTTTTAAATTAAACTCCAGTGAAACAGCTAGATACACATATGATATATATAAATATATATATATATATATATATATGGAAGATAATAAATCTGCCAAAGGATTTGTATTTCTGTTCATGCAATCCTGAGATTTAAACTTTTACATCAAAGCCAGGTCAGGGACATCAAACTTTTTCTGTTGCCGTTAATTAATACAAATTGGACCCCTCTCCTCTGCCAGCCTGCATTAAATTGTGTTTTTATTCCTGACTGGATCTAGCTTTAAATATAACTCATCATCCCATCACTTTCTTACCCTCTCCATGAAGATATAAAATGCATTTAGACACCTCAGATACAGAGGAAAGGCAGTCTTGTTGCTGTGGACATTATAGTCTAGGAATGAGGTCAGAAAAATAGGATTTTTATAACAGCTTACCTGTAAAATCCTTTTCTTGGAGTACATCACGGGACACAGAGCGACATAGTCATTACTAATGGGTTATATAGATACCGTCAGGTGCTGGCACTGGCAACTTCCAAAACCGGAAGTACCCTCCCCTATATAAGCCCCTCCCATCCGGGAGCACCTCAGTTTTGTAGCAAAGCAGTAAGTGTCCCTAAAGAGGGGCGGGAGCTCTGTGTCCCGTGATGTACTCCAAGAAAAGGATTTTACAGGTAAGCTGTTATAAAAATCCTATTTTCTTTCTCGTACATCACGGGACACAGAGCGACATAGTCATTACTAATGGGATGTCCTAAAGCAATGCCAAATGAGGGGGGGGATACACCATATATAAGCTGAGCGCTATCAGACATGAGGATCTTTTGCGGCCTGCAACACACTGCGCCCAAAGGCGACATCCTCCTGACTTCTAACGTCCACCTGGTAGAACCTAGTAAACGTGTGTACCGAAGACCATGTTGCGGCCTTACAGATTTGAGCCAGGGAGGCCTGGTGATGCACTGCCCATGAAGTTCCAACTGCTCTCGTGGAGTGCGCCCTAACTTTGAACGGAGGCGGTCTACTTCTCAAGCCATAGGCTTGTATTATGACCTGTCGAATCCACTTGGCTAAAGTAGATTTTGACGCTGCCTGACCCTTTCTGGGGCCTTCCGGCAGAATAAACAAAGTATCCGTTCTGCGAATCTGAGCAGTGGCTTTTAGATAAGCTTTAACTGCTCTTACTACATCCAAAGAATGCAATAACTTTTCCTCTACCGAAGTAGGTTTGGGGAAAAAAGAAGGAAGAACCACATCTTGGTTCAAATGAAAACTCGATACCACCTTAGGAAGAAAGGCTGGATGAGGACGTAACACTACTCTGTCCTTATGGATAACCAGATATGGCTCCTTACAGGACATAGCTGCTAATTCCGATACTCTTTTAGCCGAACAAATGGCTACTAGAAAAATCAATTTCCTGGTGAGAAGCACCAAGGAAATATGCTGCAGTGGTTCAAATGGTTGTTTCTGTAGAACCGACAAAACCAAGTTTAGATCCCATGGACATATGGGAATATTAACCGGAGGACTAATACGCATCACTCCTTGTATAAAGGCTTTGACTAGTGAATGCGAAGCCAAGGGCCTTTGAAAAAATATTGACAAGGCCGAAATCTGACCCTTGATAGTACTCAAGGCAAGCTTCCTATCTACAGCCCATTGTAGGAAGTCCAGAATCCTACCTATTACGTATTTACGTGGATGCCATTTCCTGGCCTCACACCAGGCGATGTACGCCTTCCAGATTCTATAGTAGATCTGCCTGGATACCGGTTTCCTGGCATTGATCATGGTAGACACCACAGCATTAGAGAGCCCTCTCTTTTTTAGAATGTGGGCTTCAATAGCCAGGCCGTCAAACCTAGGGCTGGTAAGGAAGGGTGGTATATCGGTCCCTGCGAAAGCAGGTCCGGACGATGTGGGAGGGTCCAAGGACTCCCCACAGACATTTTTACAATCTCCGCGTACCATGCTCTTCGGGGCCACGCTGGAGCCACCAGAATCACTGGTTTCTTTTCTACCCTGATTCTGCGGAGTAATCGAGGTAACAATTGTGGCGGTGGGAATGCATATATCAGCTTGAACTGATCCCAAGGGAACACTAGGGCATCCGAGCCGCAAGCTAGGGGATCCCTTGTCCAAGAGACAAACCTGTCCACCTTTGCGTTGAATCTGGATGCTAGCAGATCTACATCCGGTGTTCCCCACCGCTGACATATTGTCCGGAAAACCTCGGGATGAAGGGACCATTCCCCTGGGCATAATTGTTGGCGACTTAGAAAGTCCGCCTTCCAATTCTCCACCCCTGGAATGAATACCGCAGATATGGCTGGGACATATCTTTCTGCCCATCTCAGGATGTAATTTACCTCCCTTTGGGCTGCACGACTCCTGGTGCCCCCCTGACGATTGATATATGCCACTGCTGTGGCATTGTCTGACTGAACTCTGACAGGGGACCCTTGGAGTTTGGATGTCCATGCTACTAGGGCATACCGGGCTGCTCGTATCTCTAAGAGATTGATGGGCAGGGCCTTTTCTGTATCCGACCATCTGCCCTGGAGAGACCATTGCTCCAGTACTGCTCCCCAGCCTACAAGGCTGGCATCTGTAGTGACCACCTTCCAGGAAATCGGACTGAAGGATTTCCCTCTTTCCAGATTCTGGGGAACCAACCACCAGCGGAGGCTCCTGCGAACGGAAGGGGACAAGGACATTGGTAAGTCCAGAACCTGAACTTTTTTGTTCCAGGCTGACAGTATGGCCCTTTGCAACTTCCTTGAATGGAATTGACCGTAGGGTACTGCTTCGAATGATGCCACCATCTTTCCCAGCAGCCTCATGCACAGGCGTATGGATGGCTGTCTTTTTGAGCCCACTAAGTGGATCAAATCTCTCAAAGACGACCCCTTTTCTTGAGGCAAGAAAATTTTTCTCTAGTCTGAATCCAGCCTTAGCCCCAAGTATTCCAGACTTTTGACTGGTTTTAGGGCTGACTTGTCTCGGTTGATAATCCAACCGTGATATTCCAGATACTTGATTGTCTCGTGAACAACCACTTCTAGTTTTTCCACTGAGTGGTCTATCAGCAACAAGTCGTCTAGATATGCCATTATCGTTACACCTCGTGTTCTTAGATTGGCCAATAATGGGGCCAAAATTTTTGTGAACACTCTTGGTGCTGTGGCCAGACCGAAGGGTAAGGCTCTGAACTGAAAATGGCGGCCCTCTACCGCAAAGCGTAGAAATTTTTGGTGGGCTGGAAAGATGGGAATGTGCAAATAAGCATCCTTGATGTCGATCGAGGCTAACCATTCCTCCCCTTGTAGGGCAGTGGCTACCGATCGGATCGACTCCATCCGGAAAGTCCTGATATGCAGGAATTTGTTTAGCCCTTTTAGATTTAGTATGGGCCTCCCGTCCCCGTTTGGCTTCGGAACTGTAAAGAGGTTTGAGTAAAACCCGAACCCCCACTCTTCCAGGGGAACCTCTATAATTACTGCTTGAAGCAATAATTTTTCTAGTGCCAACAGGAGGGATCCTCTCTTCTGGGGATCCCTTGGCACGTTTGACCTTATAAAGCGGGAAGAAGGGGAGTTTTTTAACTCCAATTTGTATCCCAGATTTACTGCGGAGAGCACCCATCTGTCTCGGATCGTGTCCCGCCAGGTCTCTGTGAACAACTGAAGTCTTCCCCCCACCCGATTGGGTGGGGGCAACCCTTCATGCATTTGACTTTGGGGGAGGTTTTGTACCTCTCCTGCTCCAGGGCTTTTTGTTACCCTGCAACTGTCCCTGATTTCTACCTCCGGGATTTGACCGAGGAGGCCGTCGGAACTGTTTCACAGCCGATGTCCTAGGGACTGGAGAAGCCGGCCTCTTAAGAGAGGGACCTCTAACTCTATTTTTAACCGGCAAAAGTGTACTTTTACCGCTGGAAATTCTCTGGATATACTTGTCCAGGTCTTCCCCGAATAAGCGCTCCCCATGAAATGGGAAGCTGACCAGCAATTTTTTACAGGGAGCTTCAGCAGACCAGTTTTTGAGCCATAGAAGCCTGCGCATATGTACTACAGACAGCGTAAGGCGGGAGGCCTGATGGATTGAATCCTTTATAGCGTCCACCGCAAAGCATAAGGCTCTAGGTAGATCAGCTAGGGCAAGAGCCTGCTGATCCGGCAAGTCCCTTAAGACCTGTTTCAACTGATCCTTCACTGCTTGGCAGACCCCAATAGCTGCCACTGCTGGTTGTGTCACCAATCCTGCTGTAGAAAAAGCAGATTTTAATAAGGACTCCAATTTTTTATCTATTGGGTCCTTGAACATTTGGACATTTTCGACCGGACATGTCAGTGATTTATTCACACAAGAGATGGCTGCGTCCACTGTAGGGACCCTCCATTTTCTGATGAACTTATCCTCCATGGGATAGACCACCGGAAATCTCTTGGGGGGAGTAAATATTTTGTCAGGATGCTCCCAATCCTGGTAAATGAGCCCCTCCAGTAAAGGATGGATCGGAAAGGAACAAACAGTCTGGGGAGCTTTTAGCGACCCCAACGAGGAGACAGAAGTGGAGGATGGCTCCGCAAGTGGCATTTTAAATGCTGATCGGACCATATTAGTCAGGGACTGAACCCATAACCTTTCAGCATGTGATGCTGAGAACGGCTCTTCCACTGTTGATTCCTCTGCAACCGAATCGACCTCATCCTGATCCCCCTCAGGTAGGTCGACCTCTGTATGGGACTGTTGCTCTGTTAACAGGCACTCTGAGGGAGGAGACGGAGATCGAGCGCTTTTCTCCTGTGACAGGGAAGCAGCGATCAATGCTGACAATCTCTCTTCCAGCCCTCCCAGAGCTGAGGAAAAAACCTCCTCTGTTACATACACAGGAGCAGGTGAACTGAGGACAGCCACAGTACCAGGTACTCCTGAGGGTGCTCTACGGTCACTAACCTCTGATTCTTCAGGGGAGACTGGTGCAGCCAAAGCATACCCAAGATCCTCAGAGCCCGATGGAGACCCCCTATTCCTCCTGGAATTTCTAGTCCCGGAGTTTTTAGACGGCATATTCCTAAGCCACAAAGCTGAGGTATTCCAGCCAAAATACACCAGTTACTGACAATAGTCTAGCATAAATGCTGCTATAAGAAACAGTTGGTGTCTACTAACGTGCCTTTCTAGGGGATGCCTGTATCAACCGCTTGCTGTATGCCTTTAAATGTTGCCAGCTCTGTCTCTGTACTTCATAGCCAGCTCACTACAATATTGTGGTTTTTTAAACTGCTGGGACGCCCGCACATGCGCAGAAGCGCTGCGGCGCGCACAGAGCGTCATCCCCCAGGCTCCGCCCCCTTTCCCGGCTCACCTCTATATATAGAGGCGCGTGCACGCGCACGCGTGCGGCCACGTGCGCCTTCGGCGCTAATTTCAAAAAATGGAAACAAGGGACAGGAGCCAGGGCCCCTCTTTGCCGCAGGCCGGGGGATGGACGAGCACTGCAACATGGCAGAGGAAGCAGTTTCCTATAAGAGAACTTACCATCTGCCTGGACTTTGCTCTGCTGAGCAGAAACTAGTCCACATGACAAGAAAACATTCCACAGCGGCCTCTAGTGGACAAACACAGGTACCGCAGTCTAATATATTAAATATATAAAAAAAATTTTTTTTTTTTTTTTTTTTCTTGACCACCATTAAAAATTATTACATTTTTTTAGTAGTTACAGGCATGCACAGAATTTTGCGGGAATACCATTAGGTAACAGACAGAAAGACAAATTAGGCTTGGGGGTCCCCCAATAGAACCAAGTTCCTGGGGGCCCCCACTTACCTGTTCCCCGCCGCAGGACTTTGTTTGGTCCACAAAAGCCCAAACTTCACCTATCACGGCAGGCATTGTAATCAAACCTTCAGGGACCGGGTTCCCAAGGATTCCACTCCCCTGGATCTGTATAGCACCCTGCACAGAAAACATCTTGGTCGTGGGTATGACCAGAGCTCTGGATCCCAGGGTCCAGCTCTCCTAAGAGAAGCATTACAGGCAAAACCTTGCTCTTCTCTGCAAGGCTCGGGTACCGACCGTTTAGCTATGAAGCTTTTTTGGTCGGATCCGGAATAGCTTACTGAGGCCCAAAAGAACCTGTACGCAAGCTCTGTGAAAAACACATGTTTCTTCTTGGCCAACACCTTAGACACTGGCAAAAAACTGAGGTGCTCCCGGATGGGAGGGGCTTATATAGGGGAGGGTACTTCCGGTTTTGGAAGTTGCCAGTGCCAGCACCTGACGGTATCTATATAACCCATTAGTAATGACTATGTCGCTCTGTGTCCCGTGATGTACGAGAAAGAAACCACGACAGTTAGATCACCAAAGTTCTGAATCTAAGGTTTGTAAATACATTTCACATTTTGATCACAGGATCAATGTACTGCATGTACCATTTCCATTTCACCAATTTCTACATGAGAATTGTGTTGTCGTTCCTCCTGTGTTGCCTTTTGATATGTCCAACTTGAGTTACATGTTTTTTTTACAAACCACAAATTATTCTTTATGTGACCATTTGCACAAGAAATGTAAAGTCTGGGAACTAAATGATGATGTCCAATGCCAAACAAAATGCTTTTTTTCCTAGTATTTGGAAACTTGTAATTTGTTTTTCAGTTATGCTTGCTTAGCAGTTAATATGAGTGTATTTATTTGTGTTTTAGGTTAGTTTTTTGTCCTGAGAATGGGAAGCATGCCACTCTTACAAGAGGAAAAGGCTCAGTAGTATTTGTGAGGTGCAATGAAAACTCCATTGTGAAGAAACATAAATGGTAAGTACAATAACTGTTTTTTGAGCTGTATCATTATTGTCAATATTAGTATTATTTAGTAAGATTACAGCATTGATGTGCAAGGGTGAAATAAAAAGTCTGATTACATTTTCTGGGGTGCAAAACCAGTCTAAACTAAAATCTTGCCCTCTCCAGCTCTTTGTTAGCAAACAAGATCGAGTTATTTCTCACCTTTAGTCAGTAGTCCAGTGTGAAAATCTGAAAGTATACCCCACAGTTTAGTAAAACAAGAATAGAATAGGCTGTCCATGGCTCTGTATAAAGGGTTTTGTAGAAGGGATGAGAGAATTGATCA
This sequence comes from Rana muscosa, assembly GCA_029206835.1. Taxonomy (NCBI): domain Eukaryota; kingdom Metazoa; phylum Chordata; class Amphibia; order Anura; family Ranidae; genus Rana; species Rana muscosa. Next base: position 499,602,812 of record CM055116.1, on the reverse strand, counting down.
AAGTAATGTATTCCTAATGACTTGACCAGCAGAACAACAGCACCCTTATTTTATTGTAATAACTAAAATCTTGCCCTCTCCAGCTTTTTGTTAGCAAACAAGATCATCTGGTTATTTCTCACCTTTAGTTAGTAGTTCATTGCGATTTATGGGATTTAATAGCATTAAATGTCATCATTATTTTTCAGATATCCAATTTTAAAAACATTGTATTTCCTTCATGTGGCACTGCAAGTAAAATCTGAAAGGTTACCCCACACTTTAGTAAAACAAGAATAGAATAGGCTTTCCATGGCTCTGTATAAGGGATTTTGCAGAAGGGATAAGAGTAATGTATTCCTAATGACTTGACCAGCAGAATAACAGCACTCTTATTTTATTGTAATTTATTTCCAGATATGAGCAAGATTTCTGCACTTTCAAGCACGTGTTACTTGATGGTATTGAAGCTCTGAAGAACAAGAGCATCTTTGGTTTCTACTAAGCCCTGTTTACCTTTAAATGAAGTCTGCAGACATTTCATAGTAGACACAAGTAAACCGAAAAGAAGCAAACGACCAACCTCTTTATTGCACGAATGTACGACAGTTACATTATGCTGTACAAGCCATTTCCATTCCAAGCAATGCAAGCTGTCTGTGAATTGTGTTAATGTATTTTTAAATAGATATTAGACAATCAAAATGTATTATTGAATAGTATATGCTCATTCCATGCTGTTTATGCACTGAGGTTTAAATAACAAACCAAGCTTGAAATACAGTTTATGCTCTATAAGAGTTACTAATAACATTTACAAATTAGAGTGCTGTATCAGCTTAACATTTTGTAATTTACAGATGTTATACAGCAAAATATTAAGCTGGTATTCCTAGCTGAAAGACATTGGTTGTGAGAAAGATTGCAGTTTTTGTTCTTTTTTTTCCAAAGCTTAACACCAGCAAAAAAAGACTTATACTTGCAGTGAGTCTCCCTCCTTACTACAAGGCTTAACTGCTCTTCTCTTAGAGCCGGGATATATAAACTACAGCCCTCAACATATCCCATGAGACATTGTAAAACTCTGACATTCACAGACATGACTGGGCATGATGGAAATTGTAAAGAAATTGTAGCTCCTGAACAACTGGAGGGCCATAGTTTGGAGACCCCTGTCCTAGAGGATTGCTCCTCTTTGTATGACCAATCCATTGGTCACAATTCTATGGTGTCATCCAATACAATGCAGAGCATTGAACAGGGGAGGAGAGCATGGGCTGTTGAGGAAGTGAGGAATAAGGCAAGTATATCACCTTATTTATCGTTCCCTGGTCAAAATGAGCAGTTAACCCTTACAGTCCAGAGGAGGACGCACTGCAAGAATAAATCTTTTATTTTTTTTCCTTCCTTGAGTGAAGCTTTAAATCATACCACTTAGCAAAAACATTTTACTTGTTTTGGCTAGAGAGAAGAAGGTGTCTTTTATCTGTGTGGTTTTTATCGCTGTCTTATTTTTCTGACACCCGTTCACTGGAAGTGAAAGAAAATCTCCCCAGCAGAGGCATAAGAAACAAACAAAACTCGAGAGAGGTTTTAACTCTTCACCACGCTACAATTATTTTATATATAAATTGCCTTCTCTGTTTTAACTGGGGAGATTTTTCCTGTTCTGACAACTGTAAAATATACAAGAAAAGAGAGATAATCTCACTATTGGGGACAAAATCAGTGCTAAAATTCTGACAGAGGTTCTAACTCATCCTATCACTATGCAAGACAAGTTAATAGTATTTCCTTTTATAAATTATGTTTAATTTAAGTTTAGGAAACTTAAAAATGACTTGAAGCCACATTGGTATTTAACAAGAATGCCCTTGGATGTTCTAAATATGGGGCAGGTCCACAAAAAAATAGTACCTCCATTTAAAATAAACAAATGTTGTGTTAGATATGTTTGATTATGTACCACGTTTTTAAATAGATTTGTTGAAAAGGATATAAATCACAAAAGATGATGTTTTGTTTTATATTTCATAAAGTATTATTTAATGACATGTAAAGAGCAGTAGTATGCTTTAAAATACAGCAACCAATCACAGGTCAACTATTATTAAGTTTCACTACTCAAAGCTCAAATCTGATTGGTATCAATGAGCTTAAGTGCATTACTTGCTTTTACAGTTACTAAATAAGGCTGAAATAGTTCTGTGCATTACACGCTCTCCTAATCATAATATATATGTTACTATAACTATTATATTCTAAATTTATTTACAAAAGCTATACATAGTTTTGGTTTTGTTTTACGTTGACAATAACCTATATTGTTACATATTTATTGCACAAACATTTAAAAACTTGCTTTAAAATGTATTATTAAATTATATAGTTTAACAACAATATAAAAAGACAAAAAGGCAGTATTGCATCTGTATTGTTTGGCTAGAGAGAAATAACTCTGCATAAATATGTATAAAATTTCTTAGCACGCGAGTTTTGTAAAATCACAAAATTTTACATTTTGGTTCAAAATATATATTGACAGTTTTTGATGTTGTTACTTTTTGATCTTCACAAAAATAAATTAGTTTGCCTTCAAATGACTGTTAACAGAGAGTATCAAGGAGCTGGAACATTTTTAAATATTTATATTGTTTAACCACTTGCTTACTGGGCACATACCCCCTTCCTGCCCAGGCGAAATTTCAGCTTTCAGCACTGTCACGCTTTGAATAAAAATTGCGCGGTTGTGCGACGTGGCTCCCAAACAAAATTGAAGTCTTGTTTTCTCACAAATATAGCTTTCTTTTGGTGGTATTTGATCACCTCTGCGTTTTTAATTTTTTGCACTATAAACAAAATAAGAGCGACAATTTTGAAAAAAACACAATATTTTTTACTCTTTGCTATTTTTTTTAAAAACTTTTTTTTATTCTCAGTTTAGGCCGATACGTATTCTTTTACATATTTTTGGCCAAAAAAAAATCGCAATAAGCATATAGTGATTGGTTTGCGCAAAAGTTAGGATAGAATTATGACATTTTTTTTTATTTTATTTTTTTTACTAGTGGCGGTTATCTGCGATATTTGTCAGGACTGCGATATTACGGCGGACACATCAGACACGTTTGACACATTTTTGGGACCATTCACATTTATACAGCGAACAGTGCTATAAATATGCACTGATTACTGTATAAATGTGACTGGCAAGGAAGGGGTTAACACTAGGGGGCGAGGAAGGGGTTAAATGTGTTCCCTAGGAGTGATTCTTACTGTGGGGGGAGGGGACTGACTGGGGGAGGTGACTGATCTGTGTCCCAATGTACAAGGGACACAGCATCAGTCTCCTCTCCATGACAGGACGTGGATCTCTGTGTTTACCCACAGAGATCCACATCCTTGGCTGTGTAACGGCCGATCGCAGGTACCTGGTGGACATCGTGGCCGCCAGACAAGCGCATCGGCACCTCAGTGACCCGGCTGGCGCACGCGCGCCGCCGGCGCCGCTCGCGCGCCCCCCAGTGGCCGGAGGAGCCAAGGCCATCAATAGACAGCCTCCCGGACCTGAAGAGCCACCTTGTTGCCGTCATTTGTCAATGGCCCGGGCTCCAAGTAGTTAATGTATATGTTAAAAGACTGCTGATGTGTTTTTTAGTTAAAAACTATTTTTTTTTTTAATCAAATGTATGAATATCATCTGTTATTAGTTGCCTAAATGAGCACCTGATGTTGAATGCATGCTTGATTGTCCAGGCATTGTTACACTAAAATCTAGCTATAGCCATGGCGCAGAGGAAATCATGTATTAGTGATTCCCACTTCTTTCCAGTGAAATAATGTCTGAAAAAATTGTGTGAGCCAGTTTTCAATGTCTGTTGGCAATATGATTTTTCCGTTTTTTTTTTTTGTTTTGTTTTTACATATACTATTGTCTCCATTCACAACTTTTTTATGTGCATTTCATTAGGAAATCCAGCCAGTTTAAATGGACAAAATTTTTTACCTGCACTTTTTTGGGCCAACACAGCATAGCACACCATGACACAACACATAGTACATGCATTGAACACCATTTACATTGTATCTGTATATTGCAATCACTGTTAATGTTATACAGTAGCTATTATAGCCTTCAAACAAAGAAATGCATGCATTTGTTCAAGTGGAAAACATGTATTGTTTAATTAACTACCACCTAACCTGATTTTCCTAAATTTACCATCTGAAGCAGTCTATTCTTTATTACTATTATGCAAAAACAGATGATTTACTAAAGCAGTATTTTTTTCCCTTCACCTAATAGATTTCCTAAAACATCAAATCATGCACAAGCACATTTAGTTTTTACCTTGCTCAGTATTTAGCACTTATAGTGAATGCAGCTTTAGTGGGGTAGATAAAACATTAACTCGCTTTGTAAATAACCTTCCCTGTAAAAATTAAATAAAAAAATGCACAGGCCTAGCAATATCCACATTTAATTGCAATCATTTTTTTGTGCTGCATATATGAAAAATTTGTCACTATGCTCTGGGGATAGTCAATGCAATACATTTATAATTTTTTGATGTTTCCATATATTACTGTAAATTAGGACTGCTTGTGAAGTGGCATCATACTTTACATTTTTCTTTTCGCTTCTATTGACAGAATATTAGATTGTAATTATAGTCATAATACCTAAATATATAACCCAAAAATCATCAAGCAGACAATATTGTGGGATCCGTTTGATTGTATAATTGTGTATTGCATGTTTCCAGGTGTGCAGTGATGCATAGCTATCACATACTGATATTTAAAGGCCTAGCTATACTAAACTCATTTCTGACTGGTTGCCCCAAGTCATAGCAGATGGATGCTCTTTGTGTAAATTTTGAAATTACAAGTTTTCAAAGAAAATTAAGTCAAAAAGCGAAGGGAAACATTTTTGTCAACATAGAATATTAATGAGATTTCAAACAAAACATTAAACATTTGTCATTTAATAGCATCAATTAGGTGATCATTATTCTTGTATTTCTACTTTACAGGCATACCCCACTTTTAAGTACACAATAGGTTTTATTTACTAAAGCTGGAAAGCGCAAAATCTGTCTCACTTCTGCATAGAAACCAATGAGCTTCCAGGTTTTATTACCAGGCTTAATTGAACAAGCTGGGGTTAGAAGCTCATTGGTTTCTATGCAGAAGTGAGCCTGATTTTGGGCTTTCCAGCTTTAGTAAATAAAACCCATTGTGTACTTAAAAGTGGGGTATGCCTGTAGTCTTTATAATATTCTGTATGGTTCAGAACTCCACTTTTACTTACATGGTTTGGTACAATATGATGCTGGATTAATTCTCTAACTTATTATAAATGTTGTATAAGATAGGTTTAATAAATCTAGCCTCCTATACTAACAAGTCATCCTACATAAAAATGACTTCTGTCAAATTTTCTACTATGCAAATAGGTGCTGTGGCGTCATTTTCAGTACTCTACGGGGTTGATTTTCTAAAACTGGAGAGATACTAAATCTGGTGCAACTCTGCATAGAAACCAATCGGCTTCCAGTCCTTTTTTGTCAAAGCTTAATTAATTAAGCTGAAGTTAGAAGCTGATTGGCTACCATTTATAGCATACCTCATATGTAAAAATCTATTTAAGTATATAAAAACAAACTTCTATGTGTGTGTAAGAAACAGAAAATATATGAAAGATGTGTAAAAAACAAAAACATACATTGTACCACTTTAGAATTTTAAAAACTGTTACATAATAAACATATTACAGATACACTATTTATATAATGTTTATATATGTAAATTAAACTTTGTATGTAAATATATATATATTAGGATTTAAAAGTTTTTGTTTGTAATGTAGATAGCCTCTTTTTCACATTTGGTATGTTTTAATTGTGTATTTTTACAAAGAAGTAATCACTGTACATAAAAAAGGTGATAATAAAGAATATATTTGATGAAAAATATATTAGTTATGTGTCTTATAAATGTATTTTACTTATCACAAAAGGTATTTAATTATCTAAAATGAAATATTTTTTCAGGACTGAGTGGTGCTAACATAATGATATTTAAGCCCCCTGCAGTCCTGAAGCACTGTGGGCTCAGTCTGAATGAGGTTGACTCCACCTAGGGTGGCATTTAAATGACAGGTTTGGCTCACAGAATATGGACAGAATGACTGGCCCTAAAGAAGAATGCCAGTGCAAAACCGAAGGGGGTGAAAGTGAAAATAGGCATTTTTGTTTTATATGGGGAAAATCTAAAAATTTAAAACAAAACCTACTTAAAGGTTTACTTTAAGAAACAACCAACAAATATTATTACATTTATTCAAGCATATTTTTTAACTGCATTCTTTGTTTTATTGTCTACAGTACATGTACTGTTACATTTGCAGACACACACTCACTAGGGAGGTTTTTAGTGATACTCATCCATATGTCTCTAAAATATATAGAGGAAATAGATGCACCCCACACATAAGAAAACTATCCTGTCATGAACACAGGATTTCATAAAGCTTGTGGTCTTCTAAAAAAAAAAAGTACCCCTGCTGCTAGGGTATATTAATAAGTTCTGATCCAAATGTTCTTACATAAAGAAATACTTGTAAAGTTGAGTGCATTGTGTTAAAGTACTTATTAAATGACACCAGTGTTATTAAAGTGGGACCAGTAGCAATAAACCTTTAGTGAATATTGTCAATCCAACTGGATAAATGCCATTTCCCCATTTCACTGCTCTTCACCACTATCCCACCACATTTCTTCTTCTCAAATTTGGAAGGGTAAGTGTCCATTTTTTTTTTATTTATGTTCCAATCATTTTATTGGTTTATCAAAAATTGCATGGAATAACAAACATTTGAAAAAAACAAAAACATCAAAATACATGGTACAGAGTACAAAGAATTCCAGTACAGCTTAGAAACAACTGCATTACATAATCTAGTGGGAAAACATCACTTATTCCTTTTCCATATACTCCATGACTTGGCAAAGGTGGCGTATTGCAGGGTATTGATTGCCAGAAGGCATTCCAAGGAATAGTTTTGGTACACCATCTTCACCACGTCAGAGAGGTTTGGGGTGAGATTAGATTTCCAATTTTGTACCACTAAGAGACAGGCTACAAGCAAAATATAAGTAACCACAGATTGGAACTCTGCTAGATATAGATCTATTCCAATGCTAAGTATGGCTAAGGCAGGGTTCTGTTTTTTTAAGGATCCCAGTGCAATGGGCGAGTAATTGGAAGACTTGTTTCCAAAAGCTGGTGAGATTGGGGCATTCTCAGACAGTGTGTAGAAGGTTGCCTACCTGTCCACAACTACACCAGATACATCTGATATACCATATCGGGTTAGAGCTTTAATAGAAGAAACAGAATTAGGGACTCAAAAGATATTTTTTGGAAGAAGGGGGGGGTAAGAGTGCTTCTTTTTCCAATCTGGGGGAGTTAAGGTGCCTCCATGCCAATAAAGAAGCCTGCATTGGTAAGGGTACAGGTGGAAGTTCTTTTCCTCGTCAGCTGTCGCTCAGGAGGAACAGGTATAGTTCTCTGTTGGGGGTACAGAACGCCTCTAATTCTATCCAAGGAGAGTGGTTATTGTGAGGAAACCAGTGTTTAAACTGATCTAGTACAGTAGCCCAATAGTAGTCCGGAAGACCTGCACCACCTACAGATTTGTGTTTGATCAGGCCTGACTGTGGGCACCTGGCCCTTTTCCCTTGCCATAAAAACTTTTGAATGCTAACCGACAAGGCTTTTAAGTAATGGTTCATATGGGTATGGGTAAGGATCTAAAGAAGTATAATATTTGATGGAGAATATAAATTTTTAAAGCTGCTAGCCAGCCATACCAGGATAATTTGAATTGTGCTAAATGTTGGAGCTCCTGTTCGATCTTAGAAACCAAGGGTTTGTAGTTGGATGGGACTAGAGACCTACTAGAGGCTGTGAGGGTAATGCCTAGGTATTGAATCCCCTCTGAACTCCACTTGAATGGGAGATCGAAGCTTACCTTTTGTGGCTTTGGTGATCCCCAGATTTAGGATGAAAGATTTTGAAGCATTAACCTTATAGTATGATATTTGACTGAATTCCATCAAGGTTTGGAAAGCTTGGGGTAGGGATTGCTCTGGGTTGGTAAGGACAAGGATTATGTCATCTGTGAAGAGGTTAATTTTATGGAGAGATTTTTGGATATCAAAGCCCGAATTATGTGGGTTTGAGCGCATTTCTTCAGCCAGTGGTTTAATCATTAAGTTGAAGATTGTGTGTGAAAGTGGACAGCCTTGTCGGGTACCATTAGATATAGTGAAGGATCATTAGAAGATAGTAAATCAGAGGCATTGAGTTGTGCAGAAAGATTTGAATATAGCGCTAAGATGGCAGACATTATAGATCCATTGAAACTCGGTAAGTGTCCATTTTTGTATGCACCTTTGCTCTCAATTACATTTTGCTACTGGATGTACAAGTTTCCAAAATAAATGTTCTCAGGAGTGCCACTGGATCAAGCACATAAAATGTTATTTTTTTGTCCCCTTACCTCTTATTTACTACCTAATAGGGACTTACTACCTAATAGGGAACTATGAAACATGGCAGAAAATGTCCTGATTATTATATTTTGGTGTTTGCTTCTGCAAGACCTTAGGTGCCCTGATTTTAATAAACCCTTTATCCAAAAAACTTCTTCCTCCCTTGACCCTTCTTCCTGTTTAGTAAAGTACAATTCCCATAGCCCTTTGAGGCTTTCCTGCAGAAATGCAGATTGCACAGTCAGGCTTTGTCCTGTCTCTCTTAATATCATATATTAAAAAAACCTGAACACTAAAAGAGAAATCATTGGAGAATGCATCTCCATACATTTATTATAACTTGATATGTTTATAGTATTAACATAAACCAGATTTTTTTTTTAAGGCTGACTACCTGAAAATTCTATTAAAAAAACATAGGTCTAGCAATTTTAACTTGTACAATTTAATACAGTCTATTTGTAAGGAGAAATCAACTCCTTTTTCATTTACAGGATCATTTTCATTCTGTTCTGAAATGCATTTTGGTCAGTGGTGATGCGTCCATAGTGGGCACAGGAGCGCCGCCCCCTCTCTCTCCTGCGCCCGTCACTCACAACAACAATACATAGGTTCATGCATTGTATGAACCTATGTATTGTCGGCGCCGCTGTCGCCCACTATTCAGATGACCGACTCCCTGGTGAGCACCCGGCCATCTGAATAACAGCGGCTGGTTGGTTTTTGGAAGTGCCTATCAGAGCCAGTTTGGGGACAAACTGGCTGCATTTGGGAGGAAACTGGCTGCATTTGGGGGGAAACTGGCTGTATTTGGGGGAAACTGGCTGCATTTGGGGACAAACTGGCTGCATTTGGGGACAAGCTGGCTACATTTGGGGACAAACTGGCTGCATTTGGGGAGAAATTGGCTGTATTTGGGGAAAAACTGGCTGTATTTGGGGGAAACTGGCTGCATTTGGGGACAAACTGGCTGTATTTGGGGACAAACTGGCTGCATTTAGGGACAAACTGGCTGTATTTGGGGGTAAACTGGCAGTATTTGGGGACAAACTGGCTGTATTTGGGGACAAACTGACTGTATTTGGGGACAAACTGGCTGTATTTGGGAGAAACTGGCTGCATTTGGGGACAACTGGCTGCATTTGGGGACAAACTGGCTGCATTTGGGGGGAAACTGGCTGTATTTGGGGGGAAACTGGCTGCATTTGGGGGGAAAATGGCTGCATTTGAGGGGGCAAACTGGTGGCGTTTGGGAACAGTGGCTGCGTTTAATGGGCACAGTGGCAGCAATTGATGATTTATTTTTTTCAGTTTATTTGCGCCCCCCCCAAAAATTTTGAGCACCAGCCGCCACTGATTTTGGTATTCAGAATGTATATAAATAGTTGTGCAATAACAAGTCAGGCTTAAAAAAAAAGACACTTTGCAAGCTCAGATCCCTAAACCTGCAGCTAATACAGAGGAAGGCAAAACACCTTTTTAATATGTGGTCCAATTTGCTTCAACACAGAAAACATTCCTTCTTGATCCTTAAAGGCAACGGGATACTCACTGATAAATACCAAAAGCCATTTATATTCTGTACAAATAAAAACATATCCAGCACTTGACTGAAAAAATCTATTGGGTTTGCTAGAATCAGCTCCAAAGAAGTACGATACCACATTTTCAGAGCTCTTATTATAAATAACCCTTTTGCTATGTTCAGTTTAAACCTATTTCTCTCCAAACAAGAAGCCCTTATATCTTTGGTGGTGGTTTTAAAGTGTGCAACCGTCTATTGATTTTACCATGTACCTGTAGTCATTTTCTGTATTTATTCATCCTAATCACCATTTTTAGCGGTTGAATGGATTTAGTTTAGTTATTCTTTCCCATGTTAAGGTGCTCCATTCCCTTTATCACTTTAGTTGACCTTATGCTTCTTCTCTAACGTAAACCTCTGCTAGTTTTATATATTCTGTCCACATTCCCCTACATGCCCGAGCTGGAAGTGGGTACTGCTTCTTTGAGGGAGGAGGCAGATTGCTGATGTCTTCCACTGGGGCCTGGGAGAAAGACTAGGAAAATCTACCATGCCTGTGAGAGATGTACCTATGCCTGATGTGAGGTCACTTAATTTAAGGAGGGGAACTGTGCAGATGAGCTGGAAGGGGCTGGGAAGACTGAGGATGGGAGGGTGGTTCTGGGAAGACTGAGGATGGGGGTAATTTGATGCCTAAGGATAGGGGGACTGTGAAGCCTGAGGATGGGGGCTAGGGATGAGGGGTGGAAAGCTTGAGGATGGGGGGCTGTGAAGCCTGAGGATGGGGGAGACTGTACAGATGAGCTGGAGGGGGCTGGGAAGACTGAGGATGGAGGGAGGCTGAAAAGCCTGTAAATGGGGGTATGAAGTCTGAGGATGGAGGGACTGTGCAGATGAGCTGGGAACACTGAGGATGGGGGCTGGAAAGCTGAAAGATGGGGGACTGAGGATGGGGGCTCTGAAGCCTGAGGAAGGAGGATAATGTGCACATGAGCTGCAGGGGGGCTGGGAAGACTAAAGCTGAAGATGGGGGGTTGAGAAGCTAGAGAATGGGGGGCAGTAAAGCCTGAGGATGGGGGGACTGTGAAACCTGAGGATGAGGGGCTATGCAGATGAGCTGTAGGGGGGCTGGGAAGACTGAGAATGGTGGGGACTGAGGATAGAGGGGCTATAAAGCCTCAGGAATGGATGGGAGGCTGTGAAGCTTGAGGATGGGAGGACTGTAAAGACTAGGGATGGGGGAGACTGTGAATCCTGAGGATGGGGGGGAGTTTGTGCAGATAAGCTGGAGGGGACTGAGAAGACTGTAGATGGGGGCCTGTGAAGACTAAGGATGGGGGGCTGTGAAGCCTGTGGATGGGAAGGAACTGCGAAGACTAAGGATTGGGGGCTGTGAAGCCTGAGGATGGGAGGACTGAAAAGTCTGAGTAAACACTAAGGATGGGGAACAGTGAAGCCTGAGAATGGGAAGGGGACATTGAAGCCTGAGGATGGGAGTTGTGCAGATGAGCTGGAGGGGGGCTGAGGAGACTGAGAATGGGGGGACTGAGGATAGGGGACTGAAAAGACTGAGGGTGGGGGCAGTACACCCTGAAGATATGAAGTAGCAAAGTCTGAGGATGGTGGAACTGTGATGACTAAGGGTGAGGGGCTGTGAAGCCTAAGGATGGGGGGACTGTGAAGGCTAAGGATGGGGGGCTGTAAAGCTTGATGATGGGGGGAGACTGAGAAGCCTGAGGATGGGGGACTGAGAAGCCTGAGGATAGGGGGGACTATGAAGCCTGAGGATGAAGGGACTGTGCAAAAAATCTGGAGGGGGGATGAAAAGACTGAAGATGGGGGGACTGAGGATGGGGCGGCTGTAAAGTTTGAGGATAGGGGGCAGAAAAAACTGAGGATGGGAAAAAAGTGAAGCCTGAGAATGGGAAGGGGGATATTGAAGCCTGAGGAAGGGAGTTGTGCAGATGAGCTGGAGGGGGTTGAGAAGGCTGAGAATGAAGAGACTGAGGATTAGGGATGAGCTCGGTGTTCGAGTCGAACATACGTTCGACTCGAACATCGGCTGTTCGATCGTTCGACGAAGATCGAACGATTTGGGCCGTTCGCGCCAAATTCGAGTGACGCGAACGGCCCACAATGCACTACGCCATCGCAGTGTCATCCAGGCGCTGTGATTGGCCAAGCATGCACTGTGACCCCGCATGCTTGGCCAATCACAGCGCCGGCAGCGAGGAGAGCAATGATTGGCCACAGGCAGGATGCCTGTGGCCAATTATTGCTGAGGGTGTTTAGTACACGCCCCACACTATAAAAGGCCGCCAGCACGGCGGCCTAGTGTAGTGTGTTCCGGAGCAGGGAAAGAGAAACATAGGCAGGGACAGTGACATTTATTTTTTTCTTGCTTAACCTGGATTCCTTTAGTTTAGGGAAAGAGAAGGATAGGTAGGGAGAGTGTCAGTGTGTTTTACTGTGCGAATCCTTGTTTCTAGGGACAGGGAAGGACAGTGAGGGAATTCTCCTTGTGCTATAGTGTGCTTTAAAAAAACATTTTTTCTAGGGACAGAAAACTATAGGTAGGGAGAGTGTCAGTGTGTTTTACTGTGTGAATCCTTGTTTCTAGGGACAGGGAAGGACAGTGAGGGAATTCTCCTTGTGCTATAGTGTGCTTTAAAAAAACATTTTTTCTAGGGACAGAAAACTATAGGTAGGGAGAGTGTCAGTTTCTTTCACTGTGATAATCCTTGTTTCTAGGGACAAAGAAGGAAAGTGTGTGAAATTCTCCTTGTGCTATAGTGTGCTTTAAAAAAAACATTTTTTCTAGGGACAGAAAACTATAGGTAGGGAGAGTGTCAGTGTCTTTTACTGTGCGAATCCTTGTTTCTAGGGACAGGGAAGGACAGTGAGGGAATTCTCCTTGTGCTATAGTGTGCTTTAAAAAAACATTTTTTCTAGGGACAGAAAACTATAGGAAGGGAGAGTGTCAGTTTCTTTCACTGTGATAATCCTTGTTTCTAGGGACAAAGAAGGAAAGTGAGTGAAATTCTCCTTGTGCTATAGTGTGCTTTAAAAAAACATTTTTTCTAGGGACAGAAAACTATAGGTAGGGAGAGTGTCAGTGTCTTTTACTGTGCGAATCCTTGTTTCTAGGGACAGGGAAAAACAGTGAGGGAATTCTCCTTGTGCTATAGTGTGCTTTAAAAAAACATTTTTTCTAGGGACAGAAAACTATAGGTAGGGAGAGTGTCAGTGTGTTTTACTGTGCGAATCCTTGTTTCTAGGGACAGGGAAGGACAGTGAGGGAATTCTCCTTGTGCTATAGTGTGCTTTAAAAAAACATTTTTTTCTAGGGACAGAAAACTATAGGAAGGAAGAGTGTCAGTTTCTTTCACTGTGATAATCCTTGTTTCTAGGGACAAAGAAGGAAAGTGAGTGAAATTCTCCTTGTGCTATAGTGTGCTTTAAAAAAACATTTTTTCTAGGGAGAGAAAATTATAGGTAGGGAGAGTGTCAGTGTGTTTTACTGTGCGAATCCTTGTTTCTAGGGACAGGGAAGGACAGTGAGGGAATTCTCCTTGTGCTATAGTGTGCTTTAAAAAAACATTTTTTCTAGGGACAGAAAACTATAGGTAGGGAGAGTGTCAGTGTGTTTTACTGTGCGAATCCTTGTTTCTAGGGACAGGGAAGGACAGTGAGGGAATTCTCCTTGTGCTATAGTGTGCTTTAAAAAAACATTTTTTTCTAGGGACAGAAAACTATAGGAAGGAAGAGTGTCAGTTTCTTTCACTGTGATAATCCTTGTTTCTAGGGACAAAGAAGGAAAGTGAGTGAAATTCTCCTTGTGCTATAGTGTGCTTTAAAAAAACATTTTTTCTAGGGAGAGAAAATTATAGGTAGGGAGAGTGTCAGTGTGTTTTACTGTGCGAATCCTTGTTTCTAGGGACAGGGAAGGACAGTGAGGGAATTCTCCTTGTGCTATAGTGTGCTTTAAAAAACCATTTTTTCTAGGGACAGAAAACTATAGGTAGGGAGAGTGTCAGTGTGTTTTACTGTGCGAATCCTTGTTTCTAGGGACAGGGAAGGACAGTGAGGGAATTCTCCTTGTGCTATAGTGTGCTTTAAAAAAACATTTTTTTCTAGGGACAGAAAACTATAGGAAGGAAGAGTGTCAGTTTCTTTCACTGTGATAATCCTTGTTTCTAGGGACAAAGAAGGAAAGTGAGTGAAATTCTCCTTGTGCTATAGTGTGCTTTAAAAAAACATTTTTTCTAGGGACAGAAAACTATAGGTAGGGAGAGTGTCAGTGTCTTTTACTGTGCGAATCCTTGTTTCTAGGGACAGGGAAGGACAGTGAGGGAATTCTCCTTGTGCTATAGTGTGCTTTAAAAAAACATTTTTTCTAGGGACAGAAAACTATAGGTAGGGAGAGTGTCAGTGTGTTTTACTGTGCGAATCCTTGTTTCTAGGGACAGGGAAGGACAGTGAGGGAATTCTCCTTGTGCTATAGTTTGCTTTAAAAAAAACATTTTTTCTAGGGACAGAAAACTATAGGTAGGGAGAGTGTCAGTGTCTTTTACTGTGCGAATCCTTGTTTCTAGGGACAGGGAAGGACAGTGAGGGAATTCTCCTTGTGCTATAGTGTGCTAAAGCATTCCTCATCAACCATCTTTGAAATCCTTGTTTTTTTGGACAGTCAGGGAAATTGTCGTTGTGCTATTCTGTGCAAAAGCAATCATCCTCAACCATATTTAGAAATCCTTAAGTAAAGGGACAGAGAAGGACACCTGAAGGTAGCCCTTATTGCTTTTTTCCCATCTCCCTGCAGGCCATCTATTAGAATGTCTGGAAGGCAAACAAGGAGAGGCAGACAGTCAGGAGGCAATAAAAGAGGGCAAGCAGGCTCTGTGTCTGGGGGCAACAGTGCTGGTCGTGGACGCGGTGCATTGTCATCAGCACATGGCCATGGGACACGCTTGTCCTTCTTTTCGGCAGCTGGACATGTTGAGCCACATCATGCCGAAGACTTGGTAGAGTGGATGACCAAGCCCTCCTCCTCCTCCTCATCCTCTCTCACCCAGGCTCAGGGTACTGGAAAAGCAGCTGCCAAAGCATCCTCTTCCCTGGTATCAATGTCAGACTCATCATCAGTCACTCCTTCCCTAGACCCACCATGTCCTCCTCCTGAGGAGTCCCCCGAACTGTTTGAGCACAGTGTTGGGTACATGCTCCAGGAGGATGCCCAGCGTTTCGAAGGGTCTGATGATGAAACACAGCTAGAGGAAGGCAGTAGCGTGAGAGCAGACAGAGGGGATGCTCAAGAAGGACACCAATCTGGCAGTCATGTTCCAGCAGCTGCAGCATACTGCCAGATTGGCTCCAGTGATGAGGAGGGAGGTGATGATGAGGTCACTGACTCCACGTGGGTGCCTAATAGGAGAGAGGAGGAGGAGGAGGATGAGGAGGAGGCACATCTCCAACGAGGCAGGATGCCCTTTGGTGGCCAGCGTAAGGGCAGTACACCGACGGAATCACACCGCAGAGCTCCGCCTGTGCAGGGCGCTGCCTCTGCCCGTCATTCAAAAAGTTCTTTGGTGTGGGCCTTTTTTGAGGCTAGTGCATCAGATCGCACAGCTGCTGTTTGCAACATATGTCTCAAGCGTATATCGCGTGGCCAAAACATCAGCCGCTTGGGTACCACATGCCTGACCAGACATATGTTGACCTGCCATGCAGCTCGTTGGCAAGCCTACCTCAAAGACCCACACCAAAGAACAAAGCGGACCTCTCCTTGCACCGCATCAGCTGGGATCTCCAACCCCACTATAACTTCAGTCCTCTCTGAAACATGCACTGAGAGGAATGAAGGTGTAGAATTAGGTGTGTCACAGCCAAGTACTTGCGGCCACTCTGCTAGCAGTACACCGACGTCCGATTCTAGCAGGCAAATTTCCCTGCCCCAGCTGCTGGACCGTCGAAAGAAGTTCACTCCCAGCCATCCACATGCTCAGCGGTTGAATGCTAGCTTGGCTAAATTGCTAGCGCTTCAACTGCTGCCTTTTCAGTTGGTAGACTCGGCCCCCTTCCGTGAGTTTGTGCAATGTGCGGTTCCTCAGTGGCAGGTTCCCAAACGCCACTTTTTCTCATGGAAGGCTATTCCGGCTCTCTACCGGCATGTGGAAGGCAATGTCTTGGCCTCGCTGGACAGGGCGGTCAGCGGTAAGGTGCATATTACCGCTGACTCATGGTCCAGCAGGCATGGACAGGGACGTTACCTTTCTTTCACGGCCCATTGGGTCACTCTTTTGGCAGCTGGGAAGGATGCAGGACAAGGTGCAGTAGTGTTGGAGGTTGTTCCACCGCCACGCCTCCAAAATGCTACTACTGGTTGTGACACACCTCTCTCCTCCACCCCCTCCTCTTCTTCTTCCTCCATGGCCTCTTCCTGTGGTTTGTCCTCGGAACCAGCGGTGCTCCGTAGGCGTTCAAGGGGCTACGCAAGTACGCAGGCAAAAAGATGCCATGCCGTGCTTGCGCTGGTGTGTTTGGGGGACAGAAGCCACACTGGGGCAGAGGTCCTGTCTGCTCTGCAGGGCCAGGCCGAGAGGTGGTTGACGCCACGCCAGCTTAAGCCAGAAATGGTGGTTTGCGACAATGGCACCAACCTCCTCTCCGCCCTCCGACAGGGACAACTGACCCATGTGCCCTGTGTGGCTCACGTCCTTAACCTGGTGGTGCAGCGGTTCTTGGGCAGGTACCCGGGCTTACAGGATGTCCTGAGGCAGGCCAGGAAAGTCTGTGTGCATTTCCGCAGATCTTATAATGCCAGTGCTCGCCTGGCTGAGCTGCAAAAGGAGTTGAACCTGCCCAAGAACCGCCTTATATGTGACATGCCCACAAGGTGGAACTCAACGTTGGCCATGCTGCAGCGGCTGCACACGCAGCAGAGGGCCATCAATGAGTACCTGTGCGACTACGGCACCAGGACAGGGTCAGGGGAGCTTGGTTTTTTTTCTCCACGCCAGTGGGGCATGATCAGGGATGCATGCACTGTCCTGGCACCATTTGAGGAGGCCACGAGGATGGTGAGCAGTGACAGTGCATGCATCAGTGACACTGTACCTCTTGTCCACCTGTTGGAGCACACGCTGCGTGGAATAATGGACAGGGCACTTGAGGCAGAACAGAGGCAGGAAGAGGAGGACTTCCTTGCCTCTCAAGGCCCCCTTTACCCAGACAGTGTTCCTTCTGTCCCACCCATCGCACAGGAAGAGGAGGAGGAGGAGGAGGAGGAGGAGGAGGATTGTGTCAGCATGGAGGTGGAGGCTGGCACTCAGCATCATCAGCAGCAGTCTTTTAGGGATGATTTACAGTCCCAAGAAACCAGTGGACTTGTACGTGGCTGGGAGGAGGTGGCTGCGGATCATGTCGTCCTTAGTGACCCAGAGGACTCCGGAGCGAATGCCTCAGCAAACCTACGCTGCATGGCCTCCCTGATCCTGCAAAGTCTGCGGAAGGATCCTTGTATTCTTCGGATCAAGGAGAGGGACCATTACTGGCTGGCCACTCTCCTTGATCCACGGTACAAGGGTAAGGTTGCCGACCTTATGTTACCGTCGCAGAGGGAGCAGAGGATGAGACAACTCCGGGAGGCCTTGCAGAAAGGTCTGTGCAACGCGTTCCCAGAGACTGGGAGGTTACAAACTCCTGGTCCTGGACAACGAGTTGCTGAGGCTTCGGCCAGTCAAAGAAGGAGCGGTGGGGAAGGTGGCCGTCTGACCGATGCGTTCAGACAATTCTTTAGTCCGCAGCCCCAAAGTATGATCGGTTCCAGCAACCATCGCCAGCGTCTGATAAACATGGTGCAGGAATATCTAGGGGCAAGGTCAGACTTGGACACCTTCCCCACCGAAAATCCTCTGGCTTACTGGGTCTTGAGGATGGATCACTGGCCAGAGCTTGCACAGTATGCAATTGAGCTACTGGCCTGTCCTGCATCCAGCGTTCTTTCGGAACGCACATTCAGTGCTGCTGGAGGATTTGTCACGGATCACAGGGTGCGCCTGTCCACCGACTCGGTTGATCGACTGACTTTCATCAAGATGAACCAGTCTTGGATCACCACCAGCTACCACACACCTGATGCTGATATAACAGACTAATTGATTTTAACATGTCACATCCCTTCAAGACTGATGCTGATGCTGAGTGCCTGTGCTGTTATGTTGACTGGCTATCCTCCTCCTCCGAGTCCTCAATGATACGATTGATGATGATAGCTTGGAAGATCATTTTTGTTTATGGGTGCCGCCACCAGTGGCTAAGGCCCAATTTTTCAGCCCCTGTTTTACAGGGGCGTGTAATTACAATTTTTTTAGCAATAATTTGCCATAGGGCTCATTGCTGTGCTCCAAGTACAGTATCTGTGAGGGGTTGGAGTGTTGTGGCACCAGTGCCTAAGGCCCAATTTTTCAGCCCCTGTTTAACAGGGGCGTGTCATTACAATTTTTGAAGCAATACTTTGCAACAGGGCTCATTGCTGTGCTCCAAGTACAGTATCTGTGAGGGGTTGTAGTGTTGTGCCACCAGTGCCTAAGGCCCAATTTTTCAGCCCCTGTTCAACAGGGGCATGCAATTACAATTCTTGATCTAATAATTCACAGCAGGGCCCATTGCTGCACCCACCAAGAGTAACTCTGAGGGCTTACAGTGTTGTGGCAACGCCACCACCACCACCACCACGAAAGGCCCAATTTTTCAGCCCCTGTTCAAAAGGGGCATGTAATTACAATTCTTGATCTAATAATTCACAGCAGGGCCCATTGCTGCACCCACCAAGAGTAACTCTGAGGGCTTACAGTGTTGTGGCAACACCACCACCAACACCACCACCACGAAAGGCCCAATTTTTCAGCCCCTGTTCAACAGGGGCATGCAATTACAATTCTTGATCTAATAATTCACAGCAGGGCCCATTCCTGCACCCACCAAGAGTAACTCTGAGGGCTTACAGTGTTGTGGCAACACCACCACCACCACCACCACCACGAAAGGCCCAATTTTTCAGCCCCTGTTCAACAGGGGCATGCAATTACAATTCTTGATCTAATAATTCACAGCAGGGCCCATTCCTGCACCCACCAAGAGTAACTCTGAGGGCTTACAGTGTTGTGGCAACACCACCACCACCACCACCACCACGAAAGGTCCAATTTTTCAGCCCCTGTTCAACAGGGGCATGCAATTACAATTCTTGATCTAATAATTCACAGCAGGGCCCATTGCTGCACCCACCAAGAGTAACTGTCAGGGCTTACAGTGTTGTGGCACCAGCACCACCATCAAAGGCCCAATTTTTACTACCACTGTTCAACAATTATATGTAATTAAAATTCCTGATATAATAGTTGACAGCAGGGCGTTCCAGCACCAACCAAGAGTAACTGTGAGTGCTTACAGTGTTGTGCCAACACCAACAACTAAGGGGCCTATTTCTGCAGAGTATATACGGCAGGTCCCTACTTTCAAACATCCAACTTACAAACAACTCCTACTTGCAAACGCAAGAAGACAACAGGAAGTGAGAGGAAATCTACCACTAGGAAGGAAAATTCTCTCCTGTAAGAATAAATATGGGAGAAAGGTGTCTCCTCTGTACTGATGCTTTATCAGCAATCCTTGTTTCAAGAAAAACACCACATTTCAAAAACAGTTGTCATTGGGACGGAAAGTGAGGTGAAATGTTCTGAACAGGGGCACAGACAGCAAAACAAATGTTACAGGGGTGATAACCCTTACCTATGTTTTCCAAAAAGTTTAAAAATAGATTTTTGGGCTGGAGCTACACTTCAACAATGTACCTGTTCAAAATTACAAACAGATTCTACATAAGAACAAACCTACAGTCCCTGTCTTGTATGCACCGCCTGTATACGGCTGTTCAGAGTATATAGGGCCTTTTTTATTTTATGTGCGGGGTTCCCCTTAATATCCATACAAGACCCAAAGGGGCTGGTAATGGGCTGGGGTAGGGGGGGGGGGGTCATGGCGTAGCTATGCCATTTTTCTTAAAGATTTTCATCCATATTACCGGGACCAGACATTACATTAAAGCCGCAAGCAGTTTTAAATGGCTTTTTTTCCCTTTAGAAGTGTCATTTTGTGCAGGGACAGTTCTAAACACGGTAAACACGTGGCACTTCACAGGCATACTTTAGACACCCCCCAGGTATGATATTTAAAGGAATATTTGACTTTTTTTTTTTTCACTTTATGCATCATTAAAATGACTGCTCCCGAAAAACGACCGTTTTTAAAACTTCTTTTTGCATTGATACATGTCCCCTGGTGCACAACCCGGGTTCCCAAACCCTTTTTAGGTCAATAACATGCATAATAGTTGTTATAATTAGCACTTTAGAATTCGAACGTTCGCATCCATTGTATTTAATAGGGTTCTAATGTTCGTACGAACTTTCGGTCCGTTCGCGGGTTCTGGTGCGAACCGAACCCGGGGGTGTTCGGCTCATCACTACTGAGGATAGGGGACTGAGAAAACTGAGGATGGGGACAGTAAACCCTGAAGATATAAAGTAGTGAAGTCTGAGGATGTTGGGACTTTGCAGACTAAGGATGAGGGGCTGTGAAGCCTGATGATGGGGGGATTTGTGAAGACTAAGGATGGGGGGGATGTGAAGTCTGAGGATGGGGGGACACTGAGAAGCCTGAGGATGGGGGACTGAGAAGCCTGAGGATGTGGGGCAGTGAAGCCTGAGGATAGGTGGGATTGGGAAGCCTGAGAATAAAGGGACTGTGCAAATAAGCTGGAGGGGGGCTGAAAAGACTGAAGATTGGGGACTGAGGATGGGGGCTGTAAAGCCTGAGGATATGGGTCTGTGAAGACTAAGGAAGGGGGGACTGTGGAGCCTGCAGATGGGGGGACTATGAAGACTGAGGATGGTAGGTTGTGCAGATGAGCTGGAGAGGGGCTGAGGAGATGAGAATGGAAGCTGTAAAGCCTGAGTGTGGGGGAACTGTAAAGACTAGGAATGGGGGCTGTGAAGCCTGAGGATGGGGGCAGTGAAGCCTGAGGATGGGGGAGACTTTGAGGACTGAAGGTGGGGGACCCCACTGAAGTGATGATTGAGCCGCTGGTTTCTGATGGAAAGCTTCATTGTAGGGCTAACCAGGAAGGACCACTGAAGCTCCTATATGCCTCAAGGATTATATTGATGTGTTGGAATAGGGCTCAGCTCTTTTCAGGGTATTTCTCACATAATACACTTGCATAAATGCAGAAGGCTTGAAGCTAACTTTTTAAAGACTTTAAAACTGGCCAACATTTATCGTCATCCAATCTTTCATCCTTCCTGTCATATCTGTGAGAAAATTCCCTTGAAGGAAGACCAAACACTAAATCTATATAATCACCCTGCCAATTTTTTTCTCTTAAGCTCCGCCCATCTCTTCCTCTCACTAATGACTCAGAGCTTGAACGCCTACCTCCCCGTGCTGAGGCGTCCTCTCTTCTGTGACTGCTGGGGAAGCCGGGATGACCGGGCTGAAGCTCCTATGCTGCTGGTGCATCCTCTTGCTGACCCTCTGACGGACCTCTTCCTCTCCTGGTATGACGCCTTCCTGCCTTCTGACCTCCAGAATTTCTTCCGCCGGGTCTACTGCTTCCATACTCCGGCCATGGCTGTGCTGTGCTCTGAGTCCGCCGTCCCGGACTGCCTGCTCCGCTCCTCCGCTGTGCTCGCAGCTGCCTTCTCCTGTGTTCTGACCTGAATGTAAGGCTAGACAGCTCCGTATCCATACCTCTCCTCCCAGCACCTTCGCTCTCTCTAACAACTGCCTCACAAGAGTATTCATGCCGTTCCTTCAGAATTGAAGCTCTTCACAACGACTCTTCTCTGGGGTCTGGCAAAATTCCTGTATGGGGAGTTCCTTAAATAGACTCCCCAAAAGCCTTCCAGAAGGTTCCAAGGTCACTTGACCCTAACTAGCCAATCCCCATTCCACCTTTCGACCCTCTGGAAGGTTCTCTGACATGTGACCCTAAACTAACAATTAGAATGAGCCCCATTTAATCTTCTTTAAATTTAATAAAATAGCCGATGCCGCGGCCCTATGAAGCAAGGGGGCGCAAAATAGGCTATACCCCCTTTTTTTACATTCCTTTGTTTTTACTGAATAAAATATGGTGACTAGGCATGACTCAGGATATTTTTAAGCTACATGGGTACCCTCAGCACAACATATATTGGTAACATGCAGAAAATGTTTCTTTGCAAGCAGTGTCATGTCATATGTTCTAGCGTTGATTAGAAAATAGTCACATGTTTGAAATTAGCGTAGGTCCGTGTGGGTGTTGGCTCCTATTCTGCACATACATTGGTTGGAAGGTATGGCATATGCATCTCTGTTTACCTGTAATACAAAAAAGGTTATTTAAGTTTCTTTGCATAACAAATGATACAAATGTCTTTGTTCAAGCTTTTGTTTCCTTTCTCAAAGGTCATTTGCTGACAAATTCCTTTGTCCACATGACAATCACGTGTGTCAGGTGCAAATGATTATAAGCGTTACGTTTGACAGCATGACATTGAGGTGAACCCTATGCAATAGTTAGCTACAAAACACTATAATATACAGAAAGTTATGTACGTACACCGAGAACATTCTGTATCCTCCTGCAATAATAGCCTGTGATCTGTGGAAAAGCTCTAGAGAAGTAGACACATTGCTAGCTCTGATTCTTTCTGACTTTATTGTAAGAATTAGTTAATAAAATATTGCAAAGGTGCAATGACAGTCTAGTAACCCTCCAAACCCATCCAAATAGAATTTATGTGTATGAGAGTCAGGTCAATAAAAAATTAGCACTGAAAGAACCCCAATCCCTTCTTTGCACTTCAAAGTATTCAGATCGCCAAAAACTGTGATTCTGAATACTGTGTATTTTTTTTAATCCGGCGCCATTGGCAGCCGAGTAACCCGAAAGTGATGTCATGACGTCGCTTCTGTGTTTACATTGCGGAGACTGAATCAAAGCCATTTATGGCTTTGTTCCAGTCTGGGGCTAGGCACTGGAGGTGGCGGATTGTAGATCGGGTCTCCCGGTGGGACGGGAGGCCTTGTCAGAGCGGCAAGAAGCGGTAGTAGGGGGGGGATGTTCCCTCCTGCTCCTCCGGTATAACAACCGAGCGGCTTTTAGCTGCATCGGTTGTTATGCCTGGATAGCCAATCGCCGGCTCTAAACAACGGTACCGGGATGATGCCTGCAGCTGCGGGCATCCTCCCGGTTTAACCCCCAAAAGCCGAGGCTGCATATATGCGTACGCTCGGCGGGAAAGGGATTAAAAAAAAACCCATTATAATGTCTATAAACTGTAGCCTATGAATGTCTCAGTGAAATTGGTACTACAAGGTTTATTTGGCATAGGGTAATATATGTAATTGGCAAAGTTTAAGAGGTAGGGATTTTATAACTGCCTTAAACTTTCATTGACCGCAGGTAAGCATGGGCTACCCAGCTGCACTAAGGTAGCACTATACAATCCTTTCCCCAATTGTTAGAAAACTGTAATGAATAACAGGTAAGATGGCACAGCCATGTTACAATGCTGGGACTAGCTGATGAAACTGAATGTACCTTTTAGATGCTTAATCCTTGAAAAGATTCTCATCAGCTATAGCAGCAGAGTTACTTCAACTGTACCTTCCTAGCAGATTCTTTCACATTTATATCTATATCTCCTTGTCTCTAGGATTAACCCCAGTGTGCTTCAGCTGTTGAATGTCATGCAAGAGTGCCTGTGACATCTTTAGAGTTAGAGAATTGAACCTGGACAGAGATGACTTGAAAAAGCCAATTAAAGGGTGACTGTACGTCCCCGCAGGAGCTGCTTGTTAATTTGGTTTCTCTGTTTTGCACCTTGGCTCCAAGAACACCCTCAGCCCCTCTGACACACCTGAATGAATGAATGTTACTGCAAGAACTTATAGTATAGAGTATAGAAACCTTTAACTCGGCTGTAAATTAGCACCAGGGAATAGACACAAGACCACTTAGTGGTAAATGAACTCAATGTATTGGTACGACTTAGAATAAATAGGCATTTGTGCATAAATGAACACACAGAAGGTAGATTCAAACATAATCCACTAGACAGTATAGGTCTATAAATCAGCAATAAATGGGGCATATAAGCATTAACTGCAATGTGAATAACAGTACTATAACTAGTCTAGAGTGCACCATATGAGAATGGCTAGGATATGGTGCAATGTCCCCTAAAAAGGTACCTCTTAGCATTAATAGTAGGTGAATATCTCTGTGAAGCAGCTATAAATGTCTTTAATCCTAACTCTTAGTCTGCTAAGTGTTGCAGCCCAGTTGTATCATTGTTGCTAATGAGAATAGTCTCAATCAAACTTGCAGGCAGTAATACGACTACTAGATGGCTGTATAGTCAGTTCCTAAAGGGCTCAATCTATCTAGCAGCAGATAGTAAATCCCCGCTGCAGCAGCTTACCAGTGCAAGCAATATTGTAGCTCACCATCCAGTCACACACAGGGGTTAGTCCGCCCTCTGCTATACACCAAGGTGACTGTGGTAAAGTGGCCATTAGAAGTCCACAGTATGGCTCCCTTCCTAAACTTAATTTCTTACATTCCACCATGGCCAGCATAGATGTCTACAGAGCTCCTTGACATCCCACCTCCCCTTGCTGGCAGGAAACAGACAGTGACATAAATCAGCATATCAGTTCAGTGATAGTGTAAAGAGCTGCTGAAAACTGTCATGACTTGTTCATCATAGCCAAGTGCCTGGTACATATGCATATCTCCTAACTGTCTCAGATTAGCTGGGACTGTCCCAAGATTTGATTGAAATCCCATCCTGGATTGGATCCAGTACTTGGTCTGGGTGGGTTGCACTAGTGGGGGCCCCTGTCTTACATCTCTTGCAGGATGCCCAGGGTCCCACGTGCAGTAATCACCCCCTCTAAGGCAGTCAGCTTCTCTCCCTAGGGGCTGCCTCTACAACTCACTGCAGAGTGGATTGAAGCCTCCTCCTCTGCTCTGACATTATCATAGACACAGGACAGAAGAAGGAGTGGAGGATATTTCTCCTCAGCAGCCATGCTCATTTGAGGTCTGTAAACGGCTTATTGTAGATTTGCAAAGGGGGAGGACAGTGACCGGAAAGGGGGGGGGGGTGGGGAAGGTATCAAAGACTTAGGCTGTGAAGAGTGAATTAGTGGAGGGAAGGGTAAGAGGATATGTGATTGAGGGTGCTTTGGCAGGGAAGAGATGCTTGAAGGGTGGATAACATTTTATTTCTAACCCTCCCATTCCTCCTTCTAGCACAAGTCCTCTCTCCTCCCAAAGTACCACCCAACACATATCCTCTTACCACCCACAATCAAAGTGATGCAGATAGAGGTGGTGATTGTGGCATCTGGTACTCCAGGTACCTCGCAAGAGATGTGGGGCAAGTGTCCCAGGTGCCCACTCTAGCGCATCCCTGCCAGGTGTGCAAGTTCCAGCACTGGGCTCTGAGACTCAGCCTGCATTTGCAGGAAAACAGGAATTTGTTAAAATCTTGGGAATGTCCCACCAAATCTGGGATGGTTGGGAGGTGAGGTTTTGTGTTGGGGTGGGGGAGGGTTTGTATTAGAGTTTTCTTTGGGTGAAAGGTTGTGTGCTAGAAGTCAAGAGAGGATTGTGCTTGTAGGGTATTGTGACAAAATCGTCCCAGCACCCCACTTAAGTACTTCTGTCAGTATACCATTTCCTCCAGTCTGGACATAGATACCAGATATTATAGCTGACCATACAAGACTAGCTGACAAATAGCTTGTATGAAACAGGAAACTTTATCGAAAAAAAACTCACACAGAATATATACCACACAGGAGAACAGTCCCTTCCTGATCAGATTATCTTAACAATACAAACTGTACCAGAAACATGATTAACATGCACTAATTAACTAGTCACTTAAACCAGCCTAGGTGACTCAATGCCCACCCAGACAATGTTGTGATTAATCAGATATCCCCACTTCAGGTCAGACTTGCCGGCACCAAGCTTACAAAGCACACTACACATTATCAGAAGTTCAACATCCCCACAGTAGTTTGCTAGCAGACAGTAGGTGAGTTAATTAGCACAATTAACAATGCAGTCACATGGGTATTTTGTGGAGGGAGGATTTCTGCATACACAATTTCCATACATTGGTTGGAGGGTATGGCATGTGCATCTCTCTTTACTTCCAATACAAAAAAAGGTTATTAAAGGTATAATTAACCTTCCTAGCGGTATTCCCGAGTATGGCTCGGGGTGAATTTTCAGTGCCAAAAGCGGTAACCCCGAGCCACACTCGGGATCGCATCACAGGATCCATGTAGAGGTTACTTACCTTGTCCCCTGGATCCTGTGATGTCTCCCTGCTGTGATCTGCGAGCCGACGTGTCTCGCTCGATTCACAGTGCCGAGCTCCGTTCCCTGCGAGCGTTGCAACGCACGGGGACGGAGTTCGGCGCCAAATTCAAAAAGTAAAAAACACAGTATAGATATAGTATACAGTAATCTTACAGATTACAGTACTGTATCAAATAATTACACACCCCCTTTGTCCTTAGTGGTTTGTCCAGTGTCCTGCATGCAGTTTTATATTATAAATACTGTTCTTGCTGCCTGAAAACTGGAGATTGTCCATCGCAACCAAAAAGTGTCCCTTTACATCAAAAGTGGTTTTAGACCAGCTAGAAAACAGCAATAATAAATTAGAATCACTTGCAGAATTGAGCGATAGTGATTTGTGGGGAAATTCGTCATCAAACATTGAAAGTAATGATAGCGACAATTCTGCAACTGAGCAAATTTCTGTGTTTTTGATTTTATTACATTATTGAATAATTTTTATTATTATTATATTATTATTTGTTATAATTATTTATAGTTACCGTATTTATTATATTATAATTAATGATTTTGTGTTTCAAACTTTATCATACCCGTGATGTCTACTAGACTCTTGTTTGGACAGATTTAAGTGAGTTATTTCTAAGAATTACAGGCCTACAATATAAAACGCCAAATTTCCATGCAAAACAATTGTACCGCTTTCAGCATCAAAAATCTGACATAATCATACCGCCAGGGAGGTTAAAGTTTATTTTTTTTATTTAAAACCAGTTTCTGATTTTCCAGCATGTTTGTCCTACAGAAGCCAGCCAGATGACCGGCTTCTGTCAGACAGACCGGCATACACATAAGCCAAAAGTCTGCAGTTTTTCTTTGACCGGCCGATGTCTCCCGACATTTAGCC
The DNA here is from genome assembly GCA_029206835.1 of Rana muscosa. Lineage (NCBI taxonomy): Eukaryota > Metazoa > Chordata > Amphibia > Anura > Ranidae > Rana > Rana muscosa. Next base: position 499,575,408 of record CM055116.1, on the reverse strand, counting down.
CGTGTGTACAAAGCTTAACTGTTTGCACAGCTGGCCGAGACAAGTCTTTATTTTATATAGCTGAGAGCATTGTCCAGCATCGGACATTGGATGGACATTAGACAAATTTTTGACAGCATAAAGATCTATTCGTAACATACAGTGCCGTGAAAAAGTACTTGCCTCCTTTCTGATTTTTTTCTTTTGCATATTTTGACACTTAAATCATTCAGATCATCAAAAAATATTACACAAAGATAACCTGAGTAAATACAAAATGCAGTTTTTAAAAGGTTATTTTATTTATTAAGGGAAAAAATCTGTCCAAGCCTGACTGGCCCCATGTGAAAAAGTAATTGCCCCTAAAGATATTAACTGGCTGTGCCACCCTTGGAGGCAACAACTGCAATCAAGCATTTGTGATAACTGGAAATTAGCCTTTCACATCGCTGTGGAGGAATTTTGGCCCACTCTTTTGCAGAATTGTTTTAATGAAGCCACATTGGAGGGTTTTTGAGCATGAACAGCCTATTTAAGGTCATGCCACAGTATCTCAATCGGATTTAAGGCTGGACTTTGACTAGGCCACTGCATAATAGAAGTGCGCTTGAGGTCATGAACTGATGGCCGGACATTCTCCTTCAGTATTTTTTGGTAAAGCGCAGAATTCATAGTTCCATCAATTATAGCAAGTCATCCAAGTCAGGAAGCTGCAAAGCAGACCCAGACTATCACATTACCACCACCATGTTTGACTGTTGGTACGATGTTCTTTTTCTGAAATACTATGTTAGTTTCACACCAGTTGTAATGGGATGCACACCTTCCAAAAAGTTCAACTTTTTTTCCCCAAAAAGTTCAACTCTTTTTTCCCAAAAAGTTCAATTTTTTTTCCCAAAAAGTTCAACTTTTTTTCCCCAAAAAGTTCAACTTTTTTTCCCCAAAAAGTTCAACTTTTGTCTCATCAGTCCACAGAATATTTGCCAAAAAGTCTTGGGGATAATCAAGATGATTTTTAGCGAGCCTTTGTGTTCGTTTTGGTCAGCAGTGGCTTTCATCTTGGAACTCTCCCATGGATACCATTTTTGCCCATTCTTTTTTTTATTGTTGAATCATGACCACTGACGTTAACTGAGCCAAGTGAGACCCGCAGTTCTTTAGATGTTCTGTATTCTTTTATGACCTCCTGGATGAGTCCTCCTTAGGCAGGTCGCTTCTCTTTGTCAGACAGCTTCTATTTAAGTGATTTCTGGATTCAACATGTCTGCCAGTGATTCAACAGGTCTGTGGCAAGTAAAATTTAACTCAGGTTTCCAAAAAATGTGGTTAATCACAGTTCATTCATGATTTAGCAAGGGGGGCCACCCGGAGTATGTGACTGTGATGTCATGAGAAGCCTATATTAATTCGGAGCGGAGCGAACAGCCTGTATTACAGCGGGAGGAAGCGACGAGTCAACATCGAGGAGGAGAAGAGAGAAGAGAGAAGAGAGAAGAAGACGGCGACGGCGACGGGAAGACCGGCCCCTCCACTATCTTCTTCCAGCTCTTTTGCTAGTGGAGGGGCCGGTCTTCCCGTCGCCATCGCCGTCGCCGTCTTCTTCTCTCTTCTCCTCCTCGATGTTGACTCGTCGCTTCCACTAGCAAAAGAGCTGGAAGAAGATAGTGGAGGGGCCGGCAGAAGGACAACGGAGAGCCGGACGAGACGACAGGAAGACCGGGCCTCTCCGCTAGCCAAAGAGCTGGAAGAAGATAGCGGAGGCCCGGCGAAAGAAAGAACCGGAGAGCGAGAGAAGAACCGGAGAGCCAGAGAAGAAGAAGGCGACGGAGAAGACCGGGCCCCGCGAGCAAAAGAGCTGGAAGAAGATAGCGGAGGCCCGGCAGAAGAAAGAACCGGAGAGCGCGGAGACGACACCGGAGACCCCCGGAGCTGTGCAATAAATTATTTTAAAAAGCTGTGTGTGTTTTTTATTCACATTTTTTTTCCACCAGGTGAATGGGTAGGGGTACGATGTACCCCATACTCATTCACATAGGGTGGGGGACCGGGATCTGGGGGCCCCCTTATTAAAGGGGGCTCACGGATTCCGATAAGCCCCCGCCCACAGACCCAGACAACCAAGGGCCAGGGTTGTCGGGAAGAGGCCCTGTCCTCATCAACATGGGGGCAGGGTGCTTTGGGGTGGGGGGCCGCAGGTCGCCCCCCTGCCCCAGAGCACCAAACCCCCCATGTTGAGGGCATGCGGCCTGGTACGGTTCAGGAGGGAAGGAGGCCGCTCTCTTGTCCCCCCCTCTTCCCCTGCGGCCTAACAGGTTGCGTGCTCGGATAAGGGTCTGGTTTGGACTTTGGGGGGGACCCCACGCCGTTTTTTCAGCATAGGGGTTCCCCTTCAAATCCAGACCAGACCCAAGGGCCTGGTATGCTCCTGAAGGGGGAACCCATGCCGGTTTTTTATTTAAAATTTGGCCTGGAGTTCCCCCTCAAGAGCAGCACAGCACTAGTCGCATGCCAAAGTCGGATCATGCAAGACTGCGGTCCGACTTTGATCCGACTTCAATGATAGTCAATGGGCTGAAGTCGGATCAAAGTCGGACCAAAGTAGTACAGGGAGCATTTTCAAAGTCGGACTGACATGTGTCGGACCAGTTAAGACGGCTCCCATAGGGAAACATTGATTTTCACATGTCATGCGACATGAGCTCCCAATGTCGGAGCGTTTGTCGCCCCAGTGTGAACCCGGCCTCATTCACATCAGGCAATGCTTCTTGTGAAAAGCAAACCCAGAACTGGTGTGTGTTTTTTATAGGGCAGGGCAGCTGTAACCAACACCTCCAATCTCATCTCATTGATTGGACTCCAGTTGGCTGACATCTCACTCCAATTAGCTCTTGGAGATCTCATTAGTCTGGGGGTTCACATACTTTTTCCACCTGCACTGTGGATGTTTACATTGTGTGTTCAATAGAAACATGGTAACATTTAACTCTTTGTGTGTTATTAGTTTAAGCAGACTGTGGTTGTCTATTGTTGTGACTTAAATGAAGATCAGATCACAATTTATGACCAATTTGTGCAGAAATCCATATCATTCCAGAAGGGTTCACATACTTTTTTTGCAACTGTATACTGTGTATATATATATATTGTGAGGGGGTTAGCTCGGCAGCGGGTGTGTGTGACCCCCGAGATGGGCTCCCCACACAAAAACAGGCCCAGCAAACGGAGGTTGTGGTTTTCAAAATCAAAAAGGTGCGGTTTATTTTCTATTTACAGTGACAAAACACAGCAAAGCAAAAGAAACATAAACAAAATAAATCCTGGTCAACTTGACCTCTGACTAAACATACAGGTTTCCTAACTAACAACTGGGATCAGCCTAGTGCTGTCCTAGTCCCTAAGTCCCTGGTTTTAAATGTCCAAGCAAATAGCCACACAGGCTTTGTCTCACCGCACAGGGGTTCACTCTCCCTAGACAGTCCACACAGGTCTGGGTCCAGGCATGAGCCAACATCTAATGAAGCTGGGAGTTCTTATAGAGGCCTAAATGAGCTGACAAGCTTCAGCTGGTCTCATCAACTCCCTGTCTGTACGACGCCCCACACTCTCCCTAGAGGTATGAGTCATCCATGAGCCCACTAGCCTTATACAACTCTCCACCTAGTTGTATAAGTCGGCGTAAAGCCTGAATCTGGGCGAAATATATCTACCCCCCTGGATGCAACCAGGTGACTTTACCTTCCTGCTGTCACATACCCCCCCCTCTTGTTTTAACCTCGGGGTTGGAACACCAGCAATCAGGCATTCATGTACTCGAGACAAAGCATCCACATTCCCCATTTGAACGCCAGGGCGATGCTTTACTGTGAAGTTGAATTCCTGGAGGGCCAGGAACCACCTATTCACTCTTCTATTTGTTTCCTTGTTTTGAGCCATCCACTTTAACGGAGCGTGATCCGTAACCATGTCAAAGTGCCTACCTAGCAGGTAGTACCGAAGGGAATCTAGAGCCCACTTCACCGCTAAACACTCCTTTTCAACGGTGGCGTAATTTACCTCATGGGACTTCAACTTCCTGCTGAGGTAAATGACTGGGTGCTCTTCCCCGTTCCAGACCTGGGACAATACTGCTCCTAACCCCACATCTGACGCATCACTTTGTACGACAAAGTCTTTAGAGAAGTCGGGTGAGTACAACACTGGCTGGCTACATAAGGCTTGTTTCAAGAATTGGAATGCTGCCTCAGCCTCGGGGGTCCATTTAATCATGACCGACCCTTTCCCCTTCGTCAGGTTGGTTAGGGGCACAGCCTTAGAAGCAAAGTGGGGAATGAATCGCCGATAATACCCAGCGATTCCCAGAAAGGCTCGTACCTGCTTCTTGCTGTTGGGACGTGGCCAACTCTGGATGGCCTCGACTTTGTTGAGTTGGGGTTTTATTACTCCCCTCCCAATGGTGTACCCAAGATATTTGGCCTCCTCCTGCCCAATGGTACACTTCTTGGGGTTAGCCGTAAACCCCGCTTCCCGAACAGAGTCCAGGACTGCTTGCACTTTTGGCAGATGTGAGGCCCAATCTGTGCTATGGACAATTATGTCATCCAGGTAAGCCGCAGCATACTTCCGATGGGGCCTCAGCATCTGGTCCATTTTCCGCTGGAATGTGGCCGGCGCATTCTGTAACCCGAACGGCATTCTTTTATATTGGAACGCCCCGTCTGGGGTTACAAATGCGGTTTTCTCTTTGGCCGACTTGGCCAGGGGGATTTGCCAATACCCTTTTGTGAGGTCAAGAGTCGTCATGTATCGGGCTGTTCCCAGCCGGTCGATCAACTCATCTATACGTGGCATGGGGTAGGTGTCAAATTTTGTAACTTTGTTCAACTGTCGAAAATCGTTACAAAATCGCCAGCTCCCATCCGGTTTAGGCACCAACACAATGGGACTAGACCAATCACTTTGGGACTCCTCTATCACCCCTAAGTTCAGCATTTTCTGTACTTCCTCCCGTATTGCCTCCCGTCGGGCCTCTGGGATCCGATAGGGTTTTAACTTCACCCTTTCACCGGGCGGGGTAATGATGTCATGCTCTACCCCAGATGTTTGTCCCGGCAGCTCAGAGAATACCTCCTTGTTGCGAAGCACAAACTCCTTAACCTCCTGTTGTTGGGGTTGTGACAAGGTGGCTGCTATTCCAACCTCCGGAATCACGCAACCAGTTTGAGCTGGTGACCAAGTGTCTGCGACTAGGGACTCTCTATCCCTCCAGGCTTTCAACAGATTAACGTGATAGATCTGTTCGGGCTTTTGCCTTCCTGGTTGTCTGACCTTGTAATTCACTTCGCTCACTTTTTCCATTATCTCGTAGGGGCCTTGCCATTTGGCAAGGAATTTACTTTCAACCGTAGGGACAAGTACCAGTATCCTATCCCCCGGGGAAAAGGTACGGGTCTTGGCTCCACGGTTGTACACTCTCTGCTGTGCTAACTGCGCTTGGGCCAAATGTTCCTTCACGATGGGCATTACCTGTGCAATTCGGTCTTGCATCAGGGCGACATGCTCAATCACACTCCTGTGGGGAGAACTCTCACTTTCCCAAGTTTCCTTGGCAATATCCAACAGCCCTCTTGGGTGTCTCCCATACAGTAACTCAAAGGGGGAGAATCCCGTAGAGGATTGGGGCACCTCCCTAATAGCAAACATCAGATAAGGAAGTAGACAGTCCCAATCCTTTCCGTCTCTATCCACCACTTTCTTCAACATTTGTTTTAGGGTTTTGTTGAACCTTTCAACCAGCCCATCGGTTTGGGGGTGATACACAGATGTACGTAATTGCATCACTTTGAACAATTTACACAGCTCCTTCATAACCCGGGACATAAAGGGTGTACCTTGGTCCGTAAGCAGTTCTTTACAAATACCCACCCGGCTAAACACAAGAGATAGCTCTTTGGCTATGGTTTTGGCCGAGGTATTTCGGAGAGGGATCGCTTCTGGATAACGGGTGGCATAGTCCATTATAACTAATATGTACTGGTGCCCCCTAGCGGACTTGATTATAGGACCTACCAAATCCATGGCGATCCTCTCAAACGGGACCTCAATGATGGGTAGAGGGACCAGCGGGCTACGGAAATGTGGCATCGGGGCCGACCTCTGACACACAGGGCAGGAGGAACAATAATTTTCTATGTCCTTCATCACCCCCGGCCAATAGAATCTCTGTAATACCCTCTCTCGGGTTTTCTCTGTCCCCAGATGACCTCCAAGAATGTGCCCATGGGCCAACTCCAACACCAACTTCCTGTAAGGTTTGGGCACCACAAGCTGCTCAACGGTTTCTTCTGCCCTTTTTGCCACCCGATACAGTAGGTCCTTCTCTACGCTGAAGTATGGGTAAGTGCAGGTATTATCTGGGTTCACTAACTCGCCATCTATTTTCACTACGTTTTCCCGTGCCTTTATTAGGGCGGGGTCTTTCAACTGTTCTGTGGCAAAGTTTTCCCTGTGAACCTCAAGATCAGAAAACTCCACAGACGGTAGGTTTTCGTCTGAGGAGGTGGGCTCCTCTCCAGTTTCTTGAGTCTCCCCTGCCAATACTGATAAGGGAAATTCCGGAGAGTCCTCACCACTCTCAGGGGAGTTCTGGCTATCACATTCCTGGTACATAGGGGCACCAGTGGGGGGCTCAGGATCATCCCACAGTTCCCAGAACTTCGGAAAATCCCTTCCCACAATGGCGTCATGCGGTAACTGAGATACTAAGCCCACTGGATGAGAGAGGGTACCTTTGGGGGTCTCGAAACACACTGTAGTCACTGGATACTCTCGGGTGTCCCCATGCACACAAATAACAGCTACCTTGCTATTCCCAGAGACCTCTGTTTTAACTAACTCAGCCTTTATCAGGGTCACAAGGCTACCTGAATCCAGCAATACTACAACATTTCTACCATTAACACACATTTTGCATAAATGTTTCTCAGTTCCTCGAATGGCAGTGCATGCGACTGTCGCACACAGCGACTGACGTCTGCCCGTCAGAAAGTCACACTGCATGGGTTCCTCCACAACCGGGCAATTGGCTGCAATATGTCCCGCTTGCCGGCAGCGGTAGCAAACGATCCTTCTTGCGGCCTCTTGAGCCGCTGATTTCCCAGGCTGTTCTCGCCAAACTTGGGGTAGAGCTCCCACCCTCTCACTCTCTCCACCCTCACCCCTTGGAATCCTCTTATCCGCCCCTGGGGATGGTCTGGTCTTAGGGTGGAAAGTCCGAGTGTCTCTGGAAGAGGCCGTCAGGTTCTCTGTAGCCAAGTATTTCTCCACACGATCCACAAGACCATCGGCCGTCTCTGGGTCTCCATGGCTTACCCACTTTTGGATGGCAGTAGGAAGAGCTCTCAAAAACCGATCCATTACAACACGTTCCACAATCTTTGGTGCGGACAAAGTCTCTGGCTGTAGCCACTTTCTGCTCAGGTGAATGAGATCATACATTTGAGACCTGGGGGGTTTTCCAAGCTGGAAAGTCCAGTTATGCACACGCTGAGCCCGGACAGCCTGGGTGACACCCAGCCTTGCCAATATTTCAGCTTTTAGCATCGCATAGTCTTTTGCTTGGTTAGGCTCTAGGTCATAGTAAGCTTTCTGCGATTCACCAGTTAACAGAGGAGCCACCAGTCCAGCCCACTGCTCCTCAGGCCACTTTTCTCTTTCAGCGGTCCTTTCAAATGTGGTCAAAAATACCTCTGGATCATCCTCTCCAGTCATTTTTGTCAATAAACGACTCACCCCAAAGGACGCGGTATTAGTGGGACGGCTTTCCTCACTGGTCTGCGGACGTTGCTGCATTGCTGCTTCCATCTGTTGTTGTAGTCTCTGCTCTTGCTTCTGTAACAGGTCTATGAAGCGGGCCTCAGATTGCTGCTGGGCTTGTTGCTGAGCCTCCAGACTCTGTTGCAAAGTTGCGTTTGTCTGCTGCTGGGCTGCAAGGCTCTGTTGATGAGCTTGCTGCTGGGCTGCGAAGTTCTGTTGTTGAGCTGCAAGGCTCTTTTGCAAACCTGCATTTGTCTGCTGTTGATTGGCATTTGCTAGAGCCAGCTGCTTCAGTATCTCCTCCATGCTGGCTTAAAAAAAAACTGCCACTGGTTCTCCACCAACTGTGAGGGGGTTAGCTCGGCAGCGGGTGTGTGTGACCCCCGAGATGGGCTCCCCACACAAAAACAGGCCCAGCAAACGGAGGTTGTGGTTTTCAAAATCAAAAAGGTGCGGTTTATTTTCTATTTACAGTGACAAAACACAGCAAAGCAAAAGAAACATAAACAAAATAAATCCTGGTCAACTTGACCTCTGACTAAACATACAGGTTTCCTAACTAACAACTGGGATCAGCCTAGTGCTGTCCTAGTCCCTAAGTCCCTGGTTTTAAATGTCCAAGCAAATAGCCACACGGGCTTTGTCTCACCGCACAGGGGTTCACTCTCCCTAGACAGTCCACACAGGTCTGGGTCCAGGCATGAGCCAACATCTAATGAAGCTGGGAGTTCTTATAGAGGCCTAAATGAGCTGACAAGCTTCAGCTGGTCTCATCAACTCCCTGTCTGTACGACGCCCCACACTCTCCCTAGAGGTATGAGTCATCCATGAGCCCACTAGCCTTATACAACTCTCCACCTAGTTGTATAAGTCGGTGTAAAGCCTGAATCTGGGCGAAATATATCTACCCCCCTGGATGCAACCAGGTGACTTTACCTTCCTGCTGTCACAATATATATATATATATATATATATATATATATATATATATATATACACTATATATTTTACCTATGTAGTTATTGCGGATGGACTAATTCATCCACGCTTACACATCCCCCATATCCGCCGTGGGGGAACTTGATTGTGTCTTGCCTGCGCTCCTGCATAAGGGCTTATAGGTAAGCGGCTTTGTGCCCATCCTCCCCTGTGATTAAACGCATTTGGTATTAAGTATGTATATATGTATGGATATCATGTTTATATATATATATATATATATATATATATATATATATATTTATATATATATATATATATATATATATATATATACATTTCTGTATGTATAATTTGACTGATTCATTTTAATGTAAGCCTATCAAATTAGTCTGTGGACAGGCACACTCTTTGATTCGTTACAAACCCTCCAGCAGCACTGAATGTGTGTTCAGAAAGCACGCTGGATGCAGGACAGGCCAGTAGCTTGATTGCATATTGGGCAAGTTCTGGGCAGTGATCCATCTTCAAGACCCAGTAACCCTGTGGATGCTCTGTTGAAAAGGTCTCCAAGACTGCTCTTGCCCCTAGATATTCCTGCACCATATAATGCAGATGCTGGCGATGGTTGCTTGAACCAATGAGACCTTGTTGCTGTGGACTGAAAAATTGTTTAAAGGCATCGGTCAGCCAGCCACCTTCTCCACCGCTCTTCCTCTGACTGAATGAAGCCTCAGCAACACGTTGTCCAGTACCAGGAGATGGTAAACTCCCAGGGTCTTGAAAAGCGTTACACAAACAGCTTCTTTATCCATGCCACCAACTCTTTTGCATGTTGTAGCTCAATAACTAGGCCAGCAGAAAAAAAAAGGACAAGCGTGCCCCATAGCCATCTGCAGAAGATGCACCATGTCCATGATTACCACTGTTGACTGTAAACACAGAGGCTGCTTGCCCTCTTTTAGTGGGCTGTGAGCGTCTGCCACTCCTTGGTGGCCTTCCGGACATGATGTATTTTTTGTTTTGCAACGCCACACTACACTGTATTAGATACTGTGTACACCACCTGAAGTATATTAGAAACTGTACACACTGTATTAAACACTGTGTACACCGCCTGCACTTTACTAGTAACTGTACTACAGCTGCACTGTATTGTGTACTGTGTACAACGCCTGAAGTGTATTAGAAACTATACATCACCAAATGAAACTGTATATATAGGCTACACTGAATGCAGAGTATACACCCTGTTCCAAATTATTATGCAAATTCTATTTCAGTGTCACAAAGATTACATATATTGTTTTTCAGTTTAACTCATGGATGGCATTGTGTCTCAGGGCTCTTTTAAACACTGAAAACAATCTCGGACACCTGTGATAATTAGATTGCCAGGTGAGCCCAATAAAGAAAAAACTACTAAAGGAGGGTGTTCCACATTATTAAGCAGAGCACCATTTTCAAGCAATATGGGGAAGAAAAAGGATCTCTCTGCTGCCGAAAAGAGTGAAATAGTTCAATCCCTTGGATGAGGTATGAAAACATTAGATAGTTCACGAAAACTTAAGCGTGATCGTCGCACTATTAAGTGATTTGTGGCTGATTCAGAGCACAGACGGGTTTCGTGCAGATAAAGGCACATTGAGGAAGATTTCTGCCAGAACCATGCATCGGATCAAGAGAGCAGCTGCTAAAACACCATTACATAGCAGCAAACAGATATTTGAAGCTGCTGGTGCCTCTGGAGTCCCACGAACATCAAGGTGTAAAGTCCACCAGAGTCTTGCAACTGTGCATAAACCTTCTATTCGGCCACCACTAACCAATGCTCACAAGCAGAAACGGCTTTATTGGGCAGAAAAATACATGAAGACTAATTTTCAAACAGTCCTGTTCACTGATGAGTGTCATGCAAACCTGGATGGTCCAGATGGATGGAGTAGTGGATGGTTGGTGGATGGCCACCCTGTTCCAACAAGGCTGCGACGTCAGCAAGGTGGTGGTGGAGTCATGTCTTGGGCCGGAATCATGGGAAGAGAGCTGGTCGGCCCCTTTAGGGTCCCAAAGGTGTAAAGATGACCTCTGCAAAGTATGTGGAGTTCCTGACTGACCACTTCCTTCCCCGGTACAGAAGGAAGAACTATGCTTTCTGTAATAAAATCATCTTCATGCATGACAATGCATCATCTCATGCTGCAAAGAATACCTCTGCATCAATGGCTGCTATGGGGTAGGCTTGTGCAATTAGTTTCGTAACGAATCGAAATTCGTCCGAATTTAGCAACTTTCGGACATTCGGAAGCATTCGAATTTCCGAACAAAGCAATTACGAATAAAACCGAATCCAAAATAAATTATATTGCATATAGCGAATGCCCGAATGTCTTCGGCATAATTCGTTATGAAAAAAGTTACGAATGTACGAATCCATTCGAAGCACAATAACACTCTGCTCTGCTCTCTGCTTCTCCCTTACCGTGCTGAACTCCCTCTCAAAATGGTGTACAGGGGCGGAGGCTATAGCCGCATGTCAAAAACTAAAGTAAAATACGAGATTTCGAATTGTTACAAATAACCGCTATGTATTTAGAAAAGTACAAATCCATTCGAAGCACATTAGGCATAATAGGCAGCGAGGGAGACACGGAAAATTACGAATCAACGAACCCAAAAAAAGTTACGAAAGTAGGAGTTGTGTCCAGAATCAACGAAAAACAATGTACTCTACCGAAAGTACGAATTATAAATCAACTAAAAATAAGGCTTACATTAATACGAATCATTCCGATTCAACGAAAAATGTCGCTTGCGAAAATACGAATTAGTCCGAACACGAAAAATCCCGTCTAGAAAAATTACGAACGATTACGAATCAACAGGACCGAAAAGAAACGAACCGAAACTAAACAAATTTTTCCGTTGTGCACAAGTCTACTATGGGGATAAAAGGAGAGAAAGTCATGGTGTGTCCTCCATCCTCCCCTGACCTCAATCCTATTGAGAACCTTTGGAGCATCCACAAGCAAAAGATCTATGAGGGTGGGAGGCACTTTACATCCAAACAGCAGCTCTGGTAGGCTTTTCTGACATCTTGCAAACAAATTCAAGCAGAAACTGTCCAAAAACTCACAAGTTCAATGGATGCAAGACTTGTGAAGCTGCTATCAAATAAGGGGTCCTATGTTAAAATGTAATGTGACCTGTTAAAATGTTTAAGTTAAAATGTTGTTCAAAGTTTGATTGAAATAGGTTTTGATTTCAATAAATATGCTGCAAACACAACAAATGACAATTTTTCAGTTCTTTACCACCTATGCAGTGTTTTGAAACTTACTGTGCGTAATAATTTGGAACAGTGCATTGTAAGTTTTTTTTATTTTGAAAAAAAAAAACTGTTATCATTAGGAGGTTTGTTCAATAAAATTTGAATTGTACTCTTAATAGTTGATAACATGAGAATTATGCAGACTGTTGTTTACATTGTTTACATAAATTATGTAGGTAAATGATAAAAATATCATTGGCATAATAATTTGGAACAGGGGGTGTATATATATATATATATATATATATATATATATATATATATATACTAGACTGTGTGTGTATATATATATATATATATATATATACATATATATATATATTAATACACCGCCTGAAGTGTATTAGAAACAGTACACCACTGAATGCACTGTAGATATAGCTAACACTGGATGCAGAGTATATATATATATATATATATATATATATATATATTATAAACATGATAGGAATAATTCAGACTGTAGAACAGTAGTAAATATGCATCAAAGTGGCACTGCCTATCAGTAAAGAAAACTGACTGGCTGGTATATGAACATCACCATATACACAAAGATAACGGTAATAAAGCAATTAAACAAGGTGGTGATTAGGGATGAGCTTCGTGTTCGAGTCGAACATACGTTCGACTCGAACATCGGCTGTTCGATCGTTCGACGAAGATCGAACGATTTGGGCCGTTCGCGCCAAATTCGAGTGACGCGAACGGCCCACAATGCACTACGCCATCGCAGTGTCATCCAGGCGCTGTGATTGGCCAAGCATGCACTGTGACCCCGCATGCTTGGCCAATCACAGCGCCGGCAGCGAGGAGAGCAATGATTGGCCACAGGCAGGATGCCTGTGGCCAATTATTGCTGAGGGTGTTTAGTACACGCCCCACACTATAAAAGGCCGCCAGCACGGCGGCCTAGTGTAGTGTGTTCCGGAGCAGGGATAGAGCAGCATAGGCAGGGACAGTGACTTTTATTTCTTTCTTGCTTAACCTGGATTCCTTTAGTTTAGGGAAAGAGAAGGATAGGTAGGGAGAGTGTCAGTGTGTTTTGTGCTTGTGCTATATTGTGCTTAAAAAAAACATTTTTTCTAGGGACAGAAAACTGTAGGTAGGGAGAGTGTCAGTTTCTTTCACTGTCAAAGTCCTTGTTTCCAGGGACCTGGAAGGACAGTGAGTGAATTCTCCTTGTGCTAAATTGTGCTTAAAAAAACATTTTTTCTAGGGACAGAAAACTGTAGGTAGGGAGAGTGTCAGTTTCTTTCACTGTCAAAGTCCTTGTTTCCAGGGACCTGGAAGGACAGTGAGTGAATTCTCCTTGTGCTAAATTGTGCTTAAAAAAAACATTTTTTCTAGGGACAGAAAACTGTAGGTAGGGAGAGTGTCAGTTTCTTTCACTGTCAAAGTCCTTGTTTCCAGGGACCTGGAAGGACAGTGAGTGAATTCTCCTTGTGCTAAATTGTGCTTAAAAAAAACATTTTTTCTAGGGACAGAAAACTGTAGGTAGGGAGAGTGTCAGTTTCTTTCACTGTGAAAGTCCTTGTTTCCAGGGACCTGGAAGGACAGTGAGTGAATTCTCCTTGTGCTAAATTGTGCTTAAAAAAAACATTTTTTCTAGGGACAGAAAACTGTAGGTAGGGAGAGTGTCAGTTTCTTTCACTGTCAAAGTCCTTGTTTCCAGGGACCTGGAAGGACAGTGAGTGAATTCTCCTTGTGCTAAATTGTGCTTAAAAAAAACATTTTTTCTAGGGACAGAAAACTGTAGGTAGGGAGAGTGTCAGTTTCTTTCACTGTGAAAGTCCTTGTTTCCAGGGACCTGGAAGGACAGTGAGTGAATTCTCCTTGTGCTAAATTGTGCTTAAAAAAAACATTTTTTCTAGGGACAGAAAACTGTAGGTAGGGAGAGTGTCAGTTTCTTTCACTGTCAAAGTCCTTGTTTCCAGGGACCTGGAAGGACAGTGAGTGAATTCTCCTTGTGCTAAATTGTGCTTAAAAAAAACATTTTTTCTAGGGACAGAAAACTGTAGGTAGGGAGAGTGTCAGTTTCTTTCACTGTGAAAGTCCTTGTTTCCAGGGACCTGGAAGGACAGTGAGTGAATTCTCCTTGTGCTAAATTGTGCTTAAAAAAAACATTTTTTCTAGGGACAGAAAACTGTAGGTAGGGAGAGTGTCAGTTTCTTTCACTGTCAAAGTCCTTGTTTCCAGGGACCTGGAAGGACAGTGAGTGAATTCTCCTTGTGCTAAATTGTGCTTAAAAAAAACATTTTTTCTAGGGACAGAAAACTGTAGGTAGGGAGAGTGTCAGTTTCTTTCACTGTGAAAGTCCTTGTTTCCAGGGACCTGGAAGGACAGTGAGTGAATTCTCCTTGTGCTAAATTGTGCTTAAAAAAAACATTTTTTCTAGGGACAGAAAACTGTAGGTAGGGAGAGTGTCAGTTTCTTTCACTGTCAAAGTCCTTGTTTCCAGGGACCTGGAAGGACAGGGAGTGAATTCTCCTTGTGCTAAATTGTGCTTAAAAAAAACATTTTTTCTAGGGACAGAAAACTGTAGGTAGGGAGAGTGTCAGTTTCTTTCACTGTGAAAGTCCTTGTTTCCAGGGACCTGGAAGGACAGTGAGTGAATTCTCCTTGTGCTAAATTGTGCTTAAAAAAAACATTTTTTCTAGGGACAGAAAACTGTAGGTAGGGAGAGTGTCAGTTTCTTTCACTGTCAAAGTCCTTGTTTCCAGGGACCTGGAAGGACAGGGAGTGAATTCTCCTTGTGCTAAATTGTGCTTAAAAAAAACATTTTTTCTAGGGACAGAAAACTGTAGGTAGGGAGAGTGTCAGTTTCTTTCACTGTCAAAGTCCTTGTTTCCAGGGACCTGGAAGGACAGTGAGTGAATTCTCCTTGAGCTAAATTGTGCTTAAAAAAAACATTTTTTCTAGGGACAGAAAACTGTAGGTAGGGAGAGTGTCAGTTTCTTTCACTGTCAAAGTCCTTGTTTCCAGGGACCTGGAAGGACAGTGAGTGAATTCTCCTTGTGCTAAATTGTGCTTAAAAAAAACATTTTTTCTAGGGACAGAAAACTGTAGGTAGGGAGAGTGTCAGTTTCTTTCACTGTGAAAGTCCTTGTTTCCAGGGACCTGGAAGGACAGTGAGTGAATTCTCCTTGTGCTAAATTGTGCTTAAAAAAACATTTTTTCTAGGGACAGAAAACTGTAGGTAGGGAGAGTGTCAGTTTCTTTCACTGTCAAAGTCCTTGTTTCCAGGGACCTGTAAGGACAGTGAGTGAATTCTCCTTGTGCTAAATTGTGCTTAAAAAAACATTTTTTCTAGGGACAGAAAACTGTAGGTAGGGAGAGTGTCAGTTTCTTTCACTGTCAAAGTCCTTGTTTCAAGGGACAGAGAAGGACACCTGAAGGTAGCCCTTATTGCTTTTTTCCCATCTCCCTGCAGGCCATCTATTAGAATGTCTGGAAGGCAAACAAGGAGAGGCAGACAGTCAGGAGGCAATAAAAGAGGGCAAGCAGGCTCTGTGTCTGGGGGCAACAGTGCTGGTCGTGGACGCGGTGCATTGTCATCAGCACATGGCCATGGGACACGCTTGTCCTTCTTTTCGGCAGCTGGACATGTTGAGCCACATCATGCCGAAGACTTGGTAGAGTGGATGACCAAGCCCTCCTCCTCCTCCTCATCCTCTCTCACCCAGGCTCAGGGTACTGGAAAAGCAGCTGCCAAAGCATCCTCTTCCCTGGTATCAATGTCAGACTCATCATCAGTCACTCCTTCCCTAGACCCACCATGTCCTCCTCCTGAGGAGTCCCCCGAACTGTTTCAGCACAGTGTTGGGTACATGCTCCAGGAGGATGCCCAGCGTTTCGAAGGGTCTGATGATGAAACCCAGCTAGAGGAAGGCAGTAGCGTGAGAGCAGACAGAGGGGATGCTCAAGAAGGACACCAATCTGGCAGTCATGTTCCAGCAGCTGCAGCATACTGCCAGATTGGCTCCAGTGATGAGGAGGGAGGTGATGATGAGGTCACTGACTCCACGTGGGTGCCTAATAGGAGAGAGGAGGAGGAGGAGGATGAGGCACATCTCCAACGAGGCAGGATGCCCTTTGGTGGCCAGCGTAAGCGCAGTACACCGACGGAATCACACCGCAGAGCTCCGCCTGTGCAGGGCGCTGCCTCTGCCCGTCATTCAAAAAGTTCTTTGGTGTGGGCCTTTTTTGAGGCTAGTGCATCAGATCGCACAGCTGCTGTTTGCAACATATGTCTCAAGCGTATATCGCGTGGCCAAAACATCAGCCGCTTGGGTACCACATGCCTGACCAGACATATGTTGACCTGCCATGCAGCTCGTTGGCAAGCCTACCTCAAAGACCCACACCAAAGAACAAAGCGGACCTCTCCTTGCACCGCATCAGCTGGGATCTCCAACCCCACTATAACTTCAGTCCTCTCTGAAACATGCACTGAGAGGAATGAAGGTGTAGAATTAGGTGTGTCACAGCCAAGTACTTGCGGCCACTCTGCTAGCAGTACACCGACGTCCGATTCTAGCAGGCAAATTTCCCTGCCCCAGCTGCTGGACCGTCGAAAGAAGTTCACTCCCAGCCATCCACATGCCCAGCGGTTGAATGCTAGCTTGGCTAAATTGCTAGCGCTTCAACTGCTGCCTTTTCAGTTGGTAGACTCGGCCCCCTTCCGTGAGTTTGTGCAATGTGCGGTTCCTCAGTGGCAGGTTCCCAAACGCCACTTTTTCTCACGGAAGGCTATTCCGGCTCTCTACCGGCATGTGGAAGGCAATGTCTTGGCCTCGCTGGACAGGGCGGTCAGCGGTAAGGTGCATATTACCGCTGACTCATGGTCCAGCAGGCATGGACAGGGACGTTACCTTTCTTTCACGGCCCATTGGGTCACTCTTTTGGCAGCTGGGAAGGATGCAGGACAAGGTGCAGTAGTGTTGGAGGTTGTCCCACCGCCACGCCTCCAAAATGCTACTACTGGTTGTGACACACCTCTCTCCTCCACCCCCTCCTCTTCTTCTTCCTCCATGGCCTCTTCCTGTGGTTTGTCCTATGAACCAGCGGTGCTCCGTAGCCGTTCACGGGGCTACGCAAGTACGCAGGCAAAAAGATGCCATGCCGTGCTTGCGCTGGTGTGTTTGGGGGACAGAAGCCACACTGGGGCAGAGGTCCTGTCTGCTCTGCAGGGCCAGGCCGAGAGGTGGTTGACGCCACGCCAGCTTAAGCCAGGAATGGTGGTTTGCGACAATGGCACCAACCTCCTCTCCGCCCTCCGACAGGGACAACTGACCCATGTGCCCTGTGTGGCTCACGTCCTTAACCTGGTGGTGCAGCGGTTCTTGGGCAGGTACCCGGGCTTACAGGATGTCCTGAGGCAGGCCAGGAAAGTCTGTGTGCATTTCCGCAGATCTTATAATGCCAGTGCTCGCCTGGCTGAGCTGCAAAAGGAGTTGAACCTGCCCAAGAACCGCCTTGTATGTGACATGCCCACCAGGTGGAACTCAACGTTGGCCATGCTGCAGCGGCTGCACACGCAGCAGAGGGCCATCAATGAGTACCTGTGCGACTACGGCACCAGGACAGGGTCAGGGGAGCTTGGTTTTTTTTCTCCACGCCAGTGGGGCATGATCAGGGATGCATGCACTGTCCTGGCACCATTTGAGGAGGCCACGAGGATGGTGAGCAGTGACAGTGCATGCATCAGTGACACTGTACCTCTTGTCCACCTGTTGGAGCACACGCTGCATGGAATAATGGACAGGGCACTTGAGGCAGAACAGAGGCAGGAAGAGGAGGACTTCCTTGCCTCTCAAGGCCCCCTTTACCCAGACAGTGTTCCTTCTGTCCCACCCATCGCACAGGAAGAGGAGGAGGAGGAGGAGGAGGAGGATTGTGTCAGCATGGAGGTGGAGGCTGGCACTCAGCATCATCAGCAGCAGTCTTTTAGGGATGATTTACAGTCCCAAGAAACCAGTGGACTTGTACGTGGCTGGGAGGAGGTGGCTGCGGATCATGTCGTCCTTAGTGACCCAGAGGACTCCGGAGCGAATGCCTCAGCAAACCTACGCTGCATGGCCTCCCTGATCCTGCAAAGTCTGCGGAAGGATCCTCGTATTCTTCGGATCAAGGAGAGGGACCATTACTGGCTGGCCACTCTCCTTGATCCACGGTACAAGGGTAAGGTTGCGGACCTTATGTTACCGTCGCAGAGGGAGCAGAGGATGAGACAACTCCGGGAGGCCTTGCAGAAAGGTCTGTGCAACGCGTTCCCAGAGACTGGGAGGTTACAAACTCCTGGTCCTGGACAACGAGTTGCTGAGGCTTCGGCCAGTCAAAGAAGGAGCGGTGGGGAAGGTGGCCGTCTGACCGATGCGTTCAGACAATTCTTTAGTCCGCAGCCCCAAAGTATGATCGGTTCCAGCAACCATCGCCAGCGTCTGATAAACATGGTGCAGGAATATCTAGGGGCAAGGTCAGACTTGGACACCTTCCCCACCGAAAATCCTCTGGCTTACTGGGTCTTGAGGATGGATCACTGGCCAGAGCTTGCACAGTATGCAATTGAGCTACTGGCCTGTCCTGCATCCAGCGTTCTTTCGGAACGCACATTCAGTGCTGCTGGAGGATTTGTCACGGATCACAGGGTGCGCCTGTCCACCGACTCGGTTGATCGACTGACTTTCATCAAGATGAACCAGTCTTGGATCACCACCAGCTACCACACACCTGATGCTGATATAACAGACTAATTGATTTTAACATGTCACATCCCTTCAAGACTGATGCTGATGCTGAGTGCCTGTGCTGTTATGTTGACTGGCTATCCTCCTCCTCCGAGTCCTCAATGATACGATTGATGATGATAGCTTGGAAGATCATTTTTGTTTATGGGTGCCGCCACCAGTGGCTAAGGCCCAATTTTTCAGCCCCTGTTTTACAGGGGCGTGTAATTACAATTTTTTTAGCAATAATTTGCCATAGGGCTCATTGCTGTGCTCCAAGTACAGTATCTGTGAGGGGTTGGAGTGTTGTGGCACCAGTGCCTAAGGCCCAATTTTTCAGCCCCTGTTTAACAGGGGCGTGTCATTACAATTTTTGAAGCAATACTTTGCAACAGGGCTCATTGCTGTGCTCCAAGTACAGTATCTGTGAGGGGTTGTAGTGTTGTGCCACCAGTGCCTAAGGCCCAATTTTTCAGCCCCTGTTCAACAGGGGCATGCAATTACAATTCTTGATCTAATAATTCACAGCAGGGTCCATTGCTGCACCCACCAAGAGTAACTCTGAGGGCTTACAGTCTTGTGGCAACGCCACCACCACCACCACCACGAAAGGCCCAATTTTTCAGCCCCTGTTCAAAAGGGGCATGTAATTACAATTCTTGATCTAATAATTCACAGCAGGGCCCATTGCTGCACCCACCAAGAGTAACTGTCAGGGCTTACAGTGTTGTGGCACCAGCACCACCATCAAAGCCCCAATTTTTACTACCACTGTTCAACAATTATATGTAATTAAAATTCCTGATATAATAGTTGACAGCAGGGCGTTCCAGCACCAACCAAGAGTAACTGAGTGCTTACAGTGTTGTGCCAACACCAACAACTAAGGGGCCTATTTCTGCAGAGTATATACGGCAGGTCCCTACTTTCAAACATCCAACTTACAAACGACTCCTACTTGCAAACGAAAGAAGACAACAGGAAGTGAGAGGAAATCTACCCCTAGAAAGGAAAATTCTCTCCTGTAAGAATAAATATGGGAGAAAGGGGTCTCATCTGTACTGATGCTTTATCAGCAATCCTTGTTTCAAGAAAAACACCACATTTCAAAAACAGTTGTCATTGGGACGGAAAGTGAGGTGAAATGTTCTGAACAGGGGCACAGACAGCAAAACAAATGTTACAGGGGTGATAACCCTTACCTATGTTTCCCAAAAAGTTTAAAAATAGATTTTTGGGCTGGAGCTACACTTCAACAATGTACCTGTTCAAAATTACAAACACATTCTACATAAGAACAAACCTACAGTCCCTGTCTTGTATGCACCGCCTGTATACGGCTGTTCAGAGTATATAGGGCCTTTTTTATTTTATGTGCGGGGTTCCCCTTAATATCCATACAAGACCCAAAGGGGCTGGTAATGGGCTGGGGTAGGGGGGGGGCGGTCATGGGGTAGCTATGCCATTTTTCTTAAAGATTTTCATCCATATTACCGGGACCAGACATTACATTAAAGCCGCAAGCAGTTTTAAATGGCTTTTTTTTCCTTTAGAAGTGTCATTTTGTGCAGGGACAGTTCTAAACACGGGAAACACGTGGCACTTCACAGGCATACTTTAGACACCCCCCAGGTACGATATTTAAAGGAATATTTGACTTTTTTTTTTTCACTTTATGCATCATTAAAATGACAGCTCCCGAAAAACGACCGTTTTTAAAACTTCTTTTTGCATTGATACATGTCCCCTGGTGCAGAACCCGGGTTCCCAAACCCTTTTTAGGACAATAACATGCATAATAGTTGTTATAATTAGCACTTTAGAATTCGAACGTTCACATCCATTGTATTTAATAGGGTTCTAATGTTCGTTCGAACTTTCGGTCCGTTCGCGGGTTCTGGTGCGAACCGAACCCGGGGGTGTTCGGCTCATCACTAGTGGTGATAAGAAAGAGTTTCTAATGTGAACGGATGGTGGTCAAAGCTTGTAAATGATGAGTGCACCTTTCACCAAAACTCCTCCACACCGTGCTCCACACACCCCTCCGGGGTTTAAACTCACCAAAACGATGAGAAAATTAAGCCTCAATCTATCTCCAGCCGGATACTCGGTATAAGCCTCATGGGAAACCTCCGACATCCAAGAACATGGGAAGAGAAAGACTCCACATAGTCTAATTCCGTTTTTACCGTTTATTCAAAGTTCCATTAAAATTAAAGTTCAATTCTCCTTGACACTGTAAAGGTTCCAATGTGGTCATATGGCTCTATGTCAGTATCAAGTGTTATCACTCTTACTGCAAGCCTGAAAAGCCGGAGGTGCTTTTGGGGGAGATCGTAGTGAACTCGGCGTGCAGCACTTTCTTCTTCCGGCTGGTTCACAGAGTCCTGGAACGCACAGCGTCAATAGGGTAGTCATGTAGTTTCTGGGCGCCGTAAGATCACACACTGACGCGTTTCGTCATCACAACTTTGTCGAAGGGCGCGGTCTTACGGCGTGGCGTCCCGGTATATATATTGTGGCAGAGCGAGGCTCTGTCCCAATGAAAAAAGGGTTAAAGTGGACACAGAGTCTGCATATTGGCTGAGTGCAGAGCTACAGAGCGTAGATTTAAAAACTGAGAAAACTGTGCTGGCAGTTTTCTTGGATCTTGCTATTTCTGCATGGGGTTCTGTGGCTTGGAGATCCTTCAGAGTCTTCGGTGGGATGGGATCTCCAACCCTGTGTCCGGGTCTTGTGGACACAGTGGCGTATCCAGGGTATGGCACTCCATGGCAAGTGCCATGGGCGCCCTGGGGGGGGCGGCAAAATAAACTAAACGAAAAAAAAAAATTCCCATCCGCACCTGTCCTCCTGCGGGCCGCCTCCCGCACTATAGCCCCCGGCGGCGGCACAGCACTTCACTCTTACTTGGCTGGATCTGGATGGCAGTGTTATGGAGAGTGACAGGCGCGGGTGCCCCCATGCTTATAGATGAGTGGGACCGTCCACTGCATCTCCAGACCGTCATTCGGCTAACTGGCGGAGGCGGAGCTTTCCTCCTCTGCGCTGGTGGACTGGGCGTGGGGATGGGTGGAGATTTCCCCCCAGGAAGCCTACCTTATTGATAAAACGGCCGCGCTGCCTTAGCCTGTGTTTACTTTTTTTTTTTTTCTGTCTGTGGCTGTGCAGTGCGGCGGTACTAGTTGCAAGTATTGTGAATGTGTATGCGGGGGGCGGGGCCGAGGGCGGGGGGGGTAGTACAGAGCGGCCTCCTACATTAGCAGCCAACATATTCGACTGGCGGAGGCGGAGCCTATAGCTCCGCCCACCCTCTCCGTGCGGCTGTGGTCCACTGCATCCTCTCTTGGGGAGGGGTCTGTCTGATGACAGGAGGAGGAGGAGAGAGAAGCACGAGGAGAACCCCCTGGCAAGGACAGAAGGTAAAATGTAATAAATTACTCTTATGATGATACACAGTCAGATCATGATTTTGCAATAAAGTGATCCATGCTGCAAACTCAACAGTCTCCCTTCAGTGAAAGTTCATGTTTTGCAAACTTTGCAGTACATGAACTTTCACTGAAGGTGGACTGTTTAATGAGTTTGCAGCATGAATCACTTTATTGCAAAATCATGATCTGTATATTAATGAACTTTCAATGAATGAGTTTGCATTGAGTTCAGCATGTGCAAAGTGTTCCATGTATGCTGAAATCAATGCAAACTCATTAAGGAGGTTGAGGCTGCACTCATTGCCACTGATTAGGCGGCACTCTAAGGCTACTTTCACACTGAGGCATCAGCGGTAAAGCACTGCTATATTTAGCAGCGCTTTACTGTCGTTTTTGCGGCACTATTTGGCTGCTAGCAGGGTTTAACCCCCGCTAGCGGCGAAAAAAGTCTTAAAAGCGCCGATGCAGCGGCTCTTTGTTGGCGGCTCGGCAGCGCTGCCCATTGATTCCAATGGGCAGGGGCGCTGTAGGAGCGGTGTATACACCGCTCCTACAGCGCCTCAAAGATGCGGCTTGCAGGACTTTTTTTACCGTCCTGCCAGTGCACCGCTCCAGTGTGAAAGCCTTCGGGCTTTCACACTGGAGTGAAAGGAGAGGCTCTTTCAGGGCACTTTGCAGGCGCTATTTTTAGCACTATAGCACCTGCAAAGCGCCTCAGTGTGAAAGTAGCCTTAAGCTGCACTGATATGCTACACTGATGGGCACTGATGAGGCCGCACTGTTGGCCACTGATAAGCTGCACTGGTGAGGCTGCATTGTCGGGCACTGGTGAGGCTGTGCTGATGGGTACTGGCGAGACTGCACTAATGGGCACTGGTGAGGCTGCATTGATGGGTACCAATGAGGCTGCATTGATGGGCATTGGTGAGGCTGCATTGATGGGCACTGGTGAGGCTGCATTGATGGGCACTCATGAGGCTGCATTGATGGGCACTGGTGAAGCTGCATTGATGGGCACTGATCAGCCTGCGTTGATGGGCACTGATCAGCCTGCGTTGATGGGCACTGATCAGTCTGCACCGATGGGCACTGTCTGCACTGGTGAGGCTGCATTGTCGGGCACTGGTGAGGCTGTGCTGATGGGTACTGGCGAGACTGCACTAATGGGCACTGGTGAGGCTGCATTGATGGGTACCAATGAGGCTGCATTGATGGGCATTGGTGAGGCTGCATTGATGGGCACTGGTGAGGCTGCATTGATGGGCACTCATGAGGCTGCATTGATGGGCACTGGTGAAGCTGCATTGATGGGCACTGATCAGCCTGCGTTGATGGGCACTGATCAGCCTGCGTTGATGGGCACTGATCAGTCTGCACCGATGGGCACTGTCTGCACTGGTGAGGCTGCATTGATGGGCTCTGATAAGGCTGCACTGATCAGGCTGCACTGATGGGCACTGATCAGGCTGCACTGATGGGCACTGTCTGCACTGGTGAGGCTGCACTGATGGGCACTGTCTGCACTGGTGAGGCTGCACTGATGGGCACTGTCTGCACTGATCAGGCTGCACTGATGGGCACTGTCTGCACTGGTGAGGCTACGTTAATGGGCACTGATCAGGCTGCATTGATGGTTCAATGGGCCACTTGACTGGACTTGCCCCCCAGGCCTAAGGCTGCCAGCCCTCCCCTGGAGCCTGCTTCCATCTTCTCCCCGAGCGCGAGCGGGTCGGTGATGTCACGTGAGGTGAGGTCGCCGTCGCTGAGGAGGATCCCTTGATTGATTGCCGAGCTCCAGCACGTGTACATCTCCTGAGCCATGGGCCTCTGCTACAGCCTCCGACCATGGCTGTTCGGTGATTCTAGTGGCTCCATCTCCAACGCCCCCTCCAACTCGGACACCGAGCAGCCCCCTGGAGCTGTTAGTGCCTATGAGAGCCAGGGACCTGAGGATCACAGCAGCAGCTCAGGGGGGGGGAGCTCTGTAAACCGACTAGAGAGGGGAAAGTTCCAGACGGGCTGCTTCTACTACTGCAGAACTGGGGAGATAGCACCAGCAGCACTGGGGACAGCAATAAGCAGCAGCACAAGCCCAGCAAGGGCCAGCAGGTGCACCATCAACAGCAACATTCTCTGCAGAAGGGATGGGACAAACTCTGACTGGAGGAGAAGGAGGCCAAGAAAGTCAGCAAGAGCATAGATCGGGTACTGAAGGAGCAGAAGAGGGAGTACAAGCAGACCCATAGACTGCTCCTCCTAGGTAAGTGCCTCTCCTTCCATTTCTACACTAACATGGGGGATAGGTGGCCGGCCATGCCTGCTGACACTGCCTGTCTGCTTTATGTTGTCCTTGACATTTTATGGTTGGCCTGCATCCTGGGCATGCCTCTGGACTCTACATGCTCTCTCTCTCTCTCTCTCTCTGTGTACAGACTGGCAGTGTACATGGCTGATCACATTCTACACTGACCCTACAATCCTAGAGGACCCTACACATATCTATGTATACTTCCATTCAGTCCTGTCCAGCTCTTGGCAGATTTTGGGCCAGAGATCATCTTAAATCATTTTTCGGACATGGGGGTGGCATGCAGAATGTGATTGGCCATATACATTACCACTTCATACAGACAGGTGACCATCACCTACCAACATGGCTTTGGAATGTGCCAGGAAACTGGAGTACCTGGAGGATGCCCACACAAAGAGAACATGAAAACTCCATGCAGATAGCTTCCTGGCCCAGATTCAAACCAAGTGAGGCAAGTGCCAACCACTAACCTACTGTTCTCCCTATATAACTGTATATACTGACAGCATTATCTGAAAGTAGGGTTTCAAATGTTTTAAAAGGGGCGCATTTTCAGTGCTTGCCATAGGCGCCATTTTCGCTAGATACGCCTCTGTGTGGACAGCCAGCATGGTGTGTGCTCAGGTGCACACAACCAATATAATGAGGGGCTGGTGAGAGCAGAGTGGAGGATGGTGGAGGATGGTGAGCAGCTTGCTAACTGCAGTGGCTGCTAGTGAGTGTCTCTGTAGGAGGATAAACGCTGTGTGCGTTGAAGGCTTTAAGCTGTGTGCGTCCAAGGAGCCAGAAGCTGTGTGCATTAAGGGACTTCAAGCTGTGTGCGTTTAAGAAGCCCAAAGCTGTGTGCATCCAAAACTGTGAGACTGGAAGATCTAGTGGTTTAAAGGTATCAGTACCTAAAGCAAGCAGAGGAACTGCTAACAAGAGAGCCAGGTGGCTTGGTATATTTTTCTTATTTTTGGACTGCTAAATGAAGTTAAACCCCTGGGTGGGAATCCTGAAGGGACATTTTGCTTTTGTATTTCTGTTTAACCACTTGTCCCCCGCCCACTGTCAATTGACGGCGGGCGGAGGATACTCTCGTTCTGGGAGGACGTCATATGACGTCCTCCCTTTAAAACGAGCTAGGAGGCGCCCGCCGCGTTCACAAGGCCCAGGTGCGCGTGCCCGGCGGCCGCGATTGCCGCCGGGCACCCACGATTGCCCGGGAAACGAGCAGGAAAGTGGATCTCTGTGTGTAAACACAGAGATCCACGTCCTGTGAGGGAGAGGGGACCGATGGTGTGTCCCTTGTACATAGGGACAACCATCGGTCACCTCCCCCAGTCAGTCCCCTCCCCCCACAGTAAGAACACTTTGAGGGAACATATTTAACCCCTTCCCGCCCCCTAGTGGTTAACCCCTTCCCTGCCAATCACATTTATACAGTAATCAATGCATTTTTATAGCAGGGATCGCTGTATAAATGTGAATGGTCCCAAAAATGTGTCAAAAGTGTCCGATGTGTCCGCCGCAATATCGCAGTCACAATAAAAAATCGCAGATCGCCGCCATTACTAATAAAAAAATTAAAAAAATAAAATGCTATAAATCTATCCCCTATTTTGTAGACGCTATAACTTTTGCGCAAACCAATCAATACGCGCTTATTGCGATTTTTTTTTTTACCAAAAATATGTAGAAGAATACGTATCGGCCTAAACTGAGGAAAATTTTATTTAAAAAAAAAAATGGGTATTTATTATAGCAAAAAGTAAAAAATAGTGTTTTTTTCCAAACTGGACGCTCTTCTTTTGTTTATAGCGCAAAAAATTAAAACTGCAGAGGTGATCAAATACCACCAAAAGAAAGCTCTATTTGTGGGAAAAAAAGGACACAAACTTCGTTTGGGAGCCACGTCGCACGACCGCGCAATTGTCATTCAAAGTGTGACAGCGCTGAAAGCTGAAAAATGGCTTGGGCAGGAAGGGGGTTTTCGTGCACGGTAGGGAGGTGGTTAAATAAACGTGGGCTACCAGGCCCTTAACTAGAATGCCTGTCTGATATGGACTCACTGCATAAAAATGCATCTATCCACTTGAGCTAAAACACCCCAATATCACAATATGCAACATTCACAATTGAAATTAACCAATTGTGAGCCATCAGCCATGTAATTATAAGGTGCACAGTGGCTAAGGCTATATTATATTATTCTGTTATCAGTGTCACACTCTCAAATTAATAACAGCCGACATTTAGCCATAGACCATTACAATCTTAACTTATAACATGTCAAAGCACATATATAAAAACAACATAAGGACATTATAAATACTGTTTAAAATGTATATATCATTAACTGAATAAAGTGTAATGGATACATATTATATATCTAAAAATCATACAAGAATCTATTCAATACTAAAAGTATATATCAAAAGAGGAGATATGATCAATTTATATATTTTTTTAAACATAATTCCTCATAAGAATTTTGTAAAGTTATATTAGTAGATACAATCAAACAACACCATTATAAAGTGGCATCACCCTAACTTGGAAAAAACTCATCCATTGTTATAGCAACATAATTATCACTAATTATTCCAAAGGACACCCCTCCAAAATGAAGGGGAAAGGACATCCTAAAAAAAGATATAAAAATATATGCCACCAATGGCCTATAAAAAAATATATATCAAATATAGAAAATGTATATATTAAATGTGAAATATGTGAAATATATCAAATATAAACAATATATCAAATATAAAAAAAGGGGCCTCCAGTCTTTATTCTATTATTCCAAAATTAATATTATATATAGTGCATGGACAATGTTTCTATAAGTGTTATTACCACAGAGTTATAGTCCAAATAAAATAAAATAAAAACTCAGTTGTCACTTATAAAACAGTTTATGTCCAGCTCTATATTTAACCCCTTGGGGCAAGAGTATCCACTAAAAAATCCACTGGGTTTCTCTTTTTGAGAGCTCTCTTACTAAATTACAACCCCTCCATGCAGGTTTAATATGGTCTATACCCCAAAATTTAAGACCAGAAGGGTCTTGGTTATGATGTAATTTGAAATGGAGAGACATGTTATGATCCTTAAAACCTATTCTGATAATGTGCACGTGTTCTGCTATTCTTATCCTCAGTAAACATTTAGTTCTCCCTATATGTATTAACCCACATGGGCATTGTAAGGCGTAAACTATGTGGGATGTGTTACATGTAATAAACTGTTTAATCATAAACTCCTTATTATTCGAGGTTGAAGAGAACCTGTCTACTCCCCTCATAGGCCTAGATACCTCCTTGCATGCCTTACATTTTCTGAAAGCAAAGAATCCATCTTGATCCCAAAATGATGGCATTCGACCTGGAGGATCCACTACTCTTTTCACAATCAGATAACCAAAATTAGGAGCTTTACGATAAATAAACTTTTGTTTAACAGGGAGTTTTTAAGGGTTTTGTTCAGACATAATACATGCCAATGTGTATTAAAAATGTTCTCCACTTCCCTAAATTGTGAGTGAAATGAAGAT
This sequence comes from Rana muscosa, assembly GCA_029206835.1. Lineage (NCBI taxonomy): Eukaryota > Metazoa > Chordata > Amphibia > Anura > Ranidae > Rana > Rana muscosa. The sequence continues at coordinate 499,547,342 of CM055116.1, read as the reverse complement.
ATGAACCCCCACTCATGGTCCATATTTTTGGTCTCCAAAACCTTATCCCTCAGACATACTTCCCGTGGTAAAGCAATTATTTATTTTACTATGGTGTTGAGATGTTGTTTCTTGTATCCATTTTCAAGAAATCTATTTTTCAACACCAAGGATTGTTGTTCAAAATCCTCCGCGGAGGAACAGTTCCTCTTTACCCCCCTCATTTGGCCTTTTAGCACATTCCTCAACCACAGCGGATGGTGACCACTATGTGTGGGTAGGAAACTGTTCCTATCCGTGGGTTTGAAAAAGACTTTTGTCTGTAACCTATCTTCAACACGTAAAATGTTAACATCTAAAAAGTTAATTTGTTCTTTGCTCCACTGGCTGGTCAGTTTAATGTTATGTGTATTATCATTCAAATGGTCTAAATACACTTTGAGTGAGGATTAAGGTCCTGCCCATATTAGTAGAAGGTCATCAATATAGCGCCTATAAAATAGGAGCTCAGCCCTTCTCTCATGAAACACAACCTTATCCTCCCACTCCCCCATAAACAGGTTAGCAATACTGGGTGCAAATTTCGTGCCCATTGCAACTCCCCTTTTTTGGGTAAAAAAACTGTTACCAAACCAAAAATAATTGTGAGAGAGACAGAAGTCTAATGCATGTCTTAAAAAAACCTTCTGTGTAAACGGTAAATCTTCTCTTTTACTAAGTGCCCAATTAAGGGCCAACAGAGCATCCTCGCGTTGAATCAGATGTTACCATATATACTTCATCTTTCCCACTAAGAGTAATTTCCTGTAATGCCTGCAGTAAATTCTTTGTGTCTTTAAGATAGGCTTTTGTAACTACTGTACAACACCTTTCTGTAAAAATGTGCCAAGGTATTGCCCTAACCTAGAATATACAGACCCTATCCCGTTCACAATAGGTCTAGGTGGTGGATTTTTTGGGTCCTTGTGAACTTAAGGAAGGGTATAAATTGTCAGGATATGGCTACTGCTTGGGACCAAATATATTTTTTCCTTTACAGTGAGTACATGGGACTGATACCCAAATTCTATCAGAGCTTCCAACTCTGATCTATATCGCAAAGTAGGGTCCTTGTCTAATTTCTCATAAGTATCTACATCAGACAATAATTGAATTAATTGGTCGATGTAGTACTCTTTAGACATAATTACAACCCCACTGCCCTTATCCGCGGGCCTTATAATTATGTCCTTCCTAGTTTCCAGTGACTCTATCCCTTCATTAATGAACCTTGGATTTACGTTCTTTTTTGGGGTCAGTAAGTCTAGATCACGTAGGACTAGATTTTTAAAGACCTCCAGATGTTGAATGGCTACATTGGGCGGATTAAACAGCAAGCGTTTTTTTAAGCCGCTATCTACTGCTAATGCTGAGCTTCCACTGGCACTCACTGGATTGGAATTTTTATTGAGAAAATACTTTTTAATGCTCAACTTACACATATATTTATGGACATCTATATATGCATCATATTTGCCAAGCGGTCTCTTCAGGCCACATTTAAGCCCCTGATGCAATATGTTGGTCTCTTTATGCGACAGTGTAGCGTTACTCAAATTGAAGATACCCCCTACTCGGTTTCCCTCCTTTTTTGGACCCTAAGTCCTGCCCTGCAACCTCTGACTCATCTCGTCTTGGGCCTTGTGGTTGGGTCCTCTCCCAATAGGGCTGGTATCTCCACTGAGGTTCCCTGTAGGGGGGGCATCGGGGGGTATGGGTGTAGAGGTGGTCTGCCCCTGTGTGATAGATACCCTCTGCCCCTCCTTTGGCCCCCTGCCTCTTCCTAAAAAAGGACGCGGTGAATAGGTCCCATATTGGGGTCCCACAGTGGCTCATATCTGTTTGCAGTGGGCACCTGATATGAGTGGTCATAGAGTGGCGGTTGGGGATTTCTCACCGTACCACCTCTCCCTCTCATTCCTTTACTTTGGTTCTTATTTCCTCTAATCAGGGTACTTGGTTTTATATTGGGTTGAGGGGTTTTCTTTTTCTGTTGGGGTTGACCTGTCCCTGAACCTTGTGGATAAGGGCCATGATTAGGTGGTTGTGGGCTCACAGTTTGGGTCTGTGAAAGCTCACTTTCCATTTGTTCCTCATTATTAATATGATTTGGGGAGTTCTGCCAAAAATAAATTGTGTTGGACTGGAAGTCCTTTAGGTCTCTATAAAACTTTTTAACTTTCTTTTTTTGGGTGTCCTTATCTACTTTCTCAAAATATTTAGTGATTCTGTTATTGAAATCAATATACTGTTGAGATTCCTTAATTGGATAAATCTGTTGCTGCAGTTTGATTTTAGTCTCTAACTTCATCATTTTTCTCTTCTTTCTATTTAATACAAATTCTTGTATTTTTTATCCGACTCCATTAAAAAAAACTGGGCCATTCAGCCATGGAATCAGAATCATCTATCCATCCTGAGGTGCAACTTCCCACCTCAGGCTACGCACTATGATATTCTCCTTTAAGTAGTGCTCTATGGTGCAAATGTCCCACCAGGTTCTAACCTGTTTTTCTAGAGCACTAACCAAAGCTGTAAACATTACATTATAGTTCTCCTCAGCACTGAATTGCTCATTTGCTGAAAACAAACTATTAAGATCAATTTGCCTGTCATGGAAAAACTTGAATGCATCCATAGCTAGCCCGAGTAAAAAATGAAACAAATGTTAAAAAAAGGAAGAAATAATCGCACTGCCCAACTCTTCCTATCTCAGGGCTTATAGAGCAACAAGTGACGTCAGAACAGGTAATAAGTAAAACACAATACGACAATGTGTCAGTCAGCAGCCACTTAAAATAGATATAAAATATAAACATGAGATGAATAATTCAGACTGTAAAACAGTAGTAAATATGCATCAAAGCGGCGCTGCCTATCAGTAAAGCATGTATATGGTGATGTTCATATACCAGCCAGTCAGTTTTCTTTATTGATAGGCAGCGCCCCTTCGACGCATATTTACTACTGTTTTACAGTCTGAATTATTCATCTCATATTTATATTTTAAATTGTTTATATTTTAAAGTGGCTGCTGACTGACACATTGTTGTATTGTGTTTTACTTATTACCTGTTCTGACGTCACTTGTTGCTCTATAAGCGCTGAGATAGGAAGAGTTGGGCAGTGTGATTATTTCTTCCTTTTTTTTTAACATATATATATATATATATATATATATATATATATAAATACACCTTTGAAGTGTATTAGAAACAGTACACCAACAAATGCACTGTAGATATAGGCTACACTGTATGCAGAGTATATATATATATATATATGTAGCGGGGTCTCCTTTAAGACTCTCAGGACTACCTTACCCAGAACCCATTCGGCAACCAGGACGCAATGTTTCCACCCCAGAGACTCATAGGTGGGGTTATATAAGGAGGATGCGAGGCTGCGTTCGGGCTCTTTGGGACACGAGACTTCAGTGGAGAGATCTTCCTGTGCGGATCCGCTGTGGTGCAAGGCCTGAAGCCTGGGGCCTTGCGCTGCTACCCAAAGGAGCCTTCCACCCCATTGCGAGCCTGGGTGGCATCTGACTTGGTCATCCTCAACCGCTGCTGAGCCGGAGACCAGACCGCTGCAGACGCTGTGTGTGGAGACACAGCAGGTGGAAGTTCCCGGACTGGGATCGCGTCCGGAGGGGTGAGCGAGGCACATGCTCAATCCATATACTGTATACTATTGTTAGGCCTACAGACTGCCGTGGCACACCAGTTCATATTTAAGTCCCCCTGGAGATCCATAGCAGAACTGAGTCAAACGGATCTCTAGTGGAGTGTACTGTGTTGGCATTTTTACCCCCCTTGGATTACAAATGTGTTCCTGAAATGTGCACCACCGTTTAAAGACTTGCATGCGAAGAATTCATCCCCTAGAGACTGAGTTATATGGTCAGGCCTGGCCATTCAGATAGTTTATTTAGTTGCTGCGCCATAGGGCGCATAGTGAAGTACTGTTACACATGGTGCGTGTGTGCCATATTTTACTAGTTGTAGTGTGTCTATTGCTGCAGGGCTCTGTAGATAGATTCATGTGATTTGTTACAACTGTTGATTTTTATTGCCAGTAGAAAGTAAACTCGTTATTCTTCTATCATTGCATTGGTGTCTGAATTTAACCATAGAGCATAAGATCTATATACATTACCCTAGACTAACTGTGCCAGGGGGGGGGGTCGAGTAAATTGCCGGGGGTTGGCGGAGCTGTCTTCAGGGCCCAAACGAAATCTGCGGCCCTCTTAGCTGAGGGTATCGCTACACGTGGGGGTTCTCGTCCGGGATCCTGATACAGCAGGTGAACGCCAGAAGTGCCGGCATGGACCCCATGGACTCACAAGCAGTAGAAGCGTGGTGCAAAGCCTCTAGGGCAGACCCAAACCGCTCAATAGTCATCAGCCTCCCAGGGGAGGAATGGTCGACTGAAACGGTAGAGGAGTTAATGAAGTCAGTGTCTCCAGATCACACACCGTGGGTGACGGCGATAAAGTCAGACCCAGACACCTCATATCAGTATGCACTAGTAGAGTACTGGGACGGGATGCCGGAGGCTTGCAAGCGCAAGTGTGTGCGGACGCCAGACAACAGAACGTATAGGTTGGCACACGCAGTAACTGTAAAGAAGGAGCCATCACCAACGGGATCACCGCAGGCTGCGGCCCGTACCTCACCAGAAAGAGGAGACAGGGTGACGCCCCCGGTGGCACCTGCACCTGCCACTGCTATATCACCAGAATTGATAAAGGCAATAGGGGTTCTGCTAACCAAATATCAGAAGACAAGCACGGTGCATGTAGAGACTAGCTACCGGAGACTAAAGACATTCTCAGGGAAGCTCCCTGTCCCTGCAGGGGAGGAAGACTTCGATACTTGGGTGGAACAGGCATTACAAGCAGTGGAGGCATGGGAGGTGCCTGAAGTGCAGAAGAGGCAACGAGTGATAGAAAGCCTTAAAGGCGCAGCAGCAGAAGCGGTGAAAAGTTTCCGGTTTGGAAATACAGACTGCACGGCTCAAGACTGTCTAGCTATGCTACAGGAAGAGTTTGGTCAGCTAGAAAAGGTGACAGAGATGGTCTACCAATTTGAACATACTTTCCAACAGCCGAATGAAAAGCTTTCAGAGAATGTCAGAAGACTGAACAGGTTGCTGTGTAAGATTGTATTGAAGAAGGGAATGATGCCCCAAGATACAGATGCGGCGAGAATGAAGCAAGTCTTAAAGGGAGCGTTACGCTCGGATCCAGTCTGGTTGCACTTGAAAACTCAGGAGGAGGAACATCACTGACTTACTCTGATTTGATAAAAATCATCAGAGATGAGGAGGCACTGCAGAAGGATCAGGCAATGATAAAGACAAGTCATGCCCCTACACCAGTGATAGTCAACTCGCTCATGACTCCAGAAAGAGAGTCAGAAGTGGACACTTTGAAATCACAAATGTCTCAGGTGTTAGAGATGCTAACCTCTCTGATGGCGAAAGACACTCAGGGTCCAGAGAAAGAGGTAGCGAGAAAGGAACTGTTCCCAGCTGTTTCGGCAACCGCATCTCTGCAAGACTGGGGGGACATAATCTGTTTTAACTGTGGGGAGTTGGCCACATTGCAGCTACATGTTCCAGTCCCAAGAAGAAGAAAACAGATAACTGCAAGCCGGCGGGAAACTCCAGAGGGCCCCGGTGAAGGAGTCAACCGGGTGCCTATCATCTTAAGTGAGCTCCAAACTGAATGCAGAAGCCACTGAGTTCATCCCATCTAGTCCTTCATCAGATTACTGGGAAGATGCCTGTGATACTTACTCTGAAAAGGACCCTAGAGACTCTATGTATCCCTCGGCTCCTGAAGCAGATGTTCCAGAGCCCGCCGTGTTGCCCGAGCCTGCTACGGAAAAAGAGCCTGTGGCACCAGAGCCAGAAACCCCAAGAGAGCAAAGGGCTCGAAGAGTCATAAGGCCTCCCAAAAAGTTGACCTACCCACAAATGGGGAAGAGCTCAGAAGATTCTGTGGTCACTGCCAGGAGGAGTGCAGAGAATCCGGATCCCTCCACTGTTCATTTGGTGGAGGGCAACCCCCACTCACTCTCTGGCACAGTTAGGCAGGCCACTCATGATAGTGTGACCTGTGGGCAAGGGAATTCAACCCCTCGGTTTTGGTGGGAATTCCCTATGCCAACATCATACGCAACGTTGTCTAGGGTTGTACGCAGTGTATGTTAGAATTATCTTTCGGGACCAAAGAGTTTAAGTGGGGGGAGTGTGTAGCGGGGTCTCCTTTAAGACTCTCAGGACTACCTTACCCAGAACCCCATTCGGCAACCAGGATGCAATGTTTCCACCCCAGAGACTCATGGGTGGGGTTATATAAGGAGGAGGCGAGGCTGCGTTCGGGCTCTTTGGGACACGAGACTTCAGTGGAGAGATCTTCCTGTGCGGATCCGCTGTGGTGCAAGGCCTGAAGCCTGGGGCCTTGCGCTGCTACCCAAAGGAGCCTTCCACCCCATTGCGAGCCTGGGTGGCATCTGACTCGGTCATCCTCAACCGCTGCTGAGCCGGAGACCAGACCATTGCAGACGCTGTGTGTGGAGACACAGCAGCTGGAAGTTCCCGGACTGGGATCGCGTCCGGAGGGGTGAGCGAGCACATGCTCAATCCATATACTGTATATTATTGTTAGGCCTACAGACTGCCGTGGCCCACCAGTTCATATTTAAGTCCCCCTGGAGATCCATAGCAGAACTGAGTCAAACGGATCTCTAGTGGAGTGTACTGTGTTGGCATTTTTACCCCCCTTGGATTACAAATGTGTTCCTGAAATGTGCACCACCGTTTAAAGACTTGCATGCGAAAAATTCATCCCCTAGAGACTGAGTTATATGGTCAGGCCTGGCCATTCAGATAGTTTATTTAGTTGCTGCGCCATAGGGCGCATAGTGAAGTACTGTTACACATGGTGCGTGTGCGCCATATTTTACTAGTTGTAGTGTGTCTATTGCTGCAGGGCTCTGTAGATAGATTCATGTGATTTGTTACAACTGTTGATTTTTATTGCCAGTAGAAAGTAAACTCGTTATTCTTCTATCATTGCATTGGTGTCTGAATTTAACCATAGAGCATAAGATCTATATACATTACCCTAGACTAACTGTGCCAGGGGGGGGGGTCGAGTAAATTGCCAGGAGCTGTCTTCAGGGCCCAAATTAAATCTGCGGCCCTCTTAGCTGAGGGTATCGCTACATATATATATAGATATGCACTGTAGACAAACGTTTTGGCAAATATCTCCTAAACCGTGTAGGTTTAGGAGATATTTCTTGTACCTACAGGCAGAGGTAGGGGACTTGAGTCACATGACTTGATTTAAGTCAGACTTGAGTCACCTGTTTGAGGACTTGCGACTTGCTTGACAGAATTCAATAAATGACTCGACTTGACTTTGACTTGTCACTAATGACTTGCTACTTGACTTTGACTTGGGCTATATGACTTGCAACGACTTGGCACCACTAACACTAACCGCAAGCCGCTGTCTGCCTACCTGATCAGCGTGTCATGCAGACAGACGGGGGCCATTGCAGTGTTCAAAAGCCGCGCCTCCTCGTCTGTGATAGGCGGAACACTCAATTTCACAGCAGGCAGTGTTCAGCCTATCACCGACATCCTCTTATCCTCATCTGTGTTATGAGGATGAGCGGATGTCCGTGATAGGCGAAACACTGAATGCTGGGAAATTGAGTGTTCCGCCTATCACAGACGAGGAGGAGGCGTGGCTTTTGAATACTGGAATGGCCGCCGATCAGGTACACGGTTAACAGGCACAGTGAGACACGGGCACAGTGAGGCATTGGGCACAGCGAGGCATTGGGCACAGTGAGGCATTGGGCACAGTGAGACACGGGCACAGTGAGACATGGGCACAGTGAGACACGGCACAGTGTGGCATTGGACACAGTGAAGCACAGGCACAGTGAGGCACGGGCACAGTGAGGCACGGGCACAGTGAAGCATGGACACAGTGAAGCATGGGCACAGTGAAGCATGGGCACAGTGAAGCATGGGCACAGTGAGGCATGGGCACAGTGAAGCATGGACACAGTGAAGCATGGGCACAGTGAAGCATGGGCACAGTGAAGCATGGGCACAGTGAATCATGGGCACAGTGAAGCATGGGCACAGTGAAGCATGGGCACAGTGAAGCACAGTGAGGCATGGGCACATAACCAATATTATTTATTGTTATCCCTCCTATTATTTTTATACAGTATGGGGTAGATCAGTATTTTGACTTGATTTGTGACTTGACCAAAATAAATGACTTGACTTGACTTGCTTGACTTCTAGCAGGGACTCGACTTGACTTGCTTGCTTTTTGTCACAGTAACTTGGGACTTGCTTGAGACTTGAAGGTTAAGACTTGAGACTTGCTTGTGACTTGCACATGTGTGACTTACTCCCATGTCTGCCTACAGGTAAGCCTTAATCTAGGCTTACCTGTAGGTGCAAGTTGTAATGGAGGGTTTACAACCACTTTAACTGGTAATTGTGCAGTCATGCAATGCTGTACCCAAAATAAATTTGCGTCCTTTTTCCCCCACAAATAGAGCTTTCTTTTGGTGGTATTTCATCACATCTGCGTTTTTTATTCTTTGCAATATAAATGAAAAAAGACCGAAAATGTTGAAAAAAAATTATGTTTTCTACTTTTTGTTATAAAAAAAATACAGTAAACTAAATTTTAGTCATAAATTTTGGCCAAAACACATTCAGCCACATGTCTCTGGTAAAATTCAATAAGCGTATATTTATTGGTTTGCGCAAAAGTTATATCTCATTTCTTGAGGTGCTAAAACAGCAGGGCAGTACAAAACCCCCCAAATTACCCCATTTTGGAAAATAGACACCCCAAGGAATTTGCTGAGAGGCTTGTTGAGCACATTGATTATTTTATTTTTTGTCATAAGTGATTAAAATAAATAAAATAAATTACACAAAGTTGTCACTGAAATTATATATTGCTCAAACATGCCATGGACATATGTGATATTACACTCCAAAATACATTCTGCTGCTTCTCCTGAGTACGGGGATACCACATGTCTGAGACTTTTTGGCAGTCTAGCAGCGTACAGGACCCCGAAAACCAAGCACCGCATTCAGGCTTTCTAAGGGCGTACATTTTTGATTACACTCCTCACTACCTATCACAGATTCGGAGGCCATAAAAAGCCCAGATAGCACAACCCCCCCCCCAAAATTACCCCATTTTGGATAGTAGACACCCCAAGCTATTTCCGGAGAGGCATGTTGAGTCCATGGAATATTCTATATTTTGCCACAAGTTTTGGGAAGATTACAATAATTTTTTTTTTAAATTCACAAACTTATCACTAAATTATATATCGCACAAACATGCCATGAGCATATGTGAAATTACACCCCAAAATACATTCTGCTTCTTCTCCTGAGTATGGAGATACCACATGTGTGGAACTTCTTGGCAGTCTAGCTGCGTACAGGGCCTCGAAAACCAATCACCGCCTTCAGACTTTCTAAGGGCGTAAATTCTTGATTTCACTCTTCACTCTACTTATCGCAGTTTCGGAGGCCATGAAATGCTCAGATAGCACCACCCAAATGACCCCATTTTGGAAAGTAGACACCCCAAGCTATTATACTTTCTTCTATTTTAAAAACAAATGAGAGCTGCAAAATACTCACCATGCCTCTTAGCAAATACATTGGGGTGTATACTTTCCAAAATGGGGTCATTTGGGGGGGGGGTTTGTGCTATCTTGACATTTCAGGGCCTCCGAAACGGTGATAGGTATTGAGGAGGGAAATCACCATTTTACACCCTTAGAGAGCCTGAAGGCGGTGCTTGGTTTTCAGGGTCCTGTACGCAGCTAGGCTCCCAAAAAGTCCCACACATGTGGTATCCCCGTACTCAGGAGAAGCAGCAAAATGTATTTTGGGGTGTAACTTCACATATGCCCATGGCATGTTTGAGCAATATATCATTTAGTGAAAACATTGTGAAAAACAAAAACAAAAAAAAACCTATTGTCATTTTCCCAAAACTTGTGGCAAAATATAAAATACTCCATAGACTCAAATGCCTCTCAGCAAATAGCTTGGGGTATCTACTTTCCAAAATGGGGTCATTTGGGGGAGTTTGTGCTTTCTGGGCACTTCATCGCCTCCGAAACTATGATTGATAGTGAGGACTCTGAGGAGGGAAATCAAAAACTTACGCCCTTAGAGAGCCAGAAGGCGGTGCTTGGCTTTCAGGGTCCTGTACGCGGTTCGGCTCACAAAAAGTCCCACACATGTGGTATCCCCGTACTCAGGAGAAGCAGCAAAATGTATTTTGGGGTGTAATTTCACATATGCCCATGTTTGAGCAATATATCATTTAGTAACAACTTTGTGAAAAACAAAAACAAAAGAAAAACCTATTGTAATTTTCCCGAAACTTGTGGCAAAATATAAAATATTCCATGAACTCAACACGCCTCTCAGCAAATAGCTTGGGTGTCTATTTTCCAAAATGGGGTGATTTGGGTGGGTTTTGTGCTATCTGGGAATTTTGTGGCCTTCGAAACTGTGATTGATAGTGAGGAATCTGAGGAGGGAAATCAAAAATTTACGCTCTTAGAAAGCCTGAAGGCGGTGCTTGAATTTCAGGGTCCTGTACACAGCTAGACTGACAAAAAGTCCCACATATGTGGTATCCTCTTACTTAGGAGAACCAGCAGAATGTATTTTGGGGTGTAATTTCACATGTTTAAGCAATATATAATTTATTGACAACAAAACTATTTAAAAAGGGTAATTTTGGGGGAGGGGGGTTTGGCCTTTCCTGAGATTTTATGCACAACATTAGAGGCTTGTGCCACATATCACCCACTCTTCTAAACACTTGAAGACAAAGCCCATTCTGACACTGTTTACATGAAAAAAATATTTTTATTTTGCTAGAAAATTACTTTGAACCTCCAAACATTATATCATTTTTTAAAGCAAAGGCCCTACAGATTAAAATGGTGGGTGTTGCAATTTTGTTTTTCACACAGTAAACCCTTATTGAATTTTAATGCACTAAAATACACTATAATGCCTAAATGTTTGGTAAAATATAAAAGATGATCTTATGCCGAGTACATAGATACCAAACACAACATGCTTTAAAACAACCGTGCCGCGGCGACAAACTACATACATTTTTAAAAGCCTTTAAAACCCTTTACAGGTTACCACTTTAGATTTATAGAGGATGTCCACTACTAAAATCACTGCCCTCGATCTGACGTTCCTGGTGATAGCTCACATGCATGGTGTAATTGCTGTTTACATATGCCACGAGACCGATGCTTGCGTTCGCTATTGCGTGAGAGCACTGGGGTGCTTTTTTTTTAATTACTATTTATTTTGCTTTTTTTTACACAGTTTCTTAAGTTTCTTAAGTTAAGTAAATATCCCCTATGATAGCAATAGGTAGTGACAGGTACTCTTTAAAAAAAATTGGGGTCTATTAGACTCTAGATCTCTCCTCTGCCCCTCAAAGCATCTGAACACACCATGATCGGTGTGATAAGATGCTTTACTAATTTCCCAATGGCGCTGTTTCAATCTGGCGAAACCAAAATCATCAAATCCTCATAGCTTCCGGTTTCTTAGGCCATAGAGATGATTGGAGCCATTCTGGTCTCCGATCAACTCTATGGTCAGCTGGTGGAACCACCGGCTGCATTCTCAGGTTCCCCCAGTGGGACAGGAGAGCCAGAAAAAAAACATGGAAGATGGCAGGGGGGGGGGGTGTTACCCGCTAGGAATGTTTTTACATGAAAGCCGACCGCTGGCTGAAAAGAACGATATCAAGATAATACCTAAACCTGCAGGCATCATTCTGGTATAACCACTCAAATTCCAGCAACATACCAGTACGTTGCTGGTCCTTGTTGGGCATATGCCCACCATTAGAATACCCCCCTGCATCCACCCACTTCTAATGATGGGCATAAATGCACCGTTTTTTTTAACTGTGGTGGTGAAATCACCTCCTACAGCGCTGGACTCACTGATTTACGTATCGTGAGAGTAAACCTTGTTGCTGTCAAGATAAATAAATCAGTGCTGCAGCTGAATGGCGTACCTGAAAAGCAAACAATGGTAACAATAAAACATTAACTCAATAAAACAACATATTTTTTATTTGAAATCTGTGCCTAAAAAATAAATGCCGAAGCATGGGGGCAATCCGCCCCCTAATGTTAGGAGCAAATCGCCCTTCCACCCCTGCCCCATGCTTCGGCATATATGCTCTTTTTTTTAACTGTGGTGGTAAAATCACCTCCTACAGCGCTGGAGTCGTTGATTTACGTATTGTTAGAGCAAACGCTGTTGCTGTCAAGTTAAATAAATCATTGCTGCAGCTGAATGGCGTACCTACAAAGAAAATAATGGTTAACAATAAAACACAATAAACAGTAAAGTATAAAAGAAATACATACCTGCAAAGCAAACATGATAAAACATAGTAACATTAAAACATTGCAATTTTAAAATAGAGTGAAACAGAGCCGAACAATAGAGAGAGAGAACAATAGAGAGAGAAGAACAATAAAACTACAACTATTTTAGTTTTTTTTATTTTATAATTTTTTTATTTATTTTTTACTTTTTTTTGTTTGTTTTTTTACACTTTTATTTGTAACTGTAAATGTAAAGGTTCAAGGTTCGGGTTTTTTAAAATGCAATGGTGTCATGTACCAGGTGTGACCAGAACTGTGTGGCTAGCAACAGAGGAACACCAAACACATATAAGTGAAAATATAAAGATTTATTTAGGTGAGTGAATAATATAAGTATAACCACCTCCAATATGATACAGTGCAACAAACCAACCAACAGACAGAGACCCACAAATAACAACAGACAGATATGTGCAATAAATGGGAAATGCCAGAATCATAAACAATAGCCAGGCGAGGGTCATACACAGCAGGTAGGCAGATGGACAACGGGATATTCCAGAAACATAAACATTAGCCAGGCCAAGGTCATACACAGGGAGATCAGCAGATGGGGTAAGGAACACAGGACAGGGAGAGGATGGATGGATGGGTCACGACAGGGAGACAGGATCAGGAACTCAGGTAGCAGATTCAGAAACAGGTTCAGGTAAACAGGCAGCAGGTACAGATCAGGGCACGAGGATGATACCAGGGCAGTGTGTGTGTGCACTTGCCGGGTATTTATATTATACCTGCTAACAGGCTCAGGTGACCCCTGATTGCAGGAACTAACATCTGCACCACACTGCCAGGATCCATCCGCTGGTGGACGCCAGTACTACGGCCCAATGATGACATAACACCAGCAGAGAGAAGTTCCCCTGACAGTTCAAAACTGCCAGGAGACACCTGCTGGTGGACCTCAGTACTGCATGCCAGATGATAAATATTACCAGCGGATGGAACCTTTCCTTACAAATGGCGTCTTTGGAGACCCTGTGAAAGTGTGCCCTATGACTGTGCAGTGCTGTACCCTACGCTAATACTCCACTAGTGTGTGGTAGCATTGGAAACATTCACTGATGCAGAGACCAGGTTGGTTAGGACAGGAGGGACAATAAAAGCGGGGGTCACGCCTGTATCCATGTTTCCTACAGACACAACATCTTTTTTGGGGTGTTCTTTGGCCTGAGGTACCATGGAGGACTTCTGGGAAGTGCCTCTCATGCCGCCGGCTCACTGCATTTGCATTGGGAAGTTGAGCCACAGCACCATCTGGAAACAGAAGGGCTGTAATGATCTCTTCTTGGAATTTAAGGAAGGATCCAGTTTGTCCTGACGCCTTGTATAGCACATAATGTTCAGCCAATTGAAAAAGGTATACAGACACTTTTTTGTATCAGCGTCTTGCCTTACGGGCAATTAGGTACAGCGCCAACAACTGGTCATTGAAGTCCACCCCTCCCATATTAAGGTTGTATTCCTGGACACAGAGGGGCTTCTCAACAACACCATTGGCCGTTTGAATTTGGACAGTCGTATCTGCGTGAAGGGAGGACATATCTGCGTGAAGGGAGGACAGATCGAAATTATTCAGATTATCCCTCCACTTCACTGCGAGCAAATTATTACACTTCAGGCAGGTTCTCTTCCCCAGTCTAAGTTGGGATTCTACAAGCCGCTGGGGTAACCCCCCGCAATTAGATCGCACGGTGCCACATGCGCCAATTACCTGATCAAACAAGTGACTAAAAAGTGGCACGCTCGTGTAATAAGGGTGAGACCAAGTCCAACACAATCTTACCAGCGCTCCCTGTGTAGTTTGGGCAGTTCTCGGGCTACACATGACTATCTTTTCCCCCGTAAACCATAAAACTATATGTATAGCCTGTTGCCCTGTCACAGAGCTTAAATACTATTTGAAATACAAACTGACAGAAAATGTAATCAGGGACTCATCAACGGAGACAACTTGATAGGGAGTATACAAGGCTGAAAACGGTTGGTTAAAGTGGTTTACGAGGAGCCGAGTTTAGTAGAGCCGATCGTATTCAGGTTCACCTCCGAGGACGACAGAGTTCATTGTCATTAAAATGCATGAACCGCAAGATCAGCTCATATCTAGCCCTGGCCATGGATGCAGGTCAGTGGACCAATTAGACTGCAACTCACTTTTTTTTAACTATGCCCATGAGGAGGGATAGGCCCAGAAAGGTCTTAATTAATTATTAGTTAGTAATAGGTTTTCAATCTCTGGCAAGGGTCAACTGGGGTTTAGCAGCAATGATGAATTGACCAGCATACAAATTGCTTTGGTCCACAATAGATCTATAGAGATCTTCCGTGAAAAACAGCGAATAAAAATCCACCTGAATTGCGGGTTGGCCAGTGAATGAAGGAAGTACGGGCGTCGCAGAAGTGGTGGGCTCCCAATTACTCCAGAAGGTCTCCCTTACCTGCTCAGAGGCTGCCAGGTCCAGATACCAGTTCCAGAGTCCACCAGGAAAATGCAGGTTCAATCAAGGGGTGTCTTTTTGAAGATTTAGTTCAGTACTTGAACACAGGCTGGCAGGTAGAGGGATACTCCAATGCACATGCCGACATTGTAAAAAAAAAAAAAAAAAAACTGCACTTAATGCTTAAATGTACATTAATATTCAAAGTAACATAATGTCCATCATTCCTCATTAAGTGATGCAGTGAAGTGTCATCTGTGAACCCCCTACCTCAACACACACAGCATTTTACCAAAATGACAGACCCCAGATTATAAGAGGTCTGACAAAGCATGAAAATGCCGTGGGTCTCAAAATATGGATCCTTAATCACAAGGACACATGCAGCACCTCCAGTGAGGACTCCACTATGATCTCCCTCTCTCACTCTGCAATTAAGCCCCTCAAGAAAAACATATAAGCCTCCGATGGTGCAGTACCGCAAGATGTTTATTAAATAAATACCTTAAAAAATACTCACAGAACACCCTATGCGCATTGAAATAATGTATACACTGCTGGCCATCGGCTTCAGTGAAGTGTGGTGACGTCAGCACAAACTCTGCCCCGTCCTGAGGTACATTTCCTCTGAACAGATGTTCCCAAGGCGATCCCAGTGGTACATTATGTTAAATTGTTTCTATGTATCTATCTATAGGATGTTCTGTCAGTAAGGGAGATCATAGTGAACTCTTCACTGGAGGTGCCACATGTGTCCCAGTGATTGAGGATCCATATTTCAAGACCAACGCTTTGTCAGACTTCCTACAATCTGGGGTCTGTCATTTTAGTAAGAGGCTGTGTGTTGAGATGGAGGGTTCACTGGCGACACTTCATTGAATCACTTAATGAGGAATGATGGACATTATGTTACTTTGAATATTTATGAACATTTCATTTATTCACTTTGACACTTGAGGTGATCATTTGATATTCATTTTATTTTTATTTATTTATGGTTTGATTTTGCATTCACTGATTGAGATTTTATATAGTGCAACAGCAATGATGTACATGCAGACATTAGAGTACAGATTCTCAGGCAAAGTCCTTCAGTAGCAGCCTTAAATATTGCTGGAGGTAGCGGGGACAAGTAGTTAATCCTATACTCACTAAGAGCTATTACAGTCCTTCTAGCAACCTCTGGCATTTAACTCTCAAAACACAGGCATACCTGGAGCACTTGGCAAAATATCCTACTCACAATGTCCAGAGACAGCTCCTGAACCAACTTCCCTGCAACACTCTTCAGTCCTTCTCCAGCCCAGCTTCTTAGGGTAATGTCCTCCAGCAAATTTTCCTAAATTCAGGTAACTTCAGGCCCTCAGCCAAGCTCATGCTGAGGCCGGATAACAACAGCTCTTTACTAACACAGGCTCTCTCTTGGGGCATCCTGGGAGGCAGCCTGTGTTACTGAAGAGCTAGATCTGTCCACTAATGCCTGCATGTGCCTTGAAGGCACCCTCATCCCTCTACCCAGCTGTGTTCAAGTACTGCAATAAAAAGACACCCCTAGACCAGTGGCGGCTGATGCTCAATTTTTTGGGCGGTGGCAAACAAACCCCCACCCGCTCGCCTGGCTTCTCCTCCCGGCCAATCTGGTCTTGGGACCTGCTTTCTGTCCTGATTGGCCAGGAGGAGAAGCAGGAAGACAATAACAAATGTTGATTGGCTAAAGTCACAAGTGGATGGGCTCAGGGCGCAGTGCTTTTTGGAGCCAATTAGAGTCTCAGGCTCTAATCATGTGCTTCAAAAAGAAAAAAAATCTTGTAGAAATCCACATGTCCAGTGCCCCACATGGAGATTAGGGGCTGGAGCATGGAGATTAGGGGGGCGGCGCCCCTGCCCCCCTTATGGACCAGCGACCGCTGCCCTAGACTGAGCATTTTTTCGCTGTGCATCTAGGTCTGGCCACCTCTGAACAGGTAAGGGAGAGCTGTGTATAATCAGTGGGTCCTCCTGGGGAAAGAGCTATATATGTTTGTTGAAAATCTGCATGCAAAACTCACAAAGGGCTGGTCAGCCATTGCTTTTTACTGCGTTTTAATTGCGTTTCCAAGCCAAAGTTTATAGCATCTAGTATAAACAAAATAAATGCATAGTAGAGGGTGTCTCATTTTTCCTGTTTATTTATTTCTTTTTATTATTTTATGATATGGAAAAAAAGAATTAGAATCTCCAAGGTATTTGGAAAGGGCTGTGCAGAGTAAACATCCACTTATTACTGGAATATACTATGTCAAATATAAAGCTGTGATTTACAGTCATTTTTACATAATTATTTTTTTTTCAAATGATCCTAGCAAACACTTTTAACAAAGGAACTGTTATGCCGCGTACACACGATCGATTTTCTCGACGGTGAAAACACCGTTGAGAAAATAGACGGGAAAAATGAGAGAACGGCTTGGTTCCCTACACACGGCCGTTTTTCCCGACATTTTTTTTCTTGGTCGAGAAAAACGACCGTGTGTGGGCTCCGTGGCAGTGTTTCCCTATGGGAAAACTGCAGCGGAAAAAAATTACGGGAATCACGACGAGAAAAATTAGAGCATGTTCTGATTTTTCTCGTCGTGATTAATGCCGTTTTTCCCGTCGGGAAAAATTACAAAGCCCGATGGGAAAAATGATCGTGTGTACGCGGCATTAGGCAAAGGGCATGTCTTTCCCCCACAACATCAATTTACCTAATTTATGGAAAAAAAATTAAAACCCTTTATTGCATCCAGGAGTTTCATATACTCAGGAACCTGCGGTCCCTTCATTTTAATACATTCATAAACTTTGCAATACATTTGGCAATGACCTTCAGATGCATTTTCAGTACAGAGACATTGTTGTAACTTTAATAGCCATTTGTTGTCTGGCTGGAAAACACTGAGACAGGAAATGACAGTGCAAAATTGTCCTTGGCATTTGAAAATCATAGCAATCAATTATTTTGAAATACACTACCCTACTTGGCATACTTAACCCAGTAGATTTGTTTAAGCAACTTCATACACAAAAATGCAAGTTAATTTAAATTCTTAGTTGGGAAATAAAGCATATAATTTGAGAAAAACATGGTTTTATGTAGATTAATTTATAAGGATCGGTATTCAATAAGTCAGCAGTTGTGTTGCAAGTGTAAGGAGCAAATTCTTAAAGCGGAGGTCCACACAAAAATGGAACCTCCGCTTTACGGAACCCCCCCTCCCCCCTCCGGTGTCACATTTGGCACCTTTCAGGGGGGAGGGGGATGCAGGCAACCTGGACAGGTAAGTGTCCACTTATTAAAAGTCAGCAGCTGCAGTATTTGTAGCTGCTGGCTTGTAATATATATTTTTTTACGCGGACCTCCGCTTTAAGTGCAGTGACTTACAAAAATTCATCAAAATTAATCTTGTACTCAGGCCCGGACTGGGACAAAAAATAGGCCCGGGCATTTTAGACTGAGCAGCCTGGGGGGGGGGGGGGAGAGGCGGCGGCGCTTCGCGGCGGCGGTTAATGATGGGATGTGGGGTTCCAGCACCTTGTATCTCTGGACCCCTTTACATTACACAGCACCCTGCACCTCTGGATCCCTTTACATTACACAGCACCCTGGACCCCTTTACATTACATAGCACCGCACCTCTGGACCCTTTTACATTACACAGCACCCTGCACCTCTGGGCCTCTTTACATTACACAGCATCCTGCACCTCTGGACCCATTTACATTACACAGCACCCTGCCCCTCTGGACCCCTTTACATTACACAGCACCCTGCCCCTCTGGACCCCTTTACATTACACAGCACCCTGCACCTCTGGACCCTTTTACATTACACAGCACCCTGCACCTCTGGACCCCTTTACATTACATAGCACTGCACCTCTGGACCCCTTTACATTACACAGCCCCCCACAGTTTGTTACACAGACACCCCCTAACAGTTCTGGACCCCCTGCATGTTACACAGACCTCCCTACAGTACAGACCCCCTCCCTACAGTGCAGACCCCCTCCCTACAGTACAGACCCCCTCCCTACAGTACAGACCCCCCTACAGTACAGACCCCCCCTACATTACAGCCCCCTCTACAATACAGACCCCCATACATTACAGACCCCCCTACATTACAGAACCCCCTACATTACAGACCCCCCTACAATACAGACCCCCCTACATTACAGACCCCCTCTACAATACAGACCCCCCTACATTACAGACCCCCTACAATACAGACCCCCTACATTTCAGACCCCCCTAAAATACAGAACTCCCCTACATTTCAGACCCCCCCTACATTACAGAACCCCCCTACATTTCAGACCCCCCTACAATACAGAACCCCCCCTACATGTCAGACCCCCTTCAATACAGAACCCCCCTACATTACAGACCCCCTACAATACAGAACCCACCTACATTTCAGACCCCCCTACAATACAGAACCCCCTACATTTCAAACCCCCCCTACAATACAGAATCCCCCTACATTACAGACCCCCCTACAATACAGAACCCCCCTACATTTCAGACCCCCCTACAATACAGACCCCCCTACATTTCAGACCCCCCCTACAATACAGAACCCCACCTACATTACAGACCCCCCTACAATACAGAACCCCCCTACATTTCAGACCACCCCTACAATACAGAAACCCCCCCTACAATACAGACCCTCCTTCAGATCCCATAATGTACCTCAGATCAGCGTGGGACTGCATGTTCGGTCCCCTCCCCCTGTGTGGACATAAAGGAGGAGGGGGAGGCGGCTTCACTCTGCTCGGCTGTGTGAGACAGCCGAGCCGAGACTGATCAGATCATCAGTGCCGCAGCTACCTTGCCAGAGAGAAGGGGATCGTTGCAGGTCCCGGCCCCCTGATGTGCCGACAGGTGTCACTGTCACTCGAGTGCGGCTCCGACTCGCAGCTGAGAGTGCACTGGGGCAGTGGCATCACTAGGGTTGGTTTCACCTGGTGCGGCAAAACATGGTGTCACCCCTCCTGTCTATCCTGCCCAGCGCCCTGCAGGCAGCGCATGGTCACGAGGTGCACCTACAAATGACCCCTGTAAATTAAAGTATAGGGTGGTATTGGGCCGGCTGGGGCGATATAGGGCAGGTTGGGGTAATATAGGGCAGGTTGCGGTGATATAGGGCAGGCTGGGGTGGCATAGGGCAGGTTGGGGTGGTATAGAGCAGTTTGCGGTGGCATAGGGCAGGTTGAGGTGGTATAGAGCAGTTTGCGGTGGCATAGGGCAGGTTGCGGTGGCATAGGGCAGGCTGGGGTGGTATAGGGCAGTTTGCGGTGGTATAGGGCAGGTTGGGGTGGTATAGAGCTGTTTGCAGTGGCATAGGGCAGGTTGGGGTGGTATAGAGCAGTTTGCGGTGGCATAGGGCAGGTTGCTGTGGCATAGGGCAGGCTGGGGTGGTATAAGGCAGGTTGCGGTGGCATAGGGCAGGGTGCGGTGGCATAGGGCAGGGTGCGGTGGCATAAGGCAGGTTGGGGTGGCACGCATAGGGCAGGGTGCGGTGGCATACAGGGCCGATCCCAGACGGGGTGCGAGGGGTGCAGTTCACCCAGGCGCCACAGAGGTGGGGGCGCTCAAGCGCCAGATTGCTCCCCTCCCTCCTCCTCCGCCTTGTTGGTATACATAGAGGCCGCTTTCTCCGCCGCTCACCGCCGCCACTATTTCCTGCCCAAGCCCCTCCTTCCTTCATCCTCCTGTCAGAGGAGATCGGAGATTGGAGCGGCTGTAACGTGATGTCGTTGGGGGGCGGGGCAGTCCGTGCGGTGACATTGCTTCCTCTCACTGACACGATCTTCTCCACCTGGGCGGCGCGGCTGCGGTGGCTGTACACTGTCCTTTCCTCCACAGCTGCCACCCGGGTGGGGTTTGTACAGGGGGGGTTGTACTAATGGAGGGGGGATGGTTTGTGGGGGTGTCTGTACTAATGGAGGGGGGTTGGTTTGTCCTGAGCGGGGGTCTGTACTAATGGAGGGGGGATGGTCTCTACTAATGGAGGGGGGGTGGTCTGTACTAATGGGGGGGTTTGGGGGGGTCTGTACTAATGGGGGGTGGTTTGTGGGGGGGTCTCTACTAATGGAGGGGGTGGTTTGTGAGTGGGTCTCTACTATTGGGGGGGTTTGTGGGGGATTTCTACTAATGGAGGGGGGTGGTCTGTACTAATGGGGGGTGGTTTGTGGGGGTCTGTACTAATGGAGGAGGGTGGTTTGTGGAGGGGCTGTACTAATGAAGGGGGGTGGTTTTTGGGGGTCTTTACTATTGGGGGATGGTTTGTGGGGGGTCTCTACTAATGGAGGGGGGTGGTCTGTACTAATGGGGGGGGGTTTGTGGGGGTCTGTACTAATGGGGGGTGGTTTGTGGGGGGTCTGTACTAATGGAGGGGGTGGTTTGTCCTGAGGGGGGTCTGTACTAATGGAGGGGGGTGGTTTGTCCTTGGGGTCTGTACTAATGGAGGGGGTCTGTATTGAGAGAGGGGTTTATACTTAGTAGGGAGTCTATACTTAATACAGATCTGGACTCAGTGGAGTCACTACGGACAATTCAGAGTGAGCTGACTCCTGATCAGAGGAACTGTTGTTTCTGTATCGCTGGGTCAGGTGAGAGGGCCGATCAGCCATTATCTCCTGTAGTACGTCTGCAGTCTCTGACCATCTCCTGTGCTATGTCTGCAGTCTCTGACCATCTCCTGTATTATATCTGCACTCTCTGACTGTCACCTGTAATATGTCTGCAGTCTCTGACCATCTCCTCTAATATGTCTGCAGTCTCTGACCATCTCTTGTATCATGTCTGCACTCTCTGACGTCTCCTGTAATATGTCTGCACTCTCTGACCATATCCTGTAATATGTCTGCAATCTCTGACCATCTCCTGTAATATGTCTGCAGTCTCTGACCATCTCCTGTAATATGTCTGCAGTCTCTGACCATCTCCTGTAATATATCTGCACTCTCTGACTGTCTCCTGTAATATGTCTGCAGTCTCTGACCGTCTCTTGTATCATGTCTGCAGTCTCTGACCATCACCTGTAATATGTCTGCACTCTCTGACCATCTCCTGTACTATGTCTGGGGGCTCTTCCTAACAGACTCTCTAACAGAAGCCCTCTCTGTGTGCATCAGAGAGACTCCCCTCCAGGTCTCATTAGTGTATGCTCTTCCTGTATTTTCTTTATTGTTAAAGGATCATGGGAGGATCCCAGGGTAACGACGACTTGTTAAGGGAGCATCTCTGTGTTTGAGTCGTTGCCAAGGAAACATGTGTAAAGGTGAGGAGTTTGTAAGATGACCACGCCCAAGTGGGGGCGCCAGAAATATTTCTGCACCCAGGCGTCTGTGGCCCTGGTGGCATAGGGCAGGCTGGGGTGGTATGGTGCCAGGTTAGGACTCTATGTAGTGACATGTGCAGCAGTGCAGTAACTTACAGCATACCTGGAGATGAAGACACTCTGGCTGCTGTGTCCTTGTTTCTTTCTCCTTCAGCTGTGGGATCAGCCAGAGTGAACGACTCTGTGGGAGGAGTGGAGGGGGCAGCCACACCCCCAGCTCCGCCCACCAACTCCGGCTGCCTCCGGAGACATTGGAGATTATGGGGTTGACGTGACATGGACCGTCGCGGGCCGTCGCGGGCCACTGGCGGCCCACGGGCCGTCGCGGGCCACTGGCGGCCCACGGGCTGCCGCGGCCCACCAGGCATTTGCCCAGTTTGCCCTATGGTCAGTCCGGGCCTGCTTGTACTGGTCTGACTTCAGCAGAGTGAATGATGATCATGTACATTTGGTAACTACACTAAAGGTGGTTGTAAAGGCTGAAGGCTTTTTACTTTCACGCATTCAATGCATGTAGGTAAAAAGCCTTTTCTGTGCTCCGCAGCCCCCCTTATACTCGCCTGAGCGCCCTCTCAAGAAAAAGAGGATCCGGCCTGCTCTGTGCAAAACCATTACACAGAGCAGGTAAGTATCACATTTTTGTTATTATTAAAAAAAAACAAAAAAAAAAACTTCAATTGTCCAAAAGGGATAAATAATAAGTACAAGACTTTCCTTAGTCCTTGTTCCCCTGGCAAGCAATCCCCCCCCCCCCCCCACTGTCTGATGCTCTAGGTATAATAAGGTAAGTATTTGTACTTATTTATTTCCCCACTAGCCAAACAAACACTTAACTTATGCAGTCTGAGGGGACCCCTCATAGGTAAATTTAAATACAGTCAGAAGTCGGGTTTTTAAAATCATCACTTTTTTCCTTGTAGTCTTTATTGAATAAGGCGTGTGTATGCTCATCCAGAAAGCATAGCAGTAAACAGTATAGAAATGCCACACGCCGACAGCCCAATTCTATGTTAAATGTGAAGAACCCTGAAGCCTGTATAAAGCTGGGGTTTGTTTTTAAATTTTTTACTTTTTATCTTTGGCTGGACACCAGTGTTAATTTCTTTTAGCTGACTAAAATACAACTAAAGCAATTCAGATGACTAAAGTACGACTAAAACTAAAATGGCATTATAGTCAAAAGACTATGATTAAAACTAAATCTAAATTTGACAGCAATATTGCACTACCAAATAATGCCGCGTACACACGATCATTTTTCCCGTCGGGAAAAATGACATTTTTTCCTTTGGACGAGAAAAACGATCGTCTGTGGGCTTTTTGCCGTTTTTCTCGATGGGAAAAACGGCATTAATCACAATGAGAAAAATTAGAACATGTTCTAATTTTTCTCGTCGTTTTTCCTGACATTTCTTCCGCAGGGGAAACACTGCCGCAGAGCCCATAGACGATCGTTTTTCTCGTCATTTTAAAAAATGACGAGAAAAATGACCGTGTGTGGGGAACAAGCTGTTCCCTCGTTTAAAATGTCATTATTCACGGCGGTTTTTAAACCGCCGTGAATAATGATCGTGTGTACGCGGCATTAGAGTAAGTAGTTGCTGAAAGAAAAAAAATGAAGAAAATGGCTTTTATATTTTTTCCTTAATACAGTTTTTAATGTTGGTTATATATTCAGGTAATATATGCAATGGCATTACAGCCAATACAGCTTACAACTTTTTCTTTTGGTGGAGGGGGTATTATGGTGTGGGGTTGTTTTTCAGGGGATGGGCTTGGCCCCTTAATTCGAGTGAAGGCGTCAGCATACCAAGAAATGTTGGACAATTTCATACTCCCAACTTTGATGGGATGGCCCTTTCCTGTTCCAAAATGATTGCGCACCAGTGCACAAAGCAAGGTCCATAAAGACATGGATGAGCGAGTTTGGGGTGGAGGAACTTGACTGGCCTGCACAGAGTTCTGAGCTCAACCTTTGGGATGAATTAGAGCAGAGACAGGCCTTCTCATCCAACATCAGTGCCTGGCCTCACAAATAGGTTTCTGGAAGAATGGTCAAACATTCCCATAGACACACTCCTAAACCTTGTGAACGGCCTTCCCAGAAGGGTTGAAGCTGTTATAGCTGCAAAGGGTGGGCCAACTCAATATTGAACTTTACGGACTAAGACTGAGATGCCATTAAAGTTCATGTGAGTGTAAAGGCAGGCGCCCCAATACTTTTGGTAATATAGTGTATATTATATTCAAGTATGTATTCCTAACACCAAAACTTACATTCCAGTGCTCTCGGCTTACTTCAAATTGCCAAATTTATTTATTTTTTGCTTCTGTGATCTGACTTCTTGTTAAAGGGTAGCTATATTCATTCTTCATGGTCCCACTGTATGCAGCAATGTAGCCACCCTCTCTTGCTTGCTCCTGAGATGGACTAGGGACTATAAAATTTGTAGTGTGTACTGTATAGAGCAATATGCATAGAGCAATATGCATGGCTGCAACTAACATGCTCATTTCTTTAAACCGGAAGTGATGGAAAGGAGACATCCAGAAGTTTACTGAGGACATTAAAATGAGGAAGAAAAACACAGTAAGAAACTATTTGATGAAAAATAGATTTCAGGGCCATTACTTAGTGGATGTGTATGGCTTAATTTTGGGGAATAAGGCCATTGTTTAGTGTCACTTTAAAACACAGAGTATTGTGTGGCCTCATACTTTGATTTTGTAAATTGAGCTCTGAAATTAATAGTCTTGATGTAGCACCCTGATGTTTAGGCAGGGCTGCTAGTACATTTAGCTGGCAGGTATAGTTGCCTTGGCCAATTGATAGGGGATCAATTGATTCCATCCTAATTCTGGAATTGCTGCACTTCTCTCTTCTGTCGCTAGATGGCCGGGTATCTGGTGACATTAGATAAGACAAGGGCATTGCAAGGACAGATTAGGAATAGATAGGGTATTTTAGCCAATGGGCAGGGATCTTCTTGGGTCCCTTGGCCTGCTGGGAGAGCCTATTTATTTGGGTGAGGTCAGGGAATCGGGGTTCGTGCCACCTGTCCGGCTGGGTGTCTTTCCCTGCATGGCTGTCTACCTATAGAAGTCTAGGAGTCTGCTAATTAACATTGCAACTACTAAAGGGTGTCCTGGCCCTAAACCCTCTCTCCCACAGTTCTGTTCAAGAGAAAAAACATCTCTGCATTCAAGATTCTTTGAATTCACCTTACATTACACCCACTATGCCTTGTAATCCACTCTACTCAGAAGGATGTCAGCTGTCCCTAACTTTAGAGGTTTTCATTAGACCAAAGGGGACCCTGGACCTTGCTACATTTGTCGCCCAACGTGGGGTAAAGGCATTATCTTTGCAGCAGTCGCCAATAGAAACCGGCTACAGCTCCATTGGGATTTCATCTGGCTCCGTGGGGAAGTGGCTAGTAGCATCTATACTTCTCATAGACTGTGTTATCATGTATTTGAACAACATGGGGAAGAACCAGCAAGTCTCATTGCTCAAGAGAGAGGATCATCCTGGTCTTTTGACACTTCCCGCCAGCGCTGTGAAGGTTAAAACTCCATTACAGATTTGGCGCGCTGCAAAAGCAAACAGGTGGGCGCTAAAGTTTCCAGAAAGTATCTGCACCAATCCGTTGGCAGGGGGGGGAGCTCCCGTTCTGCAGAGGAGGATTCATTGCTGTTTGTTCCGCCATCTTGGGTCCGCATGTTGAAACCTTGTGGCCTCAAAGGAAATATGGTGCATTTGGGAGCTCCTAGGTTTAAGGTTCCCCATCCTGTATCGGCCGAATATGATCCAGGGGAAATTGCCAGTTTCTTTGCCTCTGGAGAAACAATTACTGATACGAGCATTCGGATGGTGCCGAGAGGGGAGATCGCATTGTATATTTCTCAAAGTTCTGCAGCCATGGGGATTGTCTGCCGACGATGTTCCGGGTTTGCTGTATTCTTGCGCCCGTGGAGTCAGTGCTGCCACTGTGAAAAACACTGGTGTCTGCCAGACCGCTACTACCGTTGCAAGTGATGAGGGTGGACTGGCTCAGCGGGTATGCCACCGTGGAGGAACCTACGTCCAGCACCACTGCTGCTGACTTTGGTAGACCTATCTCTGCCTGGGCAGATTCTTCTCCCTTGGAACACATTCCGTCTGGGGATTCTACAGAGACCACAGTGGAAGTGTCAGTTCCCGCTGCCACCGTTCACTCTGAGCTGCATGTAGCAACTGCTAGTCCAGACCAAGTGGTACCAGCCTGTCTCAACTGCCATCCCGGGTACTACCGGTCCTGAGGATGGTAGTCTTCCAATCCTCACTCGTCTGGCTAAATACATACGCTCATCTTGCACAAAGAAGAGTGGTCCATCTTGTGTTCAGCTCTGGAGGTACCCTAGGCTGGTACACCAAGAGGGAGCAGGAAATGCGCAGGGTGAGTATAATGACTGCTGCGTAAAATTGTTGGGGTGAATCGGATAACAGAATGTCCAGATTGTACTACTTATTCCCCCAATGCAAAAAAAGTACAGTTGCTGTCGGCAGAATTGTCAAATTCCCCACCGCCTAAATTGTTCTTTAAAAAAGAGATCATTGTTGCATATGGTCCATGACCGGGGTTCAAGAATCCCGCTGTTGCTTGTTCATGATGAATATGACTGTTGAACTAACTCAGATGATGTTACTACGAGAGAGATATTCAACAATTTATTGTTACCGTAAATTCTATGGAACTTTATCTGTTCATTAAACCCTTGGATTACAAATATGCGCTGTGTGTTTTTTCACTTTAATGCATCCTATGCAAGTTGTTCCTCAACTAAAGAGGGAGTCTTCCTCAGTCCCTGGCTATCATGCAGACAGACTGAGGCTACTATTGGAAGGGGACCTGCATTCAAGAGTGCGTTCCCTTGCAGCATTGCTTGGCTGCTTGTTGTCGGACTGCAGCTGTGCCTTTGTCTCCGGAGATACCCTTAAAGAAAAAAGGGAACTGCTGGGAAATATTGTTCACACCCAAGTGAAAATTTGGTGGACTGTGATACGTGAAGGAGACTGGGGTATTTAGCTAATCAGGTAGAATGAGCTGTGGCAAAGGGGCAAGTTCTTACCTTCCATGTGAATAATGGACTAACCCACGCATCAGAACTGTTTCTAGTGTTAGTCACCAGGTGGTGTGAGCGGTGCTGACCTGAGTGAAGTAAAGTTCTTTAGATCGATGGAAAGGGGGTGGCATTCTCCTTTGAGAATAGGGCCCACTTCCATATGTATATGGTTCAGGTCTATTATAGGGTGTACTTACACTGCTATGCTGTCCTTGGCTAAAGACAAGTAACAATTACTTAACCACTCGTGTATATATTGCCCTATGTTATTATAGGGATAGGATGCATTTGCATTGCTGTTTATTTCTCTTTCAGGTGTTCCTGCACCATTGCATCTTCCTTGGACAAGGAGAGACATTGATCCAACATGGATGATAATGCCAGCCATTTATGCCCTCTTTATTACTGTACATATTAGATAGATAGTTAGGATATAAGGCTAATATTGATATTCTCCCTTAACAAGTTGGGTGGTACACCACACGTTAAACTGTATATATAACTCCTGTTATTTATCTATCCTGTGTGAACTACCGTTCGCCCATGCATGTTTATTTTCTGTGATATGCTTTGTGCATTACATGTTGTTATTATTCCTCTCCTGTTTTCCCACCCCTCCCAGTTTTTGCCAGGACATTCGCTCTCAGGCTTGAGAGCTCAAATTATTTTTTCTGCAAACTACAAGATGTAGTTTTGTAGGCAGGGGGAGGATGTAGCACCCTGACGTTTAGGACTGGTTGCTAGTACATTTACCTGCCAGGTATAGTTGCCTTGGCCAATTGATAGAGGATCAATTGATTCCACCCTAGTTCTGGAATTGCTGCACTTCTCTCTTATATCGCTAGATGGCTGGGTATCTGGTGACATTAGATAAGACAAAGGCATTTCAAGGACAGATTAGGAATAGATTGGGTATTTTAGCCAATGGGCAGGGATATTCTTGGGTCCCTTGGCCTGCTGGGAGAGCCTATTTATTTGGGTGAGGTCAGGTGATCGGGTTTCGGCTATCTGGGTGGACGTGTGTTGTGCTGCCCCGGGCTGCTAGGTCAGAGCCTGCGGCCTATCCTTGGGGAAGCTGGCTGCTAGGCTATCTGAGGGCCAATCCAGAAGCAAGAGAGCAGCGTAGGGTTCTCTGGAGGTTCTCATTAGACCAAAGGGGACCTTGCTACATTTAAAGTGGATGAAAACCCTCACATATACCCAGTGAAGTGAACAGCCTCAGATGATACACAGAAATAAAACAAATCTCCCTACATACGTTTTACATGCATATCTGCTGTCTTCAGCTTGTTATATTTTTTAGAATTCTAACATAGTGTTAGAATTTTTACTTCATCATTCAGTAGTAGGAGTGTAGTCTTGGCATACACTGTGTGACGGCTGATTGGAAAAGTGTGGGACCTCTGAAGAGAGACCACTGCTTCCTCACAGAAGAAGTGTCTCTCCCTGTAGCATGCTTTCCGGGAACAGTTTTTTTTTCTGTTTAGGCTGCGGCTGATTCTGGGTTGGGTTGGGTTGAACCAAAACACCTGAAACAAGTTGCAAATCTTTTGTTTTGAAGCACCTGGAATGTTTTTAGCTGCTTTAAATTGGAAGTTCAATTGGATTTGAAAGTTTATGTATAAAAAGCCAAAACACCAAACTATTCTCTAATGCCCCGTACACACGATCGTTTTTCATGCCGTTAAAACTGCCATTTTAAAAAATGGCCCTGAAAAATGATCGTGTGTATGCTCCAGAGCATTTTTAACGACGTGAAAAACGGCCATTAAAAATACCGGACATGCTCTCTTTTTTCACGTCGTTTTTCATGTCTTTTTTTTAACGACGTGAAAAACGATAGTGTGTATGCTTTAACGACGTGAAAAAAAACGCGCATGCTCAGAATCAAGTATGAGACGGGAGCGCTCGTTCTGGTAAAACTAACGTTCGTAATGGAGATAGCACATTCATTACACAGTAACGGACTGAAAAGCGCGAATCGTCGCCCAAAAAACTTTACTAACATGAAGGGTGGCGCCATTCGAACGGAACTTCCCCTTTATAGTGCCGTCGTACGTGTTGAACGTCACTGCGCTTTGCTTGATCGTTTTTTTAAATGATGGTGTGTACGCAAGGCAGGCTTGAGAGGAAACATGAAAAAAAACGAGGAGAAAAACGTCGGTTTAAAAAATGACATTAAAAACGATCGTGTGTACGGGGCATTAGTCTTGTATAGGGTGGAGAAGTGTTACATTTTATTTAGCTTTTCTTGCTGTCTGTGTGCTCACTGGGGATATTCAACCACTGTATTTGTCATGATGATGACTGTCAACGGCACTGAAACCATTTGGAAATCCAATATTTTAGAGCATAAAACACAAAATATTACAGTATATAGTAATATTTATACATTAAGTGCTGAGAATATGTGGTAATTCAAAATGGTCCAGATAAATTTTGTGCAATCGTGACAGTGGTTCCGGGCAGAGAAACACTAGTAATCCAATTCCACCACGTGATCCATCACCAATGTAAGATTTGAAGGACTCTGTAAATGTGCCTAATATAGTGTATCCACATATATCAAGCATCTAGGAATCATATGTCATCCAGGAACATCTTAATGAATCACAAAAAAAATCCAGGTACATCTCAATAGACATGGTGAAATGGGTTGTCATCATTGATATAAAACAAAAAAGACGTCCACATAGTGTAAAACCAGAAAGGAGCTTTATTTAAGTACAGGGATTAAAAATACTCACATGGTATATGATACAATAAACATGATATATCAATCCAAGGCAATCAAACCATGCATGGAAAAAATCCGGATCCACATACAGCAGGACAAGCGTGGTGACAAAACCTACTGGATGGAGCTCACCTTTGTGGGGATAACTACTTCAAATCAGACAGCAGTAACAGAACTGGAAACCTGTAGACAACAGGTGAACTTGAAAAAGGAGAGATTTTTGCAGCACCTTTTCCAACTAAGAACACTACTTGGTAAGTAAAATTTACAAATAGCACTAATCTCCTCAAACATTGCTTAACCACTTTACCCACTTCGCGCCCGGCCCATTGGCAAAAGACGCCCGCATTGCGGCGCTCAATTGCAGGGAGGACGTCCATGGACGTCCTCCTGTTTACTTCCGTGATACGCGCCGCCACGGGCGCGCATCGGGGAAAAGCTGTGCCTGCTGTGTCAGGCGGGTGCCGATGTCTGCCAGGTACCCGCGATCGGCTGTCACAGAGCCAGGGACGTGGATCTCTGTGTGTAAACACAGAGATCCACTTCCTGTCAGGGAGAGGAGACCGATGCTGTGTCCCTTGTACATAGGGACACAGATCGGTCTCCTCCCCCAGTCAGTCCCCTCCCCCCACAGTAACAATCACCTAGCAGGGAACACATTTAACCCCTTCCTCGCCCCCTAGTGTTAACCCCTTCCCTGCCAGTCACATTTATACAGTAATCAGTGCATATTTATAGCACTGTTCGCTGTATAAATATAAATGGTCCCAAAAATGTGTCAAAAGTGTCCGATGTGTCCGCCATAATGTCGCAGTCACAATAAAAATCGCAGATCGCCGCCATTACTAGTAAAAAAAAAATAATAAAAAAAAATTCATAATTCTATTCCCTATTTTGTAGGCACTATAACTTTTGCGCAAACCAATCACTATACGCTTATTGCGATTTTTTTTTTACCTAAAATATGTAGAAGAATACGTATCGGCCTAAACTGAGAAAAAAAATCATTGGGATATTTATTATAGCAAAAAGTAAAAAATATTGTGTTTTTTTTTTTCAAAATTGTCGCTCTATTTTTGTTTATAGCGCAAAAAATAAGAACCACAGAAATGATCAAATACCACCAAAAGCAAGCTATATTTGTGGGGAAAAAAAGGACGTCAATTTTGTTTGGGAGCCACGTCGCGCGACCGCGCAATTGTCATTCAAATCGTGACAGTGCTGAAACCTGAAAATTCGCCTGGGCAGGAAGGGGGTTATGTGCCCAGTTGTCAAGTGCTTAATACCAAACACTTTTACCCTCTTCCTGCCCAGGTCAATTTTCAGCTTTCAGCACGGTCACATTTTAAATGACAATTGGACTGTCAAGTAACACTGTACCTATATGAAATTTTTATCCTTTTTTTCCACACAAATAGAGCTTTCTTTCGGTGGTATTTAATCAGCACTTGGTTTTTTACTTTTTGATAAAGAAATTAAAAAAGACCAAACATTTAAAAAACAAACAAGTTTCTCTTTGTTTCTGTTATAACATTTTGCAAATAAAATAATCTTTCATCATAAATTTAGGCCATAACGTATACTGCTACATTTCTTTGGTGAAAATAACCCAAATTAGTGTATAATAGTTAGTCTGTAGAGTCCACAAACTATGGTATATACACAATATCTGAAAATCGATCAATCCCGATGTACTGATGGCCTATCTCATTTCTTGAGGCCCGAAAATGCCAGGACAGTACACATATCCCCAAAATTATCGCTTTTTGGAAAATAGACAGTCCAAATGTTGTATGAGGATTGGCGAGTTGTAAAGTAGTAATTGTTAAGCCGCAGACCAAGATGGCCGCTCAGCTCTAGCTCTCCCTGCCACATCGGGTCTCCAACGCAGCTCTCAGCACACTAGACACCCGCTAACAGCCCCAAATGGGGACACAGACATCAGGGAACAGCCAGACTAAGACCCACAGAAGAAATTAGGCACCGGGACCGCGCCGCCTGACGGATTTCTTCATGCAGTTAGTGAGCAAACAGGCTCAAGATGGCGCCCACGAGAGCGGCTGCTCTCCTCCTCCACCCATACACAGCCATTACCTGCCACAGCCCCGGACGGTCTCTCTGACATGGAGGACTCCTCACAGCAGCATAATCTCTCTCCAGTTTCTGACAGAGGAAAGAGAGTTGCAGAATCCCTGTATACTCTCCACAGAAACTCCCGTCAACAATAAAAATCACTGGGCAGACAAGCCTGAGTCATCAGCAGACTCACCAGCAGAGCACACAGCCCCCCTAGCTGCCTTCCCTGCATCAGACGCTCCAGCATCGGAAAACACAATTAAAACTATGTTACTGTCCCTTCAAGCTGGTCTGCATTCTGAGCTACGCTCCTCAGTGTCCCACCTTACTCCCGGAATAGATGGTGTGAAGACCACACAGATCACCTAGAATCCAACTAGGAGTAATCATAAAAGCACATGATGAAATGGTGGATGCTCATGAGGAACAGGGGGATACGATCCGCAAACTACAAATGAAAGTTGCAGACTTAGAGGATCGCTCCTGCCGTAATAATTTAAAAATAAGAGGTATTCCTGAAGCTGTTAAGCCACACGATCTCATTCCTTATTTGCAGCAGCTATTCCTAAAGTTTATACCAGATCTCACGCCTAGAAATTTACTGATGGATAGAGCACACAGGATCCCCAAACCACTGCACCTGCCTGACAGTCCCTAGAGACGTGCTAACGCCAATCCATTTCTACCATATCAAGGAACGCCTGCTGAGGGCAGCCATATTCTCACGCGCATTAACCCCCCATATGCAGGGATAGCCCTATACCAAGATATCTCTGCAGCAACATAAAAAATTAGAAAATAATATACCCCCTGTGAGGGGGTTAGCTCGGCAGCGGGTGTGTGTGACCCCCGGGATGGGCTCCCCACACAAAAACAGGCCCAGCAAACGGAGGTTGTGGTTTTCAAAATCAAAAAAAAGGTGCGGTTTATTTTCTATTTACAGTGACAAAACACAGCAAAGCCAAAAGAAACATAAACAAAATAAATCCTGGTCAACTTGACCTCTGACTAAACATACAGGTTTCCTAACTAACAACTGGGATCAGCCTAGTGCTGTCCTAGTCCCTAAGTCCCTGGTTTTAAATGTCCAAGCAAATAGCCACACAGGCTTTGTCTCACCGCACAGGGGTTCACTCTCCCTAGACAGTCCACACAGGTCTGGTTCCAGGCATGAGCAAACATCTAATGAAGCTGGGAGTTCTTATAGAGGCCTAAATGAGCTGACAAGCTTCAGCTGGTCTCATCAACTCCCTGCCTGCACGACGCCCAGCCCTCTCTCTAGAGGTATGAGTCATCCATGAGCCCACTAGCCTCAGCTGGGCTTATACAACTCTCCACCTAGTTGTATAAGTCGGCGTAAAGCCTGAATCTGGGCGAAATATATCTACCCCCCTGGATGCAACCAGGTGACTTTACCTTCCTGCTGTCACATACCCCCCCCTCTTGTTTTAACCTCGGGGTTGGAACACCAGCAATCAGGCATTCATGTACTCGAGACAAAGCATCCACATTCCCCATTTGAACGCCAGGGCGATGCTTTACTGTGAAGTTGAATTCCTGGAGGGCCAGGAACCACCTATTCACTCTTCTATTTGTTTCCTTGTTTTGAGCCATCCACTTTAACGGAGCGTGATCCGTAACCATGTCAAAGTGCCTACCTAGCAGGGAGTACCGAAGGGAATCTAGAGCCCACTTCACCGCTAAACACTCCTTTTCAACGGTGGCGTAATTTACCTCATGGGACTTCAACTTCCTGCTGAGGTAAATGACTGGGTGCTCTTCCCCGTTCCAGACCTGGGACAATACTGCTCCTAACCCCACATCTGACGCATCACTTTGTACGACAAAGTCTTTAGAGAAGTCGGGTGAGTACAACACTGGCTGGCTACATAAGGCTTGTTTCAAGAATTGGAATGCTGCCTCAGCCTCGGGGGTCCATTTAATCATGACCGACCCTTTCCCCTTCGTTAGGTTGGTTAGGGGCACAGCCTTAGAAGCAAAGTGGGGAATGAATCGCCGATAATACCCAGCGATTCCCAGAAAGGCTCGTACCTGCTTCTTGCTGTTGGGACGTGGCCAACTCTGGATGGCCTCGACTTTGTTGAGTTGGGGTTTTATTACTCCCCTCCCAATGGTGTACCCAAGATATTTGGCCTCCTCCTGCTCAATGGTACACTTCTTGGGGTTAGCCGTAAACCCCGCTTCCCGAACAGAGTCCAGGACTGCTTGCACTTTTGGCAGATGTGAGGCCCAATCTGTGCTATGGACAATTACGTCATCCAGGTAAGCCGCAGCATACTTCCGATGGGGCCTCAGCATCTGGTCCATTTTCCGCTGGAATGTGGCCGGCGCATTCTGTAACCCGAACGGCATTCTTTTATATTGGAACGCCCCGTCTGGGGTTACAAATGCGGTTTTCTCTTTGGCCAATTTGGCCAGGGGGATTTGCCAATACCCTTTTGTGAGGTCAAGAGTCGTCATGTATCGGGCTGTTCCCAGCCGGTCGATCAACTCATCTATACGTGGCATGGGGTAGGTGTCAAATTTTGTAACTTTGTTCAACTGACGAAAATCGTTACAAAATCGCCAGCTCCCATCCGGTTTAGGCACCAACACAATGGGACTAGACCAATCACTTTGGGACTCCTCTATCACCCCTAAGTTCAGCATTTTCTGTACTTCCTCCCGTATTGCCTCCCGTCGGGCCTCTGGGATCCGATAGGGTTTTAACTTCACCCTTTCACCGGGCGGGGTAATGATGTCATGCTCTACCCCAGATGTTTGTCCCGGCAGCTCAGAGAATACCTCCTTGTTGCGAAGCACAAACTCCTTAACCTCCTGTTGTTGGGGTTGTGACAAGGTGGCTGCTATTCCAACCTCAGGAATCACGCAACCAGTTTGAGCTGGTGACCAAGTGTCTGCGACTAGGGACTCTCTATCCCTCCAGGCTTTCAACAGATTAACGTGATAGATCTGTTCGGGCTTTCGCCTTCCTGGTTGTCTGACCTTGTAATTCACTTCGCTCACTTTTTCCATTATCTCGTAGGGGCCTTGCCATTTGGCAAGGAATTTACTTTCAACCGTAGGGACAAGTACCAGTATCCTATCCCCCGGGGAAAAGGTACGGGTCTTGGCTCCACGGTTGTACACTCTCTGCTGTGCTAACTGCGCTTGGGCCAAATGTTCCTTCACGATGGGCATTACCTGTGCAATTCGGTCTTGCATCAGGGCGACATGCTCAATCACACTCCTGTGGGGAGAACTCTCACTTTCCCAAGTTTCCTTGGCAATATCCAACAGCCCTCTTGGGTGTCTCCCATACAGTAACTCAAAGGGGGAGAATCCCGTAGAGGATTGGGGCACCTCCCTAATAGCAAACATCAGATAAGGAAGTAGACAGTCCCAATCCTTTCCATCTCTATCCACCACTTTCTTCAACATTTGTTTTAGGGTTTTGTTGAATCTTTCAACCAGCCCATCGGT
This sequence comes from Rana muscosa, assembly GCA_029206835.1. Lineage (NCBI taxonomy): Eukaryota > Metazoa > Chordata > Amphibia > Anura > Ranidae > Rana > Rana muscosa. Next base: position 499,511,585 of record CM055116.1, on the reverse strand, counting down.
TTGGGGGTGATACACAGATGTACGTAATTGCGTCACTTTGAACAATTTACACAGCTCCTTCATAACCCGGGACATAAAGGGTGTACCTTGGTCCGTAAGCAGTTCTTTACAAATACCCACCCGGCTAAACACAAGAGATAGCTCTTTGGCTATGGTTTTGGCCGAGGTATTTCGGAGAGGGATCGCTTCTGGATAACGGGTGGCATAGTCCATTATAACTAATATGTACTGGTGCCCCCTAGCGGACTTGATTATAGGACCTACCAAATCCATGGCGATCCTCTCAAACGGGACCTCAATGATGGGTAGAGGGACCAGCGGGCTACGGAAATGTGGCATCGGGGCCGACCTCTGACACACAGGGCAGGAGGAACAATAATTTTCTATGTCCTTCATCACCCCCGGCCAATAGAATCTCTGTAATACCCTCTCTCGGGTTTTCTCTGTCCCCAGATGACCTCCAAGAATGTGCCCATGGGCCAACTCCAACACCAACTTCCTGTAAGGTTTGGGCACCACAAGCTGCTCAACGGTTTCTTCTGCCCTTTTTGCCACCCGATACAGTAGGTCCTTCTCTACGCTGAAGTATGGGTAAGTGCAGGTATTATCTGGGTTCACTAACTCGCCATCTATTTTCACTACGTTTTCCTGTGCCTTTATTAGGGCGGGGTCTTTCAACTGTTCTGTGGCAAAGTTTTCCCTGTGAACCTCAAGATCAGAAAACTCCACAGACGGTAGGTTTTCGTCTGAGGAGGTGGGCTCCTCTCCAGTTTCTTGAGTCTCCCCTGCCAATACTGATAAGGGAAATTCCGGAGAGTCCTCACCACTCTCAGGGGAGTTCTGGCTATCACATTCCTGGTACATAGGGGCACCAGTGGGGGGCTCAGGATCATCCCACAGTTCCCAGAACTTCGGAAAATCCCTTCCCACAATGGCGTCATACGGTAACTGAGATACTAAGCCCACTGGATGAGAGAGGGTACCTTTGGGGGTCTCGAAACACACTGTAGTCACTGGATACTCTCGGGTGTCCCCATGCACACAAATAACAGCTACCTTGCTATTCCCAGAGACCTCTGTTTTAACTAACTCAGCCTTTATCAGGGTCACAAGGCTACCTGAATCCAGCAATACCACAACATTTCTACCATTAACACACATTTTGCATAAATGTTTCTCAGTTCCTCAAATGGCAGTGCATGCGACTGTCGCACACAGCGACTGACGTCTGCCCGTCAGAAAGTCACACTGCATGGGTTCCTCCATAACCGGGCAATTGGCTGCAATATGTCCCGCTTGCCGGCAGCGGTAGCAAACGATCCTTCTTGCCGCCTCTTGAGCTGCTGTCTTCCCAGGCTGTTCTTGCCAAACTTGGGGTAGAGCTCCCACCCTCTCACTCTCTCCACCCTTACCCCTTGGAATCCTCTTATCCGCCCCTGGGGATGGTCTGGTCTTAGGGTGGAAAGTCCGAGTGTCTCTGGAAGAGGCCGTCAGGTTCTCTGTAGCCAAGTATTTCTCCACACGATCCACAAGACCATCGGCCGTCTCTGGGTCTCCATGGCTTACCCACTTTTGGATGGCAGTAGGAAGAGCTCTCAAAAACCGATCCATTACAACACGTTCCACAATCTTTGGTGCGGACAAAGTCTCTGGCTGTAGCCACTTTCTGCTCAGGTGAATGAGATCATACATTTGAGACCTGGGGGGTTTTCCAAGCTGGAAAGTCCAGTTATGCACACGCTGAGCCCGGACAGCCTGGGTGACACCCAGCCTTGCCAATATTTCAGCTTTTAGCATCACATAGTCTTTTGCTTGGTCAGGCTCTAGGTCATAGTAAGCCTTCTGCGATTCACCAGTTAAAAGAGGAGCCACCAGTCCAGCCCACTGCTCCTCAGGCCACTTTTCTCTTTCAGCAGTCCTTTCAAATGTGGTCAAAAATACCTCTGGATCATCCTCTCCAGTCATTTTTGTCAATAAACGACTCACCCCAAAGGACGCGGTATTAGTGGGACGGCTTTCCTCACTGGTCTGCGGACGTTGCTGCATTACTGCTTCCATTTGTTGTAGTCTCTGCTCTTGCTTCTGTAACAGGTCTATGAAGCGGGCCTCAGATTGCTGCTGGGCTTGTTGCTGAGCTTCCAGACTCTGTTGGTGAGCTTGCTGCTGGGCTGCAAGGCTCTGTTGATGAGCTTTCTGCTGGGCTGCGAAGTTCTGTTGTTGAGCTGCAAGGCTCTGTTGATGAGCTGCAAGGCTCTTTTGCAAACCTGCATTTGTCTGCTGTTGATTGGCATTTGCTAGAGCCAGCTGCTTCAGTATCTCCTCCATGCTGGCTTAAAAAAAAACTGCCCGCATTCTCCACCAACTGTGAGGGGGTTAGCTCGGCAGCGGGTGTGTGTGACCCCCGGGATGGGCTCCCCACACAAAAACAGGCCCAGCAAATGGAGGTTGTGGTTTTCAAAATAAAAAAAAAGGTGCGGTTTATTTTCTATTTACAGTGACAAAACACAGCAAAGCCAAAAGAAACATAAACAAAATAAATCCTGGTCAACTTGACCTCTGACTAAACATACAGGTTTCCTAACTAACAACTGGGATCAGCCTAGTGCTGTCCTAGTCCCTAAGTCCCTGGTTTTAAATGTCCAAGCAAATAGCCACACAGGCTTTGTCTCACCGCACAGGGGTTCACTCTCCCTAGACAGTCCACACAGGTCTGGTTCCAGGCATGAGCAAACATCTAATGAAGCTGGGAGTTCTTATAGAGGCCTAAATGAGCTGACAAGCTTCAGCTGGTCTCATCAACTCCCTGCCTGCACGACGCCCAGCCCTCTCTCTAGAGGTATGAGTCATCCATGAGCCCACTAGCCTCAGCTGGGCTTATACAACTCTCCACCTAGTTGTATAAGTCGGCGTAAAGCCTGAATCTGGGCGAAATATATCTACCCCCCTGGATGCAACCAGGTGACTTTACCTTCCTGCTGTCACACCCCATTACTGGGATTCTAAGGGACCACAATATTGTTTACCGCTGGGGCTTTCCCACCATATTGCTGATCACATATCAGAGCCAACAAATTACCATCATACCTCCTTAAGATGGTTACAAGATGCTCCACAACTGGGGCTAACCACCTTCAGCATGTTCAGGTAATCCAAGTAACAACGTAACCCAGAAATCTATTTGATCCAGTTCTGGTTATCACACATCCTTGGCACAAAGTGTGCTACCCTGTCATGTACCTAGGTGTCATTGAACCGGGATGTTCCTGGTTCCACAGCTGCAGCCTTACCTGTTGTGCTACGGGGGGAGCTCTGGGGTTGTTGCAATGTTTTCCCAGCCTGATGCATTGCCTTGGACTCACTAGCCTTACCTGCTACCAGCTGTGGACAATATACAATCAAGCAGCCCATAAATAGCAGCACTTCCTGTTACTCAGTGCCCGTTTGTGTGGACTAGCTCCCTGGGTGTATTGATAGCTTTGTGATCCTGATTACCGTGTATGAACTTCTGTCAGAGAAATCCTCAATCCAGTTGCGCCAGCCAGCGCCCTGCGTGCACGCGAGGCGGATTGGCGCTTCGGCGCATGTGCGTGCTGCGGGACAACGCTTCGACGCATGTGCGATGCGCGAGCCGGTGGAACGGCGCATGCGTGCTAATGCGCCAATAGGAATACAGGCGGGCCTATATAAAGAGGCCTAGCTGCACTAACAGTTTGCTGGTTTGTTGTCAACTTCCCTTTTGTACCTGGTTTCCTGTATCTGCACTTGAACTCCTGTTGTGACCCGGATCGGCTTGACTACTGTACTCATCTCTCCTGGACCTGACCTTCGGCTTGTTATACGGATCTCTTCATCTGCCTGTGTTTGACCCCCGGCCTGTGACTCAGATCTGCTACTTGTCTCCAGCCCCTGACCTTCTGCCTGCATCTCGGACCTGCCACGTACCTTCAGCCCTGACCTGCTGCTTGTACCTGTCTGGACTTTTACTTGTCTACTGTGTTAGACCCCCGGCCTGCACTTCCAACATCAGCAGCCCGCACCCGGACTCAGTCTTCCGCTGCTTCCTCTGACCCCCTGTTTGCTCTGGACTTCTGCCTTCAGCTAGTTCCTGCTAAGAGCACCCGCCTGGTGTTTGACCCTCAGCCTGTTCTCGTTCAACTCAGCTCTACCAGATCGTCTAGCAAGACTTACCCCACCTGCTGGTAGCCAGTGCCTCTTTGCGCCATCCTCTCCCTGTCTCACCTCCAGGGGGCGGAGTGCGTCAAGTCGCAAGGGTGAACCGCTCTCGGCATCTCGGCCTCGGTAAGTACATACCTGACAACTTCTGCCTGAATTTTTGACTACTCTCTAGCCTGCTGATTTTGTACTTCGCCGCCAGCTCGTGTATGACCTCTGCCTGTCTGACCACTCTCTGGATTTTGATCGTGTACTGCTTTGCCTGATCTGTTGCTGACCTGACCTGACTGACTAAGTTTTCGCCTGAATCCTCAGCACACAAGCTCCACTTTGGACACTACCTACCACAGATACCTTACATTACAAATGGGCCACAATGGCAGTGGACCCTGCTGAGATTGTTAAGGCGATTTCGCATCAGGGACATTTGATTGGAGCTCATGAACAGCATCTATCTTCTCTGGGCCAGGGGCATAGCAATGGGGGTGCGATCCGCCCCGGGTACCACACATTGGAGGGTGTCAGTGGCCGAGTGACTTCGCTATGGGGGTGTGCTCAGCAACCGAGTCGGGTGACACCGTCTGATCATCCCAAGGGCATCCCTGCTAGCTCTGGTTGCTCCCTTTCCCTTTAGTCATTTTTTAGAACACCCCCCAGCACCGTAGCCGCAATTGACTTGTCCAGACTGTCCAGTGACTCTATTCCTTTCTGCTAGTTTCACCTCCACCCACCACTGCTGCGGCCTGTGTGTCATCTCTCTCTGCTGGGGCGGCTGCTTCCACACACAGTCATCATAGGAATCAAATCCTGACCTCCCTAGCTGAGACTGAGAGCCTGAGGTGGTGAGCAGGTAAGAGGGGCGGGGGGAGTTGTAAGAAGAAGAGGCTGGAGGAGTATGTCTCTCTGCCCTGCCACAATGTGCTGTTCTGATGGGGGGGGGTGATTGCTGTGTTCACCACCCCCCAGCCATGTGTATAGTGTAGCTGACCTGATTGGGAGGGGGGGGTTGCACAATGCAGACATGTGCTACTTAGAGTGTGCAGAATGCAGATATGTGCGATTTACAGGTTGCAGAATGCAAGTATGTGCTATATACAGGGTGCAGAATGCAGATATGTGCGATTTACAGTTTGCAGAATGCAGATATGTGCTATATACAGGTTGCAGAATGCAGATATGTGTGATTTACAGGGTACAGAATGCAGATATGTGCTATATACAGGTTGCAGAATGCAGATATGTGTGATTTACAGGGTGCAGAATGCAGATATGAGCGATTTACAGGGTCCAGATATGTGTTATATGCAGGGTGCAGAATGCAGATATGTGAGATTTACAGGTTTAAGAATGCAGATATGTGCGATATACAGGGTGCAGAATGCAGATATGTGCTATATACAGGTTGCAGAATGCAGATATGTGCGATTTACAGGGTGCCGAATGCAGATGTGTGCTATATATAGGTTGCAGAATGCAGATATGTGCGATTTACAGGTTGCAGAATGCAGATATGTGTGATTTATAAGGTGCAGAATTCAGATATGTGTTATATACAGGTTGCAGAATGCAGATATGTGCGATTTACAGGGTGCAGAATGCAGATATGTGCTATATACAGGGTGCAGAATACAGATATGTGCGATTTACAGGATGCAGATATATGCAAGCTTCCTAGGCCATTTTACCGAACATGAAAACATGAAAACATTTTACCGAACATGAAAAATCAAAAGTGCTAATTTTAAAGGTTAATATGCAAGTTATTGTCATAAAAAGTGTTTGGGGACCCGGGTTCTCGTCGAGGTTCCCGGCAGTTTATCTGCCGAGAAACCATACACACGAACGGTTTTCTCTGCAAAAAGCTCTCCCAGCAGTTTACTTGCCGAGAAAACCGGTCGTGTGTACGAGGCTTCATATGCAAGTTATTGTCATAAAAAGTGTTTGGCGACCCGGGTCCTGCCCCAGTGATTTTAATAATGCTTAAAGTGAACAAAATAAAAGTGAAATATTCCTTTAAATTTCGTACCTGGGGGGTGTCTAAAGTATGCCTGTAAAGTAGCGCATGTTTCCCGTGTTTAGAATTGTCCCTGCACAAAATGTCATTTCTGAAGGAAAAAAAGTAATTTAAAACTGCCCGCGGCTGTAATAAATTGTCGGGTCCCCGGCAATACAGAGAAAAGTCATTGAAAAAAATGCCAGTCCATTACCAGACCCTTTGGATCTGGTATGAATATTAAGGGGAACCCCTGCCGTTTTTTTTCAATGACTTTTATCTGTATTGCCGGGACCCAACAATTCATTAATAGCTGCGAGTAGTTTTAAATTACTTTTTTTCCTTCAAAAATGACATTTTGCACAGGGAACCAAGATTAAAAAAAAAAATGCCCGAGGGGTCCCCCCAAAATTCCATTACCAGGCCCTTCAGGTCTGGTATGGATATTAAGGGGAACCCCGCGTAATGAAAAAAAAATGGTGTGGGGCTCCCCCAAAAGTCCATACCAGACCCTTCAGGTCTGGTATGGATTTTAAGGGGAACTCCGCGCCAAAAGTAAAAAATAAATGGCGTGGGGTTCCCCCCAAAATCCATACCAGACCCTTATCTGAGCATGCAACCTGGCAGGCGGCAGGAAAATAGGGGGGATGAGAGAGCAGGCCCCCCCTCCTGAACCATACCAGGCCACATGCCCTCAACATGGGGAGGATGCTTTGGGAGTTTGTGACCCCCAAAGCACCTTGTTCCCATGTTGATGGGGACAAGGGCCTCATCCCCACAACCCTTGCCCAGTGGTTGTGGGGGTCTGCGGGTGGGGGGCTTATCGAAATCTGGAAGCCCCCTTTAACAAATTACATTTGTACCCCTACCATTTCACAAAGAAAGTTGTAAAAAATTGTAAAAAACACACAGACTCAGCTGGACAAGTCCTTTACTTAAAAAAAAAAAAAAAAAAATTTCCAGCGATGTAATCCCGTCTCCCATCTCCCCGATGTCCAACGATGATCCATTCCAGCGACACTGCAGTCTCTCCACTCATTTTCCAGCGAGGAACGCAACCCCCATGACGCGTAAAAGGGGGCGGGGTGACCCGCCCGTCACCCACGCCCACGTCATTGGGTAAGCCCTGGCTTTCCCAATGAAGTGGGCGGGTGACCCCGCCCCGTGACATCACCCGTAAACACACAGATCCATGTCCTGTCAGAGGTGAGGAGACCGATGTGTGTTCCCAGTACAGAGGAACACAGATCGGTCCCCTCCCCCTACAGTTAGAATCACTCACTAGGGAACATATTTAAACCCTTCAGCGCCCCCTAGTGTTAACCCCTTCCCTGCCAGTCACATTTACACAGTAATCAGTGCAGTTTTATAGCACTAATCGCTGTAGTTTGTGGTAAAGACTGACAACAATCCACTCACTACCTCCTCACTACGGCCAAGCTGGACGCCACAGGACATAGGTGCTTAGCCGCCCTCTCGGGTTTCACCTTTAGTCTGAAATATTGACCTGGAGTTTGGAACAGGGACGCGGACGCCCTCTCAAGAAAGCCTCATGGCCCCAGTGACCCCCCCAGAGGAGTGGACTCGGCTAACCCCAGAAGGGGTGCGAGCCCTATACCAGGGAGCTGAACAGGGATGAGCCGAACACCCCCCTGTTCGGTTCGCACCAGAACCTGCGAACAGACAAAATGTTCGTGTAAACTTTAGAACCCTATTAAATACAATGGACTCAAATGTTCGAAATCTAAAGTGTTAATTATAAAGGCTAATATGCAAGTTATTGTCTTAAAAAGTGTTTGGGGACCCGGGTCCTGCCCCAGGGGACATGTATCAATGCAAAAAGAAGTTTTAAAAACGTCCGTTTTTTCGGGAGCAGTGATTTTAATAATGCTTAAAATGAAGCAATAAAAGTGAAATATTCCTTTAAATTTCGTACCTGGGGGGTGTGTATGATATGCATGTAAAGTGGCGCTTGTTTCCCGTGCTTAGAACTGTCCCTGCAAAAAATGTCATTTTTGAAAGAAAAAAATGCATTTAAAACTCACTCGCGGCTATTAATGAATTGTCGGCTCCCGGCAATACATACAAAAGTCATTGATAAAAAAAAAAAAAAAAAAGCGTGGGGGTTCCCCAGAATTCAATTACCAGGCCCTTCAGGTCTGGAATGGATATTAAAGGGAACCCCGCCGCAAATTTAAAAAAAAATTGACGTGGGGTTTCCCCCAAATATCCATTCCAGGCCCTTCAGATCTGGCATGGATTTTAAGGGGAACTCCACCCCAAATTTAAAAAAAAAATGGCGTGGAGTCCCCCTAAAAATCCATACCAGACCCCTTATCCGAGCACGCAACCTGGCCGGCCGCAGGGGAAAAGGGGGGGACGAGAGAGCGGCCCCCCCTCCCTCCTGAACCGTACCAGGCCACATGCCCTCAACATGGGGAGGATGTCCCCATGTTGATGGGGACAAGGGCCTCATCCCCACAACCCTTGCCCGGTGGTTGTGGGGGTCTGCGGGCGGGGGGCTTATCGGAATCTGGAAGACCCCTTTAACAAAGGGGACCCCCAGATCCCGGCCCCCCCCCTATGTGAATTGGTAAGGGGTACATTGTACCCCTACCATTTCACGAAGAAAGCGTAAAAAAAATGTTAAAAAAAACACACAAACACCTTAAAAAAGTCCTTTATTAAAAAAAAAAAAAAACATTCCAGCGGTGAAATCCAGTGTCCCGCGGCGATCCCGATGTCCAGCGCTGTCCTTCATTGGTTGTGCCTGAGCGGACCTGATGGGGAACTCCCTCTCAGTATTTTAAATGTATAGACCCGCCCCTTCTAAAGTTCCCCATCAGGTCCGCTCAGCGGACCAGATGCGGAACATGAGAAGGGGCGGGTCTATACATGTATTACCAAAGTGAGAGCAGTTCCCCATCAGGTCCACCCCCTCGGTATGTCGGACCCGCCTACGTCATTGGCTTGAGCGGGGAACTTCCTTCACTATGTAAATTTAAATTACACAGTGAAGGAAGTTCCCCGCTCAAGCCAATGACGTAGGCGGGTCCGCTGAGCGGACCTGATGGGGAACTTTAGAAGGGGCGGGTCTATACATTTAAAATACTGAGAGGGAGTTCCCCATCAGGTCCGCTCAGGCACAACCAATGAAGGACAGCGCTGGACATCGGGATCGCCGCGGGACACTGGATTTCACCGCTGGAATGTTTTTGTTTTTTTTGTTTTTTTAAATAAAGGACTTTTTCAAGGTGTTTGTGTGTTTTTTTAAACATTTTTTTACGCTTTCTTCGTGAAATGGTAGGGGTACAATGTACCCCTTACCAATTCACATAGGGGGGGCCGGGATCTGGGGGTCCCCTTTGTTAAAGGGGTCTTCCAGATTCCGATAAGCCCCCCGCCCGCAGACCCCCACAACCACCGGGAAAGGGTTGTGGGGATGAGGCCCTTGTCCCCATCAACATGGGGACATCCTCCCCATGTTGAGGGCATGTGGCTTGGTACGGTTCAGGAGGGAGGGGGGGCCGCTCTCTCGTCCCCCCCTTTTCCCCTGCGGCCGGCCAGGTTGCGTGCTCGGATAAGGGGTCTGGTATGGATTTTTAGGGGGACTCCACGCCATTTTTTTTTAAATTTGGGGTGGAGTTCCCCTTAACCACTTGACAACTGGGCACTTAAACCCCCTTAATAACCAGACCAATTTTCAGCTTTCGGTGCTCTCACATTTTGAATGACAATTACTCAGTCATACAACACTGTACCCATATCATTTTTTTGTCCTTTTTTTCACACAAATAGAGCTTTCTTTTGGTGGTATTTAATCACTGTTGGTTTTTTTATTTTTTGCGCTATAAGAGAAAAAAGACTGAAAATTTTGTAAAAAAATGATTTTTTTTTCGTTTCTGTTATAAAATTTTGCAAATTACTATTTTTTCTTCATAAATTTTGGCCAAAATTTATACTGCTACATATCTTTGGTAAAAATAAGTACAAATTGGTGGATATTATTTGGTCTTTGTGAAAGTTATAGAGTCCACAAGCTATGGTGCCAATATCTGAAAATTGATCACACCTGAAGTACTGACGGCCGATCTCATTTCTTGAGACCCTAACATGCCAGAAAAAGTACAAATACCCCCCAAATGACCCCTTTTTGGAAAGAAGACATTCCAATGTATTCCGAAAGAGGCATTGTGAGTTTTTTAAAGTTGTCATTTTTTCCCACAATTCTTTGCAAAATCAAGATTTTTTTTTTCTCTTTTTTTTTTTTTTCACAAAATTGTCATATTAGCAGGTTATTTCTCACACACAGCATATGCATTCCACAAATTACACCCCAAAACACATTCTGCTATTACTCCCGAGTATGGCGATACCACATGTGTGAGACTTTTACACAGCGTGGCCACATAGAGAGGCCCAACATGCAGGGAGCACCTTCAGGCGTTCTGGAGCACCCAGGCCAATTCTGACATTTCTCTCCTACATGTAAAAATCTTAATTTGTTTGCTAGAAAATTACATAGAACCCCAAAACATTATATATGTTTTTTTAGCAAAGACCTTAGAGAATATAATGGTGGTTGTTGCAACTTTTTATCTCGCACGATATTTGCGCAGCAATTTTTTTAACGCGTTTTTTACGGAAAAAAAATGTTTTGTGCTTAAAAAAAAAACAGTAAAGTTAGCCCAATGTTTTTACATAATGTGAAAGATGAAGTTACGCCGAGTTAATAGATACCTAACATGTCACCCTTAAAAATTGCACACACTCGTGGAATGGCGCCAAACTTCGCACTTAAAAAATCCCCATAGGCGACGCTTTAAATATTTTTACTGGTTACATGTTTTGAGTTACAGAGGAGGTCTAGGGCCAAAATGATTGCTCTCGCTCTAACGTTCGCAGAGATACCTCACATGTGTGGTTTGAAAACCGTTTCATATGTGGGCGGGACTTACGTATGCGTTCGCTTCTGTATGCGAGCTCACGGGGACAGGGGCGCTTTAAAAAAAATATATTTTTTTTTATTGTTCATTTTACTTTATTTATTTTAGTTTGACATGTTTTTCCACCCCAAAAATTTTTTTGATTACTTTTATACCTATTACAAGGAACGTAAACATCCCTTGTAATAGGAATATGGCATGACAGGTCCTCTTTACAGTGAGATATGGGGTCAATAAGACCCCACATCTCACCTCTAGGCTGGGAAGCCTGAAAAAAACCCAAAAAAAAATACAACAATCCTGGCTTTGATCGTAGCTGTGAGTCGGTAGAAGCACCGGAGGGCAGCGGGAGGGGGGGACATCCCCTCTCGCCTCCCGTAAGAATGATCAAGCAGCGGAACAGCCGCTATGATTGTTCTTATGGTGTAGGGAATCGCCGGCTGAAAAAGCTGATATCTGAATAATGCCTGTAGCTGCACCCATTATTCAGATATCTCCGCACAAAGTCAAGGATGTCATATGACGGCCGGCGGGCGGGAAGTGGTTATTGCAGAGTATTGCCGGGCATTGCGGAGTATTGCCGGGCATTTCGGAGTATTGCCGGGCATTTCGGAGTATTGCCGGGCATTGCGGAGTATTGCCGGGCATTGCGGAGTATTGCGGAGTATTGCAGGGCATTGCAGAGTATTGCGGACTATGGCAGGGTATTGCGGACTATGGCAGGGTATTGCGGACTATGGCAGGGTATTGCACGGGGTATTGCACAGGGGGTATTGCAGGGTATTGCAGAGTATTGTGCAGGGTATTGCAGAGTATTTTGCAGAGTATTGCGCAGGGTATTGCAGAGTATTGCGCAGGGTATTGCAGAGTATTGCGCAGGGTATTGCGCAGGGTATTGCAGAGTATTGCGCAGGGTATTGCAGAGTATTGCGCAGGGTATTGCAGAGTATTTTGCAGGGTATTGTGCAGGGTATTGCAGAGTATTGCGCAGGGTATTGCAGAGTATTGCGCAGGGTATTGCAGAGTATTGCGCAGGGTATTGCAGAGTATTGCGCAGAGTATTTTGCAGGGTATTGCAGAGTATTTTGCAGGGTATTGCAGAGTATTTTGCAGGGTATTGCAGAGTATTGCGCAGGGTATTGCAGAGTATTGCACCAGGGTATTGCAGAGTATTTTGCAGAGTATTGCGCAGGGTATTTTGCAGAGTATTGGCAGGGTGTATTGCAGAGTATTGGCAGGGTATTGCACCAGGGATGGCTGAGCAGGGATGGATGGATGGCTAGATCTGTGACTGCAATTGTCACAGATCCAGCCCACAGAGCTGCTGCTGCCATCCGCTCTCTCCCCCTCTCCTCTCACACTGTACTGATCGGTATAGAGAGGGGAGGGAGGAACCGGCGTCATCACATGACGCCGGTCTGTTTACAAGTGATTGCTCCGTCATTTGACGTAGCGATCACGTGGTAAACGGCCGCTATCAGCGGCGATTTACCTCGATTCGTGATCCTCTGGACCCGGCGGTCACGGAGTTTCCCATGTGCGCGCCCCAGGGGGCGCGCGGGAGCGCGATTCTGGGAGGACGTTATATAACGTCCTCCCAGAGTTAAGCAACCACCTTGTCGACGTTATTTGTCGGCAGGTGGTTGTAAAGTGGTTAAAATCCATGCCAGATCTGAAGGGCCTGGAATGGATATTTGGGGGAATCCCACGTCAATTTTTTTTTAATTTGCGGCGGGGTTCCCCTTAATATCCATTCCAGACCTGAAGGGCCTGGTAATTGAATTCTGGGGAACCCCCACGCTTTTTTTTTTTTTTTTTATCAATGACTTTTGTATGTATTGCCGGGAGCCGACAATTCATTAATAGCCGCGAGTGAGTTTTAAATGCATTTTTTTCTTTCAAAAATGACATTTTTTGCAGGGACAGTTCTAAGCACGGGAAACATGCGCCACTTTACATGCATATCATACACACCCCCCAGGTACGAAATTTAAAGGAATATTTCACTTTTATTTTTTCATTTTAAGCATTATTAAAATCACTGCTCCCGAAAAAACGGCCGTTTTTAAAACTTCTTTTTGCATTGATACATGTCCCCTGGGGCAGGACCCCGGTCCCCAAACACTTTTTAGGACAATAACTTGCATATAAGCCTTTATAATTAGCACTTTAGATTTCTCCCATAGATTTTTCGAATTTGCCGCGAACACCCCAATTTGTTCGCTGTTCGGCGAACGGGCGAACAGGCAATGTTCGAGTCGAACATGAGTTCGACTCGAACTCGAAGCTCATCCCTAGAGCTGAATGTCAGGCTGGAGGAGGATCCAGGGCCGAAAAGATTGGAGTTTCTGCTGCTGGAGTACCCAAATGCTACTGCAATGTGACCCAAGTGGGAGATGATGGCCTGCCCAAACTGTCAAAGAAGGACCTGAGAAGGGACCAGTTGGAAGACCCTCTGGGAAATTTGGCATTGAAGGCTCTGGAGAGTCAGTGCTCTGACATGCTCCTCACTGATTTCCCAAAGGAGGCTCGTCTGTTACATAGGGAATGGGATTTGTTGCAGCTGCATCAAGGGGTGGTCTACCGAAGGAGCCCCTCTGATGGTCTGGAAGAAAAATGGCAGTTGTTTTTACCCAGAAAACACAGAGAGACAGTGTTGACAGCCCTTCACGATAACCATGGCCATTTAGGGCCCGAAAGAACTTTCCATTTGGTGAGGGATCGATTCTACTGGCCCGGCATGCGGGCTGAAGTCGAGGGTTACTGCCACTCTTGTATTCGATGTATCCAAAGGAAGACTCTGTCTTCCCGAGCTTCTCCAATGGGCCATCTTCAGAGTCAGGGACCCATGGAGCTGGTGTGCATTGACTTTCTTTGCCTGGAGCCGGATCTGAGTGGACAGGGAAACATTCTGGTGGTGACTGATCACTTTACAAGATATGCTCAAGCTTTCCCAACGAAGGATCAGCAAGCATCAACAGTGGCCAAGGTCTTGGTGCAGAAGTTCTTCGTTCACTATGGTTTGCCCCAGCGTATCCATTCGGATCAAGGAAGAGACTTTGAAAGTAGCCTTATTAAAAGACTTTTAGACCTCTTAGGCATCAAAGTTCAGAACCACTCCTTATCACACCCAAGGGGACGCTCAACCCGAAAGGTTTAACCGAACTCTTCTTAACATGCTTGGCACTTTAAGCTCAGAGAAGAAGCAACACTGGAGCAAACATGTAGCTGCCAATGTTCATGCCTATAACATTACTGCAAATGATGCTACAGGATACTCTCATCGGTTAATGTTCGGATGAGAGGCTTGATTACCAGTAGACCTGGCCTTTGGCATATCTTTGGATCACACCTCAGCAACCTCTCACAGAGGATATGTTGATCGGCTGCGGAAAAGTCTAAAGGCCGCCTATGACAAGGCTAAAGTTACCTCGGACAGGAGGGGACTGAGGAACAAAAAGAACTTTGATCTTAAAGTCCGAGTGCAGGACCTGCAGCCAGGTGATAGAGTACTATTGAGAAATCTGGGTGTCCCTGGCAAACACAAATTGGCTGATCGCTGGAAGTCACATCCTTATGTCATCTGCAAGCAGTTACCCAGGCTCCCAGTATACCAGATCAGACCAGAAGGGACTGTAGGCCCACTTAAGACTTGGCATCAAAATCACCTGCTGCCCCTCTCAGAGGCAGTTCACCTGCCACCAATGTCGGATTCACAGGTGACTCCCTTATCCTCTCAAGGGTCTTGGCAAGTCACTAGGTCGCAGTCTGTCTCTCAAGACATAGAGGATGATGACATTGAAGATGAGGAAGCGGAATCAGACTGGTTGTGGTCATCTCAACTATCAGAACCCACAACCCCTCCATTATCCCCACCTGAAGTGATTGACATTGGGACTCTCAGACCAGAGGCTCCCGAGTTTGTGCCTCAAAGTATGCTTTCTGAGGAGCTGGAGGATGATCAGGTATCTCTGATACTGGAGGACCCTGAAGAGGTTCCACCCCTTACAGAAGGAGCACTGGAAGATGTGGAAGAGGCAATGTTAAATGTGTCCGAGCAAGGAGAACAAGTCGTGGAGGGAGAAGAGTCCAGTGTACCTGAGACCTTAGCACCTAAGGAGCAGAGAGAGAGCGGAGTCATTCACCCACCCAAGAGACTGACTTATAATCAATTGGGTGAATGCTCTGAAGAGACTGTGCTCAGCTCAAAGAGAACAACTGAGATGCCTGGTCCCTCCACTACACATTCAATGGAGGACAACCCCAGCTCACCCCCTGGCACATCTGTTTGGGCCATTCCTGTTAAGGTGGCCAGTAGGCATAACAACCTCATTCCAATGCATGGTGGGGGGGTTCCTCTGCCTAGTTCTTATGAAAATGTGAATTGCCTTTTTTCTTGCACACACTAACTGGTCCTTTTTCTCCTCGTGTATCTGAACAAAGCATGTAACAGGTCACAAACTGCTGCTTTCTTTGGGGACCAAAGATTTCAAGTGGGGGGAGTGTGTAGCAAGGTGTCACTTTTGCACGTAGCTTATGGACTACAGTTTGTGCTTAATGAGAACTTAATTCCTGTTGTTGTCCGTTTGTATCATACAGCTGCAATTTGTTTGGTTCAGCTATGATAGGAACAATGCATGACGGACCTTGTGGTGCGGAGAGACAGGGACTCCATTGCTATGGGTCAGAAATAGACTACAAGGCCCAAAACGCCACTGTGCTGCCAGGGTGCGTGGCGCCACGGATAGCCTGCTGGAGAACTTATTTAAGACAAGGCGGGGCTTGTGTTCCGTCTCTTGGGACGCCATCTTGCAAGAGGCAAGAGGCCTGCAGTGAGGGTGCTTAGGCCGGAGAAGCCTGGGTCCAAAGTGACGGAGGCCGAATCGCCTGTTGGAGGGATTACTGTCACAGCCCTGCTGATCGGACCAGGGAGAAGGACCGCTCCACACTCCTGAGCATCCAGAGTCACCTATCCACCGACGCCATGTGAGCGGCTAAGCGGAGGACCAGGGACCACGAACCGTTCGGAGGCCGAGAACCAAGAGGGTCCAAGAGGAGAATACCAGCGAGGCGAGGCCTCATGTGGTGAGAGGGCACCTGCCTACCAACATAACTAACTGTGTCGCAGGAAGGTGACTTCCACAGTTTTACTTATACTTGTTGGCGACTGCAGTGCCTTAAGTGGAGACACGCTACATTCAGGAGTGGGTTTAGCGCTTTGGGAAGGATCAGCATTCTATTTGCCCCTTTCACCACACATGTTAATTGTTCAACCTTTCTTCACCCTTTTTCTTGGATTACAAATACTAAAGTGCACCAACAAAGGCTAGCGAAGATTACTGGAGACTTTTAGGAACAATCATCAATAGCTTGTTGAACTTGCACGTGCAAATCAACAGTTTTGCATTTATTTTATTGCCGTTGTGCTGTTTCAGTGAGCTGGGTTATACTTGGTGGAGAGGTATCCCACTGCGGATGTCATTGCAGTGGGAAATTCCTCCACCGTGCACTTCCTCAGGTCAGACCCTAGGTTGAGTAAGTTTGGGTCTCTAGGTTTACAGGTAAAACCTTGGAACTGTTGTGTATATGTATGTCAAGTGACTCTCACAGGGACCTGTTTCAGTCGAATATCACACGTGTAATCTCTATTTCTTTACCAAGTAAACATATCACCTCTTGGTTTAACTACTTCTTGTGTGGGACTCTGTCTTTTGCAGCTGTGTGGCAGGCAAACCACAACAAGGTAACAATATTGAATTACATTTATTGTTGGGTGATATCATTGTGGCCCTCTATAGCCTTTAGGGACCCACAATCACATTATTGTTATTGTTATTATTGTACAGTTGTGCCAAGGGGGAATCTAGCCAAATTACAGGGGTTGTTAGGCAGAGTACAGGCCCAAAACTTAAACCAGCAGCTCCTACGGGGGTAGTGCTACATATGCTTCCAGGAAACGCACTTTATGCAAGATAAAGCTCCCTCATGCCAGCACCATCTCTACCCCATATCAATTTCGCACATACTACCAAAAAAATGTGGGGTGTCATGATTGCTATACATAAATCCCTATCTTTACAGCTCCACCACCTGGAAGCTGATCCCTGGGGTAGATACCTAATTCTAGATGCCCTCTTTGACAATACATCATATGTTATAGCTAACATATGTTCTCCCAATTCTCACCAAAAACAAAAAACAACAAGACAATAATGAATAAGTTGTCTCATTACCCAAAAGAACGCATAATTTTTGCAGAGATTTTAATGACACAATTGATAACGCACTTGATTCCTCTAACTAGCGCAGACAAAGATCCACGACCCTTTCTACACTCACACAACTTGAAGATCTTTATGATCCCTGGCGGTGCTTGCACAGGACTAGGGATGAGCCGAACACCCCCGGGTTCGGTTCGCACCAGAACCTTCGAACGGACCGAAAATTCGCGCGAATTTTCGAACCCTATTCGTTATAATGGACGCGAACGTTCGAAATCAAAATTGCTAATTACAACGGCCAATATGCATGTTAATGTCATAAAACAGGTTTGGGGACCCGGGTCCTGCCCCAGGGGACATATATCAATGCAAAAAGAAATTTTAAAAACTAAAGTTTTTTCGGGAGCAGTCATTTTAATGATGCATAAAGTGAAAAAAAAAAAAGTGAAATTTTCCTTTAAATATGGTACCTGGGGGGTGTCTAAAGTATGCCTGTGAAGTGGCATGTGTTTCCCGTGTTTAGAACTGTCCTTGCACAAAATGACATTTGTAAAGGAAAAAAAGAAGCCATTTAAAACCACTTGCGGCTTTAATGTCATGTCTTGTCCTGGCCGCCATATGGCTGAAAATCCTTGAGAAAAATGGCATGGCTACCCCATCACCCCCCCCCCCCACCCCAGCCCCTTTGGGTCTTGTATGGATACTAAGGGGGACCCCGCACCCAAAATAAAACCCTATACCTACAACCCTATATACTCTGAACAGCAGTATATAGGTGGTGCAAACAAGACATGGACTGTAGGTTTGTTCTTAACTAGTAGAATCTGAACAGGTACATTATGAAGTGTAGCTACATCCCAAAAAAATCAATTTTTAAGCTTTTTGGAGAACATAGGGAGGGGTTATTACCCCTGTAACATTTGCTGTCTTTGCACATCTGTTCAGAACATGTCACCTCACTTTCCGTCCCAATGACAAATGTTTTTGGAAAAGTGGGGTTTTAATTGAAACAAGGATTGGTGATAAAGCATCAGTAGAGAGGAGATACCTTTTTCCCAAATTAAATCTAACAGGATAGAATTTTCCTTCCTAGGGGTAGATTTCCTCTCACTTCCTGTTTTCTCTTGCCGTTTGCAAGTAGGAGTCGTTTGTAAGTTGGATGTTTGAAAGTAGGGGCCTGCCGTATATACTCTGCAGAAATTTGCCCTATTAGATGTTGGTGTAGCCACAAGACTGGTGGGCACAGGAATGGGCCCTGCTGTGAGTTAATAGATCAAGATTTGTACTTGCATGCACCTGTTGAACCGGGCAGAAAAATTGGGCCTTTGGTGGTGGTGGTGGTGGTGGTGGACGGTGTTGCCACAAGACTGTAAGCCCTCACAGTTACTCTTGGTGGGTGCAGGAATGGGCCCTGCTGTGAGTTATTAGATCAAGATTTGTAATTGCATGCACCTGTTGAACAGGGCAGAAAAATTGGGCCTTTGGTGGTGGTGGTGGTGGTGGACGGTGTTGCCACAAGACTGTAGGCCCTCATAGTTACTCTTGGTGGGCGCAGGAATGGGCCCTGCTGTGAACTATTAGATCAAGATTTGTAATTACACGCCCCTGTTAAACAGGGGCTGAAAAATTGTGCCTTAGGCATTGGTGCTGGTGCCACAACACTGCAACCCCTCACAGATACTGTACTTGGAGCACAGCAGTCACACCTGTTGCGAAGCATCTTTTTAAAAAATTGTAATTACACGCCCCTGTTATACAGGGGCTGAAAAATTGTGCCTTAGGCACTGGTGCTGGTGCCACAACACTGCAACCCCTCACAGATACTGTACTCTGAGCACAGCAATGAGACCTGTTGCAAAGCATTGCCTAAAAATTGTAATTACACGCCCCAACAGGGGCTGAAAAATTGTGCCTTAGGCACTGGTGCTGGTGCCACAACACTGCAACCCCTCACAGATACTGTACTCTGAGCACAGCAGTCACACCTGTTGCGAAGCATCTTTTTAAAAAATTGTAATTACACGCCCCTGTTATACAGGGGCTGAAAAATTGTGCCTTAGGCACTGGTGTGGTGGCATGGATCATTGAGGAGGAGGAAGAGGATAGTCAGTGAACATAACAGGACAGTCACTCAGCATCAGCATAGGCAGTCTTGAAGGGATGTGACATTATAAATTATTCCGTTATATCCGCTTCAGGTGTCTGGTAGCTGGTGGTGATCCAAGACTGATTCATTTTTATGAAGGTCAGTCGATCAACCGAGTCGGTGGACAGGCGCACCCTATGATCGGTGACAAATCCTCCAGCAGCACTGAATGTGCGTTCGGAAAGAACGCTGGATGCAGGACAGGCCAGTAGCTCAATTGCATACTGTGCAAGCTCTGGCCAGTGATCCATCCTCAGGACCCAGTAAGCCAGAGGATTTTCGGTGGGAAAGGTGTCCAAGTCTGACCTTGCCCCTAGGTATTCCTGCACCATGTATATCAGACGCTGGCGATGGTTGCTGGAACCGATCATACCTTGGGGCTGCGGACTAAAAAATTGTCTGAACGCATCGGTCAGACGTCCACCTTCCCCACCGCTCCTTCTGCTACTGACCGAAGCCTCAGCAACTCGTCGTCCAGGACCAGGAGTTTGTAACCTCCCAGTTTCTGGGAACGCGTTGCACAGACCTTTCTGCAAGGCCTCCCTGAGATGTCTCATCCTCTGCTCCCTCTACGACGGCAAGATAAGGTCCGCAACCTTACCCTTGTACCGTGGATCAAGGAGAGTGGCCAGCCAGTAATGGTCACTCTCCTTGATCCGAAGAACACGAGGATCCTTCCGCAGGCTTTGCAGGATCAGGGAGGCCATGCAGCGTAGGTTAGCTGAGGCATTCAGTCCGGAGTCTTCTGGGTCACTGAGGATGACATGATCGCCAGCCACCTCCTCCCAGCCACGTACAAGTCCACTGGTTTGTTGGGACTGTACATCATCCCTAAAAGACTGCTGCTGCTGATGCTGAGTGCCAGGCTCCACCTCCATGCTCACACAATCCTCCTCCTCCTCCTCCTACTCTTCCTGTGTGATGGGTGGGACAGAAGGAACATTGTCTGGATAAAGGGGGCCTTGAGAGACAAGGAAGTCCTCCTCTTCCTGCCTCTGTTCTGCCTCAAGTGCCCTGTCCATTATCCCACGCAGCGTATGCTCCAACAGGTGGACAAGAGGTACAGTGTCACTGATGCATGCACTGTCACTGCTCACCATCCTCGTGGCCTCCTCAAATGGTGAGAGGACAGTGCATGCATCCCTGATCATGCTCCACTGGCGTGGGGGAAAAAAGCCAAGCTCCCCTGACCCTGTCCTGGTGCCGTAGTCGCAAAGGTACTCATTGATGGCCCTCTGCTGCGTGTGCAGTCGCTGCAGCATGGCCAACGTTGAGTTCCACCTGGTGGGCATGTCACATATTAGGCGGTTCTTGGGCAGGTTCAGCTCCTTTTGCAGCTCAGTCAGCCGAGCACTGGCATTATAAGATCGGCGGAAATGCACACAGACTTTCCTGGCCTGCCTCAGGACATCCTGTAAGCCTGGGAACCTGCCCAAGAACCGCTGCACCACCAGGTTGAGGACGTGAGCCATACAGGGCACATGGGTGAGCTGCCCCTGTCGCAGGGCGGAGAGGAGGTTGGTGCCATTATCAGAAACGACCATTCCTGGCTTAAGCTGGCGTGGCGTCAACCACCTCTCGGCCTGCCCCTGCAGAGCTGCCAGAACCTCTGGCCCAGTGTGGCTCCTGTCCCCCAAACACACCAGCGCAAGCACGGCATGGCATCTTTTTGCCTGCGTACTCGCGTAGCCCCTTGTACGCCTACGGAGCACCGCTGGTTCCGAGGACAGAGCACTCGAAGAGGACATGGAGGAAGAAGAAGAGGAGGGGGTGGAGGAGAGAGGTGTGTCACAACCAGTAGTAGCATTTTGGAGGCGTGGTGGCGGAACAACCTCCAACACTACTGCACCTTGTCCTGCATCCCTCCCAGCTGCCAATAGAGTGACCCAATGGGCCGTGAAAGAAAGATAACGTCCCTGTCCATGCCTGCTGGACCATGAGTCAGCGGTAATATGCACCTTACCGCTGACCGCCCTGTCCAGCGAGGCATGGACATTGCCTTCCACATGCCAGTAGAGAGACGGAATCGCCTTCCGTGAGAAAAAGTGGCGTTTGGGAACCTGCCACTGAGGAACCGCACATTGAACAAACTCACGGAAGGGGGCCGAGTCTATCAACTGAAAAGGCAGCAGTTGAAGTGCTAGCAATATAGCCAAGCTAGCATTCAACCGCTGGGCATGTGGATGGCTGGGAGTATACTTCTTTCGACGGTCCAGCAGCTGGGGCAGGGAAATTTGCCTGCTACAATCGGACGTCGGTGTACTGCAAGTACTTGGTTGTGACACACCTAATTCTACACCTTCAGTCCTCTCAGAGCAGCTTTCAGAGAGGACTGAAGATATAGTGGGGATGGAGATCCCAGCTGATGAGGAGCAAGGAGAGGTCCGCTTTGTTCTTTGGTGTGGGTCTTTTATGTGTGCTTGCCAACGAGCTGCATGGCAGGTCGACATATGTCTGCTCATGCTTGTGGTGCCCAAGCGGCTAATGTTTTGGCCACGCGAGATACGCTTGAGACAAATATTGCAAATAGCAGTGGTGCGATCTGATGCACTCGTCTCAAAAAAGGCCCACACCAAAGAACTTTTGTGATAATGTGCAGAGGCAGCGCCCTGCACAGGCGGAGCTCTGCGGTATGGTACAGTTGCTGTGCTGGCCTCTAGCTGGCCTCCAGGGGGCATCCTGCCTCGTTGGACATGTGACGCTGCATCCTCCTCCTCCTCCTCCTCCTCTCTCCCTTCAGGCACCCACGTGGAGTCAGTGACCTCATCATCCCCTCCCTCTTCACCACTAGAGCAAACCTGGCAGTAAGCTGCAGCTGGTGGAACACTACTGCCAGATTGCTGTCCTTCAGCATCCCCTCTCTCTGCGCGCACACTACTGACTTCCTCAAGCTGGGTATCATCATCCGAGCCTTCGAATCGTTGGGCATCCTCCTGGAGCATGTACCCAACACTGTGCTCAAACAGTTCGGGGGACTCCTCAGGAGGACATGGTGGGTCTAGGGAAGGGGTGGCTGATGATGCCATTGAGTACGCGTTGGCAGCTGCTCTGCCAGTACCCTGAGCCTGGGTGAGAGAGGATGAGGAGGATGAGGAGGGCTTGGTCATCCATTCTACCAAGCCTTCGGCATGATGCGGCTCCACATGTCCAGCTGCCGAAAACAAAGACAAGCGTGTCCCATGGCCACGTGCTGATGACGATGCACGACCACGTCCACGGCCAGCACTGTTGTCTCTAGAAACAGAGCCTGCCTGCCCTGTGTTCTTGCCTCGGCACGCTCTGCCCCTCCTTGGCGGTCTTCCAGCCATTGTAGTCGGTAGTGTATATAGTATAAAAAATAGAACTCCTATGTGTGCTCACAACACACTGTAGGTCCTATGGGTGCTGACACTAACACACTATAGGTACTATGTGTGCTGCTGACAAGAAAATATAGGAGCTCTGTTTGCTGCCACTAACACACTAGAAGTCCTATGGGTGCTGCTGAGAAGAAAATATAGGAGCTCTGTTTGCTGCCACTAACACACTAGAAGTCCTATGGGTGCTGCTGAGAAGAAAATATAGGAGCTCTGTGTGATGCCACTAACACACTAGAAGTCCTATGGGTGCTGCTGAGAAGAAAATATAGGAGCTCTGTTTGCTGCCACTAACACACTAGAAGTCCTATGGGTGCTGCTGAGAAGAAAATATAGGAGCTCTGTTTGCTGCCACTAACACACTAGAAGTCCTATGGGTGCTGCTGAGAAGAAAATATAGGAGCTCTGTGTGATGCCACTAACACACTAGAAGTCCTATGGGTGCTGCTGAGAAGAAAATATAGGAGCTCTGTGTGATGCCACTAACACACTAGAAGTCCTATGGGTGCTGCTGAGAAGAAAATATAGGAGCTCTGTGTGATGCCACTAACACACTAGAAGTCCAATGGGTGCTGCTGAGAAGAAAATATAGGAGCTCTGTTTGCTGCCACTAACACACTAGAAGTCCTATGGGTGCTGCTGAGAAGAAAATATAGGAGCTCTGTGTGATGCCACTAACACACTAGAAGTCCTATGGGTGCTGCTGAGAAGAAAATATAGGAGCTCTGTTTGCTGCCACTAACACACTAGAAGTCCTATGGGTGCTGCTGAGAAGAAAATATAGGAGCTCTGTGTGATGCCACTAACACACTAGAAGTCCTATGGGTGCTGCTGAGAAGAAAATATAGGAGCTCTGTTTGCTGCCACTAACACACTAGAAGTCCTATGGGTGCTGCTGAGAAGAAAATATAGGAGCTCTGTTTGCTACCACCAACACACTAGAAGTCCTATGGGTGCTGCTGAGAAGAAAATATAGGAGCTCTGTGTGATGCCACTAACACACTAGAAGTCCTATGGGTGCTGCTGAGAAGAAAATATAGGAGCTCTGTTTGCTGCCACTAACACACTAGAAGTCCTATGGGTGCTGCTGAGAAGAAAATATAGGAGCTCTGTTTGCTGCCACTAACACACTAGAAGTCCTATGGGTGCTGCTGAGAAGAAAATATAGGAGCTCTGTGTGATGCCACTAACACACTAGAAGTCCTATGGGTGCTGCTGAGAAGAAAATATAGGAGCTCTGTTTGCTGCCACTAACACACTAGAAGTCCTATGGGTGCTGCTGAGAAGAAAATATAGGAGCTCTGTTTGCTGCCACTAACACACTAGAAGTCCTATGGGTGCTGCTGAGAAGAAAATATAGGAGCTCTGTGTGATGCCACTAACACACTAGAAGTCCTATGGGTGCTGCTGAGAAGAAAATATAGGAGCTCTGTTTGCTGCCACTAACACACTAGAAGTCCTATGGGTGCTGCTGAGAAGAAAATATAGGAGCTCTGTTTGCTGCCACTAACACACTAGAAGTCCTATGGGTGCTGCTGAGAAGAAAATATAGGAGCTCTGTTTGCTGCCACCAACACACTAGAAGTCCTATGGGTGCTGCTGAGAAGAAAATATAGGAGCTCTGTGTGATGCCACTAACACACTAGAAGTCCTATGGGTGCTGCTGAGAAGAAAATATAGGAGCTCTGTTTGCTGCCACTAACACACTAGAAGTCCTATGGGTGCTGCTGAGAAGAAAATATAGGAGCTCTGTTTGCTGCCACTAACACACTAGAAGTCCTATGGGTGCTGCTGAGAAGAAAATATAGGAGCTCTGTGTGATGCCACTAACACACTAGAAGTCCTATGGGTGCTGCTGAGAAGAAAATATAGGAGCTCTGTTTGCTGCCACTAACACACTAGAAGTCCTATGGGTGCTGCTGAGAAGAAAATATAGGAGCTCTGTTTGCTGCCACTAACACACTAGAAGTCCTATGGGTGCTGCTGAGAAGAAAATATAGGAGCTCTGTTTGCTGCCACTAACACACTAGAAGTCCTATGGGTGCTGCTGAGAAGAAAATATAGGAGCTCTGTGTGATGCCACTAACACACTAGAAGTCCTATGGGTGGTGCTGAGAAGAAAATATAGGAGCTCTGTTTGCTGCCACTAACACACTAGAAGTCCTATGGGTGCTGCTGAGAAGAAAATATAGGAGCTCTGTTTGCTGCCACTAACACACTAGAAGTCCTATGGGTGCTGCTGAGAAGAAAATATAGGAGCTCTGTGTGATGCCACTAACACACTAGAAGTCCTATGGGTGCTGCTGAGAAGAAAATATAGGAGCTCTGTTTGCTGCCACTAACACACTAGAAGTCCTATGGGTGCTGCTGAGAAGAAAATATAGGAGCTCTGTTTGCTGCCACTAACACACTAGAAGTCCTATGGGTGCTGCTGAGAAGAAAATATAGGAGCTCTGTTTGCTGCCACCAACACACTAGAAGTCCTATGGGTGCTGCTGAGAAGAAAATATAGGAGCTCTGTGTGATGCCACTAACACACTAGAAGTCCTATGGGTGCTGCTGAGAAGAAAATATAGGAGCTCTGTTTGCTGCCACTAACACACTAGAAGTCCTATGGGTGCTGCTGAGAAGAAAATATAGGAGCTCTGTTTGCTGCCACTAACACACTAGAAGTCCTATGGGTGCTGCTGAGAAGAAAATATAGGAGCTCTGTGTGATGCCACTAACACACTAGAAGTCCTATGGGTGCTGCTGAGAAGAAAATATAGGAGCTCTGTTTGCTGCCACTAACACACTAGAAGTCCTATGGGTGCTGCTGAGAAGAAAATATAGGAGCTCTGTTTGCTGCCACTAACACACTAGAAGTCCTATGGGTGCTGCTGAGAAGAAAATATAGGAGCTCTGTGTGATGCCACTAACACACTAGAAGTCCTATGGGTGCTGCTGAGAAGAAAATATAGGAGCTCTGTTTGCTGCCACTAACACACTAGAAGTCCTATGGGTGCTGCTGAGAAGAAAATATAGGAGCTCTGTGTGATGCCACTAACACACTAGAAGTCCTATGGGTGCTGCTGAGAAGAAAATATAGGAGCTCTGTTTGCTGCCACTAACACACTAGAAGTCCTATGGGTGCTGCTGAGAAGAAAATATAGGAGCTCTGTGTGATGCCACTAACACACTAGAAGTCCTATGGGTGCTGCTGAGAAGAAAATATAGGAGCTCTGTTTGCTGCCACTAACACACTAGAAGTCCTATGGGTGCTGCTGAGAAGAAAATATAGGAGCTCTGTTTGCTGCCACTAACACACTAGAAGTCCTATGGGTGCTGCTGAGAAGAAAATATAGGAGCTCTGTGTGATGCCACTAACACACTAGAAGTCCTATGGGTGGTGCTGAGAAGAAAATATAGGAGCTCTGTTTGCTGCCACTAACACACTAGAAGTCCTATGGGTGCTGCTGAGAAGAAAATATAGGAGCTCTGTTTGCTGCCACTAACACACTAGAAGTCCTATGGGTGCTGTTGGGGTGCAATGCTGTGCTAACAGCACTGCGGTTGGTACTACTGCAATACTGTACTAACAGTAAGCACGCACCAGACTAATCCCCAGCAGCAGCTAATAACACACTAACTGTGCAATCAGCAGCAATGAACGATCAATGACTTAGGTAGCAATGGTTTAGCAAAGAAATAGCCAATGGTTTAGCAAAGAAGAGCAAATCTTTCAGTATCAAGCAAAGACAGAATCAGCAGACTAATCTCTCCTAAAGCCGGAACTCATGTGACCGGGGCCGATGGCGTGGCGGCCTTTTAAATGGTGGGGCGTGTACTAAAGCCCCTGAGCTGTAATTGGCTACAGGCGTCCTGCCTGTAGCCAATTATTGCTCTCCGAGTTTCGGGCGCTGTGATTGGCCAAGCATGCGGGGTCACAGTGCATGCTTGGCCAATCATCAGCCAGCAATGCACTGCGCCGGCCGCGCCGGCCGCAATGCATTGCGGGGCCGCTCGCATCACACGAATGTGATGCGAACGGCCCAAATAGTTCTGGGCTCGACGAGCGAGCGAACGCCCGATGCTCGATTCGAACATGGGTTCGAATCGAGCACCGGGCCCATCCCTACACAGGACGGAAAGGGACTTTACCTTCTACTCGGCTGCACAAAAATCATACTCCAGAATTGACCTTTTCCTGCTACACAAAAATACTGTGAAAACCCTATCCCATGCAAATATAGGCTTAATAACTTGGTCGGACCATGCACCAGTTACGATCACCATTTCAATCAACCGGCCTTACAAACAGTCCACCATCTGGAGCATGAACTTTTATCCCATCCTTATGCCGCGTACACACGATCGTTTTCCTTGCCATTTTTTTTCTTGCCGTTTTTCACGTCGTTTTTTTTCATGTTTCCTCTCAAGCCTGTCTTGCGTACACACGATCATTTTAAAAAACGATCAAGCAAAGTGTTACCGCGTGTTAGTAAAAGTTTGGTGAGAGACGATTCGCGCTTTTCAGTCTTCGTGCTTTGAAGATCGTTTTGTGGAGTTCAGTTTGTGCTAGTGGGTTCGTATCTGTTTGGCAGGGCTTGTAGTCAGTTCGTATCTGTTTATTCAGTGCGTTCTCGTCTGCTCGTTCCTGTTTTTCAGCTCGTTCTTCAGAGGCTTTGCTGTTCTTCCGTGCGTTCTTCTAGTTCGTTCTGAGCTTGCGACCGTTATCTAGCCATGTTGCGGCTACGTACTCATCGTAGAGTTCGTGCTGTAGTTGGTGCAGGGGTTCATGCTGTATCCCGACTCCATGCCATGAGCAGGGTCAGGAGGAGTTCATGGACCAAGAATTGGTTGCTCCAGCGGCACCAGTTCTGTCATATGCCTTTGTTGCGGGAGATCAGGGAGAATAATCCTGATGACTATAGGAATTTTCTCCGGATGTCTGACCCCGTATTTCAGCATCTGTTGGCTTTGGTGTCCCCCTACATTACCAGGCAGGACACCGTTATGCGTGAAGCCATCAGTGCTGAGCAGAGGCTCATTGCCACGTTGCGATACCTGGCGACTGGGAGAAGCCTGCAGGACTTAAAGTTCTCCACAGGCATATCCCCCCAGGCTCTGGGTATCATTATACCAGAGACATGTTCTGCCATCCTCCAAGTTTTGCAGGAGGACTATATTAAGGTAAGTGTTCTTATTTCAAACATCACATTGTATGTATTTATTTGAATGATTTTTTGGGGGGGTTTATTAGCAGTCCCTAATTCCCATGATTCTTAGCTGCAGGGAATTTCCCCTTTATCCGCATGCTAATTTTTGTTTTTGAATTTTTTTGTGTGTGTTTTTTTTTTGTTTTTTTTGTTGCTTACTACTAATGTTTTAATTTTTCTGTTTCCCCCAATGTTGGCCATGAATGATTTTCTTAAATCTGCTTTCAATGTTTCAGTCTCAAAGTATTAATTTATTTTTGATTTCATTCCACAGTTCCCTTCTATGCCACATGAATGGCAGAATGTGGCATCGGACTTTGCCCAACGATGGAACTTTCCAAACTGTGGAGGGGCCATCGACGGCAAACATGTTCGGGTCGTCCCACCACCCCATTCGGGATCCTTTTATTATAACTATAAGGGGTTCCACAGCATCGTCATGATGGCAGTGGTGTCGGCCACCTACGAATTCCTCTATGTGGACGTTGGCAAGAATGGCAGGATGTCTGATGGAGGAGTTTTTGCACAGACGGAGTTTGGGGAACGGCTCCTTTTGGATCAGCTGGCCTTGCCACCAGCGGAGCAGAATGTGGAGGGACTCCCATTTGTCTTTGTGGCGGATGAGGCATTTGGCCTGGGTCCCCATTTGATGAGGCCATTCCCGCAGCGCACCCTCACCCCTGAGAGGAGGGTGTACAACTATCGGCTGGCTAGAGCAAGAAGGGTGGTTGAAAATGCCTTTGCATCATGGCCAGCCGCTTCCGCCTGTTCCTCACCTCCATCCACCTTGCCTCTTACAAATGGAACCATGTTGTAATGGCGTGTTGTGTCCTACATAATTATCTCTGGGTGCATTCCACAAATTATCTGACTTTGACTGGGCCTGAGGCCACCTTAATGGAAGCAGAACATCTTGTGGCCCTGGAAGCTGGCCGTCCAGGCTTGGCCCCCCAAACCTGACGTGAGGTCCGTGACAAATATGTGGATTATTTTGTGGGTAGGGGGGCCATTGAAATGCCTGATGACTTTTAACCTTTTAATTTAGGAGCCAAAAAAAGAGGGCAAGCAGGCTCTGTGTCTAGAGACAACAGTGCTGGTCGTGGACGCAGTGCATCGCCATCAGCACGTGGCCATGGGACACGCTTGTCCTTCTTTTCGGCAGCTGGACGTGTTGAGCAGCATCATGCCGAAGACTTGGTAGAGTGGATGACCAAGCCCTCCTCATCCTCCTCATCCTCTCTCACCCAGGCTCAGGGTACTGGCAAAGCAGCTGCCAAAGCGTCCTCTTCCCTGGTATCAATGTCATCATCAGTCACTCCTTCCCTAGACCAACCATGTCCTCCTGAGGAGTCCCCCGAACTGTTTGAGCACAGTGTTGGGTACATGCTCCAGGAGGATGCCCAGCGTTTCGAAGGGTCTGATGATGATACCCAGCTAGAGGAAGGCAGTAGCGTGAGAGCAGAGAGAGGGGATGCTCAAGAAGGACACCAATCTGGCAGTCATGTTCCAGCAGCTGCAGCATACTGCCAGATTGGCTCCAGTGATGAGGAGGGAGGGGATGATGAGGTCACTGACTCCACGTGGGTACCTAATAGGAGAGAGGAGGAGTAGGAGGAGGAGGATGAGGAGGAGGCACATCTCCAACAAGGCAGGATGCCCTCGGGGGGCCAGCGTAAGGGCAGCACACCGACGGAATCACACCGCAGAGCTCCTCCTGTGCAGGGCGCTGCCTCTGCCCGTTATTCAAAAAGTTCTTTGGTGTGGGCCTTTTTTGAGTCGAGTGCATCAGATCGCACAGCTGCTGTTTGCAACATATGTCTCAAGCGTATATCGCGTGGCCAAAACATCACCCGCTTGGGCACCACATGCTTGACCAGACATATGTTGACCTGCCATGCAGCTCGTTGGCAAGCCTACCTTAAAGACCCACACCAAAGAACAAAGCTGACCTCTTCTTGCACCGCATCAGCTGGGATCTCCAACCCCACTATACCTTCAGTCCTCTCTGAAACCTGCTCTGAGAGGAATGAAGGTGTAGAATTAGGTGTGTCACAGCCAAGTACTTGCGGGCACTCTGCTAGCAGTACACCGACGTCCGATTCTAGCAGGCAAATTTCCCTGCCCCAGCTGCTGGACCGTCGAAAGAAGTTCACTCCCAGCCATCCACATGCCCAGCGGTTGAATGCTAGCTTGGCTAAATTGCTAGCGCTTCAACTGCTGCCTTTTCAGTTGGTAGACTCGGCCCCCTTCCGTGAGTTTGTGCAATGTGCGGTTCCTCAGTGGCAGGTTCCCAAACGCCACTTTTTCTCACGGAAGGCGATTCCGGCTCTCTACCGGCATGTGGAAGGCAATGTCTTGGCCTCGCTGGACAGGGCGGTCAGCGGTAAGGTGCATATTACCGCTGACTCATGGTCCAGCAGGCATGGACAGGGACGTTACCTTTCTTTCACGGCCCATTGGGTCACTCTTTTGGCAGCTGGGAAGGATGCAGGACAAGGTGCAGTAGTGTTGGAGGTTGTTCCACCGCCACGCCTCCAAAATGCTACTACTGGTTGTGACACACCTCTGTCCTCCACCCCCTCCTCTTCTTCTTCCTCCGTGGCCTCTTCCTGTGCTTTGTCCTCGGAACCAGCGGTGCTCCGTAGGCGTTCAAGGGGCTACGCAAGTACGCAGGCAAAAAGATGCCATGCTGTGCTTGCGCTGGTGTGTTTGGGGGACAGGAGCCACACTGGGGCAGAGGTTCTGTCTGCTCTGCAAGGGCAGGCCGAGAGGTGGTTGACGCCACGCCAGCTTAAGCCAGGAATGGTAGTTGGCGACAATGGCACCAACCTCCTCTCCGCTCTCCGACAGGGACAACTGACCCATGTGCCCTGTGTGGCTCACGTCCTTAACCTGGTGGTGCAGCGGTTCTTGGGCAGGTACCCGGGCATACAGGATGTCCTGAGGCAGGCCAGGAAAGTCTGTGTGCATTTCCGCAGATCTTATAATGCCAGTGCTCGCCTGGCTGAGCTGCAAAAGGAGTTGAACCTGCCCAAGAACCGCCATATATGTGACATGCCCAGCAGGTGGAATTCAACGTTGGCCATGCTGCAGCGGCTGCACACGCAGCAGAGGGCCATCAATGAGTACCTGTGCGACTACGGCACCAGGACAGGGTCAGGGGAGCTCGGGTTTTTTTCACCACGCCAGTGGGGCATGATCAGGGATGCATGCACTGTCCTGGCACCATTTGAGGAGGCCACGAGGATGGTGAGCAGTGACAGTGCATGCATCAGTGACACTGTACCTCTTGTCCACCTGTTGGAACATACGCTGCGTGGAATAATGGACAGGGCACTTGAGGCAGAACAGAGGCAGGAAGAGGAGGACTTCCTTGCCTCTCAAGGCCCCCTTTACCCAGACAGTGTTCCTTCTGTCCCACCCATCGCACAGGAAGAAGAGGAGGAGGAGGAGGAGGAGGAGGATTGTGTCAGCATGGAGGTGGAGCCTGGCACTCAGCATCATCAGCAGCAGTCTTTTAGGGATGATTTACAGTCCCAAGAAACCAGTGGACTTGTACGTGGCTGGGAGGAGGTGGCTGCGGATCATGTCGTCCTTAGTGACCCAGAGGACTCCGGACTGAATGCCTCAGCTAACCTACGCTGCATGGCCTCCCTGATCCTGCAAAGTCTGCGGAAGGATCCTCGTATTTTTCGGATCAAGGAGAGGGACCATTACTGGCTGGCCACTCTCCTTGATCCACGGTACAAGGGTAAGGTTGCGGACCTTATCTTACCGTCGCAGAGGGAGCAGAGGATGAGACAACTCCGGGAGGCCTTGCAGAAAGGTCTGTGCAAAGCGTTCCCAGAGACTGGGAGGTTACAAACTCCTGGTCCTGGACAACGAGTTGCTGAGGCTTCGGTCAGTCAAAGAAGGAGCGGTGGGGAAGGTGGCCGTCTGACCGAAGCGTTCAGACAATTCTTTAGTCCGCAGCCCCAAGGTATGATCGGTTCCAGCAACCATCGCCAGCGTCTGATATACATGGTGCAGGAATACCTAGGGGCAAGGTCAGACTTGGACACCTTCCCCACCAAAAATCCTCTGGCTTACTGGGTCTTGAGGATGGATCACTGGCCAGAGCTTGCACAGTATGCAATTGAGCTACTGGCCTGTCCTGCATCCAGCGTTCTTTCAGAACGCACATTCAGTGCTGCTGGAGGATTTGTCACGGATCACAGGGTGCGCCTGTCCACCGACTCTGTTGATCGACTGACCTTCATAAAGATGAACCAGTCTTGGATCACCACCAGCTACCAAACACCTGAAGCTGATATAACAGACTAATTTATTTTCAAATGTCACATCCCTTCAAGACTGATGCTGATGCTGAGAGACTGTCCTGTTATGTTGACTGACTATCTTCCTCCTCCTCAATGATCCGATTGACGATGATAGCTTGGAAGAAAATTTTTGTTTCTGGGTGCCGCCACCAGTGGCTAAGGCCCAATTTTTCAGCCCCTGTTTAACAGGGGTGTGTTATTACAATTTTTTATGCAATGCTTTGCAGCAGGGCTCATTCCTGCACTCCAACTAGAGTATCTGGGAGTGGTTGCAGTGTCGTGGCACAGCACCAGTGGCTAAGGCCCAATTTTTCAGCCCCTGTTTAACAGGGGCGTGTAATTACAATTTTTGATGCAATACTTTGCAACAGGGCTCATTGCTGTGCTCCAATTACAGTATCTGTGAGGGGTTGCAGTGTTGTGACACCAGTGCCTAATGCCCCATACACACGATCGTTTTTCATGCCGTTAAAAATGCCATTAAAAAAAATGGCCATTAAAAATGATCGTGTGTAGGCTCCAGAGCATTTTTAACGACGTGAAAAACGGCCATTAAAAATTTCGAACATGCTCTCTTTTTTCACGTCGTTTTTCATGTCGTTTTTTTTAACGACGTGAAAAACGATAGTGTGTATGCTTTAACGACGTGAAAAAAAACGCGCATGCTCAGAATCAAGTATGAGACAGGAGCGCTCGTTCTGGTAAAACTAGCGTTCGTAATGGAGATAGCACATTCGTCACGCAGTCACGGACTGAAAAGCACGAGACTGAAAAGAACGAATCGTCGCTCAACAAACTTTACTAACATGAAGGGTGGCGCCATTCGAACGGAACTTCCCCTTTATAGTGCCGTCGTACGTGTTGTACGTCACTGCGCTTTGCTTGATCGTTTTTTTTAAATGATCGTGTGTACGCAAGACAGGCTTGAGAGGAAACATGAAAAAAACAACGTGAAAAACGGCAAGAAAAAAAATGGCAAGAAAAACGATCGTGTGTATGGGGCATTAGGTTCAATTTTTCTGCCCCTGTTTAACAGGGGCATGTAATTACAATTCTTGATCTAATAATTCACAGCAGGGCCCATTCCTGCGCCCACCAAGACTAACTGTGAGGCCTTACAGTGTTGTGTCAACACCACCACCACCACCACCACCAAAGGCCCAATTTTTCAGCCCCTGTTCAACAGGGGCATGCAATTACAATTCTTGATCTAATAATTCACAGCAGGGCCCATTCATGCGCCCACCAAGAGTAACTGTGAGGGCTCACAGTGTTGTGGCAACACCAACATGTAAGGGGCAAATTTCAGCTGAGTATATACGGCAGGCCCCTACTTTCAAACATCCAACTTACAAACGACTCCTCCTTGCAAACGGAAGGATACAACAGGAAGTGAGAGGAAATCTACCCCTAGGAAGGCAAATTCTCTCCTGTAAGAGTTAATATGGGAAAAAAAGTGTCTCCTCTCCACTGATTCTTTATCACCAATTCTTGTTTCAATAAAAACCCCAAATTTTCAAAAAACATTTGTCATTAGGACGGAAAGTGAGGTGAACTGTTCTGAACAGGTGCACACTGCACAGACAGCAAAACAAATGTTACAGGGGTGATAACCCTTCCCTATGTTTTCCAAAAAGCTTAAAAATAGATTTTTTGGCTGGAGCTACACTTAAACAATGTACCTGTTCAAAATTACAAACAGATTCTACATAAGAACAAACCTACAGTCCCTGTCTTGTATGCACCGCCTGTATACGGCTGTTCAGAGTATATAGGGCCTTTTTTATTTTGTGTGCGGGGTTCCCCTTAATATCCATACAAGACCCAAAGGGGCTGGTAATGGGCTGGGGTAGGGGGGGTGTGTGATGGGGTAGCTATGCCATTTTTCTTAAAGATTTTCATCCATATTACCGGGACCAGACATTACATTAAAGCCGCAAGCAGTTTTAAATGGCTTTTTTTCCTTTAGAAATGTAATTTTGTGCAGGGACAGTTCTAAACACGGGAAACACGTGGCACTTCACAGGCATACTTTAGACACCCCCCAGGTACAATATTTAAAGGAATATTTGACTTTTTTTTTTCACTTTATGCATCATTAAAATGACTGCTCCAGAAAAACGGCCGTTTTTAAAACTTCTTTTTGCATTGATACATGTCCCCTGGTGCAGAACCCGGGTTCCCAAACCCTTTTTAGGACAATAACATGCATAATAGTCGTTATAATTAGCACTTTAGATTTCGAACGTTAGCATCCATTGTATTTAATAGGGTTCTAAAGTTCGTGCGAACTTTCGGTCCGTTCGCGGGTTCTGGTGCGAACCGAACCCGGGGGTGTTCGGCTCATCACTAGTGGGCACACCTGGTAAGATGTCCTTCAATTTCTTACCCATAAAAACACTCTCTGAGTGAGCATGCCCAGAAATATCCAGGCGCTGTTCACACACAAAAAGCACGCCAAAAAAAAAATAACTGGCTGGGCATGTGCAGAACAACACCAATGCAGCTAGCAAAAAATAAACCCCCCCTCCCCCCGTCCAAAATTAAGCACATCATCCAGCATGCTACAAAGTTAGAGATGGGACAATCACCCCTCCCCCCCCCACCAACAAATACTATTGCAGTCTATGGGAACTGACTTGTTAATTTTGCTAGTCCCCACTTGGCTGGCTTATCTTCTAGTAAAGTTATTGGCCTTAAAATGGGGGCCCAGGTCCCACCCTAAGGGACATATATCAATGTCACCAATTTGGAAAACACCAAAAACAAAACAAGGAGAAGTGCCTTTAAATATGCCAAATTGCTTAAGGGCCATTTCACACCACATGCAGTCCATTGCGTTTTTTATGCATCCAAAATGCATGGAAAGTTGGTTATATGGTTCTAAATGGCAGTGTTTGTTCCAGTGCATTCCAGTTCCACCAAAAAAGTAGAACATGCTGCATTTTACCTGCACTGGACTGTACTGGAACGCATCAAAACGCATCATAAACGCACTGGAACGCACAGGAACACACCTAAATGCACCAAAAATGCACTGGAACACACTTGTCCTTATCTATGGTTAATAAAAAAGAGGGGTGAAAACAAAGCACTGGACTGCATCAAAAACGTACCAAAAATGCACTGGAACGCATGAAAAAAGTGCATGCAGAAAAGCACCTGGAACGCATCCGGATTGTGTTTCTATGGTGTGAACTGGCCCTAGTTCACACTATAGAAACGCAGTCTGGGTGCGTTCCAGGTGCTTTTCTGCATGCGCGTTTTTGACACATTCCAGTGCAATTTTGAGGCGTTTTTGATGCAGTCCAGTGTTTTTTTCCGCCTCTTTTCACTTAGGACAAGTGTGTTGCAGTGCGTCTTTGGTGCATTTAGGTGCGTTGCGGTGCATTCCAGTGCATTTTTGGTACGTTCCGTTGCGTTTTTGATGTGTTTTACTGGGGTCCAGTACAGTTTTGTACCTAAAAAATGCAGCATGACCAATTATTTTTTGGCTTTCTGAAATGCACTGGAACGGACTGCAGTGGTGTGAACTATGCCATTGGCATTAATGTGATCAACTTTCTTTGCATTTTTCAGGCATCAAAAAAACGCACTGCACTGCATCCGGTGTGAACTGGCCCTAAATATCATCCCCGAGGGGTGTCTATAGTATGCCTGTAAAGTAGCACATGTTTTCCATGTTTATAACAGTTGGAGAGCAAAATGACATTTCTAAAGTAAAATAATAGTCATTTAAAAGTCCTTGCGGCTGTAATAAATTGCTGGTTCCTGTCAATACAGATAAAAGTAATTGAAAGTCTTTGCTAACCAAAAAAAAAATGCGTGGGGGTCCCCCCAAATTCTATAACCAGGCCCTTCAGGTCTGGAATGGATATTAAGGGGAACCCCGCTGCAAATTTTTAAAAAAATGGCGTGGGGTTCCCCCCAAATATCCAAACCAGGCCCTTCAGATCTGGCATGGATTTTAAGGGGAACTCCACCCCAAATGTAAAAAAAAATGGTGTGGAGTCCCCCTAAAAATCCACACCAGACCCTTTATCCAAGTACATAACCTGGCCGGCCGCAGGGGAAGAGGGGGGGGACGAGAGACCGTACCAGGCCACATGCCCTCAACATGGGGAGCATGTCCCCATGTTGATGGGGACAAGGGCCTCATCCCCACAACCCTTGCCGGTGGTTGTGGGGGTCTGCGGGCGGGGGGCTTATTGGAATCTGGAAGACCCCTTTAACAAAAGGGACCCCCAGATCCCACCCCCCCTGTGTGAAATGGTAATGGGGTACAAATGTACCCCTACCATTTCACAAGGAAAGTGTCAAAAATGTAAAAAATGACAAGAGCCGGTTTTTGACAATTCCTTTATTAATGTCTTTTCTTTTCTTCCATCTTCTGCCTTCTTCTTCCATCTTCTTCTTCCATCTTCTTCTTTTCTCCATTCGGGTTTCTTCCTCCATCTTCATCTTCCTCTTCATCTTTATCTTTATCTTCATCTTCCTTCTTCCTTCGGTGTTCTCGTCCAGCATCTTGCTCCGGCGTCTTCCCTTCTTCTTTCTTCTCCGGCCGCTCCGTTTGAATTGGAGGTTCCCGCTGTGCGACGCTTCAGTTCGCCTCTGGGTCCGCTTACACCCGTGACCCCGCCCCCCTCTGACGCACATGGATTTCACTGGGACTTTCCCCGTGGTGACAGAGGGGGGCGAGCCACCGGGTGTAAGCAGACCAAGTGGAGAACTGAAGCGTCGCACAGCGGGAACCTCCAATTCAAACGGAGCGGCCGGAGAAGAAAGAAAAAGGGAAGACGCCGGAGCAAGATGCTGGACGAGAACACCGAAGGAAGAAGGAAGATGAAGATAAAGATAAAGATGAAGAGGAAGATGAAGATGAAGATGGAGGAAGAAACCCGAATGGAGAAAAGAAGAAGATGGAAGAAGAAGATGGAAGAAAGGAAAAGACATTAATAAAGGAATTGTCAAAAACCGGCTCTTGTCATTTTTTACATTTTTGACACTTTCCTTGTGAAATGGTAGGGGTACATTTGTACTCCATTACCATTTCACACAGGGGGGGGGGGGCCGGGATCTGGGGGTCCCCTTTGTTAAAGGGGTCTTCCAGATTCCGATAAGCCCCCCGCCCGCAGACCCCCACAACCACCGGGCAAGGGTTGTGGGGATGAGGCCCTTGTCCCCATCAACATGGGGACATCCTCCCCATGTTGAGGGCATGTGGCCTGGTACGGTTCAGGAGGGAGGGGGGCCGCTCTCGTCCCCCCCTTTTCCCCTGCGGCCGGCCAGGTTGCGTGCTCGGATCTGGTGTGGATTTTTGGGGGGACTCCACGCCATTTTTTTTTAGAAAATTTGGGGTGGAGTTCCCCTTAAAATCCATGCCAGATCTGAAGGGCCTGGTTTGGATATTTGGGGGGAACCTGCACGTCATTTTTTTTAAAAATTTGCAGCGGGGTTCCCCTTAATATCCATTCCAGACCTGAAGGGCCTGGTTATGGAATTTGGGGGAACCCCCACACTTTTTTTTTTGGTTAGCAAAGACTTTCAAAGACGTTTCTCTATATTGCCGGGAGCCGACAATTCATTATAGCCGCGGCTGCTTTTAAATGGGTTTTTTTTCCTTTAGAAATGACATTTTGCAGGCGCACTGGCAATTTCAGAGCTGCGCCTGTACAACTTATGCAAATTGAGTTAGGTGACTTGACATTTACTAAGATTTTGCCGGCGCAGTGTCCCGGCGCATTTAAACCATTGAAATTCCCGCGCTGAGCTCAAAAAAACCTCCCGCAGCTCGAATCGGAATTGCCGGCGCAGCGCGCTGGTTTTGAAAAACTTACTTTCCCTCTCTATTTTGGCCATGTTTGTTATTTGGGCCGGTGTCACTAAACTTCCTCACATCACCCCACATCACCCCCATTATATTCTCACTTCCAACTTCTTTATATTTAGATTTTAACATGCTGTGCGCCAGGTCCATAGTAGCACACTGAGCGCCTCCTCCCGGGCGCAGAGAACACTATAGTAAATGGGAAATAGGGCTGCGCTACAGGCGCTAATGTTTTGTAAATACCAAAACAGCCATTGCGCACGCAGATGCGCCAATACTCATGGCGCAAACGTTTGGTAAATCAGCCCCATTGTGTTAGGATGGTTTTTTTCTTCCCCTCTGCAGGAGATTCGTCTGTCAAGGCTACTGAGTATGGGTGGTCCTTAGATAGTCAGGGGGAGGATGATGCATTTGTAAATGTCAGAAGTGTATTACTGAAAGTTTTACTGTTTTATATTTTCCCTTTCCCATTCTATGTCTTGGCACAATTCAGGGTCAAATTGTGTAGTTGGTCTCTGGGTCAGACTTATGCTGCCATTTCTTGGGAGACGTGGGTTTGCACCAGACACTGGGGACCAGTGTCAAATTACAGGGGGGAGAGTGTAGCGGGTATTTAAATTGGGGGCCAGCATCTGGGTTATTTAACCCAGATGTACTAATTGTTAGGGAATCTGAGAATCCCTTTTTGTGGTTCTTGGAGGACTCTGGCGGTGCAGGGTTCCCTGTGGCCTGCTGGTGGCGTTGTCGCCCTGGGCTGGAGTTGAATCCGCACCGCAAGACTGCTCCCTTTTTGTCCTTTCCTGGCGCTGGTACAGCGGGGCGGGGAACCCGCTGTGACGCAGGAGGAGAGGAGATAAAAGGGGCGGATGCCCTGACCTTGGGGTTCAGAGTTGGAGGACGCGGCCGCACCCAGGCACCTTCAGCCTGGGTGCTGGCGTTCCGGAGTTCCGGGCCCAGGTGCCCTTGACCTGGCCGGAGCGAGAGATGGAGTCCATCCCAGGCACCTTAAGCCTGGGGTGAGGTACTACTGCCGGAGCCTGGGGCCCAGTAACTTCGACTGGGTTCCGCGAAGGTGGAGGAGTCCGAGGAGCCCTAAGGTGTTGGGACCCATATCTGAGGCGAGGAGGCCAGGGAGTGTAACCCTTCCGGATAGTCCGGTACAGCATTAACCCGGTGATGGCGGGGCCTCTGGTAACTCCCTTGGAGGGATGTCTTCCCCCTGACAGGGGCTGCAACGTAGCGAAGGTAACTCCAGTTCCTGTTCACTAGAGTCGCTGGAAGAGACTCTGAAGCCAAAAATTCCATTTAACAGCCACTGAGCTTAGCAACCGTTGGTGAAACCTCAACGGTTTAGTTTTCTTTGAGGATTGTGCCTTGACCTACTCTCCACCAATACTGAACTGTTCTATGGGTCTCAAACTGTCTGCTCGCAAAGGACTATTTGTTTGCCGTTATGGAATAAATAAGTGTTGGACCTTTTCAGTGTGTGGTACTCCAATTACTGGGAGCAAAGGGGGTTATCAGCAGAACAGACTTGGCTCTAAGCGTATACACAGTCCCGAATACAACTAGATACTGACCTTCACCTCTACATGCTGTAATCAAGAGGACATGGGCCGTGGCGCACCTCGCTCTCCCCTCCAAGATACCCCTAGACCAGAGCCAGAGTAACCGATGAAGAAGGGGGTGAGGGTGAGGGCCGCTACAGAAACAGCCATTTTTTTCTGAATGAAAACCATTCATTCAGTGTTTACTAATGTAATTAGCTGTGATTGGCCACAGCTAATCACATTATACAGATGGGCTGTGATAGGCCCTATCTGTGCCATGTGATCACTGTGACCAGTTACAGAGCTCATCACAATAGTACACAATGAAAGACATGAATTAAAGCCTTTCATTGTGTACAACTGCTGTGTGATTTGCTGTGATTAGCCACAGTGATCACATGGTACCCAGTGGTG
The DNA here is from genome assembly GCA_029206835.1 of Rana muscosa. Taxonomy (NCBI): domain Eukaryota; kingdom Metazoa; phylum Chordata; class Amphibia; order Anura; family Ranidae; genus Rana; species Rana muscosa. The sequence continues at coordinate 499,471,442 of CM055116.1, read as the reverse complement.
TACTTTGGTTTTGTGCTGCCCTAGGCAAGACTAAAATCAGGTGCCCCATCTAAATTTGACCCACCCCTTCCTGTTTAAGATCCACCTCTTTATCTGTAAGCTCCACACCTTCCTATTTAGACTCCACCTCTTCATGGTGGGGGAGAAAGAGGGGTTTGAGAGAGGGAGATAAGAGAGATAGAAATAGAGAGGTGTGAGAGAGAAAGAGAGGAGGTGAGAGGTAGAGAAAGGGGTGAGAGAGAAAAAGAGGAGGTTGTGAGAGAGAGGGGGTGAGAGAAAGGGGAAGAGGTGGGGGGAGAGAGAGGGGGTGAGAGAGGGGGGTTAAGAGAGAAAGAGGGGGTGAGAGAGAGAAAGTGGATGAGAGGGAAGGGGGTGAGAGAGGAGATGGTGAGAGAGAGGGGGCTCCCCTATCCCCCCATACTACACAGGAGGTTCTCCCACCCCCCCCCCAAAAAAAACTACACTGGACTCTCACCTCCCCGCAGCCCCCAGCTCCTATTTACCAGCTGTGTGTAGCGAGGCTGCAAAGGTATGATCACAGCCTGGGACTCTGACTTGCTCTGCCAAGTGAGTTACTTCTGGGATCAGAGGCTGCAGCCACCGCCTCCCCCTGCTTCTGCTTTGCTCCCCTGTCACTAAATGGTCAGTCCACGACTGCCCCTGGTCTGCATTTTCCACACCCACTGCTTTTAGTGTCCCTTTTCTCTGGGGGCGGTGCCGCCCCCCTGAAAAAATGCCACCCAAGGCAAACGCCTTGTTTACCTCATGGTATATACACCCCTGATGGTACCAGCAGCAGGCCGGTACAGTGATCTGTAATCGGCTGTGTCCAATGGACACAGCGGGTGACAGACTGTGACAGATAACAGGGCTCTCACTCGACCATCATATTACAGTACATTGGGCGGGAGGGGGTTAATAACACTTTGTGGAATTCTTTTGCATGCGTGGGAGGGTAGGTTTTTTTAAACTTAAATTTAGTTTTTTGCTTTTTTATTTATTTTATTAAATAAGATAATTTTTGTAAGCACATTTTTCACTTAACTTTATTACTATCACGAGGAAGCCGACAAGTCATTTTTTATATTTACATTCGGTGTGACAGGTCCACTCTATGAAGGCATTGGGGGTCTATTAAACCCCTGATCTAACCCCTGCCCTTCTGCCAAACAAATCGAGTACACCTTTTCTGGCTGCATCTGACCAGGAACTGACAGCCTTAAAGTGATTGTAAACTATCATCTTGTAAAACAACCCATTCAGTTTAAAATAGAAATGAAAGGAAAAACATTTTTGATCACATTCCCTTTGTTCTTAGCTGCATAGGAGTTGGGGTAGGAGAAGCAACAGGACACTGATCTTCTCAGTGACAGGCTGTTCTGGGTGGGGGGGGGGTCAGGACAAGTCTGATCATTGGAGGAGAGCAGGCTGAGTTCCCAGCATACCTAGAGAACTGATCACACTGTTTTCTTCTGTTTAGTGTTGTTAATAGGGAAGGGAATGGCAGGAAGACCAGGGATTTTTTTTACAAAGGAAGCAATACAAAGAGAATAGGATACCTTTTTATACAAGTACATGGTACAGCAGACACATATCAGTGTAGCGACCTCACCCCTCTGACCCCTTCTCATTCTCGGCTTGTCTTTCTTTGTCTAGGGGTGTTAGTGCTGGGGAGAGGGATGAGATACACCACGGCCCATGTCCTCCATAGTGAAGAGGTGAAGGCCAGAAAGATCGGGCTTTGTGTAGGTGTCCTAGAGTCAAGTTCTGTACTTCGTCCCTGACTCCTTTGCTCCTAATAACCAGAGTTCCACACAGTAAATAGGTCCAACACAGTTTTATTCTTCTCAGCGAATAAACACACAGCACGATTAAGTTGGATTCTTTTGCAACAACTCAGTCTCAATGGGGTTAGGTCGAGGCACAATTCTTTCCCTTCTCTTGCCAACCACTGTGGTATCACCAGTGGCGAATAGTCACTGCCACTGACTATGTGAAATAGAATGTGAATTACCTTCGCTAACACGGCCCCTGTCAGGGGAAGGATATCCGTCCAAGGGAGATACGGGAGGCCTCTCTGTCACCAGCGATGCTGCGCCGGACTCTCCAGAGAAGTTCTGCACACCAGACCTCACAAACTCAGACACGGGCACCCAAGGAGTTAGGGCCCCCTCGGATTCCTCCACCCTCGCGGAACTCAGTCGAAGGTACTGAGCCCCAGGCATCCGCCATAGTACCTCACCCCAGGCTAAAGGTGCCTGAGATGGACTCCATCTCCGCTCCGGCCAGGTCAAAGGCACCTGGGCCCGGAACACTGGAACGCCAGCACCCAAGCTGAAGGTGCCTGGGTGCGGCCACATCCTCCGACTCTGCACTCTGAACCCCATGGTAAGGGCGTCCGCCCCTTTTATCTCCTCTCCCTTCGCGCCACAGCGGGTTCCCCGCCCCGCTGTACCAGCTCCAGGGGAGGACAAAAAGGCACAGTCCTGCAGTGTGAGTTCACCTCCGGCCCCCGGCAACAACGCCACCTATAGGCCCAGGGAACCTCACACCACCAGAGTCCTCCAAGAACCATAAAAGGACCTCAGATTCCCTAGCAATCAGTGCATCTGGGTTACACTACCACCCAGATGCTTCCCCTAAATTCAAATAACCACTACATCAGGAATATGGAATGTTGGGTTTATATACACTTTAACCTGGAAGTGCTTATGGTTCCCAACACAAAGAGAGGATTGGTGAACGGATTTGCTTTCTTGTGATCCTGAAAAATTTTGTCAGTCCTGGGATCCCAGAAGCAGCAGAACAGTCCAGAACTGTTTTGCCTCGTACACACGGCCGAGATTCTCGTCGAAAAAAACATGTCGTTTTTTTCAACGAGATTCTTGGACAAGAAACTTGTCCCGGCCGAGTGTACACACGCTCCTTTCAAAGAACCCGCGGTTCTTTGAATGGAGCGAACGCGGTGACGTCATCGAATACGACGAGCATGCGCTCGTCACATTCGATGCCGTCGCCGCCATCTTTGTTCACCCTACCTATGCCTAGGAAGCTACCGCGCATGCGTCGAAGTCATTTTGAGCATGCGCGGGCTTCCCGGCGAAAAGGTAAGTGTACACACTGTGACAGAGCATCCCAGAGAGAGCCTGGGAAAGTCCTATTCGGGGTTTATACATCTCCCAGGCTCCTCTCATATACATTCAGGGATCTCTGAGCCAGGATCCACTTCAGGTGTTGGTTCTCTCCACCAGCTTAATTAAAAGCTCACCTGAGCAGACAGCCTTTGCTCAGCCTGGGAGACACAGACAACGTTGGTTTGTGAGAGCAAGAAGGTTGGTAAAACTTGTTACCCTGTGTATGTGGAAGCTGACAAGTGTTAGGCTTGTCCAGCCTGGTAGTGAGGGCCTGTACATACTGTGTAGTTAGAGCCGAGACACGGCTAGGCTTTTGGTTAGCTACTTTTTCTTCTGTTTGTTTTCAGCACACTGAACAGCACCTGTCATTAGACTTTGTATATAGCACCAATAAACAACACTGTTTTCACTGATCCAATGGACTTGGTATCTGTGCCTGCTCATCCCAGGGAGTTTTTGTACCCGCTACCTGCCCCCCAGGTTACATATGGTGGAGGCTGCGACCAGCTGTAGTAAGTTACTACTTAAAAGGCCAGTACCTAAAGTGACAACATGGAGGACCTCCTCAAACAAATGGTGTTGGCAAATGCCGCGTTGCAGCAAGCAAATGCTGCACAACAGCAAACTAACGCTGCATGGCAGCAAGCAAACGCTACACAACAGCAAACTAACGCTGAATTGCGGCAAGCAAACGCTGCACAACAGAAAACTAACGCTGCACAACAGCAAGCCAACGCTATCGCACAGGAGCAAACCAAGGTGCTGTTCCAACAGATTGGTGCTGTACAGGAGCAATCGCAGAGGCTGTTTGAACAGCTTGCCACTGCTGCAAAAGCGGATAGGAAAACCCTTACTGAGGTTATGGAGACGCTAGCACAGGGGTCACCTGCGATAATGAAGGATATTGGAGACAAGCCCTCAACCATCCATGTGGGTCGCTTTCTTTCAAAGATGACGGCAGATGATGATCCAGAGGCTTTCCTACTAACATTTGAACGGACCGCTGAGAGGGAAGGTTGGCCCCAAACCCAGTGGGCAGGACTGATCGCCCCCTTACTTTCTGGAGAAGCGCAGAAGGCCTACTATGATCTGGAGTCAGCAGAAGCGGGAGATTATGAGAAGGTCAAGTGGGAAATCCTGGCACGGCTTGGCGTTACCTTGGCTGTTCGAGCTCAGCGGGTCCACAGCTGGTTCTTCCAAGAAAAGAGGCCCCCAAGATCGCAGATGTTTGATCTGATCCACCTGGTGCGGAAATGGCTACAGCCGGAGTCCCTGTCTGCGCCACAAATAGTGGAGCGTGTGGTCATGGACCAATTCCTGAGGTCACTGCCAATTCCCCTGCAGAAGTGGGTGAGTCAAGGAGACCCCAAGTCAGCAGACAACCTGGTGGAGCTCGTTGAGAGGTACTTTGCTGCAGAGAACCTGGTCACCACCCCTACAGCCGCACGGACTTTCCATCCAAAACCACGGTCTCCCCAGGCAACCGGTAAGACTGTTCCAGGGTAAGTGGGTGGTAAGCATGGCAAGGAAATAGGGGGGAGGAATTTTGGTGCCAGGACTGAAGTGTGGCGGCCCAAGCAAGGGAAGCCACTGCCTGTCAGCAAACCAGATTGGGGAAACATCAGGTGTTTTCGTTGCCAAGAACTGGGACATGTTGCAGCAAACTGTCCATTAACAGATGAACCAATGCAGTGTGATCTATCTTTTCGAAGGCAGTCTATGTTTGCTGCCGTTTCATGCGCTGCAGTGCCAAATGTGGGAAAACACATGTGTCAAGTGACTATTAATAATAAGCCTATTACGGCCTTGCTGGACTCAGGAAGTCTAGTTACTTTGGTTACAGCTGAGATGGTTGAAACTGTGAATTTTCATGCAAAAAAAGTTGCTGTGATCTGTGTACATGGGGATACCCGCGAGTATCCAATAGCCACTGTTCAGTTTAAAACTGGCTTAGGTACGGTGACCCATTCGGTCGGACTGGTGCCCCACTTGGTGCACGAGGCTATCATTGGTAGGGACTTCCCTAAGTTTTGGGAACTGTGGGATTGTCCCGACCCAGTCGCAGTACCTAACTCAGTCGCAGAGCCAGAACTCATGGCCATTACTGACCTTGTGAGTTCAGGGGACTGCTCTCAGGGCTCTTCGGGTGATCCTTTCTCAGTTATGGCAGGAGAGCTGGGGGAGCCTGAAGAAGTCCCCACAACCAGTAGAGCTGGACAGCCGTCTGCTGAATCTGAGCCTACGTTAGAGTTTACCGATCTAAATGTGCACAAGGAAAATTTTGGTACGGAACAGAGAAAAGACCCTACCCTTGCCAGGGCCTGGGAAAATGTAGTGGTGGTTGATGGGGTACCTGTCGAACCGGGGGACGGGCCCTGTTTTCCATATTTCTGCAGCAATGAGGATTTACTGTATCGTGTATGTAAAACTAATGATGAAGTGGTTGAACAGTTGGTAGTCCCTAAGCTATACAGACGGGTGGTGTTGGAACTTGCCCATGGGCATTTGTTAGGAGGCCATTTAGGGGTTGAGAAAACCACTGAAAGGGTGTTGCGCAGGTTTTACTGGCCTGGGATATGGAAAAATATCGAGAATTATTGTCAATCCTGTCCTATATGTCAGATGTCAGCCCCCCAACCCCACTTTCGAAGTCCGTTAGTGCCCTTGCCCATTATTGAAGTGCCCTTTGAAAGGATTGCCATGGACCTGGTGGGTCCACTCCCCAAATCTGCCCGCGGTCATCAACATATCCTCGTGATCATGGATTACGCTACCCGTTACCCGGAGGCCGTTCCCTTACGCACTGCATCTGCTAAAAACATTGCCAAAGAGCTGTTTATGGTGTTCAGTCGGGTTGGCGTCCCGAAAGAAGTCCTTACAGACCAAGGTACCCCATTCATGTCACGAATAACTAGGGAGCTCTGCAAGTTATTTAAGGTGACGCAGTTGCGTACCTCAGTGTACCATCCTCAAACGGATGGCTTGGTGGAACGCTTCAATAAGACATTAAAGAGTATGTTAAAAAAGGTTGTTGATAAGGATGGGAAAAACTGGGACTTCCTGATACCTTACTTGATGTTCGCCATCAGGGAAGTTCCCCAGTCCTCTACGGGGTACTCTCCATTTGAGCTGCTTTATGGGAGACACCCTCGGGGACTCTTAGACATAGCCAAGGAAACTTGGGAGGGGGAGCAGACACCTCACAAAAGTGTTATTGAGCATATCGCTCAAATGCAGGATAGGATTGCAGCAATCATGCCGGTAGTAAAAGAACATTTACTGCAGGCCCAAGCAGCCCAACAGAGGATATACAACAGGGGGGCCCAACTTCGTGTTTTCTCACCTGGTGACCGGGTCCTCGTGTTAGTTCCCACTGTTGAGAGCAAATTCCTGGCTAAGTGGCAGGGACCCTTTGAAGTAATTGAAAGAGTTGGGGAGGTCAATTACAAGGTGTATCAACCAGGTAAAAGGAAGCCCGAACAGATTTACCACATAAACCTGTTAAAGCCCTGGAAGGATAGACTGGCATTAACTGCCAGGTCTCTCCCGGTAACCCTTAAGGGTACTGAATCCCCTCTGATCCCTGAGGTCACGATTCCAGACACCCTGTCATGTTCCCAGAAACAGGAAGCTAGAGAGTTCCTGATAAGGAATAAAGAGAAATTTTCAGAGTTGCCGGGCACGACTTCAGCAGTTCAGCATGATATTGTTACTGAACCTGGGGTCCGTGTCAAGCTCAAACCATACCGAATTCCCGAAGCTAGAAGAAAGGACATCAGTGAGGAAGTTAAAAGGATGTTGGAGCTAGATGTTATTGAGGAATCCAATAGTGACTGGTCTAGCCCCATTGTATTAGTCCCAAAACCGGATGGCACTTGGAGGTTTTGTAACGACTTCAGGAAGCTTAATGCGGTAACAAAGTTTGACACATACCCAATGCCCAGGGTAGACGAGCTTATAGACCGACTTGGCAAGGCCCATTATCTGACCACTTTGGACTTGACCAAAGGATATTGGCAAATACCCCTGACTGGTAGGGCCAAAGAAAAGACTGCATTTGTGACCCCGGAGGGGTCGTTTCAGTATAAGAAAATGCCTTTTGGGTTACAAAATGCCCCTGCAACATTTCAGAGGGCTATGGACAGGACCCTAAGACCTCACCGACAGTATGCTGCAGCCTATCTGGACGACATAGTGGTGCATAGCACTGACTGGGAGTCTCACTTGCCCCGTGTCCAGGCTGTCCTGGATTCCCTTTTCAAAGAAGGGTTTACGGCAAATCCCAAAAAATGTGCCATTGGACTAGAGGAAGCCAGGTATTTGGGCTACACTATTGGCCGGGGTGTCATAAAGCCCCAGGTGAATAAAATAGAAGCCATCCAGGAGTGGCCACGTCCTGCAAACAAGAAGCAGGTCAGGGCCTTTCTTGGCATTGCGGGGTACTATAGAAGATTCATCCCAAATTTCGCAACTATAGCTGCCCCACTGACAGACCTTACAAAAGGGAAAGCCTCCGTAATGGTGAAATGGTCTCCAGTAGCAGAAGAGTCTTTTCAAGTACTGAAGAAGGCTCTTTGTGCACAGCCAATCCTATACTCCCCCGATTTCGCCAAAAACGTTTTGGTCCAGACGGATGCATCTGATGTGGGTATCGGGGCAGTACTTTCACAGGTACACAATGGGGAAGAACACCCTGTGGTGTACTTAAGCAGAAAGCTCAATGACCATGAAAAGAAGTACGCAGTCATTGAAAAGGAGTGTCTGGCCATAAAGTGGGCCGTGGACGCGCTCAGGTACTACTTGTTGGGGCGCCAGTTTGAGTTGATAACTGACCATGCTCCCCTGAAATGGATGGCCCAAAAGAAGGAGACTAATAGGCGGGTGAACCGGTGGTTTTTGGCCCTACAAGACTACGCCTTTACAGTAAAACACAGGCCAGGTGTTGAGATGGGGAATGTAGATGCCCTCTCCCGTGTTCACTCCTGTTGGGCTACAGGTGTTCCAACCCTGGGGTTGAAACAAGGGGGGAGGATGTGTGACAGAGCATCCCAGAGAGAGCCTGGGAAAGTCCTATTCAGGGTTTATACATCTCCCAGGCTCCTCTCATATACATTCAGGGATCTCTGAGCCAGGATCCACTTCAGGTGTTGGTTCTCTCCACCAGCTTAATTAAAAGCTCACCTGAGCAGACAGCCTTTGCTCAGCCTGGGAGACACAGACAACGTTGGTTTGTGAGAGCAAGAAGGTTGGTAAAACTTGTTACCCTGTGTATGTGGAAGCTGACAAGTGTTAGGCTTGTCCAGCCTGGTAGTGAGGGCCTGTACATACTGTGTAGTTAGAGCCGAGACACGGCTAGGCTTTTGGTTAGCTACTTTTTCTTCTGTTTGTTTTCAGCACACTGAACAGCACCTGTCATTAGACTTTGTATATAGCACCAATAAACAACACTGTTTTCACTGATCCAATGGACTTGGTATCTGTGCCTGCTCATCCCAGGGAGTTTTTGTACCCGCTACCTGCCCCCCAGGTTACAACACACACAATTTTCTCGTTGAGAAACAGGCTGACGAGAATCTCAACGAGAAAATAGAGAGCAGGTTCTCTATTTTCTCGTCGAGATTCTTGTCGCTTTTCTTGGCGAGAAACCATACACACAAACTAATTTCTCGGCAAGAAATCTCTGCCAGCAAGTTTCTTGCTGGTTTTTGCCGAGAAACTCGTTCGTGTGTACGAGGCTTTTAGGTAAACACATTTAGGAATCAATTAAGGTAACCCCAATTGATGTTTGAAGTTACCTATTTAAACCATTATACTGTAAATCATTATAAATTCTGAACACGAGAAACACTCTTGGTTAACGTCAAGAACTGGCAATTTTTATGGATCAAAGTTGTTTTACTCAAAAATATTTACTTGGTAAATACACATTTAGATTTCCCCACTGTTCATATCATATTAGGTAACTTTGTGCGTTGAACAGCATTTTCAGGAATTGCAGAACGGATGAAAGGAATTAATGTTTAAACGTATTTGTAGTTAATTATTATGTCGACATCAAATGTCTTTTTAATATTCTTATGCATCGGTCTTGTTTTTTCTTTCTATTGAACGGGCTGTAATGCAAAATGTTTCTGAATTTTTATTTTATTTTATTTTTTCAGTTTAGATTATGTAAATTTGTGCAATTGTTTCAGATCTCAAAATGGGTAAACTTTGTTTTAAAGCATGATTTGACCCTGTATGTTATCACTGTATTCTAAACCTTGCCTCTACAATGTTATAACACTGTGACATTTTAGATACATTTTCGTAATATCCATCAGTCTGAAGGTCCACTTAGATGAATAGTGCCATAATATCACAAAGTTTGTAAATCACTTACTCGTTCCCCTTTTATGCAAAACACACATAGTTTTTGCCTTCATTTTTAAAGTTTGGTTTTCATGCATTTTTCAATTCCCTTTTCCAGTGCAAAGAGACTGAAATCCTACAGTAAAGAATTAGATTATGTTTGTATATGTATGTAGCGGGGCTTTAAATCTAAGGGAATGTTTGAGTGGTAGTTGTACTAAAACACACTATTTGATAGGGTTCTGTAAAACCCTTTTTATACTACAGGTGGGATGCTGGTGTATAGTTCCCTGCGGCCTGTTGATGGCGCTGCCATCGGAGGCTAGGGTTGAACCGCTGGTACAGTGCTGCTCCTTGGATGTCCCCTTTCGGTGTTGGTATGGTGGGCGTATCGGCCTGCTGTGCATGCCGGGAGAGGATATAAAAGGGGCAGACCCTGTCTGTAAGGGGACCCCAGGAGAGTGTTGTCCTGTTCGTGGCCACCCCAGGCACCTTTAGCCCTGGGGTGGAGTTACTGGCCTGGTACACTGGCGGATCAGTTCCAGGCACCTTTAGCCCTGGGGCTGCAACTGAAGGCCTTGGGTCCAGCACCTTCGGCTGGAGCCCACGGAGGGAGGAGGAATCCCAGGGTGCTGCCTTGCGAGGAGACCCGTATCTAGAAGAGGAGGCCGGGGGAGGACCGTTCCGAGGGACTAGTGAGAGATCACAGTGAAGGAAGGGGCCCGGTAACTCTCTGGAGGGATGTCATCTTCCTGTTAGATGCCTAATATCAGAACCATCGTTCATCAGGTCTGTGGCAGGGACCTAACGTAACGTAATCTAATTTGAGCATCACTCCGGCTGCTAGGATCCACTCTAATGGGAGACTATCCAGATGAGCTGAGACTACCTGAAGATATGGGTAGTGGATAAGTATTCGTTTGTGCCTGGACCTACTCCAACACCTCTTGCTGTCCTGATCTTCCTCCAACCTTTCCTATTTAAATGACTATGCATAAGAGAAAATAAACTCTACGTTGGAGTTGCAATTGGTGTGGACCTTTGAGTTATTGGGGAATAGAGACTTGTCTTTATTGCAGTGAAGACGGGAACCATTCCCTGGAGAACCTGACCATAGAGACCCATGTACATTACACCACTCAACCTCTTCACACATGGTGTGCCCCTTTTCCTACAGGTGAGCCAAAGGTAAGGAAGAGGGGTGTGTGTACTACACGTGGGGGCTCAGAGTCCGGGATCCGGTACGCTGCAGTCAAGCCTGCCAGAAGTATTGACATGGATCTGTTGGTGGTGACACAGTGGTGCATAACACCCGGAGCTTGTCTGGACATGGCGGTAGTCATTGAACTCCCCAGGGAAGACTGGCAGGAGGACGATGTGGAGCGGCTCATGGTGCTGCTGTCCTCGAGTCAGAAGGCATGGATTATGGATCTAAAGCCGGATCCGGAGGCCTCCTTTACTTACGCATTGGTGGAATGGCATGAAGGGATGCCAGATAGCTTTAAAGGTCAAAGTGTACAGGCGATAGACCAAAAGATATACGGTCTATCGCATGCAAAGCCCATGAAGAAAGAACCACCCCAACTAACAGTAAAAGAGGCAGCAGCTGCTGCGGCGCCGCTGATCGTTATAGGCCCTGAACTCCTTAATGCTTTAGGGGACCTAGTTGCCAAATGTCAGAAGAGCAACACGGTGTGTGTGGAGACTGGTTACTGAAAACTCTGAATATTTTCAGGTAAACAGCCCGTGCCACTCGGGGAGGAAGACTTTGACACATGGATAGAGCAAGCAATGCAGGCTGTAGAAGGATGGGAAGTGAAAGAAACCCAGAAGAAACAATGCATTAATGAAAGTTTAAAGGAGGCCGCTGCAGAAGTGGTGAAGAACCTCAGATTCAGCAACACTTCTTGCACTGCTTATGACTACCTAACCATGTTGCAAGAAGAGTTTGGCCAACTGGAGAAAGTTACTGACTTAATGTACAAGTTTGAACATACTCTTCAACAGCCAGGGGAGCAGTTTTCAGAATATGTGAGAAGGCTGAACAAAATGCTTTGCCAAATAGTGCTGAAGAAAGGAATGGTGCCTCAAGCTATAGATGCAGCCAGGATGCGGCAGGTCATGAAGGGAGCGCTACGCTCTGATCCAGTCTGGCTCCACCTGAAGACAACTGGGGAAGTCATGTCTTTGAACTACCCAGATCTCTGTGCGAATAGTAAGGGATGAAGAGGCATTGCTCAAAGACCAGCAGACACCGGAGAAGCCCATTTTTCCTCCCATGGCTGAGGTTAGATCTGTCATAGCTACGGAACGGGATTCTGAGGTGGCAGTTTTGAAGTCACAAATGACTCAAGTTCTAGAAATGCTGACTTCCTTAATGACTAAGAGTCCAGGGGTCGTACAAACAGAGGAACCGAAGAAGGATGTGTATCAGAGTGCCTCAACGCCGGTTTCCCCACAAGCCAGAAGAGATGAGGTTTGCTTCAACTGTGGAGGGGTTGGACATTACAGCCGAGAGTGTCCCAGCCCGAGGAAAAAGCAAGGTTCATACCGCAAGCCGGCGGAAAACTTCAGAGGGCCCCGGTGAAGGAGTCAACCGGGTGCCCGTCAGTTCCAGTAAACTCCAACGGAATCAAGAAACTAGAGAAGCCAAGAAGAGAGGGGAACAATGTCACAACTCATGAACTTAATACTCCTCACTCTAAGTCAAAACCTAAAACTTGTCAAGAAATCAATGCATACCAGGCCCAACAAGGACTCAGATCCAGGAAAAGAGTAAAAAGGAAGAAACTACAGAAGGCCAAACCAGCGGAATCCAGGAAGGAGACTTCTCTGAAGGAATTTCCAGTTAAACTAGTGGGACCCTCCCCGTGGTCCCCATTCAAGTGGAGGGGATCTATACAAAGGCCATTCTCGACACAGGGGCTCAAGTGACCCTGCTGTACCGGGACTTCTATCAGAAACATCTGAAGCATTTGCCCCTGCAGAGACTGGAAGACTTGCAAATATGGGGAATTGGAACCCAAAGTTTCCCATATGACGGATACCTCCCAATTAGGTGGGCCTTCGACCCATCGGTAGCCGGAGACACAGAAGTTTCTACACATTGGCGGTAGTCTGCCCTCGCCCTCCAGGAGCCAACAAGAGTTCCCTCATAATAGGGACAAACACTGACTTGGTCAGGAGATTACTGGCCCCTATAGCACAGGCACAGGATGCCCCAGCGACCAGAGTCCATCCTATGTTGCGGCAGGCCTACCAGCGTCTGGTACTGGAGCAGAGAGCTCCCGAAGAAAGAGTGGGGAAGGTCTGGAAGTTGGATAAAAAGCAGAAGGGATTACAGCCCGGTGAGGTTACCAGTCTGAAGGCTACTGTGAAACTTACCTGGGAACAACCTGGCCCTTTCATAGTCCTATGACCAGACCCCTTGGACGCCCACCCAGGGCTGGAAGTCATCCCTGAGGTGATCCCACTAAGAGCCTTGAAGAAGTCAAATGGAAGGGTGTCCATGAGCCTCAGAAACACTACTGACACCCCTGTGAAGATCCCAGCCCGAATGTTGCTAGGTCAGGCGAATCCTGCCACTCCAGTAGCCTTATCCGACTTGGAGAATGAGGAAGATGGGAGAGCTACTCTGGAGAATCTCTGCTTGGAGGAAACGGCCTTGCCACTGGCATGGAGGGAGAGAGCCCGAGCCCAGTTGACTAGATGGCAGAAAATCTTCTCTAAAGATGAATTCGATGTGGGGTGTGCGAAGAGTGCCACCCACCGGATCCGCCTACAGGAGGACAAGCCATTCAGAGAAAGGGTTTGGCGGGTCCCCTTGGCTGATCTAGAGGATCTGCGAGAGCAACTGACAGAGCTCAAGAGAACCGGTGTCATCCGGGAGTCTAGAAGCCCATATGCATCCCCCATAGTGGTGGTGAGGAAGAAGAATGGGTCGTGGAGGCTATGCATCGATTATCGGACTCTCAACAGAAGAACAATACCTGACCAATACACTACCCCCCGAATAGAGGATGCCCTACAGAGTCTGTCTGGAGCAAAATGGTTCAATGTAATGGACTTGAAGAGTGGGTATTACCAAATCCCCATGCATCCTGAGGATAAGGAGAAAACTGCCTTCATCACCCCTGTGGGGTTTTATGAGTTCAATCGCATGCCCCAAGGCTTGTCGGGAGCCCCAGCCACCTTCTAGTGACTCATGGAGAAGACAGAAGGAAAGGAGGATGACTCTGGCCCTAAAAAGCCAGGGGAGTGTCATGGAGATCCTGCCAGAAGCAGGCGTCCTGGTCTTCCTGATTCTCGGTTGCGCATGCTCCGCCCTGCAGGTGGCGCCAGAGGGGCTATTTAAACCTGTCAATCACAGACAGTCCCTGCTGTCTGCTCTACAGCGTTGAGTACCTGAAAACCTGATCTGAAGACTTACCTGTGTTTGACCCGGCCTGCCTGTGACTTCTCCAGTTTTCTGCCTGCATCCGACCCCTGGCTTGTTGTGACCTCTCCTCTGTCTGATTCCTCTGTACCTTGCTGCCAGCCAGTTAACCGACCCGGCTTGTCTGACCAAGCTCACTGTTCCTAGTTCCGGTCCAGTCTGCTAAGCTGATCCAGTTTGCTGAGTTCCTGGTTCCGGTCCAGTCTGCTAAGCTGATCCAGTTTGCTGAGTTCCTGTGTTCCTGGTTCCGGTCCAGTCTGCTAAGCTGATCCAGTTTGCTGAGTTCCTGTGTTCCTGGTTCCGGTCCAGTCTGCTAAGCTGATCCAGTCTGCTGAGTTCCTGTGTTCCTAGTTCCGGTCCAGTCTGCTAAAGCTGATAAAGTTTGCTGAGTTCCTGTGTTCCTGGTTCCGGTCCAGTCTGCTGAACGATTCCAGTTTGCTGAGTGTTCCTGATTCCAGTTCGACCTGCTGTGTTCCAGTGTGCCTACCAAGTCTGCATAACTACCTTCACCTTGGTTGATCCTGCCAGGCACTCGTATCCCCTCCTACCTCCGCGCCTGCTGTTACCTTACCAGGGGCCGCTGGTGGGAGCCGTAAGGGAGGCCTTCCTCTGCAAGTCCGGGCTCATCACCGCTAGGTACGTGACAGTAGCAGACAGCCATGTCTGAGCCCAAACAGGGAGCCTCACCTATGGAGGAACTATGTCGGCACCTGGCAGGATTGGCTGAAGCGGTCAAGAACCTCCAGCAAGGCTACACCCATCTGGAAGAACAAGTGCAGGTCCTCTCCAACCCTTCTGGAGCCCAAGAGGGATCCCATACCTCTACCTCCACTACTGGGGCAGGATCCTCACCCACAGTTGTCATGCTTCCTCCGGAGCCCAGGGTCCCTACACCCGAAAAATTCTCCGGGGATCGAAGCAAGTTTAGGGCTTTTCGTAATTCCTGCGAACTCTACTTCGCCCTGCAGCCTCGCACCTTCTCCTTGAAAGCCACCAAGGTGGGCTTTGTGATGTCCCTGCTTTCCGGAGACCCTCAGAGCTGAGCCCACCGTCTCTTGGAACGGAAAGATATGGCGTTAAACAACCTTACTGCCTTCTTCGACGCCATGGCTCAGCTATATGAAGATTCCCAGCTCTCAGTAACCGCAGAGACCGCCTTGCGCACCCTTCAGCAGGGGCGCAGAGCAGCAGAGGACTACGTAGCGGAATTTAGATGGTGGAGCGCAGATACCAGTTGGAATGACGCCGCCCTCCGTCATCAGTTCCGCATAGGTCTGTCCGACCCTCTGAAGGACGAGCTCGCTAGGGTTGGCATACCACCAACCCTGAATTCACTAATTGACTTAACAATCCAGATCGACCGACGTCTCAGGGAACGAAGGGCTGAGAGGTCCACGGGCTTCTCCCGCCCGACCTGGATGCTTCCCCGGGCTCCCAGCCATCTGCACCCAGCACCTGTTGCACCTCCAGCCGCTACATCTGACATACCCGAGCCCATGCAGCTCGGAGTGCTTCGTCCTTCCCTCTCCCAACAGGAACGCCAACGTCGTCAAGTGAACAATTTGTGCCTGTACTGCGGGGAACCCGGACACTTCATTATAAATTGTCCCCTGAAACTTCGTAAGTGTCTTTCAGTATCTTCTGACACTACCAACCCACAGGCCAAGTCCACATCTCACCTTGCTCTCTCTGTCTCATTACAGCTCCCAGGAAGGACTCTGCAAGTGCCCGCTATTATTGATTCCGGGGCTTGCAGCTGCTTTATGGACTCAGCCTTTGCCATCAAGCACCAGATCCCTCTTGTCACCAAGACCCATGGACAATGTGTGCATTTGGCTGATGGGTCCATCATTAAGTCTGGACCAGTGGTCCAAGATACCGCCCCTTTACCCGCTACCATCTCCACCATCTCCGGAACCCACCAAGAATACTTACGCCTGGACATTATCTCTTCCCCATTGTTCCCTGTGATCCTTGGTATACCTTGGCTACAGGTCCACAACCCTACCATCAACTGGGCCACGGGGTTGGTGACCTTTTCTTCTCCTTACTGCCAGCAATCCTGCGGGACACTCAAAACCCCTGGGCCGGCCACCCTCTTATGTATCAATACGGAGGCTGGAATACGGCAATCCATCCCTGAGGTCTACCATGACTTTCTTGATGTGTTTAGCAAACAAGGGGCAGAGACTCTACCACCTCATCGGGCCTATGATTGCCCCATTGACCTACTTCCCGGAGCAGCAATTCCGTTTGGCAGGATCTTCCCGTTAACAGAGGTAGAACAGGGGGCACTAAAAGACTATATCGATGAAAACCTACAGAAAGGGTTCGTTCGTCCGTCTACATCTCCAGCCGGTGCAGGCATCTTTTTCGTAGAGAAGAAGGATCATACCCTTCGACCCTGTGTGGACTATCGTGAATTAAATAAAATCACAGTAAAAAAACGCTACCCTCTCCCCTTGGTACCAGAACTATTTCAGAGATTGGGAACAGCCATCATTTTTACCAAACTTGATCTCCGCGGAGCCTACAATTTGGTCTACATCAAGGAGGGGGATGAGTGGAAGACTGCTTTCCGCACCCGATTCGGACATTTTGAGTACCGGGTAATGCCCTTCGGGTTGTGCAACGCCCCTGCCACTTTCCAGTATTTCATTAACGATGTACTCCGGGACTTCCTAAATCTCTTTGTCATTGTCTACCTGGATGATATACTAATTTTTTCTTCCTCCCTTGATTCCCACCGCAGGCACGTCAGAAGTGTGTTGGCTCGGCTTCGCCAGCACGGCCTGTATGCGAAGGCCGAGAAGTGTGAATTTGAGCTGGAAAGTATATCGTTCTTGGGACTAATTATCTCCAGCGAGGGCATGAAGATGGACCCTCAAAAGATTGCTGCAATCCTGGACTGGCCAGTCCCGGCGGACAAGAAGGGGATCCAACGTTTCGTTAGATTCGCCAACTTCTACCGCAAATTCATCAGAGGGTTCTCAGCCATCATCGCACCCATCACCCAGCTGACCAAACAAGGGATCTGTTTCCACTGGTCCCCTGAGGCCCAAAAGGCCTTTGAGGCCCTGAAGGGTCTCTTTACCTCTGCCTCTATCTTGAAGCACCCAGATTCCTCATTACCGTTCGTTCTGGAGGTAGACGCCTCGGAAATTGCGGTAGGAGCAATTCTATCCCAAAGACAGGGGACCAGAGCCTTGCTCCACCCAGTAGCTTTTTTCTCTCGCAAGTTATCTGCGGCAGAGAGGAACTAGGACGTGGGGGATCGGGAATTGCTGGCGATCAAGTCCGCATTAGAGGAGTGGCGTTATCTGTTGGAGGGGGCTGCCCACCCGATTCTGATATTCACCGACCACAAGAACCTGGCGTACCTGAAGGCAGCAAAAAGGCTAAAACCACGACAAGCCAGGTGGGCGCTCTTCTTCTCCCGGTTCTCCTTCCATGTCACTTACCGTCCCGGTTCCAAGAACATTAAGCCCGATGCCCTCTCTCGGATGTTCCATAAGTCTAAGGAAACCTCTCCTCCAGACACCATTCTTGCTCCTGGAAACTTCCTTCTGCTTCAGGAAGACCTACTCTCCCGGATCGAGCAAGCCTCCACTGGGCAGAGACCCCCCTCCGAACCGGAATTGCAGGCCACAGATGGGCTGTTTTGGTACCAGAACAGGATCTACGTACCTGAAGAGCTGAGAATAACCGTACTGGAACTCTGCCACGACCATGCCCTTGCCGGGCACTTTGGCGTTGCCAAGACCACTGACTTGGTACAGCGTACCTTTTGGTGGCCTCGGCTCCGCGAGAACTGTAGGAAGTTTGTGGAGTCCTGCATAGTTTGTACCCGAAACAAGGGTTACAAATCCAAGGCCTGGGGACTACTGAGACCCCTACCCGTCCCAGACAGACCCTGGAAAATGCTGTCCATCGACTTTATCATCGAGTTGCCTCCGGCTGAGAGTCACACCACTATCTTCGTGATAGTAGACCGTCTATCCAAGATGGCACATTTCATTCCCATGAAGGGGACTCCCTCAGCTCCCGAAACTGCACAGGTGTTCATCAGAGAGGTCGTCAGACTCCACGGGGTACCAGCCAATATTGTCTCCAACCGAGGGGTACAATTTACCTCCCGGTTTTGGAGATCCCTCTGCAAGGCTCTGGAGATAGAATTGTCACTTTCCTCCGCTTACCATCCCCAGACCAACGGACAGACTGAGAGGACTAACCAGACCCTTGAGCAGTACCTGCGCTGCTTCTCTTCATTCGCTCAGAATGACTGGGTTTCCCTGCTCCCATTGGCCGAGTTTGCCTATAACAACTCTACGCATTCCGCTACCAAGCAGTCCCCATTCTTCGCGAACTACGGTTTCCATCCTACATTCCTGCCCAATTCCCTTCCTGAATGTACGGTGCCCGCAGTCCAGGAAAAGTTGAACTTCTTTTCATCCAACAACCAACTTCTGCAGGAAACCATGACCAAGACTCAGGAACACAACAAGACAATTTTTGACAGGAAGAGACGGGGTGAATTAATGCTGGCACCCGGCGACCAAGTATGGTTATCCACTTTAAACTTGAGGATGGCATGCCCCTCTAAGAAACTGGGCCCCAAATTCTTAGGGCCGTTTCCTGTCAAAAGGAAAATCAATGAAGTGGCTTATGAACTGGAGCTCCCTGACTCCCTCAAGATCCATCCGGTCTTCCATGTATCTCTACTGAAGCCTTCGGTTCCCAACCCATTTCCAGGCCGAAGTCCGGCTCTCCCTGATCCTGTCATTGTAGACGGGGAGGAGGAATTCGAAGTGGAAGCCATTATGGATTTTAGAAGAAGGAATAACCAGAACCAATTCCTGATTAAGTGGAAGGGCTACGGACCCAAAGAAAACTCTTGGGAGCCTGAGGAGAACATCCATGCTAGAAGCCTGGTGCAGTCCTTCAAGAGATCTCACCCTGAGAAGTTTGCCTAGATGGGCATCCGGAGGCTGCCCCTTGGGGGGGGCAATGTCATGGAGATCCTGCCAGAAGCAGGCGTCCTGGTCTTCCTGATTCTCGGTTGCGCATGCTCCGCCCTGCAGGTGGCGCCAGAGGGGCTATTTAAACCTGTCAATCGCAGACAGTCCCTGCTGTCTGCTCTACAGCGTTGAGTACCTGAAAACCTGATCTGAAGACTTACCTGTGTTTGACCCGGCCTGCCTGTGACTTCTCCAGTTTTCTGCCTGCATCCGACCCCTGGCTTGTTGTGACCTCTCCTCTGTCTGATTCCTCTGTACCTTGCTGCCAGCCAGTTAACCGACCCGGCTTGTCTGACCAAGCTCACTGTTCCTCGTTCCGGTCCAGTCTGCTACGCTGATCCAGTTTGCTGAGTTCCTGTGTTCCTGGTTCCGGTCCAGTCTGCTAAGCTGATCCAGTTTGCTGAGTTCCTGTGTTCCTGGTTCCGGTCCAGTCTGCTAAGCTGATCCAGTTTGCTGAGTTCCTGTGTTCCTGGTTCCGGTCCAGTCTGCTAAGCTGATCCAGTCTGCTGAGTTCCTGTGTTCCTGGTTCCGGTCCAGTCTGCTAAAGCTGATCCAGTTTGCTGAGTTCCTGTGTTCCTGGTTCCGGTCCAGTCTGCTGAACGATTCCAATTTGCTGAGTGTTCCTGATTCCAGTTCGACCTGCTGTGTTCCAGTGTGCCTACCAAGTCTGCATAACTACCTTCACCTTGGTTGATCCTGCCAGGCACTCGTACCCCTCCTACCTCCGCGCCTGCTGTTACCTTACCAGGGGCCACTGGTGGGAGCCGTAAGGGAGGCCTTCCTCTGCAAGTCCGGGCTCATCACCGCTAGGTACGTGACAGGGAGTCTGTGGAAGATCAGTGGACTGTGAGGTGTGAAGAAGCGTTCAAGAGATTGAAAGATAATTTGACCACTGCCCCTGTCTTGGCCTATGCAGACACTAAGAAGCCATATGAGTTGCATGTGGATGCCAGTCATGACGGTCTGGGAGGAGTACTGTACCAGGAGTATGATGGCCAGCTGAAACCAATTGCTTATGTGAGCAGAAGCTTGACCCCAGCTGAAAGGAATTACCCCACCCACAAGTTGGAGTTTCTGGCCTTGAAGTGGGCTGTGGTGGACAAGTTGAAGGACTACCTGTATGGTGCAGAATTTGTGGTAAAAACAGACAATAATCCACTCACTTACCTTCTGACCACTGCCAAGCTGGATGCCACCGGCCACCGCTGGCTAGCAGCTCTCTCTGGGTTCACCTTTAGTTTGAAATACAGACCTGGGTCTGGAAACAGAGATGCAGATGCCCTGTAAAGAAGGGCCCATGCTCCCGCTAACCATGCTGAGGACTGGACTTGACTGACCCCATAGAGAGTGTGAGCCTGTGTCAAGGGGTGGAACTTCAAGCCAATGGAGGGTCAAGGGCTGAATAAATTGGGGTCTCAGTAGTGGGGGTACCCAAGTATTATTGTCATGTAACGCAGATTGGAGAAGAGAACCTACCCAGACTCTCAAAGAGAGATCTGCGAATAGATCAACTGGAAGACCCGTTGGGAAAACTGGCCCTGGAAGCATTAGCAAACCAAACCCCAGACTCACTTCTGAAGGACCCATCAAAAGGGGCTCGACTACTGAGGAAGGAATGTGATTTGTTACAGATGCGTCAAGGGGTGGTCTACCGAAGGGGCCCCTCTGATGATCTGGAGGATAAGTGGCAACTGTTTCTGCCTGAGAAGTATCGGAAGACTGTCCTGACTGCCTTACATGACGATCATGGTCACTTAGGATCGGAAAGAACTTTTCAACTAGTGAGGAACCGGTTTTGCTGGCCCTGCATCCCGGCTGAAGTGGAGGAATATTGCCATTCATGTGCAAGTTGCATACAAAGGAAGATTCCGCCTCATCAGTCCGGCCCAATGGGCCACCTACAAAGCCAAGGGCCCTTGGATCTGGTATGCATTGATTTTCTTTGTATAGAACCTGATTTAAATGGAAATGGAAATGTTCTGGTGTTAACCGATCATTTCACTCGTTACGCCCAGGCGTTTCCAACCAAAGACCATAAGGCCTCAACAGTGGCCAAGGTACTTGTAGAGAAGTTCTTTGTACGTTATGGCCTACCTCAACGCCTTCACTCTGGCCAAGGAAGGGACTTCGAGAGTCGGCTGATCAGGAAGCTGTTGGATTCCCTGGGTATTAAGAAGACCCGAACCACCCCCTACTACCCACAAGGGGATGCCCAGCCGGAGAGATTTAATCGGACATTGTTAAACATGCTGGGGACTCTGAGCAGTGAGAAGAAGCAACATTGGGGAAAGCATGTGGCCGCCATTGTGCATGCATATAATAGTACAATCAGTGATGCTACAGGATACTCCCCGTACAGATTGATGTTTGGCAGGGAAGCAAGGCTACCAGTAGATCTGGCTTTCGCTACCTTAATAGACCATACTTCAGCAGCCTCTCACAAGGGATATGTGGATCGGTTACGACTGAGTTTAAGAATGGCATATGAAAAGGCCCAAGCAACTTCTGATCAAAGAGGAGTCAGGAACAAGCGGAACTATGACCTAAAGGTTCGGATTCATGACTTGCAGCCAGGAGACCGGGTGCTGTTGCGGAACTTAGGCATACCAGGGAAGCACAAGCTGGCCGACCGGTGGAGGTCTCAACCCTATGTGATCTGCAAACAACTGCCAGGTTTACCTGTATACCAACTTAAACCAGAAGGAAGTGTGGGGCCATTGAAGACATGGCATAGAAATCACCTACTGCCCCTTTCCGAAGCTGTTAGTTTGCCTCCTGCCTCGGATCCTTCCGAGCATCTTTCAGTCTCAAATACCCCTAGGCCTGCCACTAGATCCCGAGCAGCCAGTTCAGCAGAGATGGATGCCCAAGACCAGAGTGAGGAGGAGGAATTGGGACTTGAATGTCTTTGGACACCACCGATACCTGAATCCATGACCACGGCCTCTCCATCACCTGAGGTTGTTGTTAGAGACACTTTAAATGCGGAGGCTGCTGAGTTTGTACCGCTTGATAGATACTCTTGCTGAGGAATGGGAGGATGCTCAAGAGTCTTTTCCAGAAGAAGATCCCAGGGATTCCTTATACCTTTCTGCACCTGAAACAGACGCCCCTGAGCCATGTAAATCCAATACACCTGACTTGGCAGAAGGAAGATTGGAGGAACCTCCCACAGTTGCAACCCCGGCTCCCAGGGAACAAAGGGGAAGAAGAGCTATCCACCCTCCAAGAAGACTAACCTATTCTCAGATGGGGGAGTGCTCGGAAGAGACTATTGTCACTGCAAGAAGGACAGTAAATAAGCCTGTTCCCTCTACTGCAAATTTGGTGGAGGGCAACCCCAACTCACTCCCTGGCACAGTTAGGCAGGCCACCTCTGCTAATGTGACCTGTGGGCAAGACAATCTCCCTCACCAAGCTTGGTGGGAGATTCGTCTGCCCGGCTCCTTTGTAGCCGTGAATTGTGTTGCTTGTACATATAACAATGCTGATGATATCTTTGGGGACCAAAGATTCTAAGTGGGGGGAGTGTGTAATGGGGAGAGTGTGTAGTGGGGTGTTGCTTTAAGTAGCCCTAAAGACTACCTTACCCAGTGTGCAACGGGATACCCACAGTTCCTTTGGGCCCGGCGCAAGGTCTGCTGGGGTTGGACTATATAAGGAGGGGCGGAACAGCACGGGGGTCTCTTTGGACATCGCCCGCCTAGCAAGTGGAACTCTGTGCTGGGTCTGCTGTTCCAGACTAGGCCCGAGAGCTGGGCCCTGTGGATCCAAAGAGCCTTCTACTCTTCATGGAAGAATCCCTGAGACGTCTCGAGTATCTACCTTCCAAGGCTTGTCGGGAGGATCGGAGACCCCGGGTATCGTGAGACGGTGTGTGGGACGCACAGTGGTGGAAGTTGGCCTCACGGACTGATTCGGTTGGGTGAGAGAGCACTTGCTTGAAGATTTCTTAAGTTACTCTTTAGGCCCAGTGTCTTTTGCTTAGGGCCCATCATTATCAAGTTGAGCTGCTCACCGGAGGGACAGTGTGCCGTGCAGCCTTAGTTGAATCCTTTGTCTCACATTCAGCAGCTAATTGTTTTACACCCTGTGGATTACAAATAACCTACAAAGTGCACCACCATTGCTAGCAAAGATCCTTCTCTACAGAAACATTGTGAACTAAGTAGTCAGGCCTGACTGTATAGAGTAGAGACATTGCTGGGTGCCATCTTGCCCATGAGGGCGCATAGGATCGAGGGGATTGTATACCTGTTTTATATGTTGACTAAATCTTATTGCAGGGCTCTGCATTAATAGATGTACTGCTGCTTAATCTGATCTTTTATTTTATTCAGTAACCGCATTAGTGATTAAGCAGACACGTTGTGTGGTGTGATTACTGTGTATGTTATCTGCAGTAATGTGATACCCATAGCCTACGGGTCTCACAATCCTTTCGTCTCACTATCTGTGCCAAGGGAGGTTAGAGCCAGTTACTGGGGGTTGACAGGAGAGTGTTATAGGCCTGGAAATAATACCAGCAGCCCTTTTAACTGGAGGTATTGCTACACGTACATGAACCCAATCACTAAAATCTCACATAAGCACTAAGAAGGTATTGTATAGGGTTGTCCCGATACCGATACTAGTATCGGTATCGGGACAGATACCAAGCATTTGCGCGAGTACTTGTACTCGCGCAAATGCTCCCGATGCTTCACCCGATACTTTTTTTTTTTGTGGCCGGAGAGGGCGGGAGGAGTCAGTGGCTAGGGAGGGCAGGAGAGAGGGCGGGGGAGTGCGGGCGGAGTCTGGCCGGAGAGGGCGGGAGGAGTCAGTGGCTGGGGAGGGCGGGAGAGGAAAGTGCGGGCGGAGTCTGGCTGAAGAGGGCGGGCACAGTCGGTGGACAGAGTCCGCGGGCGGAGAGCGAGTCCCTCACCTGCAGTTGAACCTGGTAAGCTGGCAGGGGTTCAGGGCGCAGCCGCATCAGGATCGGTGACCGGTGCTGTCATATTCGGTCGCCGTCAGCGGCTGAACGTCCCCACGCCCATCTTGGTACACTCTGCACTCGGCTGCAGTAAGCAGCAGCAGACATCTTGTTACACCCAGCCCGAGCTATATGGGCTGGGTGTAACAAGATGTCTGCTGTTGCTTACTGCAGCCGAGTGCAGGGTGTACCAAGATGGACGTTGCAGCAGTTTCTTTTTTTTCTTAAATCCTGTGTCATTTCCCCTCACCCCCTGCAGCATTTCAGTGCCAGCCACCTATCAGTACCCACAAGTGCTACCTATCAGTGGAATCAGTGCCATCTACCAGTGCCACCTATCAGGTGGCACTGGTAGATGCCACTGATTGCACTGATAGGTGGCACTTATGGGCACTGATTGCACTGATAGGTGGCACTTGTGGGCACTGATAGATGGCACTGATTGCACTGATAGTGCAATCAGTGCCATCTATCAGTGCAATCAGTGCCATCTATCAGTGCCCACAAGTGCCACCTATCAGTGCCCACAAGTGCCACCTATCACTGCCCACAAGTGCCACCTATCAGTGCCCATAAGTGCCACCTATCAGTGCCCATAAGTGCCACCTATCAGTGCCCATAAGTGCCCACAAGTGCCACCTTTCTGTGCAATCAGTGCCACCTATCACTGCCCACAAGTACCACCTATCACTGCCCACAAGTGCCATCTATCAGTGCCCATAAATGCCACCTATCAGTGCCCATAAGTGCCATCGATCCGTGCCCATAAGTGCCACCTATCATTCCCCATCTTTCAAACTGTCACATGACATTGAAAAAAAAGTATCGGTAATCGGTATCGGCGAGTACTTGAAAAAAAGTATCGGTACTTGTACTCGGTCTTAAAAAAGTGGTATCGGGACAACCCTAGTATTGTACATTTAAAAGTTAATGTCAATATTTTGATATCTCTAGCTTTCATGCCATGAAGGTCTTTGTTTGATCACTTCCTGTTAAAGGGTGGCAAAAAAAATTCTCTGTGAATATATTTCTAAAGGTGCTATTGACATGAAATTTGCCATGAGATCCATAGATACAAAGAAACCAAAACAAATAAGTTCAGTAAAATTAAGTTATGTGTATTTAGCGGGGCTTTAAAATCTAAGGGAAGGTTTGAGTGGCAGTTGTACTCAAACACACTATTTGATAGGGTTCTGTAAACAATTCTTTTACTGCAGGTGGGATGCTGGTGTGTAGTTCCCTGTGGCCTGTTGATGGTGCTGCCATCAGAGGCCAGGGTTGAACCGCTGGTACGGTGCTGTGCCTTGGATGTCCCCTCTCGGCGGTGGTGTGGTGGGCGTGTCAGCCTGCTGTGCATCCCGGGAGGGGATATAAAAGGGGCAGACCCTGTCTGTAGGGGGGAGTTCCCAGGGGTCCGACCCCGGGGGTGTGTTGTCCTGCTCGTGGCCACCCCAGGCACCTTTAGCCCTGGGGTGGAGTTCCTGGTCCGGTACACCGGTGGATCAATCCCAGGCACCTTTAGCCCTTTGGCTGCAACTGAAGGCCTTGGGTCCAGCACCTTCGGCTGGAGCCCACGGAGGGAGGAGGAATCCCAGGGTGCTGCCTTGCGAGGAGACCCGCATCTGGAAGAGGAGGCCGGGGGAGGTCCGTTCCGAGGGACTGGTGAGAGATCACAGTGAAGGAAGGGGCCCGGTAACTCTCTGGAGGGATGTCATCTTGCCATCTTCCCAATAGAGGCCTAAAACCAAAACCAACGTTCACCAGGTCTGTGGCAGAGTTGTGCAGGGATTGTGTGTAACCTAATTCGAGCATCATTCCGGCTGCTAGGATCCACTCTAATGGGAGACTATCCGGATGAGCTGAGACTACCTGAAGATATGGGTAGTGAATAAGTATTTGTTTGTGCCTGGACCTACTCCAACACCTCTTGCTGTCCTGATCTTCCTCCAACCTTTCCTGTTCAATGATTATGCATAAGAGAGAAATAAACTCTACGTTAGAGTTGCAATTGGTGTGGACCTTGGAGTTATTGGGGAATAGAGACTTGTCTTTATTGCAGTGAAGACGGGAGCCATTCTCTGGGGAACCTGACCATAGAGTAGGGTGACCAGACATCCCCGGTTTCAGGGGACAGTCCCCGGATTGAGGACACTGTCCCCGGACCAAGTCTGTCCCCAGTTTTGTCCCCGGATTGGATTTGAACAGGGGCCATGGGGCAATTTCACAGACAGTCAGTGCAGGGGGGTGTATTTTTCCATTTTCTGTGCCCCTTTCTGATGATCATGTGCTGGTCGGAGCGAAGGTAATATTTCTTCAGTTTCGAGTGCATGCCCATTCAGCTCCGCTCGCATGTTCTTCTGCCTTGGCTCAAGTCCCAGCCAGCCGCCTGCTTATCTCCTTGCCTTCCCTGGTGGAGTGATCTTCCTCCACTCCCCACCCAGTAGTAGCCGGGGCCCAGAGAGTAAGACTTGACAGGCTGTGAGGCGGGCGGCGGCGATGAGCAGAGAGTCGCTGATTGCCGCCATTACTAGTAAAAAAAAAATATGTCCCCGGATTTCATTTTAAAAATCTGGTCACCTTACCATAGAGACCCAGGTACATTACACCGCTCAACCTCTTCACACAGGAGGGTACGGACATGTGGCATGGTGTGCCCCTTTTCCTACAAGTGAGCCAAAAGGGAAGGAACAAGGGGTGTGTGTGCTACATGTAATAAAATGGAATGACACAGGGAAGAAGTATTGAACACGCTAACTGAAATGTATTTATTATTTGTGTAGCCAGGAGGTTGTTACTGAATGTTATGTATTATTCATTGATAAAGGGTTTGGCTCCCTCTGGTGATCACTGGACGCTATTAAAGATGTTTCTTTTCCAGGTTTAGAACTGTATTGTGATGCATTGTGGGATGAGTAGTTCTTATGAGAAAGTGACTCTATGACCATAAGTGAATGTGAAGACTACTAACCCACAATGCCTTTGTGCTACCAGAATGAAATGCGGGAGTGCACAGCCTGCTGGGTATCCAGATGCAAGGACAAGTAAGGCCCCGGGGAGGTCTCTCTGGACGTGCCCTTTCAACTGCCAGCAGGAGGTCTTTGTGAGTGACTGAGAGTTTAGGCCTGCGGCCTACAGCTGAGCGCAGGATCAATCGCCTCAGAGGGATCCCTGAAGGACGGCCCTGTCTCGTTGGACAGGCTGATCTGCCAGCGCTTCACAGCATTTGAAGCTACCAGCTCACAGATACCCGGTGAGCGGCTGCGCGGTGTGGTGGCGCCATTTTCTTCCAGAGACATCCGCAAAAGAGTTCCGGACAGAGCATTCCAGCGGGCTGAGGAGCCGGAGTGGTGAGAAGGCACTTGCCTACCAAATAGTTGACTGAGATAGTGAGAAGTGTGTCGTTATCCAGACTGTGTTTGCTGACACCTGTAGTTCTACAGATGGGAATCCACTACACCTGCATGTCTGCACAGCCAGATTGACAGAGTTAGTGGTTCTGTTGCAACCACACTATATTCTCACAGTAGTTACTTTCCTTTCACCTTTTGGTGTACAAATAAGTGCACCAGCACCAGAGCTAGCTGAAGAAGCACTAAGGCTCCATGCACACGAGACGCCGGTGCAAACTCTGCTGAAAGCACGTTTTTAAAGGCTGAAACCAACGTTTAGAAACGCCCGTTTTGCCGCAATTGCAGCCGCGTTTAGCAGCGTTTTACCGCGTTTTTGTCTATAAGCGTTTAGTTAAGAAACATCATAAGACCCTCCCTAAGCTCAAAAAAACAGTATTATTTAACTGTTTCAGCCATTTTGTGAGACCAGAGTGAGTAGCAGCAGCTGAGAGAGCAACAGTGTACTTGTATTTAGCGTGTCACTTGCCACATTACCTGCCACAAGCTGTGGATTGTCCACTTGCCACGTCACCTGCCACAAGCTGTGGATTGTCCACTTGCCACGTCACCTGCCACAAGTTGTGAATTATCCACTTGCCATGTCACCTGCCACGCCACCTGGCCACGTCACCTGCCACGTCACTTGGCCACATCACCTGGCCGCGTCACCTGCCACAAGTTGTGGATTGTCCACTTGCCACGTCACCTGGCCACGTCTCCTGCCACAAGTTGTGGATTGTCCACTGGCCACGTCACCTGGCCACGTCACCTGGCCACGTCACCTGCCACTGCACCTGGCCACGTCACCTGCCACATCGCCGGCCACAAGTTGTGGATTGTCCACTTGCCACATCACCTGGCCACATCACCTGCCACGTCACCTGGCCACGTCACCTGCCACAAGTTGTGGATTGTCCACTGGCCACGTCACCTAGCCATGTCACCTGGCAACGTCACCTGCCACAAGTTGTGGATTGTTCATTGGCCACGTCATCTGACCAGGTCACCTGCCACGTCACCTGGCCACGTCACCTGCCACAAGTTGTGGATTGTCCACTGGCCACGTCACCTGGCCACGTCACCTGCCACAAGTTGTTGATTGTCCACTGGCCACGTCACCTGCTACGTCACCTGGCCACGTCACCTAGCCACAAGTTGTGGATTGTCCACTTGCCATGTCACCTGGCCACGTCACCTGCCACAAGTTGTGGATTGTCCACTTGCCATGTCACCTGGCCACATCACCTGCCACAAGTTGTGGATTTTCCACTTGCCCCGTCACCTGCCACAAGTTGTGGATTGTCCACTTGCCACAAGTTGTGGATTGTCCACTTGCCACGTCACCTGCCACAAGTTGTGGATTGTCCACAATGCAATGCAAGCAATGCGGTTTTGTTTATATTTTTTTTTAATGGTTTTTCATCATTTGCCATCATTTTTGAGATTTCTAATGTAAAAAAATAGGTCACCTTTAAAAACGATTATAAACGAAATCGCGGCAAAATGCCGGTACCGCGTTTAGCGTCTGAAACGTAGAAAACTTTCGCGTTGAAACCATTTTTTTGCTTCTGGAAAAAACAAGGTTAAACGCAACTGCTTAACAACACCAAAAAACAAGACTGTGTGCATGGACACATAGGATAACATTGAATGAGTTCAGGGGCAGTTGAAAAAAGCATCCAACTGCCTCTGAACGCGCGTTTACCAGCATCTCATGTGCATGGGGCCTCATGCCGCGTACACACGATCATTTTTCCCGTCGCGAAAAATGACATTTTTTTTTTTCGCCGAGAAAAACGATCGTCTGTGGGCTTTATGCCGTTTTTCTCGTTGAGAAAAACGGCAGGAAAAACGACGAGAAAAATTAGAACATGTTCTAAATTTTCTCATAGTTTTTTCCATCATTTTTTTCCGCGGCAGTTTTCCCATAGGGAGACACTGCCGCGGAGCCCACAGACGGTCGTTTTTCTCGACCAAGAAAAAAATGACGGGAAAAACGGTCGTGTGTGGGGGAAAATGCCGTTCCCTCGTTTGTCATTTAATTTCATGTCGTGATTCACGGCGGTGTTTTCACCGCCGTGAATCACGATCGTGTGTACGCGGCATAAGACACAAGGAAAAGCCATCACTGCTTTCCTTAAAGTTTACTATATATGGTCACAGCACTGCTGAACTGTCCTCTAGAGGGAGCCATTTAGTAACCTAATTTCTAGCATTTAATGTGATTGTTTGCATTGATATTGTCTCTTTGTCCTTTTTGGTGTTTGTGTGTGTGGGCCTAGGTGGAGAGTAGGGATGAGCTTCGTGTTCGAGTCGAACACACGTTTGACTCGAACATCGGCTGTTCGATCGTTCGACGAAGATTGAACGTTATGGGCCGTTCGCGCCAAATTCGAGTGATGCGAACGGCCCACAATACACTGCGCCATCGCAGTGCAATCCCGGCGCTGTGATTGGCCAAGCATGCACTGTGACCCCGCATGCTTGGCCAATCACAGCGCCGGCAGCGAGGAGAGCCATAATTGGCCACAGGCAGGATGCCTGTGGCCAATCATAGCTCAGGGGGAGTTAGTACACGCCCCACACTATAAAAGGCCGTCAGCGCGGCGGCCTTGTGCAGTGTGTTCTGGCATGCAGGGAAAGAGATACATAGGCAGGGACAGTGTGTTATATGTTCTGTTATTTTCTCAGGCATCTGCATCTGCTGTTCTCTAAGCTAGATAGGCAGGCAGGGAGAGTGTGTTCTTTTCTTAGGCATCTGCAGGAGTTGCTGTTCATTGCTGTTCTCTAAGCTAGATAGGCAGGCAGGGACAGTGTGTTCTTTTCTCAGGCATCTGCAGGAGTTGCTGTTCATTGCTGTTCTCTAAGCTAGATAGACAGGCAGGGACAGTGTGTTCTTTTCTCAGGCATCTGCAGCAGTTAGTGGGTGTTGTGTGCCCCAGCACAGTATACACCTGTATATACCCGTCATTGCTGTTCTCTAAGCTAGATAGGCAGGCAGGGACAGTGTGTTCTTTTCTCAGGCATCTGCAGCAGTTAGTGGGTGTTGTGTGCCCCAGCACAGTATACACCTGTATATACCCGTCATTGCTGTTCTCTAAGCTAGATAGGCAGGCAGGGACAGTGTGTTCTTTTCTCAGGCATCTGCAGCAGTTAGTGGGTGTTGTGTGCCCCAGTACAGTATACACCTGTATATACCCGTCATTGCTGTTCTCTAATACAGGCATCTGCAGGAGTTAGTGAGTGTTGTGTGCCCTAGTACAGTATACACCTGTATATACCCATCATTGCTGTTCTCTAATAAAGGCATCTGCTGGAGTTAGTGGGTGTTGTGTGCCTCCAGCATAATATACACTACCCAATTGCTGGTTTTCCCATCTCCCTGCAGGCCCAACAAGGAGAGGCAGACAGTCAGGAGCCAATAAAAGAGGGCAAGCAGGCTCTGTATCTAGAGACAACAGTGCTGGTCGTGGACGCGGTGCATCGTCATCAGCACGTGGCCATGGGACACGCTTGTCCTTATTTTCGGCAGCTGGACGTTTTGAGCCGCATCATGCCAAAGACTTGGTAGAGTGGATGACCAAGCCCTCCTCATCCTCCTCATCCTCTCTCACCCAGGCTCAGGGTACTGGCAAAGAAGATGCTAAAGCGTCCTCTTCCCTCGTATCAATGTCATCATCAGTCACTCCTTCCCTAGACCCACCGTGTCCTCCTGAGGAGTCCCCCGAACTGTTTGAGCACAGTGTTGGGTACATGCTCCAGGAGGATGCCCAGCGGTTCGGAGGGTCTGAAGATGATACCCAGCTAGAGGAAGGCAGTAGCGTGAGAGCAGAGAGAGGGGATGCTCAAGAAGGACAGCAATCTGGCAGTCATGTTCCAGCAGCTGCAGAATACTGCCAGATTGTCTCCAGTGATGAGGAGGGAGGGGATGATGAGGTCACTGACTCCACGTGGGTGCCTGATAGGAGAGAGGAGGAGGATGAGGAGGAGGCACATCTCCAACGAGGCAGGATGCACTCCGTGGGCCAGCGTAAGGGCAGCACACCGACTGAATCACACCGCAGAGCTCCGCCTGTGCAGGGCGCTGCCTCTGCCCATTATTACAAAAGTTCTTTGGTGTGGGCCTTTTTTGAGTCGAGTGCATCAGATTGCACCACTGCTGTTTGCAACATATGTCTCAAGCGTATCTCGCGTGGCCAAAACATCAGCCGCATGGGCACCACATGCTTGACCAGACATATGTTGACCTGCCATGCAGCTCGTTAACAAGCGTACCTTAAAGACCCACACCAAAGAACAAAGCGGACCTCTCCTTGTTCCTCATCAGCTGGGATCTCCAACCCCACTGTACCTTCAGTCCTCTCTGAAACCTGCACTGAGAGGAATGAAGGTGTAGAATTAGGTGTGTCACAGCCAAGTACTTGCGGGCACTCTGCTAGCAGTACACCGACGTCCGATTATAGCAGGCAAATTTCCCTGCCCCAGCTGCTGGACCGTCGAAAGAAGTTCACTCCCAGCCAGCCACATGCCCATCGGTTGAATGCTAGCTTGGCTAAATTGCTAGCACTTCAACTGCTGCCTTTTCAGTTGGTAGACACGGCCCCCTTCCGTGAGTTTGTGCAATGTGCGGTTCCTCAGTGGCAGGTTCCCAAACGCCACTTTTTCTCACGGAAGGTGATTACGGCTCTCTACCGCCATGTGGAAGGCAATGTCCATGCCTCGCTGGACAGGGCGGTCAGCGGTAAGGTGCATATTACTGCTGACTCATGGTCCAGCAGGCATGGACAGGGACGTTACCTTTCTTTCACGGCCCATTGGGTCACTCTTTTGGCAGCTGGGAAGGATGCAGGACAAGGTGCAGTAGTGTTGGAGGTTGTTCCACCGCCACGCCTCCAAAATGCTACTACTGGTTGTGACACACCTCTCTCCTCCACCCCCTCCTCTTCTTCTTCCTCCATGGCCTCTTCCTGTGCTTTGTCCTCGGAACCAGCGGTGCTCCGTAGGGGTTCAAGGGGCTACGCAAGTACGCAGGCAAAAAGATGCCATGCAGTGATTGCGCTGGTGTGTTTGGGGGACAGGAGCCACACTGGGGCAGAGGTTCTGTCAGCTCTGCAGGGGCAGGCCGAGAGGTGGTTGATGCCACACCAGCTTAAGCCAGGAATGGTGGTTTGCGACAATGGCACCAACCTCCTCTCCGACAGGGACAACTGACCCATGTGCCCTGTGTGGCTCACGTCCTTAACCTGGTGGTGAAGCGGTTCTTGGGCAGGTACCCGGGCTTACAGGATGTCCTGAGGCAGGCCAGGAACGTCTGTGTGCATTTCCGCAGATCATATAATGCCAGTGCTCGGCTGGCTGAGCTGCAAAAGGAGTTGAACCTGCCCAAGAACCGCCTTATATGTGACATGCCCACCAGGTGGAACTCAACGTTGGCCATGCTGCAGCGGCTGCACACGCAGCAGAGGGCCATTAATGAGTACCTGTGCGACTACGGCACCAGGACAGGGTCAGGGGAGCTCATTTTTTTTTCACCACGCCAGTGGGGCATGCACTGTCCTGGCACCATTTAAGGAGGCCACGAGGATGGTGAGCAGTGACAGTGCATGCATCAGTGACACTGTACCTCTTGTCCACCTGTTGGAGCTTACGCTGCGTGGAATAATAGACAGGGCACTTGAGGCAGAACAGAGGCAGGAAGAGGAGGACTTCCTTGCCTCTCAAGGCCCCCTTTGAGGGCTTACAGTGTTGTGGCAACACCACCACCACCACCACAACCAAAGGCCCAATTTTTCTGCCCCTCTTCAACAGGGGCATGCAATTACAATTCTTGATCTAATAATTTACAAAAGGGCCCATTCATGCGCCCACCAAGAGTAACTGTGAGGGCTGACAGTGTTGTAGCACCAGCACCACCACCAAAGGCCCAATCTTTCCTACCACTGTTCATCAATGGCATGTAATTACAATTCCTGATATAATAGTTCACAGCAGGGCATTCCGGCGCCCACCAAGAGTAACTGTGAGGGCTCACAGTGTTGTGGCCAACATGTGGCCAACACCAACATGTAAGGGGCAAATTTCAGCAGAGTATATACGGCAGGCCCCTACTTTTAAACATCCAACTTACAAACGACTCCTACTTGCAAATGGAAGGAGACAACAGGAAGTGAGAGGAAATCTACCCCTAGGAAGGGAATTTCTCTCCTGTAAGAGTTAATATGGGAAAAAGGTGTCTCCTCTCTACTGATGCTTTATCACCAATCCTTGTTTCAATAAAAACGCCACTTTTCAAAAACATTTGTCATTGGGACGGAAAGTGAGGTGAAATGTTCTGAACAGTTGCACAGACAGCAAAACAAATGTTACAGGGGTGATAACCCTTCCCTATGTTTTCCAAAAAGCTTAAAAATATATTTTTTGGCTGGAGCTACACTTAAACAATGTACCTGTTCAAAATTACAAACAGATTCTGCTTAAGAACAAACCTACAGTCCCTGTTTGCACCGCCTGTATACTGCTGTTCAGAGTTTATAGGGCTTTTTTTTATTTTGGGTGCGGGGTTCCCCTTAATATCCATACAAAACCCAAAGGGGCTGGTAATGGGCTGGGGTAGGGGGGGGGGGGGGATGGGGTAGCCATGACATTTTTCTCAAAGATTTTCATCCATATTACCGGGACCAGACATTACATTAAAGCCGCAAGCAGTTTTAAATGGCTTTTTTTCCTTTACAAATGTCATTTTGTGCAGGGACAGTTCTAAACACGGGAAACACATGCCACTTCACAGGCATACTTTAGACACCCCCCAGGTACGATATTTAAAGGAATATTTCACTTTATTTTTTTCACTTTATGCATCATTAAAATGACTGCTCCCGAAAAACTGCCGTTTTTAAAACTTCGTTTTGCATTGATACATGTCCCCTGGGGCAAAACCCGGGTCCCCAAACCCTTTTTAGGACAATAACATGCATATTAGTCGTTATAATTAGCACTTTAGATTTCGAACGTTCGCGTCCATTGTATTTAATAGGGTTCTAACATTCGCGCAAACTTTCTGTCCGTTCGAAGGTTCTGGTGCAAACCGAACCAGGGGGGTGTTCCGCTCATCCCTGTTGGAGAGGTGTCCCAGCACAGGTATTTCAGTGTTGGGGATTGTCTCCACTGCACACCTACTTACACTCACCCCCTATATATGGTAATTGGGTACAGTACAGGACAGTATTGAATTGAGTGTGTTACTTTAACTTTTATGGAAATCTATGATTGTTCATTTATGTTTACACAAGAATTGTGTTTCATTCTTGCTCAGTAAACATTCCAAAAGTGGTTAAGCACATCTGACTAAGAGTATTACTGTTTATTAAGTCTATCAGACATGGAACCCAAGGTGTCAGAGGTAAGAGACAATCAGCAGCCCCCATGGGGGTACCGCAACATTTCGTACAAAATCCTTTGTTAGTAATGACAGCTTCAAGATGTTCCCTGTATGGAGAAACTAGTTCATGCATTGCTCAGGTGTGATTTTGGCCCATTCTTTTTACACAGTCTTCAAATCTTAAAGGTTCTGTGGGCCTCTTCTATAAACTCTGGTCTTCAGTTCTTTCCATAGATTTTCTATTGGATTCAAGTTAGGTTATTGGTTGGGCTATTCTAACAGCTTTATTTTTTTTCTTTGCAACCATTTGAGAGTTTCCTTGGCTTTGTGTTTGGGATCGCTGTCTTGCTGAAATGTCCACCCTCGTTTCATCTTCATCATCCTGGTACTGTAGATGGCAGCAGATTTTGAAGAATGTCTTGGTACAGTTCTCCATTCAGCCTTCCTTCAATGATATGAAGTTTGCCATTACCGTATGCTGAAAAACAGCCCCACGATGTTCCCACCTCCAAACATCAGTGTTGGTATGGGGGTGTTTTTGGGGTGATGTGAAGTGCGATTTGACCTCCAAACCTGGTGTGTATTATGGCAACCAAAGAGTTCAATTTTGGTCTTATCTGACCAGACTATAATTTCCCAGTATTTCACAGGCTTGTCTAAATGTTGTGCAGCAAACTTTAAATGAGCTTCAACATACTTTTTCTTCAGCAATGGTGTCTTGCATGGTGAGCGTGCATACAGGTCATGGCGGTTGAGTGCATTACTTATTGTTTTCTTTGAAACAATTGTACCTGCTAATTCCAGGTCTATCTGAAGCTTTCCACAAGTGACTCTTGGGCAACTCTTCTGATAATTATGTTCACTCCTCTGTTAGAAATCTTGCTAGGAGCACCTAATCGTGGCTGGTTTATGGTGAAAAGATGTTCTTTCCACTTCCAGATTATGGCAGGGGTGGATCCATAAAAAAATTGAGCGGGCTAGGCAAGTGAGCGGGGTGGTTGGACAGGCCAGCGAGTGGGCCTGCGGGTGAGCAGAGCAGGCAGACAGGCAGTCATGCCAGTAAGCGGGCTGGTGGGTGAACAGGAGGGCAGGATATCGAGCGGGTGAGTGAGCAGAGAGATGACATCGTCTCTCACTGCCTGCCCAGCATCACCGCAGTTCCGCCCTCACTGTGCAGCCACGGGGCAGCAGAGAGATTACATCATCTCTCACTGCCTGCCCTCACATGTGCTGAAAAGCTGGGGAGAGAAGTCTCTTTCTCTGCTGTCAATGTTGTTGCAGGATAGTGACAAGCTGTATCTGGTGGCAGGGAACGTGGCAAGTGACAATCCACATCTTGTGGCAGGCAACATGACAATTCGCATCTGGTGGCAGGTGACGTGGTAAGTGACAATCCGCATCTGGTGGCAGGTGGCGTGACAAGTGACACCAGATGTGACCAGAAGTGACAATCCGCATCTTGTGGCAGGTGACAATCTGCATCTGGTGGCAGGTGACATGGCAAGTGACAATCTGCGTCTGGTGGCAGGTGATGTGGCAAGTGACAATCTGCGTCTGGTGGCAGGTGATGTGGCAAGTGACAATCCACATCTGATGGCAGGCAATGTTGCAAGTAACAATCCGCATCTGGTGGGAGGCAACGTAGCAAGTGGCAAGCTGCATCTGGTGGCAGGCAATGGTGGCAAGTGACCATCCGCATCTGGTGGCAGGTTATGTGGCAAGTGACAAGCCGCATCTGAAGAAAGGTGATATGGCAAGTGACAAGCTGCAGGATACTTGGCAAGTGACAAGCTGCATCTGAAGGCAGATGACGTGGCAAGTGACAATTTGCATCTTGTGACATGGCAACTGACAATCCGCATCTGGTGGCAGGTGATATGGCAAGTGACAAGCCGCATCTGAAGGCAGGTGATGTGGCAAATGACAAGCCGCATCTGAAGGCAGGTTATGTGGCAAGTGACAAGCCGCATATGAAGGCAGGTGATGTGGCAAGTGACAAGCCGCTTCTGAAGGCAGGTGATGTGGCAAGTGACAAGCTTCATCTAAAGGCAGCTGAGGTGGCAAGTGACAAGCTGCATCTGAAGGCAGGTGACGTGGCAAGTGACAAGCCACATCTGGTGGCAGGCAATGTGGCAAGTGACAATCCGCATCTGGTGGCAGGTGACGTGGCAAGTGACAAGCTGCATCTGGTGGCAGGCAATGGTGGCAAGTGACAAGCTGCATCTGATGGCAGATGACGGTGGCAGTGCCCCTCCCAGGTTTAGACTCTGGATCAGCTACTGCATTATGGCCCCAACAGAGCTCACTGGAACATTCAGAAGTTTGGAAATACTTCTGCAACTAATACCATTAGTATGTTTTGCAACAATAGGGTTGCAAAGGTCTTGAGAGAGCTCTTTCCTTTTTCTTATCATTAGATGTTTCTTGTGTGACACCGTGGTAATAAGACACCTTTTTATAGTCCATCAGTTGAGACTGAACCAGCTGATATTAATTTTCACTGACAAGGGGCAGGATTGCTTTCTAATTACTGATGGATTTCAGCTGGTGTCTTGGCTTTTCATTACTTTTTGCACCTCCCTTTCTTCGTGTGTTCAATACTTCTTCCCTGTGTCAATCTATTTTACTACACATAAATTAATTTATAAACGCATTTTTTGTGGTTTATTTGTATGTATGGATTGTATAGGTTTTTATCGACAATCAATCAGCACAGAGAACAATAAGGCCCCTTTCACACTGGGGCGGGCAGGTGCGGTGGCGGTATAGCAGCGCGATTTTCAGCGCTGCTATACTGTCGTTCTTACCGCGGTATGCGGTCGCTAGGGGGGTTAATTTAACCCCCGATAGCGGCCGAAAAAGGGTTAATACCGCCCGCAAACCGCGGCTATTGCCGCGGTTTGCGGGCGGTATTACCGCGCTGTCCCATTGATTTCAATGGGAGACCGCGGTAAAGGAGCGGTGAACACACCGCTCCTTTACCGCTGTAAAGAAGCGGCTAGCAGGACTTTTGGAGCGGTCCTGCTAGCGCACCGCTTCAGTGTGAAAGCCTTCGGGCTTTCACATTGAAGGCACAGGGCAGGATTTTTTCATGCGGTATAACAGCGCTATTATTAGCGCTAAACCGCATGAAAAACGCCCCAGTGTGAAAGGGGCTTAAATAATAAGTGTATATGCTATTAGTAATAATAGCTTGCTGTCCCGCCAACCACTGGAAAAGTGATCTCACAACACCTCAAAAGAAATACAAAATATGTAAATCAGGGTAGCGCAGCAAAGCTCAACATTGAATCAAAGCAAATAAAATATATTACTAAAAGTCTCTGTAAAACAAATTCCTATGTGAAAAAGTTCAACAGTGTATCCCGTAACCAGTGTAAGAAAAATCCACAATCAGATTGCCTGCTCACCTCCGTGTAAAAGATAAAAAAGCCAATATCTCTTAACATCCAGATCAAACAGCTCCACTTCTTATCATTATGGATTAAAGCAGGCATGTCCAAAGTCTGGCTGTGGGCAAATCACAGCCCGCGTTACGGTTTTGAACGGCCCGCCTGGTTGTTTGGACATATATATCTTTTGTGGCCCCCAAAGATCTCCCAGCGCCGGGGCCACAAAAGATATATATGCTGGCTGCCTTGGAGGGGACAGGGAGGAGGAGTGTCGTACATACAGGTGGAGAATTTCCTGTTTATGGCGGCCTCTGTAATAGGGAGTCCCGTCTCCTGCGCTGCCATTGGACGACTGTTCTGTCCATCAAAGGAGGCGGGACTTTCTATTAAAGAGGCCGCCGTGTAAACAGGAGATTCTCCTGTAAGTAATCTTTGGCGCTCGTCCCGCCCCCTCCCTGTCCCCTTTAAGGCTGCAGATGGATGGGCATCAATCAGGCTGCACTGATGGCAATGGTGGGTGCTGCATTCCTGGCAATGGTGAGTGAATTCCTGGCAATGGTGGGTGCTGAATTCCTGGCAATGGTGGGTGCTGAATTCCTGGCAATGGTGGGTGCTGAATTCCTGGCAATGGTGGGTACATTCCTGGCAATGGTGGGGGCTGAATTCCTGGCAATGGTGGGGGCTGAATTCCTGTCAATGGTGGGTGCTGCATTCCTGGCAATGATGGGTGCTGCATTCCTGGCAATGGTGGGTGCTGCCAGGGCCGCCATCAGGAATTTTGGGGCCCCTTACACAGCTTCAGGCATGGGCCCCCTGGAGCAGGGGAGAAACGGGGGGCTGTCGCAAATTGAGAAGCGAGGGGGGTGCAACAACATGAGAAGCAGGGGGTTTGGGTGCTGACGAACACAAAAAAAACAGGAGAACAAAAAAAAAAAAAAGGGGGGTTGCCATCCAGGGCCCTGGGGACCTCCGGGCCTCTGGGGACCTCTGGGCCCCTTACAAAAAAAAAAAATATTATAAAAAAATTAATAATAATTATATAAAGAAAAAAAAAGGGAGGTTTCTATCCGGGGCCCTGGGGACCTCCGGGCCTCTGGGGACCTCTGGGCCCCTTACAAAAAAATTAATAAATAAAGTAAAAATTTAATAAAAAAATTAATAATAAAAATAATTATAAAAAAAAAGAAAAAAAAAGGGGGGTTGACATTCGGGGCCCTGGGTAACTCTGGGCCCCTGGGGACCTCTGGACCCCTTACACAAAAAAAAGGGGGCCATCCAGGCCCCTGGGGACCTCCGGGCCCCTTACAGGTGTACTGCCTGTACCCCCCTGATGGCGGCCCTGGGTGCTGCATTCCTCTCAATGGTGGGTGCTGAATTCCTGGCAATTGGGGGTGCTGCATTCCTTGGAATGGTGGGTCTGCAGATGGGCACTTGTGAGGCTGCAGATGGGCACTGACCCTTATTTTGCTTCACAGTTCTTTATTTAAAATGTTAGTTTTTTTTCCTGAAAATTCCCTCTTAAAGTGAAGGTGCGTGTTATACATCAATAAATACGGTATATCCAAATAACATGCCCAAGATCATCTCTTTACTCACACACAGCCACAAAGTCAAGAGAATTTTTGTTGGGCAGTGTAATAGTGCTCGAACAAACACAGTTAGCCCAAATTTTAATGGTTCAAAGAATGTCAGGCAAAATGGTCGGCCCTCATGCATGTTCACTTAATTAAATCTGGCCCTCTTTGAAAAAAGTCTGGACACCCCTGGGTTAAAGGATCTCCCCCTCTTCTCACTCCACATGGAAACAGGAAGCAGCAGGTCTCACCGATAACAAATGGCTCCAATCCTTATCTCACGTTGTATGCAGTAAATAATCCGATGCTCACAACTCTTAGATCAAGGATGTAACAAGCATATAACACGATACAGCTCACCACCTCGCCAGGTGAGACTCAGATGCATGTCACAATGCTCCACTCCACCTACTGTACACGTGTATCGCAAAGTTTCAGAACTTTTTCAACCTTTAATGTGACCTATAAACTA
Organism: Rana muscosa; assembly: GCA_029206835.1. Taxonomy (NCBI): domain Eukaryota; kingdom Metazoa; phylum Chordata; class Amphibia; order Anura; family Ranidae; genus Rana; species Rana muscosa. Next base: position 499,431,327 of record CM055116.1, on the reverse strand, counting down.
GGGTGACCAGACATCCCCCGGTTTCCGGGGACAGTCCCTGGATTGAGGACACTGTCCCTGGACCAAGTCTGTCCCCAGTTTTGTCCCCGGATTGGATTTGAACAGGGGCTGGGGCAATTTCAAAGACAGTCAGTGCAGAATAAAAAAATAAAAAAATCTGAATTACACACCCCTTCTCCGCCGCGCCTACTAGCTTACGGAGTGTATTTTTTTCCATTATCTGTGCCTCTTTCTGATGATTATGTGCTGGTCGGAGGGGAGGGAAAATTTCTTCAGTTTCGGGTGCGTGCCCATTCAGCTCCGCTCACATGTTCTTCTGCCTTGGCTCACGTCCCGGCCAGCCACCTGCCTGCTTATCTCCTTGCCTTCCCTGGTAGAGTGATCTTCCTACACTCCCCACCCAGTAGTAGCCGGGGCCCGGAGAGTGAGACTTGACAGGCTGTGAGGCGGGCGGCGGCGACGGGCAGAGAGTTGCTGTTTGCCGCCATTACTAGTAAAAAAAAAATATGTCCCCGGGTTTCATTTTAAAAATCTGGTCACCTTACTATAAACTGTACAACTCAATTGAACAACAAACTGAAATCTTTTAGGTGGAGGGAAGTAAAAATAAAAAAATAAAATAATATGGTTGCATAAGTGTGCACACCCTTACCCTTACACCCTACCGGGCACAAAAACCCCCTTCCTGCCCAAGCCATTTTTCAGCTTTCAGCGCTGTCACACTTTGAATGACAATTGCGCGGTCGTGCGAAGTGGCTCCCAAACGAAATTTGCGTCCTTTTTTTCCCACAAATAGAACTTTCTTTTGGTGGTATTTTATCACCTCCTGCGGTTTTTATTTTTTGCGCTATAAACAAAAGAAGAGCGTCAAGTTTGAAAAAAAAACACAATATTTTTTACTTTTTGCTATAATAAATATCCATTTAAAAAAACAAAAAACAAAAATTTTCCTCAGTTTAGGCCGAAACGTATTCTTCTACATATTTTTGGTAAAAAAAAATCGCAATAAGCGTATATTGATTGGTTTGCGCAAAAGTTATATCAGATACAAAATAGGGGATATATTTATAGCATTTTTTTTTTTTTACTAGTAATGGCGGCGATCTGCGATTTTTATCGTGACTGCGATATTGCGGCGGATACATCGGACACTTTTGACACATTTTTGGGACCATTCACATTTATACAGCGATCCCTGCTATAAAAATGCATTGATTACTGTATAAATGTGACTGGCAGGGAAGGGGTTAACACTAGGGGGCGAGGAAGGGGTTAAATGTGTTTCCTAGATGTGTTCTAACTGTGGGGGGAGGGGACTGACTGGGGGAGGTAACCGATGGTTGTCCCTATGTACAAGGGACACACCATCTGTCTCCTCTCCCTGACAGGACGTGGATCTGCGCGGCCCCTAGTGGATTTTAAAGGCGCAACGTCATATGACGTCCGCCCAGGATAACAGTGTCTTCCTGCCGCCGTCAATTGACAGCGGCCGGTTGACAACTGGTTAAACTAATACTTTGTTGAAGCACCTTTTCATTTTATTACAGCTCAGTCTTTTTGGGTTTGCGTCCATCACCATGGCACATCTTGACACTCTTCTTTGCAAAAACACTCCAAATCTGTCAGGTTGCGAGGGCAGATTTTCAATTAGATTCATGCCTGGCTCTGGCTGGGCCAACCCAAAACTTTAACCTCCCTAGCGGTATTCCCGAGTCTGGCTCGGGGTAAGATTTCCGTACCAAAAGGGGTAACCCTGAGCCAGACTCGGGCTACATCGCAGGATACAGGGAAAGTTACTTACCTTGTCCCCTGGATCCTGCGATGTCTCCCCGCTGTGTGTGCGAGCTGTCTCCTCGCTCGATTCACACAGTACCCGAGTGCCACCGAGCTCCGTTCCCTGCGACGTTGCAGCGCATGGGGGCGGAGATCAGCGCCAAATTCAAAAAAGTAAAAACACAATACACATACAGTACACTGTAATTTTACAGATTACAGTACTGTATAAAAAAATTAAACATCCCCTTTGTCCCTAGTGGTCTATCCAGTGCCCTGCATGCACTTTTATATTATAAATACATTTTTTTCTGCCTGGAATTTGGAGATTGTCCATAGCAACCAAAAAGTGTCACTTTATGTCAAAAGTGGTTTTAGACCAGCTAGAAAAGAGCGATAATAAATTAGAATCACTTGCAGAATTGAGCGATAGTGATTTGTGGGGAAATTCATCATCAAACACTAAATATAATGACAGCGACAATTCTGCAACTGAGCAAATTTCAGTGTTTTTGATTTGATTACATTATTGAATAATTTTTATTATTATTATTATATTATTATTTGTTATAATTATTTATTATATTATAATTTATGATTTTGTGTTTCAAACTTTATCACACCCGGGATGTCTACTAGACTCTGGTTTGGACAGATTTAACTGAGTTATTCCTAAGAATTGCAGGCCTACAATATAAAATGCCAAATTTCCATGCAAAATAATTGTACCGCTTTCAGCACCTAAAATCTGACAGAATCATACCGCCAGGGAGGTTAAAGGGGTTCTAAAGGTAATTTTTTATTTAGATTTTTTAAATAACAAACCTGTTATACTTACCTTCACTGTGCAGCTCGTTTTGCACAGAGTGGCCCCGAACCTGGTCTTCTGGGGTCCCTCAGCGGCTGTCTCGGCTCCTCCCCGCAAGAATTCACCACCTTCATGCGAGCGAGCTCGCATGGTGGTAAGTTCTTGCGGGCACGCTCCAGTGATACAGCAGGCGGCTATAGCTGCTCACTGTATCACTCAGCCCCACCCCCCGGAGCGCCGCGTCATTGGATGTGATTGACAGCAGTGCGAGCCAATGGCTGTGCTGCTTTCAATCAACCAATGAATGAGCCGAGAAGCCAGCGCGTTCACTGCGCGGGACTTTTGAGGGGTCAGGTAAGTAAACGGGGGGGCTGGCGGGCCGCTAATCCTCAGATGTTTTTTCACCTTAATGCATAGAATGCAATTAAGGTGAAAAAATGTGTACCTTTACAACCCCTTTAATCTTTTTCTGGTAAAGCCATTCCTTTGTTAATTTGGATGTATGCTTTGGGTCGTTGTCATGCTGAAAGATGAAGTTCCTCTTCATGTTCAGTTTTCTAGCAGAAGCCTGGAGGTTTTGTTCCAATATTGACTGGTATTTGGAACTGTTCATAATTCCCTCTACCTTGACTAATGCTCCTGTTCCATCTAAAGAAAAACAGCCCCAAAGCATGATGCTGCCACCACCATGCTTCACTGTGGGTATGGTGTTCTTTTGGTGATGGGCAGTGTTGTTTTTGCGCCAATCATATCTTGGTTTCTTTAGACCATAACACATTTTCCCACATGCTTTTGGGAGACTTCAGATGTGTTTTTGCAAAATTTAGCTGGGCTTGGATGTTTTTCTTAAGAAAAGGGGGCTAAGGGGCATAAGAAGACCCAAAGGAAGAAGTAATTGAGTGGCTGTGCAACCGCTTGATAAAATGTATTTACCTATTGGCACATTGGCTGTGGTTCCCCATGGTTCTCCAATCTCCTCTGCTTAAGCTGAGCTGGGATGTGTTGAAGTGTATCAGTGAAAGCAGAGGAGAGCAGAATGCAATTAACACATCACTGCTGTCCTCTGCTGTCACCGTTTAATCCTTTCAGCAAGGAATAGTGGTAGGCGGATGAGTTTACAGTTTGTTAAGGTATATATGGATTATGCAGAATCTTACAACCTGTTAGCATATAAGAGAGCAATACAGAAGGTGCAGGATTTAATAAAACCCTTTAGAGAATAAAATTGTAATAGATTTCTCTGAATTGAAATTACTGGTATTTGTCCCTATACTATTGGAATTAAGGGATTGGGATTAAGGTTCACATATAGAAGGCACATTGTAAAGGGAGGGGGTGGGGGGGGAGTAAAACCTTTAGCTTGCCTTGGGGCCATGCATGGTCTTAATCTGGCTCTGGATAGCTTCATTGCAACACAGGGAAACTTAGGTACACAGATCAATCAATAAAAGGCATGCAGTGCAGTGGTCAGGAGTAGGTAGTACATAATACAGCAAGTGGCGTACAAGGGCCATGAGTATGTAAAATATAGTGACTCTTAAGCCCCATACACAGGGTCGGACATTTTGACAACAAACTTCTAAATTTCCAGGTTTTCAAAAAAATCTGACCGTGTGTACGCTCCATCGGACAAACTTTTCGGTTTTCATCGGACAAATGTTCGTTCTGCAAACGGACGAACTTTTCGGCAACAAAAGTCATACAGTGCAAAGTCCTGCCGTGTGTACAGAAATCCATCGGACTTTAGTCCAAAGTACAAACGCATGCTCAGAACCAATGTTAAAATCAACCAACAATAGCAGAAGTTGACCAAAGGGTGGCGGTAAAAAGCAGAAAAGAGCAGAAAGACCACGTGATTTTGGGAAAGTTTGCTGAAAAAGTCCTGCCGTGTGTATGCATACCAAGTTCACGGCCAACGCTCTTCAAACAAAAATCCACGGAAAAGTTTGTTTGAAGTCCGACCGTGTGTATGAGGCTTTATATTGCTGGTCGAATGGATGAAAAATGTTTTAGCATTGTTCACCAGTGGAAAGTAAAATGCCAGTGTCATGATCATGAGAGAAAAAATACCCCACATTTAGTGGTGGTAAAAAATGTTCCAGTTCCATGAATATATTGTAATCTATTATTTTTTAATTTGCTTTATTTATGCTCAGCCTGGTGTTACCACATTATATTGATGTCCATCTGAGTTCCAAACCAATGCTTATACTCCTTTGCTTTTTTCCCTACCAGCTACAAATTTGTAATAGGTAACCAGTTTAATGACAGTGTAATAACATACTATTGCTGATTTTATGTATCTACATGATATACTCTGTTTTATATCTTTTTTTTTACTTCTAATGTATTTTGGTTGTATTTTGACCTTCCAAATACATCGTTTGTAAACAGTAAAAAATGCTCCAGTGTCATTGGACAGTGAGTGCAAAAAATGCCTTTTTGGTGTTGGTTAGGGATGAGCCGAACACCCCCCGGTTCGGTTCGCACCAGAACCTGCGAACGGACTGAAAGTTTGCGCGAACTTTAGAACCCCATTAAAGTCTATGGGACTCAAACATTTGAAATCAAAAGTGCTAATTATAAAGGCTAATATGCAAGTTATTGTCCTAAAGAGGGTTTGGGGACCCGGGACCTGCCCCAAGGGACATGTATCAATGCAAAAAAAAGTTTTAAAAACAACAGTTTTTTCGGGAGCAGTGATTTTAATGATGCTTAAAGTGAAAAAAAAAGTGAAATATTCCTTTAAATATCGTAGCTGGGGGTGTCTATAGTATGCCTGTGAAGTGGCACGCGTTTCCCGTGTTTAGAACTGTCCCTGCACAAAATTACATTTCTAAAGGAAAAAAAGTCATTTTAAACTGCTTGGGGCTTTCATGTAATGTCTGGTCCCGGCAATATGGATGAAAATCATAGAGAAAAATGGCATGGGTCCCCCCCCCCAGCCCATTACCAGTCCCTTTGGGTCTTGTATGGATATTAAGGGGAATCCCGCACTCAAATTAAAAAAAGGAAAGGCGAGGGGCCCCCAGGCCCTATATACTCTGAACAGCAGTATACAGGCGGTGCAAACAAGACAGGGACTGTAGGTTGATTGTTACGTAGAATCTGTTTGTAATTTTGAACTGGTACATTTTTAAAGTGTAGCTCCAGCCAAAAAATCTATTTTTAAGCATTTCGGAAAACTTAGGGAAGGGTTATCAGCCCTGTAACATTTGTTTTGCTGTCTGTGCACCTGTTCAGAACATTTCACCTCACTTTCCGTCCCAATGACAAATGTTTTTTGAAAATTTTGGGTTTTTAGTGAAACAAGGATTGGTGATAAAGCATCAGTGGAGAGGAGACACCTATTTCCCATATTAACTGCTACAGGAGAGAATTTCCCTTCCTAGGGGTAGATTTCCTCTCACTTCCTGTTGTCTCCTTCCATTTGAAAGTAGGAGTCGTTTGTAAGTTAGATGTTTGAAAGTAGGGGCCTGCCGTATATACTCTGCAGAAATTTGGCCCTTAGGTGTTGGTGTTGCCACAACACTGTAAGCCCTCACAGTTACTCTTGGTGGGCGCTGGAACGCCCTGCTGTGAACTATTATATCAAGAATTGTAATTACATGCCATTGTTAAGCAGTGGTAGGAAAAATTGGGCCTTTGGTGGTGGGGGTAGTGGTGCTGGTGCCACAACACTGTAAGCCCTCATAGTTACTCTTGGTGGGCGCAGGAATGAGCCCTGCTGTGAAATATTAGATCAAGAATTGTAATTACATGCCCCTGTTGAACAGGGGCATAAAAATTGGGCCTTAGGCACTGGTGCCACAACACTGCAACCCCTCACAGATACTCTAGTTGGAGCGCAGGAATGAGCCTTGCTGCAAAGTATTGCATCAAATTGTAATTACACGCCCCTGTTAAACAGGGGCTGAAAAATTGGGCCTTAGCCACTGGTGACGGTGCCCATAACCAAAAATGTTCTTACAAGCTATCAGCATGATCATTGAGGAGGAAGAAGATAGTCACTCAGCATAACAGGATAGTCACTCAGCATCAGCATAGGCAGTCTTGAAGGGATCTAACATTTCCAAAAAAATTATTTGGTTACATCAGCATCAGGTGCTTGGTAGCTGGTGGTGATCCAAGACTGATTCATTTTTATGAAGGTCAGTCGATCGACCGAGTCGGTGGACAGGCTCACCCTGTGATCGGTTACAAAGCCTCCAGCAGCACTGAATGTGCATTCCAAAAGAACGCTGGATGCAGGACAGGCCAGTAGCTTAATTGCATACTGTGCAAGCTCTGGCCAGTGATCCATCCTCAAGACCCAGTAACCTAGAGGATTTTCGGTGGGAAAGGTGTTCAAGTCTGATCTTGCCCCTAGGTATTCCTGCACCATGTAAACCAGACGCTGGCGATGGTTGCTGGAACCAATCATACCTTGGGCCTGCGGACTAAGAAATTGTCTGAACGCATCGGTCAGACGGCCACCTTCTCCACCGCTCCTTCTTTGACTGACCGAAGCCTCAGCAACACGTTGTCCAGGACCAGGTATTTGTAACCTCCCAGTCTCTGGGAACGCGTTGCACAGACCTTTCTGCAAGGCCTCCCGAAGATGTTTCATCCTCTGCTCCCTCTGCGATGGCAAGATAAGGTCCGCAACCTTACCCTTGTAACGTGGATCAAGGAGGGTTGCCAGCCAGTAATGATCCCTCTCCTTGATAGCACGAATACGAGGATCCTTCCGCAGGCTTTGCAGGATCAGGGAGGCCATGCAGCGTAGGTTTGCTGAGGCATTTGGTCCGGAGTCCTCTGGGTCACTCAGGACGACATGATCCGCAGCCACCTCCTCCCAGCCACATACAAGTCCATGGGTGTCTTGGGACTGTAATTGATCCCTTGAAGACTGCTGCTGATGCTGAGTGCTAGTCTCCACCTCCATGCTGACACAATCCTCCTCCTCCTCCTCCTCGTCCTCTTCCTGTGTGATAGGCGGGCCAGCAGGAACACTGTCTGGATTAAGGGGGCCTTGAGAGGTAAGGAAGTCCTCCTCTTTCTCCCTCTGTTCTGCCTCAAGTGCCCTGTCCATTATTCCACACAGCGTGCGCTCCAACAGGTGGACAAGAGGGACAGTGTCACTGATGCATGCACTGTCACTGCTCACCATCCTCGTGGCCTCCTCAAATGGTGACAGGACAGTGCATGCATCCCTGATCATGGCCCACTGGCGTGGGGAAAAAAAAACAAGCTCCCCTGGTTCCGAGGACAAAGCACAGGAAGAGGCTGTGGAGGAAGAAGAATAGGAGGGGGTGGAGGAGAGAGGTGTGTCAGAATCACCAGTAGTAGCATTTTGGAGGCGTGGTGGTGTAACAACCTCCAACACTACTACACCTTGTCCTGCATCCTTCCCAGCTGCCATCAGAGTCACCCAATGTGCCGTGAAAGATAGGCAATGTCCCTGTCCATGCCTGCTGGACCATGAGTCAGCGGTAATATGCACCTTACCGCTGACCGCCCTGTCCAGCGAGGCCAAGACATTGCCTTCCACATGCCGGTAGAACCGCCTTCCGTGAGAAAAAGTGGCGTTTGGGAACCTGCCACTGAGGAACCGCACATTCCACAAATTCACGGAAGGGGGCAGAGTCTACCAACTGAAAAGGCAGAAGTTGAAGTGCTAGCAATTTAGCCAAGCTAGCATTCAACCGCTGGGCATGTGGATGGCTGGGAGCGAACTTCTTTCAGTGGTGCAGCAGCTGGGGCAGGGAAATTTGCCTGGTACAATCTGACGTTGGTGTACTGATAGCAGATTGCCCGCAAGTACTTGGCTGTGACACACCTAATTCTACACCTTCATTTCTCTCAGTGCAGGTTTCAGAGAGGACTGAAGGTATAGTGGGGTTGGAGATCCCAGCTGATGAGGAGCAAGGAGAGGTCCGCTTTGTTCTTTGGTGTGGGTCTTTTATGTGTGCTTGCCAACGAACTGCATGGCAGGTCGACATATGTCTGATCAAGCATGTGGTGCCCAAGCGGGTGATGTTTTGGCCACACGAGATACGCCTGAGACATATGTTGCAAATAGCAGTGCTGCGATCTGATGCACTCGTCTCAAAAAAAGGCCCACACCAAAGAACTTTTGGAATAACGTGCAGAGACAGCAGCGCCCTGCACATGCGGAGCTCTGCGGTGTGATGCAGTCAGTGTGCTGCCCTTAAGCTGGCTCCTGGAGGGCATCCCGCCTCGTTGGAGATGTACCTCCTCCTCTCTCCTATCAGGCACCCACGTGGAGTCAGTGACCTCATCATCCCCTCCCTCCTCATCACTGGAGCAAGCCTGGCAGTATGCTGCAGCTGGGGGAACATGACTGCCAGATTGCTGTCCTTGTTGGGCACCCCCTCTCTCTGGGCTCATGTTACTACCCCCTCTCTCTGGGCTAATGTTACTGCCTTCCTCTAGCTGGGTTCCATCATCGGAGCCTTCAAAACGCTGGGCATCCTCCTGGAGCATGTACCCAACACTGTGGTCAAACAGTTCGGGGGACTCCTCAGGAGGACATGGTGGGGCTAGGGAAGGAGTGACTGATGCCATTGAGCCGAGGGAAGAGGCCGCGTTGGTAGCTTCTTTGCCAGACAAAGTACCCTGAGCCTGGGTGAGAGAGGATGAGGAGGATGAGGATGGTTGGGTCATCCACTCTACCAAGTCTTCGGCATGTTGTGGCTCAACATGGCCAGTTGCCGAAAAGAAGGACAAGCGTGTGATGAGGATGCACCATGTCCACAACCAGCACTGTTGCCTCTAGACACAGAGCCTGCTTGCCCTCTTTTATTGGCTCGTGACTGTCTGCCTCTCCTTGTTTGCCTTCCAGACATACTAATGGCCTGCAGTGAGATGTAGCTGCACAAAGATGGGATGTGTGTGTGTGTATATATATATATATATATATATATACTGATTACACTGCCGCTAGCAGAATCAACTGCCTGCTGTGGTATTAGTATGAGAACACCACCAATTGTATTCAGGTACCTTTAGGTGCACGCTGTGCAAATGACATAGTACACTAAATGAAAATAATGCAGCTCCCTGCTTGTGGTATTAGTATGAGAACAGTGACCACCACCAATTGTTTTCAGGTACCTTTAGGTGCACGCTGTGCAAAGGACACAGTACACTAAAGGAAAATAATGCAGCTTCCTGCTTGTGGTATTAGTATGAGAACACCACCAATTGTATTCAGGTACCTTTAGGTGCACGCTGTGCAAAGGACACAGTACACTAAGTGAAAATAAAGCAGCCCCCTGCCTGTGGTATTAGTATGAGAACACCACCAATTGTTTTCAGGTACCTTTAGGTGCACGCTGTGCAAAGGACACAGTACACTAAATGAAAAAAATGCAGCTCCCTGCCTGTGGTATTAGTATGAGAACACAACCAATTGCATTCAGGTACCTTTAGGTGCACGCTGTGCAAAGGACACAGTACACTAAGTGAAAATAAAGCAGCTATCACAATCACCTGCCTGCCTGTCAGTAGGAATGAGCTTCGTGTTCGAGTCGAACACACGTTCGACTCGAACATCGGCTGTTCGATCGTTCGACGAAGATCGAACGTTATGGGCCGTTCGCGCCAAATTCGAGTGACGCGAACGGCCCACAATACACTGCGCCATCGCAGTGCAATCCCGGCGCTGTGTTTGGCCAAGCATGCACTGTGACCCCGCATGCTTGGCCAATCACAGCGCCGGTAGCGAGGAGAGCCATAATTGGCCACAGGCAGGATGCCTGTGGCCAATCATAGCTCAGGGGGGTTTAGTACACGCCCCACACTATAAAAGGCTGCCAGCGCGGCGGCCTTGTGCAGTGTGTTCTGGCGTGCAGGGAAAGAGCTACATAGGAAGGGACAGTGTGTTCTACGTTGCGTTCTTTTCTTAGGCATCTGCGGGAGTTGCTGTTCATTGCTGTTCTCTAAGCTAGATAGGCAGGCAGGGACAGTGTGTTCTTTTCTCAGGCATCTGTAGCAGTTAGTGGGTGTTGTGTGCCCCAGCACAGTATACACCTGTATATAACCGTCATTGCTGTTCTCTAAGCTAGATAGGCAGGAAGGGACAGTGTGTTCTTTTCTCAGGCATCTGCAGGAGTTGCTGTTCATTGCTGTTCTCTAAGCTAGATAGGCAGGCAGGGACAGTGTGTTCTTTTCTCAGGCATCTGCAGGAGTTGCTGTTCATTGCTGTTCTCTAAGCTAGATAGGCAGGCAGGGACAGTGTCTTCTTTTCTCAGGCATCTGCAGCAGTTAGTGGGTGTTGTGTGCCCCAGCACAGTATACACCTGTATATACCCGTCATTGCTGTTCTCTAAGCTAGATAGGCAGGCAGGGACAGTGTGTTCTTTTCTCAGGCATCTGCAGGAGTTGCTGTTCATTGCTGTTCTCTAAGCTAGATAGGCAGGCAGGGACAGTGTGTTCTTTTCTCAGGCATCTGCAGGAGTTGCTGTTTATTGCTGTTCTCTAAGCTAGATAGGCAGGCAGGGACAGTGTGTTCTTTTCTCAGGCTTCTGCAGCAGTTAGTGGGTGTTGTGTGCCCCAGCACAGTATACACCTGTATATACCCGTCATTGCTGTTCTCTAATAAAGGCATCTGCTGGAGTTAGTGGGTGTTGTGTGCCCTAGTACAGTATACACCTGTATATACCCGTCATTGCTGTTCTCTAATAAAGGCATCTGCTGGAGTTAGTTGGTGTTGTGTGCCCTAGTACAGTATACACCTGTATATACCCGTCATTGCTGTTCTCTAATAAAGGCATCTGCTGGAGTTAGTGGGTGTTGTGTGCCCTAGTACAGTATACACCTGTATATACCCATTATTGCTGTTCTCTAATAAAGGCATCTGCTGGAGTTAGTGGGTGTTGTGTGCCCTAGTACAGTATACACCTGTATATACCCATCATTGCTGTTCTCTAATAAAGGCATCTGCTGGAGTTAGTGGGTGTTGTGTGCCCTAGTACAGTATACACCTGTATATACCCGTCATTACTGTTCTCTAATAAAGGCATCTGCTGGAGTTAGTGGGTGTTGTGTGCCCTAGTACAGTATACACCTGTATATACCCATCATTGCTGTTCTCTAATAAAGGCATCTGCTGGAGTTAGTGGGTGTTGTGTGCCCAAGTACAGTATACACTTGTATATACCCATCATTGCTGTTCTCTAATAAAGGCATCTGCTGGAGTTAGTGGCTGTCGTGTGCCCTAGTACAGTATACACCTGTATATACCCGTCATTGCTGTTCTCTAATACAGGCATCTGCAGGAGTTAGTGGGTGTTGTGTGCCCTAGTACAGTATACACCTGTATATACCCGTCATTGCTGTTCTCTAATAAAGGCATTTGCTGGAGTTAGTGGGTGTTGTGTGCCCTAGTACAGTATATGTTACCGGCCTCAAAATGTGAATTAAGAGAGCCGATAATTGTAGACGTGATGAGATAAGGTGATCAGCTTGGCGTGGACTGCAAAGAATCACACAAACAGCATGAGACAAGACCACTGGGTTTTATGGCTGGAGATAGTTTGACTTTTACATAACAATACATCTTTTACATTTTTATAATCACATGTTTATAACTATTAATAATATATAATACAGATTTTAACTGAAGCATTTTAAAACGTAGTTACACAAAAAACATTGTTATATTTTAATAACATATATATTCCTGTTATTCCGTGTCATAGATGATGATGTACACTTTAACTGTGCAATACTCATATTGCCAATGCCATGCTTTAATACAAACATTATTTCAGTAGTTCTCTTTTTTAACCACTAGATGGTGCACCTGAAGCAATGCATAAGCTTTACATATAGGTTTTTCCTTAAGAATATCAGTTTTCAACATGTGCTTTTCTAACTTTATGGAACTTGTATAAACCAGGTTTCAATATTCCTATTTAGAACGGTTTAGTGCATCTAATAGACCTTTATTCTGACTAATGCAGTATTTTCATGTTTTTATGCCCTTTTCACTTGTTTCTCACACATGCTGTTCTAAACTTCTAATATCAGTAAAACTATAGAATACAGTCTGCTGGAACTTTCCCTGCATCTGCTCCAGATGTTTAAGAATCTTTCTATTATAGTTTAATGCAGATTAGGAACGATTTAGAGTACATACCTGCAAAGAATCACACAAACAGCATGAGACAAGACCACTGGGTTTTATGGCTGGAGATAGTTTGACTCCAGTCACATGGTGGGTGGCCTTATATAAACTCTGTTTGTGTACCTTCTCTGCCATCTACTGGTTCTTGATAGAATAGCAGGAAGGTATTTCTTTGCTAGAAATAAAATAAAATAAATGAATATGTACTTTACTTTGGGGTGTCTGTTTTGTGACCATATAAACCCCAGTCCGTCACACTCTCCCCTCCTTCAGTTAATGGCTCCCGACATTAAACTCAATTGTTCTCTGAACACTGTTTAGTGATTTAAGTAACCCAGATAGGTACATGTTGCCACCAAGGAGCTATGTTAACTACCTGGCATGTCATGGGAGTAGCTAGCATTGTAGGAGTTTGTACGGTGTGAATCTGACTTGGTATGTATCTTGGCTGACCTAGTGTGTCATATGTAAAGATCTCTTTAGGCTTAGCTTGTCTGGTAGATCTTCTGACAGGAGTTGAGTCATCTCCATCAACATCATTCTTCATTTGCATATCTTGGCTCACAGGTAAGTCTTGACTTAATGAGGGTAATTCTGCAGTGTCTAGTTCCACCATGTCTGTAGCCCAGATTTGGTCGCCAACTAATGTTCCATCATTTTGTTCTTGTTCAAGATTGGGTGTGGTAGTTGTAGGATAGAACTCTTCAGCAGAAACTCTTAAAGGGATTTTCTGTACGTTTTGAGAGTTTTGTTGAGACACAACACAATCATGACTTTCTGTAGTCTCTGGTATATAAGTGTAGCGGGGTGTTCCCCTTTAATGCAGAGAGACAAGAAGTTCCAGGTGAGAGGTGAGTCAGGAGGAAGTAAAGAGACATTATGGAAGTGAAAGCAGAGGAGAGAGAGAGACTACATCTCCCAGTACATCTTGCAGCACCCAGGGTGCATTGCTCCAGAACAGAGACTGCTGGGGCAGACTTTATAAAGGGGAGGCGGAGTTTTGGTCGCTCTCTTTGGACCCCCCCTCTCCTAGCAAGAGGATGTCTGTGCTGAACTGCTGTGTGCACAAGGCCTGAAGCCCGGGTCGTGTGCTCCTTTCCAAAGAGCCCTCTGCCAGCCTAGCAGAGCCTTAGAGACATCTAATCCTCCTTGCTGCAGTACACCAGAAGGATTGAAGACTTGGATGTCGGTGGATTCCTGTTCCTAGACGAATCGATGGAGGAAACGGACTTGGACTTGTCCAGGTGGTGAGAGCTGTTTAAAGACAGATACTTTATCTTTACTATTCGTTGGGATTACAAAGTTGTTCTTCAAGTGCACCACCGAGAGATTGCTAGCGAATATTGTTTCACTGAACTTCCATTTAGATCAGTCAGGCCTGACTGCATAGGTAGACATTGCTGGGTGTTAGTCTACCCATGAGGGGAAGTAGCTGTAAAAGGGCAGCGCTAGAGTTGCATAGCAATACTTTATTATTCTGATTGCTCTGTTTATCTTTATTACTGTTTATTGCAGGGATCTGCAACTTGTTATACTGTTGTTTATTACTTGCCCATTAGCCTCAGTAAAATATCTGGGTAAAGTACATTTGGTGTCAGTTCCGCTTACTTTAATAGGAGTTTTAAAGTATATTCTGTGTATGTTTGTTATAGGACTGTGTCACCAACAGTTGCGATCACGCGGTCCTATCTCTCTATCACCAGCTGTGCCACGGGAGGTTAGAGCCGATTGCCGGGGGTTGACAGCGGTGCACTGCAGGGCCCAAATCAATATCAGCGGCTCTCTTAACTGGGGGTAGCGCTACACGTGGGGGCTCGAGTCCGGGATCCTTGTACGTTGCATGCTGCAATCAAGCCGGTCAGAAGTACCAGCATGGACCCGCTGGCAATGTCACAGTGGTGCGCAGCGATTGGCGCCGATCCAACCGCGGCGGTAGTCATTGTACTCCCGGGGGAAATATGGAAGGAAGAGGAGATAAAACAGCTCGTATTGTTACTGTCTCCGAGCCACAAAGCATGGGTGATGGATTTTAGGCCAGATCCAGTGATCTCGTTTACATACGCACTGGTAGAATGGAAAAACGAAATCCCAGAGCATTTTAAAAGTCAGAGTATACAAGCCATAGATAATCAGATCTATCACTTGATACATACGCTGCCAGTGAAGGAAGAATGCTTTCAGACACCAAAGCCATCACTCCCACAATTATCTCCACCACTATCCCCTAAAGCAGAAAAGCTTAAGGAACTATTAAGCCCGGGATCACCGCTGGCCGCTATAGGGCCTGAATTGTTGAATGCTCTAGGAGACCTTGTAATTAAGTGCCAGAAAAGCAGTACGGTGCATGTGGAGGCCGGTTACCGGAAGCTTAGCACCTTCTCAGGGAAGCTCCCCGTCCCTGCGGGGGAGGAAGATTTTGACACTTGGGTGGAACAGGCATTGCAGGCAGTAGAAGCATGGGAGGTGCCTGAGGCACAGAAGAGACAGCGAGTCTTAGAAAGTCTGAAAGGTGCCGCGGCAGAAGCGGTGAAGAGCTTCCGGTTTGGAAATGAAAACTGTACAGCTCAAGATTGCCTGGCCATGCTGCAGGAAGAGTTTGGTCAGCTGGAGAAGGTGTCAGAGATGATTTATCAAATTGAACACACTCTCCAGCAGCCGAATGAGAAACTGTCAGAATATGTTAGAAGGCTGAACAGGCAGTTATGCAAGATTGTACTGAAGAAGGGAATGCTGCCCAAAGATGCAGATGAAGCACGCATGAAGCAGATCATGAGGGGAGCGCGGCGCTCAGACCCGGTCTGGCTGCACCTGAAAACCTCAGGAGGAGGAATGTCACTAACCTACTCTGATCTAATAAAAATTATTAGGGAGGAAGAGGCGCTGCAGGAAGATCAGCAGGTGGCGAATGTCACACCTGTACCAGTGTTGGTCCATTCGGTCAAGAGCCCAGAAAGAGATGCGGAGGTTGACACTCTGAAATCGCAAATGGCCCAAGTGTTGGAGATGCTGACCTCTTTGATGGAGAAAGATCAGAGAAGACGAGAGAAACCAAGCCCAAGAAAGGAGTTGTTCCCGAACACCTCAGCACCGGCCTCCCTACAGGACCGAGAAGAGGTGATTTGCTATAACTGCGGAGGGAGTGGCCACTTTGCTAACGTATGCTCCAGCCCAAAGAAGAAGAGAACAGATAATTGCAAGCCGGCGGGAAACTCCAAAGGGCCCCGGTGAAGGAGTCAACCGGGTGCCCATCATCTTCAGTGCGCTCCAAACTAAAAAAAAAGGCCAAGAATGGAGGAGACAAAACTCCTAGGAGGAGGTATAGTACACCCCCACCAAGATGTACCCCAGAGGGAGGGGGCAAGACCCCTCAGTGGAAGTACAGCACCCCAAAGAAGGAACATCCACCTAAAAGGAACAATAACATCCCTCAGCGGGTTTGTGCCCCCATTGAGAGGGAGAAAGTCAATGCATGCCAGGCTCAGGAAAAATTAAAGTCCAAAAGGAGCAGAGCAAGGGTCGAAAGCCAAAAAAAAGAGGTGACCCCAGTCCGGCCATACCCAAAGGAACTGGTGGGCCCGTCTCCTACTGTGCCCATTCAAGTGGAAGGAGTCTATACTAAAGCTCTTTTGGACACCGGAGCACAGGTGACTTTACTATACCGGGACTTCTATGATAGGCACTTGAGTCATCTGCCTATCCAGAAGATAGAAGAGCTGGAGATATGGGGACTTGGAACCCAGAGTTTCCCTTATGATGGGTACCTGCCCATAAAGATGACTTTCGACCCATCCGTGGCTGGGAAGGCTGAAGTGTTTGACACCCTGGCAGTTGTGTGTCCCCGGCCGCCTGGAGCCAGCAAGATTTCCCTGATCATTGGGACAAACACGGATCTAGTCAGGAGACTCCTGACCCCTCTAGTGAAAGAGAGAAACCATTCAGCCACCAAAATCCATCCCATGCTAAAGACGGCCTACCAACGACTGGTCTTAGAGCAGAAGACCCCGGGAGAGGGGATAGGGAAGGTGTGGAGACTTGGCAGAGAAGGAGTAGTGCTACAGCCCGGAGAAGTAACCTGTCTTAGGGCCACTGTGAAGCTTTCGTGGGAACAACCTGGCCCCTTTGTCATGCTGGAATCAGACCCAAGGGAAGAGTCCTCAGGCCTGGAAGTGATACCAGAAGTGATTCCGTTCAAGGCACTGAAGAAGGCCCATGGCAGAGTTCCGGTGAGTGTTAGGAACACTACGGGAGGACCCATGGAGATCCCTGCCAGAGTGTTGCTTGGTCAGGTGAGCCCTGCTGCCCCGGTCACTTGGTCCGAAGTCAAGGGGACGGGTGACGGAGGAGATGTTTGGGAGAAACTGTCCGTGGAAAACCCGAACCTACCCAGGGCTTGGAAAGAAAGAGCCAAGGCCCAGCTGACCAGGTGGGAGAAGATCTTTTCCGAAGATGAATTCGATGTGGGGTGTGCAAGAAGTGCCACCCATCGGATCCGCCTCCAAGAAGATAAGCCCTTCCGAGAGAGGGTCAGGCGGGTCCCCCTGGCAGATCTGGAGGATCTGAGGGAACAACTTGTAGAACTAAAGAAGACTGGTGTGATCCGGGAGTCTAGAAGTCCCTATGCCTCCCCAATCGTGGTGGTCAGAAAGAAGAATGGGTCGTTGAGGCTTTGTATCGATTACAGGACTCTCAACAGGAGAACCATCCCTGACCAATACACCACGCCAAGGATAGAAGATGCCCTACAAAGTTTGTCTGGAGCCAAATGGTTCAGTGTGATGGACCTCAAGAGTGGGTACTATCAAATCCCTATGCACCCAGAAGACAGGGAGAAGACAGCCTTCATAACCCCGGTGGGATTCTTCGAATTCAATAGGATGCCTCAGGGTCTGTCTGGAGCTCCTGCTACCTTTCAACGCCTTATGGAGAAGACTGTTGGAGACATGAATCTTATAGAAGTCCTTGTGTACTTGGACGATGTCATTGTCTTTGGAAGAACCTTGGAAGAACATGAAGCCAGGTTGGAGAAAGTATTGAGAAGACTCAGCGAAGAGGGACTTAAGCTTTCCCCCGAGAAGTGTCGGTTCTACCAGTCTTCTGTGAACTATCTGGGGCACATAGTGTCTGAAGAAGGGGTGGCCACAGATCCTGAGAAGTTGGAAGCAGTCACTTCCTGGCCTTGACCCACCACAGTAACAGAGCTCAGATCCTTCCTGGGGTTCTGCTCCTATTATAGGAGGTTTGTGGAGGGGTTTGCTCGGATTGCCCGCCCGTTGAATGAATTGCTAAAGGCAGAAGGGGAAGAGGATGACTCAGGGCCCAGGAGGCCTGGTGAGTCAGTTCAAGATCAGTGGAACCCAAGGTGTGAAGAGGCCTTTCATGCTCTGAAGAGGAGCTTAACCACTGCCCCAGTCCTGGCCTACGCCGACCCTACCAGACCTTATGAATTACATGTGGATGCCAGCCATGAGGGTCTAGGTGGTGTACTCTACCAAGAACATGAAGGACAACTGCGACCAGTGGCCTATGTGAGCAGGAGCCTGACCCCCTCAGAAAAGAATTACCCCACTCATAAGCTGGAATTCCTGGCCCTCAAATGGGCGGTAGTAGACAAGCTAAAAGACTACTTGTATGGGGCAGAGTTTACTGTGAAGACAGACAACAACCCCCTGACCTACCTCTTCACCACCGCGAAACTAGATGCCACCGGACACAGGTGGTTGGCCGCATTGTCTGGATTCAACTTCAGTCTGAAGTACAGACCAGGAGCCGGAAATAGGGATGCAGATGCCCTGTCCCGGAGGTCTCATGCCACGACAAATGACTGGGAAGATTGGACCCAAGTGGCACCGGACGGGGTGCGGGCCCTTTGTCAAGGGGCTGAATTCCAAGCCAGAGGAGGCTCCAGAGCAGAAGAAATAGGGGTTACCATGGTAGGAGTCCCCAAACACTATTGTGGGGTAACTCAACTGGAGGAAGACAACCTACCGAGACTGTCCAAGAAGGAGTTGAGGTGTGACCAATTGGAAGACCCCATGGGGAGATTGGTCCTCGAAGCCCTGGAGAATCAGGATCCCAACAAATTCCTACATCACCCCTCAAAGGAGGCTCGCCTGTTGAGGAAGGAATTGGACAGGCTACAGGTACATCAGGGAGTGGTCTACCGAAGGGGCCCCTCTGATGACTCAGAAGATAAGTGGCAGTTATTTCTTCCAGAGAAGCACCGAGAGACTGTACTAATTGCCCTGCATGACCATCATGGTCACCTAGGGGCAGAAAGGACCTTCCAGCTTGTCAGAAATCGGTTCTATTGGCCCTGCATGAGGGCAGAAGTAGAGGAGTATTGCCATTCCTGTGCACGATGCATTCAGAGAAAGACCCTACCCCATCAAGCTGCCCCAATGGGCCACTTACAGAGTCAAGGCCCAATGGATCTGGTATGCATTGACTTTCTCTGCCTCGAACCCGACCTGAGTGGATTGGGGAATGTTCTGGTAATAACCGACCATTTCACCCGCTATGCTCAAGCTTTCCCAACCAAAGACCAGAAGGCATCCACCGTGGCCAAGATACTTATGGAGAAGTATTTTGTCCATTACGGACTACCACAGAGACTCCACTCAGATCAAGGAAGGGACTTTGAGAGTCGGTTGATCCGAAGACTTTTGGATTCATTAGGAATAAAGAAGACCAGAACCACGCCTTACCACCCACAAGGAGATGCTCAGCCGGAGAGATTTAACCGGACCCTGCTCAACATGTTGGGAACCTTAGAAACAGAGAAGAAGCAACACTGGAGTCAGCACATATCAGCCCTAGTACATGCCTATAACTGTACCACAAGTGACGCCACTGGCTACTCCCCTTATCGACTTATGTTTGGGAGAGAAGCAAGGCTACCTGTGGACCTGGCCTTTGGCACTTCTATAGACAATACCTCAGCTACATCCCACAAGGGATACGTGGACAGACTTAGACGTAGCTTGCAGGTGGCCTATGAACAAGCCCAGGCGGCTTCGGATCAAAGGGGGGCCCGCAACAAGAGAAATTTTGATCTGAAGGTTCGAGTGCAAGATCTGCAGCCCGGGGACCGAGTACTGCTACGCAATCTGGGGGTCCCTGGAAAACACAAGCTTGCCGACAGGTGGAGATCTGAGCCCTATGTTGTCTGTAGGAAGTTGCCCGGTTTGCCTGTCTACAAACTAAAGCCAGAAGGAAAGGTGGGTCCACTGAAGACGTGGCATCGGAACCACCTGCTCCCACTTGCTGAGGCAGTCAGAATACCTCCCGTGAGAGACTCCCCTGAACCGGCCTCTATCCTGGATATTCCTAGGCCGAACACTCGGTCCCAGACCTCTCGAGCCAAAGATGGGGAGGCCTCCCAATTGAGTACAGAAGAAGGTGGAGAACTGGACTGGCTGTGGCCTCCCTCGACTCTGGGAACGTCCGCCATAGATCTCCCAAATGGAGGGGATACCCCAGATGCAACGCTGAATCCGGAGGCTACTGAATTCATACCCTTCAGTCCCTCAGCTGATTACTGGGAAGATGTTCCTGACACTTGCGCAGAGGAGGACTCTAGAGATTCCATACGTCAGTCGACTTCTGAATCAGAGGTTCCAGAACCAGCAATGTTACCTGAACTTACTCCTGAAGAAGAGCCTGTGGTGCCAGAGTCAGAAGCACCAAGAGAGCAGAGGGCTTGCAGAGTCATCAGGCCTCCCAAGAAACTAACTTACCCCCAAATGGGGACGAGCTCAGAGGACTCTGTTGTAACGGCTAGGAGAAGTGTTGAACAACCTGATCCTTCCACCGTCCATTTGGTGGAGGGCAACCCCAGCTCACTCTCTGGCACAGTTAGGCAGGCCACTCATGGTAGTGTGACCTGTGGGCAAGAGAGTTCCATCCCAAAGTTTTGGTGGGAATTCCCTATGCCAACATCATGCTCGACATTGTCCAAAATGGTAAACAGTATTTGTTGAAGTTTATCTTTGGGGACCAAAGAGTTCAAGTGGGGGGAGTGTGTAGCGGGGTGTTCCCCTTTAATGCAGAGAGACAAGAAGTTCCAGGTGAGAGGTGAGTCAGGAGGAAGTAAAGAGACATTATGGAAGTGAAAGCAGAGGAGAGAGAGAGACTACATCTCCCAGTACATCTTGCAGCACCCAGGGTGCATTGCTCCAGAACAGAGACTGCTGGGGCAGACTTTATAAAGGGGAGGCGGAGTTTTGGTCGCTCTCTTTGGACCCCCCCTCTCCTAGCAAGAGGATGTCTGTGCTGAACTGCTGTGTGCACAAGGCCTGAAGCCCGGGTCGTGTGCTCCTTTCCAAAGAGCCCTCTGCCAGCCTAGCAGAGCCTTAGAGACATCTAATCCTCCTTGCTGCAGTACACCAGAAGGATTGAAGACTTGGATGTCGGTGGATTCCTGTTCCTAGACGAATCGATGGAGGAAACGGACTTGGACTTGTCCAGGTGGTGAGAGCTGTTTAAAGACAGATACTTTATCTTTACTATTCGTTGGGATTACAAAGTTGTTCTTCAAGTGCACCACCGAGAGATTGCTAGCGAATATTGTTTCACTGAACTTCCATTTAGATCAGTCAGGCCTGACTGCATAGGTAGACATTGCTGGGTGTTAGTCTACCCATGAGGGGAAGTAGCTGTAAAAGGGCAGCGCTAGAGTTGCATAGCAATACTTTATTATTCTGATTACTCTGTTTATCTTTATTACTGTTTATTGCAGGGATCTGCAACTTGTTATACTGTTGTTTATTACTTGCCCATTAGCCTCAGTAAAATATCTGGGTAAAGTACATTTGGTGTCAGTTCCGCTTACTTTAATAGGAGTTTTAAAGTATATTCTGTGTATGTTTGTTATAGGACTGTGTCACCAACAGTTGCGATCACGCGGTCCTATCTCTCTATCACCAGCTGTGCCACGGGAGGTTAGAGCCGATTGCCGGGGGTTGACAGCGGTGCACTGCAGGGCCCAAATCAATATCAGCGGCTCTCTTAACTGGGGGTAGCGCTACATAAGGATAATACCATCTTTCTTCATCTGAACATTCCTCCTCTTGGTCCACATCCATTCTGGTCTCCTTTCTGTTACTTGATTGTCTTTGTTTCATTGGTACTCTTGAAATGTGTCCTTCAATTGGTAGGTCATTTACTGGTAGTAAAAGATTTCTGTGCAGCACTCGAATAGTCTTTTTACCACTTTCAGGCTGAATTTTGTACACAGGCCCATCTTTGATTCTTTCTACCACTTTGTGTACTGATTCTTCCCAGTATGAACAAAGTTTACCAGGTCCTCCTCTTTCAGAGAGATTTCGTACTAAGTCCCTATCACCCGGTTGAAGAGGTGCTCCTTTTATCTTCTTGTCATAGTACTTTTTCCCTTTAGCAGATGATTTTTGGCTATTCTCGGATGCGATTTTGTAAGCTTCTTGCATTCTGGATGCCCATTTTTGAGTAAATGTTGGTTGACTTTCTGATTCCTTTTCCAAATTTAGGTTGAGCATTAGGTCAATAGGCAAACGAGGAGATCTTCCATTGAATAGAAAGAATGGCGAGTATCCTGTGGCTTCATGCCTGGTGCAATTTTATGCATGAACCATATGTGGAAGGTATTCTTTCCAATCTGACTTTTTCTCTTCCTTTAAGGTGCGAAGCATCTGTAACAAAGTACGGTTCAGTCTCTCCACTGGGTTACCCTGTGGATGGTACGGAGTAGTTCTTGAATGAGAAATCCCTGCCAATTGTTGCAATGTCTGAAACAAGTTATTTTCAAATTCTCTTCCTTGGTCATGGTGGAGTTTCTCTGGATAGCCAAAAAGTGGTATGAAATCTTGAAAGATCTTTTCTGCCGCCGTTTTTCCAGATTTGTTCTTAGTGGGATACGCTTGTGCAAAGCGTGTGAAGTGGTCAACTATTACAAGTATATACTCATATCCTCCTTTGCTTTTTTCCAAGTGAAGATAATCAATGGATACTAACTCCAAGGGTGAACTGGTAGTAATCAAACCCATAGGTGCTCTTTCGGTGATATTTGGACGCTTTTGTTTAATGCAGTTGCACTTCTTCAGCACATATTCATCAATGTCTCTTTGCATAAATGGCCAGTAAAATCGTTGTGAGTACCAATGTGACCCATGTCATCATGAAGATTTTTTAAGACCAATGGTTTTAGCTTTTCTGGTAGGACTAGCTGTTTTCGGGTTCCAACGTGTCGGTAGAGGATTCCTTCATCAACTCTGAGTTTGTTCCATTCATGTATCAAACGTCTTGTTTTACTGGTCATACTCTCCTTTTCTTTGTGGTTTGGAATCCAGTCGTTCTCCTTAAGCCAGACAACTTCTCTAATGTTGGTATCGTCTTGTTGTAATGCTCTGATATTCTCCTGAGTCATTGGGCAGATTGTCTGTCCTTTCAGCAATTCTTCGGCCACATCACTTTCTGAGTGAAAAGTCAATGAAGCCACCCATAGTGCCTCTTCTTCGTCGACAGCTTTGCTCCCTTGCCACATAGCTGACACAACCTCAGATGGTACAAGCTCTGTGTACTCACTCAAATTCTTTGTGAGTTCCACCGTAAATCGTGACAGTGTATCTGCGTCTGCATTCTGTTTACCTGGCCTGTACTTGATATCAAAGTGGAAATCGGCCAACTCGCCAACCCAGCGATGACCCACAGCATTCAGTCTGGCAGTACTCAATACATATGTCAATGGGTTGTTGTCTGTGTAGACTGTGAATGTTGGAGCGTAGTACAAGTAATCTCTGAATTTGTCACAGACTGCCCACTTGAGAGCTAAAAACTCAAGTTTACCAGAGTGAAGATGGTAATTGCGCTCTGCTGGAGTCAATGTTCTGGAGCCAAACCCGATAACACAAAGTTTTTCTCCTTGTCGTTGGTACAGTACAGCACCTAGGCCTTCATTGGAAGCATCAGTGTGTAATACGAAGGGTAGGTCAAAATCAGGGTATGCTAGTATTGGTGGATTGGTTAGCATGTCCACCAGTCTGGATACTACAGCTTGATGTTTGGGTGTCCATTGAATCGGTGTTTTGGATGGCACTTGTGTTTTGTTCCCATTTTTCTTTGTAGGTTTCTCCTGATTGTTTTTGGTAATGGATGTAGCAGATTCTTTCTCAGTGTTCTGCAAAAGTTCATACAGTGGTTTAGCAAGTCGAGAGAAATCTTGAATGAAGGACCTGTAGTAGCTCAGGAATCCTAACAAAGATCTGACTCCTCCCACAGTTTTTGGTTCTTTCCTTTTCAAATGTAATACCACTTCAAGATCTTTTGGGTCAATTTTTATGCCTTCTTCTGACACCATTCGTCCAAGGTATCAAATCTGTCGTTTAAATAGTTCACACTTCTGCGGACTAAGTTTGATACCATGCTCGCGCATTCGACTAAGCACTTGCCTAATATCATTGACAAGCTCCTGAAAAGTTTTGGAGTAGCAAAGTACGTCATCCAGGTATGGAGAACAACATTTGTCTCTGATGCCCTCTAGTACATTTTCCATGCATCTCTGAAAAGCTGCTGGGGCATTAGTTAATCCAAACGGAATCCGATTCCACTCCAGGAGTCCCCAGGGGGTGCTAAAAGCCGTCAGATGTCTGGAGTCTTCATGCACAAAGCCTTGATGATACGCACTAAGACAGAAGAGGGTCGGGACTTTGTATGAAGCATGCGGATTGAGAGCCAAACAGAGCTAGTAAATCAAATAATATAAAATTTATGAAATATTATACAGTAAAATACATAAGACATCATGGTACATATTCCATCATCCAACATGATTAGTTAGTTCATTAGCATTGATTCGTAAGTGAAATCAGTAAAACAATAAAAACATGAGGTATAACTGCATGATAAATATTATTTGGCATCTGAAGCTCGACGCTCATCAGGAGCTGATTATTAATGGATGTCTACAATACAAGAACATAGCATCAATTGATAGGTAAGGCTTATATAGAGGGGGGAGAGAAATATGCACTTTAATCTACAGCCCATACTCACAGGTCGGGTGATGGCACGGGCGCGGCAGGGGGCATGTAGGAGGCCGGGGACACAGTCTGGCACGGGAGCTGAGGCGGCATGACAGGTGGCGCAGCAAGGAGGAAGTCATCCTTGTGTAAACTGAGTATGTGATCTTCACCAGAGTCAAGGGGCACATGCAGAGAGACTCCTGGACCATCTGAAAATGAAAGTAAAGTGCAAAGAAAATGGTGTGTTAAATTGCTGAGCCCTACGTTCAGCAGTGAAAAGATGAAAAAATAGATGTGAATGAGCAGGGATAATAATGAACAGAATAGCATAGCTGAAATATATGATGGTGTAGCTATGTTGAAAGCAATAGAGTGCTCCAACGTTGAGAACGCTATCAATGAAAAGTGAGAGGGATGAAACATGAAAGAAGGGTAAATGTATGACGGTGAGCTTGTTGAGGGCAATGAGGATGCTCCAACATAGAAACACTGTCGTGAGGGGATTAAGAGAAAGGGGGGGGGGGAACAGAAAGAAAAGAGAAGGAGAGGGCAAAGAAAAAGGAAAGAAAGAAGGGAAAGGAAAGGCACCGCCTGGGGTGTATGATAGTGAAGCTGTGCTGGAGACATGGAAAAACTCCAACATGTGTACGCTATCATTGATATGTGATAGTGAAGCTGTGTTGCAAACAATAAAAAAATGCTCCAACGAAAGGGACACTGTCATAGTGAATAGAGGGGACTGAGTGCCAACAAGAATGTGTGTGGAAGGAAATGAGAAGGGAGAAGGACAGAAAAGAGTGTGTGGTAATGAATTTACCTGAATGGAAGGAGTTGAGGGTGCATTTTGCCTAATGCGGGATGTTGCTGGTTCCTCAACCCCTGACTATGTGTGTTGGTGCCTGTGTCAGGGGAGAGATACCTCCCTCGCCGCGAACATCCTGTTGCCGCCAACGTCATGCTGGCGAGTATGGGGGAGGAGAGGGGCCATCTCCCAGGCAGCAAGCGGCCGGCAAGTGGCGCCAAAAAACTCACTCCCCCTATTGACCGCCAGGTGGAGAACTCGGCGCTCATGTGATGACATCAACCTAGGTGGACGCCAGACATGACGCACACCATTTTCTTTGCACTTCACTTTCATTTTCAGATGGTCCAGGAGTCTCTCTGCATGTGCCCCTTGACCCTGGTGAAGATCACATACTCAGTTTACACAAGGATGACTTCCTCCTTGCTGCGCCACCTGTCATGCCGCCTCAGCTCCCGTGCCAGACTGTGTCCCTGGTCGCCTACATGCCCCCTGCCGCGCCCGTGCCATTACCCGACCTGTGAGTAAGGGCTGTAGATTAAAGTGCATATTTCTCTCCCCCCTCTATATAAGCCTAACCTATCAATTGATACTATGTTCTTGTATTGTAGACATCCATTAATAATCAGCTCCTGATGAGCGGCATGATAGCCGCGAAACGCGTCGAGCTTCAGATGCCAAATAATATTTATCATGCAGTTATACCTCATGTTTTTATTGTTTTACTCATTTCACTTACGAATCAATGCTAATGAACTAACTAATCATGTTGGATGATGGAATATGTACCATGATGTCTTATGTATTTTACTGTATAATATTTAATAAATTTTATATTATTTGATTTACTAGCTCTGTTTGGCTCTCAATCCGCATGCTTCATACAAAGTCCCGACCCTCTTCTGTCTTCGTACTGATAGGGATGGAGACCTAGTGACTTCATTGTCTCAGGTCTCATTTAAAGTCCCAAACCTTTTCTCTTTTTCTGATGATACGCACTACCCTGGTCCAGGATTGAGAACCATGTAAATCCTCCTAAGCTATCCAGCAGATCTTGTATTCTGGGTAGTGGATGTCTATCTGGGATAGTCTTTCGGTTTAACTCCCTAAAGTCAACACATAGTCGTAGGCTACTGTCCTTCTTTCGAACACAGACAACCGGTAATGAGTATGCAGAAGAAGATTTTGTTACCCAACCTCGGTCAAGAAGGTTTTGGATATATTCTTTCACTTATTTGTATAGGGGTTTCGGTATCGAATTGTAGCGTTTCTGGACAGGAGTTTCATCTTTCAGATTTATCCTCAATTTCAGGCTAGGAATGCATCCTATGTCTCCCTCATCTCGAGCAAAGACATCTGATTCGTCATATAACATTTGTCTCGCTATCTCCTGTTCTTCTTCTGAGAGATCTTCCAAATTGACAGGTGGGTGCCACTTAACAGATTTGTTAGTGGATAGCTGATTTCCAGTGTCCACTTGATTCAACTGGTTTACATGAAACGCCCTTTTCTTCTGGTCAATTCCCTTTCCATCGTCTTTGTTTGGAGACAATGGTAGAATTTCAGCTGCTGGAGAAATGGTACCCAATACTGTTCTGGGCAGACGATAGATGTCATGTTGAGCACGGTTCAGTATAGGTATCTTCACCAGTTTAGAGAACCCCTTTGGCACATCTACCACTGAAGGAAATAGTTCAAGTCCTTCCTCAACTGGATATTCTGGAAGTGGTTCAAATGGCATGATTCCTCCTTTTGGCCATGCTCTAATTCTGCATTTGACTTCACAGATCTCGCCTCCTTTAATCTGGAGTCCCTTCTTCCCCACTTTGACCATACGACTATCGGATATTTCTCCTGGGTCAGTTGCTTGACTGACAGCATTGACAATGTTATTCGCTACACTCTTTCTTACTTTCATAGCTTCACTCAGCAAGATAGTCAGGTTTTGGGTGCTGTTTGGTCGGTCACGGTTTTCTCTGATCAATTCTTCGATCACATTAAACCCAAGAATTGGATTGCCATTACAGCAGTCACTCACCAGCATTGGCACATAGATGGCTGAGTTTCCATGTCCACTACTTTCGAATTCCAGGCAGACTTCAATCCATCCGATGAATGGAATGATAGAACCTTTGCAGCTGTAATAGATAAGTTGTCATCACAAAGTAAATCTTGTATGTGCCTAATGGAGACACTGGGTAGAAACTTTTCTAACCATGCCTTCCCGACAATGCTGACCTGAGCTCCTGTGTCCATCAACATGTCAACCGGAACACCATTCATCTGGCATGACAGTAGGCATTTTCCTCCAATTAATTGTGCTACGTGTTGTTTGGAGAATCCCTTCTCTTTTGGGAGTGTTCTAGTTGACCGGTGGGTGAATACCCTGTTTACCTTCGCACGGGACAGATCATTTGAGGTGGTCACTGGTTGTCCCTTCCTAGTGACCATCTGTCGTTTCCCGACTGCCTTCTTTTCTTCAAGCAATCAACCGCTCTGTGTCCTGTCCAACCACAGTAGAAACAGTGGTAGCGGTTCTGACTCTCTCGTTTAATGCAATCATCACACCTGGGTTTGCAGTGAGCTGTATCTGGAACTTGAACATTGGTTAGTGGCTTAGTCCTTTGGTTTCCAACAACAGGAGTTTGCTTCATCATCTTTTCCAGGTTCTTTGTGAGAGCAGAAACCTGTGTTGTTAGTTCCGATAATGCAGTGTGATTTGCTCTAGCATCTTCCTCAACTCTCTTTTGCAAGGTGTCTTTTTCACTATTACCTGGTGTCTGTGATGAATGAACAGTAAGAGGTTTATGTTTAGGTGCACTGTTTAAGCATCTCTGTCTTTCTGTTTCCTCATCAACTGATCTGGTGACCTGCTCTATGATAAAGTCATCCGTTACTGTCAAATCAGACACGTAAGGCTTGATATCTCGTCTAACATTAGAGTTTTTTTCGTTTAGTCCCTGATACAGTGTATGAAGGAATATGCCTTGCACCAGTTTTTTGTCATAGTTAAGCTCTCGCCTATCATGTTGTGATGTGGACAGAACTTTTTGTTTTAACCCCACTAGCCTGTAAACAAATTGTTGTACTGTTTCTCTTTCTTGCTGGGTAGCGTTGCTAAGGTCCTGAAATAACTCATTACCACTTCGTTCTCTCATATGTGACTTCAAAAACCTTTTCAATTCAGCAACAGTAAGATCATCTTTGTCAGTCAACATATCTTTAAAATGACCAGGTTTGATTATTCTCAACACGGTGCGTATAATTTCAGATTCAGGCAATTTTTCTGTTAGACCCTCGTCAATTTGTCTGCACGCGCTACTGTAACTCATGTCCGAACCATGATCTGAAATTACACCACCATGCATTTTGAATTCTCTACGTGGCAATAAAGCAACAACGTCCGTTAATCTCACCACCTCCGATACCTGTTCAGTCCTTGCAGTCCCACTACTTATTTTTTTTGCAGCGATTGCAATGTCCACAGTTGGTGTTCTTTCCTTGTTAAGTTTTAGTTCATTGATCTTGTCTTGGATGATGAGTAGGTAAGACATGCCTTGATCTTCTAACTTCTCCAGCTGATCACTTCTCAAGTAGTCTTTAATAAATTCAATGAGTTCCATTTCATTGGTACCAGTCACTGATGGAACGTTCACGTCTCTTTCATCTTCCAGCGTAATAGCGAGGCTATGCAGCTGTTCTTCACTAAGCAGATGAAGTTGTTTCCGGATATCCCACATCAGCGCACGACGAGGAGACGCCATATCTGTTGCACTCTGAAGACTTGCACTCACAAGGCAGACGACACTCACGACTCTCCTTGTAGCTCTGTAGTAGGCTCACGCTTGTCTCGCGCTTCCCTCTCACTGGTAACACAACGGATCCCGGACGAGCCCCCAAAATGTTACCGGCCTCAAAATGTGAATTAAGAGAGCCGATTATTGTAGACGTGATGAGATAAGGTGATCAGCTTGGCGTGGACTGCAAAGAATCACACAAACAGCACGAGACAAGACCACTGGGTTTTATGGCTGGAGATAGTTTGACTTTTACATAACAATACATATTTTACATTTTTATAATCACATGTTTATAACTATTAACAATATATAATACAGATTTTAACTGAAGCATTTTAAAATGTAGTTACACAAAAAACATTGTTATATTTTAATAACATATATATTCCTGTTATTCCGTGTCATAGATGATGATGTACACTTTAACTGTGCAATACTCATATTGCCAATGCCATGCTTTAATACAAACATTATTTCAGTAGTACTCTTTTTTAACTACTAGATGGTGCACCTGAAGCAATGCATAAGCTTTACATATAGGTTTTTCCTTAAGAATATCAGTTTTCAACATGTGCTTTTCTAACTTTATGGAACTTGTATAAACCAGGTTTCAAAATTCCTATTTAGAACGGTTTAGTGCTTCTAATAGACATTTATTCTGACTAATGCAGTATTTTCATGTTTTTATGCCCTTTTCACTTGTTTCTCACACATGCTGTTCTAAACTTCTAATATCAGTAAAACTATAGAATACAGTCTGCTGGAACTTGCCCTGCATCTGCTCCAGATGTTTAAGAATCTTTCTATTATAGTTGAATGCAGATTAGGAACGATTTAGAGTACATACCTGCAAAGAATCACACAAACAGCATGAGACAAGACCACTGGGTTTTATGGCTGGAGATAGTTTGACTCCAGTCACATGGAGGGTGGCCTTATATAAACTCTGTTTGTGTACCTTCTCTGCCATCTACTGGTTCTTGATAGAATAGCCGGAAGGTATTTCTTTGCTAGAAATAAAATAAAATAAATGAATATGTACTTTGCTTTGGGGTGTCTGTTTTGTGACCATATAAACCCCAGTCCGTCACATATACACCTGTATATACCCGTCATTACTGTTCTCTAATAAAGGCATCTGCTGGAGTTAGTGGGTGTTGTGTGCCCTAGTACAGTATACACCTGTATATACCCGTCATTGCTGTTCTCTAATAAAGGCATCTGCGGGAGTTAGTGGGTGTTGTGTGTCCTAGTACAGTATACACCTGTATATACCCGTCATTGCTGTTCTCTAATAAAGGCATCTGCTGGAGTTAGTGGGTGTTGTGTGCCCTAGTACAGTATACACCTGTATATACCCGTCATTGCTGTTCTCTAATAAAGGCATCTGCTGGAGTTAGTGGGTGTTGTGTGCCCTAGTACAATATACACCTGTATATACCCGTCATTGCTGTTCTCTAATAAAGGCATCTGCTGGAGTTAGTGGGTGTTGTGTGCCTCCAGCACAATATACACTACCCAATTGCTGGTTTTCCCATCTCCCTGCAGGCCATTACTATGTCTGGAAGGCCAACAAGGAGAGGCAGACAGTCACAAGCCAATAAAAGAGGGCAAGCAGGCTCTGTGTCTAGAGACAACAGTGCTGGTCGTGGACGCGGTGCATCGTCATCAGCACGTGGCCATGGGACACGATTGTCCTTATTTTCGGCAGCTGGACGTGTTGAGCTGCATCATGCCGAAGACTTGGTAGAGTGGATGACCAAGCCCTTCTCATCCTCCTCATCCTCTCTCACCCAGGCTCAGGGTACTGGCAAAGCAGCTGCCAAAGCGTCCTCTTCCCTCGTATCAATGTCATCATCAGTCACTCCTTCCCTAGACCCACCGTGTCCTCCTGAGGAGTCCTCCGAACTGTTTGAGCACAGTGTTGGGTACATGGTCCAGGAGGATGCCCAGCGTTTCGAAGGGTCAGAAGATGATACCCAGCTAGAGGAAGGCAGTAGCATGAGAGCAGAGAGAGGGGATGTTCAAGAAGGACAGCAATCTGGCAGTCATGTTCCAGCAGCTGCAGCATACTGCCAGATTGGCTCCAGTGATGAGGAGGGAGGGGATGATGAGGTCACTGACTCCACCTGGGTGCCTGATAGGAGAGAGGAGGAGGAGGAGGATGAGGAGGTGGCACATCTCCAACGAGGCAGGATGCCCTCCGGGGGCCAGAGTAAGAGCAGCACAACAGCTGAATCACACCGCAGAGCTCCGCCTGTGCAGGACGCTGCCTCTGCCCGTTATTCCAAAAGTTATTTGGTGTGGGCCTTTTTTGAGTCGAGCGCATCAGATCGCACCGCTGCTGTTTGCAACATATGTCTCAAGCGTATCTCGCGTGGCCAAAACATCAGCCGCTTGGGCACCACATGCTTGACCAGACATATGTTGACCTGCCATGCAGCTCGTTGGCAAGCGTACCTTAAAGACCCACACCAAAGAACAAAGCGGACCTCTCCTTGCTCCTCATCAGCTGGGATCTCAAACCCCACTGTACCTTCAGTCCTCTCTGAAACCTGCACTGAGAGGAATGAAGGTGTAGAATTAGGTGTGTCACATCCAAGTACTTGCAGCACTCTGCTAGCAGTACACTGACGTCCGATTATAGCAGGCAAATTTCCCTGCCCCAGCTGCTGGACCGTCAAAAGAAGTTCACTCCCAGCCATCCACATGCCCAGCGGTTGAATGCTAGCTTGGCTAAATTGCTAGCACTTCAACTGCTGCCTTTTCAGTTGGTAGACTCGGCCCCTTCCTGTGAGTTTGTGCAATGTGCGGTTCCTCAGTGGCAGGTTCCCAAACAACACTTTTTCTCACGGAAGGCGATTCCGGCTCTCTACCGGCATGTGGAAGGCAATGTCCATGCCTCGCTGGACAGGGCGGTCAGCGGTAAGGTGCATATTACCACTGACTCATGGTCCAGCAGGCATGGACAGGGACGTTACCTTTCTTTCACGGCCCATTGGGTCACTCTTTTGGCAGCTGGGAAGGATGCAGGACAAGGTGCATTAGTGTTGGAGGTTGTTCCGCCGCCACGCCTCCAAAATGCTACTACTGGTTGTGACACACCTCTCTCCTCCACCCCCTCCTCTTCTTCTTCCTCCATGGCCTCTTCCTGTGCTTTGTCCTCGGAACCAGCGGTGCTTCGTAGGTGTTCAAGGGGCTACGCAAGTATGCAGGTAAAAAGATGCGATGCCGTGCTTGCGCTGGTGTGTTTGGGGGACAGGAGCCACACTGGGGCAGAGGTTCTGTCAGCTCTGCAGGGGCAGGCCGAGAGGTGGTTGACGCCACGCCAGCTTAAGCCAGGAATGGTGGTTTGCGACAATGGCACCAACCTCCTCTCCGCCCTCCGACAGGGACAACTGACCCATGTGCCCTGTGTGGCTCACGTCCTTAACCTGGTGGTGCAGTGGGTATTGGGCAGGTACCCGGGCTTACAGGATGTCCTGTGGCAGGCCAGGAAAGTCTGTGTGCATTTCTGCAGCTCATATAATGCCAGTGCTCGGCTGGCTGAGCTGCAAAAGGAGTTGAACCTGCCCAAGAACCGCCTTATATGTGACATGCCCACCAGGTGGAACTCAACGTTGGCCATGCTGCAGCGGCTGCACACGCAGCAGAGGGCCATCAATGAGTACCTGTGCAACTATGGCACCAGGACAGGGTCAGGGGAGCTCGGGTTTTTTTTCCCACGCCAGTGGGGCATGATCAGGGATGCATGCACTGTCCTGGCACCATTTGAGGAGGCCACGAGGATGGTGAGTAGTGACAGTGCATGCATCAGTGACACTGTACCTCTTGTCCACCTTTTGGAGCATACGCTGCATGGAATAATGGACAGGGCACTTGAGGCAGAACAGAGGCAGGAAGAGGAGGACTTCATTGCCTCTCAAGTCCCCCTTTACCCAGACAGTGTTCCTTCAGTCCCACCCATCACACAGGAAGAGGAGGAGGAGGAGGAGGATTGTGTCAGCATGGAAGTGGAGCCTGGCACTCAGCATGAACAGCAGCAGTCTTTTAGGGATGATTTACAGTCCCAAGAAACCCGTGGATTTGTACGTGGCTGGGAGGAGGTGGCTGCGGATCATGTCGTCCTTAGTGACCCAGAGGACTCCGGACCGAATGCCTCAGCTAACCTACGCTGCATGGCCTCCCTGATCCTGCAAAGTCTGCGGAAGGATCCTCGTATTCTTCGGATCAAGGAGAGGGACCATTACTGGCTGGCCACTCTCCTTGATCCACGGTACAAGGGTAAGGTTGCAGACCTTATCTTACCGTCGCAGAGGGAGCAGAGGATGAGACATCTCCGGGAGGCCTTGCAGAAAGGTCTGTGCAACACATTCCCAGAGACTGGGAGGAGGTTACAAACTCCTGGTCCTGGACAACGAGTTGCTGAGGCTTCGGTCAGTCAAAGAAGGAGCGGTGGGGAAGGTGGCCGTCTGACCGATGCGTTCAGACAATTTTTTAGTCCGCAGCCCCAAGCTATGATCGGTTCCAGCAACCATCGCCAGCGTCTGATGTACATGGTGCAGGAATACCTAGGGGCAAGGTCAGACTTGGACACCTTTCCCACCTTCATAAAGATGAACCAGTCTTGGATCACCACCAGCTACCAAGCACCTGAAGCTGATATAACAGAATAATTTATTTTAAAATGTCACATTCCTTCAAGACTGCCTATGCTGATGCTGAGTGACTGTCCTGTTATGTTGACTGACTGTCCTCCTCCTCCTCAATGATCCGATTCCTGATGATAGCTTCTGGGTGCCGCCACCAGTGGCTAAGGCCCAATTTTTCAGCCCCTGTTTAACAGGGGCATGTAATTACAATTTTTGATGCAATACTTTGCAACAGGGCTCATTGATGTGCTCCAAGTACAGTATCTGTGAGGGGTTGCAGTGTTGTGGCACCAGTGCCTAAGGCCCAATTTTTCAGCCCCTGTTTAACAGGGGCGTGTAATTAAAATTTTTGATGCAACACTTTGCAACAGGGCTCATTGCTGTGCTCCAAGTACAGTATCTGTGAGGGGTTTCAGTGTTGTGGCACCAGTGCCTAAGGCCCAATTTTTCTGCCCCTGTTCAACAGGGGCATGTAATTACAATTCTTGATCTAATAATTCACAGCAGGGCCCATTCCTGCGCCCACCAAGAGTAACTGTGAGAGCTTACAGTGTTGTGGCAACACCATCACCACCACCACCACCAAAGGCCCAATTTTTCTGCCCCTCTTCAACAGGGGCATGCAATTACAATTCTTGATCTAATAATTTACAGTAGGGCCCATTCATGCGCCCACCAAGAGTAACTGTGAGGGCTGACAGTGTTGTAGCACCAGCACCACCACCACCACCAAAGGCCCAATTTTTCCTACCACTGTTCAACAATGGCATGTAACTACAATTCCTGATATAATAGTTCACAGCAGGGCGTTCCAGCGCCCACTAAGAGTAACTGTGAGGGCTCACAGTGTTGTGGCAACACCAACATGTAAGGGGCAAATTTCAGCAGAGTATATACGGCAGGCCCCTACTTTCAAACAGCCAACTTACAAACGACTCCTACTTGCAAACGGAAGGAGACAACAGGAAGTGAGAGGGAATCTACCCCTAGGAAGGGAAATTCTCTCCTGTAAGAGTTAATATGGGAAAAAGGTGTCTCCTCTCTACTGATGCTTTATCATCAATCCTTGTTTCAATAAAAAACCCCACTTTTCAAAAACATTTGTCATTGGGACAGAAAGTGAGGTGAAATGTTCTAAACAGGTGCACAGACAGCAAAACAAATGTTACAGGGGTGATGACCCTTCCCTATGTTTTCCAAAAAGCTTAAAAATATATTTTTTATCTGGAGCTACACTTAACCACTTAAGCCCCGGTCCAATACGGGCCATTATGACCAGGCCCCTTTTTGCGATTCGGCACTGCGTCACTTTAACTGACAATTGCGCGGTCGTGCGACGTGGCTCCCAAACAAAATTGGTGTCCTTTTTTTCCCACAAATAGAGCTTTCTTTTGGTGGTATTTGATCACCTCTGCGGTTTTTATTTTTTGCGCTATAAACAAAAATAGAGCAAAAATTTTGAAAAAAATTACATATTTTTTACTTTTTGCTATAATAAATATCCCCAAAAAATATATAAAAAAACATTTTTTTTCCTCAGTTTCGGCAGATACGTATTCTTCTACATGTTTTTGGTAAAAAAAATCACAATCCGCATTTATTGATTGGTTTGCGCAAAAGTTATAGCGTTTACAAAATAGGGGATAGTTTTATGGCATTTTTTTTTTTTTTACTAGTTATGGCGGCGATCAGCGATTTTTTTCATGACTGCGACATTATGGCGAACACATCGGACACTTTTGACACATTTTTGGGACCATTGTCATTTTCACAGCGATCAGTGCAATAAAAATGCACTGGTTACTATGAAAATTACACTGGCAGTGAAGGGGTTAACCACTAGGGGCGCTGGAGGGGTTAAGTGTGCCTAGGGGCGTGTTACTAACTGAGGGGGGCGTGGCTATGACTGACACGTCACCGATCTCCGCTCTGATTACACAGAGCGGAGATCGCTGACAGTGTCAGTAGAGGAACGGGGAGATGATGTGTTTACACACACATCTCCCCGCTCTGATCCTCCGTGAGGCGATCACGGGGATCCCCGCGGCGATCGAGTCCACGGGACCCGCGGTCCCACTCATGGGGAAGGCAGGGGGGTCGCGAGCGCGCCGCCGGCGGGTCGCGAGCGCGCCGCCGGCGGCGCGCGCGACCCCGACGACGGCAGTTAAAGGGCCACGAACAGGTACGTGATTGTGCCTGTACGTGCCATTCTGCTGACGTATATCTCTGTGAAGGGGTCGGCAAGTGGTTAAACAATGTACCTGTTCAAAATTACAAACAGATTCTACTTAAGAACAAACCTACAGTCTCTGTCTTGTTTGCACCGCCTCACCGCCTGTATACTGCTGTTCAGAGTATATAGGACCTTTTTTTATTTTGGGTGCGGGGTTCCCCTTAATATCCATACAAGACCCAAAGAGGCTGGTAATGGGCTGGGGTGGGGGCTGATGGGGTAGCCATGCCATTTTTCTCAAAGATTTTCATCCATATTACCGGGACCAGACATTACATTAAAGCCGCAAGCAGTTTTAAATGGCTTTTTTTCCTTTACAAATGTCATTTTGTGCAGGGACAGTTCTAAACACGGGAAACACATGCCACTTCACAGGCATACTTTAGACACCCCCAGGTACAATATTTAAAGGAATATTTAACTTTTTTTTTTCACCTAATGCATCATTAAAATTACTGCTCCCGAAAAACTGCAGTTTTTAAAACTTTGTTTTGCATTGATACATGTCCCCTGGGGCAGAACCCGGGTCCCCAAACCCTTTTTAGGACAATAACATGCATATTAGTTGTTATAATTATCACTTTAGATTTCGAACGTTCGCGTCCATTGTATTTAATAGGGTTCTAACGTTCGAGCGAACTTTCAGTCCGTTCGAAGGTTCTGATGCGAACCGAACCGGGGGGTGTTCGGCTCATCCCTACTTGTCAGTATAGAGAATAACAGGAACGGATCTAGCTAAACAGAATAGAGTGTGTAAATATATATACAACACCTAGGATGCATATATATCCTCTACACACTGTAACTGCAGCTAACTGACTCGCCTGCCTGCTCTATCTAACTCAAATCAAATTACACTGTCTCTCTCTCTCTCTCTGTCTTCTAAGTTAACCAACGCCGCAACACACTACACAAGGCCGCAACACCTGCGGCCTTATATAGTGTGGGGCATGTACCTACTCCTCTGAGCCATGATTAGCCAAAGCCACCCTGGCTTTGGCCAATTACGGCTCTCTGTACTTACAGCACTGTGATTGGCCAAGCATGCGGGTCATGGTGCATGCTTGGCCAATCATCAGCCAGCAATGCACTGCGATGCCGCAGTGAATTATAGGCCGTGATGCGCCACTCGAATTTGGCACGAACGGCCCATAATGTTCGAAATTCGGCGAATAGGCGATGTTCGAGTTGAACAGCTCATCCCTATCGGGCATCCACGTAGAATCAGTGACCTCATCATCCCCTCCCTCCTCGTCACTGGAGCAAACATGGCAGTATGCTGCAGCTGGGGGAACATGACTGCCAGTTTGCTGTCCTTCTTGGGCACCCCCTCTCTCTGGGCTCACGTTACTGCCTTCTTCAAGCTGGGTACCATCATCGGAGCCTTCAAAATGCTGCACATCCTCCTGCAGCATGTACCCAATACTGTGGTCAAACAGTTCGGGGGACTCTTAAGGAGGACATGGTGGGGCTAGGGAAGGAGTGACTGATGCCATTGAGCCGAGGGAAGAGGCCGCTTTGGCAGCTGCTTTGCCAGACAAAGTACCCTGAGCCTGGGTGAGAGAGGATGAGGAGGATGAGGAGGATGAGGATGGCTTGGTCTTCGGCATGTTGCGGCTCAACACGGCCAGCTGCAGAAAAAAAGGACAAGCGTGCCCCACGGCCACGTGCTGATGAGGATGCACCGTGTCCACGACCAGCCCTGTTGCCTCTAGACACAGAGCCTGCTTGCCCTCTTTTATTGGCCTGTGACTGTCTGCCTCTCCTTGTTGGCCTTCCAGACGTACTGTCTTTGATGTATTGGAATAGGTACACAAGGAATGGCCTGCAGTGAGATGTAGCTGCACAAAGGTGGGATGTATATATATATACTGATTACACTGCAGCTAGCTGAATCAACTGCCTGGCTGTAGTATCTTAGCAACAGTAGTTCAGGAGGAACAGTCTGCAGTGTAGCTAAACTGAATACAGTATTACTGAGTGATATACCGTATTTATCGGCGTATAACACGCACTTTTTTCCCCTTAAAATCAGGGGAAAATCGTGGGTGCGTGTTATACGGCGATACTCACCTATGCCCGGCGATCTCCGCTGACTGTGAGCGGAGCGGAGCGATCGCCGCCGAGATACACATAGCCGAGTGTATTCGGCTATACTCGGCTTTTCTCGGCTCCGCTCACAGTCACGCCCAGTCCCGCCATTGGACCTGTGATATGTCCATCATAGGGCGGGACTCGGCGTGACTGTGAGCGAAGCCGAGAAGAGCTGAGTACACCCGAATACACTCGGCTATGTGTATCTCGGCTCCGCCCAGTCCCTGCGTTCTCAGCGGCGTTCGCCCCGCTCCGCCCTGTATCAGCGGCGATCTCGGCGGCGCCATATTTAAAATTCAAGGCTGCAATGAACACTGGGGGGGGGGCAAGGCTGCAATGTGACAAGGCTGCACTGAACACTGGCAAGGCTGCACTGGACACTGGCAAGGCTGCACTGGGCAATGCTGCAATGTACACTGGCAAGGCTGCACTGGACACTGGCAAGGCTGCACTGGACACTGGGCAATGCTGCAATGGACACTGGCAAGGCTGCACTGGACACTGGCAAGGCTGCACTGGACACTGGCAAGGCTGCACTGGACACTGGGCAAGGCTGCAATGGACACTGGCAAGGCTGCACTGTGACAAGGCTGCAAATGACACTGGTAAGGCTGCATTTAAATGTAAAATTTTTTTTCTTAAACTTCCCTCCTAAAAGTTTTTTTCCCTAAAATTCCCTGCTAAACTTGGGGTGCGTGTTATACGCTGGCGCGTGTTATACGCCGATAAATACGGTACTGCATCTTAATCAACTACCTGCCTGTAGTCTCTTAGCAACAGTAGTTCAGGAGGAACAGTCTGCAGTGTAGCTAAACTGAATACAGTATTACTGAGTGATATACTGCAGCTTTCTCAATCAACTACCTGCCTGTAGTCTCTTAGCAACAGTAGTTCAGGAGTAGTGATGAGCCGAACACCCCCGGGTTCGGTTCGCACCAGAACCCGCGAACGGACCGAAAGTTCGTACGAACATTAGAACCCTATTAAATACAATGGATGCGAACGTTCGAATTCTAAAGTGCTAATTATAACAACTATTATGCATGTTATTGTCCTAAAAAGGGTTTGGGAACCCGGGTTGTGCACCAGGGGACATGTATCAATGCAAAAAGAAGTTTTAAAAACGGTCGTTTTTCGGGATCAGTCATTTTAATGATGCATAAAGTGAAAAAAAAAAAGTCAAATATTCCTTTAAATATCGTACCTGGGGGGTGTCTAAAGTATGCCTGTGAAGTGCCACGTGTTTCCCGTGTTTAGAACTGTCCCTGCACAAAATGACACTTCTAAAGGAAAAAAAAAGCCATTTAAAACTGCTTGCGGCTTTAATGTAATGTCTGGTCCCGGTAATATGGATGAAAATCTTTAAGAAAAATGGCATAGCTACCCCATCACCCCCCCCCCTACCCCAGCCCCTTTTGGGTCTTGTATGGATATTAAGGGGAACCCCGCACATAAAATAAAAAAGGCCCTATATACTCTGAACAGCCGTATACAGGCGGTACATACAAGACAGGGACTGTAGGTTTGTTCTTATGTAGAATCTGTTTGTAATTTTGAACAGGTACATTGTTTAAGTGTAGCTCCAGCCCAAAAATCTATTTTTAAACTTTTTGGAAAACATAGGTAAGGGTTATCACCCCTGTAACATTTGTTTTGCTGTCTGTGCCCCTGTTCAGAACATTTCACCTCACTTTCCGTCCCAATGACAACTGTTTTTGAAATGTGGTGTTTTTCTTGAAACAAGGATTGGTGATAAAGCATCAGTACAGAGGAGACACCTTTCTCCCATATTAATTCTTACAGGAGAGAATTTTCCTTCCTAGGGGTAGATTTCCTCTCACTTCCTGTTGTCTTCTTGCGTTTGCAAGTAGGAGTCGTTTGTAAGTTGGATGTTTGAAAGTAGGGACCTGCCGTATATACTCTGC
The DNA here is from genome assembly GCA_029206835.1 of Rana muscosa. Lineage (NCBI taxonomy): Eukaryota > Metazoa > Chordata > Amphibia > Anura > Ranidae > Rana > Rana muscosa. Next base: position 499,391,109 of record CM055116.1, on the reverse strand, counting down.
AGAAATAGGCCCCTTCGTTGTTGGTGTTGGCACAACACTGTAAGCACTCACAGTTACTCTTGGTTGGTGCTGGAACGCCCTGCTCTCAACTATTATATCAGGAATTTTAATTACATATAATTGTTGAACAGTGGTAGTAAAAATTGGGCCTTTGATGGTGGTGCTGGTGCCACAACACTGTAAGCCCTGACAGTTACTCTTGGTGGGTGCAGCAATGGGCCCTGCTGTGAATTATTAGATCAAGAATTGTAATTGCATGCCCCTGTTGAACAGGGGCTGAAAAATTGGGCCTTTCGTGGTGGTGGTGGTGGTGGCGTTGCCACAACACTGTAAGCCCTCAGAGTTACTCTTGGTGGGTGCAGCAATGGGCCCTGCTGTGAATTATTAGATCAAAAATTGTAATTACATGCCCCTTTTGAACAGGGGCTGAAAAATTGGGCCTTTCGTGGTGGTGGTGGTGGTGGCGTTGCCACAACACTGTAAGCCCTCAGAGTTACTCTTGGTGGGTGCAGGAATGGGCCCTGCTGTGAATTATTAGATCAAGAATTGTAATTGCATGCCCCTGTTGAACAGGGGCTGAAAAATTGGGCCTTAGGCACTGGTGGCACAACACTACAACCCCTCACAGATACTGTACTTGGAGCACAGCAATGAGCCCTGTTTCAAAGTATTGCTTCAAAAATTGTAATGACACGCCCCTGTTAAACAGGGGCTGAAAAATTGGGCCTTAGGCACTGGTGCCACAACACTCCAACCCCTCACAGATACTGTACTTAGAGCACAGCAATGAGCCCTATGGCAAATTATTGCTAAAAAAATTGTAATTACACGCCCCTGTAAAACAGGGGCTGAAAAATTGGGCCTTAGCCACTGGTGGCGGCACCCATAAACAAAAATGATCTTCCAAGCTATCATCATCAATCGTATCATTGAGGACTCGGAGGAGGAGGATAGCCAGTCAACATAACAGCACAGGCACTCAGCATCAGCATCAGTCTTGAAGGGATGTGACATGTTAAAATCAATTAGTCTGTTATATCAGCATCAGGTGTGTGGTAGCTGGTGGTGATCCAAGACTGGTTCATCTTGATGAAAGTCAGTCGATCAACCGAGTCGGTGGACAGGCGCACCCTGTGATCCGTGACAAATCCTCCAGCAGCACTGAATGTGCGTTCCGAAAGAACGCTGGATGCAGGACAGGCCAGTAGCTCAATTGCATAATGTGCAAGCTCTGGCCAGTGATCCATCCTCAAGACCCAGTAAGCCAGAGGATTTTCGGTGGGGAAGGTGTCCAAGTCTGACCTTGCCCCTAGATATTCCTGCACCATGTTTATCAGACGCTGGCGATGGTTGCTGGAACCGATCATACTTTGGGGCTGCGGACTAAAGAATTGTCTGAACGCATGGGTCAGACGGCCACCTTCCCCACCGCTCCTTCTTTGACTGGCCGAAGCCTCAGCAACTCGTCCAGGACCAGGAGTTTGTAACCTCCCAGTCTCTGGGAACGCGTTGCACAGACCTTTCTGCAAGGCCTCCCGGAGTTGTCTCATCCTCTGCTCCCTCTGCGACGGTAACATAAGGTCCGCAACCTTACCCTTGTACCGTGGATCAAGGAGAGTGGCCAGCCAGTAATGGTCCCTCTCCTTGATCCGAAGAATACGAGGATCCTTCCGCAGACTTTGCAGGATCAGGGAGGCCATGCAGCGTAGGTTTGCTGAGGCATTCGCTCCGGAGTCCTCTGGGTCACTAAGGACGACATGATCCGCAGCCACCTCCTCCCAGCCACGTACAAGTCCACTGGTTTCTTGGGACTGTAAATCATCCCTAAAAGACTGCTGCTGATGATGCTGAGTGCCAGGCTCAACCTCCATGCTGACACAATCCTCCTCCTCCTCCTCCTCCTCCTCTTCTTCCTGTGCGATGGGTGGGACAGAAGGAACACTGTCTGGGTAAAGGGGGCCTTGAGAGGCAAGGAAGTCCTCCTCTTCCTGCCTCTGTTCTGCCTCAAGTGCCCTGTCCATTATTCCACGCAGCGTGTGCTCCAACAGGTGGACAAGAGGTACAGTGTCACTGATGCATGCACTGTCACTGCTCACCATCCTCGTGGCCTCCTCAAATGGTGCCAGGACAGTGCATGCATCCCTGATCATGCCCCACTGGCGTGGAGAAAAAAAACCAAGCTCCCCTGACCCTGTCCTGGTGCCGTAGTCGCACAGGTACTCATTGATGGCCCTCTGCTGCGTGTGCAGCCGCTGCAGCATGGCCAACGTTGAGTTCCACCTGGTGGGCATGTCACATATAAGGCGGTTCTTGGGCAGGTTCAACTCCTTTTGCAGCTCAGCCAGGCGAGCACTGGCATTATAAGATCTGCGGAAATGCACACAGACTTTCCTGGCCTGCCTCAGGACATCCTGTAAACCCGGGTACCTGCCCAAGAACTGCTGCACCACCAGGTTAAGGACGTGAGCCACACAGGGCACATGGGTCAGTTGTCCCTGTCGGAGGGCGGAGAGGAGGTTGGTGCCATTGTCGCAAACCACCATTCCTGGCTTAAGCTGGCGTGGCGTCAACCACCTCTCGGCCTGGCCCTGCAGAGCAGACAGGACCTCTGCCCCAGTGTGGCTTCTGTCCCCCAAACACACCAGCGCAAGCACGGCATGGCATCTTTTTGCCTGCGTACTTGCGTAGCCCCTTGAACGGCTACGGAGCACCGCTGGTTCATAGGACAAACCACAGGAAGAGGCCATGGAGGAAGAAGAAGAGGAGGGGGTGGAGGAGAGAGGTGTGTCACAACCAGTAGTAGCATTTTGGAGGCGTGGCGGTGGAACAACCTCCAACACTACTGCACCTTGTCCTGCATCCTTCCCAGCTGCCAAAAGAGTGACCCAATGGGCCGTGAAAGAAAGGTAACGTCCCTGTCCATGCCTGCTGGACCATGAGTCAGCGGTAATATGCACCTTACCGCTGACCGCCCTGTCCAGCGAGGCCAAGACATTGCCTTCCACATGCCGGTAGAGAGCCGGAATAGCCTTCCGTGAGAAAAAGTGGCGTTTGGGAACCTGCCACTGAGGAACCGCACATTGCACAAACTCACGGAAGGGGGCCGAGTCTACCAACTGAAAAGGCAGCAGTTGAAGCGCTAGCAATTTAGCCAAGCTAGCATTCAACCGCTGGGCATGTTGATGGCTGGGAGTGAACTTCTTTCGACGGTCCAGCAGCTGGGGCAGGGAAATTTGCCTGCTAGAATCGGACGTCGGTGTACTGCTAGCAGAGTGGCCGCAACTACTTGGCTGTGACACACCTAATTCTACACCTTCATTCCTCTCAGTGCATGTTTCAGAGAGGACTGAAGTTATAGTGGGGTTGGAGATCCCAGCTGATGCGGTGCAAGGAGAGGTCCGCTTTGTTCTTTGGTGTGGGTCTTTGAGGTAGGCTTTCCAACGAGCTGCATGGCAGGTCAACATATGTCTGGTCAGGCATGTGGTACCCAAGCGGCTGATGTTTTGGCCACGCGATATACGCTTGAGACATATGTTGCAAACAGCAGCTGTGCGATCTGATGCACTAGCCTCAAAAAAGGCCCACACCAAAGAACTTTTTGAATGACGGGCAGAGGCAGCGCCCTGCACAGGCGGAGCTCTGCGGTGTGATTCCGTCGGTGTACTGCCCTTACGCTGGCCACCAAAGGGCATCCTGCCTCGTTGGAGATGTGCCTCCTCCTCATCCTCCTCCTCCTCCTCTCTCCTATTAGGCACCCACGTGGAGTCAGTGACCTCATCATCCCCTCCCTCCTCATCACTGGAGCCAATCTGGCAGTATGCTGCAGCTGCTGGAACATGACTGCCAGATTGGTGTCCTTCTTGAGCATCCCCTCTGTCTGCTCTCACGCTACTGCCTTCCTGTAGCTGGGTTTCATCATCAGACCCTTCGAAACGCTGGGCATCCTCCTGGAGCATGTACCCAACACTGTGCTCAAACAGTTCGGGGGACTCCTCAGGAGGAGGACATGGTGGGTCTAGGGAAGGAGTGACTGATGATGAGTCTGACATTGATACCAGGGAAGAGGATGCTTTGGCAGCTGCTTTGCCAGTACCCTGAGCCTGGGTGAGAGAGGATGAGGAGGAGGAGGAGGGCTTGGTCATCCACTCTACCAAGTCTTCGGCATGATGTGGCTCAACATGTCCAGCTGCCGAAAAGAAGGACAAGCGTGTCCCATGGCCATGTGCTGATGACAATGCACAGCGTCCACGACCAGCACTGTTGCCCCCAGACACAGAGCCTGCTTGCACTCTTTTATTGCCTCCTGACTGTCTGCCTCTCCTTGTTTGCCTTCCAGACATTCTAATAGATGGCCTGCAGGGAGATGGGAAAAAAGCAATAAGGGCTACCTTCAGGTGTCCTTCTCTGTCCCTTTACTTAAGGATTTGTAAATATGGTTGAGGATGATTGCTTTTGCACAGAATAGCACAACGACAATTTCCCTGACTGTCCAAAAAACAAGGATTTCAAAGATGGTTGATGAGGAATGCTTTAGCACACTATAGCACAAGGAGAATTTCCCTCACTGTCCTTCCCTGTCCCTAGAAACAAGGATTATCACAGTGAAAGAAACTGACACTCTTCCTACCTATAGTTTTCTGTCCCTAGAAAAAATGTTTTTTTAAAGCACACTATAGCACAAGGAGAATTTCTCTCACTTTCCTTCCCTGTCCCTAGAAACAAGGATTATCACAGTGAAAGAAACTGACACTCTTCCTACCTACAGTTTTCTGTCCCTAGAAAAAATGTTTTTTTAAAGCACACTATAGCACAAGGAGAATTTCCCTCACTTTCCTTCCCTGTCCCTAGAAACAAGGATTCGCACAGTAAAACACACTGACACTCTCCCTACCTACAGTTTTCTGTCCCTAGAAAAAATGTTTTTTTAAAGCACACTATAGCACAAGGAGAATGTCCCTCACTTTCCTTCCCTGTCCCTAGAAACAAGGATTATCACAGTGAAAGAAACTGACACTCTTCCTACCTACAGTTTTCTGTCCCTAGAAAAAATGTTTTTTTAAAGCACACTATAGCACAAGGAGAATTTCCCTCACTGTCCTTCCCTGTCCCTAGAAACAAGGATTATCACAGTGAAAGAAACTGACACTCTTCCTACCTATAGTTTTCTGTCCCTAGAAAAAATGTTTTTTTAAAGCACACTATAGCACAAGGAGAATTTCCCTCACTGTCCTTCCCTGTCCCTAGAAACAAGGATTATCACAGTGAAAGAAACTGACACTCTTCCTACCTATAGTTTTCTGTCCCTAGAAAAAATGTTTTTTTAAAGCACACTATAGCACAAGGAGAATTTCTCTCACTTTCCTTCCCTGTCCCTAGAAACAAGGATTATCACAGTGAAAGAAACTGACACTCTTCCTACCTACAGTTTTCTGTCCCTAGAAAAAATGTTTTTTTAAAGCACACTATAGCACAAGGAGAATTTCCCTCACTTTCCTTCCCTGTCCCTAGAAACAAGGATTCGCACAGTAAAACACACTGACACTCTCCCTACCTACAGTTTTCTGTCCCTAGAAAAAATGGTTTTTTAAAGCACACTATAGCACAAGGAGAATGTCCCTCACTTTCCTTCCCTGTCCCTAGAAACAAGGATTATCACAGTGAAAGAAACTGACACTCTTCCTACCTACAGTTTTCTGTCCCTAGAAAAAATGTTTTTTTAAAGCACACTATAGCACAAGGAGAATTTCCCTCACTTTCCTTCCCTGTCCCTAGAAACAAGGATTCGCACAGTAAAACACACTGACACTCTCCCTACCTACAGTTTTCTGTCCCTAGAATTTTTTTTTTTTAAAGCACACTATAGCACAAGGAGAATGTCCCTCACTTTCCTTCCCTGTCCCTAGAAACAAGGATTATCACAGTGAAAGAAACTGACACTCTTCCTACCTACAGTTTTCTGTCCCTAGAAAAAATGTTTTTTTAAAGCACACTATAGCACAAGGAGAATTTCACTCACTTTCCTTCCCTGTCCCTAGAAACAAGGATTATCACAGTGAAAGAAACTGACACTCTTCCTACCTACAGTTTTCTGTCCCTAGGAAAAATGTTTTTTTAAAGCACACTATAGCACAAGGAGAATTTCCCTCACTTTCCTTCCCTGTCCCTAGAAACAAGGATTCGCACAGTAAAACACACTGACACTCTCCCTACCTACAGTTTTCTGTCCCTAGAAAAAATGTTTTTTTAAAGCACACTATAGCACAAGGAGAATGTCCCTCACTTTCCTTCCCTGTCCCTAGAAACAAGGATTATCACAGTGAAAGAAACTGACACTCTTCCTACCTACAGTTTTCTGTCCCTAGAAAAAATGTTTTTTTAAAGCACACTATAGCACAAGGAGAATTTCCCTCACTGTCCTTCCCTGTCCCTAGAAACAAGGATTATCACAGTGAAAGAAACTGACACTCGTCCTACCTATAGTTTTCTGTCCCTAGAAAAAATGTTTTTTTAAAGCACACTATAGCACAAGGAGAATTTCCCTCACTGTCCTTCCCTGTCCCTAGAAACAAGGATTATCACAGTGAAAGAAACTGACACTCTTCCTACCTATAGTTTTCTGTCCCTAGAAAAAATGTTTTTTTAAAGCACACTATAGCACAAGGAGAATTTCCCTCACTGTCCTTCCCTGTCCCTAGAAAAAAGGATTATCACAGTGAAAGAAACTGACACTCTTCCTACCTACAGTTTTCTGTCCCTAGGAAAAATGTTTTTTTAAAGCACACTATAGCACAAGGAGAATTTCCCTCACTTTCCTTCCCTATCCCTAGAAACAAGGATTCGCACAGTAAAACACACTGACACTCTCCCTACCTACAGTTTTCTGTCCCTAGAAAAAATGTTTTTTTAAAGCACACTATAGCACAAGGAGAATGTCCCTCACTTTCCTTCCCTGTCCCTAGAAACAAGGATTATCACAGTGAAAGAAACTGACACTCTTCCTACCTACAGTTTTCTGTCCCTAGAAAAAATGTTTTTTTAAAGCACACTATAGCACAAGGAGAATTTCCCTCACTGTCCTTCCCTGTCCCTAGAAACAAGGATTATCACAGTGAAAGAAACTGACACTCTTCCTACCTATAGTTTTCTGTCCCTAGAAAAAATGTTTTTTTAAAGCACACTATAGCACAAGGAGAATTTCCCTCACTGTCCTTCCCTGTCCCTAGAAACAAGGATTATCACAGTGAAAGAAACTGACACTCTTCCTACCTATAGTTTTCTGTCCCTAGAAAAAATGTTTTTTTAAAGCACACTATAGCACAAGGAGAATTTCTCTCACTTTCCTTCCCTGTCCCTAGAAACAAGGATTATCACAGTGAAAGAAACTGACACTCTTCCTACCTACAGTTTTCTGTCCCTAGAAAAAATGTTTTTTTAAAGCACACTATAGCACAAGGAGAATTTCCCTCACTTTCCTTCCCTGTCCCTAGAAACAAGGATTCGCACAGTAAAACACACTGACACTCTCCCTACCTACAGTTTTCTGTCCCTAGAAAAAATGTTTTTTTAAAGCACACTATAGCACAAGGAGAATGTCCCTCACTTTCCTTCCCTGTCCCTAGAAACAAGGATTATCACAGTGAAAGAAACTGACACTCTTCCTACCTACAGTTTTCTGTCCCTAGAAAAAATGTTTTTTTAAAGCACACTATAGCACAAGGAGAATTTCCCTCACTTTCCTTCCCTGTCCCTAGAAACAAGGATTATCACAGTGAAAGAAACTGACACTCTTCCTACCTACAGTTTTCTGTCCCTAGAAAAAATGTTTTTTTAAAGCACACTATAGCACAAGGAGAATTTCCCTCACTTTCCTTCCCTGTCCCTACAAACAAGGATTCACACAGTAAAACACACTGACACTCTCCCTACCTACAGTTTTCTGTCCCTAGAAAATTTTTTTTTTAAAGCACACTATAGCACAAGGAGAATGTCCCTCACTTTCCTTCCCTGTCCCTAGAAACAAGGATTATCACAGTGAAAGAAACTGACACTCTTCCTACCTACAGTTTTCTGTCCCTAGAAAAAATGTTTTTTTAAAGCACACTATAGCACAAGGAGAATTTCACTCACTTTCCTTCCCTGTCCCTAGAAACAAGGATTATCACAGTGAAAGAAACTGACACTCTCCCTACCTACAGTTTTCTGTCCCTAGAAAAAATGTTTTTTTAAAGCACACTATAGCACAAGGAGAATTTCCCTCACTGTCCTTCCCTGTCCCTAGAAACAAGGATTATCACAGTGAAATAAACTGACACTCTTCCTACCTACAGTTTTCTGTCCCTAGAAAAAATGTTTTTTTAAAGCACACTATAGCACAAGGAGAATTTCCCTCACTGTCCTTCCCTGTCCCTAGAAACAAGGATTATCACAGTGAAAGAAACTGACACTCTTCCTACCTATAGTTTTCTATCCCTAGAAAAAATGTTTTTTTAAAGCACACTATAGCACAAGGAGAATTTCTCTCACTTTCCTTCCCTGTCCCTAGAAACAAGGATTATCACAGTGAAAGAAACTGACACTCTTCCTACCTACAGTTTTCTGTCCCTAGAAAAAATGTTTTTTTAAAGCACACTATAGGACAAGGAGAATTTCCCTCACTTTCCTTCCCTGTCCCTAGAAACAAGGATTCACACAGTAAAACACACTGACACTCTCCCTACCTACAGTTTTCTGTCCCTAGAAAAAATGTTTTTTTAAAGCACACTATAGCACAAGGAGAATGTCCCTCACTTTCCTTCCCTGTCCCTAGAAACAAGGATTATCACAGTGAAAGAAACTGACACTCTTCCTACCTACAGTTTTCTGTCCCTAGAAAAAATGTTTTTTTAAAGCACACTATAGCACAAGGAGAATTTCCCTCACTGTCCTTCCCTGTCCCTAGAAACAAGGATTCGCACAGTAAAACACACTGACACTCTCCCTACCTACAGTTTTCTGTCCCTAGAAAAAATGTTTTTTTAAAGCACACTATAGCACAAGGAGAATTTCCCTCACTGTCCTTCCCTGTCCCTAGAAACAAGGATTCGCACAGTAAAACACACTGACACTCTCCCTACCTATAGTTTTCTGTCCCTAGAAAAAATGTTTTTTTAAAGCACACTATAGCACAAGGAGAATTTCTCTCACTTTCCTTCCCTGTCCCTAGAAACAAGGATTATCACAGTGAAAGAAACTGACACTCTTCCTACCTACAGTTTTCTGTCCCTAGAAAAAATGTTTTTTTAAAGCACACTATAGGACAAGGAGAATTTCCCTCACTTTCCTTCCCTGTCCCTAGAAACATGGATTCACACAGTAAAACACACTGACACTCTCCCTACCTACAGTTTTCTGTCCCTAGAAAAAATGTTTTTTTAAAGCACACTATAGCACAAGGAGAATGCCCCTCACTTTCCTTCCCTGTCCCTAGAAACAAGGATTATCACAGTGAAAGAAACTGACACTCTTCCTACCTACAGTTTTCTGTCCCTAGAAAAAATGTTTTTTTAAAGCACACTATAGCACAAGGAGAATTTCCCTCACTGTCCTTCCCTGTCCCTAGAAACAAGGATTCGCACAGTAAAACACACTGACACTCTCCCTACCTACAGTTTTCTGTCCCTAGAAAAAATGTTTTTTTAAAGCACACTATAGCACAAGGAGAATTTCCATCACTGTCCTTCCCTGTCCCTAGAAACAAGGATTATCACAGTGAAATAAACTGACACTCTTCCTACCTACAGTTTTCTGTCCCTAGAAAAAATGTTTTTTTAAAGCACACTATAGCACAAGGAGAATTTCCCTCACTGTCCTTCCCTGTCCCTAGAAACAAGGATTATCACAGTGAAAGAAACTGACACTCTTCCTACCTATAGTTTTCTGTCCCTAGAAAAAATGTTTTTTTAAAGCACACTATAGCACAAGGAGAATTTCTCTCACTTTCCTTCCCTGTCCCTAGAAACAAGGATTATCACAGTGAAAGAAACTGACACTCTTCCTACCTACAGTTTTCTGTCCCTAGAAAAAATGTTTTTTTAAAGCACACTATAGGACAAGGAGAATTTCCCTCACTTTCCTTCCCTGTCCCTAGAAACAAGGATTCACACAGTAAAACACACTCACACTCTCCCTACCTACAGTTTTCTGTCCCTAGAAAAAATGTTTTTTTAAAGCACACTATAGCACAAGGAGAATGTCCCTCACTTTCCTTCCCTGTCCCTAGAAACAAGGATTATCACAGTGAAAGAAACTGACACTCTTCCTACCTACAGTTTTCTGTCCCTAGAAAAAATGTTTTTTTAAAGCACACTATAGCACAAGGAGAATTTCCCTCACTGTCCTTCCCTGTCCCTAGAAACAAGGATTATCACAGTGAAATAAACTGGCACTCTTCCTACCTATAGTTTTCTGTCCCTAGAAAAAATGTTTTTTTAAAGCACACTATAGCACAAGGAGAATTTCTCTCACTTTCCTTCCCTGTCCCTAGAAACAAGGATTATCACAGTGAAAGAAACTGACACTCTTCCTACCTACAGTTTTCTGTCCCTAGAAAAAATGTTTTTTTAAAGCACACTATAGCACAAGGAGAATTTCCCTCACTTTCCTTCCCTGTCCCTAGAAACAAGGATTCGCACAGTAAAACACACTGACACTCTCCCTACCTACAGTTTTCTGTCCCTAGAAAAAATGTTTTTTTAAAGCACACTATAGCACAAGGAGAATGTCCCTCACTTTCCTTCCCTGTCCCTAGAAACAAGGATTATCACAGTGAAAGAAACTGACACTCTTCCTACCTACAGTTTTCTGTCCCTAGAAAAAATGTTTTTTTAAAGCACACTATAGCACAAGGAGAATTTCCCTCACTTTCCTTCCCTGTCCCTAGAAACAAGGATTATCGCAGTGAAAGAAACTGACACTCTTCCTACCTACAGTTTTCTGTCCCTAGAAAAAATGTTTTTTTAAAGCACACTATAGCACAAGGAGAATTTCCCTCACTTTCCTTCCCTGTCCCTAGAAACAAGGATTATCACAGTGAAAGAAACTGACACTCTTCCTACCTACAGTTTTCTGTCCCTAGAAAAAATGTTTTTTTAAAGCACACTATAGCACAAGGAGAATTTCCCTCACTTTCCTTCCCTGTCCCTAGAAACAAGGATTATCACAGTGAAAGAAACTGACACTCTTCCTACCTACAGTTTTCTGTCCCTAGAAAAAATGTTTTTTTAAAGCACACTATAGCACAAGGAGAATTTCCCTCACTTTCCTTCCCTGTCGCTAGAAACAAGGATTCGCACAGTAAAACACACTGACACTCTCCCTACCTACAGTTTTCTGTCCCTAGAATTTTTTTTTTAAAGCACACTATAGCACAAGGAGAATGTCCCTCACTTTCCTTCCCTGTCCCTAGAAACAAGGATTATCACAGTGAAAGAAACTGACACTCTTCCTACCTACAGTTTTCTGTCCCTAGGAAAAATGTTTTTTTAAAGCACACTATAGCACAAGGAGAATTTCCCTCACTTTCCTTCCCTGTCCCTAGAAACAAGGATTCGCACAGTAAAACACACTGACACTCTCCCTACCTACAGTTTTCTGTCCCTAGAAAAAATGTTTTTTTAAAGCACACTATAGCACAAGGAGAATGTCCCTCACTTTCCTTCCCTGTCCCTAGAAACAAGGATTATCACAGTGAAAGAAACTGACACTCTTCCTACCTACAGTTTTCTGTCCCTAGAAAAAATGTTTTTTTAAAGCACACTATAGCACAAGGAGAATTTCCCTCACTGTCCTTCCCTGTCCCTAGAAACAAGGATTCGCACAGTAAAACACACTGACACTCTCCCTACCTATAGTTTTCTGTCCCTAGAAAAAATTTTTTTTAAAGCACACTATAGCACAAGGAGAATTTCCCTCACTGTCCTTCCCTGTCCCTAGAAACAAGGATTCGCACAGTAAAACACACTGACACTCTCCCTACCTACAGTTTTCTGTCCCTAGAAAATTTTTTTTTTTAAAGCACACTATAGCACAAGGAGAATGTCCCTCACTTTCCTTCCCTGTCCCTAGAAACAAGGATTATCACAGTGAAAGAAACTGACACTCTTCCTACCTACAGTTTTCTGTCCCTAGAAAAAATGTTTTTTTAAAGCACACTATAGCACAAGGAAAATTTCCCTCACTGTCCTTCCCTGTCCCTAGAAACAAGGATTATCACAGTGAAAGAAACTGACACTCTTCCTACCTATAGTTTTCTGTCCCTAGAAAAAATGTTTTTTTAAAGCACACTATAGCACAAGGAGAATTTCTCTCACTTTCCTTCCCTGTCCCTAGAAACAAGGATTATCACAGTGAAAGAAACTGACACTCTTCCTACCTACAGTTTTCTGTCCCTAGAAAAAATGTTTTTTTAAAGCACACTATAGGACAAGGAGAATTTCCCTCACTTTCCTTCCCTGTCCCTAGAAACAAGGATTCACACAGTAAAACACACTGACACTCTCCCTACCTACAGTTTTCTGTCCCTAGAAAAAATGTTTTTTTAAAGCACACTATAGCACAAGGAGAATGTCCCTCACTTTCCTTCCCTGTCCCTAGAAACAAGGATTATCACAGTGAAAGAAACTGACACTCTTCCTACCTACAGTTTTCTGTCCCTAGAAAAAATGTTTTTTTAAAGCACACTATAGCACAAGGAGAATTTCCCTCACTTTCCTTCCCTGTCCCTAGAAACAAGGATTATCACAGTGAAAGAAACTGACACTCTTCCTACCTACAGTTTTCTGTCCCTAGAAAAAATCTTTTTTTAAAGCACACTATAGCACAAGGAGAATTTCCCTCACTTTCCTTCCCTGTCCCTAGAAACAAGGATTCGCACAGTAAAACACACTGACACTCTCCCTACCTACAGTTTTCTGTCCCTAGAAAAAATGTTTTTTTAAAGCACACTATAGCACAAGGAGAATGTCCCTCACTTTCCTTCCCTGTCCCTAGAAACAAGGATTATCACAGTGAAAGAAACTGACACTCTTCCTACCTACAGTTTTCTGTCCCTAGAAAAAATGTTTTTTTAAAGCACACTATAGCACAAGGAGAATTTCACTCACTTTCCTTCCCTGTCCCTAGAAACAAGGATTATCACAGTGAAAGAAACTGACACTCTTCCTACCTACAGTTTTCTGTCCCTAGAAAAAATGTTTTTTTAAAGCACACTATAGCACAAGGAGAATTTCACTCACTTTCCTTCCCTGTCCCTAGAAACAAGGATTATCACAGTGAAAGAAACTGACACTCTTCCTACCTACAGTTTTCTGTCCCTAGAAAAAATGTTTTTTTAAAGCACACTATAGCACAAGGAGAATTTCCCTCACTTTCCTTCCCTGTCCCTATAAACAAGGATTCGCACAGTAAAACACACTGACACTCTCCCTACCTACAGTTTTCTGTCCCTAGAAAAAATGTTTTTTTAAAGCACACTATAGCACAAGGAGAATGTCCCTCACTTTCCTTCCCTGTCCCTAGAAACAAGGATTATCACAGTGAAAGAAACTGACACTCTTCCTACCTACAGTTTTCTGTCCCTAGAAAAAATGTTTTTTTAAAGCACACTATAGCACAAGGAGAATTTCCCTCACTTTCCTTCCCTGTCGCTAGAAACAAGGATTCGCACAGTAAAACACACTGACACTCTCCCTACCTACAGTTTTCTGTCCCTAGAATTTTTTTTTTAAAGCACACTATAGCACAAGGAGAATGTCCCTCACTTTCCTTCCCTGTCCCTAGAAACAAGGATTATCACAGTGAAAGAAACTGACACTCTTCCTACCTACAGTTTTCTGTCCCTAGGAAAAACGTTTTTTTAAAGCACACTATAGCACAAGGAGAATTTCCCTCACTTTCCTTCCCTGTCCCTAGAAACAAGGATTCGCACAGTAAAACACACTGACACTCTCCCTACCTACAGTTTTCTGTCCCTAGAAAAAATGTTTTTTTAAAGCACACTATAGCACAAGGAGAATGTCCCTCACTTTCCTTCCCTGTCCCTAGAAACAAGGATTATCACAGTGAAAGAAACTGACACTCTTCCTACCTACAGTTTTCTGTCCCTAGAAAAAATGTTTTTTTAAAGCACACTATAGCACAAGGAGAATTTCCCTCACTGTCCTTCCCTGTCCCTAGAAACAAGGATTCGCACAGTAAAACACACTGACACTCTCCCTACCTATAGTTTTCTGTCCCTAGAAAAATTTTTTTTTAAAGCACACTATAGCACAAGGAGAATTTCCCTCACTGTCCTTCCCTGTCCCTAGAAACAAGGATTCGCACAGTAAAACACACTGACACTCTCCCTACCTACAGTTTTCTGTCCCTAGAAAATTTTTTTTTTTAAAGCACACTATAGCACAAGGAGAATGTCCCTCACTTTCCTTCCCTGTCCCTAGAAACAAGGATTATCACAGTGAAAGAAACTGACACTCTTCCTACCTACAGTTTTCTGTCCCTAGAAAAAATGTTTTTTTAAAGCACACTATAGCACAAGGAAAATTTCCCTCACTGTCCTTCCCTGTCCCTAGAAACAAGGATTATCACAGTGAAAGAAACTGACACTCTTCCTACCTATAGTTTTCTGTCCCTAGAAAAAATGTTTTTTTAAAGCACACTATAGCACAAGGAGAATTTCTCTCACTTTCCTTCCCTGTCCCTAGAAACAAGGATTATCACAGTGAAAGAAACTGACACTCTTCCTACCTACAGTTTTCTGTCCCTAGAAAAAATGTTTTTTTAAAGCACACTATAGGACAAGGAGAATTTCCCTCACTTTCCTTCCCTGTCCCTAGAAACAAGGATTCACACAGTAAAACACACTGACACTCTCCCTACCTACAGTTTTCTGTCCCTAGAAAAAATGTTTTTTTAAAGCACACTATAGCACAAGGAGAATGTCCCTCACTTTCCTTCCCTGTCCCTAGAAACAAGGATTATCACAGTGAAAGAAACTGACACTCTTCCTACCTACAGTTTTCTGTCCCTAGAAAAAATGTTTTTTTAAAGCACACTATAGCACAAGGAGAATTTCCCTCACTTTCCTTCCCTGTCCCTAGAAACAAGGATTATCACAGTGAAAGAAACTGACACTCTTCCTACCTACAGTTTTCTGTCCCTAGAAAAAATCTTTTTTTAAAGCACACTATAGCACAAGGAGAATTTCCCTCACTTTCCTTCCCTGTCCCTAGAAACAAGGATTCGCACAGTAAAACACACTGACACTCTCCCTACCTACAGTTTTCTGTCCCTAGAAAAAATGTTTTTTTAAAGCACACTATAGCACAAGGAGAATGTCCCTCACTTTCCTTCCCTGTCCCTAGAAACAAGGATTATCACAGTGAAAGAAACTGACACTCTTCCTACCTACAGTTTTCTGTCCCTAGAAAAAATGTTTTTTTAAAGCACACTATAGCACAAGGAGAATTTCACTCACTTTCCTTCCCTGTCCCTAGAAACAAGGATTATCACAGTGAAAGAAACTGACACTCTTCCTACCTACAGTTTTCTGTCCCTAGAAAAAATGTTTTTTTAAAGCACACTATAGCACAAGGAGAATTTCACTCACTTTCCTTCCCTGTCCCTAGAAACAAGGATTATCACAGTGAAAGAAACTGACACTCTTCCTACCTACAGTTTTCTGTCCCTAGAAAAAATGTTTTTTTAAAGCACACTATAGCACAAGGAGAATTTCCCTCACTTTCCTTCCCTGTCCCTATAAACAAGGATTCGCACAGTAAAACACACTGACACTCTCCCTACCTACAGTTTTCTGTCCCTAGAAAAAATGTTTTTTTAAAGCACACTATAGCACAAGGAGAATGTCCCTCACTTTCCTTCCCTGTCCCTAGAAACAAGGATTATCACAGTGAAAGAAACTGACACTCTTCCTATCTACAGTTTTCTGTCCCTAGAAAAAATGTTTTTTTAAAGCACACTATAGCACAAGGAGAATTTGCCTCACTTTCCTTCCCTGTCCCTAGAAACAAGGATTATCACAGTGAAAGAAACTGACACTCTTCCTACCTACAGTTTTCTGTCCCTAGAAAAAATGTTTTTTTAAAGCACACTATAGCACAAGGAGAATTTCCCTCACTGTCCTTCCCTGTCCCTAGAAACAAGGATTCGCACAGTAAAACACACTGACACTCTCCCTACCTACAGTTTTCTGTCCCTAGAAAAAATGTTTTTTTAAAGCACACTATAGCACAAGGAGAATGTCCCTCACTTTCCTTCCCTGTCCCTAGAAACAAGGATTATCACAGTGAAAGAAACTGACACTCTTCCTACCTACAGTTTTCTGTCCCTAGAAAAAATGTTTTTTAAAGCACACTATAGCACAAGGAGAATTTCCCTCACTGTCCTTCCCTGTCCCTAGAAACAAGGATTATCACAGTGAAATAAACTGACACTCTTCCTACCTACAGTTTTCTGTCCCTAGAAAAAATGTTTTTTTAAAGCACACTATAGCACAAGGAGAATTTCCCTCACTGTCCTTCCCTGTCCCTAGAAACAAGGATTATCACAGTGAAAGAAACTGACACTCTTCCTACCTATAGTTTTCTGTCCCTAGAAAAAATGTTTTTTTAAAGCACACTATAGCACAAGGAGAATTTCTCTCACTTTCCTTCCCTGTCCCTAGAAACAAGGATTATCACAGTGAAAGAAACTGACACTCTTCCTACCTACAGTTTTCTGTCCCTAGAAAAAATGTTTTTTTAAAGCACACTATAGCACAAGGAGAATGTCCCTCACTTTCCTTCCCTGTCCCTAGAAACAAGGATTATCACAGTGAAAGAAACTGACACTCTTCCTACCTACAGTTTTCTGTCCCTAGAAAAAATGTTTTTTTAAAGCACACTATAGCACAAGGAGAATTTCCCTCACTGTCCTTCCCTGTCCCTAGAAACAAGGATTATCACAGTGAAATAAACTGACACTCTTCCTACCTATAGTTTTCTGTCCCTAGAAAAAATGTTTTTTTAAAGCACACTATAGCACAAGGAGAATTTCTCTCACTTTCCTTCCCTGTCCCTAGAAACAAGGATTATCACAGTGAAAGAAACTGACACTCTTCCTACCTACAGTTTTCTGTCCCTAGAAAAAATGTTTTTTTAAAGCACACTATAGCACAAGGAGAATTTCCCTCACTTTCCTTCCCTGTCCCTAGAAACAAGGATTCGCACAGTAAAACACACTGACACTCTCCCTACCTACAGTTTTCTGTCCCTAGAAAAAAAGTTTTTTTAAAGCACACTATAGCACAAGGAGAATGTCCCTCACTTTCCTTCCCTGTCCCTAGAAACAAGGATTATCACAGTGAAAGAAACTGACACTCTTCCTACCTACAGTTTTCTGTCCCTAGAAAAAATGTTTTTTTAAAGCACACTATAGCACAAGGAGAATTTCCCTCACTTTCCTTCCCTGTCCCTAGAAACAAGGATTATCGCAGTGAAAGAAACTGACACTCTTCCTACCTACAGTTTTCTGTCCCTAGAAAAAATGTTTTTTTAAAGCACACTATAGCACAAGGAGAATTTCCCTCACTTTCCTTCCCTGTCCCTAGAAACAAGGATTATCACAGTGAAAGAAACTGACACTCTTCCTACCTACAGTTTTCTGTCCCTAGAAAAAATGTTTTTTTAAAGCACACTATAGCACAAGGAGAATTTCCCTCACTTTCCTTCCCTGTCCCTAGAAACAAGGATTATCACAGTGAAAGAAACTGACACTCTTCCTACCTACAGTTTTCTGTCCCTAGAAAAAATGTTTTTTTAAAGCACACTATAGCACAAGGAGAATTTCCCTCACTGTCCTTCCCTGTCCCTAGAAACAAGGATTTGCACAGTAAAACACACTGACACTCTCCCTACCTATAGTTTTCTGTCCCTAGAAAAAATGTTTTTTTAAAGCACACTATAGCACAAGGAGAATTTCCCTCACTGTCCTTCCCTGTCCCTAGAAACAAGGATTCGCACAGTAAAACACACTGACACTCTCCCTACCTACAGTTTTCTGTCCCTAGAAAAAATGTTTTTTTAAAGCACACTATAGCACAAGGAGAATGTCCCTCACTTTCCTTCCCTGTCCCTAGAAACAAGGATTATCACAGTGAAAGAAACTGACACTCTTCCTACCTACAGTTTTCTGTCCCTAGAAAAAATGTTTTTTTAAAGCACACTATAGCACAAGGAGAATTTCCCTCACTGTCCTTCCCTGTCCCTAGAAACAAGGATTATCACAGTGAAATAAACTGACACTCTTCCTACCTATAGTTTTCTGTCCCTAGAAAAAATGTTTTTTTAAAGCACACTATAGCACAAGGAGAATGTCCCTCACTTTCCTTCCCTGTCCCTAGAAACAAGGATTATCACAGTGAAAGAAACTGACACTCTTCCTACCTACAGTTTTCTGTCCCTAGAAAAAATGTTTTTTTAAAGCACACTATAGCACAAGGAGAATTTCACTCACTTTCCTTCCCTGTCCCTAGAAACAAGGATTATCACAGTGAAAGAAACTGACACTCTTCCTACCTATAGTTTTCTGTCCCTAGAAAAAATGTTTTTTTAAAGCACACTATAGCACAAGGAGAATGTCCCTCACTTTCCTTCCCTGTCCCTAGAAACAAGGATTATCACAGTGAAAGAAACTGACACTCTTCCTACCTACAGTTTTCTGTCCCTAGAAAAAATGTTTTTTTAAAGCACACTATAGCACAAGGAGAATTTCACTCACTTTCCTTCCCTGTCCCTAGAAACAAGGATTATCACAGTGAAAGAAACTGACACTCTTCCTACCTACAGTTTTCTGTCCCTAGAAAAAATGTTTTTTTAAAGCACACTATAGCACAAGGAGAATTTCACTCACTTTCCTTCCCTGTCCCTAGAAACAAGGATTATCACAGTGAAAGAAACTGACACTCTTCCTACCTACAGTTTTCTGTCCCTAGAAAAAATGTTTTTTTAAAGCACACTATAGCACAAGGAGAATTTCCCTCACTTTCCTTCCCTGTCCCTATAAACAAGGATTCGCACAGTAAAACACACTGACACTCTCCCTACCTACAGTTTTCTGTCCCTAGAAAAAATGTTTTTTTAAAGCACACTATAGCACAAGGAGAATTTCCCTCACTTTCCTTCCCTGTCCCTAGAAACAAGGATTATCACAGTGAAAGAAACTGACACTCTTCCTACCTACAGTTTTCTGTCCCTAGAAAAAATGTTTTTTTAAAGCACACTATAGCACAAGGAGAATTTCCCTCACTGTCCTTCCCTGTCCCTAGAAACAAGGATTCGCACAGTAAAACACACTGACACTCTCCCTACCTATAGTTTTCTGTCCCTAGAAAAAATGTTTTTTTTAAAGCACACTATAGCACAAGGAGAATTTCCCTCACTGTCCTTCCCTGTCCCTAGAAACAAGGATTCGCACAGTAAAACACACTGACACTCTCCCTACCTACAGTTTTCTGTCCCTAGAAAAAATGTTTTTTTAAAGCACACTATAGCACAAGGAGAATGTCCCTCACTTTCCTTCCCTGTCCCTAGAAACAAGGATTATCACAGTGAAAGAAACTGACACTCTTCCTACCTACAGTTTTCTGTCCCTAGAAAAAATGTTTTTTAAAGCACACTATAGCACAAGGAGAATTTCCCTCACTGTCCTTCCCTGTCCCTAGAAACAAGGATTATCACAGTGAAATAAACTGACACTCTTCCTACCTACAGTTTTCTGTCCCTAGAAAAAATGTTTTTTTAAAGCACACTATAGCACAAGGAGAATTTCCCTCACTGTCCTTCCCTGTCCCTAGAAACAAGGATTATCACAGTGAAAGAAACTGACACTCTTCCTACCTATAGTTTTCTGTCCCTAGAAAAAATGTTTTTTTAAAGCACACTATAGCACAAGGAGAATTTCTCTCACTTTCCTTCCCTGTCCCTAGAAACAAGGATTATCACAGTGAAAGAAACTGACACTCTTCCTACCTACAGTTTTCTGTCCCTAGAAAAAATGTTTTTTTAAAGCACACTATAGGACAAGGAGAATTTCCCTCACTTTCCTTCCCTGTCCCTAGAAACAAGGATTCACACAGTAAAACACACTGACACTCTCCCTACCTACAGTTTTCTGTCCCTAGAAAAAATGTTTTTTTAAAGCACACTATAGCACAAGGAGAATGTCCCTCACTTTCCTTCCCTGTCCCTAGAAACAAGGATTATCACAGTGAAAGAAACTGACACTCTTCCTACCTACAGTTTTCTGTCCCTAGAAAAAATGTTTTTTTAAAGCACACTATAGCACAAGGAGAATTTCCCTCACTGTCCTTCCCTGTCCCTAGAAACAAGGATTATCACAGTGAAATAAACTGACACTCTTCCTACCTATAGTTTTCTGTCCCTAGAAAAAATGTTTTTTTAAAGCACACTATAGCACAAGGAGAATGTCCCTCACTTTCCTTCCCTGTCCCTAGAAACAAGGATTATCACAGTGAAAGAAACTGACACTCTTCCTACCTACAGTTTTCTGTCCCTAGAAAAAATGTTTTTTTAAAGCACACTATAGCACAAGGAGAATTTCCCTCACTTTCCTTCCCTGTCCCTAGAAACAAGGATTATCGCAGTGAAAGAAACTGACACTCTTCCTACCTACAGTTTTCTGTCCCTAGAAAAAATGTTTTTTTAAAGCACACTATAGCACAAGGAGAATTTCCCTCACTTTCCTTCCCTGTCCCTAGAAACAAGGATTATCACAGTGAAAGAAACTGACACTCTTCCTACCTACAGTTTTCTGTCCCTAGAAAAAATGTTTTTTTAAAGCACACTATAGCACAAGGAGAATTTCCCTCACTTTCCTTCCCTGTCCCTAGAAACAAGGATTATCACAGTGAAAGAAACTGACACTCTTCCTACCTACAGTTTTCTGTCCCTAGAAAAAATGTTTTTTTAAAGCACACTATAGCACAAGGAGAATTTCCCTCACTGTCCTTCCCTGTCCCTAGAAACAAGGATTCGCACAGTAAAACACACTGACACTCTCCCTACCTATAGTTTTCTGTCCCTAGAAAAAATGTTTTTTTAAAGCACACTATAGTACAAGGAGAATTTCCCTCACTGTCCTTCCCTGTCCCTAGAAACAAGGATTCGCACAGTAAAACACACTGACACTCTCCCTACCTACAGTTTTCTGTCCCTAGAAAAAATGTTTTTTTAAAGCACACTATAGCACAAGGAGAATGTCCCTCACTTTCCTTCCCTGTCCCTAGAAACAAGGATTATCACAGTGAAAGAAACTGACACTCTTCCTACCTACAGTTTTCTGTCCCTAGAAAAAATGTTTTTTTAAAGCACACTATAGCACAAGGAGAATTTCCCTCACTGTCCTTCCCTGTCCCTAGAAACAAGGATTATCACAGTGAAATAAACTGACACTCTTCCTACCTATAGTTTTCTGTCCCTAGAAAAAATGCTTTTTTAAAGCACACTATAGCACAAGGAGAATTTCTCTCACTTTCCTTCCCTGTCCCTAGAAACAAGGATTATCACAGTGAAAGAAACTGACACTCTTCCTACCTACAGTTTTCTGTCCCTAGAAAAAATGTTTTTTTAAAGCACACTATAGCACAAGGAGAATTTCCCTCACTTTCCTTCCCTGTCCCTAGAAACAAGGATTCGCACAGTAAAACACACTGACACTCTCCCTACCTACAGTTTTCTGTCCCTAGAAAAAATGTTTTTTTAAAGCACACTATAGCACAAGGAGAATGTCCCTCACTTTCCTTCCCTGTCCCTAGAAACAAGGATTATCACAGTGAAAGAAACTGACACTCTTCCTACCTACAGTTTTCTGTCCCTAGAAAAAATGTTTTTTTAAAGCACACTATAGCACAAGGAGAATTTCCCTCACTTTCCTTCCCTGTCCCTAGAAACAAGGATTATCGCAGTGAAAGAAACTGATACTCTTCCTACCTACAGTTTTCTGTCCCTAGAAAAAATGTTTTTTTAAAGCACACTATAGCACAAGGAGAATTTCCCTCACTTTCCTTCCCTGTCCCTAGAAACAAGGATTATCACAGTGAAAGAAACTGACACTCTTCCTACCTACAGTTTTCTGTCCCTAGAAAAAATGTTTTTTTAAAGCACACTATAGCACAAGGAGAATTTCCCTCACTTTCCTTCCCTGTCTCTAGAAACAAGGATTATCACAGTGAAAGAAACTGACACTCTTCCTACCTACAGTTTTCTGTCCCTAGAAAAAATGTTTTTTTAAAGCACACTATAGCACAAGGAGAATTTCCCTCACTGTCCTTCCCTGTCCCTAGAAACAAGGATTCGCACAGTAAAACACACTGACACTCTCCCTACCTATAGTTTTCTGTCCCTAGAAAAAATGTTTTTTTAAAGCACACTATAGCACAAGGAGAATTTCCCTCACTGTCCTTCCCTGTCCCTAGAAACAAGGATTCGCACAGTAAAACACACTGACACTCTCCCTACCTACAGTTTTCTGTCCCTAGAAAAAATGTTTTTTTAAAGCACACTATAGCACAAGGAGAATGTCCCTCACTTTCCTTCCCTGTCCCTAGAAACAAGGATTATCACAGTGAAAGAAACTGACACTCTTCCTACCTACAGTTTTCTGTCCCTAGAAAAAATGTTTTTTTAAAGCACACTATAGCACAAGGAGAATTTCCCTCACTGTCCTACCCTGTCCCTAGAAACAAGGATTATCACAGTGAAATAAACTGACACTCTTCCTACCTATAGTTTTCTGTCCCTAGAAAAAATGCTTTTTTAAAGCACACTATAGCACAAGGAGAATTTCTCTCACTTTCCTTCCCTGTCCCTAGAAACAAGGATTATCACAGTGAAAGAAACTGACACTCTTCCTACCTACAGTTTTCTGTCCCTAGAAAAAATGTTTTTTTAAAGCACACTATAGCACAAGGAGAATTTCCCTCACTTTCCTTCCCTGTCCCTAGAAACAAGGATTCGCACAGTAAAACACACTGACACTCTCCCTACCTACAGTTTTCTGTCCCTAGAAAAAATGTTTTTTTAAAGCACACTATAGCACAAGGAGAATGTCCCTCACTTTCCTTCCCTGTCCCTAGAAACAAGGATTATCACAGTGAAAGAAACTGACACTCTTCCTACCTACAGTTTTCTGTCCCTAGAAAAAATGTTTTTTTAAAGCACACTATAGCACAAGGAGAATTTCCCTCACTTTCCTTCCCTGTCCCTAGAAACAAGGATTATCGCAGTGAAAGAAACTGACACTCTTCCTACCTACAGTTTTCTGTCCCTAGAAAAAATGTTTTTTTAAAGCACACTATAGCACAAGGAGAATTTCCCTCACTTTCCTTCCCTGTCCCTAGAAACAAGGATTATCACAGTGAAAGAAACTGACACTCTTCCTACCTACAGTTTTCTGTCCCTAGAAAAAATGTTTTTTTAAAGCACACTATAGCACAAGGAGAATTTCCCTCACTTTCCTTCCCTGTCCCTAGAAACAAGGATTATCACAGTGAAAGAAACTGACACTCTTCCTACCTACAGTTTTCTGTCCCTAGAAAAAATGTTTTTTTAAAGCACACTATAGCACAAGGAGAATTTCCCTCACTTTCCTTCCCTGTCCCTAGAAACAAGGATTCGCACAGTAAAACACACTGACACTCTCCCTACCTACAGTTTTCTGTCCCTAGAAAAAATGTTTTTTTAAAGCACACTATAGCACAAGGAGAATGTCCCTCACTTTCCTTCCCTGTCCCTAGAAACAAGGATTATCACAGTGAAAGAAACTGACACTCTTCCTACCTACAGTTTTCTGTCCCTAGAAAAAATGTTTTTTTAAAGCACACTATAGCACAAGGAGAATTTCCCTCACTTTCCTTCCCTGTCCCTAGAAACAAGGATTATCGCAGTGAAAGAAACTGACACTCTTCCTACCTACAGTTTTCTGTCCCTAGAAAAAATGTTTTTTTAAAGCACACTATAGCACAAGGAGAATTTCCCTCACTTTCCTTCCCTGTCCCTAGAAACAAGGATTATCACAGTGAAAGAAACTGACACTCTTCCTACCTACAGTTTTCTGTCCCTAGAAAAAATGTTTTTTTAAAGCACACTATAGCACAAGGAGAATTTCCCTCACTTTCCTTCCCTGTCCCTAGAAACAAGGATTATCACAGTGAAAGAAACTGACACTCTTCCTACCTACAGTTTTCTGTCCCTAGAAAAAATGTTTTTTTAAAGCACACTATAGCACAAGGAGAATTTCCCTCACTTTCCTTCCCTGTCCCTAGAAACAAGGATTCGCACAGTAAAACACACTGACACTCTCCCTACCTACAGTTTTCTGTCCCTAGAATTTTTTTTTTTAAAGCACACTATAGCACAAGGAGAATGTCCCTCACTTTCCTTCCCTGTCCCTAGAAACAAGGATTATCACAGTGAAAGAAACTGACACTCTTCCTACCTACAGTTTTCTGTCCCTAGGAAAAATGTTTTTTTAAAGCACACTATAGCACAAGGAGAATTTCCCTCACTTTCCTTCCCTGTCCCTAGAAACAAGGATTCGCACAGTAAAACACACTGACACTCTCCCTACCTACAGTTTTCTGTCCCTAGAAAAAATGTTTTTTTAAAGCACACTATAGCACAAGGAGAATGTCCCTCACTTTCCTTCCCTGTCCCTAGAAACAAGGATTATCACAGTGAAAGAAACTGACACTCTTCCTACCTACAGTTTTCTGTCCCTAGAAAAAATGTTTTTTTAAAGCACACTATAGCACAAGGAGAATTTCCCTCACTGTCCTTCCCTGTCCCTAGAAACAAGGATTCGCACAGTAAAACACACTGACACTCTCCCTACCTATAGTTTTCTGTCCCTAGAAAAAATGTTTTTTTAAAGCACACTATAGCACAAGGAGAATTTCCCTCACTGTCCTTCCCTGTCCCTAGAAACAAGGATTTGCACAGTAAAACACACTGACACTCTCCCTACCTACAGTTTTCTGTCCCTAGAAAAAATGTTTTTTTAAAGCACACTATAGCACAAGGAGAATGTCCCTCACTTTCCTTCCCTGTCCCTAGAAACAAGGATTATCACAGTGAAAGAAACTGACACTCTTCCTACCTACAGTTTTCTGTCCCTAGAAAAAATGTTTTTTTAAAGCACACTATAGCACAAGGAGAATTTCCCTCACTGTCCTTCCCTGTCCCTAGAAACAAGGATTATCACAGTGAAAGAAACTGACACTCTTCCTACCTATAGTTTTCTGTCCCTAGAAAAAATGTTTTTTTAAAGCACACTATAGCACAAGGAGAATTTCTCTCACTTTCCTTCCCTGTCCCTAGAAACAAGGATTATCACAGTGAAAGAAACTGACACTCTTCCTACCTACAGTTTTCTGTCCCTAGAAAAAATGTTTTTTTAAAGCACACTATAGGACAAGGAGAATTTCCCTCACTTTCCTTCCCTGTCCCTAGAAACAAGGATTCACACAGTAAAACACACTGACACTCTCCCTACCTACAGTTTTCTGTCCCTAGAAAAAATGTTTTTTTAAAGCACACTATAGCACAAGGAGAATGTCCCTCACTTTCCTTCCCTGTCCCTAGAAACAAGGATTATCACAGTGAAAGAAACTGACACTCTTCCTACCTACAGTTTTCTGTCCCTAGAAAAAATGTTTTTTTAAAGCACACTATAGCACAAGGAGAATTTCCCTCACTGTCCTTCCCTGTCCCTAGAAACAAGGATTATCACAGTGAAATAAACTGACACTCTTCCTACCTATAGTTTTCTGTCCCTAGAAAAAATGTTTTTTTTAAAGCACACTATAGCACAAGGAGAATTTCTCTCACTTTCCTTCCCTGTCCCTAGAAACAAGGATTATCACAGTGAAAGAAACTGACACTCTTCCTACCTACAGTTTTCTGTCCCTAGAAAAAATGTTTTTTTAAAGCACACTATAGCACAAGGAGAATTTCCCTCACTTTCCTTCCCTGTCCCTAGAAACAAGGATTCGCACAGTAAAACACACTGACACTCTCCCTACCTACAGTTTTCTGTCCCTAGAAAAAATGTTTTTTTAAAGCACACTATAGCACAAGGAGAATGTCCCTCACTTTCCTTCCCTGTCCCTAGAAACAAGGATTATCACAGTGAAAGAAACTGACACTCTTCCTACCTACAGTTTTCTGTCCCTAGAAAAAATGTTTTTTTAAAGCACACTATAGCACAAGGAGAATTTCCCTCACTTTCCTTCCCTGTCCCTAGAAACAAGGATTATCACAGTGAAAGAAACTGACACTCTTCCTACCTACAGTTTTCTGTCCCTAGAAAAAATGTTTTTTTAAAGCACACTATAGCACAAGGAGAATTTCCCTCACTTTCCTTCCCTGTCCATAGAAACAAGGATTCGCACAGTAAAACACACTGACACTCTCCCTACCTACAGTTTTCTGTCCCTAGAAAAAATGTTTTTTTAAAGCACACTATAGCACAAGGAGAATGTCCCTCACTTTCCTTCCCTGTCCCTAGAAACAAGGATTATCACAGTGAAAGAAACTGACACTCTTCCTACCTACAGTTTTCTGTCCCTAGAAAAAATGTTTTTTTAAAGCACACTATAGCACAAGGAGAATTTCACTCACTTTCCTTCCCTGTCCCTAGAAACAAGGATTATCACAGTGAAAGAAACTGACACTCTTCCTACCTACAGTTTTCTGTCCCTAGAAAAAATGTTTTTTTAAAGCACACTATAGCACAAGGAGAATTTCACTCACTTTCCTTCCCTGTCCCTAGAAACAAGGATTATCACAGTGAAAGAAACTGACACTCTTCCTACCTACAGTTTTCTGTCCCTAGAAAAAATGTTTTTTTAAAGCACACTATAGCACAAGGAGAATTTCCCTCACTTTCCTTCCCTGTCCCTATAAACAAGGATTCGCACAGTAAAACACACTGACACTCTCCCTACCTACAGTTTTCTGTCCCTAGAAAAAATGTTTTTTTAAAGCACACTATAGCACAAGGAGAATTTCCCTCACTGTCCTTCCCTGTCCCTAGAAACAAGGATTCGCACAGTAAAACACACTGACACTCTCCCTACCTACAGTTTTCTGTCCCTAGAAAAAATGTTTTTTTAAAGCACACTATAGCACAAGGAGAATGTCCCTCACTTTCCTTCCCTGTCCCTAGAAACAAGGATTATCACAGTGAAAGAAACTGACACTCTTCCTACCTACGGTTTTCTGTCCCTAGAAAAAATGTTTTTTTAAAGCACACTATAGCACAAGGAGAATTTCCCTCACTTTCCTTCCCTGTCCCTAGAAACAAGGATTATCACAGTGAAAGAAACTGACACTCTTCCTACCTACAGTTTTCTGTCCCTAGAAAAAATGTTTTTTTAAAGCACACTATAGCACCAGGAGAATTTCCCTCACTGTCCTTCCCTGTCCCTAGAAACAAGGATTCGCACAGTAAAACACACTGACACTCTCCCTACCTATAGTTTTCTGTCCCTAGAAAAAATATTTTTTTAAAGCACACTATAGCACAAGGAGAATTTCCCTCACTGTCCTTCCCTGTCCCTAGAAACAAGGATTCGCACAGTAAAACACACTGACACTCTCCCTACCTACAGTTTTCTGTCCCTAGAAAAAATGTTTTTTTAAAGCACACTATAGCACAAGGAGAATGTCCCTCACTTTCCTTCCCTGTCCCTAGAAACAAGGATTATCACAGTGAAAGAAACTGACACTCTTCCTACCTACAGTTTTCTGTCCCTAGAAAAAATGTTTTTTTAAAGCACACTATAGCACAAGGAGAATTTCCCTCACTGTCCTTGCCTGTCCCTAGAAACAAGGATTATCACAGTGAAAGAAACTGACACTCTTCCTACCTATAGTTTTCTGTCCCTAGAAAAAATGTTTTTTTAAAGCACACTATAGCACAAGGAGAATTTCTCTCATTTTCCTTCCCTGTCCCTAGAAACAAGGATTATCACAGTGAAAGAAACTGACACTCTTCCTACCTACAGTTTTCTGTCCCTAGAAAAAATGTTTTTTTAAAGCACACTATAGCACAAGGAGAATTTCCCTCACTTTCCTTCCCTGTCCCTAGAAACAAGGATTCGCACAGTAAAACACACTGACACTCTCCCTACCTACAGTTTTCTGTCCCTAGAAAAAATGTTTTTTTAAAGCACACTATAGCACAAGGAGAATGTCCCTCACTTTCCTTCCCTGTCCCTAGAAACAAGGATTATCACAGTGAAAGAAACTGACACTCTTCCTACCTACAGTTTTCTGTCCCTAGAAAAAATGTTTTTTTAAAGCACACTATAGCACAAGGAGAATTTCCCTCACTTTCCTTCCCTGTCCCTAGAAACAAGGATTATCACAGTGAAAGAAACTGACACTCTTCCTACCTACAGTTTTCTGTCCCTAGAAAAAATGTTTTTTTAAAGCACACTATAGCACAAGGAGAATTTCCCTCACTTTCCTTCCCTGTCCCTAGAAACAAGGATTCGCACAGTAAAACACACTGACACTCTCCCTACCTACAGTTTTCTGTCCCTAGAAAAAATGTTTTTTTAAAGCACACTATAGCACAAGGAGAATGTCCCTCACTTTCCTTCCCTGTCCCTAGAAACAAGGATTATCACAGTGAAAGAAACTGACACTCTTCCTACCTACAGTTTTCTGTCCCTAGAAAAAATGTTTTTTTAAAGCACACTATAGCACAAGGAGAATTTCATCCACTTTCCTTCCCTGTCCCTAGAAACAAGGATTATCACAGTGAAAGAAACTGACACTCTTCCTACCTACAGTTTTCTGTCCCTAGAAAAAATGTTTTTTTAAAGCACACTATAGCACAAGGAGAATTTCCCTCACTTTCCTTCCCTGTCCCTAGAAACAAGGATTCGCACAGTAAAACACACTGACACTCTCCCTACCTACAGTTTTCTGTCCCTAGAAAAAATGTTTTTTTAAAGCACACTATAGTACAAGGAGAATGTCCCTCACTTTCCTTCCCTGTCCCTAGAAACAAGGATTATCACAGTGAAAGAAACTGACACTCTTCCTACCTACAGTTTTCTGTCCCTAGAAAAAATGTTTTTTTAAAGCACACTATAGCACAAGGAGAATTTCCCTCACTGTCCTTCCCTGTCCCTAGAAACAAGGATTCGCACAGTAAAACACACTGACACTCTCCCTACCTATAGTTTTCTGTCCCTAGAAAAAATGTTTTTTTAAAGCACACTATAGCACAAGGAGAATTCCCTCACTGTCCTTCTCTGTCCCTAGAAACAAGGATTCGCACAGTAAAACACACTGACACTCTCCCTACCTATCCTTCTCTTTCACTAAACTAAAGGAATCCAGGTTAAGCAAGAAAAATAAATGTCACTGTCCCTGCCTATGCTTCT
Source organism: Rana muscosa (assembly GCA_029206835.1). NCBI lineage: Eukaryota > Metazoa > Chordata > Amphibia > Anura > Ranidae > Rana > Rana muscosa. The sequence goes on along the minus strand of CM055116.1, from coordinate 499,361,600 downwards.
CTTTCCCTGCTCCGGAACACACTACACTAGGCCGCCGTGCTGGCGGCCTTTTATAGTGTGGGGCATGTACTAAACACCCTCAGCAATAATTGGCCACAGGCATCCTGCCTGTGGCCAATCATTGCTCTCCTCGCTGCCGGCGCTGTGATTGGCCAAGCATGCGGGGTCACAATGCATGCTTGGCCAATCACAGCGCCTGGATGACACTGCGATGGCGTAGTGCATTGTGGGCCATTCGCGTCACTCGAATTTGGCGCGAACGGCCCAAATCGTTCGATCTTCGTCGAACGATCGAACAGCCGATGTTCGAGTCGAACGTATGTTCGACTCGAACACGAAGCTCATCCCTATTCAGGAGGAACAGTCTGCAGTGTAGCTAAACTGAATACAGTATTACTGAGTGGTATACTGCAGCTTACTCAATCAACTACCTGCCTGTAGTCTCTTAGCAACAGTAGTTCAGGGGGAACAGTCTGCAGTGTAGCTAAACTGAATATAGTATTACTGAGTGATATACTGCAGCTTTCTCAATCAACTACCTGCCTGTAGTCTCTTAGCAACAGTAGTTGAGGAGGAACAGTCTGCAGTGTAGCTAAACTGAATACAGTATACTGAGTGATATACTGCAGCTTACTGAATCACCTGCCTGTCTGTAGTAGATTAGCTTAGCAACAGTAGAACAGTAACGGATCTAGCTAAACTGAATACAGTGTGTGTGTATATATACAACTCCTAAGATGCATATATATACTAAATACACTGACTAAAGCTAACTCAATCACCTGCCTCTTGCTCTAAGTAACTGAAATGAAATGACACTCTCTCTGTCTCTATCTCTCTCAGCCGGAACACACTACACAAGGCCGACGTGCGGACGGCCTTATATAGTGTGGGGCGTGTACCTAATCCCTGAGCCATGATTGGCCAAAAGCACACTGCCTTTGGCCAATTATGGTTCTCTTTGCTTACGGCGCTTTGATTGGCCAAGCATGCAGGTCATAGTGCATGCTTGGCCAATCATCATCCAGCAATGCACTGCGTTGATGCAGTGAATTATGGGACGTGACGCGCCACTCGAATTTGGCACGAACGGCCCATATTGTTCAAAATTCGGCAAGCGGCCAAACAGCCAATGAGTTTGACTCGAACACAAAGCTTATCCCTAGCAGGGAGGCCAAAATAATACCTCACCAGAATTGGACTTCCTTCCTTTGAGCAGCGAATACTTAAAGTGGCTCTAAAGGCAGAACATTTTTTTTATTCTATATTAATGCATTCTCTGCATTAAGGTAAAAAATCTTCCACTGTCTATGCCTCCCCCAAATCCCCCAAATCTCCCTAAGCACTTACCTGACACCACTCTTGATCTAGCACTGGTCCCGCTGGTAACCCTGCCCTGCTCTGCATTGTACCCCTACTCATTCACCAAAAAGATGTCAATAAAAAAAAACGCCAAGTTTTTGACAATTACTTTATTAAAAATTAAAAGAACAATATCCCCCCAATGTAGATCCATTGTCAATCACGACGCTGCCGCCACGGCTGGACCTGAAAAAAGAAGAAAAAAAAACACTCCGCCCACAATGAACGCTAACGGCCTACTGCAGGCCCCGCCGTTTCGCAGTTCTTATAAAGGTAAGGGGCGGAGCCACCTGGCAATGTCACCTGGTGGCACCACCCCTTGTGATGTCGCCGACCCAACATGCACTATCCTGTGCCAAGCTTTGCCCAATCAGAGCTTAGAATGCACTGTGCAGCACGCAGTGCATTTTGGGGCACCCAGGGGGCAAACATCCCGTCGAGCGCCCCGCAAGTTTAGATGTTCGCCGAACGGGCGAACAGGCGATGTTCGGGTCAAACTTTTGCTTGGCCCGAACCGTTCACCCAACTCTATTTGAGACCAGTTTGTAATGTTTACTTTCCCAATGCCATAGTAGATTGACTTTTTATTTTTATAACTTTTGGTGGGGATGAATAGCTATTTTTCTTTTGTCAAATGGTATATTTTAATCATAGTATGGATATGTTACACGGGTTGATATGTCACAACTTCCATGTTATTCATGTCAAATCCTTCAGTATTATTGCTTCAACTTTATTCCAGAACAGCTTGCTCCCACCCTAGCACACTTTGTTTCCGTGGGAGCGATTGCAGAATGTTCTGTGGTCTGGCATGAGCTCTTTAGCTACAACTGATGCCATTTTTTTGACTCGCTACAGCAAAAAGATCTCTGATTTATTTTAGGACAAATAAATATTGGTAGCTGAAAAAATACAGGGATAAACATTGAATGGCATTGAAATAAGTTTTTCCGTTTTTCCTGATAAAACCAATTTACGCAATCTGAAGATAAAATAACAAAAGAATCCAGGAACCCAGGGAGTTGTGTTAAAGAGGCCTGTTCCAGCATCTGAGCATGGTGGGGATAATATTCTCGTTAGTTCTTTTATCAATCCATAATAACTACTAAGTGTTATGCCGCGTACACACGATCGAAAATCGACGTGAAAAACGTGAAAAACACGGCCGTTTTAAATGACATTTTTTTTTGGGTCGAAAAAAACGACCGTGTGTGGGCTCCGCGGCAGTGTTGCCCTATGGGAAAACTGCAGCGGAAAAAAACTAGGGGAATCACGACGAGAAAAATTAGAGCATGTTCTAATTTTTCTTGTCGTGATTAATCCCGTCGAGAAAAACGTCAAAAAGCCCACAGACGATCGTTTTTCTCGTCCAAAGGAAAAAATTTAATTTTTCTCGACGGGAAAAACGGTTGTGTGTACGCGGCATTAGGCCAAAAATCTGTGATTAAGAAGTTCAAAGGGGTTGTAAAGGTTCAGTTTTTATTTTCTAAATAGGTTCCTTTAAGCTAGTGCATTGTTTTTTCACTTACCTTTTCCTTTGATTTCCCTTCTAAACTTTTTTTTTCTTTGTTTTCTTTGTCTGAATTTCTCACTTCCTGTTCCTCCTCAGTAAGCTGTTCAGTAAGCTGTTCTGGCTGACTAAACACTGCTCGGATGATGGTGTGAAGTTTAGTGAGGAGAAACAGGAAGTGAGAAATTCAGACACAGAAAAAAAACATTTAGAAGGTAAATCAAAGGAAAATGGTAAGTGAACCAACAATGCACTAGCTTAAAGGAACCTATTTAGAAAATAAAAAAACAAACCTTTACAACCCCTTTAACTTCCTTCTCATAATAGGCCAAAAATCTGAGATTAAGAAGTTTTAACTTCTTTCTCATTTGCAATTACAGTCATGTATAATCCCTGAACATATGTAAATAATGCTCAAGCTTGAGGTTATTGGATTGTGTCTTGATATCAGCATCTGTCATCTCTTACAAAGCAATCTAATAATAAATTGCAATGGGCGTTAAAGGGCTCTTAAGGGCTACAGAATATTCTTTCCTGAATCCATAGGTGCAGCCTATTGCATTAGGGTGTGCACCCCAAATCTCAAACACACGTGTGTGCTATATAGATATATATAAATATATGCATATATATACACAGTGTATGTATATATATATGTAGCGGCCCTCACCCCCTTCTTTATCGGTTACTCTGGCTCTGGTCTAGGGGTATCTTGGAGGGGAGAGCGAGGTGAGCCACGGCCCATGTCCTCTCGATTACAGCATGTAGAGGTGAAGACAAGTATCTAGTTGTATTCGGGCCTGTGTATACGCTTAGAGCCAAGTCTGTTCTGCTGATAACCCCCTTTGCTCCCAGTAATTGGAGTACCACACACTGAAAAGGTCCAACACTTATTTATTCCATAACGGCAAACAAATAGTCCTTTGCGAGCAAACAGTTTGAGACCCATAGAACAGTTCAGTATTGGTGGAGAGTAGGTCAAGGCACAATCCTCAAAGAAAACTAAACCGTTGAGGTTTCACCAACGGTTGCTACGCACAGTGGCTGTTAAATGGAATTTTTAGCTTCAGAGTCTTCTCCAGCGACTCTAGTGAACAGGAACTGGAGTTACCTTTGCTACATTGCAGCCCCTGTCAGGGGGAAGACATCCCTCCAAGGGAGTTACCAGAGGCCCCGCCGTCACCGGGTTAATGCTGTACCGGACTATCTGAGAAGGGTTACACTCCCCGGCCTCCTCGCCTCAGATACGGGTCCCAACACCTTAGGGCCCCTCGGACTCCTCCACCCTCGCGGAACCCAGTCGAAGTTACTGGGCCCCAGGCTCCGGCAGTAGTACCTCACCCCAGGCTTAAGGTGCCTGGGATGGACTCCATCTCTCGCTCAGGCCAGGTCAAGGGCACCTGGGCCCGGAACTCCGGAACGCCAGCACCCAGGCTGAAGGTGCCTGGGTGCGGCCGCGTCCTCCAACTCTGAACCCCAAGGTCAGGGCGTCCGCCCCTTTTATCTCCTCTCCCCCTGCGTCACAGCGGGTTCCCCGCCCCGCTGTACCAGCGCCAGGAAAGGACAAAAAGGGAGCAGTCTTGCGGTGCGGGTTCAACTCCAGCCCATGGCGACAACGCCACCAGCAGGCCACAGGGAACCCTGCACCACCAGAGTCCTCCAAGAACCACAAAAAGGGATTCTCAGATTCCCTAACAATTAGTACATCTGGGTTAAATAACCCAGATGCTCCCCCCCAATTTAAATACCCGCTACATATATATATATATATATATATATATATATATACACATACAGACACACACACTCTTATAAATAAATGTTAACAAACATTACAAAATGTATTAACACTTATTTTGCATTTACAATTAACGTTGTTTTTTTGCAGGAAGAGTGATGCAGCGTACACACGACCGTTTTTAATGTCATTGAAAAAACAATGTTTTTCTCGACGTGATTCTTTTCAAGCCTGCCTTGCGTACACACTATTGTGAAAAAAAATGCTCGAGCAAAGCGCAGTGACGTACAACACGTATGACGGCACTATAAAGGGGAAGTTCCATTCGGATGGCACCACCCTCTGGGCTGCTTTTGCTGATCCTCGTGTTAGTAAAGTTTGGTGAGAGACGATTCGCGCTTTTCAGCCTCATGCAATTCAGTCCATTACGGCGTGACAAATGTGCTATCTCCATTATGAACGCTAGTTTTACCAGAACGAGCGCTCCCGTCTCATAACTTGCTTCTGAGCATGCGCATTTTTTTCACATCGTTAAAGCCTACACACGGCCGTTTTTAACGACGAGAAAAACGACGACGTGAAAAACGACGAGAAAAAATAGAGCATGTTCCTAGATTTTAAATGCTCTGGAGCCTACACACGATCGTTTTTAATGACCAAATTAAAAAATTGCATTTTTCGTGTGTACGCGGCATGAGAGATGGGCCAATTTTATCCAGACATAAAAATTACAGTGAATTTTTTCAAAGACAAGAGAAAGCAATATTATACACACACTGCACATTGCTGCTCAGTAGGGATAGGCCGTACACCACCCCCCCCCCCCGGTTCGCATCCAGAACATGCGAACAGACCGAAAGTTTGCGCGAACATTCGAACACCGTTAAAGTCTATGGGAATTTTAAAGGCTAATATGCAAGTTATTGTCCTTAAAAAGTGTTTGGGGACCCGGGTCCTGCCCCAGGGGACATGTATCAATGCAAAAAAAAGTTTTAAAAACTGCAGTTTTTTCTGGAGCAATGATTTTAATAATGCTTAAAGTGAACAAAATAAAAGTGAAATATTCCTTTAAATATCGTACCTGGGGGGTGTCTATAGTATCCCTGTGAAGTGGCGCGTGTTTCCCATGTTTAGAACAGTCCCTGCACAAAATGAAATTTCTAAAGGAATAAAAGTCATTTAAAACTGCTTTCGGCTTTAATGTAATGTTGGGCCCCGGCAATATAGATGAAAATTATTGAGAAAAACAGCATGGGTACCCCCCCCTCCCCCCCCAGCCCATTATCAGGCCCTTTGGGTCTTGTATGGATATTAAGGGGAACCCTGCACCCAAATTAAAAAAAGAAAAGGTGTGGGGCCCCCAGGCCCTATATATTCTGAACAGCAGTATACAGGCGGTCCCAAGAAAGACGGGGACTGTAGGTTTGTTCTTAAGTTGAATCTGTTTGTAATTTGGAACAGGTACATTTTGTAAGTGTAGCTCCAGCTAAAAAATCTATTTTTAAGCTTTTTGGATATCATAGGGAAGGGTTATCATCAGCCCTGTAACATTTGTTTTGCTGTCTGTGCCCCTGTTCAGAAGATTTCACCTCACTTTCTGGCACAATGACACTGTAAGCCCTCACAGTTACTCTTGGTGGGCGCTGGAACAGGCCCTGCTGTGAACTATTATATCAAGAATTGTAATTACATGCCCCTGTTGAACAGGGGCAGAAAAATTGGGCCTTTGGTGGTAGTGGTACGACAAAACTGTAAGCCCTCACAGTTACTCTTGGTGGGCACTGGAACAGGCCCTGCTGTGAACTATTATATCAAGAATTGTAATTACATGCCCCTGTTGAACAGGGGCAGAAAAATTGGGCCTTTGGTGGTGGTGGTGGTGCTGGTGCTGTTACAGTTACTCTATGTGGGCACAGGAACGGGCCCTGCTGTGAAATATTAGATAAAAAATTGAAATTACACGCCCCTGTTAAACAGGGGCAGAAAAATTGGGCCTTAGGCGCTGGTGCCACAACACTGCAACCCCTCACAGATACTCTAGTTGAGCACAGGAACGAGCCCTGCTGTTAAACAGGGGCAGAAGAATTGGGCTTTAGGCGCTGGTGCCCAGAACCAAAAATATTCTTAGAAGCTATCAACATGAACATTGAGGAGGAATAGGATAGTCACTCAGCATCAGCATAGGCAGTCTTCAAGGGATCTCATTCATAAAAAAAATAATCGGTTACATCAGCATCAGGTGCTTGGTAGCTGGTGATCCAAGACTGATTCATTTTTATGAAGGTGAGCTGATCAACCGAGTTGGTGGACAGGCGCACTCTGTGATCGGTTAGAAAGCCTCCAGCAGCACTGAATGTGCGTTCCGAAAGAGTGCTGAATGCAGGACAGGCCAGTAGCTCATTTGCATACTGTGCAAGCTCTGGCCAGTGATCCATCCTCAAGACCCAGTATCCCAGGAGGATGTACCTGGATCCCAAAAATCTACCTCACAGTGCTGCCGGAGCGGCTGAAAGATCCTGGCACTGAGAGCTGTGTTTCTTTCTGAGAGAGCTAACCCAGTGAGGGGTTATACGAGTCTGTGGCAGAGACTATTGAACAAATTCGAATACTTAGTCTGTGGCAGAGACTATCTTTGATCGAGCTTTGCGCCCGTTGCTAGGCCGATGACAGTGGGCCTATCCGGTGGTTGCTGAGTCCAGCATGGAGACAGTTGCTCCTCTGGACCTAGGAGATTTCCATGATCGACAAGCAAGATACCTGAGTCCTCCCCATTCCTCTACCCCTCTGTTGGAAAGTTTATTCAATAAAACCCTTGAAAGAGACTTTGTGTTGGTGCAGACATTTCTTCCGGATAAACTCTTCAAGGAGAACCCCTAGCCGAACATTTGGAACAGTAAGGTAACGTGCAGACCCAAAACTAAACCAGCAGCTCCTACGGGGGTACCGCTACATATATACAAAACCGGGATGCATATATATACTAAATACACTGCAGCTAACTGAATCAACTGCCTGCCTGAAGTATTTTAGAAACAGTACACCAGGAACGGTCTGCAGTGAGATCTATCTGCACATGATACAGTGTATATATATATATATATATATATATATATATAATATATATGTATGTATATATATATATATTTTTATATATATATATATATATATATATATATATATATATATACAAAACCGGGATGCATATATATACTAAATACACTGAAGCTAACTGAATCGCCTGCCTGCTCAAATTAAATGAAATGAAATGACACTCTCTCTCTCTCTCTATCTCTCTATCTCTCTCTCAACAACGCCACCAACATAATACACACGGCCGATGTGCAGGCGGCCTTATATAGTGTGGGGCGTGGATTTAACCCCCTGAGCCATAATTAGCCAATTATGGCTCTCTTCGCTGACGGCGCTGTGATTGGCCAAGGCATGCGGGTCATAGTGCATGCTTGGCCAATCATCAGCCAGCAATACACTGTGATGATGCAGTGCATTATGGGCAATGAAGCGCCGCTCTAATTTGGCGCGAACGGGCCATAATGTTCGATCTTCGTCGAAGGATCGAACAGTCGATGTTCAAGTCATACTCATGTTCGACTCGAACAGATAGCCCATCCCTACTGCTCAGCAACTGTTGTCAGGTTGTTAGTCCATGTGTAGAGTTTAGTACTGGTTCTAATATAGATCTGTGAAGTCATGTTTGGGAATACTTTGTCATGCATTAAATGTTTTGTCAAAGGAACATGTTGGAAATGTTTTCTCGATCAGCGGCTGCAGCCAATCGGTTGCAACCGCAGATCAGTTTATTCTATCAGAAGAGGAGAAAGGTCTGCTTAACCACTTACCGACTAGGCGCCGTTGTTATATGTTCCCGCAAATCGCCATAGGTGTACGACGGCTACTTTAAGGAGCCGTAGCAGGCGCGCGCCTGCTGTACGATGGGGGACCCGATGCGCGTGGCCAGTGGTCGTGATATCCGCCGGTCAAAAATATATAGCATGCATGAAGAAGCGGGATTTACAACAATTTAAGTTTACCTCTTACTCTTTCAGGATCGGTACGGCTACCGAGCCCGCTAAGATGGGATTGGATGATGAAATAATCAAAAGGTTGGGTAGATGGGAATCGCAACGTTTTCAAATTTATGTCAGACCTGATCTCTCTGTCTTTAATTTTAGGCACTAGAAGATATATTTGGATCCAATAGGGCACTATTCCTCCCATTAAAACCAATGATGGGGCACTATTCTTCCCACTGATATCAATGATGGGGCACTGATGCTGGGGCATTTTCTACTTCTACAGGTCACAGTCCGGCCCCCTTAAGGCCCAAGGGACAGTAAACTGGCCCTTTGTTTAGAAAGTTTGGAGACCCCTTCTTTAGATAATGCAAAGGGATCTGTCAGCCATCAACTCTAACAAGGAAACATCCCATATGACATAGCAATGTGGTTTTACTAAGAACTGGATTTACACAAGACACCTGAAAATATCAAGGTGATTCATAGCTGCTAACTCCAGTTACATGTTGATGAATAAGGTCCAGCTCTTTTGGCAGGAGGGAGCTACAATAACCTATCTGTTGCAACTGGATGTCAATTTCTAATAAAAATTGCATAACAATTTTGCAGGAAGTGTAGATAAAGCCTCATGCACATTGGGTTTAAAAAACACCGCCTTCACAGGACTTTGACTTTTTTTCTCTGTTTGAAGGCCCCATTCATACAGTGGAGAAGAAAAAATCAATTCTTCTCTATGGAGATGGTTCACATCTCCACTCCAAGTCGCCTAAAGCCAGATGCCTGAAGCTCAAAAAAGTTCTGGAGCCTTTTTTGTAGCTCAAATCGAGCAGATTTGAGAATTTTTGGAGCGTTTTTACTCCCACAGAAGTTAATATAAATGCGCCATTTGCGTGTTTATGTGCGCATTTGCGAGTTTTGTCGTGTTCGTGCAAGCGATTTTATGCTCAAACTGGAATTTGTAAAACATAAAAGAGTAAAAATATATGAATAAATAAATGTAAACTAAATTCACAAATAGCTAAAAATCATCATAAATCATAAAAATAAATGAATAATATTTAATAAAATTATTATTATTTTAGTAGTAGTAGTAGTAGTAGTCTAAAATAAATAACCCTATATCAGGAAGCTGGTTTAGCTAATTCTCATACAGCTAATGTAAATTCAAAATAATGAGAATTCGTTTTAGCCAATGAGCATTAGGGAATGAACAGTAGCTGTGAAAAAAAGTTTGTGAAAAAAAGATATTGAAATCCTTATTGATAGTGAATCAGATAAAAAAAAGTCCATATGTGATTAATAAAAAGTCCATAAGTCCAGAAAATTTTGAGGTCCGCAAATTGAACGAACAAATGACAGATGTCCACCAAAGTTTCCGTGCACCACCACCATAAGAATTGCAGGCTTACCAGAAGCAAGCTTTAGACAAGCGTGCGGCTATAACCCAGCCCGGGTCCTATACCAGGAAGTAGCAGGCGCTATGATCAACCACAACTTTCACTGGGCAGATAATCCGGCTGGAAACCCCCGGTATACCAGCAATCCAAAAAAACAAAAAAGAAACTCACATAGTGTGAACCAGTTTGAAACCGTGATTTAATTAAAAAAGGTTACACTTACATGGTTTACAAAGTCAAAGAGCAAATAAAAAGCCGGCCGGCACACAGGCATACACCCGTCCACAGCGAGGGTAGCGAGATGGCGTCAATACAAATAAATGTAAAATAAATACACAAATAAATAAAAATATTCATAAATAAATAATAAATAAATTCAATTAATTAATACCAAGTAATAGTAAATAAATAATTAACCCCTAATCCTAACTCTAACCCCAACTCCTAATCTTAACCTAACCTAACCTTAACTCTGACCCCTTACCCTAATGACAAAAATTAAAAATAAAATTAATAATAATAATTAAAAAAAGAAATAAAAGCTAACAGAGAAGTTTAAAAAGCTGAAATACCTAGTAACAAATGCAACAGATGATAGTTTTCTCTATTGGCTAATAGAAAAAAAGCCAAAGCCCAAAAACGAGCGCAAGTTGTGCATATAAAACGCACCAAAACTGTGGATTAATACGCGCAAAAGAATGCTGGAAAAATGCTCAAATGCTCTTCGCTCTGGTGTGAATGCAGCCTTAATGTACCTCCATGTTAGCCTATGTGTTTGCGCACACATAGACATTTACAGGCCTATTAGAAGAGGAGTGTTTACAGGTAAAAAAAAAATTGCAGCGCATTTGAAGCTTGAGTGTTCATTAATTTCTTTGGCCAGAAAATTATTAATATTCTGGCCAATGGAACCCATAAATAGTCAAATGTGCCTAAACACTCCTGAATGAGTGTGCAACACAGCTTTAGGCATGCAATATACGGGATATGGGATTTTAAAGGTGCTAGATACAAAGATACACTCAACGAAATGTTATATATAAAAATATAAAAATATTTATTGATAACAATAATTTAAAAAACTGATAAATACATATCATGAACTTGTCACAGGCATACACCTAATACCCAACAGGTGACAGTAATAGATTGTATTCAGTTTGAAATGGCCTCCATTTATCGACAGTTTCGCCTAGGATTCTTCAGGATTAGACGCGGAAAGCACTTAAATTCCAACTTTAGGTGAAAAATAAGAGAAAAAACAAATCAATCACTTAAATTACACATATAATTAAACAAATTCATAGCATTAATTTAATTATATGTGTAATATGTAAGTGCCTGTGACAAGTTCATGATATGTATTTATCAGTTTTTTAAATCATTGTTATCAATAAATATTTTTATATATAACATTTCGTTGAGTGTATCTTTGTATCTAGCACCTTTAAAATCCCATATCACGCATATTGACTGCTTATTAAATTACGGATGTTGGTGCCATAAGAGATATGTTTATTTTTATGCTGATTTCTGCTCATTACCATTGACTACAGCTTTAGGCATGTTTTTTAAACGGCTTTTCTCCTGTCACCTCCTGGGGATTGTGGTATTGCTATTCTGCTGGGTATCTTTGTATATGATTTAGGATTATCCCAGGGGAAATTTAAAGTTGAACTAATTCCTCCTATCATTTACAGTCATGGAAGCTGTTATCTTGGCCTTTGTTTGATCTTCAACTGCCATGGTGCTCCACATGTGATCAGTTATAACACCAGATATTTGATGGTTTGACAGTTTGGTTAAGAGGACGAGCAACAGGGACAGTTACATTCCTGGAATGCGTCAGGATGTAACTGTTTTTTGAAACTGTTAAATTGATGGGTTTAGTTGTGCTTTAACCTAGCCTTTTTTATGAAAGAGGGGTCAGAGTTAGCAGTGCAGCGTTATTTTGTTTATATACTTTTTGTATATTACCTAATGAGAAAGAATTATATTTGTTTGTGTAGCGGGTGGTTACATTTAGGGGGAAGCATCTGAGTGGTAACTAGGCTCAGATGCACTAATTGTTAGGTTTCATGGACCATTTCTATCCCTGGGAGATGGTACTGGTGTGTAGTTCCCTGGGGCCTATAGGTGGCGCTGTTGCCATGGACCCGGGTTGAACCGCAGTACAAGGTTGTGCCTTTTTTGTCCCCTCTTGGCAGCAGTACGGCGGGGTGGGGAACCTGCTGTGCCTGTCGGGAGAGGATATAAAAGGGGGCAGCCATCTTCCAGAGGGGTCGGTTCCACGCTCAGGTACCTTAGGCGTGTGTGTCGCCTCCGGGTGCCCTAGGCCTGGAGGCCTGGTCGGGTTGTCTCTGGGTGCCCTAGGCCCGGAGACGGAGCTGCTGTTCCATCTCAGGCACCTTCAGTCTGGGGTGAGGTACTTTGGAGAAAGGCCCGGAGCCCCGCAGCCTTCGGCTGGGATCCGCCGGGGACCGAGACTCCCAGGGATCTGCCTTGCGAGGGGACCCGTATCCAGGACGAGGAGGCCAGGGAGGTGACCCTTTCTGAAGACCCAGCGCAGAGTCGTGGTGACTCTGGTAACCCTCCGGAGGGATGTTCTTGTCCTGTAAAGGGCCAGTTTACTAACGGAAGGAAGTGTGTGTTCTTTAAGTCACAGTGGCAGTGACACTACGCACCCAAGGTCAGTGGCAGTGGCTTTCATCATCTTTTTCACCCGGCCAGTGGCAGTGACCAACTTCAGGGTCTGTGGCAGAGACTGTGCGCCAAGCCTGTTCGTGATAATCGGAACAGGAGAAAACCCAAATTCAAGTTTGTGCCTGGACCTCCTCCCACCTTATCTGACCTGTGTCTTGTCCCAACCTGTCTGCTCTCAAAGAGACTGTTTATTGTGCTAAAATAATAAATAAGAGTTGGACCTTTAAGTTGGTGTGGACAGTTGCTTACTGGGGAGAACTAAAGGCTTGTTTCTGACTACCACAGAAACGAGGTCAGCACTGGAGGTTTTTAAACACTGGCTGCAAGCAGGCCCGAGAAACTAACACCGCTCAACCTCCCATCCAGGAGGGTAGGGGCTTGTGGTGCGGTGTGCCTCATTCTTTCCTGCGGAGGAGCCAAGCAGAAGAAAAGCAGGTAAAGTCTGGGGTTGGTGCGCTATATTAGTAATTTGAAAAAAAAAGAATATGATGTAGGGACAATAAAACTGTTAATATGCCATCAAACTCTTTGACATGCTGTGAAGGTTTCCATGTTCCTTAGATATAAAAATAAAACCTTCTCCTGGAGCAACATCGCTGACATATTTTGGAAACAGCGCCACATGACATTTAATTATACTAAATATTCTGATACAGAAAAAAACGTCTGTCTGACTTCAGTCTTCCTGGCAGGGACACAAGTGTTGCTAAAATGTCTGACCTTCATTGGCTTAAAAGGACTGAACAAATAAGAGATAAAGGCATTACATGACCTGTTGTGGCTCAATACATTTACAGATAAGTGAAGAGTTTGTTTAGAATGCTTTGCAAAGAGTGGGAAGGACAAATGTAAAGTCTTAAGCTATCAATAAACCTAAAGATTTATCAAATCAGTCGATTTTCCCCATCCATGCTAAAAGGCATGGGTGGAGGAGTCAACCATACCGGCTGTTGTATTCAGACAGCACAGCAACCGCTTTCATTGTGTTTCCTTTCTTAATGTTTCCTTTCATAATGTTTCCTTTTTTTCTCTTTCTTTGCTTAGAGATACCAGTTACAGTATGTGCACAACTAAATTGGTGTTTTTCTGACAAGAGGGTCAGCATTCATAATTTCCATTTCTTTACTGACTTCTTTACATTTGTTAGCATTACCCTTAATAAAAGGGATTACAAACAACTTTTAAGATGAACTGACCTACTTAAAAATATACTGCCTATTAAAGAGGTTGTAAACCTTTGTTTTTTTTTGTGTGGCCCCGGTCCTTCTCTTCTGGGGTCCCTCAGCGGCGCTGGTAACTCCTCCGGCATCGAGTGTCCACGTTGGAGAAGGCTCTCCTAAGGTGGACACCCATGCGGGCGCGCTCCCGAGTCCTGCATCTATGTCCATTCACACAGAATGCAGGACTCAGCCCCGCCCCCTGGCAGAGCGTGATTGGATTAGATTGACAGCAGCGGGAGCCAATGGCTGCTCTGCTATCAGTCTATCCAATCAGGACACGAGACACCAGCTAGAGCTGGTGTGCTCATTCCTGGCCGGAGGATGACAACTTTAAGGTAAGTAAAACGGGGGGCTTGGGGGCTGCAGCACTACAGAAGGTTTTTCACCTTAATGCATAGAATGCATTAAGGTGAAAAACCATGGGGGTTTACAACCCCTTTAACGTCTACATTTTTTATAACTGTAAGTTTTATTGATTTTGCGTAATGTTGCGAAAGAGAAGAATATGATTGTTGCGAAGAAAGCAGCTAAGTATACAGTCTATCATGTTACTGAACTGTTATTGTTAATAGCACAGGTATATCACAACGCAGAATCAGAACTGGACTGTAAACCCAACAATATACAGTACTGAGTAAAAGTTTCAGGCAGGTGTAAAAAAAAGGCTGTAAAGTAAGAATGCTTTCAGAAATAGACGTGTTAATAGTTTATGTTCATCAATTAACAAAATGGAAAGTAAATGAACCGAAGAGAAATCCAAATCAAGTCAATATTTGGTGTGACCACATTTTGCATTCAAAACAGCATATATTTTTCTAGGTAAACTTGTATACAGTTTTTGAAATTACTCAGCAGGTAGGTTGTTTCAAACATCTTGGAGAACTAACCACAGATCTTCTGTGGATGTAGGCTGCCTGTAATCCTTCCGTCTCTTCATGTAATCCCAGACAGACTCGATGATGTTGAGTTCGGGGCTCATGGGGACAAACCATCCTTTCCAGGACTCCCTGTTCTTTTTTACACTGAAGATAGTTCTTGACATTGGCTGCATGTTTTGGGTTGTTGTCCTGCTGCAGAATACATTTTTGAGCCAATAACACAATTCCTTGATGGTATGGAATGATGAATATTTATCTGCCTTTATTTCTCAGCATTGAGGACACCACTGATCCTGATCAAATCTCCAACTTTATTTGCAGAAATGCAGGTAACCTCCACAATGCTTAAAGCGGAGCTCCACCCAAAAGCGGAAGTTCTGCTTTAAGCACTCCTTTTGAGGAGCGGGGGGGAGCAGGTACCCTGATTTTGACAGGTACCTGCTTCCCACTTCTGTACAGAGTTCCGCGGCGCTCGGAAACTGAATTTCTCCTCCCTCCTGCAGTCTTCTGAGACACTGACAGGTCCCAGAAGACTGCCTACACCATTCACGATGTGCAGTGCGACTCACGCATGCGCAGTGGGCACCCGGCTGTGAAGCCACAAGCTGTCACAGTCGGGTGCCCATAGTGAGGATGCCAGCGCCGGGGACCGAAGACAGCAGGTGAGACTGACTGGGATGAGCACACCGCTGGATCACGGAATAGGTGAGTGGCTGTTTTTTAAAAGTCAGCAGCTACAGTTTTTATAGCTGCTGACATTAATTTTTTTCACAGGTGACTGGAACTCTGCTTTAACTGTTGCCTGTAGACACTGCCACCTGCTACAGCAAAACATTTCAAATTTTGACTCATCAGTCCAGAGCACCCGCTGCCACTTTTCTTCAACCTAGTTCCTATGTTTTTGGGCATAGTTCAGTCGGTTAGCCTTGTTTCCTTGTTCTATGCACGAAAACATAGGAACTGGAGTACAAAAAAAAAGAGAGCAAAATCTGGTGCAGCTGTGTATGCCAATCAACTTATAACTTCAACTTTGACAAAAAAAAACTAAAAGATGATTGGTTTCTATTTAGACCTGCACCAGATTTTGCACAATCCAGTTTTAGTAAATCAACCCCAATGCCTGTATTTTTTCGTTGCAGTACCTGTTACAAACATTGTTTGAATTATCTTCTTTTTTTTTTTTTTATTCTCTTTATTATTTTTTTCAAATCCAAATATACATTTCACAACTTACATTTATCTGCTCTCTCAGGAGCCTCCATAAAATCATTTCATCACAATCACAAAAATACTTATACATTTATTCCCTTCCTTTACCCTTTCTTCCAGTGGTGTGGTTTGCCCTATTTTTCCTGCCCCCTTACCCTGAGTCCGTCATATAATTCTCTATCCAATTTGCCCATACTCTTTCATATTTCTCCCCATTTCCTCTATTGCAGTATGTCTCCCTATTCAATGGTCGGTTACTATTCACTAAGTTTTTCCAGTATGCCAACGAGGGGGCTTCAGGCTTCTTACAATTTAACACTATTGCCTTCCTTGCATAGAAGAGCAACAAGCCCACCTGTATTCTCCTTTCTGTAGAAGCCATATTTTCTCCTACTAGTCCTAATAGGCAGATCTCTGCCTCTTGATCTAGAGAAACTGATGTTACTATAGCAATTACTCTCAAGACCTCTCTCCAGAATACCACTACAGTATCTTCGGACAGGACCAAAATACATGAACAAAATTTCCTGGGTTATCGGCGCATCTCCAGCAATTTTGAGGGTTTGATGGAAATATTTTATACAGTTTATACGGTTTGTAATAGCTCCTATGTGTTATTTTAAATTGGATTAGTTTATCTCAAAGTGATACCAGAATCTGAAATGGGAATCTCCATATCTCCTCCAATTTTTTGCTACTAATTTTGGAACACCTCTTAGCCAACTTTCCCATAGTTTACTCATACAGTATCTGATGGTTCCGTCTTTGATAGGTAGGTCTATAGAATTGAAATTGTCTTTTTTTCCCTCTTTTTTCTTACCGTTTGCTCTAGTCCTGATTCTACTAATTGTGGCATACCCTCGGGAAACTGGGCTGACAAGGCATGTACCAGCTGCATGTATCTGAAAGTATAATTCTCAGGTATATTCCAGCATTGCCTCATTTCTACAAATGAGAATATTTGTCCTCCATATATTACCTTTGTCCATACCCCTGGATCTTGAATAGAATCTAGGTGCGGAAGCTCAGGATTTCTCCATAGTGGGGTGTTTGGGGATAAATTTGTTTTCAGACAATTCTCCCTTCCTACACCAGCTTTCCATATTTTTACTGTTGTTATCATCGCTGGAGTTAGGTGACATCTGGATTTTAACCTACGAAATGGCAGTGCCTGCAATGCCTCCACCGATTGAACCACCGCAGCCTCTAACATCGTAGCTTGTTTGAATTATCTAATAATGTGATAGAGTGTGGAAATTTTCCCAGATTCCGAAACTTAACACTAGGTTTACATCTATGCTGTTGCAGTTGATGCAGTTTTCAGGCATTTTTAAACCCGTGTTTTTGATGTGTTTTGCATGCATTTTGTGTTTTTTTTCCTCTTTAACCACTTGCTTACCCGCCACTTAAACCCCCTTCCTTCAGCTTTCAGCGCTGTCACACTTTGAATGACAGTTGCACGGTCATGCAACACTGTACCCAAATGATATTTTTATAAAAAAAATTCACACAAATAGAGCTTTCTTTTGGTGGTATTTAATCACTGTTGATTTTTATTTTTTTGCTAAAATGTTTTTATTTATTTTTATACATTTTTGAAAGCAAGTAATTCTTCTCCTTCATTGATGAGGGTGCACTCATGGGCACTGATAGGCTGCACTGATGGGCACTGATAGGCTGCAGTGATAAGGCGGCACTGATGGGTACTGATAGGTGGCACTGATGGGAACTGATGGTTGGCACTAATGGGCGGCACTAAATGGCACTGATAGGTGGCACTGAAGGGCACTGATAGGCGGCACTGATGGGCACTGATGATCACTGATGGGTGGCACTGATGGGCATGGGTACGCACTTGTAGGTGACACTGAGAGGCAGCACTGATCATGGCACTGATGATGCACTGATGGGCATTGATTGGCAGTACTGGTGGGTATTCATAGGCAGCACCGCTGGGCAAACGTAGGTGGCACTATGGGCACTGGTAGGTGGCAGTGGTGGGTACTGATAGGTGGCACTAGCAGGTGGCACTTGTGGACGCAGATGAGGCAGCCATGGCTCTCTGTGTGAGGGACCGATGTCCCTCTGACAGAAGCTGGTGATCGTCTTTTTTTTTCCCCTCACTCTGACAGCGTGAGCAGTACAAACACCCTCCAAATGACCCCTTTCAGGTGTAATTTCCTAATTTTACTCCCTGACTATATATCACAGTTTCGGAGGCCTTGAAATTGAAATGCCAGGATAGTAAAATCCCCCCCCTCCCCAAATGACTGTTTTTTGGAAAGTAGACGCCCCAAGGTGTTGGCTGAGAGGCATGTTGAATAAGTTTTATTTTATCTTTTGACACAAGTTTTTTTTTTTTTTTTTTTTACACAAAGTCGTCACTTTAATAAGGCATTTCCCACACATGCCAAGGGTATATGTGGAATTACACCCCAAAACATATTTTGCTACTGCTCCCTAGTAAGGGGATACCACATGTGTGAGGGTTTTCGGGAGCCTAGCCGTGTACAGGGGGGACCAAAACCAATAACCACCTTCAGGCTTCCAAAGGGCGTAATTTCCTCATTTCACTTTCTGACTACGTACCACCGTTTCAGAGGCACTGAAATGCCAAAATAGTAAAACCCCCACCCCACACCAAATGACCTCTTTTTGGAAAGTGGACACACCCCAAAGTATTTGCTTAGAGGCATGTTGAGTCGATGGAAGATTTTATTTTTTGCCACACGTTTTTGGAGAATTACAAAAAAATTTTTTTTTTGTTTTACACAAAGTTGTCACTTTATTGAGATATTTCCCACACATGCCATGGGTATATATATGGAATTACACCCCAAAACACATTCTGCTACTTCTCCTGAGTATGGGGATACCACATGCATGAGATTTTTAGAGAGCCTAGACACATACAGGGGGCTCAAAACCAATGACCAGCCAATTAGGGTTTGCAAGCACATCTGGAAGGCTACTATGGGCTCTACGGGCCTGTGCTTGAATTCTTGGTGACTGCGTTTGCACTCTGCTACTAATGCTAGCCTCCTCACCATCTTCTACTGCACTTCTGACACTCACCATTTCACCATGAGATACTGCAGTGTTGGTGTCTAAAAGGCCAGGCTGATGCTTGCCAAACCACCAAAAAGTAGTGCAGGGCTAGTACTGCCACACTGCTGCATATAAGCATAATTATGCGCTTCTAGCAGCTCAACTACCTGGGGTTGGGTGCGCCTGATCTTAACAAAGCCCTGTTGTCCTTCTTCTGAGCTACCTGACAGGGTGCGCTGCTTTCTATAGGTCCATATTCTGAGACAGATTCTGTCACTCTCATCTGACATGCTCAGAATCCTGTAGACCTCTTCACTAGTGTACCTTTTTTGGGACATTTTGGGCACTAAATTTACAGGTACCTACTGTGACAATTGGAAAAAGAGCAACTGGCTGTCAGGGACTGCTTGCATGCTAGAAATAAAATTCACCTTTACCTGCTAGTGTGGTTTTGTGTACAATTTATCAGAGGTGGCAATGATCAGAAAAATTATACTGACACTGCACTTGTTGGGGAGGGGGGTTAAATGCAAGTGCTGGCATTAATCGGAACTGATCCTACTAATGCTGCATTTTTGGGGACACTGTACTACTGGGTAAACTAGTATAATTCTGATCATGCTCAAGATACTGACCTGTTTAGATACTATACTACTAATGATGGTTATAGTATGTGATTGTGTTGCTGGCAATCAAGGGGTTAACTGTAAGAAGTAGAAAAATTGTATGGACAGCCGCACTCCAAAAAAAACCTTTACGGTTGCCTTCATTGGTAAAAGGATAAAAAGCACTACAAATCACAGCAAGAATGGGGACAAACAGCCGACGCGTTTCACACTATTAACTAGTGCTTACTCATAGCTTGTGTTTGTGAACCCAGCCTAAGCGGATTCTCCGATGGCGTCTTGAGAGTCCTACTGTATCCCGGTTCTGCTGTTGATAATGTAGGCTTAGTGATATCCATTTGAAAGGCTGGTTTCCTGAGTAAAGATATATAATAGTCTCAGCCAAGACTTAAAATAAAATAAAGATTGAAACAGCCCTCCGAGCTGATAAGCAAAGGATGCAAAGTCCAAAAACGAATGAGGAAAGGGAGTTACCGCTCCAGGTGGATATGCTTTAGCAATCAATGTCTTCTCAGGAAATCTTAGGTGCCGGCAATGCACAAGGCAAGAAGTACAAAAATTGTATGGACAGCCGCACTCCAAAAAAAAAACCTTTACGGTTGCCTTTATTGGTAAAAGGATAAAAAGCACTACAAATCACAGCAAGAATGGGGACAAACAGCCGACGCGTTTCGCACTATTAACTAGTGCTTACTCATAGGGGTTAACTGTGGATGACAAAAGTGTGGCGGGAATACTAACGCTAGCTGGAAGGGACGCTAACTGACTCAGATGCTATCTAAAGTCACTAGTGACACTAATACATTGATCAGACCGTGACAGGACAATCATAGGGTTACCAGGAGGGCAATCAAAGGGTTAAATGTGCTTAAATAGGTATATGCAAGTGTGTATTTGCCATCTGTAGTGACACAGGACCTGATTTCTTCTTTCTATAAACCAAAAAGGGTTCAGAGAGAGACGATCTGCGCAGGTCCTGTGTCTGTGTTTACTAACATTGCCACAGCCTATGCTGTGATTCCCAGCCCATCAGCAGGTTCACGGCCAAAATCATTGGCTGGAAACCTGATGACAAATTTGTGTTATAGCGAATCACAGCACAGATTGGATGGGGGCGCATGTGCACGCGCCCTAAACCCAGAACAGGCTGGATGACATACATGTATGTCATCCAGCCTGCCCACACCGCAGGCTGTACTGTGGGCGGCCAGGAAGTGGTTAAAGAGCAGGTAAAGAACCATCTTTATCGGTTAACAAAAGTGAATATGAAATGCAGAGAGCACTAGTTTGTTGTATACGATTTAACTTAAGTTATATAGTACAGTATATCCATTTTTACAGACCTCATAATAATTGCAAGTATTACTTACAGGCAAATTAAATAACTTTCATAATGATATGCCTATATTTTATAGAAGGGTTTTTCAAGGTCATGGTGTGGGTTTTATATTCAGATTACATTTGTATTTGGCCAGAAATAATAATCCTTTTCCAAGAACCTGGCTGATTATATGAGAACATACTATTTCTAGGAACTGTAATTCTGCCATTTTAAAGGCTGAATGTATTGTATCAAAAAGACTACTGTAATCTAAATGCAAGGCTACCTCACTTAGTCACTCAGTATTATATGAAGGTATATTTTACCCTAATATATAAAAAAGGATAACAAACCTTGCGATTAATGAAAATTAGAATAATAAAGCGAAATGCAGACAAAATAATCATAATTATGATGACATGTAAATCAATATTCAGGGATGCCACTAATGCCTTGTAAACACGATCGGAAATTCCGATCGTGTATGGGCCCCATCTGACTTTTTTCCGTCTGTGTTTAGAAATAGAACATGTTTTATTTTTTTCCGATGGGAAAAAAAAATGATAGGAAATTCCTATCGTCTGTGGGGAACTCTGACGGAGAAAAAACCCACGCATGCTCAGAATCAAGTCGACGCATGCTCGGAAGCATTGAACTTAATTTTTCTCGGCTCGTCGTAGTGTTTTACGTCACCGCGTTTAGGACGGTCGGTATTTGGTCTGATAGTGTGTATGCAAGACAGCTTGAACTGAATTCCGACAAAAAATTCCATCGGATTCCGATCGTGTGTACAGGGCATAAGAAATGTCTTGATAACAAGACACTGTCATTGCTGAGTTAAAGTGATTTTATAGTACAAAAGTAAAGGAGTTTGTGTGATATAAATTGGAAGTATTTTTTATACATTGGTAAATAAATATGATACCAATAATAAAGGGCCCCGGCCATTCAAATCCATTGTTAAAGTTTTAAATAATTTTTTTTAAATAGTACTATATTGGTTTATTATTGATTATTATTGTAATTGTAATTGTTCTGCATACGATCCCATTCAAATTTAGATGGATGCGGTGCCCTGACGACGCATTCCTGTGAAACATGTTGGCCTCCTGCATTACCTACCATCTATTGCCATGCATCCAGCATTCTCCCATGGTCTATATGTATTCATGACTGTGTCATTTTTTTATACAATATTAATAAATTTGTACTTTCTTAAATTATTCTTTGTTTGAGTGTTCACCTTACAAACAGACACACCATCTCCATTAACAGTCCCTTCATGCTCTCTTGATTATGTTATCATCAACATCTGCTATTACTATCACCATATCACCATATCACCATAACAACATTGATGCCAAAGAATTGGGTCATAAACCTCAGAATTATGTCAAATTGAAGGGGTGAATTAAGTGGGCAGAGTTTCTGCATGAGAGGTAGAGAGGTATAGCTGTAGGCCTACAGTTTATGATCACACACATTTTGGAAATGCTTTTATGTTCGATTTGACTTAATTCCTGTGTTCAAGCTCTGATGGCCTCTTGAATCTATCTGGGGTTATTTTCTCCGATAAGCAAGAGGAGTTTGCTTATGGTGGTGTAGTACTGGATTTTATTGTTATACTTTTGCTTGAGCACTTTTTCAAAATAGGGTGTCACTATAATTATTATTAACTGTGTGATATGATTTAAAGGGACTGCACACCTAATTCTTGTATTTATATTTTATCTGAACAGGATTTGGTGCGACAAAGCTACATTAATAAGGATTTTCACCCAAAATATATGCTTTAATTACTGTTCCACAAGCGAGAGTCTAACAGACACAAACCTCAGCACAATAATTTCTAAAAAATGAAAACCTTTAAACTTATATTACACAGCCTGTCTTCAGAAATACATAATGCACATAGGTGGAGTGGTCCGGGGTATGGAATGTAGAATGTAGTATCTATAGTGCAGGACTCAGGAGTGCAGGAGATCAAAAATGTGTAAAGCAGAGAGTGCAGGGATCAGGGGTGCATAATAAAAAGAGCACAGGGGTCAGCACTGTGTATCACAGAAAGTTCAGGGCTCAGTAGTGTGTAATTCAGAGACTTCAGGATCAATAGTGCATATCACAGATAGTCCAGAGCTCAGGAATGTGTAACACAGGGAGTGCAGGCATCAGTAGTGCATAATACAGAGAGTTTAGGGTCAGGAGTGAGTATCAATACAGATTTACCTCAGTAAAGACCCGCCTCAGTAAAGACCCGCCTTAGTAAAGACCCCACCTTGGTAAAGACCCTACCGACAGTATAGACCCCACCAACAGTAGAGACCCTCCTCAGTACTGAAAAAAGGGTGATGGTGGCTGCGCTGTGATTATAACTAGTGAAGGAAGTGAAGGGAAGGATCTGGAAAAGGAAACTACCTGATACTAACCAAATAAATTAAATCCAAAACGAACCAACCAGATGCAGTAGCGTGTTGACAACCAATGTGTAACATAAATAGTATGTGGATGACGATACGTGCGTTAGGATCAGCACAGATACACCAACAGCTGCAAGAGAGGAGATGAGCTCGGTGCTCGTTTGAGATTGTCATTTCCCTTATCTATGAAATGTGAGTATTTTACAAGCTTTTATAATAAATTCCCCAGTGGTTACAAACCCACACTATGTGCACCTTGTATGTTTCTTATACATGTTCCACTGGCACTCTGAGGTTGCTGCAAGCTTGAGGACCATATGGTTGGAATCATCACAGCCTCCATATATACGAGCTCGGCGTTCATAGGATTGATGTCCATGCTCACCAGTTTGATGTGAGTGTGAGAATACATCCTTTGGTCACTTGTTTGCTGAACCCACAGAGTTACGCTATAAATTTCTTTTTTTGTTTGTGTATTTCTATGCATTCATGCGAGTGAGATCATACTTCCATGCAAGGTTGCTGCATTGCTGTCCACATTAGAAGCCCCAGTGCATGCTGTCTCTTCCCAGCATGGAGGTAAGCTGCTAGTGAGCACTGGGTGGATTTGCACCAGAGTTTCTTCTTTCAAGCACTCTACGGGTGATGGGACTTGCTACACATTGGATTTTTTGATATTTACAGGAAGTTTTTGGAGGATTCCATTGCTCACAGTTCTGTGTTATACACTTTATCACATACCGGCACCATTATTTTCAGGAATCGTTTGAGAATTTCACAGTTTTTTAGTTTTGTGCTATACACCTTCATTATATATATTGTTATATATTTTATTGCTTTGATATTATATGCACAGGTTGATCACTTAGAGTGATACACGTTTTTGCATACATCATTAATTGTCCACTGTTAGTTACACACCTTTCAGGTGTATAGGTGTGATTCATTCAGTTTATGCACATACTATTTATGTTACACATTGGTTGTCAACACGCTACTGCATCTGGTTGGTTCGTTTTAGATTTAATTTATTTGGTTAGTATCAGGTAGTTTCCTTTTCCAGATCCTTCCCTTCACTTCCTTCACTAGTTATAATCACAGCGCAGCCACCATCACCCTTTTTTCATTTATTCACTTTTGTCTGCTTGGATCAGGCTCCCCGGTGACTGCTGCAGTGTCCCTAGCCATTTTTCTTCCCTCAATTCCCATTCCCCTTCACTAGTTAAATACCCAGCTAGCGCGGGGTTTCTTTTTTCTATATTTCACTGTGTCCTCCTCAGTACTGATCCTCTCAATATAGATCCTTCTACTTCTGTACAGACCACCCTTAGTACAAAGCCCCCTCAGTGTAGGCACCCTCTCAGTATACACCCAGCTACCTTGGTACAGACCTCCCTTAGTATAGATTCCACCCTTCCTCAGTTCAGACCTCCTCCCTCAATAAAGACCGCTTGACCAGTATAGACAAAGAGCTAAAGAGCCCTTTTTCCCCAGCAGTAAACTCCTACCTTTACAGATATCACATATCACTACTCAGATGCAGCAGTGTGAGGGAAACCCCCCCCATGGCTGTGATATCTTACCAGAGCAGAGAATGTGTATTCTTCTGTTGTGAACTGCCACGGTGGCCAAAAGTGGCACGGAAGTGCAAATACAATAAGTGTGGGATGTGGGGTAGGAAATGTTCAGCTCAGGGTACA
Organism: Rana muscosa; assembly: GCA_029206835.1. Taxonomy (NCBI): domain Eukaryota; kingdom Metazoa; phylum Chordata; class Amphibia; order Anura; family Ranidae; genus Rana; species Rana muscosa. The sequence goes on along the minus strand of CM055116.1, from coordinate 499,336,437 downwards.
GAATGAGAAGGTGTAAAATTAGAGATGTACAGTTTTTGGCACAGAATGAGGAGGTATGGAACAGGAATGTACAGTGCAGCACACAGAAAGAGGGGTGTTGGATAGGAAATATACAGTGCAGCATGCAGAATGAGACAGTGTAGAACAGGGGTCTCCAAACATTCTAAACAAAGGGCCAGTTTACTGTCCCTTGGGCTTTAAGGTAGCCGGACTGTGGCCAGTAGAAGTAGAAAATGCCCCAGCATCAGTGCCCCATCATTGATATCAGTGGGAGGAATAGTACCCCATTATTGGTTTTAATAGGAGGAATAGTGCCCTATTGGATCCAAATATATCTTCTAGTGCCTAAAATTAAAGACAGAGAGATCAGGTCTGACATAAATTTGAAAACGTTGCGATTCCCATCTACCCAACCTTTTGATTATTTCATCATCCAATCCCATCTTAGCGGGCTCGGTAGCCGTACCGATCCTGAAAGAGTAAGAGGTAAACTTAAATTGTTGTAAATCCCGCTTCTTCATGCATGCTTTTAAAATAAAATTGAACTGATACCTGGTGACAGGGGACCCATCTGAATGAATCAGAAAGACTCCCTCACCAACCGGCCTAACTGCTAGATTCTGTTCACCGATCTGACTGGACAGATATCCACATCTTCACAGTGGCATAGAGAGATCCAAATACCCTTACCTGTCCTATCTGTCTTTGAAACAGGGATAAACAATCATATTCCTGTCTCAGAGACGATCACATGATGTTTCAGTAAACATAAAACAGATTTGTTTTTTGGTAATAATTTGGATATTCGGAGGGCACCAAAAAAGGCTAGGACAAAAGCAGCATTAAATAGCACAACCTCTAAATCCAAAGAACACACCAAAGGAGTAGTTGAACACAACTTTTTTAGTAACTGGATCAAAATAGATCTCCTATTATCCGGAAAATAATTACTCTTCTTATATCCTTTAAGAGCATGCTGGATGGAAAATAATGCTGTACATGGAGGTACAGTAAGTTTCTTAACTTAAAGAAAAATTGGTATTGTGATTTTTGAGATAACTCTAACTGCATTAAACTATATAGAAATATCTGGTTGAAAAGGAGAATCAAATTGTATGTCAAGTTCTCTAGCAAAGTTTGTCCACCTGTGCCATGCGGCAGAATATTTAGCCTGTATACTGTCGGCAACAGAATGTCTTATTGAATTTGCAAGAACTTCTGAATTAGGCCCCACAGATGTTCTGGACACACGTGGCCTTCCTTGTCCGCATTGGGCAAAAGTTGACAGAATCTGCATACCTGAAATCGAGACAAGACGTCCGCAATTTGATTCTCCTTCCCTGGAACATGTCTGGCTTTTAGCCAAATATTAAATTTTAAGCAAATAAATACTAATTATCTAAGCAATTTGACCATGGATTTAGCTGACAAGCAATTCACGGCATATATAACTTTATTATCTGAATTCATCAGGATTCTTTTTCTAGCAAATTTTTCACCCCCTATTTCTAGAGCTACTACTAAAAGGAATAGTTCCAATACTACTATACTTTTGGTGGCTTGAATTTTTTCCCACCTATCTGGCCACTTACAACAGCATCAGTGAGTCTTCCAAATTGCCGAGAATCCACATGAACCTGCTGCATCTGTAAATAATTCAAGCTCAGATGAAGAAACAAATTGCTCCTGAAAAAATGATTGACCACTATATAGATTAAAGAATTTCAACCAAATTAACAGGTTCTCTTTGAGGTTGGCTGTCAATGAATAAGAAGTCATCAAGGTAGTGTAATATACCTTGATAACCGGCTTAAAAAGCAACTACCCATTGGAGAAAAGATGCAATTTTTTCAAAATAGGCACAGGATATGGAGACTCCCATAGGGAGACACAAATCGAAATAATAGTTGCCTTGAAAATACATACTGTACCTAGAAAATGTACCAAATCTCCTGATCTGCTGAATAGCATCCTCAAATATGCAATAAGATACAGATGACATGTCAGCTTCTATTTCATCATTTAAAGAGGTGCGTTTAGGAAATGATAGGTGGTGTGTTAGGCAAAAATAATTTGGTTCTTTCTTGGGTATGATCCCTAAATGAGATATTCTAAAATGTGAAAAAGGGGGGAACTTCTTTGATTTCTTTAAATAACTTCTCTTTAAATATATGTACGGAATTAGCCACCGATTGAATTTTTTTTACCAATTCGCACCCCTCACCCTGAAATAATGTCAGAGGCAAACCTTTGGAGAAACCTTCTATTACAAACTTGGCTGTCTCCTGGTCTGGATATATTTCCAACCATTGCTGCATGCTTGTTAGTAGTGATGAGCCGAACACCCCCGGGTTCGGTTCGCACCAGAACCCGCGAAGGGACCGAAAGTTCGCACGAACATTAGAACCCTATTAAATACAATGGATGCGAACGTTCGAATTCTAAAGTGCTAATTATAACGACTATTATCCATGTTATTGTCCTAAACAGAGTTTGGGAACCCGGGTTCTGCACCAGGGGACATGTATCAATGCAAAAAGAAGTTTTAAAAACGGACGTTTTTCGAGAGCAGTCATTTTAATGATGCATAAAGTGAAAAAAAAAGTCAAATATTCCTTTAAATATCGTACCTGGGGGGTGTCTAAAGTATGCCTGCGAAGTGCCACGTGTTTCCTGTGTTTAGAACTGTCCCTGCACAAAATGACATTTCTAAAGGAAAAAAAAAGCCATTTAAAACTGCTTGCGGCTTTAATGTAATGTCTGGTCCCGGTAATATGGATGAAAATCTTTAAGAAAAATGGCATAGCTACCCCATCACCCCCCCCTACCCCAGCCCATTACCAGCCCCTTTGGGTCTTGTTTGGATATTAAGGGGAACCCTGCAACACAAAATAAAAAAGGCCCTATATACTCTGAACAGCAGTATACAGGCGGTGTAAACAAGACCGGTGTAAACAAGACAGGGACTGTAGGTTTGTTCTTAAGTAGAATCTGTTTGTAATTTTGAACACGTACATTGTTTAAGTGTAGCTCCAGCCAAAAAATCTATTTTTAAGCTTTTTGGAAAACATAGGGAAGGGTTATCACCCCTGTAACATTTGTTTTGCTGTCTGTGCCCCTGTTCAGAACATTTCACCTCACTTTGCGTCCCAATGACAACTGTTTTTGAAATGTGGTGTTTTTATTGAAACAAGGATTGGTGATAAAGCATCAGTAGAGAGGAGACACCTTTCTCCCATATTCATTCTTACAGGAGAGAATTTTCCTTCCTAGGGGTAGATTTCCTCTCACTTCCTGTTGTCTTCTTCCGTTTGCAAGTAGGAGTCGTTTGTAAGTTGGATGTTTGAAAGTAGGGACCTGCCGTATATACTCTGCAGAAATTGGCCCCTTAGGTGTTGGTGTTGGCACAACACTGTAAGCACTCACAGTTACTCTTGGTGGGTGCTGGAACGCCCTGCTGTCAACTATTATATCAGGAATTGTAATAACATATAATTGTTGAACAGTGGTAGTAAAAATTGGGCCTTTGATGGTGGTGCTGGTGCCACAACACTGTAAGGCCTGACAGTTACTCTTGGTGGGCGCAGCAATGGGCCATGCTGTGAATTATTAGATCAATAATTATAATTGCATGCCCCTGTTGAACAGGGGCTGAAAAATTGGGCCTTTGGTGGTGGTGGTGGTGGTGGTGGTGGTGTTGACACAACACTGTAAGGCCTGACAGTTACTCTTGGTGGGTGCAGCAATGGGCCCTGCGTGAATTATTAGATCAATAATTATAATTGCATGCCCCTGTTGAACAGGGGCTGAAAAATTGGGCCTTAGGCACTGGTGGCACAACACTGCAACCCCTCACAGATACTGTACTTGGAGCACAGCAATGAGCCCTGTTGCAAAGTATTGCATCAAAAATTGTAATTACACGCCCCTGTTAAACAGGGGCTGAAAAATTGGGCCTTAGCCACTGGTGGCTTAACACTGCAACCCCTCACAGATACTGTACTTGGAGCACAGCAATGAGCCCTGTTGCAAAGTATTGCATCAAAAATTGTAATTGCACGCCCCTGTTGAACAGGGGCTGAAAAATTGGGCCTTAGCCACTGGTGGCGGCACCCATAAACCAAAATGATCTTCCAAGCTATCATCATTAATCGGATCATTGAGGAGGAGGAGGAGGATAGCCAGTCAACATAACAGCACAGGCACTCAGCATCAGCATCAGTCTTGAAGGGATGTGACATTTTAAAATCAATTAGTCTGTTATATCAGCATCAGGTGTGTGGTAGCTGGTGGTGATCCAAGACTGGTTCATCTTGATGAAAGTCAGTCGATCAACCGAGTCGGTGGACAGGCGCACCCTGTGATCCGTGACAAATCCTCCAGCAGCACTGAATGTGCGTTCTGAAAGAACGCTGGATGCAGGCAGGCCAGTAGCTCAATTGCATACTGTGCAAGCTCTGGCCAGTGATCCATCCTCAAGACCCAGTAAGCCAGAGGATTTTCGGTGGGGAAGGTGTCCAAGTCTGACCTTGCCCCTAGGTATTCCTGCACCATGTATATCAGACGCTGGCGATGGTTGCTGGAACCGATCATACTTTGGGGCTGCGGACTAAAGAATTGTCTGAACGCATCGGTCAGACGGCCACCTTCCCCACCGCTCCTTCTTTGACTGCCCGAAGCCTCAGCAACTCGTTGTCCAGGACCAGGAGTTTGTAACCTCCCAGTCTCTGGGAACGCGTTGCACAGACCTTTCTGCAAGGCCTCCCGGAGTTGTCTCATCCTCTGCTCCCTCTGCGACGGTAACATAAGGTCCGCAACCTTACCCTTGTACCGTGGATCAAGGAGAGTGGCCAGCCAGTAATGGTCCCTCTCCTTGATCCGAAGAATACGAGGATCCTTCCGCAGACTTTGCAGGATCAGGGAGGCCATGCAGCGTAGGTTAGCTGAGGCATTCAGTCCGGAGTCCTCTGGGTCACTAAGGATGACATGATCCGCAGCCACCTCCTCCCAGCCACGTACAAGTCCACTGGTTTCTTGGGACTGTAAATCATCCCTAAAAGACTGCTGCTGATGATGCTGAGTGCCAGCCTCCACCTCCATGCTGACACAATCCTCCTCCTCCTCCTCCTCCTCCTCCTCTTCCTGTGCGATGGGTGGGACAGAAGGAACACTGTCTGGGTAAAGGGGGCCTTGATAGGCAAGGAAGTCCTCCTCTTCCTGCCTCTGTTCTGCCTCAAGTGCCCTGTCCATTATTCCATGCAGCGTGTGCTCCAACAGGTGGACAAGAGGTACAGTGTCACTGATGCATGCACTGTCACTGCTCACCATCCTCGTGGCCTCCTCAAATGGTGCCAGGACAGTGCATGCATCCCTGATCATGCCCCACTGGCGTGGAGAAAAAAAACCAAGCTCCCCTGACCCTGTCCTGGTGCCGTAGTCGCACAGGTACTCATTGATGGCCCTCTGCTGCGTGTGCAGCCGCTGCAGCATGGCCAACGTTGAGTTCCACCTGGTGGGCATGTCACATATAAGGCGGTTCTTGGGCAGGTTCAACTCCTTTTGCAGCTCAGCCAGGCGAGCACTGGCATTATAAGATCTGCGGAAATGCACACAGACTTTCCTGGCCTGCCTCAGGACATCCTGTAAGCCCGGGTACCTGCCCAAGAACCGCTGCACCACCAGGTTAAGGACGTGAGCCACACAGGGCACATGGGTCAGTTGTCCCTGTCGGAGGGCGGAGAGGAGGTTGGTGCCATTGTCGCAAACCACCATTCCTGGCTCCTGTCCCCCAAACACACCAGCGCAAGCACGGCATGGCATCTTTTTGCCTGCGTACTTGCGTAGCCCCTTGAACGCCTACGGAGCACCGCTGGTTCCGAGGACAAAGCACAGGAAGAGGCCATGGAGGAAGAAGAAGAGGAGGGGGTGGAGGAGAGAGGTGTGTCACAACCAGTAGTAGCATTTTGGAGGCGTGGCGGTGGAACAACCTCCAACACTACTGCACCTTGTCCTGCATCCTTCCCAGCTGCCAAAAGAGTGACCCAATGGGCCGTGAAAGAAAGGTAACGTCCCTGTCCATGCCTGCTGGACCATGAGTCAGCGGTAATATGCACCTTACCGCTGACCGCCCTGTCCAGCGAGGCCAAGACATTGCCTTCCACATGCCTGTAGAGAGCCGGAATCGCCTTCCGTGAGAAAAAGTGGCGTTTGGGAACCTGCCACTGAGGAACCGCACATTGCACAAACTCACGGAAGGGGGCCGAGTCTACCAACTGAAAAGGCAGCAGTTGAAGCGCTAGCAATTTAGCCAAGCTAGCATTCAACCGCTGGGCATGTGAATGGCTGGGAGTGAACTTCTTTCGACGGTCCAGCAGCTGGGGCAGGGAAATTTGCCTGCTAGAATCGGACGTCGGTGTACTGCTAGCAGAGTGGCCGCAAGTACTTGGCTGTGACACACCTAATTCTACACCTTCATTCCTCTCAGTGCAGGTTTCAGAGAGGACTGAAGGTATAGTGGGGTTGGAGATCCCAGCTGATGCGGTGCAAGGAGAGGTCCGATTTGTTCTTTGGTGTGGGTCTTTAAGGTAGGCTTGCCAACGAGCTGCATGGCAGGTCAACATATGTCTGATCAAGCATGTGGTGCCCAAGCGGCTGATGTATTGGCCACGCGATATACGCTTGAGACATATGTTGCAAACAGCAGCTGTGCGATCTGATGCACTCGCCTCAAAAAAGGCCCACACCAAAGAACTTTTTGAATGACGGGCAGAGGCAGTGCCCTGCACAGGCGGAGCTCTGCGGTGTGATTCCGTCGGTGTGCTGCCCATACGCTGGCCACCCAAGGGCATCCTGCCTCGTTGGAGATGTGCCTCCTCCTCATCCTCCTCCTCCTCCTCTCTCCTATTAGGCACCCACGTGGAGTCAGTGACCTCATCATCCCCTCCCTCCTCATCACTGGAGCCAATCTGGCAGTATGCTGCAGCTGCTGGAGCATGACTGCCAGATTGGTGTCCTTCTTGAGCATCCCCTCTCTCTGCTCTCACGCTACTGCCTTCCTCTAGCTGGGTATCATCATCAGATGCTTTGAAACGCTGGGCATCCTCCTGGAGCATGTACCCAACACTGTGCTCAAACAGTTCGGGGGACTCCTCAGGAGGAGGACATGGTGGGTCTAGGGAAGGAGTGACTAATGATGACATTGATACCAGAGAAGAGGACGCTTTGGCAGCTGCTTTGCCAGTACCCTGAGCCTGGGTGAGAGAGGATGAGGAGGATGAGGTGGGCTTGGTCATCCACTCTACCAAGTCTTCGGCATGATGTGGCTCAACATGTCCAGCTGCCGAAAAGAAGGACAAGCATGTCCCATGGCCATGTGCTGATGACAATGCACCGCGTCCACGACCAGCACTGTTGCCCCCAGACACAGAGCCTGCTTGCCCTCTTTTTTTGCCTCCTGACTGTCTGCCTCTCCTTGTTTGCCTTCCAGACATTTTAATGGATGGCCTGCAGGGAGATGGGAAAAACAGCAATAAGGGCTACCTTCAGGTGTATACTGTGCAGGAGGCTTAGCAACAATGACACTGACACTGTCCCCTGCCTATCCTTCTCTGTCCCTAAACACAAGGATTTGCAATATGCTTCAGCAAGATTGGTTTAGCACAGAATAGCACACTGACAGTTTCCCTCACTGTCCTTCTCTGTCCCTACAAACAAGGTTTAGCACAGAATAGCACACTGATAGTTTCCCCGAGTGTCCTTCTCTGTCCCTAAACTCAAGGATTTCAAATACGGTTCAGCAAGATTGGTTTAGCACAGAATAGCACACTGACAGTTTCCCCGAGTGTCCTTCTCTGTCCCTAAACTCAAGGATTTCAAATATGGTTCAGCAAGATTGGTTTAGCACAGAATAGCACACTGACAGTTTCCCTCACTGTCCTTCTCTGTCCCTACAAACAAGGTTTAGCACAGAATAGCACACTGATAGTTTCCCTCACTGTCCTTCTCTGTCCCTACAAACAAGATTTAGCACAGAATAGCACACTGATAGTTTCCACGAGTGTCCTTCTCTGTCCCTAAACTCAAGGATTTCAAATACGGTTCAGCAAGATTGGTTTAGCACAGAATAGCACACTGACAGTTTCCCTCACTGTCCTTCTCTGTCCCTACAAACAAGGTTTAGCACAGAATAGCACACTGACAGTTTCCCCGAGTGTCCTTCTCTGTCCCTAAACTCAAGGATTTCAAATATGGTTCAGCAAGATTGGTTTAGCACAGAATAGCACACTGACAGTTTCCCTCACTGTCCTTCTCTGTCCCTACAAACAAGGTTTAGCACAGAATAGCACACTGATAGTTTCCCCGAGTGTCCTTCTCTGTCCCTAAACTCAAGGATTTCAAATATGGTTCAGCAAGATTGGTTTAGCACAGAATAGCACACTGACACTTTCCCTCACTGTCCTTCTCTGTCCCTACAAACAAGGTTTAGCACAGAATAGCACACTGATAGTTTCCCTCACTGTCCTTCTCTCTCCCTACAAACAAGATTTAGCACAGAATAGCACACTGATAGTTTCCACGAGTGTCCTTCTCTGTCCCTAAACTCAAGGATTTCAAATACGGTTCAGCAAGATTGGTTTAGCACAGAATAGCACACTGACACTTTCCCTCTCTGTCCTTCTCTGTCCCTACAAACAAGGTTTAGCACAGAATAGCACACTGACAGTTTCCCCGAGTGTCCTTCTCTGTCCCTAAACTCAAGGATTTCAAATATGGTTCAGCAAGATTGGTTTAGCACAGAATAGCACACTGACAGTTTCCCTCACTGTCCTTCTCTGTCCCTACAAACAAGGTTTAGCACAGAATAGCACACTGATAGTTTCCCTCACTGTCCTTCTCTGTCCCTACAAACAAGATTTAGCACAGAATAGCACACTGATAGTTTCCACGAGTGTCCTTCTCTGTCCCTAAACTCAAGGATTTCAAATACGGTTCAGCAAGATTGGTTTAGCACAGAATAGCACACTGACAGTTTCCCTCACTGTCCTTCTCTGTCCCTACAAACAAGGTTTAGCACAGAATAGCACACTGACACTTTCCCTCACTGTCCTTCTCTGTCCCTACAAACAAGGTTTAGCACAGAATAGCACACTGACAGTTTCCCTCACTGTCCTTCTCTGTCCCTACAAACAAGGTTTAGCACAGAATAGCACACTGACACTTTCCCTCGCTGTCCTTCTCTGTCCCTACAAACAAGGTTTAGCACAGAATAGCACACTGACAGTTTCCCTCACTGTCCTTCTCTGTCCCTACAAACAAGGTTTAGCACAGAATAGCACACTGACACTAGGGATGAGCTTCGTGTTCGAGTCGAACATACGTTCGACTCGAACATTGGCTGTTCGATCGTTCGACGAAGATCGAACGATTTGGGCCGTTCGCGCCAAATTCGAGTGACGCGAACGGCCCACAATGCACTACGCCATCGCAGTGTCATCCAGGCGCTGTGATTGGCCAAGCATGCACTGTGACCCCGCATGCTTGGCCAATCACAGCGCCGGCAGCGAGGAGAGCAATGATTGGCCACAGGCAGGATGCCTGTGGCCAATTATTGCTGAGGGTGTTTAGTACACGCCCCACACTATAAAAGGCCGCCAGCACGGCGGCCTAGTGTAGTGTGTTCCGGAGCAGGGATAGAGTAGCATAGGCAGGGACAGTGACTGTTATTTCTTTCTTGCTTAACCTGGATTCCTTTAGTTTAGGGAAAGAGAAGGATAGGTAGGGAGAGTGTCAGTGTGTTTTGTGCTTCTGCTATAGTGTGCTTAAAAAAAACATTTATTCTAGGGACAGAAAACTCTAGGTAGGGACAGTGTCAGTTTCTTTCACTCTGCAAGTCCTTGTTTCCAGGGACCTGTAAGGACAGTGAGTTAATTGTCCTTGTGCTATATTGTGCTTAAAAAAAACATTTATTCTAGGGACAGAAAACTCTAGGTAGGGACAGTGTCAGTTTCTTTCACTCTGCAAGTCCTTGTTTCCAGGGACCTGTAAGGACAGTGAGTTAATTGTCCTTGTGCTATATTGTGATTAAAAAAAACATTTATTCTAGGGACAGAAAACTCTAGGTAGGGACAGTGTCAGTTTCTTTCACTCTGCAAGTCCTTGTTTCCAGGGACCTGTAAGGACAGTGAGTTAATTTTCCTTGTGCTATATTGTGATTAAAAAAAACATTTTTTCTAGGGACAGAAAACTGTAGGTAGGGAGAGTGTTTTTTTTCTTTCACTCTGCAAGTCCTTGTTTCCAGGGACCTGTAAGGACAGTGAGTTAATTGTCCTTGTGCTATATTGTGCTTAAAAAAAACATTTATTCTAGGGACAGAAAACTCTAGGTAGGGACAGTGTCAGTTTCTTTCACTCTGCAAGTCCTTGTTTCCAGGGACCTGTAAGGACAGTGAGTTAATTGTCCTTGTGCTATATTGTGATTAAAAAAAACATTTATTCTAGGGACAGAAAACTCTAGGTAGGGACAGTGTCAGTTTCTTTCACTCTGCAAGTCCTTGTTTCCAGGGACCTGTAAGGACAGTGAGTTAATTTTCCTTGTGCTATATTGTGATTAAAAAAAACATTTTTTCTAGGGACAGAAAACTGTAGGTAGGGAGAGTGTTTTTTTTCTTTCACTCTGCAAGTCCTTGTTTCCAGGGACCTGTAAGGACAGTGAGTTAATTGTCCTTGTGCTATATTGTGCTTAAAAAAAACATTTATTCTAGGGACAGAAAACTCTAGGTAGGGACAGTGTCAGTTTCTTTCACTCTGCAAGTCCTTGTTTCCAGGGACCTGTAAGGACAGTGAGTTAATTGTCCTTGTGCTATATTGTGATTAAAAAAAACATTTATTCTAGGGACAGAAAACTCTAGGTAGGGACAGTGTCAGTTTCTTTCACTCTGCAAGTCCTTGTTTCCAGGGACCTGTAAGGACAGTGAGTTAATTTTCCTTGTGCTATATTGTGATTAAAAAAAACATTTTTTCTAGGGACAGAAAACTGTAGGTAGGGAGAGTGTTTTTTTTCTTTCACTCTGCAAGTCCTTGTTTCCAGGGACCTGTAAGGACAGTGAGTTAATTGTCCTTGTGCTATATTGTGCTTAAAAAAAACATTTATTCTAGGGACAGAAAACTCTAGGTAGGGACAGTGTCAGTTTCTTTCACTCTGCAAGTCCTTGTTTCCAGGGACCTGTAAGGACAGTGAGTTAATTTTCCTTGTGCTATATTGTGATTAAAAAAAACATTTATTCTAGGGACAGAAAACTCTAGGTAGGGACAGTGTCAGTTTCTTTCACTCTGCAAGTCCTTGTTTCCAGGGACCTGTAAGGACAGTGAGTTAATTGTCCTTGTGCTATATTGTGCTTAAAAAAAACATTTATTCTAGGGACAGAAAACTCTAGGTAGGGACAGTGTCAGTTTCTTTCACTCTGCAAGTCCTTGTTTCCAGGGACCTGTAAGGACAGTGAGTTAATTGTCCTTGTGCTATATTGTGATTAAAAAAAACATTTATTCTAGGGACAGAAAACTCTAGGTAGGGACAGTGTCAGTTTCTTTCACTCTGCAAGTCCTTGTTTCCAGGGACCTGTAAGGACAGTGAGTTAATTTTCCTTGTGCTATATTGTGATTAAAAAAAACATTTTTTCTAGGGACAGAAAACTGTAGGTAGGGAGAGTGTTTTTTTTCTTTCACTCTGCAAGTCCTTGTTTCCAGGGACCTGTAAGGACAGTGAGTTAATTGTCCTTGTGCTATATTGTGCTTAAAAAAAACATTTATTCTAGGGACAGAAAACTCTAGGTAGGGACAGTGTCAGTTTCTTTCACTCTGCAAGTCCTTGTTTCCAGGGACCTGTAAGGACAGTGAGTTAATTTTCCTTGTGCTATATTGTGATTAAAAAAAACATTTATTCTAGGGACAGAAAACTCTAGGTAGGGACAGTGTCAGTTTCTTTCACTCTGCAAGTCCTTGTTTCCAGGGACCTGTAAGGACAGTGAGTTAATTGTCCTTGTGCTATATTGTGCTTAAAAAAAACATTTATTCTAGGGACAGAAAACTCTAGGTAGGGACAGTGTCAGTTTCTTTCACTCTGCAAGTCCTTGTTTCCAGGGACCTGTAAGGACAGTGAGTTAATTTTCCTTGTGCTATATTGTGATTAAAAAAAACATTTATTCTAGGGACAGAAAACTCTAGGTAGGGACAGTGTCAGTTTCTTTCACTCTGCAAGTCCTTGTTTCCAGGGACCTGTAAGGACAGTGAGTTAATTTTCCTTGTGCTATATTGTGATTAAAAAAAACATTTATTCTAGGGACAGAAAACTCTAGGTAGGGACAGTGTCAGTTTCTTTCACTCTGCAAGTCCTTGTTTCCAGGGACCTGTAAGGACAGTGAGTTAATTGTCCTTGTGCTATATTGTGCTTAAAAAAAACATTTTTTCTAGGGACAGAAAACTCTAGGTAGGGAGAGTGTTTTTTTTTTTTCACTCTGCAAGTCCTTGTTTCCAGGGACCTGTAAGGACAGTGAGTTAATTGTCCTTGTGCTATATTGTGCTTAAAAAAAACATTTATTCTAGGGACAGAAAACTCTAGGTAGGGACAGTGTCAGTTTCTTTCACTCTGCAAGTCCTTGTTTCCAGGGACCTGTAAGGACAGTGAGTTAATTTTCCTTGTGCTATATTGTGATTAAAAAAAACATTTTTTCTAGGGACAGAAAACTGTAGGTAGGGAGAGTGTTTTTTTTCTTTCACTCTGCAAGTCCTTGTTTCCAGGGACCTGTAAGGACAGTGAGTTAATTGTCCTTGTGCTATATTGTGCTTAAAAAAAACATTTATTCTAGGGACAGAAAACTCTAGGTAGGGACAGTGTCAGTTTCTTTCACTCTGCAAGTCCTTGTTTCCAGGGACCTGTAAGGACAGTGAGTTAATTTTCCTTGTGCTATATTGTGATTAAAAAAAACATTTTTTCTAGGGACAGAAAACTGTAGGTAGGGAGAGTGTTTTTTTTCTTTCACTCTGCAAGTCCTTGTTTCCAGGGACCTGTAAGGACAGTGAGTTAATTTTCCTTGTGCTATATTGTGATTAAAAAAAACATTTTTTCTAGGGACAGAAAACTGTAGGTAGGGAGAGTGTTTTTTTTCTTTCACTCTGCAAGTCCTTGTTTCCAGGGACCTGTAAGGACAGTGAGTTAATTGTCCTTGTGCTATATTGTGCTTAAAAAAAACATTTATTCTAGGGACAGAAAACTCTAGGTAGGGACAGTGTCAGTTTCTTTCACTCTGCAAGTCCTTGTTTCCAGGGACCTGTAAGGACAGTGAGTTAATTTTCCTTGTGCTATATTGTGATTAAAAAAAACATTTTTTCTAGGGACAGAAAACTGTAGGTAGGGAGAGTGTTTTTTTTCTTTCACTCTGCAAGTCCTTGTTTCCAGGGACCTGTAAGGACAGTGAGTTAATTTTCCTTGTGCTATATTGTGATTAAAAAAAACATTTTTTCTAGGGACAGAAAACTGTAGGTAGGGAGAGTGTTTTTTTTCTTTCACTCTGCAAGTCCTTGTTTCCAGGGACCTGTAAGGACAGTGAGTTAATTGTCCTTGTGCTATATTGTGCTTAAAAAAAACATTTTTTCTAGGGACAGAAAACTGTAGGTAGGGAGAGTGTTTTTTTTTTTTCACTCTGCAAGTCCTTGTTTCCAGGGACCTGTAAGGACAGTGAGTTAATTGTCCTTGTGCTATATTGTGCTTAAAAAAAACATTTATTCTAGGGACAGAAAACTCTAGGTAGGGACAGTGTCAGTTTCTTTCACTCTGCAAGTCCTTGTTTCCAGGGACCTGTAAGGACAGTGAGTTAATTTTCCTTGTGCTATATTGTGATTAAAAAAAACATTTTTTCTAGGGACAGAAAACTGTAGGTAGGGAGAGTGTTTTTTTTCTTTCACTCTGCAAGTCCTTGTTTCCAGGGACCTGTAAGGACAGTGAGTTAATTGTCCTTGTGCTATATTGTGCTTAAAAAAAACATTTATTCTAGGGACAGAAAACTCTAGGTAGGGACAGTGTCAGTTTCTTTCACTCTGCAAGTCCTTGTTTCCAGGGACCTGTAAGGACAGTGAGTTAATTTTCCTTGTGCTATATTGTGATTAAAAAAAACATTTTTTCTAGGGACAGAAAACTGTAGGTAGGGAGAGTGTTTTTTTTCTTTCACTCTGCAAGTCCTTGTTTCCAGGGACCTGTAAGGACAGTGAGTTAATTTTCCTTGTGCTATATTGTGATTAAAAAAAACATTTTTTCTAGGGACAGAAAACTGTAGGTAGGGAGAGTGTTTTTTTTCTTTCACTCTGCAAGTCCTTGTTTCCAGGGACCTGTAAGGACAGTGAGTTAATTGTCCTTGTGCTATATTGTGCTTAAAAAAAACATTTATTCTAGGGACAGAAAACTCTAGGTAGGGACAGTGTCAGTTTCTTTCACTCTGCAAGTCCTTGTTTCCAGGGACCTGTAAGGACAGTGAGTTAATTTTCCTTGTGCTATATTGTGATTAAAAAAAACATTTTTTCTAGGGACAGAAAACTGTAGGTAGGGAGAGTGTTTTTTTTCTTTCACTCTGCAAGTCCTTGTTTCCAGGGACCTGTAAGGACAGTGAGTTAATTGTCCTTGTGCTATATTGTGCTTAAAAAAAACATTTTTTCTAGGGACAGAAAACTGTAGGTAGGGAGAGTGTTTTTTTTTTTTCACTCTGCAAGTCCTTGTTTCCAGGGACCTGTAAGGACAGTGAGTTAATTGTCCTTGTGCTATATTGTGCTTAAAAAAAACATTTATTCTAGGGACAGAAAACTCTAGGTAGGGACAGTGTCAGTTTCTTTCACTCTGCAAGTCCTTGTTTCCAGGGACCTGGAGAGACATTGAGTGAATTGTCCTTGTGCTATATTGTGATTAAAAAAAACATTTATTCTAGGGACAGAAAACTCTAGGTAGGGACAGTGTCAGTTTCTTTCACTGTGAAAGTCCTTGTTTCAAGGGACAGAGAAGGACACCTGAAGGTAGCCCTTATTGCTTTTTTCCCATCTCCCTGCAGGCCATCTATTAGAATGTCTGGAAGGCAAACAAGGAGAGGCAGACAGTCAGGAGGCAATAAAAGAGGGCAAGCAGGCTCTGTGTCTGGGGGCAACAGTGCTGGTCGTGGACGCGGTGCATTGTCATCAGCACATGGCCATGGGACACGCTTGTCCTTCTTTTCGGCAGCTGGACATGTTGAGCCACATCATGCCGAAGACTTGGTAGAGTGGATGACCAAGCCCTCCTCCTCCTCCTCATCCTCTCTCACCCAGGCTCAGGGTACTGGAAAAGCAGCTGCCAAAGCGTCGTCTTCCCTGGTATCAATGTCAGACAAATCATCAGTCACTCCTTCCCTAGACCCACCATGTCCTCCTCCTGAGGAGTCCCCCGAACTGTTTCAGCACAGTGTTGGGTACATGCTCCAGGAGGATGCCCAGCGTTTCGAAGGGTCTGATGATGAAACCCAGCTAGAGGAAGGCAGTAGCGTGAGAGCAGACAGAGGGGATGCTCAAGAAGGACACCAATCTGGCAGTCATGTTCCAGCAGCTGCAGCATACTGCCAGATTGGCTCCAGTGATGAGGAGGGAGGGGATGATGAGGTCAATGACTCCACGTGGGTGCCTAATAGGAGAGAGGAGGAGGAGGAGGATGAGGAGGAGGCACATCTCCAACGAGGCAGGATGCCCTTTGGTGGCCAGCGTAAGGGCAGTACACCGACGGAATCACACCGCAGAGCTCCGCCTGTGCAGGGCGCTGCCTCTGCCCGTCATTCAAAAAGTTCTTTGGTGTGGGCCTTTTTTGAGGCTAGTGCATCAGATCGCACAGCTGCTGTTTGCAACATATGTCTCAAGCGTATATCGCGTGGCCAAAACATCAGCCGCTTGGGTACCACATGCCTGACCAGACATATGTTGACCTGCCATGCAGCTCGTTGGCAAGCCTACCTCAAAGACCCACACCAAAGAACCAAGCGGACCTCTCCTTGCACCGCATCAGCTGGGATCTCCAACCCCACTATAACTTCAGTCCTCTCTGAAACATGCACTGAGAGGAATGAAGGTGTAGAATTAGGTGTGTCACAGCCAAGTACTTGCGCCCACTCTGCTAGCAGTACACCGACTTCCGATTCTAGCAGGCAAATTTCCCTGCCCCAGCTGCTGGACCGTCGAAAGAAGTTCACTCCCAGCCATCCACATGCCCAGCGGTTGAATGCTAGCTTGGCTAAATTGCTAGCGCTTCAACTGCTGCCTTTTCAGTTGGTAGACTCGGCCCCCTTCCGTGAGTTTGTGCAATGTGCGGTTCCTCAGTGGCAGGTTCCCAAACGCCACTTTTTCTCACGGAAGGCTATTCCGGCTCTCTACCGGCATGTGGAAGGCAATGTCTTGGCCTCGCTGGACAGGGCGGTCAGCGGTAAGGTGCATATTACCGCTGACTCATGGTCCAGCAGGCATGGACAGGGACGTTACCTTTCTTTCACGGCCCATTGGGTCACTCTTTTGGCAGCTGGGAAGGATTCAGGACAAGGTGCAGTAGTGTTGGAGGTTGTCCCACCGCCACGCCTCCAAAATGCTACTACTGGTTGTGACACACCTCTCTCCTCCACCCCCTCCTCTTCTTCTTCCTCCATGGCCTCTTCCTGTGGTTTGTCCTATGAACCAGCGGTGCTCCGTAGCCGTTCACGGGGCTACGCAAGTACGCAGGCAAAAAGATGCCATGCCGTGCTTGCGCTGGTGTGTTTGGGGGACAGAAGCCACACTGGGGCAGAGGTCCTGTCTGCTCTGCAGGGCCAGGCCGAGAGGTGGTTGACGCCACGCCAGCTTAAGCCAGGAATGGTGGTTTGCGACAATGGCACCAACCTCCTCTCCGCCCTCCGACAGGGACAACTGACCCATGTGCCCTGTGTGGCTCACGTCCTTAACCTGGTGGTGCAGCGCTTCTTGGGCAGGTACCCGGGCTTACAGGATGTCCTGAGGCAGGCCAGGAAAGTCTGTGTGCATTTCCGCAGATCTTATAATGCCAGTTCTCGCCTGGCTGAGCTGCAAAAGGAGTTGAACCTGCCCAAGAACCGCCTTATATGTGACATGCCCACCAGGTGGAACTCAACGTTGGCCATGCTGCAGCGGCTGCACACGCAGCAGAGGGCCATCAATGAGTACCTGTGCGACTACGGCACCAGGACAGGGTCAGGGGAGCTTGTTTTTTTTTCTCCACGCCAGTGGGGCATGATCAGGGATGCATGCACTGTCCTGGCACCATTTGAGGAGGCCACGAGGATGGTGAGCAGTGACAGTGCATGCATCAGTGACACTGTACCTCTTGTCCACCTGTTGGAGCACACGCTGCGTGGAATAATGGACAGGGCACTTGAGGCAGAACAGAGGCAGGAAGAGGAGGACTTCCTTGCCTCTCAAGGCCCCCTTTACCCAGACAGTGTTCCTTCTGTCCCACCCATCGCACAGGAAGAGGAGGAGGAGGAGGAGGAGGAGGAGGAGGAGGATTGTGTCAGCATGGAGGTGGAGGCTGGCACTCAGCATCATCAGCAGCAGTCTTTTAGGGATGATTTACAGTCCCAAGAAACCAGTGGACTTGTACGTGGCTGGGAGGAGGTGGCTGCGGATCATGTCGTCCTTAGTGACCCAGAGGACTCCGGAGCGAATGCCTCAGCAAACCTACGCTGCATGGCCTCCCTGATCCTGCAAAGTCTGCGGAAGGATCCTCGTATTCTTCGGATCAAGGAGAGGGACCATTACTGGCTGGCCACTCTCCTTGATCCACGGTACAAGGGTAAGGTTGCGGACCTTATGTTACCGTCGCAGAGGGAGCAGAGGATGAGACAACTCCGGGAGGCCTTGCAGAAAGGTCTGTGCAACGCGTTCCCAGAGACTGGGAGGTTGCAAACTCCTGGTCCTGGACAACGAGTTGCTGAGGCTTCGGCCAGTCAAAGAAGGAGCGGTGGGGAAGGTGGCCGTCTGACCGATGCGTTCAGACAATTCTTTAGTCCGCAGCCCCAAAGTATGATCGGTTCCAGCAACCATCGCCAGCGTCTGATAAACATGGTGCAGGAATATCTAGGGGCAAGGTCAGACTTGGACACCTTCCCCACCGAAAATCCTCTGGCTTACTGGGTCTTGAGGATGGATCACTGGCCAGAGCTTGCACAGTATGCAATTGAGCTACTGGCCTGTCCTGCATCCAGCGTTCTTTCGGAACGCACATTCAGTGCTGCTGGAGGATTTGTCACGGATCACAGGGTGCGCCTGTCCACCGACTCGGTTGATCGACTGACTTTCATCAAGATGAACCAGTCTTGGATCACCACCAGCTACCACACACCTGATGCTGATATAACAGACTAATTGATTTTAAAATGTCACATCCCTTCAAGACTGATGCTGATGCTGAGTGCCTGTGCTGTTATGTTGACTGGCTATCCTCCTCCTCCGAGTCCTCAATGATACGATTGATGATGATAGCTTGGAAGATCATTTTTGTTTATGGGTGCCGCCACCAGTGCCTAACGCCCAATTTTTCAGCCCCTGTTTAACAGGGGCGTGTAATTACAATTTTTGAAGCAATACTTTGCAACAGGGCTCATTGCTGTGCTCCAAGTACAGTATCTGTGAAGAGTTGCAGTGTTGTGCCACCAGTGCCTAAGGCCCAATTTTTCAGCCCCTGTTTAACAGGGGCGTGTCATTACAATTTTTGAAGCAATACTTTGCAACAGGGCTCATTGCTGTGCTCCAAGTACAGTATCTGTGAAGGGTTGCAGTGTTGTGCCACCAGTGCCTAAGGCCCAATTTTTCAGCCCCTGTTCAACAGGGGCATGTAATTACAATTCTTGATCTAATAATTCACAGCAGGGCCCATTGCTGCACCCACCAAGAGTAACTGTCAGGGCTTACAGTGTTGTGGCACCAGCACCACCATCAAAGGCCCAATTTTTACTACCACTGTTCAACAATTATATGTAATTAAAATTCCTGATATAATAGTTGACAGCAGGGCGTTCCAGCACCAACCAAGAGTAACTGTGAGTGCTTACAGTGTTGTGCCAACACCAACAACTAAGGGGCCTATTTCTGCAGAGTATATACGGCAGGTCCCTACTTTCAAACATCCAACTTACAAACGACTCCTACTTGCAAACGCAAGAAGACAACAGGAAGTGAGAGGAAATCTACCACTAGGAAGGAAAATTCTCTCCTGTAAGAATAAATATGGGAGAAAGGTGTCTCCTCTGTACTGATGCTTTATCAGCAATCCTTGTTTCAAGAAAAACACCACATTTCAAAAACAGTTGTCATTAGGACGGAAAGTGAGGTGAAATGTTCTGAACAGGGGCACAGACAGCAAAACAAATGTTACAGGGGTGATAACCCTTACCTATGTTTTCCAAAAAGTTTAAAAATAGATTTTTGGTCTGGAGCTACACTTCAACAATGTACCTGTTCAAAATTACAAACAGATTCTACATAAGAACAAACCTACAGTCCCTGTCTTGTATGCACCGCCTGTATACGGCTGTTCTGAGTATATAGGGCCTTTTTTATTTTATGTGCGGGGTTCCCCTTAATATCCATACAAGACCCAAAGGGGCTGGTAATGGGCTGGGGTAGGGGGGGGGTCATGGGGTAGCTATGCCATTTTTCTTAAAGATTTTCATCCATATTACCGGGACCAGACATTACATTAAAGCCGCAAGCAGTTTTAAATGGCTTTTTTTTCCTTTAGAAGTGTCATTTTGTGCAGGGACAGTTCTAAACACGGGAAACACGTGGCACTTCACAGGCATACTTTAGACACCCCCCAGGTACGATATTTAAAGGAATATTTGACTTTTTTTTTTTCACTTTATGCATCATTAAAATGACTGCTCCCGGAAAACGACCGTTTTTAAAACTTATTTTTGCATTGATACATGTCCCCTGGTGCAGAACCCGGGTTCCCAAACCCTTTTTAGGACAATAACATGCATAATAGTTTTTATAATTAGCACTTTAGAATTCGAACGTTCGCATCCATTGTATTTAATAGGGTTCTAATGTTCGTTCGAACTTTCGGTCCGTTCGCGGGTTCTGGTGCGAACCGAACCCGGGGGTGTTCGGCTCATCACTAACTGACACTTTCCCTCACTGTCCTTCTCTGTCCCTACAAACAAGGTTTAGCACAGAATAACACACTGACACTCTCCCTACCTATCCTTCTCTGTCCCTAAACACAAGGAATCCAGGATTAGTAAAGGAAAAAAATGACACTGTCCCTGCCTATGCTTCTCTTTCCCTGCTCCGGAACACACTACACAAGGCCGCCGCGCTGGCGGCCTTTTATAGTGTGGGGTGTGTACTAAACCCCCTCAGCAATAATTGGCCACAGGCATCCTGCCTGTGGCCAATCATTGCTCTCCTCGCTGCCGGCGCTGTGATTGGCCAAGCATGCGGGGTCACAGTGCATGCTTGGCCAATCACAGCGCCTGGATGACACTGCGATGGCGTAGTGCATTGTGGGCCGTTCGCGTCACTCGAATTTGGCGCGAACGGCCCAAATCGTTCGATCTTCGTCGAACGATCGAACAGCCGATGTTCGAGTCGAACGTATGTTCGACTCGAACACGAAGCTCATCCCTACTTGTTAGTTTCACTGATGTGTATGCTTTTTGTATAATTATCTCTCTGGGAACCTTGGAAATTGGTATTTCTTATGAAAGGGTCCTGAACAGTGTGAGCATTCATGCTTGTATTTGCAAGAACCCCTGCAACCAGTTAGTAAAAGACCTCGCCACTGGCCTTCTATCATCCTCATATTTTTCATCTTATTTTTTTTTTCAACTCTGTTGATATACTCCTTCACAGATGGAGACAAACTGTCCACAAATTGACCTTTCCAATTTTTATCTTTGTTCTGAGGAGAAAGGTTATATCCTAATGGCGAGATCTTGCAACGTTTCTTTTAAACATGCCTCGGGACCGATGAGCTAGACATATTCATCTCAACCGGTGACAAAAATTTGAGGATTAACATTAGCTGTCGGGGAAGAAAAGCTATTACTATTGCCTATATTGCTCATACTGACAGTATTTCTTCCTTCATTAGACCAGGCTCTTCCATAATTACTGCTGTCATTTACTGGTGTATTAATACTGTCAGCCAATCTATTAATAGATTACATAATATTGTTAAAGTGGAGGTCCCGCGAAAAAAAATATATTAAAAGCCAGCAGCTACAAAAACTGCAGCTGCTGACTTTTAATATTAGGACACTTACCTGTCCTGGAGTCCAGCGATGTCGGCAGCCGAAGCTGAGCAATCGCTCGTCTCTCGGCTGCCCCCGCCGCCATCCTCGGTGAGGGAATTCGGGAAGTGAAGCGTTGCGGCTTCACTGCCCGGTTCCCTACTGCGCATGCGCGAGTCGCACTGGCGCCTTTTCACTGGTCCCCGATATCTCCTGGGAGCAGTGTGTTTCCCAGAAGACAGCGGGGGGTGACGCAAAGGGGCGTGACTCCTACGGGAATCAATACCCAGAAGTGGTGCAAATACCTGTTTTATCTGCACCCCCCTCCCCCCTGAAAGCTGCCAAATGTGACACCGGAGGGGGGGAGGGTTCTGAAAAGCGGAAGTTCCATTTTTGGGTGGAACTCCGCTTTAAGTGTATTTGCTAACTCACCTAGACCACCAGGTGGTGCTGGAGTATTGGATAGAGCTGAAGCAGCATTGTGCTGCTCTCTGTTGCCTCCAGTGGACAGCAGTGGGATGTCTGTGACACTTGCACAGCCTGGATCTACATGCTGTGTTAGTGAAGCGCTGGGCAGGGCTTGCTGCTCCGAACCTCCTACCTCTGACGCCGCCTCTTTCCTTGTCCTTGATGCCGCTCCTCCCGCCTGCCCGCCACTGCCTCTGGGCGGTGATAGGGACCGAACTCTCCTCTTTTTCTTCTCCCTTAGGCTGACTCTCCACCCCTCTGTAGTAGCTGCCTCTTCTTGCTCCGGGGTAACGGGCAGCCGTGTTGGCGGGCCGTGCTGGCGTGGCTGGCGCTGCTGCAGGCTTTTTGTGACTGGTCTGCCTTTGCCTCCCTGGGAAATACTGGGCATGTCTACTACTCTCTTGTTCCCTTTCTTCTATCCTCTGCTCGTTATCCTCTTCAGCCATGGCATTGGGGATTTCATAGTCAGGTCGACTGCAAAGTAAAAGTATTATAGCCCTTCTGAGGAGCTTGTTGCACCAAAGCTGACTAGCTGACACTGGTGGGAATATTGCTGTAAGAGGGTCCTATATATAATAAGCCCTCTTTCCAGAACATTCTCAGGGGTCACATGACATTCTGGGAAATTTCCAAATGTCATGGGACCATGTTTTCCCGCCCCCAAGCCCATGCTGTCAGGCTTAAAGCGGAATTCCACCCAAATCGTGATCGTCTGTGGGCATTTTGTCGTTTTTCTCGACGAGAAAAACGGCATTAAAAACGACGAGAAAAATTAGAACATGTTCTAATTTTTCTCGTCGTTTTTTCCGACATTTTTCCCATAGGGAAACACTGCCGCGGAGCCCACAGACGGTCGTTTTTCTCGACAAGAGAAAAAAATGACGTGAAAAACGACCGTGTGTGGGGAACAAGCCGTTCCCTCATTTTTAATGTCATTATTCACGGCGGTTTTTTAATAATGATCGTGTGTACGCGGCATTAGCCGAGGTTTTCAGCACATTTTTTTGTGCTGAAGATGCCCCCCTCGGCTTATACTCGAGTCACCTTTTTGCGCCTGATCTCCCGGACTTTGGGGACCTGGTACTGGCCGGCCGTAGGTCCCCTGGACCCCAAACTTGGCACACATGTAGCCCCACTCTTCCTCTACAAGTGTGCAAAGTTTGTTGTCCGGAGGACCTACGGCCGGGGAGCACCGATTTTTCAAACCGGGCACCCCTTCCATAGACTCCCATGTTAAACGGTAATTTCTCCAGTGACTTTGTGGACCCGGTACCTTTGTGAACTTGGCACACATGTAGCCCCATTTCTTCTCTACAAGTGTGCAAAGTTTTTGCCTGGGGGACCTACGGCCGGGGAGCACCGATTTTTCAAGCCTTCCATAGACCCCCATGTTAAATGTCAGTCTAGTCATGGACACAGTGAGGCATGGGCACAGTGAGGCATGGACACAGTGAGGCATGCACATGGTCCCCAGGGCCCACGGATGGTAACCCCCCTTTTTTATGTATTTTTTATAAAATAAAATAAAAAATAATATATTTTTATTTGTAAAGGGGCCCAGAGGTCCCCAGAGGCCCGGAGGTCCCCAGGGCCACGGATGGCAACCCCCATTTTTTTGTTCTTTTAATTTAATTAAATTTTTATTTATTTTTTGTAAGGGGCCCAGAGGTCTCCAGAGGCCCGGAGGTCCACAGGGCCCCGGATGGCAACCCCCCTTTTTTTTATAAAAATATTATTTTTTATTGATTTTTTTATAATTTTTTTTGTTTTTGTAAGGGGCCCAGAGGTCCCCAAGGCCCCGGATGGCAACCCCCCTTTTTTTTTTGTTCTTTTTTTGGTTATTTTATTTATTTATTTATTTTTTGTAAGGGGCCCAGAGGTCCCCAGGGCCCCGAATGGTAACCCCCCTTTTTTATGTATTTTTTATTAAAAAAAATATATTTTATTTATTTTTATTTATTTTTTGTAAGGGGCCCAGAGGCCCGGAGGTCCCCAGGGCCCCGGATGGCAACACCCCTTTTTTTTATAATTTTTTTTTTTATTATTATTTTTTTAATATATTTTTTTTCTAAGGGGCCCAGAGGTCCCCAGGGCCCCGGATGGTAGCGTCCCTTTTTTATGTATTTTTTATAAAAAATATTAAAATATTTTATTTATTTTTTATTTATTTTTATTTATTTTTTGTAAGGGGCCAAGAGGTCCCCAGAGGCCCGGATAAATATATTTTTTTATATAAATATTTTTTTTGTTTTTTGTAAGGGGCCCAGAGGTCCCCAGGGCCCCGGATGGCAACCCCCCCTTTTTTTTTGTTCGTCAGCACCCAAAGCCCCCCCGACCCCAACAATTCGCAGCGGCAGCACCCCCCTGCTTCTCAATTCGTGGCACCCCCCGCTTCTCAATTCGCGGCTGCCACCCCCCCACGCTTCTCAATTTGCGGCAGCAGCACTCCCCCCGGATCTCCTCTGCTCCAGGGGGCCCATGCCTGAAGCTGTGTAAGGGGCCCCAAAATTCCTGATGGTGGCCCTGGTGACTAGTACATTAAGCTCTTTGCTTCCTCTTTTCTCTGTACCAACATATTCCTTCATAATTGTTTTTGCAAAAAATGTGATCATGAGGATATCTACTTTAAAAAAAAAAGGGTAATTTTTTGGGTTCTCTTACTATTCTGGCATTGTTAATTTAGCACAAAATATTGGGAAACAGTTGAAAAAAAAGTTTTTCCTTCTTATAGTAAAAAATTCCAAACCCAGCTGTTATTAAATACCACCAAAAGAAAGCTAAATATGTCTCAAAAAAACAATATTAATTAAGGGGTATTACAGGCTTGTACTCAATTGGTTAAAGAACAACTCTTCTCTCCCCCCTTGAAGCCTGGCTGGCAATATGTTATGCTTTTTTTTTATATTCTTTGACTTGCAAGTGATTCTCCTTATCTCCTAACTGTGGGTGCTCCTTGATGATGCTTAGTGTGGCGCTGATGTGATGACATTTGCAATACATATTGGGGTTGATTAACTAAAACTGGAGAGTGCAAAATCTGATGCAGCTGTGCATGGTAGCCAACCAGCTTCTAACTTCAGCTTGTTTAATCAAGCTTTGACAAAAAACCTGGAAGCTGATTGGTTTCTATGCACAGCTGCACCAGATATTGCACTCTCCAGTTTCAGTAAATCAACTCCAGTGTGTGCAGGGAGTCCTACATTATTAAAAGAGAAGTATGGGTTTGTGGGTTTTTCCATATTCATACTTACCTAGGTGGATGCAGTATCGGTCTGATGCTGCATCTGTCCCCTGGCGCCTCTGCACTAAGAACCAAGTGATCAAACACCACTGATCGCTCGGTTCTAACCTGATTGGTAGCTGAGGCTTTGTTTATGTATTGTGTATACCGGAAATGGTCATTCGGCCATTTTGTTGAAGTCCGTTATAGATATAATGGCGCGGCCATTTTCTTGGTAGTAAAAAATCTAACGGAGCGGCCATTTTCTTGAAGATAATGTAGGATCCAGCATGGACTGTCTCCAAGGCGCAGACTGTGATCATTTAATACAGCGATAAGCAGTATATTAATTGAATGTTGGATGTTGATTCCCAATTGGGTGACCCCTATGTGTGTGTGTGGGGGAAACCAACTATACCAAGCCGCTGTATCCAGAGATAAAACAAGTATAAAATATATATAGGAGATTAAAATAGGATAAAATGGTCCATTATTCATGATGCATATGTTAAAATGGGAGATAATAAAATAATACAGATTAATAAGGTAAAAATCACTGTGGTGGCAAATTAAAATCAAACAGAAACTATATGCAAATTACTGTCACTCAATGTGGTAGAGTAAATATCTCACTATTGAATGAGCGACTAATAGAGGTGGATAAATATCCTATCTTAAATACGGCTGTCGCATACCCAAAAGTGACAGGGAAAGACTATAAAAATGAAACCATACAGTTATGATATAAAATACGTCATTCATATAAATATATGGCCTAATAGGTAACATATATTAAACTACTATGCAGGATATAAATTGATAAATAATTGGGACCTCTGCATAATCAAATGTCAATATAGATGAAGAAGTAAAAATTCCTAGTTGTGACTGGATACTCGACAACAATGGATAAATGATAAAATATATAAATATATATGGGAGGGAAGGTATATAAGATTTAAAAAATTACTCAGAAAACAATTTACCGTATATACTCGAGTATAAGCCAAATTTTTCAGCACATTTTTTTTGTGCTGAAAATGCCCCCCTCGGCTTATACTCGAGTCACCTTTTTGCGCCTGATCTCCCGGAGTTTGGGGACCCGGTACTGGCCGGCCGTAGGTCCCCTGGACCCCAAACTTGGCATACATGTACAAGTGAGAAAAGATTGCTGTCCGGGGGACCTACGGCCGGGGAGCACCGATTTTTCAAAGCCGAGCACCCCTTCCATAGACTCCAATGTTAAACTGTAATTTCTCTGGTGACTTTGGGGACCCGGTGCCGGCCGGTTGTAGGTCCCCTGGACCCAAAACTTGGCACACATGTAGCCCAATTTCTCCTCTACAAGTGTACAAAGCTTGTTGTCTGGGAGACCTACGGCCGAGGAGCACCGATTTTTCAAACCGGGCACCCCTTCCATAGACTCCCATGTAAACGTCAGTCTAGTCATGGACACAGTCAGGCATGGGCACAGTGAGGCATGGGCACAGTGAGGCATGGGCACAGTGAGGCATGGACACAGTGAGGCATGGACACAGTGAGGCATGCACATGGACACAGTGAGGCAAAGTGAGGCACAGTGAGGCATGCAGATGGACACCCTAGGCTTATACTCGAGTCAATATGTTTTCCCATTTTTCTGTGGTAAAATTAGGTGCCTCGGCTTATATTCGGGTCGGCTTATACTCGAGTATATACGGTAAGTCAAATTCCACATTCATTCCACCTGGTGTAAGTATTCTTAAAGTGTGTATCCATTTGGATTCCTTTTGGCTTATTGTTCTGATCTTATGGCTACCTCTCCATGAACCCTTATAATTCTCTATACCCCAAAACTGCAGTTGTGTGGGATCTTGATTATGTACTTGTGCAAAGTGTCTCGAAACGTTGTGTGTGGGAAACCCATTTATAATGTTCTGCACATGTTCTTTTATTCTTACTTTTATTGCCCTTTTAGTTCTGCCTACGTATTGGAGGTTACAGCTGCACTGGAGTACATATACTACTCCCTCCATATGGCAACCTATAAAGTCTCTTATGGTATGTGTTTGCCCTGTGTTGGTTGCAACAAAGTCTGTTCTTTTCCCTTGAAATTTTTTAGCGTGTCGACAGGCATAACAATTCCTACAGGGATAGAAACCTTTCCCATTAAAGAATGTGTAACTCGATTTGGGGGGTGAGACAACCACTGATTTTACTATCATGTCCCTCAGTGTGGGTGCTCTTTTTAAAAAATTTTTAGGTCTATCGGGAAGAATATGTTTCAAATCTTTATCGTTTTTTAAAATGTGCCAATGCCGTTGTACCAATTTGGCTACTTCTTTATGCTGCACATTGTCGTCTAATATTAGGCATGGTGCATCCTGATGGTATACTTGTTTAATTTTATTCTGCAGCATCTCATTTCTGTCCATCTTGTGTACATGTTGTATTTGTTTTTTTATCCAAGAGTCTTCGTATCCCTTTTCTTTAAACCTTCTTCTAATCAGTTCTGCCTGTTCATTAAAATCCTCTTCTTTGGTACAATTTATTTTTATTTTTATCAATTGTCCCTTCGGGATATTATAGAGCCACGGTTTGTGGTGACAGCTCTCTAAGGATAAGTAACTGTTGGTGTCCACTGTCTAAAAGGTTTTTGTGATAATTTTATCTCCCTCCAACTTCATATTTAAGTCCAAAAAGTCAACTGTTTTGTCATCAATTTTCCATACCAGATGGATGTTTTTGTCATTGTTAAGTTTCTCCAAGAAATTTCCAGTGTGTCTCTACTGCCGTTCCATACGATGATTAAATCATCAATGTACATTTTATATAAGGTTAGTTCCGTAGAGGTGTTTTCATATACTGCCTGTTCTTCCCACTGGCCATGAAGGCGTTAGCCACACTAGGAGCAAATTTTGCTCCCATAGCGATGCCAATGGCTTGCTTATAGTAGGTTTGGTCGTGCCAGAAATAATTATATTTCAAGCAGAATTCCAAACACTTGATCAAATATTTCCTCAGTTTACAGATCAGATTACTATGCATCCTGAGCAGCCATTTGGTGGCATGGCAGGCATCATGGTGTTGAACGATGGTATATAATGATGTAACATCCACGGTAGCGATAGAGTTCGACCTTCTAGTACTGGTACTGTAGTTATTAATTGAAGTACATGTTTAGTGTCTTTGAGGTATGCTCGTGTGCTTTGGACTGCTGGCTGTATGAAGTGGTCTATGTATTGGCCCATCCTGGATGTTAAAGAATCTATGCTGTTGACTATAGGTCTTCCAGGTGGGTTCTCTTTACAGATTGTGGATTTTTGGGACGGTTTATATCACAGGTATCCTACATGTCTCTGGTATGAGGTACCGAGATTCTTTCTTGTTTAATATTTATTTTTTTATTCCCAAATTGACCAATAGTTCCAATTTTTTTTGTAGTGGTTTGTATCATTACCCAGCAATTTAATGTATGTTTCTTCTTCTTGTAGCTGTCTTCCTATTTCTCTCAGATATTGTTCTTTTACTTGTATATCTACTGCACCCCCTTTGTCCACAGGGCGGATTACAATGTAATTTCTTTCAGTGCGTTGTCTTGTGCCTTTCTTAATATGTATCGGGTCATACTTCTACTTAAGTTCCAGAGATTCAAGATCTTTTAGAACCAGTTTTTTGAGACATCAATATGTTGACTATCCGATACCTGAGGGTTGTATACCGAGTTATTTCGTAGAGTACTATGTACTGGCTTTGTTGATAGTTCAATGGGTACATTCTGTTTTTGAAATGAGTTGTTTAAGATGTATTTTTTAATGTTGATTTTTCTTATATATGTATCCCAATGTAGGTGTCAAATTTATTTAGATTCCTAACTGGTGCTTGTTTCAGTCCCTTATTGAGTACTGAGAGTTCTTCGGTGGTTAATGCTGTGCCACTCAAGTTCACAACATTTTCTCCTACCGTTCTCTTTTTCTTTTTGAGTCTCTTTCCTGCTCTGTTTTCTCTCTTCGTTCTAGACTTGATCTTATTCTGTCTTCTTGAGGTCGTCTCCTGGGTGAGTGGTAGGGATCTTGTGCCTGTCTCCGGGGAGAGAGATCCCTCCTCTCCCTGTCTAAAAAAGGGCGCTGTGAGTCATAGTAATGTTGGTCATAATAATACAGTTGATCATTACTATATTGGTCATGATAGTTTCTGATGGGGTCAAATCTATTCTGTGTTGCTATTGGGGGTTCTGTTCTGTCCGCCATAATATTCTTGTGGCTGGGGAGGTCCTCTGTTATCTCTTTGATTTCTCTTATTCTGTTGCCAGTTGTTGTATGGTTTCTTAAATGCTTTCTTAAATGGTTTCTTCCATTGTTTCCTTGGGGTCTGTGGCAGATAATTTCCATTATTCCGTTGGCCATATTCTCATATTGTGGTCTTCCTGTTTCTCTTTGTATTTCTTGATCCTCCCATCTTGGTGCACTTCGTGCATACGATGTGGTAGGGTCTTGTATTTTCACTTCTCTTTCTGATGTTGAGTAAGTGGAGCTGAGTTGAACTTGTTCTATCTTATGTTGCCATTTGAAGACATGGTCAGTTTTATAGTCCGTCAGATCTTGCTGGTATTTTTTGATTTTCCGTTGTTGTACTTCAAGGTCCTTAGCTACTAAATCTTTGTTAAGTTGTGTGGCGAGTTTATTAAAGTCAATGGATTCTTTGTGTGGTTCTAGTTTAATTTTGATTTCTTCAATTTGTTGTTGTTCTATTCGGGCCTTCTTCTGTTTCCTTTTTAATAGGAACTTGACCCCCTCAACACTTTTGTTATTGAAGAACTCAAACCACTCTTCCATTGATTCCTTATCGACTAATCCATCATTGGGGGGTAATTCCCACCGTAATCTTCTGGGGACAATATTTTCTTTTATATATTGGTCAAAATTATTGACATCCCACTATTTTTATGCTCTTTCCCTCTCACTTTTGGGTATGCGACAGCCGTATTTAAGATAGGATATTAATCCACCTCTATTAGTCGCTTATTCAATAGTGAGATATTTACTCTACCACATTGAGTGACAGTAATTAGCATATAGTTCCTGTTTGATTTTAATTTGCCACCACAGTGATTTTTACCTTATTAATCTGTATTATTTTATTATTTCCCATTTTAACATATGCATCATGAAGAATGGACCATTTTATCCTATTTTAATCTCCTATATATATTTTATACTTGTTTTATCTCTGGATGCAGTGGCTTGGTATAGTTGGTTTCCCCCACACACACACATAGGGGTCACCCAATTGGGAATCAACATCCAACATCCAATTAATATACTGCTTATCGCTGTATTAAATGATCACAGTATGCGCCTTGGAGACAGTCCATGCTGGATCCTACATTATCTTCAAGAAAATGGCCGCGCCATTATATCTATAATGGACTTTAACAAAATGGCCGAATGACCATTTATTGTATACACCAGTGTTTCTCAACTCCAGTCCTCAAGGCGCCCTAACAGGTCATGTTTTCAGGATTTCACTCAGATGAAATGGCTGTGGTAATTACTAAGGCAGTGAAACTGATCAAATCACCTGTGCAAAATAATGTAAAGCCTGAAAACATGACCTGTTGGGGCGCCTTGAGGACTGGAGTTGAGAAACACTAGTATACACAATACATAAACAAAGCCTCAGCTAGCAATCAGGTTCCCCTGAAGAAGTCACGAGGTACGTGACGTAACGGCGTAGGGAGTGCGCGAGGCTGACGCAGACCGGAAGTGACCGGAGGAGATGTAAGACAGCGCTCAGAATGCTGCGATTTTACCATTTGTTTACATTGTTTTTTCCCCATGTAAGAGTCCAATTAATAGCGTTTAATAAAGTCACCTGGTTTTATAACTGTACTACACTATTGGAGGCCACTTCTTCTCTTGCTTCCCATCTCTATGCTCCCTATCTGGAGTATTTGAGGATAGGCTAGCGGACACATCTGAGACCCGCGGAAGTGACGGGAGCCAACAGCCATAGCAGATACATCATTGGAGAGGATAGAGGAGAGAAATGGGAGAAAATACTACTCGAGGCCCACATATATGAATGCTCAATCAATGCAAATTACCACTTCATTAGAGGTGAGAGTTGTGGGAGACTAGTTTGTGGATTATTCTTTTGATTCATTGCTTCTACTGTGGAAGGCCCCCAAGGGAAGACCCCCAAGGGAAACGTCTTATCTGTATAGAAAGCCATCCGCCCCATAGGACTTTTATTTTACAGTATAGGACTCACACTATACAGTGATAAACTTTCCAGGACTATCTTTTTACCCATCAATGTACTTATTACTTTGAATGTACAGTATTATTCTTTTGATGGTCTTACACATTTACAGTGGGTACGGAAAGTATTCAGACCCCCTTAAATTTTTCACTCTTTGTTATATTGCAGCCATTTGCTAAAATCATTTAAGTTCATTTTTTTTCCTTAATGTACACACAGCACCCCATATTGACAAAAAAACACAGAATTGATGAAATTTTTGCAGATTTATTAAAAAAGAAAAACTGAAATATCACATGGTTCTAAGTATTCAGACCCTTTGCTGTGACACTCATATATTTAACTCAAAAAAAAAAACAAAGGTATGCAGCACTGAAATAAGATCTCCAAAATGAAATTAGGAGAACATAAAATAGGTTGATAATCAACTAAATAGTTAAACACAAAATATAAAATAAATTATAAATAAGTGCAGTAGTGAACCACAAAAAAATTATTAAATAAATAAATGTTGACAATATAAATAATGTTAATAACTAATCCGTGAAGAAATTCATAAACAAAGTCCATCAAAAATAAACAACAATCCAATGTGAAGTGAAGTGTTCCAAAGAAAAGAAGAAAGCTTGCTCCCAAACGTGAAGTAATGGATACAATGGTGACACCCGGGTGAGAAAGATATATATCCTGCTTACCAGATGCTCATGACTGCATCCAACAGTCTCACCCAGCATAGGGAAATTAGGCTTCCCCCACAGCCTTAAAATTCAATGGTGTAGATTCCTCGTCCAACCTTAAACTGCTGATACACACTGAGCAGACGTAACAAACTCAAAACCTACCTACCTTGTTTTGAGTTTGTTACGTCTGCTCAGTGTGTATCAGCAGTTTAAGGTTGGACGAGGAATCTACACCATTGAATTTTAAGGCTGTGGGGGAAGCCTAATTTCCCTATGCTGGGTGAGACTGTTGGATGCAGTCATGAGCATCTGGTAAGCAGGATATATATCTTTCTCACCCGGGTGTCACCATTGTATCCATTACTTCACGTTTGGGAGCAAGCTTTCTTCTTTTCTTTGGAACACTTCACTTCACATTGGATTGTTGTTTATTTTTGATGGACTTTGTTTATGAATTTCTTCACGGATTAGTTATTAACATTATTTATATTGTCAACATTTATTTATTTAATAATTTTTTTGTGGTTCACTACTGCACTTATTTATAATTTATTTTATATTTTGTGTTTAACTATTTAGTTGATTATCAACCTATTTTATGTTCTCCTAATTTCATTTTGGAGATCTTATTTCAGCGCTGCATACCTTTGTTTTTTATGTTTTGTATAGTTTTAGTATTTAGCTATTTATGCTAGCTGCTGTATTTGGATCACTGATCACTTTATTAATTTCAATTGCTTCTCCAGCGCAACGTTAGCCCTAGGGCTTTTTTTCTTTCTATATTTAACTCAGGTGCTGTCCATTTCTTCTGATCATCCTTGAGATGGTTCTACACCTTCATTTGAGTCAAGCTGTGTTTTATTATACTGATTGGACTTGATTAGGAAAGCCACACACCTGTCTATATAAGACCTTACAGCGCACAGTGCATGTCAGAGCAAATGAGAATCATAAGGTCAAAGGAACTGCCTGAAGAGCTCAGAGACAGAATTGTGGCAAGGCACAGATCTGGCCAAGGTTACAAAAAAATTCTGCTGCACGTAAGGTTCCTAAGAGCACAGTGGCCTCCATAATCCTTAAATGGAAGACGTTTGGGATGACCAGAACCCTTCCTAGAGCTGGCCGTCTGGCCAAACTGAGCTATCGGGGGAGAAGAGCCTTGGTGATAGAGGTAAAGAAGAACCCAAGGATCACTGTGGCTGAGCTCCAGAGATGCAGTCGGGAGATGGGAGAAAGTTGTAGAAAGTCAACCATCACTGCAGCCCTCCACCAGTCGGGGCTTTATGGCAGAGTGGCCAGACGGAAGCCTCTCCTCAGTGCAAGACACATGAAAGCCTGCATGGAGTTTGCTAAAAAACACCTGAAGGACTTCAAGATGGTGGGAAATAAGATTCTCTGGTCTGATGAGACCAAGATAGAACTTTTTGGCCTTAATTCTAAGCGCTATGTGTGGAGAAAACCAGGCACTGCTCATCACCTGCATATAAAGAAAGAAAATACTGCACTAATCTAAAATAGTGAATAAAAATAAAGCTGCTACATAAAATGTGACTAAAATTAATAAACATGGAATGAAGATGTAGCGCTAAGTGAAGAAATGAAGCCCAATGATTTGGGCCTCCAATCAAACCAAAGTGATAAATAATATCAATATAATGAGTCCATACAGTGTCCATAGAAAATTTTCGTGTTTTGAAGAAAGAACATGTAGCACTGAAGGGTCATCACATAACTCTTGTAGAAAAAGAGAGGTAGAATACTCTTACCGGAACATTAGACCTGTGGTTTAGGCAGGTCAAATAGGCATACGAAATCCCAGTGGCACTCCTCATCAGTTAGTCTGGAAACTGGATCAGATGGGTCCCCAATGTAGACTGTCCGGTAGGCTCCCCGACTTGACAGCAGACTCTTGGTTTCACATCAATCCAGGTGGTCCTCCGATGGAACTGGAACCGCCACTCAGCAAGGAGACTCTTTACCACAGTGAATATTAGTAACCAGTGGCCAAAGGAAGCTATTACTTGACCAACCACCCATGTGAGGAGAAAAGAAGGGAAGGAATGCTCCAATGTTGCAGGTCAATGAGGGTTTATTCAACCAACATAAAAGTGATCACAAACAATAAAAATGTTTAAAAAGGGGCAGTGAATGAGGTAGTGTACCAAGCCCTACGCGTTTCGCTATGTGTGCGTATGCGAATCTTCTTGTATTTGGCTTTGTGTGCGCCCTCTTTTAGGTTCTGGTCCATTTTTTATTTATTTTCTCTAGGGTGTCTTAAGTGCTCCCCATATTTGTAGTTTATTTTGGTGTTTAGGTTATTTTATGTACTGTCTACTGATCCATTGACCTGGTAGACTTTTAGATAATTTTATTCCAGCACTTTTCTTTATTTACCACAAGATGGTGCTGTTACTTTAAGGTCTTTTTAGCCTGTTTGATATTACTTGGTGGTGTCCATGCGCTCCAGGCCTGTTTGTGAGAGAGAGGCTTGGCAGACTTTTTAGTGACAGATGAGTGTTTATATACAGGAAGCAAGGCTTTCCAAGCCTCGCTTTGGTTACATGACACTTCCTGTTTCTACTCATCGTAGAGTGTCCATGCGCTCCAAGCCTCTTTGTGAGAGAGAGGCTTGGTAGACTTTTTAGTGACAGATGAGTGTTTTACATACAGGAAGCAAGGCTTTCCAAGCCTCGCTTTGGTTACATGACACTTCCTGTTTCTACTCATCGTAGAGTGTCCATGCGCTCCAAGCCTCTTTGTGAGAGAGAGGCTTGGTAGACTTTTTAGTGACAGATGAGTGTTTTACATACAGGAAGCAAGGCTTTCCAAGCCTCGCTTTGGTTACATGACACTTCCTGTTTCTACTCATCGTAGAGTGCCCATGCGCTCCAGGCCTCTTTGTGAGAGAGAGGCTTGGTAGACTTTATAGTGACAGATGAGTGTTTTACATACAGGAAGCAAGGCTTTCGAAGCCTCGCTTTGGTTACATGACACTTCCTGTTTCTACTCATCGTAGAGTGTCCATGCGCTCCAAGCCTCTTTGTGAGAGAGAGGCTTGGCAGACTTTTTAGTGACAGATGAGTGTTTATATACAGGAAGCGAGGCTTTCCAAGCCTCGCTTTGGTTACATGACACTTCCTGTTTCTACTCATCGTAGAGTGCCCATGCGCTCCAGGCCTTTTTGTGAGAGAGAGGCTTGGTAGACTTTATAGTGACAGATGAGTGTTTTACATACAGGAAGCAAGGCTTTCCAAGCCTCGCTTTGGTTACATGACACTTCCTGTTTCTACTCATCGTAGAGTGTCCATGCGCTCCAAGCCTCTTTGTGAGAGAGAGGCTTGGTAGACTTTTTAGTGACAGATGAGTGTTTTACATACAGGAAGCGAGGCTTTCCAAGCCTCGTTTTGGTTACATGACACTTCCTGTTTCTACTCATCGTTTGCATGATACTATTTGTCCCGGATTGGATACAGTGCGAGTTGTACCGTGTATGTAAGTGGCGTTTTAGCCACACATATTTGTTTTTATATATTGCATATTATTTATTTTGTATACTGCTGCATGGCATGTTTGGGTGGGCGTTGAGATGTGGTGTGGGCGTTGAACGCCGCACGTCGTCTCCAACCCACTTTCTCATGGCGGGCTTTTTGAACAAAGGTTATTGGCAGTCGCTTGGGTCCATCTCCAGCTCGGCCTATCATGGTTTGCTTCCTGGGAGGTGCGAACCGTATAGCGAACGTGGTAGGTTGACCTGGAGGTGGAGACTACCCATCTTGGATCTGGTGAGCTGTTTACCCAATCATATGTTGTAATCAATTATCTGTCTGATTGGTTGAGAACCTTGTTAGATTGTATTTGTTCACTATATATATTTCTGCAGTGGAAGAGGTTGGTTGATGCCCCTGTTGAAGAACATTTGTTCAAAACGCGTAGGGCTTGGTACACTACCTCATTCACTGCCCCTTTTTAAACGTTTTTATTGTTTGTGATCACTTTTATGTTGGTTGAATAAACCCTCATTGACCTGCACCATTGGAGCATTCCTTCCCTTCTTTTCTCCTCACATGGGTGGTTGGTCAAGTAATAGCTTCCTTTGGCCACTGGTTACTAATATTCACCGTGGTAAAGAGTCTCAGTGCTGAGTGGCGGTTCCAGTTCCATCGGAGGACCACCTGGATTGGTGTGAAACCCAGAGTCTGCTGTCAAGTCGGGGAGCCTACCGGACAGTCTACATTGGGGACCCATCTGATCCAGTTTCCAGACTAACTGATGAGGAGTGCCACTGGGATTTTGTATGCCTATTTGACCTGCCTAAACCACAGGTCTAATGTTCCGGTAAGAGTATTCTACCTCTCTTTTTCTACAAGAGTTATGTGATGACCCTTCAGTGCTACATGTTCTTTCTTCACAACACGAAAAATTTTCTATGGACACTGTATGGACTCATTATATTGATATTATTTATCACTTTGGTTTGATTGGAGGCCCAAATCATTGGGCTTCATTTCTTCACTTAGCGCTACATCTTCATTCCATGTTTATTAATTTTAGTCACATTTTATGTAGCAGCTTTATTTTTATTCACTATTTTAGATTAGCGCAGTATTTTCTTTCTTTATATGCACGTTTTTGACTATTTTATATTGCAGCTGTTTTCACGTATATTTTTGTACGACACTATACCATGGATGTGTTTGAATATAGAACATCCAGGTCTTTTAACACTGACAGTGTTTTCACTACCACCGGATCTGACACCGAACTCAGTGGTTTGTTTCTCAGACTTAAAAATCTGATGACCACAGAGTTACACCTCCAGTGGGATACGGCCTTTCTGGAACAGTATGTGAAAGAAAATATAGTTCCTAGAGGTCTCCGCTGGGATGTGTTTCCTCAACAAGGAGAGTCTGATATAGATTCTTGGTTTTGGTATTTTAACGATGCCGGGACCAAACTTTTGATTTTTTTGATAGATAAAAAGAAGTCAAGATTGATATCTATCGACAGGGAGATAAGAGAGCTTAAAGAAAAATTTACTCCACATAAATTGGATTGGTGTGAAACCCAGAGTCTGCTGTCAAGTCGGGGAGCCTACCGGACAGTCTACATTGGGGACCCATCTGATCCAGTTTCCAGACTAACTGATGAGGAGTGCCACTGGGATTTCGTATGCCTATTTGACCTGCCTAAACCACAGGTCTAATGTTCCGGTAAGAGTATTCTACCTCTCTTTTTCTACAAGAGTTATGTGATGACCCTTCAGTGCTACATGTTCTTTCTTCACAACACGAAAAATTTTCTATGGACACTGTATGGACTCATTATATTGATATTATTTATCACTTTGGTTTGATTGGAGGCCCAAATCATTGGGCTTCATTTCTTCACTTAGCGCTACATCTTCATTCCATGTTTATTAATTTTAGTCACATTTTATGTAGCAGCTTTATTTTTATTCACTATTTTAGATTAGCGCAGTATTTTCTTTCTTTATATGCACGTTTTTGACTATTTTATATTGCAGCTGTTTTCACGTATATTTTTGTGCGACACTTTACCATGGATGTGTTTGAATATAGAACATCCAGGTCTTTTAACACTGACAGTGTTTTCACTACCACCGGATCTGACACCGAACTCAGTGGTTTGTTTCTCAGACTTAAAAATCTGATGACCACAGAGTTACACCTCCAGTGGGATACGGCCTTTCTGGAACAGTATGTGAAAGAAAATATAGTTCCTAGAGGTCTCCGCTGGGATGTGTTTCCTCAACAAGGAGAGTCTGATATAGATTCTTGGTTTCGGTATTTTAACGATGCCGTGACCAAACTTTTGATTTTTTTGATAGATAAAAAGAAGTCAAGATTGATATCTATCGACAGGGAGATAAGAGAGCTTAAAGAAAAATTTACTCCACATAAAACCTCTTTAGAGTACATCTCTCTTTCAACCACTCTAAAAAGCCACCTAGAAAAGGAGGAAAAGGAACAGAGACTCAAGAAGCAAAATAAATATAATAGAGACATTATAGATTACAGGTCTAATCTTGTTTTTGGGTGGCAAAAAAAGATTCAAGCATCTCTGGTCTCGGCCAGTGAGAATCTAGAGATGGAGGTGATTCAATCTGATGGCCGGAATTTGGATCGAACATTAACCTTCGAACCTGTGGCTCAGAACACCTCAGTACGGCCACCCCCTAATCCCAAACCCCTTGGGACAGGCCCCTCTAACAAAACTCTAGACTCCAGACCCAAAACATGAGTTCCCAATACTCAGGTGGCTTATCCTTCCCAACCCAGGGGGAGGGGCCCTAGGAGTAGAGGGAAATTTCCTCAAAGGGGTCAGTCTAGAGACTCTTTTCCATCTAACTATGGGCGTCCCAGGGACTCTTATCATTATGAGAGTCCAAGGAGACCAGGGGCGAATTGGCGTGATTACCACGAAGCCCCAAGGCGTGGTGGACATGATGGTCAATTCCAGACCCCTTCTCGCCCCTACAATAGACCTCTTCCCTTCTATGATGATTATACGAGGGAGGAGTACTATGATTCCTATAATGACTGAGACAGAGACATTGATCTGTTGTCCAGGTCCCCATACAACTATAACCAATACCCCTCCGGCCCATCCCATCCTTCGGGTTTTCACAGGGCGGTTCCAGACTACCTTGGAAGCCCAGAAGGAAAAGAGGTGTCAGAGGAGGTTGGAGGGTCCAGAGCAAAAAGGCCCAGAACAAGATAGGCTCAGGTGTCTTTAATTTGAGCTCAACAAACCTAACGGACGAAGAGAACCTGGTCTTAGACAAGGGACTTAAATATGTTCCTCCACGGAACATGAATAGGTTCTCTACCTTTATTGATGTCCATAAGTTTGTTCGTAAGCTCAATATACAGAGACACTTCTTGAACCCATCCAATGCCTCCATTGCTGTTCCCACCCCCATGGACACAAATGTACACACTGGGTTGTCGAATCCTTCCCTATTCAATCCTCCTGGTTTTGTAGCACCTGCGATTAACGTTTTTCGCAACCTGGTGCTCCAGGACTTGGAGAAGTTACCACCTAAGAGGACGCACACAAATCCTAAGATTAAATTAGGTTTGAAACAATTATGTGAACAAAAGGATTTAATCATCCGTCCAGCAGACAAAGGGGGTGCCATTGTCGTGCTTGATAAGAGTATGTATATCAGGGAAATGAATACGATTCTTGGTGATACAGATACCTATAAGGTCATTCCATCAGACCCAACCTTGAAATATAAGAAAGCTCTTGTGGAACTAGTGGATGAGGGTTTTGCGTTGTCCATTTTGGACAAGAAGGAAAAAAGTTTTCTGATTCCGGTAGCACCGAGGATTCCTGCTATCTATTACCTGCCTAAGATTCATAAGGACCCAGTGAATCCCCCTGGTCGTCCTATAGTTAGCGGGATAGACTCGATTACTGCTAGAATAGGAAAATATATTGATTTTCATCTTCAGCCTTTGGTCAGGGTCATGCCTTCCTTTTTGAAGGACACAGGTGATACCATCAGGTTGCTACAAACAGTGGACTTCCAGAATGGCATGATTCTGGCCACTGCGGATGTGGCTGCCCTCTACACATGTATACCCCATGATTTGGGATTCAAGGCTGTTGAATATTACCTGTCTCAGAGTGTTAGCATACCCAATGTGCAGCGTAATTTCATCATGCAACTTCTGAGATTCGCTACTACCCACAATTACTTTTGGTTTCAGAACAGTTTCTACCTACAAACCAAGGGTGTTGTGATGGGGGCAAAATTTGCCCCCAGCCTGGCCAATTTATTCATGGCCAAGTGGGAGGAGGATGTCATCTATGCCCATAGGAGACCAGAATTGGTTCTCTGGGTTCGTTATATAGATGACATCCTCCTCCTATGGAATGGCAGCCAAGCATCTCTAGATGATTTTATGGTCTCGCTTAACGCCAACGAATGTGGTATTAGGCTGAGCCATGAAGCTAGTTCTACATCAGTCCATTTTTTGGATTTGGAAATCAAAGTGGTTGACAACCGGTTGGAATTCTCTACGTTTTTCAAGCCTACCGATCGTAACGGTTACATCCCTCGAGACAGCTGCCATCATTCACAATGGCTTAAGTCAGTGCCAAAGAGCCAGTTCCTCCGGTTGCGGAGGAACTGCTCTAAAGTCAGTGATTTTGTTTTACAAGCAGCTGTCCTGAGGGGCCGTTTTATCGATAAAGGCTATTCACCCGGAGATCTCGATGAGGAGATCGATCGGATCCAGCGGATCGATCGGGACTCCCTACTTGTGGTTGGTCCCCCCAAAGCTACCAATGAGAAGTTTAAGTGGTCTTTCTTCACTACTTACTCTGTGCAGTCTCGCCAGGTAAAAGAAATACTGAAGAAACACTGGAATGTCCTTAGAAGCGATGCACTTTTAGGTGCGGTGCTACCTGAACGGGCAGGGGTGATCTTTAGAGGTGCCCGGTCTGTCCAGGGTGACATCGCACCAAATGTTATAGACCCTCCTAAACGTATCTCTTTTTTTCAAAATTGCAAGGGCTATTTTCCGTGTCGCAAGTGCAATGTTTGCGCACATAACATTAGTGGGAGACGCAAGAGTGAGACCTTCCAGTCTACGGCTACACTTAAGACTTACCATATGAAGTGTTTTACTACTTGCGCCACGCAATACATTGTTTACTTGCTGACATGCCCATGCAAAAAACAATATGTGGGACGTACGATCCGAACCTTCACTATAAGGGTGAATGAGCATATTGGCAACATAAAAAATGGAAAAACCAATCATAGTGTCCCGCGACACTATCTTGAACACCATGATCGAGACCCCACAGGCACTCAGTTTTTAGCCATAGATCAGTACGTTTCACATTGGAGGGGAGAATCTAGGATTCGGGGAGTATCCCGACTTGAAACGTACTGGATCTATGAGCTTCGCACCTATGCCCCCCACGGAATGAATGTTGAATGGGATATCAATTCATTCATCAATAAGGCTTGAGTGCCCTTCCCTTCTTTCCGTGGATTAATAAGATTTTTCGCTATGTGTGCGTATGCGAATCTTCTTGTATTTGGCTTTGTGTGCGCCCTCTTTTAGGTTCTGGTCCATTTTTTATTTATTTTCTCTAGGGTGTCTTAAGTGCTCCCCATATTTGTAGTTTATTTTGGTGTTTAGGTTATTTTATGTACTGTCTACTGATCCATTGACCTGGTAGACTTTTAGATAATTTTATTCCAGCACTTTTCTTTATTTACCACAAGATGGTGCTGTTACTTCAAGGTCTTTTTAGCCTGTTTGATATTACTTGGTGGTGTCCATGCGCTCCAGGCCTCTTTGTGAGAGAGAGGCTTGGCAGACTTTTTAGTGACAGATGAGTGTTTATATACAGGAAGCGAGGCTTTCCAAGCCTCGCTTTGGTTACATGACACTTCCTGTTTCTACTCATCGTAGAGTGCCCATGCGCTCCAGGCCTTTTTGTGAGAGAGAGGCTTGGTAGACTTTATAGTGACAGATGAGTGTTTTACATACAGGAAGCAAGGCTTTCCAAGCCTCGCTTTGGTTACATGACACTTCCTGTTTCTACTCATCGTAGAGTGTCCATGCGCTCCAAGCCTCTTTGTGAGAGAGAGGCTTGGTAGACTTTTTAGTGACAGATGAGTGTTTTACATACAGGAAGCGAGGCTTTCCAAGCCTCGCTTTGGTTACATGACACTTCCTGTTTCTACTCATCGTTTGCATGATA
This sequence comes from Rana muscosa, assembly GCA_029206835.1. Classification (NCBI taxonomy): domain Eukaryota; kingdom Metazoa; phylum Chordata; class Amphibia; order Anura; family Ranidae; genus Rana; species Rana muscosa. Next base: position 499,294,778 of record CM055116.1, on the reverse strand, counting down.
CTATTTGTCCCGGATTGGATACAGTGCGAGTTGTACCGTGTATGTAAGTGGCGTTTTAGCCACACATATTTGTTTTTATATATTGCATATTATTTATTTTGTATACTGCTGCATGGCATGTTTGGGTGGGCGTTGAGATGTGGTGTGGGCGTTGAACGCCGCACGTCGTCTCCAACCCACTTTCTCATGGCGGGCTTTTTGAACAAAGGTTATTGGCAGTCGCTTGGGTCCATCTCCAGCTCGGCCTATCATGGTTTGCTTCCTGGGAGGTGCGAACCGTATAGCGAACGTGGTAGGTTGACCTGGAGGTGGAGACTACCCACCTTGGATCTGGTGAGCTGTTTACCCAATCATATGTTGTAATCAATTATCTGTCTGATTGGTTGAGAACCTTGTTAGATTGTATTTGTTCACTATATATATTTCTGCAGTGGAAGAGGTTGGTTGATGCCCCTGTTGAAGAACATTTGTTCGAAACGCGTAGGGCTTGGTACACTACCTCATTCACTGCCCCTTTTTAAACGTTTTTATTGTTTGTAATCACTTTTATGTTGGTTGAATAAACCCTCATTGACCTGCACCATTGGAGCATTCCTTCCCTTCTTTTCTCCTCACATGGGTGGTTGGTCAAGTAATAGCTTCCTTTGGCCACTGATTTCTAATATTCACCGTGGTAAAGAGTCTCCTTGCTGAGTGGCGGTTCCAGTTCCATCGGAGGACCACCTGGATTGGTGTGAAACCCAGAGTCTGCTGTCAAGTCGGGGAGCCTACCGGACAGTCTACATTGGGGACCCATCTGATCCAGTTTCCAGACTAACTGATGAGGAGTGCCACTGGGATTTCGTATGCCTATTTGACCTGCCTAAACCACAGGTCTAATGTTCCGGTAAGAGTATTCTACCTCTCTTTTTCTACAAGAGTTATGTGATGACCCTTCAGTGCTATATGTTCTTTCTTCACAACACGAAAAATTTTCTATGGACACTGTATGGACTCATTATATTGATATTATTTATCACTTTGGTTTGATTGGAGGCCCAAATCATTGGGCTTCATTTCTTCACTTAGCGCTACATCTTCATTCCACTGCTCATCACCTGTTCAATACAGTCCCAAGAGTGAAGCATGGTCGTGGCAGCATCATGCTGTGGGGGTGTTTTTCAGCTGCAGGGACAGGACGACTGGTTGCAATCGAGGGAAAGATGAATGTGGCCAAGTACAGGGATATCCTGGACGAAAACCTTCTCCAGAGTGCTCAGGACCTCAGACTGGGCCGAAGGTTTACCTTTCAACAAGACAATGACCCAAGCACACAGCTAAAATAATGAAGGAGTGGCTTCACAACAACTCCGTGACTGTTCTTGAATGGCCCAGCCAGAGCCCTGACTTAAACCCAATTGAGCATCTCTGGAGAGACCTAAAAATGGCTGTCCACCAACGTTTACCATCCAACCTAGATCAAAAGGGTGCTTCTACTAAATACTGAGCAAAGGGTCTGAATACTTAGGACCATGTGATATTTCAGTTTTTCTTTTTTAATAAATCTGACAAAATGTCAACAATTCTGTGTTTTTCTGTCAATATGGGGTGCTGTGTGTACATTGAGGAAAAAAAATGAACTTAAATGATTTTAGCAAATGGCTGTGAAGTGAGTGAAAAATTTAAGGGGGTCTGAATACTTTCCGTACCCACTGTATATTCACTTATTCATTGCAGGTGTTACTTTACACCTGTATTAGGTATTGTTTGCAGTGATTTTTCTTTAGCGCAAGATCACTTTTACATTTATTTCATTGCATTTGTGTATGGTGAACACTGACAGATTTTACAGCTTCTGAGCACAATTTCACTTATATTTTGGATATTCACATTCACTATTTACTCATTAGTAGCGCGAAAGACCTTTACACTTTCCCCGACCAGAGAGCTGCTGACTGTCAGTCAGCAGCTCTCTGCTCTGCCTCCTCCTCTTTACTGGAGCGCTGAGCTGTGGAGGGGGCAGAGTGGCAGGCTCAGTCTCTCAGCGGCTGAGGACCTCCAGAGGGGTAAAAAAGATATTGTAGGAGACAACTCTAGGTTGATGGTAAATATCACAGCCAGAGCTGCAGAGCTGTTTTTTGTTTTTTACCACTGCCTGGGTAAGTTTTAAAAAAAAATGAATAACCTGTAGTTGGACTTTAATACATGTATTGAACAGAAATGTACAAAAATGCAGATCAGCAGCACATTATATTATAACTATTATTACTGGTAGTTAATACGTAGTATGCTTTTTTGATTTAAAAATATCAGAAACGCTGCAAGAAAGGTATTGTGTGCTGCCTACAGAGAGGTCCGTAAATGCCAGGCTAATCTACTGTTATTGTTCTGCCTTTCTTTAACTAAAACCTGTCAAGAAGTGTACTTTTTGCACTTAGATTTAATGGAAGCACTTGTAAGACCCTAATTTGTGGACATAAGGCTTTTATTGAAAAACGGCAATGCAAAAAAAGGCATGACTTTTTTTCTCAAATCACACAAAATTATATAGTTAAATGTTTCTTTCCGTCCATTACTGGTATTGTTGAGAGATACTCTATGCATTGGATTTCTTTTAAACACAGGAAACAAATTTACTGTACACAGCCTGTATACACTAGCTTAAAAATACAATGTTTTAATTTGCGTAAGAAATTAAAACAATAGCGCAAAATAAAAGACAATAAAACAAATGTAACGCAGGTTTCCCTTGCATCAGAGGGGGAGGCGCCCCGTCCTCAGCTACATATGAGACCTGTCAGGCTGCTGCAACGTTATTCCCGGGGTGTCTCCGGTAGAGACAAGATGCTATTCCTCGCTGTGCTGGACATCTCATCGCTGGAGCCTGGACCTGGAGAGGAGGAGGAGGAGATCATCCATCGCTGGATACCGACAGCGTTGGAGTGGAGACTGAGTGTGGATTACCACCGCTGGAATCTTTAAAATATATATATATTTTTTTTTTTTAATAAAGGACTTATCCCAACGGTGTCTGTGTGTTTTTTTACAATTTTTTACACTTTCTTTGTGAAATGGTAGGGGTACAATGTACCCCTTACCAATTCACATAGGGGGGCGGGATCTAGGGGTCCCCTTTGTTAAAGGGGTCTTCCAGATTCCGATAAGCCCCCCGCCCGCAGACCCCCACAACCACCGGGCAAGGGTTGTGGGGATGAGGCCCTTGTCCCCATCAACATGGGGACATGGTGCTTTGAGGGGTCACAGACCCCCAAAGCATCCTCCCCATGTTGAGGGCATGTGGCCTGGTACGGTTCAGGAGGGGGGGGCGCTCTCTCGTCCCCCCGCCCTCTTTTCCTGCGGCCTGCCAGGTTGCGTGCTCAGATAAAGGGTCTGGTATAGATTTCTGGGGGGAACTCCACGCCATTTTTTTTAAAATTTGGTGCGGAGTTCCCCTTAAAATCCATACCAGACCTGAAGGGTCTGGTATGGATATTTGGGGGGAACCCCACGTCATTTTTTTTTTATTTGACGCAGGGTTTCCCTTAATATCCATACCAGACCTGAAGGGCCTGGTAATTGAATTTGGGGGGACCCCCACACATTTTTTTTTTATCAATGACTTTCAATTACTTTTCTCTGTATTGCCGGGAGCCGACAATTCATTACAGCCGCGAGTACTTTTAAATTACGTTTTTTCCTTCAGATATGACACTTTGTGCAGGGACAGTTCTAAGCACGGGAAACAAGCGCTACTTTACAGGCATACTATACACACCCCCCAGGTACGAAATTTTAAGGAATATTTCACTTTTATTGTTTCACTTTAAGCATTATTAAAATCACTGCTCCCAAAAAAACTGTAGTTTTAAAACTTTTTTGCACTGATACATGTCCCCTGGGGCAGGACCCGGGTCCCCAAATACCTTATATGACAATAACTTGCATATAAGCTTTTAAATTAGCACTTTAGATTTTTCATGTTCGAGTCCCATAGACTTTAACGGTGTTCGGATGTTCGAAAAAAATGTATTGCCTGTTGGCATGTTCTGATGCAAACCGAACTGGGGGGTGTTCGGCTCATCCCTAGTCACAAGGAATGTAAACATCCCTTGTGACAGTAATAGGTGGTGACAGGTACTCTTAATGGAAGGATCGGGGGTCTAAAAGACCACAAACCCCTCCTTTCAATGTATTCAGATTGCCAAAAACTATTCTGAATACTGTAATTTCTTTTTTAAAACCGCGCCATTGGCAGCCGAGTAAACCGGAAGTGACATTGTGATGTCGCTTCCATGTTTACACATAGGAGACTGGTACGAAGTCGTTTCTGGCTTTATTCCAGTCTCAATCTAGCGGAAGTGCCGGATCGTGGGTCGGGTCTCCCAGTGGGACGGGAGGCCCGGGAAGAGCGGCGGAAGGCAGCAGGAGGGGGGACGTCCCCTCTCGCTCCTTTGGGATAACAGCCAGTTGTTATCCCTGAAGAGCCGGCCACCTGTATTATGATGATGTATGCAGATGCATGCATTATCCCGGTATAACCCCTTAAAGCCAAGGCTGCATATTTGTGTACGGTCGGCGCTAAGGGGTTATATTGCTCTGGTCACAGTGTGTTAAAAAAAAAATCTTATATATTTCTAAAATATTATATATATATATGTATGTATGTATGTATATGTAGCACTGCCCCTGTAGGAGCTGCTGGTTTTGTTTTGGGTCTACGTTCTGCCTATCAACCCCTTGTAATTGGCTCAAATCCTCCTTTGGCACAACTGGGATATACAAATATTGTGGAACCCACTGGTTGCTGGGGAACACAATAAAACCCCAACACAGTAAAATTGCAATATAGATTGTTACCTTGAATTGGCCACTTCTCCATCCACAAGATAACAGAGAAACTGCACACAGGTTTGCACATAACCAAGGGTGAACTTTACTTGGTAAGATATAAAGGTAAACAAGGTTATACATACAGTTGACTCTGCAGGGCCCTGCGAGAGTCTATAATAAAATAAATAATTGCTATCAGGAGAAGATGGACGCCTAATCTCGGAGCTCCCGCCACCTCAGCCTCTAACCGCCTGTTATCGGAGGTACGATTGACCCCTTCTAGCTACAAACACAGCCTACATCATGGGGACAGCGTCCAGGAACTCATCAGCGTCCAGATCGCGCTCCCCCCGTGAATTATCCGGAGGCTCTAGCCAGAACGTCCCGGAGATGTTCCGGACGAGCAGGGGGAACATGGCGTCTTCCCGCCAAGGACCTACACAGACCCGCTCGCAGGCTCACGCGGCATCCCTCCCGGGGAACACCCTGAATGAGACACTAGTGATCCCCGTACCTCCGGGAGCCGCAGAGAACGGAGGCATGAACGCTCCCCCTCCCTCTCCTCAGCTCAGCATCCATGATCTGCGGACGATAGCTGCAGATATCAAAGATACCCTGTCGGCGGCCATTTCAGAACTCCGCCTAGACATTAGAGCTCTCGCAGATAGAGTGCAGGTAGTCGAAAAGGTGTCTGATCAGCATGAAACGGCTATACACCGCGCTACATGGCAAATTGACACCCATACCCTACAGCTCAGGGATATGCAAAGACACGTGGAGGACCTGGACAACAGGGGACGCCGCCATAACCTCAGAATTAGAGGAATACCGGAATCGGTAGACGGCGAACACATCTCTCAGGCAGTGATCGCACTCTTCAATGGCTTGCTCAACAGACCACCTCAGACCCCAATCGCTATGGACCGAATCCACCGCGCCCTGAGACCCCGGGGCAGAGACACTGACCCTCCCCGGGACATAGTGTGCTGTATAGTGGACTACAAACTTAAGGAAGAGGTACTGAAACTAGCAAGGGGCCAGCGCTTGTCACATGGGGAGACGCCGGTTCAAATATTCCAAGACTTATCGGGGATAACCCTGCAGCATCGCAGAGATCTCAGACCACTGCTAGACGTCCTGCGTGCAAAGGATATTCGTTACAAATGGAAATTTCCCTTTTGCCTATCCGCCACAGTGGAGGGCCGCACAGCTCTGCTCAGGGTACCAGAGGACCTGCCACACTTTTGTGATACGATCGGCATTTCCAGAGTGGCTGTCCCGGATTGGTATGCCACTTTCAGGAAGGCAGTGCACAGACCGAGTGCACGCACTGAAGAGCCTATGGACACACAGGCTACAGGCGCTCGCAGGAGACGTTCCTCGTCGGGCTCCAGGCGTTATACCACATCCCGCAACCCACATCAGGAACACAGCCCTTCCAACCCGCCAGGCTCCCGGAGAGCCCGCCGAGACTATTAGTTGCGGCATTAATGGCCCCCACCCTATAGAGTATATCTTTTCTGGTGTTTGTTTCACTTTTTATTTTTTGGGATTTTTAAGTTTTTCCTTTATTTGCTTTTTCCGGGCATTGACATGTCTGCCGAGCTGTCCGCACCGGTGTACCACACTCTTTGCGGTCAGGGATACGGGAGGCTGGTAACGGGAGGACAACGCGCGCTCTGCCTATGAGGGATCACGTGGCGCTAGCTTCAATAGCAAGGACTACAACACCCAGAACTCTCTGCGCACAGCAGATGGACCTTATGCTCCTACTTCCGCTGGCCACTGGCCGTGACGGACTTCCGGAAGCGACGTTGCCGAACACAAACATCCCACAGCCATCGATCCCCACAGACGCTTCTCTCCTCCTGTCTACTAGATCACACATCTCCGCCTCCTGTCCAGCGTCAATACAGACAGAGACTTCCTGTGGCCGGACGAGTTTGACCGAAAATGGGGACTTCCCTGCCCTCAATAGAACTTGCCTTGGACACTATAATCAGAGGTCTGCTCCCACTCACCTTCTGAAGGCAGGTAAGACTTATACCCGGGCATATGAGAGGGAGTCCTCATAGCCTGTTCATGGGACTCTGGATAATTCTAATCACCTAGACGTACTCGTACTTGAGGTTCCCACTGTGCTTCATGACATGACTGTTACTCATTTACTCCTCACGGTAATGCCTATGTGTCAACTGACTGCCTTCACGCATAAAGGGGGATGCTAGATACCATTCTAGCTAAACCCCTCACCCTTTACTAACTCTAGGCGGAATAACGCTGCAATTTTTTCGGGTAACTAGAATACTAATGATGTCATTGATAGATTCCCCATGCACGGGCACGACGACCTCACATACCCTTACTGTCGCCCTCCAGGGTCACAAAAAATTGTCCTAGCGGAGGTCGTATCTCCGCTGACACACATAGGCCCGACGTTTAGTGCTGAGTGTTTCCTATGTTTTATATGCGATATCCTACAATGGCACTTACCGAAGACCTTATTATCCTCCCGTGCTGGTCTGATTCATCAGGATACACTCAACCTCAGGATTGTCTCTTATTTTGTTTGTTTTCTTGAATGTTTTGAATGTTTTGGGTTATAGGATTGTTACTTAACTGTTACTTAACAAGTTCTTTCCTTTAGTTGAATGCCTTCCATGCTCCCCACCCGCAGGACCTCTCGCACTACCTTACATGGGGTCCCTCCGATGGAAGAGCAAGAGGTGATGGGTATGTTGATGTTACACCCATGTTCCTACAGAGTGGTTATATATACCCGATGTCACACGGACGCACACAAATGCTATATCCCCCTTAATACATTTTAAGTGGTTGGGCACCGCCCGCCCTTACTCCCTTATTCCCTCTCCCCATCAAGTGATTTCTTCAAACGGGCCGTACCTCCCCTCATTAGGCTACATTCACTCTGAGGTGGCGGATACCTCTACATACCTGTGGTTATTTCCATTTCTTTGGTTCGGTTTGGTTCAACCCCCACACAGTGGCGTGTAGTGGGATCAGCACTCTACTGGCTGTGCTGTCTCACTGCGCGCTCTGTATACGTCCGACCCTCGGTCCACCCCCCTAGAAGAGGTTGGTAAAACCCATCCTCTTCATCGGTTACTTTCATACAAGGGATACACGCCCCTGACTCATACTAGCAATCACAGAGCTACAACCCCCCTATCCCTTTCCTTACCCAACGCCTCCCCGTCCTGCCCTAACGGCCCCCCCCCAATATGACGGAAGCCTCTGACTCTGCCACTTCTAACCCACACAGCCAAGGATCACCGATGCAACTTAGGCTGTACTCTCTAAACATTCGTGGGTTGAATACTCCAGAAAAGAGATCACAACTACTCTACACACTCCAGAAAGCCAAAACCCACATTGCACTTATCCAAGAAACCCTCTTTAGGACAGACAGCATCCCTAAATTACATAACCAATTCTTCCCGACAGTATACCATGCCGCTAATGAGGAGGCGAAATCAAAAGGAGTCTCCATACTAATTTCCAAACACTGCCCAATCAAGATCACGGAGACCCAAAGAGACACCAAAGGCAGGTTCCTCTTTCTCAAAGGTACGTTGCATGATAGACCCCTGACCATCGCTATCATATACGCCCCGAACTCACAACAGGTCTCCTTCTTCAAAGCCACACTCCATCAGCTAACGGCATTCCAATCGGGCACCCTCATTGTAGGCAGAGATTTCAATGTACCGCTGACTCCAACCCTAGACACCTCCAACGGATCCTCGTGTATGACATATAGGGCCCTCCGCGCGATTAAATCCCAACTACACATTCTCACCCTTCATGATACTTGGCGCACGTTACACCCAAACGTCAAAGACTTCACCTTCTTCTCCCCTCCACATAATAAGTATTCTAGACTTGACCATTTCTTTCTCTCGCAGAATGACCTTCCCATGCTTACTACAGCCACGATTGAGCCAGGACTCCTTTCGGACCACAACCCTATTACCATGACTTTAACATTTCCAATATGGCGCCCTAGATCCGAGATCTGGCGCATGGATGACTCCCTGCTTTCAGACCTGGAACATACCCGCTTAATTTCTGACGGCCTATCCCATTATTTTGCAGACAATGTCACAGAAGATATCTCTCCTATTACAGTATGGGCTGCGCACAAATGCGTCATACGGGGCCAGATTATTTCCCTGATGGCTAAGAGGCACAAGCTCAGGAAAGCATGCATTGAGGAACTGTCTAACCGTGTTAAAACTTTGGAACGAGCACACAAGCTGTCCCTAGCGGCAAACGGCCTCTCTGACCTCCTTACGGCCAGAGAGGAATTGTTATCGGAACTCCAGGCGACGTTGAAACGTAAATTTGCACTGACACATAAACTCTTTTACGAGTTCGGTAACAAGTCCGGGAAGCTTTTAGCAAGAGCCTTACAAAAGAAAAAGTCCGCGAACACCACCCATTCCATCAGAACCCCCTCGGGAACCAGCGTAGCCGACACAGAAAACATAGCAAGACAGTTCGTTAAGTACTTCACCAAACTGTATAACCTATCCAGACCCTGCCTACAAACCAACTCCAACGACAGATCTAAAGCCATCACTGACTTTCTATCTCAGTACTGTCCATCCCCGCCCAGCCCTGACGACCTAAAGGACATTGATCTCCCCATTTCCGTAGAGGAGACTCTCGCGGCTCTAAAACAGCTGAAGGCAGGCAAGAGCCCGGGACCTGACGGACTCACGACCAACTACTACAAATCTTTTACCGACTTACTGATCCCTCACTTTGTCAAAGCTTTCAACTCTCTTCCCACATCTCCCCTCCCGCATACAGATATACTTGAGGCTCACGTTACCCTAATACCGAAACCTGACAGGGACACCACACTAGTGTCTAACTATCGCCCAATCTCACTACTTAACGTTGATGTTAAGCTCTACGCCAAAATTCTAGCGAACCGGCTCCTACCTTTGATCCCTAATTACATCTCACTAGATCAAGTAGGCTTCGTCCCTGGCAGGGAAGCTAGGGACAACACTACGAAGGCTATTAATATCCACCACTGGTTGACCACCTCTAGTACCAAAGGGTTCTTCCTTTCCCTTGACGCGGAGAAGGCATTTGACAGAGTGGCATGGGACTACATGTCTGCCACACTGTTGGCGATGGGGCTCCCTCCACGCCTCCATCAAATGATTATGACACTGTATACGACCCCTACAGCTAGACTTCGGGTTAATGGCCAACTGTCGGAAGCCTTCTCCATTACAAACGGCACACGGCAGGGCTGTCCTCTTTCACCCCTTATTTTCATCCTCACCATGGAACCCCTCCTCCGCAGAATACGGGAAAATCATGATATTAAAGGGATTGAGATTGGTCATAGGCAATACAAAATAGCAGCTTATGCTGACGATATCCTACTCTTCCTTACTGATCCCCTGATCACTATCCCCAATCTCCTCAAAGACTTCGAGCTCTTCCGACAACTTTCAAACCTGAAAATTAACTTTGACAAATCGAAGGCGATTAACGTAACACTACCGACGGAATTGGTAGCTCTTTGTCAGACTAACTTCCCTTTCACCTGGGAAACCAATGAGATATCATACTTAGGTATTAAACTCCCAACCAAACTCTCTGACCTCTATGCCAGAAACTTCACACCAGCACTACACAAGATTCAGGAAGACCTCATATCTTGGACCAAGGGCCCTTTCTCCTGGTTCGGCAGAGCGGCAATTTTAAAAATGAATGTCCTCCCCAGGCTGCTCTATCTGATGCAAGCTATCCCAATAAAACTGCCTCCATCATTCTTCACGACTTTCAAACGGAAGTGCAGACTCTTTCTATGGTCTGCTCATCCTCCTAGGTTACGCTGGGAAAAACTAATCTTACCCAAACGTCAGGGTGGGATTGGGTTACCTGATTTACGCACATATTACCGGGCTTGCCAGCTCGCCAGAATTGTGGACTGGCATGCTCATGTAAACACTAAGGCATGGGTACTTCTGGAAAATGCTTTCACTAACATACCAATCGCTCACCTCCCTTGGATTAATCCGAGAGAGATACCTACTGAATGCACAGCTCACCCTCTTATAGGCCCCACGCTAAATAATTTTAGAGCTGCGAGTCGTACACTCAACATGACCCCTTATCCAGGCCCTATGACACCACTCGATAATAACCCCGGATTCACACCTGGTATACTCGCCAAATCTCAATCCGAACAGACCACCCCCCAGCAGACGAGGGCCTCTCAATTCTTCGATGCAGGTAGGCTTCTTTCTCACCCAGACATGGCCTCTAAATTTGCCGATCTTTCCATTCCCTTTTTCAAGTTCCTCCAAATTCGACACTTCCTGCATAGCGTCCAACCACTCTCCCTATGGTATAGGGACCATACACCCTTTGAAGCTCTATGCTGTAGGTCAGACCCTCAGAGCCACTTGATCTCAACAATAATTGCCATCCTGTTAGACAACCCTCCTGCACACGACAGAATTCATGATAGATGGGAAACTGACCTAGCCATGGAATTGTCTGCTGTAGACTGGACGCAAATACATGAACACACACATAAAGGATCCATAAATGTCTCTACACAAGAGAATAGGTACAAACTGTACTCTAGGTGGTACCGTACACCTGATCAGATTCATAAATTTTACCCGGAGATGTCCCAGAATTGCTGGAGATGTAATTCAGCTTTAGGTTCTCTTATTCACATTTGGTGGGAATGCCCTGTCATCCAGGTATTCTGGAGAGAAATACATGCCCTGATCACCCAAATCACCACCTATACACCGGACTTTAGCCCGGCGCAATATCTGCTCCATCACACGACCCTTCCAAGGGCGGCCTACCGGAAATCACTCACCCTGCACCTCATCAACGCAGCCACCCAATGTATTCCGGTCCACTGGAGGAGCACCACCCCACCCAGCATTTCTGAATGGCATGTCAGGGTAGACAGAATAGCAGATATGGAGAGGCTCATACACCAGGCTAATGATAACTCTACCAAGTTTGGAAATACATGGGCATGCTGGCTTCACTATAGGGACTCCACACGTTCAGGAAACTCATCCGCCATACCTACAACCAGTACAGGGAATCACGAGACCACTCTGGCCACAGAAACATGAAACTTCCGTCTCTACCCTCCCCCCTACTCTCCCTCCCTTCCCCTACATCTCAGAAATATATAGATTACATATTCCTACATTGTGACACTATCTGAACGCCATTCTGTACCTACGTTCACCTATGAAAGTTGCACAAGGGTATTCATCTGATCCGAAACCATCCCTCGAACTGTTAGGGAGAGATTACTGTACTATTGGCCCAGACACGACCTGACCCCTTGGGGTCTGACAAGAATCCCTGCCCGCGTACAGCAAGTACCCTGTTTGGGGTGCGAGGGCGGGAATGATCCCACTGATGAAAGGCCACCTAGCCACTTCAACCTGCCCTGAATATCCCCCTCAAATGGGAACTTGATCACCTCCCACAACCCTTAGAGTAGAGCATATATTGCTAGTAAAGTGAGGGGAGGGTTTCGGAAGACACCACCCTTCTCTGGTGTAACAGAGTTAATAACAAACATTGCCTGTATTAGTTTGATCAATGTTGTTGGTATATTCTACGAGTGAACTATGTACTTTATATCGCTGTACTTGACTTATCGTGGAATTCTTGTATACCTTACTGTACCTGTTATGTAACCTGTATATGTGACTATACAATAAAAAATTTCTAAAAAAAAAATAAAAAAAAATAATTGCTATCAGACAAAATATCTTAACTTGCAGTGTTAATGTCTATTATTTGACTGAACTGTATTGCTCGCAAGCTCCCCCTAGTGAGCAGTACCAGCCCGTGTCCCGCCACTATACGTTCCAGTCAGGCCTGACCAATATTAGTGTACAAATTACTCAATGGATGGAGTCTTCGCTATCAAACGTTGGTGCACATGTTAATTGTAATCCAAAGGGTGTAGAAGAATAAACAAAACTCCTACAATGCTTTTGGGAGTGTGAAACTGTCAGGTGGTGCAAACGCCAACTTTAAACTGCGCACTACCACACGATGCACTATGTTCTGGCGTGTGTGTGTCGCACTATTCTAGTGATGGTGGGCCTTAACAGTCACAGGTCTATAAAGTAACTGATAAATCCTGGGCAGGTGCCCGCTCACCCAAATAGGCCTAGTCCACCTGGCAGGTTCCGTTGCGGATGCTCCGGTACACGATCTCTCCGCTGTCCCGGTCTTCCGTCCCTCACTCCACCACACGAGACATCGGTAGGGGGAAGATGTCTGGACACTTGGGGAGAATCAACTAGGCTTCTCAAAGGAGGATTCTTCTCCCTTCAGCAGGCAGGCCTCTCTGCAGACAGTAGGCCCAGATTATGCGGCCTACACACACACACACAGCAGGCCTCTGACGCTCCTCTTGCTAGCAGGGCGATGATCAGAGAGAGTTTCCGTAGCTCCTCCCCTCCTTTAAGTAAGCAGTCCCAGAATGCCAAGCGATGAGGCAATGCACGTTGGGAGTACAGTTGCACTGTGGGTACTATAGTCTATTTACTATCCATGGCAAATGGAGTTTCTTTCTCCCTGTACTACGAGTTCCAACATGCCTTGCTTTGATATCATTAAAACAATAAGTAGATGCAATATAAAGATTGAACACCCGAGGGAGCAGAGTTCCTTCTAGTTTGTCAACTGTAGTCTGTATCTACATAGTAGAAACTGGAAACCGCGCTACACACTCCCCCCGCTTAAAGTCTTTGGTCCCCAAAGAGGACAACAGTTTGTAGCCTGATACATGCTTTGTCAATACATGCAGAGACATTTTCAATGTGTTTATACAGGACAATAAACAATTTGCATTTTCAGTAACAGTATTCAAACTCAAACAGCTCATACCATGACATAGAGTGGACAGAAGAACCTCCCACCAATTGTCATGGGGAGGAAGGATGTGCCAGGGAGTGAGCTGGGGTTGTCTTCCACTAAATGTGCAGTGGAAGAACTAGGCATGTCACTTTTCCTTTTTAGAAGTGAGAATAGTCTCTTCCGAGCATTCACCCAATTGATCATAAGTCAGTCTCTTTGGAGGGTGAATGACTCGTCTTTCTCTTTGTTCCTTAGGTGTTAATGTTTCAGGAATGATAGACTCTGTTTCTTCATCTTCAGGTTCAGGTGCACTAGACTCTGTCCCCTGGAGTATCCAATTCTTCTTCAGACAAAATTGAGACCTCTCGTGAGTCTCCCATTGACAAAGACTCCTCATCTTCCTCCAACTCCTCAGTGAGCATATTGTGAGGCACAAACTCAGGGGCCTCCGGTCGGAGAGTTCTACTGTCAGTTACCTCAGTTGATGGTGGAGGAGAGGTCCTGGACTCTGTTTGTTGGGATGACCACAACCAATCTGACTCCACCCATTCATCTTCAGTCTCTTCATCTTCTATGTCCCGAAGTGTTGACTGAGATCTGGTGACTGGTCGGGACCCTTGAGAAGATGAGGGTAACTCTTGTGAGGCTGATGCAGGAGGTAGGCAAACTGCTTCAGAGAGGGGCAACAGGTGATTCCTGTGCCAAGTCTTTAGTGGGCCTACACTTCCCTCTGGTCTGATCTGATACACCGGGAGGCCTGGTAACTGCTTACAGATGATGTATGGTTGTGACTTCCAGCGATCAGCTAATTTATGCTTTCCAGGGATACCCAGATTCCTTCATAACACTCGATCCCCTGGTTGCAAATCTTGTACCCTGACCTAGAGGTTGAAGTTCCTCTTGTTCCTCAGCCCCCTCTGATCTGATGTAGCTTGGGCCTTTTCATAGGCTGTTTTTAGACTTTTCCGGAGCCGATCCACATATCCCTTATGGGAGGTGACTGATGTATGATCAAGGGATGTGCCAAAGGCCAGATCCACCGGTAGCCGAGCCTCTCGCCCAAACATCAGACGGTAAGGAGAATACCCAGTAGCATCACTTGCAGTGCTGTTGTAGGCATGTACAATGGCAGCTACATGCTTACTCCAGTGCTGCTTCTTTTCCGAGCTTAGCGTTCCCAACATGTCCAGGAGGGTTCGGTTAAAACGCTCAGGCTGAGCATCCCCTTGTGGGTGATAGGGAGTAGTTCTGGTCTTCTTGATGCCCAGCAAATCCAACAGCTTCTTTATAAGATTGCTCTCAAAGTCTCTCCCTTGATCTGAGTGGATACGCTGGGGTAATCCATAGTGGACAAAGAATGTCTCTACTAGGACTTTTGCCACGGTTGAAGCCTGCTGATCCTTTGTTGGGTATGCTTGTGCATATCTGGTGAAATGATCAGTTACTACCAGAACATTCCCTTGTCCACTCAGGTCAGGCTCCAAGCAAAGGAAATCAATGCACACCAGTTCCATAGGTCCCTGACTCTGAAGATGGCCCATTGGGGCAGCTCGGTGAGGTAGGGTCTTCCTCTGAATACACCGGATACAGGAGTAACAGTAGCCTTCAACTTCAGCCCACATGCAGGGCCAGTAGAATCTGTCTCTTACTAGCTAGAAGGTCCTTTCCGGGCCCAGATGACCATAATGGTCATGAAGGGCAGTTAGAACTGTTTCTCTGTGCTTGCTGGGCAGGAACAGCTGCCACTTTTCTTCTGGACCATCAGAGGGGCCCCTTCGGTAGACCACCCCTTGGCGCAGCTGTAATCGGTCCCACTCTCTATGTAACAGTCGAGCCTTATTTGGAGAATCTGTAAAAAGCACATCGGGACAGCGGCCCTCCAAAGCCTTCAACACTAATCTTCCAAGGGGATCCTCCATTTGGTCCTTCCTCAAGTCCTTCTTGGACAATTTGGGTAGACCTTCTTCTCCCACTTGGGTCACGTTACAGTAGTGCTTGGGTACTCGCACAGCCGTAACTCCAATCTTTTTGGCTCTGGACCCTCCTCCAGCCTGGAATTCAGCTCCCTGGTATAAAGCTTGCACTCCTTCTGGGGTCACTTGGGTCCATTCCTCTGTGGGGTCACTAAGGCAATGAGGTCTTCTGGATAGAGCATCTGCATCCCTGTTTCCAACACCTGGTCGGTATTTCAGGCTGAACGTGAATCCTGAGAGGGTAGCTAACCACCTATGTCCTGTGGCATCCAGTTTGGCAGTGGTTAATAAGTAGGTTAGCGGATTGTTGTCAGTCTTTACCACAAACTCGGCCCCATATAATCTCGTAGCTTATCCACTACGGCCCATTTTAGAGGCAGGAATTCCAGCTTGTGTGTGGGATAATTCTTCTCAGCTGACACCAGACTCCGACTCACATAGGCAACGGGCCGTAGGTGACCATCGTGCTCTTGGTACAGGACCCCACCCAATCCATCTCTACTGGCATCCACATGCAGCTCGTAAGGTTTTGCAGTATCTGCATAAGCCAACACAGGAGCAGTAGTTAGGGTTTTCTTGAGTTGGAAGAACGCCTCCTCACACTTGGGGGTCCACTGGTCTTGGATAGATAGACTCTTTAGGCTTCCTAGGCCCCATGATGGATCTCACTGGTCTGACTGATTCTGGAACATCATCTTCCTTTTCAGTCCTCAGCAGTTCGTTCAAGGGTCGGGCAATCTTGGCAAATCCCTCCACGAACCTTCTGTAATAAGAACAGAATCCCAAAAACGACGAAGCTCGGTCACATTAGTGGGCCTAGGCCAAGAAGTGACGGCCTCCAGCTTCCCTGGGTCCGTGGATATCCCTTCAGCGGATACAATGTGATCCAGATAATGGACTGAGGGCTGGTAAAATTAGATCTTTTCTAAAGAAAGCTTCAGGCCTTCATCATGGAGCCTCTTTAAGACCTTTTCCAGTCGTTCTTCCAGAGTTTTTCCGAACACAATAATGTCGTCCAGGTATACCAGCAATTCATGTCTCCCACCGTCTTCTCCATAATGCCCCGTACACACGATCGTTTTTAATGTCATTTTTTAAACCAACGTTTTTCTCCTCGTTTTTTTTCATGTTTCCTATCAAGCCTGCCTTGCGTACACACCATCATTAAAAAAAACGATCAAGCAAAGCGCAGTGACGTTCAACACGTACGACGGCACTATAAAGGGGAAGTTCCGTTCGAATGACGCCACCCTTTGGGACGCTTTTGCTAATTCCGTGTTACCGCGTGTTAGTAAAAGTTTGGTGAGAGACGATTCGCGCTTTTCAGTCTTCGTGCTTTGAAGATCGTTTTCGGGAGTTCAGTTTGCGCCTGTGGGTTCGTATCTGTTTAGCACTGCTTGTAGTCAGTTCATATCTGTTTATTCAGTGCGGCCTGCTCTGCACGTTCGTGTTTTTCAGCTTGTTCTTCATAGGCCTTGCTGTTCTTCCGTGCGTTCTTCTAGTTCGTTCTGTTCGTTCTGTTCTGTTCAGCCGACCGTTATCTAGCCATGTTGTGGCTACGTACTCGTCGTAGAGTTCGTGCTGTAGTTGGTGCAGGGGTTCATGCTGTATCCCGACTCCATGCCATGAGCAGGGTCAGGAGGAGTTCATGGACCAATAATTGGTTGCTCCAGCGGCACCAATTCTGTCACATGCCTTTGTTGCAGGAGATCAGGGAGAATAATCCTGATGATTTCAGGAATTTTCTCAGGATGTCTGACCCCGTATTTCAGCAGCTGTTGGCTTTGGTGTCCCCCTATATTACCAGGCAGGACACCGTTATGTGGGAAGCCATCAGTGCTGAGCAGAGGCTCATCGCCACGTTGCGATACCTGGCGACTGGGAGAAGCCTGCAGGACCTTAAGTTCTCCACAGGCATATCCCCCCAGGCTCTGGGGATCATTATACCAGAGACTTGTTCTGCCATCCTTCAAGTTTTGCAGGAGGACTATATTAAGGTAAGTGTTCTTCTTCAAAAATTCACATTGTATGGTTTTTATTTTTGGGTACTTTTTAATTTGCTTTATTTGCAGTCCCTAATTCACATGATTCTTAGCTGCAGGGAATGTCCCCTTTCTCCCCATGTTTTATTATTTAAAGTTTGGGGTTTGAGGCCTACCTGTAAATTTGGCTTACCTAACCTCTCCAGCATGCTATCCTGGGGCCATACCTACCTTGCCTAGTCATTTCCATGTTTTTTATTCTATGTTCCATCATAGTGCTTTACCCAAAACGCACCCTAAATTTTGCCTAGGAATGTTTCATTTTTGTTAACTTCAATACAGAGTGCTACAGCCTTCATGTGTGATATTCCCAACTCATCTTCAACCCCCCCCCCCCCATAATTTTTTGGTTTGTTTGTTTTTTGTTGCTTCCAATTTTTTATGTTTTGAACAGTTTCTACCAATGTTGGCCATGAATGTGTGTATGAAATCAGCTTTCAATGTTTCTGACTCCAAGTATTAATTTATTATTTCTTTAATTCCACAGTTCCCTTCTTCGCCACATGAATGGCAGAATGTGGCTTCCGAGTTTGCCCAGCGATGGAACTTTCCGAACTGTGGAGGAGCCATCGACCGCAAACATGTTCGGGTCGTCCCACCACCCCATTCGGGATCCTTTTATTATAATTATAAGGGGTTCCACAGCGTCGTGATGATGGCAGTGGTGTCGGCCACCTGCGAGTTCCTCTATGTGGACGTTGGCAAGAATGGCAGGATGTCTGATGGAGGAGTTTTTGCCCAGACGGAGTTTGGGGAACGGCTCCTTTTGGATCTGCTGGCCTTGCCACCAGCGGAGCAGAATGTGGAGGGACTACCTTTTGTCTTTGTGGCGGATGAGGCGTTTGGCCTGGGACCCCATTTGATGAGGCCATTCCCGCAACGCACCCTCACCCCTGAGAGGAGGGTGTTCAATTATCGGCTGGCCAGAGCCAGAAGGGTGGTGGAAAATGTGTTTGGGATCATGGCCAGCCGATTTCGCCTCTTCCTTACCTCCATCCACCTTGCCCCATACAAATGGAACCATGTGGTTATGACGTGCTGTGTGCTGCATAATTTCCTAAGGGTGCATTCAACGAGTTATATATCTTTGAGTGGGCCTGAGGCCTCTTTAATCAATGCAGAAACTTTGGTGGCCCTGGAACCTGGCCGTCCTGGCTTGGCCCCCCCAACCGGACGTGAGGTCCGTAACCAATATGTGGACTATTTTATGGGTAGGGGGGCCATTGAAATGCCAGACAATCTTTAATAATTTTATACCAAAAAAAAAAACTTTTTCTTGAGTAAAGATTGGTTTGGATTTTTTATTGTATAATGTTTGATGTTTCTGGTAGGTTTACCTAGTGCACTTGTTTTGCCATGTGGATTAAACAATCTTAATTAGCCTTCATTGTCAGTGTAAACACCAAACATTGATTAGTTCACTCAGCACCACATTTACATAATGAAGCCACAATTATTTGTTATGTAAAAATACCTTTATTTCTTTTTTTAGGTGGGAAACTTCCTTAGAAATGTGGATGTTCCCTTAATTTCGGGTGTATTAAAACGCATGACCAGCCATGCATAAACAAACTATATTCGTCAAAATTTTGAAAAAGCTAAACATGTGCTAGTCATTAAAGGGTAAAATAACAAAAATACTTATAAAACTCTGCAAGTAAAATGTTATTTGGTGTAAAAACATTAGACACGCCCAAGCACAGCCATGATATTTTGGAGCCTTTCCTCCACCCGCTTTGTATTTGCCCTGATCTCTAGCAAGTCTCCCTTAATTTTTTCGAGGTCACGACAGCAGACCATCAGGTATTGGATCAGGATCTGGGCACTGTGATGTGTCAACTTATTGGGGTCTTCGGCCAGAACTGCACCTAAATGTAAAAAGAAATATGTAGGATAGAATATGTAGGCCTACATCTATTTAACATGCATGTGTCTGGTTTCTCTCTGACCTGTAGTGGTGCCACTTTCCACTTCCACAACATCACATTCCTCTCCATCCTGGGGTTCTGGGGGTATTGTTGTAGGTGTTGCAATTATCGTCTCATCTGAGGTAGCTTTTCGAATCCCTAGGGAGATTGAAATAAATGGAATAGTTTCATTAGTAGCGACTCAATTTTGCTAAAATAAGAAACATGAAAAAATACTTTGTAATCATTCTTTTGAAGCATGCTCCATTTTAAATTTTACCCCCTGTGCCAACCGGGACAAATGATTGGATACATAGCCAAAAAAAGAGCATATACATTTTGAACACAAATTTGACACATTGTAACACCCCAAAGTATCTACACAGGATCACCTGTGTGTGACACCCTCAAGCTTTTTGGCTTTAGGCCCACACTTGTACTACTGCGTTCAGATGTTTCATCAGCTGCTGAGCATTCACTCCCTTAACATTACCATGCATATCGTTTTTTTCTAACAAACAAATGTCCTTTGGATTAGCACCCAAAAAATAAGTGAGGCCCAAATTTACTCCCCCAAATAAACCAAAATACATGGGTGTTCACACTGGATGATCCTAAAACATCGTTTGAGGAACTGTACGGAGAAAGAGGTTTAATATGTCCGTTTACTGTGCGGACGAACCTGAAAGATGGTATCTTTCAGTGTACTATATGAAAGTTAAAAATACACGACAGAATACAAGAAAATAATATGTACCATGGAAACTAAAAAAAAATTACTTACTTTTTACTATAACTTTCTTGATTCTTTTATATTGGTCGGCCTCCCGCAACTTCAGATCTGACCATCGTTTTCTGAGCTGTTCCTTCGTTCTGCACACCCCAAATTTTTTGTGAAGACTTTTGACCACTTTGCCCATAATTCTGGACTTGACCAGATTAGGCCTTTTATACGGACCATGCTTGGCATCATAATCCTCCTTCTTTAAAATGGCGACCATCTCCACCATTTCCTCGAATGACATGTTGGATGCCTTATATCTCCTGGGTCTTGATTTGGGCTCCTCTGGAATTTCATCCTCTGTAGAGGTAATCTCAGCCACCTGTGTCTCCGCCATGTTTTGTTCAGCACTACGAGCGAGAAGGGGCGGGGAAAGTACAATATCGAACGTCAGGGGCGGGGAAAGCGTGCGGAGTTTCACGCATGCGCTGTGTATATCAAGTGAAGATCCATGTCTGGGAAATACGTTCATTTGTCGGGAGAGGGAGTTAGCAACAAACGTCGTGACGAAGGTACCTAACAATTTTACTTTTTGAGGTTCATCAGACGAGGAGATTTGTGTGCTCAAAATATGTAGACAATGCACAGTTGAGGAATGTTGCCTGAAATATATATTTTTTTTGGTTTCTCGCTTTTACAGATATCATGAATACTTTTAAAAACCCAGACTTCATGGGGGAGTTCATCGACAAATGGCAAGAGCTCCCTATATTATGGCAAACAAAAAGTGGCGCTAATAAAAATAAAGATGCCAGGAAAGCAGCACTGGAGAGCCTGCTTGCATTTGTGCAAACAAAGATACCCACAACAACTCTCCAAGATGTCAAAACCAAAATTGCGACCATCAGAGGGACATACAGGACCCAGAGGACTATGGTCCTGAGGTCCCAGAGGTCAGGTGCACCAGCAGATAAGGTTTATAAACCCAGTCTGTGGTACTACAGTAAGCTTGCTTTTCTGGATGACCAGCTGGAAGTGCGGGAATCTCTCTCCACCCTTCCCCCCAGAGGTCAATCCAGCCTTCCTTGTACCCAACCCTCCAGCTTTCCCTGCAGCCAGTCCTCCAGCCTTCCTGTCAACCCTGCTCTGGCTTCCTCTGAGGATCAAGATCAGGGCCTTGAGGAGGCAGATTTGGAGATATGGAGCCAGGTAAAGTATTGATATCTATATTTATATCTTACAAAAATGTAGAATTTAAATAGATGTTAGTATTGTTAAAGGTATGTACACTTGTACCAATAAAGTTTGTGAAGAGCAAGATACAGTAGTGGCCTAATTTTATGTGCACAAGACAACAAAACCAGGATGCGGAATCAATGAAAATGACATAACTTTTGGCATTGATTTCAACAATGTCTAGAGGTGAACAATGTCTGTGAATGATGATGTGGCAAAATAAATAATGTCCCTTTCTTTTTTTACAGCCAGAGCAGAGCCAGGAAGAGGGTGATGTTGGGGATCAGGAGGAGGCAGGGCCCAGTGGCACCCAGGAGGAGGCTGGGCCCAGTGGCACCCAGGAGGAGGCTTGGCCCAGCACAAGAGCCCAGATGCCTCCCCTGGTAGTTAAACCACGAGGGCCAAGGAGAGGTAGGCAGGTGGAGGAGGAAACCAGGGCCTTCCTCAGAGAGGCAACAGCGGCCCTCAGAGAGGCACCCTCTGTTGATGAGGGATTTGCCGCAGTCCTCGCCCACAAACTAGGGCAAATGGAGTTGCGGCAAAAAAATTACAGTGAGACCCTGCTATTGAAAGTCATCAATAAGGGCGTGCTGGGTGAACTCACTAGGTACACGGACATAACGGAGGTTGTCCCTACTCCTCCACCTCCTCCTCCTCCTACTACACCTCCTGCCACAACCTCTCCTCCTGATCCCCAGCCTCCAAGGAAGAAACCAACCAAGGCTGCAGAGAAGGCTGGAGAGAAGGCTACAAGGAAGAGGAGAAAATAATGCCTGCTGTAGTACCACAGACTGGGGACATATAGGACTTATCTGCTGTGGCTCCTGACCTCTGGGAGCTCGAGACAAGATTGGGCTCCTTTTTTTTGGGGATCTAATCTCTATTTTGGTTTTGACATCTTGGATGGTTGTTGTGGGGTCAAAGGGATGCACAAATGCAAGCAGGCTCTCCAGTTCTGCCTTCCACTTTAATTTGTTAATGTTCTGAAATAAAAAAAAATTTAGTGCCCTTAAAAAACTTGACTATGTGATTTGTATTTCAAAAGAGAGCTTGCTAGGGAGCAGGCAGGGACATCTCAAATTATATTAGTGTTATTATCAGGGGACACAAACCTCCCTGAGGCCAAATGAGACACATTTGGAAGGTTGTTGTGGTAACTTTACACAAGAATAATTTAAGCCAAAATAATAAAAAAAAGGCCACAAAAAAAAAACACAATAGTAAAATATAATTTAAAGAAAAAAGGAGAATTACATTATTTTATTATTATTAGTATTATTTAGGAGGGAGGTGCGGCTTATAAATATTATTTTACAATCATTAGAGCAATTTGGAATTACTTTAGAAACAAGTTTGGCATAACTCTCAATGTCATTATCAAAAGAGGGTAATTTTAAAGCATTATCAAAAGAAGAACGGAATGCGCAGCATTAAAACGATGCTATTAATTCCACCGTGACGAATGTGCCATCTCCATTTCCAACATTAGCTTTACCAAAACGAGCCCTCCCGTCTCATAGTTGCTTCTGAGCATGCGCGTTTTTTTTCACGTCGTGAAAGCGTACACACTATCGTTTTTCACGTCGTTAAAAAAAACGACATGAAAAACGACGTGAAAAAAGAGAGCATGTCCGGAATTTTTAATGGCCGTTTTTCACGTCGTTAAAAATGCTCTGGAGCATACACACGATCATTTTTCAGGGCCATTTTTTAAAATGGCAGTTTTAACGGCATGAAAAACGATCGTGTGTACGGGGCATAAGTCTTTGGAAGGTGGCTGGGGCTCCTGACAAGCCTTGAGGCATGCAGTTGAATTCGAAGAAACCCACAGGGGTGATGAAGGCTGTCTTCTCCTGATCTTCAGCATGCATGGGAATTCGATAATATTCACTCTTCAAATCCATCACAATGAATCACTTGGCCCCTGACAAACTCTGCAAAGCATCTTCTATTCGGGGAGTGGTATACTGATCAGGTATAGTCCTTTTGTTGAGTGTTCGGTAGTCTATACATAGCCTCAGTGACCTGTTTTTCTTCAGGACTACCACTATGGGGGAGGCGTAAGGCCTCCTGGACTCTCGAATAATGCCTGTCCTCTTGAGCTCTGCCAGTTGCTCACGCAGATCCTCCAGGTCAGTCAACGGAAATCGTCTGACTCTTTCTCTAAATGGCCTATCTTCCTGTAGGCGAATCTTGTGAGTGGCACTCTTTGCACACCCCACATCAAACTCGTTTTTAGAGAAAATCTTCTGCCATCGAGCGAGTTGGGCCTCGGCCCTCTCCTTCCATACTGGTGGGAGGGTTGTGTCTTCAGAACATAGCTTCTCCACAGTGACTTCACCCCTTTCTTCTCTCTTTAAGTCAGATGGGGCAACCGGGGTGGCCTGGTTCACTTGGCCAAGCAGCATTCTAGTGGGTACCTTCACTGGTGTGGTAGCGGTATTCCTGATGCTTACTGAGACCCTCCCATGACTTTTCTTTAGGTCCTTTAAGGGAACCACTTCAGGAATGACTTTGATCCCAGTTTGTTTTTTCCTGTGGGTTCGTTTCAAGGACGACAAAGGGGCCTGGTTGTTTTCAGGTAAGTTTAACAGAAGCTCTCAAACAAGTCACCTCTCCTGGTTGTAACACTTTTTCCTTTCTGTCCAGCTTCCAAATTTTTCCAATTCCTTCTGCTGGGGTCTTCTGCTCCATCACCAGGCATTGGTACACTTGCTGTAACATGGGGTGAACTCTTGTTGTGGAGGTATCCTGCTCCTCGGCTAGGGGGGCCAACAGTCTCCTGACTAGGTCAGTGTTGGTCCCTATGATGAGGGAGCTCTTGCTGGCTCCCGGCGGGCGAGGGCAGACCACTGCCAGGGTGTCAAAGGTCTCTGCCTCTCCCACCACCGAGGGGGTCAAAAGTCAGTTTGATTGGCAGGAATCCATCATAAGGGAAACTTTGAGTCCCGATGCCCCATATCTCCAGTTCTTCCAGTTTCTGCAGTGGCAGATGTTTGAGGTGCTTGTTATAGAAGTCTCTATATAAAAAGAGTCACTTGAGCTCCAGTGTCCAGAAGGGCCTTTGTATAAATCCCTTCTACTTGGATTGACACTATTGGGGAAGGCCCCACTAAGTTGGCAGGAAGTTCTTTTCGAGTAGCCTTTCTGCTTGGCTCTGTTATCTGCACTCTTACACCTTTCCTTTTGAGGTTTTTACTGGGCCTCGGCTCCTTCTGGGCCTGGTGTGCATTGATCTCCCGCCGTTGAGCAGTTTGAGTCGTGGAACGGGAGGCATTGGGTCGCTCAGAGATAATAACGGGGGTATTTGGCAAAGGTCTGCGTCCCCGACGTTGGCTCCTCGCATCATTGGATTTTTTGGAGATCGTTGAGACTAGCGGGCGCCCGGTTGACTCCTTCACCGGGGCCCTCTGAAGTTTTCCGCCGGCTTGCGGTATTGGGATGCAGCTTTATCCGGGCTTGGACATACTCCTCTGACATGTCTGACTCCTCCACAATTGAAGCAAGTTATCAGTCTCTTAGGTTTCTGCACTGGTTCAGCATTGGAGTTAAGGGGTTTCTTGGGCTCCTCAGTTTTGTTTATGTTGGGTGGAGCAGTTGCCTGGCTGGTCAGAAGGGACACCATTTCTATTAACTGCGACACCTGAGACTTTAAGAGCTCAACTTGAGAGTCACCCTCTTCAGCACTTATCATTCTGACTCGGGCAGTTGGCTCGGATTGTTGGCTCTTCCTTTTGTTATCCAGCATGACTTCTTCTCTGAACATCCGAATCAGGCCAGGATACTCCACAATG
Organism: Rana muscosa; assembly: GCA_029206835.1. Taxonomy (NCBI): domain Eukaryota; kingdom Metazoa; phylum Chordata; class Amphibia; order Anura; family Ranidae; genus Rana; species Rana muscosa. The sequence continues at coordinate 499,269,389 of CM055116.1, read as the reverse complement.
CCCCCTTCCTGACGGGTTCGCAGCAGTATGGCAATGGGGTCTAGAGGTTGGGCTCCCCTCAAAACCTGTTGCGCATGGGTCTCATCCACCCTCCGAGGATCTATCCCTTTTTTAACAGGATCTGATGCATGATCTTATCCAGGCGCCTTATGAATTCATACAGTTTTTCTCCTTCCTTATGGTAACAGTGCTCCAGTTGGTAGAGAAGTTCAGTAACTTTTTCAGTCTGGCCAAACACATCCTGCAGGATATCCAGATAATCCTGTGCAGTGCAGTCTTTCCTGCTTAGCTTGAGGTTAAGTATGGCCTCCAGGGCAGGCCCCTTTAAACTCTCTGTGATCCTTTGCTTCTTATGCTGCTCGGGTATTTCCCACTCCTCCAGAGCCTGAGTGGCTCTTGAAATCCGTCTTCCACTGAAGGCACAGGTTGCTTCCCAGAGAAAGTCCTGAGATTCCTGTATCCAGTCATCAGGTAGTCTGGGAAATCCTTCTTACATTTAGCTACAATTTCCTTGAGAACAGCGCATAGTTCTGACCCAAGGGTAGTCAATGGTGATGAACCGGAACTCTCTTTCTGGCCCTCCGCCCCTGTGCTGGGCCCTGCTTGGCTAGTGGAGGTGGGACCTTCCCTGGGTCCTTCTGGGTGTATCAGGAAGAATTCTACTTGGTTGGCAGTCTTTATACTGGTGCCTTTAAAGTGGTCTGAAACTCCCTTCTTCCATTCACACAGTGCATAGGCGTGTGGGTTGATGGTGTCTGTTCTCATGTCAACCACCCATGGTTTCCTGTCTGTGGACAGTGTTCTCAAAACTGGGAGTAGCTGCTCCTCTGTCCAGACTTCTCTTTTGATTTCAATCACTAGACCGTTTCCCGGAAGGACGTTTTCCTCCAGACACCACCGGGCTGCAGCAATAGGGTCCATGGTTGTACTGACAAGGGTCCTAGGGGGGAGTTGATTGCAGAACCGTATAAATCCCGGACTAGCCCCCACGTGTAGCACTACCCCTGTAGGAGCTGCTGATTTTGTTTTGGGTCTACGTTCTGCCTATCAACCCCTTGGAATTGTCTCAAACTCTCCCTTGGCACAACTGGCATATACAAATATTGTGGAACCCACTGGTTGCTAGGGAACACAATAAAACCCCACCACAGTAAAATTGCAATATAGATTGTTATCTTGTGGAAGGAGAAGTGGCCAATTCAAGGTAACAGAAACTGCACACAGGTTTGCACTTAACCAAGGGTGAACTTTACTTGGTAAGATATATAGGTAAACAAGGTTATACATTCAGTTGACTCTGCAGGGCCCTGCGAGAGTCAATAATAAAATAAATAATTGCTATCAGACAAAATCTTAACTTGCAGTGTTAACGTCTATTATTTGACTGAACTGTATTGCTCGCAAGCTCCCCCTAGTGAGCAGTACCAGCCTGTGTCCCGCCACTATACATTCCAGTCAGGCCTGACCAATATTAGTGTACAAATTCCTCAATGGATGGAGTCTTCGCTAGCAAACGTTGGTGCACATGTTAATTGTAATCCAAAGGGTGTAGAAGAATAAACAAAACTCCCACAATGCTTTTGGGAGTGTGAAACTGTCAGGTGGTGCAAACGCCAACTTTAAACTGCGCACTACCACACGATGCACTATGTACTGGCGCGTGTGTGTCGCACTATTCTAGTGATGGTGGGCCTTAACAGTCACAGGCCTATAAAGTAACTGATAAATCCTGGGCAGGTGCCCGCTCACCCAAATAGGCCTAGTCCACCTGGCAGGTTCCGTTGCTGATGCTCCAGTACACGATGTCCCGGTCTTCCGTCCCTCACTCCACCACACGAGACGTCGGTAGGAGGAAGATGTCTGGACACTTGGGGAGAATCAGCTGGGCTTCTCAAAGGAGGATTCTTCTCCCTTCAGCAGGCAGGCCTCTCTGCAGACAGTAGGCCCAGATTATGCGGCCTACACACACACACACAGCAGGCCTCTCAGACGCTCCTCTTGCTAGCAGGGCGATGATCAGAGAGAGTTTCCGTAGCTCCTCCCCTCCTTTAAGTAAGCAGTCCCAGAATGCCAAGCGATGAGGCAATGCACGTTGGGAGTACAGTTGCACTGTGGGTACTATAGTCTATTTACTATCCATGGCAAATGGAGTCTCTTTCTTCCTGTACTACGAGTTCCAGCATGCCTTACTTTGATATTATTAAAACAATAAGTAGATGCAATATAAAGATTGAACACCGGAGGGAGCTAAGTTCCTTCTAGTTTGTCAACTGTAGTCTGTATCTACATAGAAGAAACTGGAAAATGTATGTATGTATATATATATATATATATATATATATGTATGTATATATATATATATGTATGTATATATATATATATATGTATATATATATATATATATATATATATATAAAAAAAAAAATCGTACTGTCACCAGTTGAATTTTTTTTTATTTCTTAATTTCCCAAATATTATGACAAAAAATTACTTAAAAAATGTACTTAATTTTCGAAAAGGGGTCATTTGGGGAGTATTTCTACTGTCCTGGCATTTTAGGGCCTCATGAAATGAGATAGGCCATCAGTGCAACAGGATTAATAAATTTTCAGATATATACCTGTAACGGACCCCCCATAAGTGGGATCGCTATGCATAAATTTAAGGGCTAGCCTGAGCAAATAGTTAGGCTCAGGCTGTTTAAATTCTTTAAATTGGTTTCTGCTTTGTTGTGGTGTTGCCTGCCAGTACAGTTCCCTTTGGCCTGTGGGTGGCGCTGTCGCCCAGGTCTCAGGTTGAACCACAGGTAGCATTGCAGCGTGATTGGGTGTCCTCTCTCGGCAGGCATGCAGTGGGCATGGTCTACCCACTGTGCATGCTGGGAGAGGGTACTTAAGGGGCGGACGCAATTAGGTCCGGAGTTCGGAGGCGATCCAGAGGACCCCTTGGTCCGAGGCATGTACCCCTGGCCATGAGGGTGTGTGTGTGTGTGTGTATTCAGCCCCGGGCACCTTCGGCACTGTAGCGGGTGTTTGAATTTAGGGGAGGCATCTGGGTGGTAGTGTAACCCAGATGCATTGATTTGTCAGGGAATCTGAGACCCTTTTGTGGTTCTTGGAGGACTCTGGTGGTGTGAGGTTCCCTGCGGCCTGTAGGTGGCGCTGTCGCCCTGGGCCGGAGTTGAACACTCACCGCAAGACTGCTTCCCTTTTTGTCCTTTCCTGGCGCTGGTACAGCGGGGCGGGGAACCTGCTGTGACGCAAAGGGAGAGGAGATAAAAGGGGCGGACGCCCTGACCTTGGGGGACATTTTTTGGAGTGTGGGAGGTATGAAAGGTGTCATGTTCCCTGCGGTCACTGGGTGGCGCTGTCACCTGGGAACGGGGTTGAACTACCATTCCAGAGCCGTGCCCTTTTTGTCCTCTCGCGGCAGTAGTACGGCAGGGCGGGGAACCCGCTGTGCCTGCTGGGAGAGGATATAAAAGGGGCGGACATCTTGCGCACGAGGTCCATTCCCCAGGCACCTTCAGCCTGGGGGCTGCTGCGGTTCGTCTGTGCCCAGATGCCCTTGGCCTGGGCGCGTGGAGTCGAGTTCCATCCCAGGCACCTTCAGCCTGGGGTGAGGTACTATACCAGGAGGCCTGGGGCCCAGTACCTTCGACTGGGTCCCGCGAGGGCAAAGCATTCCTAAGGTGACCCCGGTATTGGGTGCCTGAATCCTGGGCATAAGGGATCGGAGACGTGACCTCCCCGTAGAGCCAGCGCTGCATTTGCTGGTGCTGGTGGAGGCCTCTGGTGACCGCCCGGATTGATGTCTTCCTCTGACAGGGGTCGTTTGTTCTAAAGGAGGTACTTCATGATCTTATGGTCTGTGGCAGGGACCCAACTTTCTCAGGTCAGTGCTGACATCGCGGCGGCCGGGCCCGTGCATCGGCTCTGTTGTCGCGCCACACGTGCATGCGCCCCCTAGTGGTCTTAAAGCGGCCGACATACAGATATGGTGATGCACCCTGGGGAGCCAACCTGTCACAGTATAACTGCGGCGGCAGGTCCTTAACTGGTTAAAAACAATCGTTCACACCACAATGATAGTGTCTTGATCAGTGCAATTGTGTGAATACATGCCTGCTTTTTAATACAATGCAACATTAAAGCAATGCAAGGCTAGAGAGGGAAAAAAATGCTTTTAAATATTTTATAAAGCGGTGAATGGCCATCTTTGAGAGGAAGTAGTGGGTGTACAGTGGAAAGTTGGCTAGTCAGGTCTCTACATGGCATGGTCGGGTGAGATTGATGAATGTGTCAGCTGTGACATGGGCTCACCAGGTGCTATATGACCAGCATAGGAGTGTACACAGTGCAAAAAAAACAAAGTTCAAAAAATGAAAAAAAATAAAAAACTACTGACACCATCCATTGTCCTACTGACACCAATCTCTGCCTTTCTGACATTGTCCACTGCTCTGACACCGTCAGTATACAGTATATACACATACAACCATATGTGTTTGAGCTTTGGGGTGCACACTCTAATGCAATAGGCTGTGCACATCTATGATGACTAGTAGCACATGGATTACAAAGACAATCATAAGAAGGTACTGTATGGCACCAGATTGAGACTGCAATATAAAGTGAATGGGAACAGCAATCAAGATCTCAACAAAATACCACAGGTGAGTAATTATATATAGTGCTTAACCTCTTGACGTCCGCACCATAGCCGAATGACGGCCACAGCGTGGACCTGAATTTTCGGGAGGCCGTCAATATACGTCCTCCCCTTTCCTCGTTCCCTGTGCGCGCGCTTGCGAGCGCGCATCGGGGAAATTCTGTGTTGACCGTGTCCCTTGGACACAGCCAATCACAGATCGCTGTAAATGGCCAATCACAGCGGCCATTTACTACATGATCGGCATGGCCAATGAGAGATGATCTCATATGTAAACATATGAGATCATCTCTCATTGCCGGCTCTCTCTCCTCACACAGAGACTGCGTGTGAGGAGGAAGAGCGACCTGTGCCTTTGTGAGTCAAACTAACACATAGTACAGTGCAAAATTGTGCCCAAACAGTGCTCAAAACAGTGCCCCATCAGTACAGTGCCTATTTGGGATCTGTGCCCACCTGTTCAATCTGTGCCCACCTGTGCCAATCTGTGCCATCAGTGATCAGTGTCCATCTGTGCACATCTTTGCAACCAGTGCCCATCTGTGCCACCTCATCAGTGCCCATCTGTGCCGCCTCATCAGTGCCCATCTGTGCCGCCTCATCAGTGCCCATCTGTGCCACCTCATCAGTGCCCATCTGTGCCATAAATCAGTGCCCATTTGTGCCGCCTCTTTAGTGCACATCTCTGCAATCAGTGCCCATCTGTGCAGCTTCATCAGTGCCCATCTGTGCCACCTCATCAGTGCCCATCTGTGCCAACTCATCAGTGCACATCTGTGTAATCAATCAGTGCACATCTGTGCCGCCTCATCAGTGCACATCTGTGTAATCAATCAGTGCACATTTGTGCCGCCTCATCAGTGCCCCTCTGTGCCACCTCATCAGTGCCCATCAGTGCAGGCTTAGCACACACCTGTGTAGTCGCATCACCACCAGCAACCAAGTCCAAAAGATGCTTTTCCGCCGAGGAGGCGTACCAAATACTTTCCACGCCCGACGAGAGTAACGGGGAGCTCTTTTTTTCGGATTCCCTTTCAAATTCAGATTCTGAGTCGGACGTAAATTATGAGCCAGTCCTCAGTAGTGGAACACTGAGTGACTCAGAGGAGGAAGATATTCTGCCCGTCAAACAAAGGCGTTCTGGTGAGGAGGCAGTGCCATCCACCAGCACCGCAGTGCCATTCACCAGCACCGCAGTGCCTCAGCAAGAAAGTCCAAGGACCCATGCCAGCCTTCCCTATGCCCTTCAGAACCCCTTGTGGCTTCCTCCTAATTCAGGAGAAGCTAACATTCCCCCTTTCACTGCCCAGCCAGGAGTCCAGGTGGACACAGAGCATTTTTCCCCAATCAATTTTTTTGATTTAATTTTTACAGAGGACATGCTATCCACAATTGCGGCCCAGTGCAACTTGTATGAACAGCAATTTTGAACAATCCAACATCCTATTATGCCCGTCCCTGCGAGTGGAGAGACATAACGGTGGAGGAGTTAAAGGTTTTTTTAGGCCTCACATTTTGTATGGGACTCACCAAAAAAAAAAAAAAACACTTTGAATTCCTATTGGTCAATCCACCCCATCCACCACATGCCAATCTTCTCCAAGGTAATGCCCAGAACCAGATACCTCATGATCATGAGGTTCCTCCATTTCAATGATAATACCCAGTGCCCTCCCCGAAATGACCCAAATTATGACAGGCTTTTCAAAATTCGGCCACTACTAAATTATTTTTCAGAAATATTCCCCCAGCTGTGTGGAAGAGTCCCTTGTTAAATTTAGCTGCAGGCTTAAATCAAACAATTTATTCCCAGCAAAAGGGCCCGCTATGGGGTGAAGGTATACAAATTATGTGACCGAGTCACAGGGTACATATAGGCCTTCAAAGTGTACGAAGGGAAGGATACCCAGCTGCATCCCCTTAATCCCCTTAATTGCCCAGACTACTTGGGATCAAGCAGGAAACTTGTTTGGAACCTCATATACCCTCTACTGAATAAAGGCTACCATTTGTACGTAGACAACTTCTACACATCTCTGCCCCTGTTCCACAACCTTCACCGGAACCATAAAAAAGAACCGAAAGGGCTTTCCTCAAAGTCTTGTCAATAAGAAGTTGAGAAAAGGAGAATCAGCAAGTCTGCGAAACCAAGGAAGGAGATTTTGGCAGTGAAGTGGAGGGACAGAAGGGATGTCTACATGTTGTCTTTGATCCACAATAATACCTTTGTGGAAATCCCCAGAAGGAATGGCCCCATCCAAAAACCAAAATGCATCTATGAATATAATTTGTTCATGGGGGGGCGTCGACTTTAATAACCAAATGCTCGAACCCTACCTTTCCACAAGACGGACATACCATTGGTATAAAAAAGTCATATTTTTTTTTCCCAATTGGCGCCAAACGCTTCCTTGGCTATCAGGAGGAAGTTTTCACTGCCCTTATATTCCCGAACGGCCCACGATAAAACATATCCGATCAGATGTTCTTAGTCGACTCTTCGAACGCCACTTTCCCGATAAAATCCCTCCCAGACCAACGACGTAAAAAAAAAATGTAAGGTGTGTACCAGTGGAGGAGTCAGAAGAGACAGAAGAGACACATCTTCCTATTGTGCCCAATGTCCTTCCCAACCAGGCCTTTGCATAGGTGACTGTTTTCGCCGTTACCATACTTCAATAAATTATTAGTGAAGTATGGTAAACTTAATCCTCAGTTCCTGCTTTCACACACATTCACAAGCCTTATGCCACTGCCTGCTCTGTAACTGACCCTGGCTTGTTATTTCACCACGCTTCTGTCTGCCGATTCTGTACATACCTCTGCCTGATCTGGAACTGACCCTGGACTGTTATTCGACCATGCTTCTGCCTAACGATTCTGTACATACCTCTGCCTGATCTGGAACTGACCTTGGACTGTTTGACCATGTTTTTTGCCTGCCTCATGGACTGATCTTGTACCCTGCTACTGGCCTAGTGGGATTCAACACAGGGGTCTCACATATGTGAGGGGCTCCAGAATTGTTTTTCTGGATGAAGAAAACATTTTTTTTGTTTTCTCATTTCTAGATTAGGGTCTGGAGACTTGGAGCCTTCAAAGAGATTTGGGTGGGAGAAGCCTCTACCCCTGTCCCAATTCTGTCCTGAACGAGGCCCTATTTCTGCCTGCTGCCTGTAGGACTTATTGCCATTATGTCTCTGCCTGTCGCACTGACCACACCACATGTTCCTGCCTACTACCAGGACCAATATTTTTGGCACTGCTGACAATATCTCTGCCTGCACTGACCCCTGGACTGTATCCCTGCCTGCTGCCTAGACAATTGTGTTCGCCGTTGCTGACCTAGTCCCTGCCTGCTGCCTGGACCAGTGCTATCCTCCTGTGTACAACTGTGCTACTAAAACCACAGGTAATCTTTTGTTTACGCTTTGCTCAGCATAATGTATTTTGTAGTGTAATTCTTGGTATGTACATGTATTTTTTATTGAAAATGTTTGCAAAATGACAATAATCACAAAGTAATTACAAAGCAATTCAAGCAAATCAGAATGTACATTACAGGCAAAACACTTCAGCCGAAGTGTCGAAATATACAGAACACAAGAGTGAACCGTACAGCAAAGGAAGTTGGAGAACAGGCTCATATGCATAACAAAGAAACTAGAGAAAATAGAGGTCACAGTTTAGAAATTAAAAAGGTGGGGGAAGGGAGAAAAAAAAAAGCCACGAGAGTCAAGATAATACCAGAGCATGGACCATAATCTAAGTGAGGCATTACTGGGTTTATTAGACTAGAAGAGGGAGAGGGGGAAAGGGATTGGGCAAATCATGACTTATTAGCCACAGGATGCATTCCATATTCCGAGGTATCCCACAGATCCCAGATCTTATCAAATTGGGGCAATGCGTCATTTACAGAAGCCGTCATAAATTCCATCCTACGTATCTCAGCAACTAGTTGGAGGAATCTGGACCAAGGGGGGGTGGAGTTAGATAACCAGCAAAGGGGGATCAGTCTCTTGGCAGCTAACAGAATATAGGAAATCAGTCTGTTCCCGTGTTTAGTTATGCCCTTAAAGGGGAGACCCAACAAATAGTGTAGAGGATCAAGCGGCAAGGAAACATCCACCACCCTCTGGATCAGCTTCATGACATCCAACCAGAGGGGCTGAATCAAAGGGCATTGCCAAAAAATATGATACATTGACCCTATTTCCCTATTACAACGCCAGCAATTCCTCGAGATTGAGGGGTTGTATTTATGTATAAGTTCAGGGGTCCTATACCAGAACATGAGAATCTTCACTGAGGTCTCCCTATGAATAACACAACTAGAAGATTTTGAGACGGAAGACCATATCCTGTCCCACATTTGAGAACTTATGGGTCTTTGCAGCAGTTGGGCCCACTTTTTCATATACAGATGGGTGTCCTCAGTGAGGATAAATGACTCATGGAGGATACGATCAATAGAGGAAACCAAATGGAGTTGATGGGGACCTTGGGCACACAGATATTCAAAGGGGGTGGGAGAGGTCAAAGACAAAGATGGAGATCTAGAGTGAAGGAAATGCCTGATCTCTAGATAGAAATAAAAAAGTTGAGAAGGAATATGAAACTTTTCTTGGAAAAAATCAAATGGGTGTAGCCTACGAGTTACAGGATGCACTAAATTGCGGAGCTGGAACAAAGAAGCATCGACCCAGGGGAATATCCGACCTAGTGATAGATTATCAGGGATGGATGGATTGAATAAAACATTAAGAAGGGGGGGGGCAAGATGACATGAGGGGATATGATTTGAGGCATTTAGTCCATATCGATAGAGTGAAGTTCATAGGGGCTGTACATTGACGTCTATAAACAGGATCTATGTGAGGGGAAAGAGACCAAATCAAGGAACAGGGATGAACCGGAAAAAGCACTCCTTTCTCTATATCAGACCAATGGCTAGGGGCATGAAGGGTAGACCAGGAAGCTATCGTCCTAAGGTGAGTGGCATAGTAATATTTAAGAATATCTGGGGCCCCCAGGCCTCCCCTGGATTTCAACGCGAAAACCACGGAACTGGGAATGCGGTGCGCCCTGTCGTTCCAGATGAAATTTGAAAAGGATCTGTGGAGGGATTTAAGTTGAGACATAGGTATAGCGACTGGTATTGTCTCAAAATAATATAATAGCCGGGGCAAAATGGACATTTTCAATACGTTAATCCTTCCTAGAAGGGAGATAGGATATTTGGCCCAACTTTGTAATGATTTTTTGATGTCCGAATATAAGGGAGGAAAATTTACTGAAAATAGAGTGGAGTACGTAGGGGTGAGATGAACCCCTAAATATTTGAGGGAGGTGGAACACCACTTATAGCGGTAAGAAGTCATAAGTTGGGACAGTAACGTGGGAGGGATATGGATAGGAAGGGCCTCAGTTTTTGTAGTGTTTATTTTATAACCAGAAATAGCACCAAAGGAATTAAGGAGGTTGTGTAGAGATGGGAGGGATAGCAAAGGGTGAGTGATAGTAAGCAGAATGTCATCAGCAAATAGCGAAAGTTTGTATTCCCTCTGTCGCATCACAACCCCACGAATGTCCTGATGGGAACGAATGGCCTCAGCCAGGGGCTCCAAGCATAGTATAAAAAGCAATGGGGAAAGAGGGCAGCCCTGGCGAGTACCATTGGACATGGGGAAGCGGGGCGACAGAAAAGAAGACATCTGGACTTGTGCTGTAACTTGGGAGTATAATGCGTGTAATGCATTTAGAAAAGGCCCCCTGAAACCGTAAACCCGGAGTGTCGAGAACATATAGGGCCAGCTCAGTCTGTCAAACGCTTTTTGCGCATCCAGGCTGAGAACCAATGCTTGGTGTGAGGATCTGTTCAAAAGATCAATCAAGTCTACCGTGCGGCGAGTATTGTCGCCAGCATGTCTCGCCGAGACAAAGCCCACCTGGTCCCTATTGATCAATTTGGGGATATATTTGGATAATCTGGACGCAAGAATTTTGGTGAAAATCTTGTAATCTGAATTTAAAAGTGCTATAGGCCTATAATTGTCAGGGGAAGAGGGGTCCTTACCCGGCTTAGGTATTACAGAGATATAGGAGTGGGAAAACTGAGAGTGCGGAGGATGTCCTTTAAGGAGGGTGCCATAGAGGGACAGTAAATGAGGAGACAAGATATCTTCAAAAGCTTTATAATATGAATAGGGGAGTCCATCAGGGCCTGGGGATTTATGAAGTGGGAGTTCCTTAAGTACATTATGAAGTTCCTCGGTAGTTATGGGAGTATTCAGTCCCGCCAAATTCGATGTGGAAATTTTCGGGAGTTTAAGGCCTGTAAAGAAGTCATTGAATTTTTCTTGCGTGAAATTGAAGTGATTTTCGGGTGTAAGACAACTGTATAGCTTCCGATAGAAGCTACCAAATATCTTAGACATCTCAAGAGGGCAGTGGGTCCTAGTTCCATCCGCACGGAGGAGAAAATCTGGAAAGGAATGAAATGGGCGCGGCCTAAGCTTATTGACCAACATCCTGTGAGGTTTGTTGGAGAATTCATAAAACTTTCGTTTAGCCCATAGGAGAGATCTAGCGGCCTTACCTTGATGTAATGATTTAATTCGTTCTCTAATAGACATAACATTGCGGAGTTTCGACACCGTGGGTTTGCACAGAAGTTTGCGTTCGGCCAACCCAAGGGCAGCCGTCAAGGATTTCAGGAGGCTGTTCCTATCCCTTTTCAGGCGAGTACCCTCCGCGATGCACACACCACGGAAAACCGCTTTGTGTGCCTCCCACAGCGTGGAAAAATCCGCAACTGACCCTAAATTAAGTAGGAAAAACTCCTTCAGAGCGGATGCTAACGTCGTGCGGGAAGGTTCAGATTGAAGAAGTTGGTCATTTAACCGCCAGTGACAAGACCTAGAAGGGGTTTGAGACATTTGGACATCCAAAGTGATAGGGGCATGGTCAGACCACGTAATGGGGGATATGTCTGATTCTGTAATGTGGGGGATGAGTGGGGCTGAAACAAAAAAATGATCCAAACGAGAGAACATTTTATGGGCCATGGAATAGAAAGTATACTGTTTAGCGGAGGGGTGTTTAATCCTCCATGAGTCAAATAATTGATGGGATCTAATACATCTACGAAAGGATCTAGCTGTGGAGACTACCTTTCTAGACAGCGTATCAAGATGACTAGTTTGCCTGTCTCTAGTAGGGGACATGACGAGATTGAAGTCCCCCCCACTATCATGAAGGGTTGAGGGCGACACTGAGGCATATCTAAAACCTTAGACAGAAAATCAACCTGACCGGTATTAGGAGCATAGATGTTAGCTAAGGTAAAAGAGGAGGACATATAATCACAATCCAAGATAAGGAACCTACCATGAGGGTCAGAATATGAATCTTTGACCCTGATGGGACATGTTTTTTTAATCAGTATAGCAACTCCTGCCTTGCCAGTGGAGTCAGAGGCAAGAAAGGAGTTGGGATAGAACTTAGAAGCAAATTTTAAAGAGCCGTTAGCCCTAAAATGGGTTTCCTGGAGCATGACTATATCGGCTCCTGAGGATCTGAACTCCTTCAAAGCAATCCAGTGCTTTTGAACAGAGTTCAGGCCTTTCACATTATAGGACATAATTCTCAGAGACATAAGCACAGTTGTAACAAAGTAGCCTGCGTTTGCAAATAAAAATTACAAGGACATATTCCTGCACTACCTGGAAAAAATAATGGCGTACATACAGAAACAAAACAAAGTCTCGTGTTATTATTATACCTTGAGAAGTACCAGCATACCTTAGGTAAACTAAAAAATACAGACAAAAGAAAAAAAAGGAAAAAAGGAAAAAAACAGGAAAAAAAGGACCTCGACCAGCAGAACTGATGTATGAGCGTATAATTAAAAGGGCAAAACCAGATGAGGAAGTATATATACCACAGAAAAAAAAGGAAAAACATTAATTGAGAACCTGAGGTGTTTTGACAACTCAGGGGACCCTGAACAACGTCAAGGGACCAGTATGGGCACACGGGGGCCTCCAACATGGAAGTCTGGGAACAGGGCTGTGCCCGCCGCATCTTCTTAGGCAAAAGAAAATCCTTCAGAAGAGCATCAATTTTGAAAAAGGCGTAACCTTGAACCAAAAAGGAGAAGAAAAAACTACAAAACTTTGTTGCCCCATGGGACAGATACCAAGAACTCCCCCCTACACAGGTGGGGGGGGTGGTTTTCCAAACCTAGAGTCCAGATTGCAGTGGAAAGCCTTCCAGGGACCCAACGAGGAGAAACAAGAGCGATAAATGGGGATCCGGGAACCCCCTCCAAGGAAATCAAGGAGGTTGTCTGGAGGATCTCGGGCGCTGAGGGGTGGAGAGATGTTTCCTCGATTGGCTCCTCACAGGGGTCCAAAGGCGACTGGGAGTGGGTGGAAAAGGACGAGCTTGAGCAGGAGCAAGATGAGGGTCATCTTCAGGCAGAGGTGGGAGACCAAGGCTTTTTATGAACGCTTCACCCTCTTGTAAGTCACGCAAACTATGCTGAACACCATCTTTAGACACAATGAGGCGAAAGGGGAAGCCCCAGTAGTAGAGGACTTTGTGTAGTTGTAGGTGAGTTGTAATCGGACGTAGATTTCTCCTTTTTGCCAAAGTAATGGGGGATAGATCACTGAAGATCTGTAGCTTCGTCTCCTTATATGAAAGCTGAGATTTATTACGTGTGGCCAGGACCAGGGCTTCCTTGCTGTCATAATAATGAAACCTCACGATTACATCCCTGGGTCTGGCCCCCGACGGGGGTTTTGGGCCCAGGGAGCGATGAGCCCTGTCCAGACGCCAATCCACATCTACTACTGAGGGAGCTAGAACATTAAAAAGCCCCAAGAGATATGAGCGTAGGGAGGAGTCCCCCACCGACTCAGGGATACCACGGAAGCGCAGATTTTGGCGCCTCTCCCTGTTCTCTAAATCCTCCTGTTGAAGCTGCAATTGGGAGACAGAGTGTTTAAGATTGTAGTTTTCTTCCTCAATTGCCTGCACATAGTTCACCATCTCATCAAACTTGTGTTCCAGCGCATCAGCACGTTCCCCAATTTGAGTAATTTCCCCCCTCAGTTCAGCTGAGATCTTGCTCACCTCTGCCGCAATGTTCCGGGTGATTTGTAGGAGCAGGTGCTGCAGCTTGGAATCCAATTTTTTATCCAAAATGTCAGGAGTGAGGATCTCCTGAGATGCGTGTGTGGCGGGGCTCACAATCGGCGCGTTCGTAGGCCCAGGGAGTCCCGGTTCCTCCGCATCAATGAACGGATCCATCGCGGCAAAGGGGTTTGCTTGCGTAATCGAGGCCGCGGATTGCGGCCTAGTAATGAAGCGTTCCATCTCCGTTCCTGCTCGCGGCCCAAACAGCGGGTTATAGTTGCGCTGCTGCTGGCCAATCTTTCCCATGGGGCGCCCAGGGAGTAGAGCGGAATATCAGGCTTACCCCCGGATCAATTGGAGACTAATGAAGCTTTACGGAGGTCACGAAGAGCGGCGGAGACCCGGAGCTCACTCAGAGCACGTCCGCCATGTCGGAAAGCCGCGCATGCGCTGTATGTACATGTTATGTGTCCCTGGAACACCTGATGGTGTTCCTTGCATGTTGGATCTCTGTATGTGGCCAGGCTGTGTAGAAGTCTCACACATGTGGTATCGCCATACTAAGGAGGAGTAGCAGGGTGTATTTTGGGGTGTAATTTTTGCTATGTAAATGCTATGTGTTGGAGATATCTTATAAAAGGACAACTTTGTGTAAAAAGAAAAAATGCAATTTAATTTTTTTTCCACATTTTCCAAAAACTTCTGGAAAAAAAAGAACCATTCAAAAGACTCATTATGCCTCATAGATTATACGTTTGGGTGTTAGCTTTCCAAAATGGGGTCATTTTGTGGGTGTTTCCATTGTCCTGGTGCTCCAGGGCCTTCAAGAATTTAATAGGTGGTTGAGAAATGAGATGTGTAATGTATGCTCCTAGAACACCTGATGGTGCCCCCTGCATATTGGGCCTCTGTATGTGGCCAGGCAGTGAAAAAGTCCCACACATGTGGTATCATAATACTCAGGAGGAGCAGCAGAATGTATTTTAGGGTGTAATTTGTGGTATGCACATGCCATGTGAGAGAAATAATCGATTACAATGACAATTTTGTGAAAAAATAAAAATAAAAATCGTAATTTTGCAAAGAATTGTGGGAAAAAAATTACAACTTCAAATAACTCACCATGCCTCTTACTAAATACCTTGGAATGTCTACTTTCCAAAAAGGGGTTATTTTGGGGGCATTTGTACTTTCCTGGCTAGTTAGGGTCTCAAGAATTATTTTTATGATTTGCACCATATCTTGTAGACAAACTTTCACACAGACCAAATAATTTCCACTAATTTTGGGTTATTTTTTTACCAAAGATATGTAGCAGTATAAATTGTGGCCAACATTTATGAAGAAAAATTACTAATTTGCAAAATTTTATCACAGAAATTAAGAAAACATTTTTTTTTCAAAATGTTCGTTTTTTTTCATTTATGAGGTGATCAAATACCAGCTAAAGAAAGCTCTATTTGTATGAAAAAAAGGACAAAAAATCATTTGGGTACAGTGTTGCATGACTGAGTAATTGTCATTCAAAGTGTGAGAGCACTGAAAGCTGAAAATTGGTCTGGACAGGAGGGGGGTTTAAGTGCCCAGTAAGCAAGTGGTTAAAAATAAAAAATGTGTTCCCACCCAGTATTTGTACCAGACCTATGCCTGACCAGTGTCAATGCCTTTGCCTCCCCACTGCTGATAAACATGCTGCATACTTTTTGTAATCACAGTTTAAATCTAAATTTTTTTACACTTCTTCCATGTATTTTCAAGACTCCACAGCTCCACTTTCTATGAACAACTTTCCGTGGCTGGTGCAAGGGCACGCTCTCCCCCATCGACAATGGATAGCACACTGGAAGTTGGCAGATGACATCACTCAGTGGATTTAGCTGCATTGTCAAGGTTGCGCAGCAAGAGCTGTGTAACCATGTGACTGAGTGAAAAAAAAGGTTATTTACACAGAAATGTATTGCAAACAGCATCCAGCATGGGTATCAGCAATGGGGAGGCAATATTTTCAACCCTAGGTTAGCCTTTGCTTCTATTAGAATAGAATGAGAAGTGTTCTTTTCCAGGAAAAGCAAGCACATTCTTCCAGGGTACTTGGTCCACAGAAGATATTAAGTATTTTTTCCCTCAGCCATTTGGTTCATTGCCAACAGAGCAGTGAACTCCTGCCACTTTGCTTCTGTAGGTGATGGCATTACAATCTAGTGTAATTATCTCCAAATGGCCTTGCAGGTTGCTATGACAATGTAGTGTATTGTTGACATTCCGAAGAGGAACTCAAAATGTAGAGTATAAGAATGTCCTGTACCTAGAAACTTGAAATTGAAAAAACAAAATAATGAGAGGAAAAATAAGAGGAACACCTTTAACCTAACTTTTACCTTTAGCCAAATCCTAAAACCTAACTTAAATCTAGCCCTTCACCTAGGGTGACCAGACGTCCCCGGTTTCCGGGGACAGTCCCCGGATTGAGGACACTGTCCCCGGAGGAAGTTTGTCCCCTTTTTTTGCCCCAGGATTGCAGGGCCGGGGACGTCTAGTCACCCTACTCTATATTTGCCTGGGCAGTGAAATGTCGATCCAGTGCGGCAGCACCTCCCCCCATTCTCCGTTAAGTCCGCTGAGCCATTGGGGCTTGGGCTGTCTCGGAAGGGGGGGTGAACGCCACCGGATTGCACAGAGCAGGAAACTCCCGCTTACCCGGCTGTCAGATGAAATCCCACCTCCTGGACTGGCTCCTATGATAGACAGCACATTGGGGACTTCTATCATAGGAGGTGGGACTTTGTCTGAGGACATTGGCCACACGGTGTAAACAGGAGATCCATGCTCTGTATAATCCATCTCCTCTCCTTTAGGTAAGGCTGAGCTGCTGGGCATTGAACAGGCTGCATTTATGGGCACTGAACAGGCTGAGCTGATCAGCACTAAACAGGCTAAGCTTCTGGACACTGATCAGGCTGCATTGATGGGCACTGAACAGGCTGAGCTTCTGGGCACTGAACAGCCTGAGCTTCTGGGCACTGAACAGGCTGAGCTGATGGACACTGAACAGGCTGAGCTGATGGACACTGAACAGGCTGAGCTGATGGACACTGAACAGGCAGAGCTTCTGGGCACTGAACAGGTTGCATTTATGGGCACTGAACAGGCTGCGTTGATGGGCACTGAACAGGCTGAGCTTCTGGGCACTGAACAGGCTGAGCTTCTGGGCACTGAACAGGCTGAGCTTCTGGGCACTGAACAGGCTGAGCTTCTGGGCACTGAACAGGCTGAGCTGATGGACACTGAACAGGCTGAGCTGATGGACACTGAACAGGCTGAGCACTGAACAGGCAGAGCTTCTGGGCACTGAACAGGTTGCATTTATGGGCACTGAACAGGCTGCATTGATGGGCACTGGACAGGCTGCATTGATGGGCACTGGACATGCTGCATTGATGGGCACTGATCAGGCTGAGCTGATAGGCACTGATCAGGCTGAGCTGATAGGCACTGAACAGGCTGCATTGAGGGGCACTGAACAGGCTCCGTTGATGGGCACTGAACAGGCTGCATTGATGCATTCATGGGCACTGAACAGGCTGAGCTGATGGGCACTGGACAGGTTGCATTGATGGGCACTAGACAGGTTGCATTGATGGGCACTGGACATGTTGCATTGATGGGCACTGGACAGGTTGCATTGATGGGCACTGGACAGGATGCATTAATGGGCACTGAACAGGATGCATTTATGGGCACTGAACAGGCTGAGCTGATGGGCACTGAACAGGCTGAGCTGATGGGCACTAAACAGGCTGAGCTTATGGGCACTGAACAGGCTGAATTGATGGGCACTGAACAGGCTGAGCTGATGGGCTCTTAACATGCTGCATTGATGGGCGCTGAGCAGGGTGAGCTGATGGGCACCGAGCAGGGTGAGCTGATGGGCACTGAACAGGCTGAGCTGATGGGCACTGGTCAGGCTGAGCTGATGGGCACTGGTCAGGCTGAGCTGATGGGCACTGGTCAGGCTGAGCTGATGGGCACTGGTCAGGCTGCATGGATGGGCACTGAACAGGCTGCATGGATGAGCACTGAACAGGCTGCATGGATGAGCACTGAACAGGCTGCTTGGATGGGCACTGAACAGGCTGAGCTAATGGGCACTGAACAGGCTGCATTGATGGGCACTGAACAGGCTGCATTGATGGGCACTGAACAGGCTGAGCTGATGGGCACTGAACAGGCTGTATTGATGGGCACTGGACAGGCTGCAGTGATGCATTCATGGGCACTGAACAGGCTGAGCTGATGGGTACTGGACAGGTTGCATTGATGGGCACTGGACAGGTTGCATTGATGGGCACTGGACAGGTTGCATTGATGGGCACTGAACAGGTTGCATTCATGGACATGGGTAAGGCTGCCTTGATGGACACGTGTGAGGCTGCACTGATGGACATGGGTGAGGCTGCACTGATGGACACGGGTGAGGCTGCACTGATGGACACTGGTGAGGCTGCACTGATGGACACTGGTGAGGCTGCACTGATGGACACTGGTGAGGCTGCACTGATGGACACGGGTGAGGCTGCACTGATGGACACGGGTGAGGCTGCACTGATGGACACGGGTGAGGCTGCACTGATGGGCACTGGTGAAGCTGCATTGAGGAGTATAATACACTCTTCAAATGTGCTTTAAAGGGGTTGTAATGGTTTGTTTTATTTTCTAAATAGCTTCCTTTAAGCTAGTGCATTGTTGGTTCACTTACCTTTTCCTTCTATTTCCCTTCTAAATGTTTATTTTCTTTGTCTGAATATCTCACTTCCTGTTCCTCCTCATGAAGCTTGCCCCCATCATCCAAACCGTTCTGGCTGGGAGTTAGTCAGCGTGCTCGCCCCCTCCCTTGGGACTACATCCCTGCAGGGAGACACTCTGTACGTTCACGGGCACGGGAGGCTCCCCACAGGGATGTAGTCCCAAGGGAGGGGGCAAACACGCTGACTAACCCCCAGCCAGAACGGCTCGGATGATGGGGGCAAGCTTCATGTGGAGGAACAGGAAGTGAGATATTCAGACAAAGAAAATAAACATTTAGAAGGGAAATAGAAGGAAAAAAGGGATTTTTATAACAGCTTACCTGTAAAATCCTTTTCTTGGAGTACATCACGGGACACAGAGCGTCTTAGTCATTACTAATGGGTTATATAGATTACCTTCAGGTGCTGGCACTGGCCACTTCCAAACCGGAAGTACCCTCCCCTATATAAGCCCCTCCCATCCGGGAGCACCTCAGTTTTGTAGCCAAGCAATAAGTGTCCCAAAAAGAGGGGTGGGAGCTCTGTGTCCCGTGATGTACTCCAAGAAAAGGATTTTACAGGTAAGCTGTTATAAAAATCCCTTTTTCTTTTTCGTACATCACGGGACACAGAGCGACTTAGTCATTACTAATGGGACGTCCCAAAGCAATGCCAAATGAGGGGAGGGATACATAAGCTGGGCGCCATCAGGCATGAGGATCTTTTGTGGCCTGCAACACACTGCGCCCAAAGGCGACATCCTCCTGACTTCTAACGTCTACCTGATAGAATCTAGTAAACGTGTGTACCGAAGACCATGTTGCGGCCTTACATACTTGAGCCAGGGAGGCCTGGTGATGCACTGCCCATGAAGTTCCAACTGCTCTCGTGGAGTGCGCCCTAACTTTGAACGGAGGCGGTCTCTTTCTCAAGCCATAGGCTTGTATTATGACCTGTCGAATCCACTTGGCTAAAGTAGATTTTGATGCTAACTGACCCTTTTTAGGGCCTTCCGGCAGAATAAACAAAGTATCCGTTCTGCGAATCTGAGCAGTGGCTTTTAGATAAGCTTTAACTGCTCTTACTACATCCAAAGAATGGTAAGTGGTTTTGTGGTCTGACTAAGGGTAGACACCCAATATAACGCACCTCATCCCAAATTTGTGACAAAATGTAGAAAAACAAATAAACGGGACTATAGCGGTGCTAGCGTTAGTATTTAGACAACAGTGGAAGACTCAGTTCATTAGATTAAAAAAAGGGGATTTATCCATTTATTGAACAGGTAGTACAAAATATTTAATAAAATTACATATGTATATATATAAGCGTTTTCACAAAATTTCAAAAATAGGGCATAGCTGATATGGTGGTTAATTAGATGTTAAACCAAAGAGATCATACGTGGTCCCAACATGTTTCGCCCATCGGGGCTTCGTCAGGGGAAGTATGTCTCAAATGTGAGAGTACATCGAACATAGCTGTTAAAATAGACAATAGAAGGATTCATATTAACATATTGTAAATTGGTTTAAGTAGAATTTAGAAGATCGATCTGTAAACAGGTCCACAGTTGGCAAAAAGAATAACGACTTACCACCATTAAAGCCCTAGATGAAATAAATGGGGGTGGAGACAAGAGAAACCTCTGCACGCTAATAGAGGAAGGAGAGGGATCTCCTCCTCGGTGTAAGACGTAGACGGAGCTCCGAGCATACAAACCCTCACAGTGACCGCTTAAGAGACCTAGCCAAAATAGATCAAAGGAATATATATAAATAGATGAATTGAATTAAATTAGAGAAAGAACCCCATTAGAGTTAATTAATTTAAATGAATATAATTAATATGTGAAAGCAATATAGAGGTAATAAGGTAAAAGTTATATATTATAGTGGTCAATAAATTTTGATCTAATTGGGGTTAATGGTCCAGTTAGCCCGATCATTTATGGGGCAGATTAAGTCACTATTAGGTTAAATATTCAGGTTATACTCACATTAAAATCAAAATTGAGAGAAAAAAAAGAGAAAAATAGAGCGGATGAGATGATGCCTGATTATCCACTGGATACAAAATATCCGATTAAGATGCATTCATAGGACATGAACCTTCAGAGAACTTTAGTCCAGTGAAGAGAAAGTTCCAGAAGATGAAATTATTCTAAAAGTCAAATATATTGTATATTAATCAGTTATCCACAAGGGGACGTCTTGAGTAGAAACAGTAAGTGTATAATAAAAATAATCCATCATTAGGTATTGTCATAAATATGGAATTAGCATTGTCTGGTTCTTATATTTTTTTCATATTTTTTCATATTATTTAAATTATGTATAGATAGAATAATAAGGGAATGATCACTCAGCATGTTAGACAAAAACAGATTGAAGAGCCAATGGCCCAAACCAAGCTGTTAGTGTTGAATGAAGTAATACATTGTCTTGTGTATTATTAAACATACAGCATAACAATGCTTTTCGTCTGAAAGTATGACAAAAGGACATCTAATGAAGTAACAATCATAACAGTTTACAAAGCCCAGAAAATAAAGGGTCTAGTAATGTACAGGAGACAGTGTGTCAGATTATCAGATAAGCAGCAGATGGTTACCTTGAAACAGAGTTGTGGATAAATATCAGGCTGCCTCACCAAACCGCTCTGGTTGGTGTGCAGTCTGATAATGCCGGCTTTTAAGCGATCACCAACTCGACCGGCGTCTGACGTCACCGGAGTGCGGACGTGACAACGTTAGTGCGCATGCGCCCAGGATCCCGAAGCTGTGCCAAAACTACAAGACCCAGAATACCTAGCGCCCAGGGGAGGGGACTTGGTCTCACGCACCAACGTCATTAGAAACATAGTTTCCAATGAGGCGGAGCGGGATCATGTTGTAATGTATCATAGTATGGTAAAGCTTGGTAAGATAGTAAAACCAAATTCGGGAATAATGGGAAAGCAGAAACTGCAACAGAACGTATGAGTCGGGCAGACCCAGCAATTGCCGGATATGCCCTGGGGTTCTTTCTCTAATTTAATTCAATTCATCTATTTATATATATTCCTTTGATCTATTTTGGCTAGGTCTCTTAAGCGGTCACTGTGAGGGTTTGTATGCTCGGAGCTCCGTCTACGTCTTACACCGAGGAGGAGATCCCTCTCCTTCCTCTATTAGCGTGCAGAGGTTTCTCTTGTCTCCACCCCCATTTATTTCATCTAGGGCTTTAATGGTGGTAAGTCGTTATTCTTTTTGCCAACTGTGGACCTGTTTACAGATCGATCTTCTAAATTCTACTTAAACCAATTTACAATATGTTAATATGAATCCTTCTATTGTCTATTTTAACAGCTATGTTCGATGTACTCTCACATTTGAGACATACTTCCCCTGACGAAGCCCCGATGGGCGAAACATGTTGGGACCACGTATGATCTCTTTGGTTTAACATCTAATTAACCACCATATCAGCTATGCCCTATTTTTGAAATTTTGTGAAAACGCTTATATATATACATATGTAATTTTATTAAATATTTTGTACTACCTGTCCAATAAATGGATAAATCCCCTTTTTTTAATCTAATGAACTGAGTCTTCCACTGTTGTCTAAATACTAACGCTAGCACCGCTATAGTCCCGTTTATTTCTTTTTCTACATTTTGTCACATCCAAAGAATGTAATAACTTTTCCTCTACCGAGCTAGGTTTGGGGAAAAAAGAAGGAAGAACCACATCTTGGTTCAAATGAAACCTCGATACCACCTTGGGAAGAAAGGCTGGATGAGGACGTAATACTACTCTGTCCTTATGGACAACCAGATATGGCTCCTTACAGGACAAGGCGGCTAATTCCGATACTCTTTTAGCCGAACAAACGGCTACTAAGAAAATCAATTTCCTGGTGAGAAGAACCAAGGAAATGTGTTGCAATGGTTCAAACGGTTGTTTCTGTAGAACCGACAGAACCAGGTTTAAGTCCCAAGGACATATGGGAATACTAACCGGAGGGCTAATACGCATCACTCCTTGTATGAAAGCTTTGACTAGTGAATGCGAAGCCAAGGGCCTTTGAAAAAATATTGACAAGGCCGAAATCTGACCCTTGATAGTACTCAAGGCCAGCTTCCTATCTACAGCCCACTGTAGGAAGTCCAAAATCCTCCCTATCACGTACTTACGTGGATGCCATTTCTTGGCCTCACACCACGTAATGTACGCTTTCCAGATCCTATAATAGATCTGCCTGGATACCGGCTTCCTGGCATTGATCATGGTAGATACCACAGAATTAGAGAGCCCTCTCTTTTTCAGAATGTGGGCTTCAATAGCCAGGCCGTCAAACCTAGGGCTGGTAAGGAAGGGTGGTATATCGGTCCCTGCGACAGCAGGTCCGGACGATGTGGGAGGGTCCAAGGACTCCTCACTGACATTTTTACAATCTCCGCGTACCATGCCCTTCGGGGCCACGCTGGAGCCACCAGAATCACTGGTTTCTTTTCTACCCTGATTCTGCGGAGTAATCGCGGTAACAATTGTGGCGGTGGGAATGCATATATCAGCTTGAACTGATCCCAAGGGAACACTAGGGCATCCGAGCCGCAAGCTAGAGGATCCCTTGTGCGAGACACAAATCTGTCCACCTTTGCGTTGAATCTGGATGCTAGCAGATCTACATCCGGTGTTCCCCACCGCTGGCATATTGCCTGGAAAACCTCGGGGTGAAGAGACCATTCCCCCGGGCATAATTGTTGGCGACTTAAAAAGTCCGCTCTCCAATTTTCCACTCCTGGGATGAAAACCGCGGATATGGCTGGGACATATTTTTCTGCCCACTCCAGGATGCAATTTGCTTCCCTCTGGGCTGCACGACTCCTGGTGCCACCCTGGTGATTGATATATGCCACTGCTGTGGCATTGTCTGATTGAATTCTGACAGGGGACCCTTGGAGTTTGGATGTCCATGCTACTAGGGCATACCGGGCTGCTCGTATCTCTAAGAGATTGATGGGCAGGGCCTTTTCTGCTTCTGACCACTTGCCCTGGAGAGACCATTGCTCCAGTACTGCCCCCCAGCCTATGAGGCTGGCATCTGTAGTGACTACCTTCCAAGAAACCGGACTGAAGGGTTTCCCTTTTTCCAGATTCTGGGGCACCAACCACCAATGGAGGCTCTTGCGAACGGAAGGGGACAGGGACATTGGTAAGTCTAAAGCCTGAACTTTTTTGTTCCAGGCTGACAGTATGGCCCTTTGCAAATTCCTTGAATGGAATTGACCGTAGGGTACCGCTTCGAATGAAGCCACCATTTTTCCCAGCAGCCTCATGCAGAGGCGTATGGATGGTTTTCTTTTTGTACCCACTAAGTGGGTCAAATCTTTTAAAGACGACACCTTCTCTGGAGGTAAGAAAATCTTTCTCTGATTTGAATACAGCCTTAGCCCTAAGTATTCCAGACTTTTGACTGGTCTTAGAGCTGACTTGTCCCGGTTGATAATCCAACCGTGATATTCCAGATACTTGATTGTCTTGTGAATAGCTACTTCCAGCTTTTCCACTGAGTGGTCTATTAGTAGCAGGTCGTCTAGATATGCCATTATCGTTACACCTTGTGTTCTTAGATTGGCCAATAATGGGGCCAGAATTTTTGTGAACACTCGTGGTGCTGTGGCCAGACCGAAAGGTAAGGCTCTGAACTGAAAATGGCGCCCTTCTACTGCAAAGCGTAGAAATTTCTGGTGGGCCGGAAAGATGGGAATATGCAGATAAGCATCCCTTATGTCGATCGAGGCTAACCATTCCTGCCCTTGTAGGGCGGTGGCCACCGATCGGATCGACTCCATCCGAAAAGTCCTGATATTTAGGAACTTGTTTAGCCCTTTTAGATTTAATATGGGCCTCACGTCCCCATTTGGTTTGGGGACTGTGAAAAGGTTCGAGCAAAACCCGAATCCACTTTCTTCCAGGGGAACCTTCATGATTACACCTTGGAGCAATAGTTGTTCTAGTGCCAGAAGGAGAGATCCTCTCTTCTGGGGATCTCTTGGCACGTTTGACCTCATAAATTGGGCAGGAGGAGTGCCTTTTAACTCCAGCTTGTATCCCAGACTTACTGCGGAGAGCACCCATCTGTCTCTGATGGTGTCCCGCCAGGTCCCTGTGAACAACTGAAGCCTTCCCCCCACCCGATTGAGTGGGGGCAACCCTTCATGACTTGGGGGGAGGTTTTGTACCTCTCTTGATCCAGGGCTTCTTGTTACCCTGTGATTGTCCCTGATTTCTGCCCCCTGAATTTGACCGCGGAGGCCGTCGGAACTGCTTCACAGCCGATGTGCCCGGGACTGGAGAAGTAGGCCTCTTAAAAGAAGGACTTCTACTCTTGTTCTTAACCGGTAAGAGTGAACTTTTACCGGCAGAAATTTTCTGGATATATTTGTCCAGATCTTCTCCAAATAAGCGCTCTCCATGAAATGGGAAGCTAACCAGCAGTTTCTTACAGGGAGCTTCAGCAGACCAGTTTTTGAGCCACAGAAGCCTACGCATATGTACTATAGACAGCGTAAAGCGGGAGGCCTGTTGGATTGTATCCTTTATGGCGTCCACCGCAAAACACAAGGCTCTAGGCAGGTCAGCTAGGGCAAGAGCCTGCTGATCTGGTAAGTCCCTTAAGACTTGTTTCAACTGATCTTTCACTGCTTGGCAGACTCCAATCGCTGCTACCGCAGGTTGTGTCACCATGCTTGCTGTAGAGAAAGCAGATTTTAGTAAAGACTCCAATTTTTTATCTATTGGGTCTTTGAACATTGGAACATTATCTACTGGACATGTCAGTGATTTGTTCACAGAAGAGATGGCTGCGTCCACTGTAGGGACCCTCCATTTTTTTATGAACTTATCCTCCATGGGATAGATCACCGGAAATCTCTTGGGGGGAGCAAATATTTTATCAGGGTGCTCCCAATCCTGGTAAATAAGCCCTTCTAATAAAGGGTGGATTGGGAAGGAACAGACAGCCTGGGGAGCTTTTAGCGACCCCAGCGAGGAAACCGTAGTGGATGGTGGTTCCGCCAGTGGCATTTTAAATGCTGATCGGACCATGTTAGTCAGAGACTGAACCCATAATCTTTCAGCCTGAGATGCTGAGAAAGGTTCTTCCACTGTTGATTCCTCCATAACTCAATCAACCTCATCCTGATCCCCTTCAGGTAGGTCGATCCCTGTGTGGGGCTGTTCCTCCACTAACAGGCACTCTGAAGGAGGAGACGGAGATCGGACGCGCTTTCCCTGTGACAGGGAAGCAGCGATCAATGCTGTTAATCTCTCTTCCAATCCTCCCAGAGTTGAGGATAAAAACCTCCTCTGTTATATATACAGGAGCAGGTGGACTGGGGACAGCCGCAGCACCAGGTACTCCTGCGGGGTTTCTACGGCTACTGACCTCTGAATTCTCAGGGGAGATTGGTGCAGTACAAGCATGCCCAATATCCTCAGAGCCCGATGGAGACCCCTTTGGCTTCCTGGAAGATCTATTTCCGGAGCGTCTGGACGACATATCCTTTAAGCACAAAGCTGAGGTATTCCCGTCGTCATACACCAATTTTGCTGGTAATAGTCTAACAAAGTTGCTGCTATATACCAGCTGGTGTCCACTAAAGTGCCTTTCTATGGGGATGCCTGCATCAACCGCCTCTGTGTGCCACTGTTTGTTGCTAGCTCTGTTTGCATCCAGCTGACACTTGTACTGTGTCTTTATACAAGCTGGGATGCCTGCACATGCGCAGAAGCGCCGTGGCGCGCATCGAGCGTCATCCACCCGCCCCGCCCCTTTTTTTTCATAGGAGGCGCGTGCACGCGCCCGCGCGCGCGCCCGTGCGCCGTTGGCGCCGTTTTCGAAACCAAACAGGGACTAGGAGCCAGGGCCCTTTTTGCCGGAGGGCCTGTGCGGTGGATGAGCGCAGCAACAGGGCAGAGGAAGTGGATTCCCACAGAGAAACTTACCAACTGCCTGGATCTTTTGACTTGAGAAAACCAAAGATCCACATGACAAGAAAAATGGACCACAGCGGCCTCTAGTGGTTTAACACAGGTACCGCGGTCCTCCTTTTTTTTTTCTCTTGACTACTATTAAAATTTTACATTTTCAGTAGTTACAGGCATACACAGATATTAGCGGGAATACCGTTAGGTAACAGACAGAAAGACAAATTAGGCTTGGGGGTCCCCCAATAGAACCAAGTTCCTGGGGGCCCCCACTTACCTGATCCCCGCCGCAGGACTCTGTTTGGTCCACAGAAGCCCAAACTTCACCTATCACGGCAGGCATTGTAATTAAACCTTCAGGGACCGGGTTCCCAAGGATTCCACTCCCCTGGACCTGTATAGCACCCTGCACAGACAACATCTTGGTCGTGGGTATGACCAGAGCTCTGGATCCCAGGGTCCAGCCCTCCTAAGAGAGGCATTACAGGCAAAACCTTGCTCTTCCGCTGCAAGGCCCGGGTACCGACCGTCTAGCTATGAAGCTTTTTTGGTGGGATCGGGAACAGCTTACTAAGGCCCAAAAGAACCTGTACGCAAGCCCAGTGAAAACACATGTTACTCTTTGGCCAACACCTTAGACACTGGCAAAAAAACTGAGGTGCTCCCGGATGGGAGGGGCTTATATAGGGGAGGGTACTTCCAGTTTGGAAGTGGCCAGTGCCAGCACCTGAAGGTAATCTATATAACCCATTAGTAATGACTAAGTCGCTCTGTGTCCCGTGATGTACGAAAAAGAAAGGTAAGTGAACCAACAATGCACTAGCTTAAAGGAAGCTATTTAGAAAATAAAAAAACAAACCTTTACAACCCCCTTTAAAATGCATGGTTTTCCCTTTTATGAACAAGAAAATAGTGACGTTATGGGGTTGGGCTGGTATAATAATGCTATGGAGCTGATATGAAATGATTTCCAGAATTAACATATATATCATACAATCATTACGTACACACATACACTGCATATAACATTTGAGGAAAATATGCTTATAAAATAAGCCCCGTACACACGATCGGTTTTACCAATGAAAACAGTCCGATGCACAAACCGATCGTGTATGGGCCCCATCGGTCTTTTTCCCATCGGTGATTAAAAATAGAACATGTTTTAAATTTATCCGATGGGGAAAAAAACGATAGCAAATTCCGATCGTCTGTGTGGAACTCCATCGGAGAAAAAACCCACGCATGCTCAGAATTAAGTCGACGCATGCTCAGAAGCATTGAACTTCATTTTTCTCGGCTCTGAGTATTTTACGTCACAGCGTTTGGGACGGTCGGATTTTCGACTGATGGTGTGTAGGCAAGACTGATGGAAGTCAGCTTCATCGGAAATCCGATGGAAAAATCCATTGGATTTTATTCCATCGGAAATCCGATCGTATGTACAGGGCTATAGTTTTACTATTTGGCAATTTAAAAATCTGGTCACCTTACCTTAACCACTTAACGACCGCTCACTGTATATATACGTCGGCAGAATGGCACGGACAGGCACAATCACGTACCTGTACGTGCCTGCCTTCGTATAGTTGGGGGGTCCCATCGGACCCCCCTCCGGTACAGTGAGCAGTGGTTCTCGTTCCGGGAGCGATCCGGGATGAGGGGACGGCCATTCGTTTCCGGCCACCCCCTTGCGATCGCTCCCGGCGAATGAGAATCTTCCTCTGCCTGTGTAATGTAAACCATAGTTGCCAACATTGAAAAAAAAAACATCTGGAACACTTCTTTTGTATTGAGGCGGAGCCTTGCTATAATTAGGGGGCGGGGCATTCGTTTGTAGGCGTGTCATGCTGAAATGGAAAATGCGGCGAAAAATGGGCGTGGTTTACGCACGATAGTGGGTGTGGCTTGAATGGGCGTGGTTCAAAGGGGTGTGGCTACAGTCCGAGGTGAGAGAAAGAGAGAGAAAGAAATAGAAAGAAAGAAGCCAGATCCTACACCACAATAGAAATGTGTAACAAAATTGGCAGATAAGTATACTCCAAAACACCTGTTGGCGCTTCAATCATCCCGACACCATGTTTGTTATGGTGTCAGGATGATTGAAGCGCATTATTTCTATTATTACATTGTAATATAAAATTAAATCATTCAACTCACCATAATGCCGAATCACTGTAAGCCCCAAGTGTGTCACCTGCCACGTCGCCTGCCACCAGATGCCATCAGGTGCCCCCAATGGAGTCCGTCCTTACATCAGCTTTACCCAGCGGAGTCCTTCCTTACATCAGGCGTACCCAGCGGAGTCCCCCCTTACATCAGGTGTCCCCAGCGGAGTCCCCCCTTACATCAGGTGTCCCCAGCGGAGTCCCCCCTTACATCAGGCGTCCCCAGCGGAGTCCCCCCTTACATCAGGCATCCCCAGTGGAGTCCCCCCTTACATCAGGCATCCCCAGTGGAGTCCCCCCTTACATCAGGCGTCCCCAGTGGAGTCCCCCCTTACATCAGGCGTCCCCAGTGGAGTCCCCCCTTACAACAGGCGTCCCCAGCGGAGTCCCCCCTTACAACAGGCGTCCCCAGCGGAGTCCCCCCTTACAACAGGCGTCCCCAGCGGAGTCCCCCCTTACATCAGGCGTCCCCAGCGGAGTCCCCCCTTACATCAGGCGTCCCCAGTGGAGTCCCCCTTACATCAGGTGTCCCCAGTGGAGTCCCCCCTTACGTCAGGCGTCCCCAGCGGAGTCCTTCCTTACAACAGGTGTCCTCAGCGGAGTCCCCCCTTACAACAGGTGTCCCCAGCGGAGTCCCCCCTTACATCAGGCGTCCCCAGCGGAGTCCCCCCTTAACCAGGTGTCTCCTGTCTCGACCGCCATTACTGTTTCCCCTTCCCCGAGGGGGAACAAAATAGAGGCGGAGCCGACCGCGTGGCTGCACAAAAAATTAAGCTGTGGCGCCGCCCACCCCCGCCCCTTTCCATTACAGACAGACCTGCAGCGGGGCGGGGCGGGGCGGGGGGGTGGCCGGCCGGCCAGCCAAAACACGGATGTAGTACAATATAAGATAAAGCTGCTGCGGCGCGCCCACCCACGGGGAGACGCGGGGTATGGGCGGCGCCGCAGCAGCTTTATTTTCTATTGTACTACATCCTGGTTTTGGTCTTCTTTAAAATGGCGGCCGGCGGAGACATTGTCTCCGCCGGCCGTGGACCTCTAGCGGCGTCGGCCCGCGGCGGCCAAAGTCGTGGAAACCGGGAAAAAACGGATTGGCCGGGACATTGGCTGGGACAAAATAAATCCGGGAAAAGGGTTTGAATCCCGGGAATGTCCCGGCCAATCCGTGACTGTTGGCAACTATGGTAAACACAGGCAGAGGAAGTGATGTCATCTCTCCATGCGGCGGTCTTTTCGTCCAGAGCGCCGTGGAGAGAAGACATCAGGTTAGTGCACCAACACTACACTAACACATAGGTACACATAGGCACACATTTAACCCCCCAGATCACCCCCAGATCACCCCCCAGGTCATCCCCTGCACCCCCAGTCACAGTGTCACTGATTGCAGTGATCATTTATTTACTGATCACTGCATTTAGTGTCATTTTTGACAGTAAAAAGTGTCAGGGCAGTTAGGTTTAGGCCCCTTTAGGTCCAGGGTAGCCCCCTAACCCCCCTAATAAAGGTTTAACCCCTTGATCGCCCCCCAGGTAACCCTTTCACCCCCTAACGCCAGCGTCACTAAGCGATCGTATTTCCGATCGCTGTATTTAGTGCTGGTGGTGCCCTAGATAGCCAGTTATTTATTTTTAGGTTCGCCGCAGGTTTTTATAGCGTCAGGTACCCCCATATATTATTTTAACCCCCTGATTGCCCCTAGAGTTAACCCTTTCACCAGTGATCACCGTATAAGTTTTACTGGTGACACTGGTTAGCCAGTTAGTTATTTAGTTATTTAGGTTACCCATCAGGTTTTTATATAGCGTCAGGTACCCCCATATATAACCTAATAAAGGTTTTAACCCCCTGATTGCCCCTAGTTAACCCTTTCACCGGTGATCACCATATAAGTTTTACGGGTGACACTGGTTGGTTAGTTTGCTTTTTATAGCATCAGGGCACCCGCCGTATATAACCCAATAAAGGTTTAACCCCCTGATCGCCCAGCGGCTGATATCAATTAGGTTTTAGCACCAGAGAGGGTCTGCGTCGCCCCAGGCAGCGTCAGGTTAGTGCCAGTAAGGCTAACACCCACGCGCAAAGCATACACCTCCCTTAGTGGTATAGTATCTGAACAGATCAATATCTGATCTGATCAGATCTATACTAGCGTCCCCAGCGGTTTAGGGTTCCCAAAAACGAAGTGTTAGCGGGATCAGCCCAGATACCTGCTAGCCCCTGCGTTTAGCCCCTCCGCCCAGCCCAGCCCAGCCCACCCAAGTGCAGTATCGAACGATCACTGTCACTTACCAAACACAACACACATAACTGCAGCGTTCGCAGAGACAGTCCTGATCCCTGTGATCGCTAAAGCCCTGTACACACGATCGGATAACCTATGGATTTTCGTCCGATGGATTTGACCATCGGAAATCCGATGAAACTGTTTTTCATCAGTCTTGGCCACACACCATCAGTCAAAAAACCGACGGCAAGAAAACGACGCCACGTACAACACGTACGACACGCTATAAAAGGGCCTAACAAATCTAATGGCTCCACCCCTTGGGCTGCTTTTGCTGATTTCGTGTTACCGCGTGTTAGTAAAAGTTTGGTGAGAGCCGATTCGCGCTTTTCAGTCTCCGTGCTTTGCAGATCGTTTCCTGGTGTTCAGTTTGTGCTTGTGGGTTCGTATTTGTTATTCAGTATGTGCAGTCAGGTCGTTACTGCCTTGCAGTGCCTTCTTGGCCGTTCGTTTACTGTTTTTCAGGTCGTTCTTCTCAGGCCTTGCTGTTCCACGGTGTGTTCTGTTTGAGTTCGTTCTGACCAGCCGACCGGTTTAAAACCATGTTTGAAGTGCGTTCTCGAGCTCGTGCTGGCTTTGGACTTGGTGTTGCAGTTAACACTGTAACCCGAGTTCAGTCTGTGAACAGGGTGAGGAGGAGTTCATGGACTAAGAATTGGTTGCTCTAGTGGGACCAATTCTCTCATATGCCTCTGCTGCGGGAAATCCATGAGAATAATCCTGATGATTTCAGGAATTATCTCAGGATGACGGACTCCGTTTTTCACCGTCTGTTGGATTTGCTGTCCCCCTATATCACGAGGCAGGACACTGTGATGCGCCAGGCCATCACTGCCGAGCAGAGGCTTATTGCCACGTTGAGAAACCTGGCGACTGGGAGAAGCTTGCAGGACCTCAAGTTCTCAACAGGCATCTCCCCCCAGGCTCTCGGGATCATTATCCCTGAGACGTGTTCGGCCATCATTCAGGTCCTGCAGAAGGACTATATGAAGGTAATTTTGCACCTTTAACATCACATTATATGTTTTTATTGTTTGACAATGTTCTAAATTTTTAGCCTCCTAACCCAAATTTGCCTGTTTGTAATATCCTGGTAATGTCCCCATTTTCACCATGCATGTTTTTACCTGTAAAGGCCTTTTTTGGGCCCTACATGCCTATTTCCCTTCACTAACCTCTCCAGCATGCTTTCCTGGGCCCAAACCCAGCTAGCCTTCTATTTTCCTTTTAAAATGTTTGGGGTCAGTGCCCTCGTAGTTTGACATCCCTCCCTCCCCCCCCTAAAGATGTAAAAATAGTTTTAGTTCTCAATCAAGATCAGCAGAGTGGTAGAGTCTTTATTTGGATCCCCCACAATCACCTCAAGCCCCCCCCCCCTTAGATTATTTTAGAATGTCCACTCAGCGGGGGTGAGGCATCTGCTAAGTGGGCCTTTGTTTATTGGTAGGAAATACTCCCTTAAATAATAATGTTAGAATGATGTTGGTCAACAATGTTTTTGTGTGTAATCTGCTTGCACTGTAAACATAAACCGTACTAATGTCTTCTTTTTGTTTGACTCCACAGTTCCCTAGCACACCACAGGAATGGCTGACTGTGGCAGATCAATTTGCCCAGCGGTGGGACTTCCCCAACTGCGGAGGGGCAATTGATGGGAAGCACGTCCACATAGTGCCGCCACCCCGTTCGGGGTCATACTATTTTAACTATAAAGGTTTTAATAGCATAGTGTTAATGGCGGTGGTGTCGGCACGGTACGAGTTCCTGTATGTGGACGTGGGGAAGAACGGCTGGATGTCCGATGGCGGAGTATTCGCAGAGACGGAGTTCGCTCACCGTCTGCAGGCTGGGGGTCTTGCACTGCCTCCAGATGCAGAGAACGTGGAAGGGCTACCGTTCGTTTTCATCGCGGATGAAGCTTTTGGACTTGGACCACACCTCATGCGGCCGTTTCCCCAACGCACCCTCACCCCGGAGAGGAGGGTTTTTATTTACCGGCTGGCCAGAGCCCGGAGAGTTGTGGAGAATGCCTTCGGGATAATGGCCAGCCGGTTCCGCCTGTTTCAGACAGCTATACATTTGGCGGAATATAAACTGAACAACATTGTGTACTGCTGCTGCATATTGCACAACTTTCTAAGACAATTCTCTTCTACCTATGTGTCATCAGTTGGGCCTGAGGCCGGTCCATCCGAAATGACCATTCTGACCGACCTCAATACTGCCCGTACTGGCTTGGCCCCCCAAAGTGCCCGTGAAGTACGTCAGAAATACGTAGAGTACTTCACGGGTAGGGGGGCCATCGCAATGCCAGACCACATCTGACCTTTTATACCATTTTGAAAATAAAAAAAAAATTATATTTACTACAAACTTGTGTTGTCATTCTTGTATTTTGGGTTTATGTGTCTCCCAGGTTCTAGTAGTGCCAAGTGTATTTGTCCCTAGTAAATAGCCTCAATTCTCACAGGTAAAAACCTTGTTTTTGCATCTTCAGAACTGCTATTGAGCATAGAAAGAACAAGCCACACCTTTTTTAGACTTCCCGAATGTTTTTATTTTTAGCACCACATTTTTTGGTGGTTTTCGATATTAAGCCTTTTTTTTTTGGCCGGCTTTTTTTGCAGAAACCTGCATGGGTCAAAATCCCAATTTTTGGGGGGGAAAAAGTAAAAAAATAACACAGTGAAAAAGACAAACATGAGATGGGGTAATGTCACCCCTGATCCATCCCAAATGTGAAGAACCACACTTTCTTTTTGGGGCTCAAATGGGTATCTTCAACATGATCCCATGGCTAAGGTAAACATGTGCTATCTGGCCATCATGGGGGATCAATGGACGTGCTTTGGGGGTGAAAACCCTTCCTCTCACCTACTTGAATAGGGAGGAAGAGGTTGCACCCCCAAAACAGGGACATAGATATCCTGTGACGGCAGATAGCACATGTTGAGTCACTGTGTGCATCTTCACATTTGGGCTGGTGGAAATCACATTGCAAATTTGTGACGCATAACAAAACACAAAAACAGGGGGGGGGTTCACACTATTCTCCCCAAAATATCTATAATGTTTTTATATTTTTGCTCAATCACATTCATTCTCTTTCTCATAATGTCCATTTCGCTACTGCATTCCATGATTTCCTGAATGATTATTTTGGCGCTGGCACTCGAGAATGGAGGATTTGGACTTCCTTCTATTTACCTTGAAGTTGTGGTGACAGACACTGACCTGTTGTGCTGATAAGCTCCACCTCTCCTTCCTCCACCTCCCCTTCCTCCACCTCCCCTTCCTCCACCTCCGCTTCCTCCACCTCCGCTTCCTCCACCTCCGCTTCCTCCACCTCCGCTTCCTCCACCTCCGCGTCCTGAACATGCTGATCTTGGTCTGCTTTGTGATCTTCGGGGAGTTTCTGTGGTGTTTGGTTCCTCGTCTCCTGAGCATGGTGTCCTCCCAGTCTCCTCTCCCCTATGGGAATGTCAAAAATAATGTATCCTTTAGCACACAGACATTTTAGGCCTGAAAAAGGATTCATTGTTTTGAAGTGGGGTACAATTGATATTTGGCCCTGAGTTCCAAGATGAACATATGAGATCTTGCGAACTCTACAAAGCAACATGTTATTTTTGAGGACACTCACAAATACACTTGGATAACCACCAAGGTATCCACTGGACCACCTGTGTGTGACACCGTTTATAAATTTGGTCATGTGGCCCAGACTATAGTATCTTGATCCAGAAAAAAAAGCTGAGTACACAACTGCTGGAGTGTCATCTCCTTTACCCAGAATACAGTTTAGCCTTTCATTCACATTCTAGTTTTACTTACAACACATCATCTAGCCAACAATGTGTAGATAAACATTGTTTAAGTAAAATGAGGCATGCCCACATGTAGTTTACGTGGATATGTGCCAAACATGTTTGGGGGAAGAGCAGCAAGTTTTTTTTTACCACACATTTACCAAATAAGTGGACTCTCAACTTAACATAAAAGTTGACATTTTAAAATGTGAAACCAGTCAAGCCAAGCACATAGTGCAAAACATGGAAGAATACATATTACAATGTGAAAGAACACAGTAAAAAAAAACTTACTTTTTTCTATGCTTTTTAGAAGCTTCCTATACTGCTCCAGCTCCCTCAGCTTTAGGTCAGACCACCTTTTACGGAGTTGTTCCTTGGATCTCCTGACCCCATATTTTTTATAGAGAGTCTTCGCCACTTTGTCCATAATTTGTGACTTCCGGAGATTAGGGGTGTCGTATGGGCCATGCTTGCCGTCGTAATCCTTCCTCCGCAGAATGTCCACCATCTCCACCATCTCAGCAAAAGACATATTAGTCGCCTTGTATCTTTTTTTACTGGATCGGGACGTTTCCGCCTTCGGGCTTTCCTCGTCGGTAATTTCTACTAAAGAAGCCACCTGTGTCTGCGACATGTCGCCCTCTCACACTGTGCGCCGATCCTTAAGGGGCGGGGAAATGCAGAAAAAGTCCATCATGGGCGGGCGACGAGGGCGGAGTTACACGCATGCGCAGGGTATAAAAAGGGGAAAGAAGTTATTAGGGATGCGTGGAGTAAGGACGACCGGAAGTGAACAAACGAACTCAACTAAGGTAAGAAGGGAACTCGGGCCTGCAGTGGCCTATAATGGTTCATGATTGTAAAGGCCAATATTGTGATAAGTTGAGGAGAATCAAATCTGATCTGTCTTTTTTTTTTTCCTTGTTTTTTTACTTGCTGATCACAAAAGATGCATAAACTACGTGAGCCGGAGGTGATGCTGATTTTTATAGACAAATATAAGGAACAGCGCAACCTGTGGGAACTGAAACACCCAGCGTACCACAAGAGTGATGTACGTCAGGCAACTATTTGCAAATTAGCAGAGGATATGAAGCCATGGATCCCAGATGCAGACTACACTATGATCAATAATAAAATCAACAACCTGCGTAATTCCTATAAAAAAAAATACAAGGAAGTGCGCAAGTCGAAGAGATCAGGAGCAGCAGCCGACGATGTAGTACAGCCCAAGCTGTGGTACTACAAACATCTTCAATTTCTGGATGACCAGATCGAGGCCAGGGAATCTATTTCCAGCCTTCCCTCAACCGTTCCTTCCACCCTTCCCTCCAGCGTTCCTTCCACCCTTCCCTCCACCCCTGCAGAGGCGGAGGAGGAGCCTCCTGAACTTGAAGAGCCAGATCTTCGCATCTTCAGCCAGGTATAGTATTTTAGCACATAATTATTGTCCACTAAGTAATATTGTGATGAAATGGTTGGATTAGCCCAAAATGATAACATCCCCCCCCCAAAAAAAAAATATGCACCAGTCATGATATCCAAATTGTGTGTGATAGATTCCCCAAATAATACAATTTTTATTTTATTTTTATAAACAGGATGAGGCAAGCCAGGAGGAAGAGGCTCGGGAGTGTGGCAGGCAGGAGGAGGCAGGGCCAAGTGGGACTCAGCAGGTCCCCAGGCCTAGTGGCAGTACAGTCTCCCAAGTGGCTCCCCTCCACGTCAGACCGCCAAAACATCGGCGGATGACACAAGTGGAGGAGGAGTCACTAAAGATGATTCGTGAGGCTGCTGCCATCATGAGGGCCCCCCTCAACCCTACGGAGGGTTTCAGTAGTTACCTGGCAGATAAGTTGCTCCAAATGGAGGCGGGACAACGGGCCCTCTGTGAGCACCTTATATACATGGCCGTACACATGGGGGCGAGGGGGCAGCTGACTGAGGCCACCCATCTGTCACATCAGGCCAATCCCTCTCCTCCTTCTCCTCTTCCTCCTGCCACTTCACCACCCACAGTGGCCCAGCCTGCAAGGGTGCGTGGACGGGGCCGTGGAGAGAACGCTGCAGGGAAGCGTGGAAGGAAGGCTACAGGGAAGAGCAGGAGGTGATTCTCTGGCCTCGAGCTGCTCTTCCAGAAGTTGCAGGGTGATGGAGTATCACAGCTTGGGATGATGTATGTCTTTGGCTGCTGCTCCTGATTTCATGCTGTTGTTGATTTTATTATTCATCATAGTCATGTCTGCATTTGGGATCTAATGACTTGATATTTTCTGCTAAATTCAGAATAGTTGCCCTTCATTTTTTGTTTGCTTTTTTTCCTAAATAAATGGAAATTTAATTTCAGCCAACATACATGCCTGATGTGTTTTTTTTTTTGGAGTAGCAATAACATTTCATAAATACAATGTGTAATTAATAACAAGGGACACCAACCTCCATGAGGAAACGATAAAATAAAAAAATGTTGTTGTGAGAAATTGACACACCAAAAAATGCACAACAAATTTAAATACCAAAAAAAAAAGTTTGGTGTAATTTGTGAGGTCGGCCTTTAAGAATTAAACTAATTATTCCTAAGATCACAAGAAAGAAGAAAAACATAAGTTTGTCAGAACTCGTGATAAAGATCTGCAGCAAAAATTAAATTTTAAACACCGTTCTAAAGCAAAAAAAACATGCGCTGCATTAAACGAAGCAATAACTTGCAGAATGACGAATGTGCTCTCTCCATTAGGAACGCTAGTTTTACCAGAACGAACGCTCCCGTCTCCTAATTCAGTCTGAGCATGCGTGGGTTTTTTAACCGATGGACTTGCCCATAGACGATCGGAAATTACCATCGGTTTTTGATCCATCGGAAAATTTTAAACCAAGTTCTATTTTTTAAAACCGATGGAAAAAAGACCGATGGGTACCATACACGATCGGTTGGTCTGATGAAAACCATCCATCGGACGGTTTTCATCAGTCAAACCAATCGTGTGCACGGGGCTTAACAGTTGTTTTTTTTTAAGCGTTTGATACATTTGCTGACAGTCGGGTGCTTTTTTTACCTGTGAAACTTACTAGTGTACCCCTAAATTTAGAGCCCAAAATGGCAAATCGAAGGTACACCAGTAAAGAGGCCTACGAGATTCTGAGCATGACAGATAGTGAAGAGGAGGTCACGCATCTGTCAGATTCAGGCTCAGAATATCTTCCCGTAGAAGACAGTGAAGTCAGCGGCTCCATGTCAGATAGCTCTGACGACGAAGATGAGGTCCCTGCTAAGGTCAGGCGTACCCAATCCCAATCTTCTGAGGTTGTTGAGGAGCAAGAACCGCAGGGCTCTCGTATCATGGAGCAGAGTAGTACTAGCACCGCTATTCCTTCTGGTGAATTGGCAAGCACCAGCGGCCTAGTACAGCCTGGGCGTACATCCAGCACTGCAGTATCACGTGGTGACGTGGCGAGTACCATAAGTGCAGTTCAAGCTGGCGAGGTGGCAAGCACAAGTAGTGTCCCGCTGCCACCAAGAAGAAGACAAAGGCAGGCCCATCGTGCCCATAGTGCCCTTCCTGCAGAATTCGCCTATCCTTATTGGGTCCCCACCACTTCTGCAGAACCCGTACTTTCCCCATTCACTGCCCAACCCGGTATTCAGGTGGAAACATCTGATTTTATGCCAATTGATTTTTATTCGCTGTTTTTCACCGAAGATCTCTATAGATCTATTGTGGACCAGAGTAATTTATATGCTGGTCAATTCATCACCGCTAGTCCCCAGTTGCCTTCCATTGCCAAAGATTGGAAACCAATTACGGTTTCCGAATTTAAGACCTTTCTGGGCCTTTCCCTCAACATGGGCACACATAAATTCCCGTCATTGCATGCTTATTGGTCCACGCACCCAATTGACCACATGCCCGTGTTCTCTGCCTCCATGCCCAGGAAACGATACGAGCAGATCTTGTGGTTCATGCATTTTAAAGACAATAAACTTTGTTGTCCACGTGGAGACCCTGAATACGACCGGCTCTACAAAATTCGGCCCCTCATAAACCACTTCAATTAACGTTTTGCAGCCTTGTTTATTCCCGATCAAGTTGTCTGCGTTGATGAGTCCCTGATTAAATTTTCTGGCCGCTTGTCTTTCAATCAGTACCTTCCCAGCAAGCGTGCCAGATACGGGGTCAAGCTCTATAAGTTCTGTGACAGGGCAATAGGCTATGTATGCAGCTTTATGGTTTATGAGGGAAAAGATAGTCAGGTTGAGCCGGTCATCTGCCCAGATTACATAGGGAGCACTGGCAAGATAGTGTGGAACTTGGTGTCACCCTTATTCAGAAAGGGGTACCACTTGTATGTGGACAATTATTACACGAGCGTGCCACTGTTTAGTCACTTGTTTGATCATCAGATTGGAGCATGTGGCACCGTGCGACCTAATCGCCGGGGCTTTCCCC
The DNA here is from genome assembly GCA_029206835.1 of Rana muscosa. Lineage (NCBI taxonomy): Eukaryota > Metazoa > Chordata > Amphibia > Anura > Ranidae > Rana > Rana muscosa. Next base: position 499,230,094 of record CM055116.1, on the reverse strand, counting down.
AGAGGCTTGTAGATTCCCGTCTTAGGCTGGGAGAGAGAGCCTGCTTGAAGTGTAATAACTTGCTCGCTATGAAGTGGAGGAATAATAAGAATGTTTTCCTTCTTACCTCCCTTCATGCAGACACGACAGTCCAAATTCGTATGGCGACTGGTGATGTGGAGAAACCCCTCTGTGTCCACGAATATAACCAAAATATGGGAGGGGTGGACCTCAACGACCAGTTGTTGGCGCCTTATCTAATTGACCGTAAGGCGAGACGCTGGTACAAAAAAGTGTCTCTATCCTTATTCAGAGCTTCAGACGGGACGTTATCTCTCCTAAAGTTCCAGGATGAGATAGTCACAGAACTCCTGTATCCAGGCGGTTCTGCACCTCACCATCCCCAACCAAATGCAGTAAGCCGGCTGCATTAGAGGCATTATCCGTATGTCCTCGAGAGTACCCCTACCCAACGAGCCCCCCAAAAAAGATGTTGTGTCTGTAGCAAGCGCGGATTTAGGCGTGACACCCGTTATTTTTGTCCACGCTGTCCTGACAATCCTGGTCTTTGCATTGGTAAATGTTTTGAACGCTTCCACTCGAAAGTGACGTTTTAGCGTAGGGTACAGCATTGCACAGAACAGGACACACTTACACAGGGTCTCCCAAGATGCCATCGCATTTTGAGAGACCCGAACCATTACAGTTGTTAAAGTTACAAAAAAAAGTGTAAAAAAGAAAAAAAAAAACGTAAAAACAAAAAACACAAAAAAAAAAAAAAAAAATAGTTGTCGTTTTATTGTTCTCTCTCTCTCTCTATTTTCTCTCTATTTTCTCTCTATTGTTCTGCTCTTTTTTACTGTATTCTATTCTGCAATGTTTTATCATGCTTGCTTTTCAGGTATGTACATTTTTTGTTTTCAGGTGCGCCATTCAGCTGCAGCGCAGAATTATTTATCTTGACAGCAACAGCGTTTGCTCCCACGATACATAAAGCCGTGATTCCAGTGCTGTAGGAGGTGATTTCACCACCACAGTTAAAAAAAAGAGCATATATGCCGAAGCATAGGGGCGGAGGAGCAATTTTGCTCCTAATGCCGCGTACATACGGTCGAAATTCCGACGGAGGCTTACCCCTGGAAAAATCCGACCGTGTGTACGCGGCATAACTTTTTTGCGGGAGGATGCCCCCATGCTTCGGCATATATATATTTTAGGCACAGGTTGCGTTAAAAAAATGTTTTATTTTTTACTAGGTTTTTTTTTGGTATTTGCTTTGCAGGTATGGTATGGAAAGGTCTTACTGTTATACTGTAATGTTACTTTGTTTTAATGTTAACCATCATTTGCTTAGCAGGTACGCCATTCAGTTGCAGCGCGGATCTATTTATCTTGACAGCAGCAGCGTTTGCTCCCATGATACATAAAGCCGTGACTCCAACGCTGTAGGAGGTGATTTCACCACCACAGTTAAAAAAAAGAGCATATATGCCGAAGCATGGGGGCAGCAGGGGTGGAGGTGCGATTTTGCTCCTAATGCCGTGTACATACGGTCGATATTCCGACGGAGGCTTGCCCGTGGAAAAGTCTGACCGTGTGTACGCAGCATAACCTTTTATGCCGCATACATTCGGTCGAAATTCCGAAAGAGCCTTGCCCGTGGAAATGTCCGACCGTGTGTACGCGGCATAACTTTTTGGCGGGAGGATGCCCCCATGCTTCGGCATATATAAATGGTGCATGTATGCCCATCATTAGAAGTGGGTGGATGAAGGGAGGTTTTCTAATGGTGGGCATACCCACCGATCAATCTCTTTTTTTCGTTCAGCCAACAGGCTGCATGAAAAAAAAGATTACAATACATGTCCAACAAGGACCAGCAACGTACTGGTATGTTGCTGGACTTTGAATGGTTATACCAGAATGATGCCTGCGGGTTTAGGTATCATCTTGGTATCATTCTTTTCAGCCAGCGGCCGGCTTTCATGTAAAAGCAATCCTAGTAGATAATTAGCCTCTAGACTGCTTTTACAAGCAGTGGGAGGGAATGCCCCCCCCCGGATATAAACAGCGCCATTGGGAAATTGGGAAAGCATTTTATCACACCGACCTTGGTGTGGTCAGATGCTTTGAGGGCAGAGGAAAGATCTAGGGTCTAACCCCCCAATTTTTTTCAAAAAAAGAGTACCTGTCACTCCTGTCACTACCTATTGCTATCATAGGGGATATTTACATTCCCTGAGATAACAATAAAAATGGTAAAAATAAATAAATATGGAAGGAACAGTTTAAAAATAAAATAAAAAAGCAAAATAAATAATAAAAAAAAAAAAAAAAGCACCCCTGTCCCCCATGCTCTTGCGCAAAGGCGTCGGTCTAGCGTCATATGTAAACAGCAATTGCATCATGCATGTGAGGTATCACCGCGAAGGTCAGATCGAGGGCAGTAATTTTAGCAGTAGACCTCCTCTGTAAATCTAATGTGGTAACCTGTAAAGGCTTTTAAAAATGTATGTATTTTGACGCCGCTGCGCGTTTGTGCGCAATTTTAAAGCATGTCGTGTTTGGTATCCATGTACTCGGCCTAAGATCCTCTTTTTTATTTCATCAAACATTTGGGCAATATAGTGTGTTTTAGTGCATTAAAAAAAAAGTGTGTTTTTTCCCCAAAAAAATGTGTTTGAAAAATCGCTGCGCAAATACTGTGTGGAAAAAAAAAATGCAACACCCACTATTTTAATCTGTAGGGCATTTGCTTTAAAAAAATGTATAATGTTTGGGGGTTCAACGTAATTTTCTTGCAAAAAAAAAAAATGTTTTCATGTAAACAAAAAGTGTCAGAAAGGGCTTTGTCTTCAAGTGGTTTGAAGAATGGATGATGTGTGACATAAGCTTCCTAATGTTGTGCATAAAATGCCAGGACAGTTCAAACCCCCCCCAAATGACCCCATTTTGGAAAGTAGACACCCCAAGCTATTAGCTGAGAGGCATGTTGAGCCCATTGAATATTTTTTTTTTGTCCCAAGTGATTGAATAATGACAAAAAAAAATAAAAATGTACAAAAAGTTGTCACTAAATGATATATTGCTCAACCATGCCATGGTTATATGTGGAATTGCACCCCAAAATACATTCTGTTGCTTCTTCTGAGTACGGGGATACCACATGTGTGAGACATTTTGGGAGCCTAGCCGCGTACAGGACCCCGAAAACAAAGCACCGCCTTCAGGATTTCTAAGGGTGTAAATTTGTGATTTCACTCCTCACTGCCTATCACAGTTTCGGAGGCCATGGAATGCCCAGATGGCACAAACCCCCCCAAATTACCCCATTTTGGAAAGTAGACACCCCAAGCTATTTGCTGAGAGGTATGTTGAGTATTTACATCTCGCTTTTTGTCACAAAGTTTTGAAATTGAAAAAAGAAAAAAAAAGAAAAAAAAGTTCTTTCTTCATTTTCAAAAACAAATGAGAGCTGTAAAATACTCACCATGCCTCTCAGCAAATAGCTTGGGGTGTCTACTTTCCAAAATGGGGTCATTTGTGGGGGTTTTGTGCTATCTTGGCATTTTATGGCCTTCAAAACTGTGATAGGTAGTGAGGAGTGAAATCAAAAATTTGCGCCCTTAGAAATCCTGAAGGCGGTGCTTGGATTTCGGGGCCCCGTACGCGGCTAGGCTCTCAAAAAATCCCACACATGTGGTATCTCCGTACTCAGGAGAAGCAGCAAAATGTATTTTGGGGTGCAATTCCACATATAACCATGGCATGTGTGAGCAATATATCATTTAATGACAACTTTTTGTAATTTTTTTTTTCTTTTTGTCATTATTCAATCACTTGGGACAAAAAAAAATATTCAATGGGCTCAACATGCCTCTTAGAAAATAGCTTGGGGTGTCTACTTTCCAAAATTGGGTCATTTGGGGGGTTTTGTGCCATTTTGGCATTTTATGGCCTTCAAAACTGTGATAGGTAGTGATAGGTAGTGAGGAGTGAAATCAAAAATTTATGCCCTTAGAAATCTTGAAGGCGGTGCTTGGATTTTGGGGCCCCATACGAGGCTAGGCTCCAAAAAAGTCCCACACATGTGGTATCCCTGTACTCAGGAGAAGCAGCAGAATGTATTTTGGGGTGTAATTTCACATATGCCCATGGCATGTGTGAGCAATATATCATTTAGTGACAACTTTGTGCAAAAAAAAAAAAAAATATTCCATGGACTCAACATCCCTCTCAGTAAATAGCTTGGGGTGTCTACTTTCCAAAATGGGGTCATTTGGGGGGGTTTTGTGCTATTTTGGCATTTTATGGCCTTCGAAACTGTGATAGGTAGTGAGGAGTGAAATCAAAAATTTGCGCCCTTAGAAATCTTGAAGGAGGTGCTTGGTTTTTGGGGCCCCGTACGCGGCTAGGCTCTCAAAAAGTCCCACACATGTGGTATCCCCGTACTCAGGAGAAGCAGCAAAATGTATTTTGGGGTGCAATTCCACATATAACTATGGCATGTTTGAGCAATATATCATTTAGTGACAACTTTTTGTAAATTTTTTTATTTATTTTTTATTTAGTCATTATTCAATCACTTGGGACAAAAAAAAAATATTTAATGGGCTCAACATGCCTCTCAGCAATTTCCTTGGGGTGTCTAATTTCCAAAATGGGGTCATTTGGGGGGGTTTGTACTGCCCTGCCATTTTAGCACCTCAAGAAATGAGATAGGCAGTCATAAATTAAAAGCTGTGTAAATTCCAGAAAATGTACCCTAGTTTGTAGACGCTATAACTTTTGCGCAAACCAATAAATATACGCTTATTGACATTTTTTTTACTAAAGACATGTGGCTGAATACATTTTGGCCTAAATGTATGACTAAAATTTAGTTTATTTGATTTTTCTTATAACAAAAAGTAGAAAATATCATTTTTTTTCAAAATTTTCAGTCTTTTTCCGTTTATATCGCAAAAAAAAAAAAATAGCAGAGGCAATCAAATACCATTAAAAGAAAGCTCTATTTGTGGGAAGAAAAGTACGCAAATTTTGTTTGGGTACAACATTGCATGTCCGCACGATTTCCAGTTAAAGCAGCGCAGTGCCAAATTCTGAAAACACCTCTGGTCTTTAAGATGCATAATGGTCCGGGGCTTAAGTGGTTAAACTAACCCTTAATGTCAGGTCACCTGTGGCCAGATGACAGATGCACACCGTTGGGGGTCAGGAGTGCACCACAAGGTAGTGAACCCTATGGCTGACTGCTGCTTATGGGACACTGGGTGGTTGTGGAAAGCGGGACCAGTGGAGCACAACAGGGATCCACAGGGAGCTAGAGCCCAAGATTCCCCAGGGTGCAGAGTCTAAGATCCAGCAGGTTTTCACCAGAGCCTCTAGTGGTGAGGATGTTACGCTGCAGCTGGGTCCAGGTCGCGGCCCCCAGAGTCCCCTAGCTCACACTCCGGATAGAGGGGAAGCAGCAGCACAGGATACAAGAATAGTGAGGGGAAAAGCCAAGGTCAGTGGAACAAGCAGACACGGATAAAAGAAGTACAAGCTGAAGGTCAAGGTCACTAGCAGACAGGGATAGTCGGGAACAAGCCAATATCGTAACACACAGACAGACGTAGCACATGGCGAGCAGGAACCCAAACACACAATGCTTAACAAACACGTGGATTGCAGAGCGCAGGTTAATATAGTATTCCCTGATAGGGCCTGGGGTTGAGCATACTGGGAGGAGAGATTATAAAAGCAGCCAGGTGAGAGAGTCTGGCCTCTAAGCTGAACACATGAAGCGGAAGGTAAGATGACAGAAAAACATTACTGCATATCCATGACACTTAACCTAAGTCTAAACGCCAATCTAATCTAAATATCAAGGTATATAATGGCATCACTGACCATAATTACAACAAAAATGTAGATAAACCTAGTAATAAGCATCACACTAATACAATTATGTAAAAAAAACTATATTATATGTAAATTAAAAAAAATTCACTGACTGACAATACGTCAGAGCTGAAATGCCTATACTGAATTGCCTGCCCAGAATGCAACTCATCAGTATTTTTCTGATTACCTGGACAAAGTAAGTCATAAATAAAATGTTGTGATTATTAGCATAACTCCTGAATTTGAGAGCATAAAGTGTCAATAAATTATTCTGCTCAAAATGTGCATAAGGTCAGTTTTGGCTGCATGCTATTTTTATTGTTGCCTAGATACAGGTAGTCGAAGATTAATTACAGAAAAAAAAATGTTTATAAAGTCAGACAATATTCCATGTGGCCATAAATGATTGCATCAATGATGAGTGTAATGCCGCGTAAACACAACCGTTTTTAATGTCATTGAAAAAAATTTCATTTTTCTCAACGTTATTTTTCGTGTTTCCTCTCAAGCCTGCCTTGCCTACACACTATCGTGGAAAAAAATGTTCGAGTAAACCGCGGTGACGTCCAACATGTACGACGGCACTATAAAGGGGAAGTTCCATTCGGATGGCGCCACCCTTCATGTTAGTAAAGTTTGTTGAGCGACGATTCGCGCTTTTCAGCCTCGTGCTTTTCAGTCCGTTACAGCGTGACGAATGTGCCATCTCCATTGCGAACGCTAGTTTTACCAGAACGAGCGCTCCCGTCTCATACTTGATTCTGAGCACGAGCATTTTTTTTTCACGTTGTTAAAGCCCAAACACGGCCGTTTTTCATGACGAGAAAAACGACGATGTAAAAAACGACGTGAAAAATTTGAGCATGTTCCAATTTTTCTCGTCATGATTCTCGCCGTTTTTCTCGTCGGGAAAACTGCTGGAAAGCCCACACGATCATTTTTAATGACCATTTAAAAAAAAATCATTTTTCTCGTCATTAAAAACGGTTGTGTGTACGCGGCATAAGGCCTATCTTGGCTGCTACAACCTTTTTTCTGGTTATTTGGTCACAGGCATCCAAAATAAATTTTTAGAAATTAAATTGTACTGAAGTAGCCTCCTAAACAAATATTATTACATGTTATGCTCTAAAGAGGACCTGGACTGTGGTTGCTGTGCCCAAAAGCAGCAAACATAGGGCAAAAGGCTAGTTACCAGTATTGCCTATAGGCTCTCTTCAGCTGATCTTTTCCCAATTACTGGCTTACCATACCTGGTTCCAAACTGTGGCTCTTTGTGGAGATGGCCATTTTGGTAGAAGATCAGGTCTTTGCTTCCTCATGTCAGTATTACCCCCCCCGATGACTTGTTTAACCGATAACTGGTAGGAAAACATTCAAGAAGTAGCAGAGAAGCCCCCCTCAGACTTTTTCAATCTGGCCTTCGGCCAGACCCTAGTTGCCCCAGATGTGGGAAAATGGAGGGGGACTTACTACATATGTTTTGGAGATGTCCGAAGCTTTTCCGGTACTGGACAGAGGTGGGGAAAATCATTGACAGGGTCTTTGGAACATCCACTGAGATGGAACCGAAACACTGCCTTTTGGAGTTAGTGGGGGAGTCGGGTAAATTGGGAAGTACCCAAGTAGCAGTTATGATATGTTTATTTCAGGCAAGGATCTTAATTGCCCGAAGATGGCAGTCAGCATCACCACCGTCCAGTGAGGAATGGCGAAATAACATGAATCGGGTAATCCTTAAAAAGAAGTCAATATATATTAAGCAAGGTGTGCCAATGAAATATGACATGATCTGAAAACCCTGGTGGGAAGCAAGAGGGATTCGTTTGTAAATCCCATTAAACACAGAAAAACAGTAAAAATATATGTAACGGTCTGGTTCCAGGTTGGAGCATCTTCCTAAGCATGCTGGGGTTTTTTATAGAGGTCTTGATGAGCCCACTTAGTACAGCTGGGCTCATTAACTCTTCCCCTGCAAGACTCCCAGCACTTCCCCCTAGTGGTATAAGTTGGCATAAAGTCTGAATCTTGGACATATATATTTTCCATCCTGGATGCAACCAGGCGATTTTACCTGCCTGCTGTCACATACCTGTAGTGCCCCTCTACTTTGAGGGGTGCTATGTGCCTAAATTTAGGGGTTGGTCTGAGCTAGTAGCCAGGCTCAGACCGCTTTTATTGATAGGTTCTGTTACTTTGTTCCTGCAGGTGTTGTGTTGTGTGCAGTTCCCTGTGGCCTGTAGGTGGCACTGCCATGACAGGTCAGGGTTGAACCACTGGTGACAGTGCTGTGCCTTAGGGTGTCTTTTCTCGGCAGTAGTGCAGTGGGTGTGGTCGACGTCCTGTGCATGCTGGGAGGGGATACATAAGGGGCAGACACCGCCTGGAGTTAGGAGAGTTCCGGGGAGTTCCGAGAGTTCCGGAGTTCGGGTCGCGTGACCTGGCCCTCCAGGCCAGAGGTGCGCGAGTGCATCGGTCCCAGGCACCTTTAGCCTGGGGCTGCAGCTTCGCCATTGGGCCCAGCACCTTTAGCTGGGGCTCATCTCTAAAAGGAGGAATCCCAGGGTGCCCCTGAGAGGGGACCCGCTCTAAGAAGAGGAGGCCCGGGGGAGGACCTTTCTGATGGACCGGTGAGAGTTCACGGAGAAAGAGAGGCCCGGTAAACTTCTGGAGGGATTCCACAATACATCTAAGGCCTTGTAATGTGCAGCAACTTGCACCTGTTCTTGAATTACAAGCGCTGAGAAGTTCGGGGCTCAGAGATTCTGTGGCAGAGAATCTCCCGATCGTATCTCCAAGGAAAACTTACAGTAGGTGCCGCCGATATTGTGTCAATCTCGCCGCTTCTAGCGGCGAGATTGACACCCTATGAGCTCCGTCGCAAAAGCCAGCGCCGAGCTGTCTCGTCATCAGGAAAGGAAAGATAAAAAGCCTTTATTTCAAAAGTCCAGGAATCCAAAGCATACACTGCACATCACGACACACTGATCAAAAATTAGCTGACATGTTTCACATCAATTGATGCTTACTCCAGCTCTTTTGCTAGTGGAGGGGTCGGTCTTCCCGTCGTCGCCGTTGGTGTCTTCTTCCCTCTTCTCCTCGTCGATGTTGACTCGTCGCTTCCTCTCGCTGTAATGCTAAATCTTCGGTCCTCAGAGATTTATATAGGCTTCTCATGATGTCACAGTCACATGTTCCCATGACGTCACAGTCACATGCTCCGGGGCCACCCAGAGCATGTGACTGTGACGTCATGAGAAGCCTATATAAAAGAACCGGAGAGAAGAAGAGGGAAGAAGGCGACAGAGAAGACCGGGCCCCGCTAGCAAAAGAGCTGGAAGAAGATAGCGGTGGCCCGGCAGAAGAAAGAACCGGAGAGCGCGGCGACGACACCGGAGACCCCCGAAGTCGGAAGAAGACCCCCGGAGCTGTGCAATAAATTACTTTAAAAAGCTGTGTGTGTTTTTTTTAATGCCATTTTTTTCCACCAGGTGAATGGGTAGGGGTACGATGTACCCCATACTCATTCACATAGGGTGGGGGGGCCGGGATCTGGGGGCCCCCTTATTAAAGGGGGCTCCCGGATTCTGATAAGCCCCCCGCCAGCAGACCCTGACAACCAACGGCCAGGGTTGTCTGGAAGAGGCCCTGTCCTCATCAACATGGGGGCAGGGTGCTTTGGGGTGGGGGGGCCACAGGTCGCCCCCCTGTCCCAGAGCACCAAACCCCCCTTGTTGAGGGCATGCGGCCTGGTACGGTTCAGGAGGGAGGGGGGCCCGCTCTCTCGTCCCCCCCCCTCTTCCCCTGCGGCCTGCCAGGTTGCATGCTCGGATAAGGGTCTGGTTTGGACTTTGAGGGGAACCCCCATGCCGATTTTTTGGCTTAGGGGAGTCCCCTTCAAATCCATACCAGACCCAAGGGCCTGGTATGCTCCTGGAGGGGGAACCCATGCCGGTTTTTTCTTTAAAAATTGGCGTGGAGTTCCCGCTCAGGATTCATACCAAACACAGTGCCTGGTATTGGCGGGAATCCATGTCGGATCCCCGTTCAATACAGTGCCGCGTCTCCTCGCTATTGCAGCGAGTGCGAGATGTGTCGCCACCCTGTCGCCGAGATGTCGGCACCCCTGTCGCCGAGAATCTCCGCGATAGGATCGCGATGAATATACAATGTCGGCGGCACCTACTGTAAGTGAAGTAAAGTTCTTGCATCACTCCGGCTGCTGGTACCGTGGGAGGGGACTATCCGGGTGAGCAGAGTCCACTTGGGATTGAGTGGTGATATTAAGTGCCTGAACCTGCCTCCCTGTTCCTTTATTCTTCAACTCCAACTTTCCTATCCAGTTTTCAGCATAAAGAAAATAAACCTTCCTTCATTAAGGTTTAACCTTGTCTGGACATTGGCCTTATTGGTGCACCTACAACAGACTCCCCCCTACACTCTAGGGGTGAGAACCAACTGAGGGAAGGTAACTCGCTGCGGGACCCAACAATTTCTGAACACCGCTCACCCTCTTATTCAAGAAGGAACCTGGGCATTGTGGTACGGTGTGTCCCGCCTTGAGGAGGTAAGGCCAAGGATCCGTGTGCTACATACCCCCCCTCTTGTTTCAACCATGGGGTTGGAACACAAGCAGTCAGGCATGCATGTACCCAAGACAAAACACATTCCCCATTTGAACGCCAGGGCAATGCTTTACTGTAAAGTTGAATTCCTGTAGGGCCAGAAACCACCTATTTATCCTTCTATTGTTTTCTTTATTTTGAGCCATCCACTTTAAAGGAGCGTGATCAATAACCAGGTCAAAGTGTCTACCTAGCAGATAGTACCGAAGGGAATCTAGAGCCCACTTCACCGCTAAACACTCCTTCTCAATCGTGGCGTAGTTTACCTCATGGGACTTCAATTTCCTGCTGAGGTAAATTACCAGGTGTTCTTCCTCATTCCAGACCTGGGACAACACTGCTCCTAAGCCAACATCTGATGCATCAGTTTGTACAACAAAGTCCTTAGAGAAGTCTGGTGAGTACAACACTGGCTGGCTACATAAGGCTTTTTTAAAAGACTGGAACGCTGCTTCAGCCTCTGGGTTCCATTTAACCATGACAGACTCTTTCCCTTTTGTCAGGTTGGTTAGGGGCACAGCCTGAGAAGCAAAGTGGGGAATGAATCGCCGATAATAACCAGTGATTCCCAGAAAGGCTCGTACCTGCTTCTTGCTGTTGGGACGTGGCCAACTCTGTATGGCCTCGACTTTATTAACTTGGGGTTTTATCACTCCCCTCCCAATAGTGTACCCAAGATATTTGGCCTCCTCCTGTCCAATGGTACACTTCTTTGGATTGGCCGTAAACCCAGCTTCCCAGATAGAGTCTAAGGCCTCGTACACACGACCGAGTTTCTCGGCAAGAACCAGCAAGAAACTTGCTGGCAGAGATGTCTTGCCGAGAAACTCGTTCGTGTGTATGGTTTCTCGTCAAGAAAACCGACAAGTAATCTCGACGAGAAAATAGAGAACCTGCTCTCTATTTTCTCGTCGAGATTCTCGTCGGCATGTTTCTCGACGAGAAAAGTGAGTGTGTGTACACTTACCTGTCCTCCGGGAAGCCTGTGCATGTTCGAAATGAATTTGACGCATGCGCGGTAGCTTCCTAGGCATAGGTAGGGTATACCAAGATGGCGGCGACGGCATCGAATTTGACGAGCGCATGCTCGTCGTAGTCGATGATGTCACCGCGTACGCTCCATTCAAAGAACCGCGGGTTCTTTGAATCGAGCGTCTGTACACTCGGCCGGGACAAGTTTCTTGTCCAAGAATCTCGTCGAAAAAAACGACATGTTTTTTTCTACGAGAATCTCGGCCGTGTGTACGGGGCTTCAGACTGCTTGCACTTTTGGCAGATGTGAGACCCAATCTGTGCTATGGATAATCACATCATCCATGTAAGCTGCAGCATACTTCCGATGGGGCCTCAGAATCTTGTCCATTTTCTGCTGGAATGTTGCGGGTGCATTCTGTAACCCAAACGGCATTCTTTTATATTGGAACGCCCTGTCTGGAGTTACAAATGCAGTTTTCTCCTTGGCCGACTCAGCCAGGGGAATTTGCTAATACCCTTTTGTGAGATCGAGAGTTGTCATGTATCGGGCTGTTCCCAGCCGGTCGATCAACTCATCTATACGTGGCATGGGGTAGGTGTCAAATTTTGTAACTTTGTTCAGCTGTCGAAAATCATTACAAAAACCGCCAGCTCCCATCAGGTTTGGGCACTAGTACAATAGGACTGGATCAGTCACTCTGGGACTCCTCTATCACACCCAATTCCAACATCTTCTGAACCTCCCCACGTATTCCCTCCCGTCGGGCCTCTGGTATTCTATAAAGTTTTTGTTTTACCCTTTTTCCTGGTGGGGTGATAATGTCATGCTCTACGCCAGATGTTTGTCCTGGCAGCTCAGAGAAAACCCCTTTGTTGCGAAGCACAAACTCTTTAACCTTCTGTTGTTGGGGTTTTGATAAGGTGACTGCAATTCCAACCTCAGGAACTAAGCAATCAGACTGGGCCGGTGACAAAGTCTCTGCGACTATGGATTCCCTATCCCTCCAGGCTTTCAGCAGATTGACGTGACATATCTGTTCCGGCTTTCGCCTCCCTGGTTGTCTGACCCTGTAGTTGACCTCACTCACTTTTACAATTATTTCATATGGACCTTGCCATTTGGCCAGGAATTTCCTTTCAACTGTAGGGACTAGCACCAATACCCTATCCCCCGGGGAAAAGGTACGGGTCTTGGCCCCATGGTTGTACACTCTCTGTTGTGCTAACTGTGCTTGGGCCAAATGTTACTTTACCTGTGCAATTCTATCTTGCATCAGGGCGACATGCTCAATCACACTTCTGTGGGGGGAACTCTCATTTTCCCCAAGTTTCCTTGGCGATATCCAGCAGCCCTCTTGGGTGTCTCCCATATAGTAATTCGAAGGGTGAGAAACCCGTAGAGGATTGGGGTACCTCCCTAATAGCAAACATCAAATAGGGTATTATACAGTCCCAATTCTTTCCATCTCTATCCACCACCTTCTTTAATATTTGTTTTAGGGTTTTGTTGAATCTTTCAACCAACCCATCTGTTTGGGGGTGATACACAGAGGTACGCAATTGTGTGACTTTGAACAACTTGCATAGTTCTTTCATAACCCGGGACATAAAGGGTGTACCTTGGTCCGCAAGCAGTTCCTTGCAAATACCCACGCGGCTAAAAACAAGAGATAGCTCTTTGGCTATGGTTTTGGCCGAGGTATTTCGAAGAGGAATCGCTTCCAGATAACGGGTGGCATAGTCCAATGTAACCAAAATGTACTGATGCCCCCTAGCGGACTTCATTATCGGACCTACCAAATCCATTGTGATCCTCTCAAAGGGGACCTCAATGATTGGAAGAGGTACCAGCGGGTTACGAAAAAGTGGCATAGGTGCTGACTTCTGACACACAGGGCAGGAGGAACAATAATTTTCTATTTCCTTCATGACCCCAGCCCAATAGAATCTCTGCAATACTCTCTCAGGTTTTCTCTGTCCCCAGATGACCTCCAAGAATGTGCCCATGGGCCAACTCTAACACCAACTTCCTGTAAGGTTTGGGCACCACAAGTTGCTCAATGGTTTCTTCTGCCCTTTGAGCGACCCAATACAGTAGGTCCCTTTCCACAATGAAGTACGGGTAAGTACAAGTCTTATCTGGGTTCACTAACTTGCCATCTATTTTCACCACATTTTCCCATGCCTTTATTAGGGTGGGGTCTTTTAACTGTTCTGTGGCAAAATTTTCCCTGTGAACCTCGAGATCAGAAAACTCCACAGACGGCAGGTTTTCGTCTAAGGATGTTGGCTCCTCCCCAGTTTCTCGAGTCTCCCCAGCCAATACCGACAAGGGAAATTCTGGAGAGTCCTCACCACTCTCAGAGGAATTCTGGTCATCACATTCCTGGTCTATAGGGGCACCAGTGGGGGGCTCAGGACAATCCCAGAGTTCCCAGAACTTTGGAAAATCCCTTCCCACAAATGCATCACCCCACCTGATGAGAGAGGTTACTTTTGGAGGTCTCAAAACATACTGTAGTCACAGGATACTCTCGGGTGTCCCTATGCACACAAATAACAGCCACCTTGTTATTCCCTAAGACCTCTGTAGTAACTAATTAACCTTTTCCAATGTCACCAGGCTACCTGAATCCAGCAACACAACCACATTACTACCATTAATACACATTTTGCATAAATGTTTCTCAGTTCCCTGAATGGCAGTGCATGCAACTGTCGCAAACAGTGACTGACATCTGTCCCTTATAAAGTCACATTGCATAGGTTCATCCACAACTGGGCAATAGGGATGAGCCGAACACCCCCCCGGTTCGGTTCGCACCAGAACCTGCGAACGGACCGAAAGTTTGCGCGAACTTTAGAACCCTATTAAATACAAAGGACGCAAACGTTCAAAATCAAAAGTGATAATTATCAAGGCTAATATGCAAGTTATTGTCCTAAAAAGTGTTTGGGGACCCAGATCCTGCCCCAGGGGACATGTATCAATGCAAAAAAAAGTTTTAAAAACTGCAGTTTTTTCGGGAGCAGCGATTTTAATGATGCTTAAAGTGAAAAAAAAAAAAAAAGTGTGAAGTGTGAAGTGGCACATGTTTCCCGTGTTTAGAACTGTCCCAGCACAAAATGACATTTCTAAAGGAAAAAAAGTCATTTAAAACTGCTTGCGGCTTTAATATAATGTCTGGTCCCGGCAATATGGATGAAAATCATTGAGAAAAATGGCATGGGTTCCCCCCCACCCCCCCTCCAGCCCACTACCAGCCCCTTTGGGTGTTGTATGGATATTAAGGGGCACCCCGCACCCAAATTTAAAAAAGGCCCTATATACTCTAAACAGCAGTATACAGGCGGTGCAAACAAGACAGGGACTGTAGGTTTGTTCTTAAGTAGAATCTGTTTGTAATTTGGAACAGGTAAATTTTTTAAGTGTAGCTCCAGCTCAAAAATCTATTTTTAAGCTTTTGAAAAACATAGGGAAGGGTTATCACCCCTGTAACATTTGTTTTGCTGTCTGTGCAGTGTGCACCTGTTCAGAACATTTCACTTCACTTTCCGTCCCAATGACAAATGTTTTTGGAAAATTTGTTTTTTTTTATTGAAACAAGGATTGGTGATAAAGCATCAGTGTAGAGGAGACACTTTTTCCCCATATTAACTCTAAAGGGTTGTACACACGGCCGAGAATCTCATCAGGAAAAAACCCGTAGTTTTTCCTGACGAGATTCTTGAAAAGAATCTTGTCTCGGCCGAGTGTACACACATACCTTTCAAAAGAACCGCCGTTCTTTTGAATGGCACGAACGCGGTGACGTCATCGACTACGACGAGTGTGCGCTCGTCACATTCGATGCCATCGCCGCAATCTTACTACACCCTATCTATGCCTAGGAAGCTACTGCGCATGCGTCAAAGTCATTTCAAGCATGCGTGGGTTTCCACGGCGACAGGTAAGTGTACACACACTCAGGTTTCTCGTCGGGAAACAGGCCGACGAGAAGAAAGAAAGCAGGTCTTCTTTTTTTCTCGTCGAGATTCTGGTCAGTTTTCCTGACGAGAAACCTGAAAGCCTCGTACACACGGCCGGTTTTCTCAGCAAGAAAGCTCTGCAAGCAAGCAGTTTTCTTATCGGTTCTTGCCGAGAAAACCGGACGTGTGTACGAGGCTTTACAGGAGAGAATTTCCCTTCCATGGGGTAGATTTTCTCTCACTTCCTGCTGTCTCCTTCCATTCGCAAGTAGGAGTCGTTTGTAAGTTGGATGTTTGAAAGTAGGGGCCTGCCGTATATACTCTGCAGAAATTTGTCCCTTAGGTGTTGGTGTTGCCACAACACTGTAAGCCCTTACAGCAGTGGCGTCACTAGGGTTGGTGTCACCCGGTGCGAAAAAAAATGGTGTCACCCCCCAACAACTATAGTCCCCCCTCAGTACAGACCCCCCTCCACTAACTACAGACCCCACTCCCACAGTATAGATCCCTTCCCTCAGTACAAACCCGCTCCACTAAGTACAGACTCTCCGCCATCAATATAGACCCGCCTCCCTCAGTATGAACCCCCACCTCAGTGCAGACCGCTCCATCAGTACAGACACCCCCACCTCAGTGCAGACCCCCTCAGTTACAGACACCCCCCCCTCAGTTACAGACACCCCTCGTACAGACACCCCCCTCAGTACAGACACCCCCCTCAGTACAGACACCCCCTCGTACAGACTCCCCCTCGTACAGACCACCCCTCAGTTACAGACACCCCCTCAGTTACAGACACACCCTCAGTTAAAGACCCCCCCTCAGTTAAAGACCCCCCCTCAGTTACAGACACCCCCCTCAGTTACAGACACCCCCCTCAGTACATACACCCCCCTCAGTACAGACACCCCCTCAGTACAGACACCCCCACCTCAGTACAGACCGCTCCATCAGTACAGACACCCCCACCTCAGTGCAGACCTCCTCAGTTACAGACACCCTGCTCAGTTACAGACACCCCCCACAGTACCAGACACCCCTCGTACAGACACCCCCTCAGTTACAGACACCCCCCTCAGTACAGACACCCCCCTCAGTACAGACACCCCCTTGGTACCAGACCCCCCTCAGTACAGACACCCCCTCAGTTACAGCCCCCCTGGTGCAAACTCCCCCTAGTGCAGACCCCATCAGTACAGACACCCCCACCTCAGTGCAGACCTCCTCAGTTACAGACACCCTGCTCAGTTACAGACACCCCCCACAGTACCAGACACCCCTCGTACAGACACCCCCTCAGTTACAGACACCCCCCTCAGTACAGACACCCCCCTCAGTACAGACACCCCCTTGGTACCAGACCCCCCTCAGTACAGACACCCCCTCAGTTACAGCGCCCCTGGTGCAAACTCCCCCTAGTGCAGACCCCAGCAGTACAGACACCCCCTCCCCCATCAGTAAAGATGCCCCCCTTACCTTACAGACCTCAGAACAGAGCGGCAGATACACACAGCGGTGTGTCTCTCGAGCGCGGGCTCCTCCTCCTCTGTGGATGTAAACAGAGAGGAGGCAGAGGGGGCGGCGGCTTCCTTCCGCTCCGCTGAGGGATACAGCCGCAGCGTGAGCCTAAGGCACAGGGCAGCGGGCAATGTCAGTGTGGTGCCGCTGCGCTACCCACGGGTGTCACCCCTCTGGTGGGTGTCACCCGGGTGCGGCCCGCCCCCCCGCACCTGGCTAGCAACGCTAGTGCGTGTCGTCACATCATCACAGTGCAGTGTGATGATGTGACAGGCTGAGTCGCTCGCTGGCTCTGTAGGGTAGGGAGGAGGATTGGAATTTAGGAATAGGAAGAATAAGGAGCCGGAGGACACACACCAGGCGCGGCCGCGGCGCTGGAGGTGTTGTTCCAGGCTTCCAGCCCAGCGGGGTGAAATTAATCAATTAATGGGTCAGCTGTAAAAAAAAAAAAAAAAGGGAGGGTGTCACCCCTCTAGCGGGTGTCACCCGGGGGCGGACCGCACCCCCCGCACCCCCCTAGCAACGCCTCTGCCTTACAGTTACTCTTGGTGGGCGCTGGAACGCCCTGCTGTGAACTATTATATCAAGAATTGTAATTACATGCCATTGTTGAACAGTGGTAGGAAAAATTGGGCCTTTGGTGGTGGTGCTGGTGCCACAACACTGTAAGTCCTCAAAGTTACTCTTGGTGGGCGCAGGAATGGGCCCAGATGTGAATTATTAGATCAAGAATTGTAATTACATGCCCCTGTTAAACAGGGGCATAAGAATTGGGCCTTAGGCACTGGTGCCACAACACTGCAACCCCTCACAGATACTGTAGTTGGAGCGCAGCAATGAGCCCTGCTGCAAAGTATTGCATCAAAAATTGTAATTACACGCCCCTGTTAAACAGGGGCTGAAAAATTGGGCCTTAGCCACTGGTGGCGGAGCCCAGAACCAAAAATGTTCTTACAAGCTATCAACATGATCATTGAGGAGGAAGAGGATAGTCACTCAGCATAACAGGATAGTCACTCAGCATCAGCATAGGCAGTCTTGAACGCATCTGACATTTCCCCAAAAATTATTCGGTTACATCAGCATCAGGTGCTTGGTAGCTGGTGATGATCCAAGACTGATTCATTTTTATGAAGGTCAGTCGATCGACAGTTGGTGGACAGGCGCACCCTGTGATCGGTTACAAAGCCTCCAGCAGCACTGAATGTGCATTCCGAAAGAACGCTGGATGCAGGACAGGCCAGTAGCTCAATTGCATACTGTGCAAGCTCTGGCCAGTGATCCATCCTCAAGACCCAGTAACCCAGAGGATTTTCGGTGGGAAAGGTGTCCAAGTCTGATCTTGCCCCTAGGTATTCCTACCTAGGTATTCCAGACGCTGGCGATGGTTGCTGGAACCGATCATACCTTGGGGCTGCGGACTAAAAAATTGTCTAAACGCATTGGTCAGACGGCCACCTTCTCCACCGCTCCTTCTTTGACTGACCGAAAGCCTCAGCAACACATTGTCCAGGACCAGGAATTTGTAACCTCCCAGTCTCTGGGAACGCGTTGCACAGACCTTTCTGCAAGGCCTCTCGAAGATGCTTCATCCTCTGCTCCCTCTGCGATGGCAAGATAAGGTCCGCAACCTTATCCTTGTAACGTGGATCAAGGAGGGTTGCCAGCCAGTAATGATCCCTCTCCTTGATCGCACGAATACGAGGATCCTTCCGCAGGCTTTGCAGGATCAGGGAGGCCATGCAGCGTAGGTTTGCTGAGGCATTTGGTCCGGAGTCCTCTGGGTCACTCAGGACGACATGATCCGCAGCCACCTCCTCCCAGCCACGTTCAAGTCCATGGGTGTCTTGGGACTGTAATTGATCCCTTGAAGACTGCTGCTGATGCCGAGTGCTAGACTCCACCTCCATGCTGACACAATCCTCCTCCTCCTCCTCCTCCTCTTCCTGTGTGATAGCCGGGCCAGCAGAAACACTGTCTGGATAAAGGGGGCCTTGAGAGGTAAGGAAGTCCTCCTCTTCCTGCCTCTGTTCTGCCTCAAGTGCCCTGTCCATTATTCCACGCAGCGTGTGCTCCAACATGTGGACAAGAGGGACAGTGTCACTGATGCCTGCACTGTCACTGCTCACCATCCTCGTGGCCTCCTCAAATGGTGCCAGGACAGTGCATGCATCCCTGATCATGGCCCACTCGCGTGGGGAAAAAAATCCAAGCTCCCCTGACCCTGTCCTGGTGCCATATTGCAACAGATACTCATTGATGGCCCTCTGATGCATGTGCAGCTGCTGCAGCATGGACAACGTTGAGTTCCACCTGGTGGGCATGTCACAGATTAGGCGGTTCTTGGGCAGGTTGGATTCCTTTTGCAGGTCAGCCAGCCGAGCACTGGCATTATATGACCGGCAGAAATGCCCACAGAGTTTCTTGGCCTGCTTTAGGACCTCCTGTAAACCCGGGTACCTGCCCAAGAACCACTGCACAACCAAGTTAAGGACATGAGCCAAACAGGGCACATGGGTCAGTTGTCCCTGTCGGAGGGCGGAGAGGAGGTTGGTGCCATTGCCGCAAACCACCTTTCCTGGCTTAAGCTGGCATGGCGTCAACCACCTCTGAGCCTGCCCCTGCAGAGCTGACAGAATCTCTGCCCCAGTGTGGCTTTTGTCCCCCAAGCACACCAGCTCAAGCACCGCATGGCATCTTTTTGCCTGCGTACTTGCGTAGCCCATTGAACGCCTACGGAGCACCGCTGGTTCCGAGGACAAAGCACAGGTAGAGGCCATGGAGGAAGAAGAGGATGGGGTGGAGGAGAGAGGTGTGTCAGAATCACCAGTAGTAACATTTTGGAGGCATGATGGCGGAACAACCTCCAACACTACTGCACCTTGTCCTGTATCCTTCCCAGCTGCCAGCAGAGTCACCCAATGCGCCGTGAAAGATAGGTGACGTCCCTGTCCATGCCTGCTGGACCATGAGTCAGCAGTAATATGCACCTTACCACTGACCACCCTGTCCAGTGAGGCCAAGACATTGCCTTCCACATGCCGGTAGAGAGCCGGAATTGCCTTCCGTGAGAAAAAGTGATGTTTAGGAACCTGCCACTGAGGAACCGCACATTCCACAAACTCACGGAAGGGGGCAGAGTCTACCAACTGAAAAGGCAGCAGTTGAAGTGCTAGCAATTTAGCCAAGCTAGCATTCAACAGCTGGGCATGTGGATGGTTGGGAGCAAACTAATTTCGGTGGTGCAGCAGCTGGGGCAGGGAAATTTGCCTGGTACAATCTGACGTTGGTGTACCAATAGCAGATTGCCCGCAAGTACTTGGCTGTGACACACCTAATTATACACCTTCATTCCTCTCAGTGCAGGTTTCAGAGAGGACTGAAGGTATAGTGGGGTTGGAGGTCCCAGCTGATGAGGAGCAAGGAGAGGTCCGCTTTGTTCTTTGGTGTGGGTCTTTTAGGTAGCCTTGCCAACGAACTGCATGGCAGGTCGACATATGTCTGATTAAGCACGTGGTGCCCAAGCGGCTGATGTTTTGGCCACGCGAGATATGCCTGAGACATATGTTGCAATGTTGCAATGGTGCGATCTGCTGCACACGTCTGAAAAAAGGCCCACACCAAAGAACTTTTGGAATAGCGCACAGAGACAGCAGCGCCCTGCACATGCGGAGCTCTGCGGTGTGATGCAGTCAGTTTGCTGCCCTTAAGCTGGCCTCTGGAGGGAATCCTGCCTCGTTGGAGATGTGCCTCCTCCTCCTCCTCTCTCCTATCAGGCACCCACGTGGAGTCCGTGACCTCATCATCCCCTCCCTCCTCATCACTGGAGCAAATCTGGCAGTATGCTGCAGCTGGGGGAACATGACTGCCAGATAGCTGTCCTTGTTGGGCACCCCCTCTCTCTGGGCTCACGTTACTACTCCCTCTCTCTGGGCTCACGTTACTGCCTTCCTCTAGCTGGGTTCCATCATCGGAGCCTTCAAAATGCTGGGCATCCTCCTGGAGCATGTACCCAACACTGTGGTCAAACAGTTTGGGGGAATCCTCAGGAGGACATGGTGGGGCTAGGGAAGGAGTGACTGATGCCATTGAGCCGAGGGAAGAGGCCACTTTGGCAGTTGCTTTGCCAGACAAAGTACCCTGAGCCTGGGTGAGAGAGGATGAGGAGGAGGAGGACGGCTTGGTCATCCACTCTACCAAGTCTTGGGCATGTTGCGGCTCAACATGGCCAGCTGCCGTAAAGAAGGACAAGCGTGTACCACGGCCAAATGTTGATGAGGATGCACCGTGTCCACGACCAGCACTGTTGCCTCTAGACACAGAGCCTGCTTGCCCTCTTTTATTGCCTCGTGACTGTCTGCCTCTCCTTGTTTGCCTTCCAGACATACTAATGGCCTGCAGTGAGTTGTAGCTGCAAAAAGGTGGGATGTGTATATATATATATATGTATATATATATATATATATATATATATATATATATATGTACTGATAATGCAGCTATCAGAATCAACTGCCTGCTGTTGTATTAGTATGGGAAAAGCAGCAATTGTCTTCTGTTAGTTTTAGGTGAAAACTGTGAAGAGGCCACAGTACACTAACTGAAAATACTTGCAGCTCTCTGCCTGTGGTTTTATTCTGAGAACACCACTATTAGTCACTAACTGTATTCAGGTAAGCTTTAGGTGAACGCTATGCAAAGCACACAGTACACTAAGTGAAACACTGACTGCAGCTAGCACAATCCCCTGCTTGCCTGTCACAGTATAGAGAATAACAGGAACGGATCTAGCTAAACTGAATACAGTGTATAAATATATATACACACAACACCTAGGATGCATATGTAGCGCACCAACCCCAGACTTTACCTGCTTTTCTTCTGCTTGGCTCCTCCGCAGGAAAGAATGAGGCACACCGCACCACAAGCCCGTACCCTCCTGAATGGGAGGTTGAGCGGTGTTAGTTTCTCGGGCCTGCTTGCAGCCAGTGTTTAAAAACCTCCAGTGCTGACCTCTTTTCTGTGGTAGTCAGAAACAAGCCTTTAGTTCTCCCCAGTAAGCAACTGTCCACACCAACTGAAAGGTCCAACTCTTATTTATTATTTTAGCACAATAAACAGTCTCTTTGAGAGCAGACAGGTTGGGACAAGACACAGGTCAGATAAGGTGGGAGGAGGTCCAGGCACAAACTTGAATTTGGGTTTTCTCCTGTTCCGATTATCACGAACAGGCTTGGCGCACGGTCCCTGCCACAGACCCTGAAGTTGGTCACTGCCACTGACCGGGTGAAAAAGATTATGAAAGCCACTGACCTTGGGTGCGTAGTGTCACTGCCACTGTGACTTAAAGAACACGCACTTCCTTCCGTTAGTAAACTGGCCCTTTACAGGACAAGAACATCCCTCCGGAGAGTTACCAGAGGCCCCATCTGTCACCACGACTCTGCACTGGGTCTTCAGAAAGGGTCACCTCCCTGGCCTCCTCGTCCTGGATACGGGTCCCCTCGCAAGGCAGATCACTGGGAGTCTCGGTCCCCGGCGGATCCCAGCCGAAGGCTGCTGGGCTCCGGGCCTTTCTCCAAAGTACCTCACCCCAGGCTGAAGGTGTCTGAGATGGAACAGCAGCTCCGTCTCTGGGCCTAGGGCACCCAGAGACAACCCGACTAGGCCTCCGGGCCTAGGGCACCCGGAGGCGACACACACGCACCCAGGCCTAAGGTGCCTGAGCGCGGAACCGACCCCTCTGGAAGATGGCCGCCCCCTTTTATATCCTCTCCCGACAGGCACAGCAGGTTCACCGCTCCGCCGTACTGCTGCCAAGAGGGGACAAAAAAAAAGGCACAACCTTGTACTGCGGTTCAACCCGGGCCCATGGCAACAGCGCCACCTATAGGCCCCAGGGAACTACACACCAGTACCATCTCCCAGGGATAGAAATGGTCCATGAAACCTAACAATTAGTGCATCTGAGCCTAGTTACCACTCAGATGCTTCCCCCTAAATTTAACCACCCGCTACACATATATATCCTCTACACACTGTAACTGCAGCTAACTGACTCACCTGCCTACTGTATCTAACTCAATATAAATGACACTATCTCTCTCTCTCTTTAACCAACACCACAACACACTACACAAGGCTGCCACGGAGGCGGCCTTATATAGTGTGGGGCATGTATTAAACCTGAGCCATAATTGGCCAAAGCCACCCTGCTCAGACGACGCTGTGATTGGCCAAGCATGCGGATCATAGTGCATGCTTGGCCAATCATCAGCCAGCAATGCACTGCAGTGCCGCAGTGAATTATGGGCCGTGAGGCGCCACTCGAATTTGGCGCGAACAGCCCATAATGTTCGCAATTCGGTGAACAACCGAACAGGCAATGTTCGAGTCGAACATGGGTTCGACTCGAACTCGAAGCTCATCCCTACTGGGCAATTGGCTGCAA
The DNA here is from genome assembly GCA_029206835.1 of Rana muscosa. NCBI lineage: Eukaryota > Metazoa > Chordata > Amphibia > Anura > Ranidae > Rana > Rana muscosa. Next base: position 499,206,688 of record CM055116.1, on the reverse strand, counting down.
TATGTCCCTCTTGTCAGCAGCGGTAGCAAATAATATTTTTCGCTGCCTCTTGCGGCCTTGACTTCCCAGGCTGCTCTCGCCAGACATTAGGTAGAACTCCCACCCTCTCACTCTCTCCACCCTCACCCCTTGGAGTCATCTTACATGCCACTGGGGATGGTCTGGTCTTAGGGTGGAAAGTCCGTGAGTCCCTGGAAGAGGCGGTCAGGTTCTCCGTAGCCAAGTACCTCTCAACCAGATCCACAAGCTTATCTGCAGTTTTTGAGTCTCCGTGGCTTACCCACTTTTGGATGGCAGTAGGAAGAGCTCAACACGTTCCACAATCTTTGGTGCGGTCAAAGTCTCAGGCTGCAGCCACTTCCTGCTCAGGTGAATAAGATCATACATTTGAGACCTGGGGGGGTTTTCCAAGCCGGAAAGTCCAGTTATGTACACGCTGAGCCCAGACGGCCAGGGTGACACCCAGCTGTGCCAATATTTCTGTTTTTAGCACCACATAGTCTTTTGCTTGGTCAGGCTAAGGTCATAATAAGCTTTCTGCGATTCCCCAGTTAACAGAGGGGCCATCAATCCAGCCCACTGCTCCTTAGGCCACTTTTCCCTTTCAGCAGTCCTTTCAAATGTGGTCAAAACCACCTCTGGATCATCCTCTCCAGTAATTTTTGTCAGTAATCGGCTTACACCATAGGATGCGATATTAGTGGAACCGCTTGCCTTACTGGTCTGCGGACGTTGCTGCATTAATGTCTCCATTTTTTGTTGTAGTCTCTGCTCTTGCTTCTGCAACAGGTCTATGAAGCGGGCCTCAGATTGCTGCTGGGCTTGTTGCTGAGCTTCCAGACTCTGCTGGTGAGCTTGCTGCTGGACTGCGAAGCTCTGTTGCAAAGTTGCATTTGTCTGCTGTTGAGCTGCAAGGCTCTTTTGCAAACCTGCATTTGTCTGCTGCTGATTGGCATTTGCTAGAGCCAGCTGTTTCAGTATCTCCTCCATTCTGGCCTTAAAAAAAGGGGTTAGCTCAGCAGCGGGTGTGTGTGACCCCCTGGATGAGTTCACCACACAAAATTAGGCACAGGAGACAGAGTTTTAGGTGAAAAAAAAACAAAGGTGCGGTTTATTTAAACTACATACAGTGAAAAATATAACAGCAAAACAAAGAAAAAACATCAAAAGAAAACCTTGGTCAGCTTGACCGCTTACTACACTCTTAGATTCCCTATCTAACAGCTAGGTGCAGCCTTGTGCTGCCCCAGCCCCTATCTCTCTGTTTAAGAAGTTTGCCACACAGGCGTTGTCTCACCGCACAGGACAGACAGCACACTCCCCAGTCTATACACACACAGATCTGGTTCCAGGTTGGAGAATCTTTCTAAGCATGCTGGGGGTGTTTATAGAGGTCTTGATGAGCCCACTTAGTACAGCTGGGCTCATTAACTCTTCCCCTGCAAGACTCTCAGCACTTCCCCCTAGTGGTATAAGTCGACATAAAGTCTGAATCTTGGACATATATATTTTCCATCCTGGATGCAACCAGGCGATTTTACCTGCCTGCTGTCACACTACCAATACCAATACCACTACCAATATAAGGTGGTGTAGATGCTGACCATCGATGTAAAGGGGTATAGACACTGATCACCAGTTTTTCCTCCCACTGATCACTGACACAGAACTTTTTTTTTCTCCCACTGACCTCGGATGGCAGACATTTTTCTTCCACCTTACCAGAAATGCTGACCATTTTTCCTTCCTTTGAGCACAGACACTGACCATCCATTCCTCCTGCTGTTCAACAATAAAGGAGAAAAAGACTATAGCAAGGACCCCAACCCCCCAAAGGCCTAATAGTGATCTTCAGAATCAGGGAGAGCTGACATCCTTCTTTTGTAGAGTGGGTTACTAGGCATAGTGGGTGTGATGCAAGATAGAATGATTGGGCTTCAGTCACTTTTTGAATGCGAACAATATAGATTTATTGTCTCTTAACAAGAACTGGGGGAGAGAGGGTTAGGGCCTGAACACCCTTAGGCAGATGCAATAGCAATTGGCAGACTCCGAGACAAAATAGGCAGACCGCTATACAGGTTGAGGGCCTTTAGGCTGGTAGCAGCACTGTATTTGTAGAACTGCTGTCTCCTATGGCAAATTAACTAGGTTAATTTCAACACAGATCTGTTCACATACCAAACTTGATATTCCTATTGTGTAGGACCTGGCCTCCATCTCACAGCCTCCCGCTGTAGCTTCCGGTATTCTTACCAGATCTTCAGATCCCAGCTGCCCAATGGATTCACTGAGCTCTTCCACAGCTAACCCACTGTACACTCCAAGCATCACCTATGCTAACTCACTGGGTCCCTGGATTGGCTTTCAGCTAACCCGCTGAATCCTCTTCAAGTGTCACCCACGCTCATCCGCTGGGTCCCTGACTTGAACGCTGAAGCTTTCCCAACTTGTTCATCGTCCCCGGCTAGTGAACAAGGCTGCTCTGGTACTTCTTCTGACTTCACAAACCTGGCCTCTGATAACAGGTGTAGTTGTCTCTTACTGGCGATGGTGCTACATAACCAAATTTCTTTAGGCCCAGCACAATATCCAACGAAATTTAGCCATACTCAGTCTTTATTGGGGGAGCTCTGTGCACTGCATGCTTTATACTTTCTAGGTGCTGAGGTTAGTATTATGTCTGTACGACTATTATAATTACATCATTGCATACTAAGGGAGTGCACTGCTATTTTTATGAGAAAATCAAGAAAGAGACATTTTTCATTTTTTTAAACTCCGTTCCACCTTCAGTAAAACTGCAGCTTTGTGAATTTAGTCCTTTGCAAAATATACACCATTTGTGTTTTTGCAGCATGATGAATCAATATCAAGATATTCTGTCAATCGGGGGCATGAGGCAGAAAGAAGCATTACCGTTGTATGCAGTACATTTACTCAGAAGTACATATGTTGTAGCCTATCAGGTATTCAGAAAAAAGTTGAGATAGATTAAACTGGGGGCGGCCAACATCCCAATGTATGGATAGAAAGTAGCAGGGTTCCCCCTTACAGAACTTTTAAGGCCCTGGTGATAGTATGACATACAAAATAAAAACAACAGAATCCATCCAGGGGTTGCTCAAGTGCCAAGACCATTCACCATACCAAGGGCTCGACCATAGGAAGCCAGGTTTACTGGAACGCGCCCAGCAGGGCTGATGTCCGGCAGGGAGGTTTTTGGATTGTATACGGTATGGCTGCTGAACAAAGAAACGGGGTGTGTGTATATTCAATACGGATTTGTATATTGAGTTGTGCAGACTTGACTTAAATTATATTGTGTTATCCTAACCTTGTCAAAGATGGATAATAATTACCAATATGTATGTACATGCATACATCGGCCAAAAAACATACAAGCTCCCAGATATGTTGAGTACATGCTGTTAAAAAATGCCTTCATGGTAAATGCATATGTATGTGCATCCATGTGTAGGATCACACATATGTCTATAGTTGAGGCCAGGGCTTTTTTTCTCAAACAATAGGTGCTGGAACTCAACCATGACCCCCAAAACCCCTCCCCCACACACACCCTCCAAATCACATCAAATAGAGCGTGTGGTCAGATTTCACAAACAGTAGAAGGGTCTTAAAGGGGCATTAAATACCAGGATTGCATTACATACAGAGTGCAGAGTTCATGGGGGTTGCACACAGAGTGCAGAGCTGTCAATTGTAAACACAGAAACCAGACTTCTGTGTTTACAAGTGATTGTGGTGAGCAGGCACCAAAGGGTCTGAACCAGGAGGTGGTGGATATATATATATATATATATATATATATATGCACAACCATGCCACCTTTGTGCAAAACAGCTACTAGGGCAGTGTGTATAGATCGCAAGGGGAGGATTCCTTAATGATGGTTTAATGCAACAAAGGGAAAGACAGAGAGACAATATATATACAGATGCAACAATGGCCCATATGTCACCATGTTTGGAGCAAAGAGATCACAGTGCTGACCGTATAGTATAAGCAGTTAATAAAAGATATCCCAAAATTACTCACCAGCAAAAATCGGTAAATGGAACGTCCCCTGGAGGATGATAAATATGCCCACCCTATTAATAGTGTGAGGTAAGTGACAGATAAGGCTCTACAAAGCGCCTTAAATACCCCCCATGTGGTCACATGGAGCCACGCCGATCTGCGGTATGTAACGCCATGCTGTGCTGGAGTGCGTTCCAACCTGATCCCCAGGATCCCCTTAGGGCCACATCCCACGCCATGCACCCGCCGACGAACATATGGGCAGAGCCACAGCAAAACGACCATGTCCCCCCGCGATTGCTATGCAACCAGGTGGAGGAGAGGTCGCCGCCTGATAAAACTCGCCAGAGATGATAAGCACTGCCACCCTCTGCAACCACATGGGTGGCCTGCGTGTGCTGGGTGGGCATCAGAAGGAGCCCACAGCATAGACAGGAGGTGGAACAGAGATAGCACCGGATGGAGAAAACTGAATACAAACATGTATTGAAAAAAAATATTAATAGTTGTACAGTATGTGCAAATATGCAATAAATGCTTGGTGACAGCACCAAAAGAACTACCCACTTGTATGTAAAAAATAACAGAATTACAATTCAAATGGATATACACAGTATATATTAGAATCCAAGCTCATAGCAAAAGAATACGCAAATTGGATGGATTCAGACAGTGCCATGGAATGGGCTAGAAAAGTACTATTTGGAGATAGAGATAGTTGTAAAGAAGGGAGAAGAAGGAGGAAGAGGGGAAAAAAGGGAGGAAAAATGGGAGTAGGGAAAGGGGGGGGGGGGAAGGGGACGTGCATAGTTGGGTAAAGAAGTTTACAGAATAGAGTGGTGGCCAATTCTACTGGGTATGAGATGATGAATTTCTCAGTTGCCCTGCCCACTGCTCAATATAGGGCAGAACTACTACTGCCCCAATATATTATGTAGCATTCCTATAGTTCATTTGGCCCCTCCACTGACCTTGATGAGTGGTAGAACCATTTTTATCTTTCTCTAACCTCAGATATTCAAGGACAGAAAAATGTCTCACTGCCTCAGATTTTCGGTGAGGTTTCTGTATAAGTAGTGTGAGGGGGTTAGCTCGGCAGCGGGTGTGGGTGACCCCCGGGATGGGCTCCCCACACAAAAACAGGCCCAGCAAACGGAGGTTGTGGTTTTCAAAATCAAAAAGGTGCGGTTTATTTTCTATTTACAGTGACAAAACACAGCAAAGCAAAAGAAACATAAACAAAATAAATCCTGGTCAACTTGACCTCTAACTAAACATACAGGTTTCCTAACTAACAACTGGGATCAGCCTAGTGCTGTCCTAGTCCCTAAGTCCCTGGTTTTAAATGTCCAAGCAAATAGCCACACAGGCTTTGTCTCACCGCACAGGGGTTCACTCTCCCTAGACAGTCCACACAGGTCTGGTTCCAGGCATGAGCTAACATCTAATGAAGCTGGGAGTTCTTATAGAGGCCTAAATGAGCTGACAAGCTTCAGCTGGTCTCATCAACTCCCTGTCTGCACGACGCCCAGCACTCTCCCTAGAGGTATGAGTCATCCATGAGCCCACTAGCCTTAGCTGGGCTTATACAACTCTCCACCTAGTTGTATAAGTCGGCGTAAAGCCTGAATCTGGGCGAAATATATCTACCCCCCTGGATGCAACCAGGTGACTTTACCTTCCTGCTGTCACATACCCCCCCTCTTGTTTTAACCTCGGGGTTGGAACACCAGCAATCAGGCATTCATGTACTCGAGACAAAGCATCCACATTCCCCATTTGAACGCCAGGGCGATGCTTTACTGTGAAGTTGAATTCCTGGAGGGCCAGGAACCACCTATTCACTCTTCTATTTGTTTCCTTGTTTTGAGCCATCCACTTTAACGGAGCATGATCCGTAACCAAGTCAAAGTGCCTACCTAGCAGGTAGTACCGAAGGGAATCTAGAGCCCACTTCACCGCTAAACACTCCTTTTCAACGGTGGCGTAATTTACCTCATGGGACTTCAACTTCCTGCTGAGGTAAATGACTGGGTGCTCTTCCCCGTTCCAGACCTGGGACAATACTGCTCCTAACCCCACATCTGACGCATCACTTTGTACGACAAAGTCTTTAGAGAAGTCGGGTGAGTACAACACTGGCTGGCTACATAAGGCTTGTTTCAAGAATTGGAATGCTGCCTCAGCCTCGGGGGTCCATTTAATCATGACCGACCCTTTCCCCTTCGTCAGGTTGGTTAGGGGCACAGCCTTAGAAGCAAAGTGGGGAATGAATCGCCGATAATACCCAGCGATTCCCAGAAAGGCTCGTACCTGCTTCTTGCTGTTGGGACGTGGCCAACTCTGGATGGCCTCGACTTTGTTGAGTTGGGGTTTTATTACTCCCCTCCCAATGGTGTACCCAAGATATTTGGCCTCTTCCTGCCCAATGGTACACTTCTTGGGGTTAGCCGTAAACCCCGCTTCCCGAACAGAGTCCAGGACTGCTTGCACTTTTGGCAGATGTGAGGCCCAATCTGTGCTATGGACAATTACGTCATCCAGGTAAGCCGCAGCATACTTCCGATGGGGCCTCAGCATCTGGTCCATTTTCCGCTGGAATGTGGCCGGCGCATTCTGTAACCCGAACGGCATTCTTTTATATTGGAACGCCCCGTCTGGGGTTACAAATGCGGTTTTCTCTTTGGCCGACTTGGCCAGGGGGATTTGCCAATACCCTTTTGTGAGGTCAAGAGTCGTCATGTATCGGGCTGTTCCCAGCCGGTCGATCAACTCATCTATACGTGGCATGGGGTAGGTGTCAAATTTTGTAACTTTGTTCAACTGACGAAAATCGTTACAAAATCGCCAGCTCCCATCCGGTTTAGGCACCAATACAATGGGACTAGACCAATCACTTTGGGACTCCTCTATCACCCCTAAGTTCAGCATTTTCTGTACTTCCTCCCGTATTGCCTCCCGTCGGGCCTCTGGGATCCGATAGGGTTTTAACTTCACCCTTTCACCGGGCGGGGTAATGATGTCATGCTCTACCCCAGATGTTTGTCCCGGCAGCTCAGAGAATACCTCCTTGTTACGAAGCACAAACTCCTTAACCTCCTGTTGTTGGGGTTGTGACAAGGTGGCTGCTATTCCAACCTCAGGAATCACGCAACCAGTTTGAGCTGGTGACCAAGTGTCTGCGACTAGGGACTCTCTATCCCTCCAGGCTTTCAACAGATTAACGTGATAGATCTGTTCGGGCTTTCGCCTTCCTGGTTGTCTGACCTTGTAATTCACTTCGCTCACTTTTTCCATTATCTCGTAGGGGCCTTGCCATTTGGCAAGGAATTTACTTTCAACCGTAGGGACAAGTACCAGTATCCTATCCCCCGGGGAAAAGGTACGGGTCTTGGCTCCACGGTTGTACACTCTCTGCTGTGCTAACTGCGCTTGGGCCAAATGTTCCTTCACGATGGGCATTACCTGTGCAATTCGGTCTTGCATCAGGGCGACATGCTCAATCACACTCCTGTGGGGAGAACTCTCACTTTCCCAAGTTTCCTTGGCAATATCCAACAGCCCTCTTGGGTGTCTCCCATACAGTAACTCAAAGGGGGAGAATCCCGTAGAGGATTGGGGCACCTCCCTAATAGCAAACATCAGATAAGGAAGTAGACAGTCCCAATCCTTTCCATCTCTATCCACCACTTTCTTCAACATTTGTTTTAGGGTTTTGTTGAATCTTTCAACCAGCCCATCGGTTTGGGGGTGATACACAGATGTACGTAATTGCGTCACTTTGAACAATTTACACAGCTCCTTCATAACCCGGGACATAAAGGGTGTACCTTGGTCCGTAAGCAGTTCTTTACAAATACCCACCCGGCTAAACACAAGAGATAGCTCTTTGGCTATGGTTTTGGCCGAGGTATTTCGGAGAGGGATCGCTTCTGGATAACGGGTGGCATAGTCCATTATAACTAATATGTACTGGTGCCCCCTAGCGGACTTGATTATAGGACCTACCAAATCCATGGCGATCCTCTCAAACGGGACCTCAATGATGGGTAGAGGGACCAGCGGGCTACGGAAATGTGGCATCGGGGCCGACCTCTGACACACAGGGCAGGAGGAACAATAATTTTCTATGTCCTTCATCACCCCCGGCCAATAGAATCTCTGTAATACCCTCTCTCGGGTTTTCTCTGTCCCCAGATGACCTCCAAGAATGTGCCCATGAGCCAACTCCAACACCAACTTCCTGTAAGGTTTGGGCACCACAAGCTGCTCAACGGTTTCTTCTGCCCTTTTTGCCACCCGATACAGTAGGTCCTTCTCTACGCTGAAGTATGGGTAAGTGCAGGTATTATCTGGGTTCACTAACTCGCCATCTATTTTCACTACGTTTTCCCGTGCCTTTATTAGGGCGGGGTCTTTCAACTGTTCTGTGGCAAAGTTTTCCCTGTGAACCTCAAGATCAGAAAACTCCACAGACGGTAGGTTTTCGTCTGAGGAGGTGGGCTCCTCTCCAGTTTCTTGAGTCTCCCCTGCCAATACTGATAAGGGAAATTCCGGAGAGTCCTCACCACTCTCAGGGGAGTTCTGGCTATCACATTCCTGGTACATAGGGGCACCAGTGGGGGGCTCAGGATCATCCCACAGTTCCCAGAACTTCGGAAAATCCCTTCCCACAATGGCGTCATGCGGTAACTGAGATACTAAGCCCACTGGATGAAAGAGGGTACCTTTGGGGGTCTCGAAACACACTGTAGTCACTGGATACTCTCGGGTGTCCCCATGCACACAAATAACAGCTACCTTGCTATTCCCAGAGACCTCTGTTTTAACTAACTCAGCCTTTATCAGGGTCACAAGGCTACCTGAATCCAGCAATACCACAACATTTCTACCATTAACACACATTTTGCATAAATGTTTCTCAGTTCCTCGAATGGCAGTGCATGCGACTGTCGCACACAGCGACTGACGTCTGCCCGTCAGAAAGTCACACTGCATGGGTTCCTCCACAACCGGGCAATTGGCTGCAATATGTCCCGCTTGCCGGCAGCGGTAGCAAACGATCCTTCTTGCCGCCTCTTGAGCCGCTGATTTCCCAGGCTGTTCTCGCCAAACTTGGGGTAGAGCTCCCACCCTCTCACTCTCTCCACCCTCACCCCTTGGAATCCTCTTATCCGCCCCTGGGGATGGTCTGGTCTTAGGGTGGAAAGTCCGAGTGTCTCTGGAAGAGGCCGTCAGGTTCTCTGTAGCCAAGTATTTCTCCACACGATCCACAAGACCATCGGCCGTCTCTGGGTCTCCATGGCTTACCCACTTTTGGATGGCAGTAGGAAGAGCTCTCAAAAACCGATCCATTACAACACGTTCCACAATCTTTGGTGCGGACAAAGTCTCTGGCTGTAGCCACTTTCTGCTCAGGTGAATGAGATCATACATTTGAGACCTGGGGGGTTTTCCAAGCTGGAAAGTCCAGTTATGCACACGCTGAGCCCGGACAGCCAGGGTGACACCCAGCCTTGCCAATATTTCAGCTTTTAGCATCACATAGTCTTTTGCTTGGTTAGGCTCTAGGTCATAGTAAGCTTTCTGCGATTCACCAGTTAACAGAGGAGCCACCAGTCCAGCCCACTGCTCCTCAGGCCACTTTTCTCTTTCAGCGGTCCTTTCAAATGTGGTCAAAAATACCTCTGGATCATCCTCTCCAGTCATTTTTGTCAATAAACGACTGACCCCAAAGGACGCGGTATTAGTGGGACGGCTTTCCTCACTGGTCTGCGGACGTTGCTGCATTACTGCTTCCATCTGTTGTTGTAGTCTCTGCTCTTGCTTCTGCAACAGGTCTATGAAGCGGGCCTCAGATTGCTGCTGGGCTTGTTGCTGAGCCTCCAGACTCTGTTGCAAAGTTGCGTTTGTCTGCTGCTGGGCTGCAAGGCTCTGTTGATGAGCTTGCTGCTGGGCTGCAAGGCTCTGTTGATGAGCTTGCTGCTGGGCTGCAAGGCTCTGTTGATGAGCTGCAAGGCTCTGTTGATGAGCTGCAAGGCTCTTTTGCAAACCTGCATTTGTCTGCTGTTGATTGGCATTTGCTAGAGCCAGCTGTTTCAGTATCTCCTCCATGCTGGCTTAAAAAAAAAACTGCCACTGGTTCTCCACCAACTGTGAGGGGGTTAGCTCGGCAGCGGGTGTGGGTGACCCCCGGGATGGGCTCCCCACACAAAAACAGGCCCAGCAAACGGAGGTTGTGGTTTTCAAAATCAAAAAGGTGCGGTTTATTTTCTATTTACAGTGACAAAACACAGCAAAGCAAAAGAAACATAAACAAAATAAATCCTGGTCAACTTGACCTCTAACTAAACATACAGGTTTCCTAACTAACAACTGGGATCAGCCTAGTGCTGTCCTAGTCCCTAAGTCCCTGGTTTTAAATGTCCAAGCAAATAGCCACACAGGCTTTGTCTCACCGCACAGGGGTTCACTCTCCCTAGACAGTCCACACAGGTCTGGTTCCAGGCATGAGCTAACATCTAATGAAGCTGGGAGTTCTTATAGAGGCCTAAATGAGCTGACAAGCTTCAGCTGGTCTCATCAACTCCCTGTCTGCACGACGCCCAGCACTCTCCCTAGAGGTATGAGTCATCCATGAGCCCACTAGCCTTAGCTGGGCTTATACAACTCTCCACCTAGTTGTATAAGTCGGCGTAAAGCCTGAATCTGGGCGAAATATATCTACCCCCCTGGATGCAACCAGGTGACTTTACCTTCCTGCTGTCACAGTAGACATCCAAAAGCGAATCAATAGAAAAATGATATAAAATAATTATGTTCGTTTTATTGAATTAACAAGCAGATACTGTATGTTCTAATTTACTTAAATGCACACGTATGTGCAAGTACAAATGGTGGTATTTCTTAATCAGGAGAAACATTTTATGAGGTTTAAATCAACTCATCCTCTTGAGAAACTATTGAAAAGGTCATCTAAGAAAAATATAGAAGAAGTTTGCAGACTACAATTATCTCTGCATGCCTCCTTTATCAGAACGTCCTTCTTTGCTAAATAACTGAATAGTTAGGAAATCATAACACTACAGGATAAATTCAGCCGCTGTGGAGATCTATGAACCCATTAAACATTCACAAGGAATTCCATTACAATAGAGACCTTTTCCCTAGTGTTGTAGCACCAGCTCGTGGTGGCTTGGGAAATGTCTGCTGCTTTACAGCAAATGTCAACAGGTACAGCTCAGCCATTATGTTAGGGAACAATTGCAAGGGAAAAAACTGTACAGATCAGTTTCAAATAAAAGGTGTTTCAAAATGCTCTGCACATGTCAAAATGTAAACTAACCTACAAGTCATCAAAAATGCAATTTTGTGTTCTTTAGAACATACCTTATTATTAGACTTGTGCACAACGGAAAAATTTGTTCCGTTTCGGTTCGTTTCTTTCCGGTCCTGTTGATTCGTAATCATTCGTAATTTTGCTAGACGGGATTTTTCGTGTTCGGACTCATTCGTATTTTTGCAAGCGACATTTTTCGTTGAATTTTTTGTTGCTTTATAATTCGTACTTTCGGTAGAGTACGTTGTTTTTCGTTGATTCTGGACACAACTCCTACTTTCGTAACTTTTTTTGGGTTCGTACTTTCGGTAGAGTACGTTGTTTTTCGTTGATTCTGGACACAACTCCTACTTTCGTAACTTTTTTTGGGTTCGTTGATTCGTAATTTTCCGTGTCTCTCTCACAACGACGCTGCCTATTATGCCTAATGTGCTTCGAATGGATTTGTACTTTTCTAAATACATTGCGGTTATTTGTAACGATTCGAAATCTCGTATTTTACTTTCGTTTTTAACATGCGGCTATAGGCTCCGCCCCTGTACACCATTTTGAGAGGGTTCAGCACGGTGAGGGAGAAGCAGAGAGCAGAGCAGAGTGTTATTGTGCTTCGAATGGATTCGAAATCTCGTATTTTACTTTCGTTTTTTACATGCGGCTATAACCTCCGCCCCTGTACACCATTTTGAGAGGGAGTTCAGCACGGTGTGGGAGAAGCAGAGAGCAGAGCAGAGTGAGTGTTATTGTGCTTCGTATGGATTCGTACATTCGTAACTTTTTCATAACGAATTATGCCGAAGACATTCGGGCATTCGCTATTTGCGGTATAATTTATTTCGGATTCGGTCTTATTCGTAATTGCTTTGTTCGGAAATTCGAATGCTTCCGAATGTCCGAAAGTTGCTAAATTCGGACGAATTTCAATTCGTTACGAAACGAATTGCACAAGCCTACTTATTATTCATAATAGTGTTATTAGTAGTAGTTAGAAACAGAAAACACATATGCGAGAGTCCATCAAGGCTGCTCAACCCAAAATGTATGTAGACAAGTGGAAAATTTTTCCCAAAGGTTTTTTTTTGGGCAGCAATGAATTGGAAATAGATAATAAGGTAAAAATCTTTAATTTTGGTGCATAATTCATTCAGATATACAATAGATTTACAATACAAACTCTGGTTGACGATACACACAACAACATGAAACATCGCTTAAGACAGGAATTTGTCCTAAATAAAACATGGTTTGTCAATTGCATTAACAGCATGGTAATTTAATGGTCCACATAAATATTCCGAGTACCCCAATGCATTTCGACCCATTTTGTGTCTAGGTCTTCTTCAGGGGGGATTATGGTCTAAGGGAATATATTAAATAATTCTAGGTTAGGAAATTTACAAAGCATTGTTATAGATTCCAGTTTTGTAATATTTATTGTCTCTATATATATTTGTGAGTATATTTACCATCCAAAGGATGAAGGAAGCGGGGTGCATCGCACAAACCAGAGGGTTTAAAAACGTTTGCGTTCAGTGGTCCCACTGTTTCCACTCGTACCTGCTGCACGCCCTGGGCGAGACCATGTCCCACCAGGCTTGCAAAGGGCCACGCTTTTGGAACGAAAAGGAGGACGGGAGGCAAGGCACCTGCAACTAAATATATAGAAAAATCGCAATAAATAATTGACAGAGATTCCAAGAGTATTCCGTACTGCCTTGAGATCACAGACTGGCTAATGTTGAATCAAATGTTTGGTTAATTATGATTATTCTATTCATATTGTTGCATAGTTTAATTGGTTTAATTTGTAGTTTAATTAATCTTATTATTAATAGAAATAGTTTGATAGAACTAAGAAGTTAGTTTTTGAGATGTGATTGCTTAATTACTAAAAGTATAAAGTGAATGACTGTGGAGTGAGGTGGTGTAGCTCATAATAAGGTGATTGAGGATCTAAAAAATATATTGGGTTTAAAAGAAAAAAACAGATAAGTGAAATAAAGTGTGAGGTGAACGAAAACAAAAATGTGTGACTCAGGGTAACGAGTGTTTAAATAGTAAAGCCATGTCAGTATTAGATTAAATTAAAGATATAATTAAAAATATAACTGTATTAAAGCACATAATAAATTGGTATATATTGTCATGAATAATAAAAAAGTTTTGTACATGTACATGATTGGGATGTTTAAGATTAAGTAACAGCCAGTCTGATGAGCACTTGGACACCTGCTTCACCCGGCAGCCGTTGCATGTCTGGAGGACACTGGGCGGACACTACACTGCATGGTACCGTTTGGGGGGCTACGGCGAGATGATCCGACGCTCCGTGGACTACGATCCCAGATGCGGCCCTAACTAGTGCACAGTGAGTACCACACTGCCCGCACCGGGCTGCATCCCTGGATCACCTATATCTAGGCCTGTATACGGCCAGACCGGCCCTCCATACCTCCAGAAACCGCCAGTGTCACATACCTCCGCACTCCGTACTCGAGGCCGCGGCTTCGGCCTACTCCCGGAAGACGGTGGCCATCTTGCTACACCTAGCAATCCCCTTGCACCCCCCTCCAAGCAGAAACCCCTGTTATCAATTTTACCTGGGTAGGCAGTGAGCAGTGGTGGATGTGTCTGTTAGGCCTCTGCAGAGCACAGACCCCATCCTGTTGGATACCTCAGGCCTCTGCAGATTATAGGCCCCATTCTGCTGGATAGCTTAGGCTTCCATACATCATAGGCCCCAGTTTGCTAGACGGCTCAGGTCTCTATATACCACAGGCCTGGCCTTGCTGGACTGCTTAGACCTCCAGAAGCTACAAACCACACAGCCCCCTTCTCATAAAGTTTAGGGGAAGATCTGTCATATGGGTCCCCCCACAGTTGAACTACGTTACACTGGCACTCAGCAATGACTTTCTATTAGAAAATATACTCTGGGGATATATATTTGGATCACTAACTTGGTACTACTTGCAGATGCATGTTGTCTCTGGATACATTTTTTTTTTTTTTTGAATCATGATATAATACCTGGTAGTAGCTTCTATAAAATCAGTGAAAAAACATATTTGAAAGAGACAAAAAATCAGTAAGATCGTATGTTTGATAAGGACCTGAATAATTTTATGCCCCATACTATGTGGTACATGTGCTGTTAAGCAGATGTGACTGTTTAGTGCTCCACTCAGCATGCAGCTTTGAAGCTCCAATTATGCCAATAAAGACATCCCAAAAAAATCGCTCTACTATTCCCAAAAAACATAGTAAAGAAACAGCGAGTAATCAAGCTATTGCTAGCTCTATACAGCGATTCCTGGTTGCCAGTGGAAACGGCCCTGACGCATGTAGCAGTCAAATTAGATGTACGAGACGCAATGCGTCTCTTGCCTCACTAGCAATTTTTGAAAGTAAAAGCTCGCCCATATCATCTAGTAGCTTAGATCTTATGGAAGATCTTGAATCTCCCACAGGCTCAGACATGGCGTATTTGCTGACTGGCATTAGAAAAGAGTTAGCTGGGATGTTCCAGGGACTTGAAACATCAATAAAAAAGGAAATAGCGGGGGTAAGAACAGATATGGCGCATATTCTCGATAGGGTGGAGGAAACAGAAAAGAGACAAGATACTCATGAAACAGCTATAAGAGAATTACAAAAGACTGTTACACAGATAGCTTGTGCCCACCGTGCCTCTTTATATAAGCTGGAGGATCTCGAGAATAGAAACCGTAGAAACAACCTTAGAATTAGAGGTTTGCCCGAAGCAACTGGCGATAAGGATTTGGAGCCGTCGATTATTGGTATATTTAATTCAGTATTGGGAAATGCACCCACTGAACCACTGCGCCTGGACCGAGTTCATCGGGCCCTTAAGCCACGAAACAGTGCTACTGAACAACCTAGAGATGTAATATGTCGCCTACATTATTTTACAGATAAGAACGCCATAATGGCTAAGATGAGGAGTATCCCCAACATCGATTTTGATGGAGCGACTCTTAATGTTTTCTCAGATTTATCCAAGGAAACCTTGGACCGCCGCAGAGCTCTTAAACCACTCTTGGAACATCTACGCTCTAATGGGATTACCTATAGATGGGGTTTTCCGGCGTGCCTTATTGCTAACAGAAATGGTCGCTTTCATACCCTCCGGTTCCCAGAGGAGCTTCCACAATTTTTAAAGGTCCTTAATCTTCCATTAATAGACCTCCCGAGCTGGCAGGATCCGATTCCTAAATTTTTACATATTCAGGACTCTCAGTGGCAAAAATCCCCTATTAAAAAAGGGCGTCCTTTAGCGCCAAGCACTGAACAACAACGCAGATGAGTAGAGAATGATTATGGATGATTATGTTTATATGCACTCTCTTTTTGATTAAGTATATTTGTAAGCTATCATATTTAATGAAAGCGAGATCTAGCTGTTAAAGGTAAACGCTCTAGTGCTAAGGATTAGTTATGTATTGGAGGAGCAAAAAGTATCTTCTTGTTCGCTATTATACGCATAGCTGAATGCTGGTGGAGCATAATGCTCCTATGTGTTGTTTATACAACACGTTCCCCTTCCCTTTTTTCCTTCTGGGGTCGGGGAGAACGGGCAGACTGCAAGTATTTTCTCTATCCGCTCTCTTAAAAGAGTTTTGGATGGCTGCCCGGTCTCTCCCCCCCCCCCACAGGGACCACCGCAGATATCTGCGTGACAATTTATGGTTTCCCATACGTGTCCGGATGGACGTTTTTGTTGTGTATGTAATTTTGTTGTTTTTCTTTTGTTTTTTCTGTCTCAACATATACCCTTTTTTTTTCCTTTTTTTTTTTCTCCCCTTCCGAGGCTGGCATGCATGGATAGGTAGGCTAAGGGACACGCTCTACTGTGATAATGACCACACTTAAAGTTACCTCTTATAATGTAAGAGGTTTAAATGTAGCGGCTAAACGACATCAGGTCACCTGTGAATTGCGGAAATTGGCTTCTTCTATTGTTTATCTCCAGGAAACACATTTAACCCATACTACACAGGTTAAATTGAACTCAGTATACTTCCCCAAGTGGTATTATAGCCTCTCAGGTACAAATAAGGCTAAAGGTGTGGCCATTGGCTTTAGTAGTAGTGTACCTTTTCGTTATTTAGATATGCAAGCGGATGACCATGGTCGCTTTCTCTTTCTAAAGGGCTTCCTGGGCACTACCCAATGTACCCTAGTAAACATTTATTGCCCGAACCAAAACCAAACCACTTTCTTCTCCCAAATTCTCACCGATTTGTCACACTTTGCCGAGGGAGTAATTATGCTGGCAGGAGACATAAATATGCCTCTAGACCCTATTCTGGACACATCCCATGGGCGCTCTAACATCTCTTTTAAGCGTTTGTCTTTTATTAAAAAGAGACTTATAGACTGGCAATTGATAGACGTATGGCGTATCTTACATCCAAAAGAAAAAGATTTTTCCCATTTTTCGAAGACTCATCAGACCTATTCCCGAATAGATAATATTTTTTTAGATCACTATCACCTCCCACTATTAAAATCTGCGGATATAGGCACAGCGACACTGTCAGATCATGCACCTGTGTCGATGACTATGACCATGCCCACTTTGATCCAGCGCTCCAACAATTGGAAACTTAATGATTCTCTCCTTTCTAATGTAACAGAGGTCTCAACGTTTGCTTCATATATTACAGAGTATTTTAGAGACAACAAACCCTCGGAGACATCCCCTGCTATTGTATGGGAAGCGCATAAGGCAACTATGAGAGGCCGATTTATAGAACTTGGGGCAAGGAAGAAAAGAGAACATGGTCAACAACTAGAGCAGGTTCTTCATCAAATAACCGAACTTGATAAACAACATAAACGTACTTTACACATATCCCATTTAGAAGCTCTTACGTTGAAAAGAGAAGAACTAAAAAATCTGCTTAATCTAGACACAGCTCGGAAATTCCAACGCGATTCGCAAAAACTCTACGAGTGGGGGGATAAACCTAGTAGACAATTAGCAAGATCCCTTAAAGAAAAACAGACTAGATCATTTATCCCTAAAATAAAATTATCTAACGGAAATTTAGTCCATGCGACTCCTCATATTGCTAAAGCTTTCAGGGACTATTATGCAGATCTTTATAAGGTGCGGTGCGACTCCCCGTCTCTGACTGTGAAGGAGAGACGTAGTCTCATGCTTGCATACTTGGAGGAAGCGAACTTGCCTAAACTTTCAAAGGCATCATTAAGAGAACTTGAGTCTGACTTTTCGGTGGAGGAATTTCAGGCAGCTCTGAAATCTACACCAATAGGTAAGGCCCCGGGACCGGATGGGTATACTACCCGATATTATAAAACATTTGGCAACGTCCTTTTGCCCCATCTCACTGCCTATGCCAACTCAATTTCACAGACTTCGGGATTACGCCCGGAATCTCTCACAGCACATATCTCAGTTATTCTTAAAGCAGATAAGGATTCTACTCAATGTAGTAGCTATAGGCCAATTTCCCTATTAAATGTCGATATCAAACT
Organism: Rana muscosa; assembly: GCA_029206835.1. Classification (NCBI taxonomy): domain Eukaryota; kingdom Metazoa; phylum Chordata; class Amphibia; order Anura; family Ranidae; genus Rana; species Rana muscosa. The sequence continues at coordinate 499,188,786 of CM055116.1, read as the reverse complement.
ATATTCAAAGGTAATGGCTAATAGACTACTCCCTCTTATACCTAGTTGGATTTCTATGGATCAAACAGGCTTTATACCACATAGAGAAGCCAAGGATAATTCTCTCCGGGCGATAGCCCTCATACAACATGTTCAAAGGTCGTCCCAGTCCACCCTATTGGTATCTACAGATGCAGAAAAAGCGTTTGATAGGGTGGACTGGGATTACCTAAAAATGACCTTGCGGCATTTTGGGTTGGGATCCAAGATGTTTCATCGCATCGTTTCCCTTTATGCTAACCCCATGGCACAAATTCGCATAAATGGCACTTTGAGTGAGTCATTTCAATTATTTAACGGGACTAGACAGGGGTGCCCCCTCTCCCCTCTCTTATTTGCTCTTACCCTTGAACCCTTCCTGGCAACTATAAGACAAAATACAAATATACACGGGATTCAAGTAGGTAATAAAACCCACAAATATGCGGCATATGCGGACGATATTTTATTTTTTATTCAGCAGCCCCGTATTTCGCTTCCTAACTTAATGACATCTTTTTCTACTTTTCAGACACTTTCTAATTTTAAAATTAATCTTTCTAAGTCCGAAATATTAAACATCAACCTACCTGGTAGGGAGGTGGAAAGTTTAAAACCCCCCTTCCCTTTTAGATGGGTTCAACGAAGCATGAAATATTTAGGAGTGAATCTTACGCCTCATACTCAGTCTTTATTTAAATACAATTACATCCCTTTATTGAATAATATTAGAAAAGATCTACAAAAATGGAAGACGCTGACACACTCATGGCTGGGTAAAATAAGCATAGTTAAAATGAACATCCTGCCTAGAGTCCTTTTCTTTTTTCAAATGATCCCATTGGGTGTACCTATAGGCTTTTTCTCCCTGTTACAGAACATGGTCTCCCGCTTTATTTGGAAGAACAGCCACCCCAGAGTATCCAAGGAAGTGTTGTTTCACTCCAAAGATGATGGGGGACTGGCCCTTCCAAATTTTAAGATGTATTATAATGCTGTTATTCTATCTAGAATTGCTGAGTGGAAATATGCCAATAATTCCAAACTTTGGGTGAGCCTAGAATATGCTCTTAGTAGCACAGATTTAGCAATTGTACCCTGGCTACCACGTATACATAGGCATCTTGCTCCAGGTACCTCTATATTGACTACTTCCACTCTTGATGTATGGGATGCCTTACATAGGAAGATCTCATGGTCATATGCTTCTCCTTTGTTACCACTCTTAGACCACGATTATTTTTTACCTGGCTTATTAGATCCAGGATATAAGACGTGGTCATCAGAAGGACCTCTCTTATTACATCAGGTTCTTGGAACAAATACTATTAAGCCTCTTGGGGAAATTCTTGGCCTTAAGCCGATTAGGTTTCTAGACATATGGAGATATAGTCAGTTGCAGGGCTTTCTTAGAACTTTACCTCAGCCGCTTAAAGGGATACAGGATTTAAACAGTATTGAGGAAATCTTTAATTTAACGGAGCTACCTGAACATAGTATCTCTGTATTTTATAAATCACTCATTAAGATCCAAGGAGACATTTATCCTCCCTTCTTTACTAAGTGGGAGGCAGATCTGGAATCCAACATCCCAGACAGCCAAAAGGATAAGGTACTGCAGCTGACTCATATCTCTTCAATTGCATCAAAGATGGCCGAAACGCGGTGACGTAAAACACTCCGATGAGCCGAGAAAAATGAAGTTTAATGCTTCTGAGCATGCGTCGACTTGATTCTAAGCATGCGTGGGTTTTTTAACCGATGGACTTGCCCATAGACGATCGGAAATTCCCATCGGTTTTTTATCCATCGGAAAATTTTAAAACAAGTTCTATTTTTTACAACCGATGGAAAAAAGACCGATGGGTACCATACACGATCGGTTGGTCTGATGAAAACCATCCATCGGACGGTTTTCATCAGTCAAACCGATCGTGTGTACGGGGCTTTAGAACATTCGACAGACACCATAAGCCTTCAATGGCAGATTCTACCTTAATTAATTCGGATTTTCGGACGAATGCATTTTTTAACGAAAAAATTTATAAAAACGAATTTCGAGAGTAACTAAATAAATTTATTTTTCGGACGAAAACGAAATTCCGAAACAAAATATTTCAGTGTGCACATGTCTAGTATAAATGTGCTAAAAATTACATTACATTTCATCTTCTTACAACTTGGTATTTTGCAGGATAGGCATAATATAAAATTATTTGGAAATAAGAAGCATCCATATTTAAGGCACTAACAAGGTCAAAGTTAATAAAGAATATACAGTAGGGTACATAATCTACTTGTGATGTTTAATATGTACTGTAATATATATACAGTACATTGGGATGTATATAATGTATAACAGTGTATATGCTGTGCATATAATGTAAAGAAAGATTTATGTAATGAGTACCCCATAAATTATCCTTCTAGATGCTAAATAGTATATATCACCTTGCCCCCACGCCCTCTCTTCTCATGTCTCCACTCATTAACATTAGCAGGAATCACTTGCTAAGCTTTATTCGAAATGGAAATTACTAAAAACAACAAAATAATGAACCAAGCATAACTTTAAGGGGCGATCAATATATTAAAGGTTGAAGAGCTAGTGATGTTCAGTAAAACATATAAAGTTAATTGCAAATATAAATATGGTATACATAGTATAGCAAGCTAGAAAGTCCATATGTGGTGAATCCCAACACCAAAATGTGATGCTCAAAAAAAATAAACGTTTGACAAACAATTGAATATTGACATTGATCTTAAGTGTTTTTTAACTGACTGTTGAGAGATTTTTTTATGGGCCATCCATTACATTACCTCAGTGGATGGAGTTAGGTTTTCAATTAAATTTTATTATTATTGGTACGGGGTGTTCTTCTCTCTGGTTTTCCAATTTTTCCTGTTTAACTAGTTTGTATGTACATACAAATATTTTTTTATATATTTTTTATATTATTTTAATTTTTTATGAAATTCATTGCGAGTGTTATCATATTGGCTATTATATATATTTGTTCCGGGCCTTTTATTTATTGGCCACTAGATGCCATTAGGAACGCATCTAATTTATAAACATGCATACTTTTTGGCCACTAGATGGTGCTATTTTGTATTGTTCTTTTATAATATGTTAGGATTTTAGCTATGATGGATTTTCGTATTATTCGATCATTTTGCAATGTTAACCGCTTGCGGACAAGCCGCCGCAGTTATACTGCGGCAGGTTGGCTCCGCTGGGCGAACCGTCGTAGCTGCATCGCGGGGTTGCCGATGCTCGTGACCAGGGGTCGCAATGACTGCCAGCCACGAGCGATCTCCGGGCACGAGAGGCAGAACAGGGACTTGTGTGTGTAAACACACACATCCCTGTTCTGTGAGCTGAGGAAATGCAGATCGTGAGTTCCAAATAGCTAGGAACCACAATCTGTAATTTCCCCTAGTAAGTGCCATCCCCCTTCAGTTAGAACACACATTAGGGAACACAAGTAACTCCTTGATCTCCCCCTAGTGTTAACCCCTTCCCTGTCAGTGAAATTTTTACAGTAATCAGTGCATTTTTATAGCACTGATCGCTGTATAAATGCCAATGGTCCCAAAAATGTGTCAAAAGTGTCCGATGTTTCCGCCATAATGTCGCAGTCCTGATAAAAATCGCAGATCACCGCCATTACTAGTAAAAAAATAAAATAATAATAAAAATGTTATAAATCTATCCCCTATTTTGTAGACGCTATAACTTTTGCGCAAACCAATCAATATACGCTTATTGCGATTTTTTTTACCAAACATACGTAGAAGAATACATATCGGCCTAAACTGAGGAAAATATATATATATATTTTTTTAAATTGGGATGTTTATTATAGCAAAAAGTACAAAATATTGTGGGTTTTTTTCCACAGTTGTCGGTCTTCTTTTATTTATAGCGTTAATAATAAAAACTGCAAAGGTTATCAAATTCCACAAAAAGAAAGCTCTATTTGTGGGGAAAAAAAATTGTTTGGGTAAAGCTTTGCACGACCGCTTAATTGTCATTTTAAACGCCGCAGGGCCGAAATGCAAAAAATGGCCCGGTCATCGGGCAGCCAATTCTTCCGGGGCTCAAGTGGTTAATAATGTTTTATAAATGCTTTTTAGGCTACTAATTGTGATTTAGGGCTGGTTTACGTTGTGTGGCAGGGACAGTGTGTGCAAGTCGGCATCCCCAAGAGGGAGATTTTGCATCATATATTTGTCTTCTCCTCCATTTTGTTTACAAACGATTTTTATTATTGTAAAAGGTCATAGGTTAGTACAAATGTGTAACCAAAACATAGGTATATTCGATATTTCAAACATATACCGTAGATACTCGAGTATAAGCCGAGATTTTCAGCCCTTTTTTTGGGCTGAAAGTCCCCCCCCCTCGGCTTATACTCGAGTCAGCGAAATTGAACATTGTAAATTGTACCCGTATAAACTCGAGTATAAGCCAACCCGAGTATAAGCCGAGGTACCTAATGTTACCACAAAAAACTGGGAAAACGTACTGACTCGAGTATAAGCCGAGGGTCAACAATGCCCATTTGCACGCCTCACTGTGCCCATTGCAACTTCACTAAGCCACTGTTCCCATCCTCACTGTTCCCATCCTCACTGTTCCTCACTGTTCCCATCCTCACTGTTCCTCACTGTTCCCATCCTCACTGTTCCTCACTGTTCCCATCCTCACTGTTTCCCTAAAATTTTAATTGAACATTGTAAATTGTACCTGAAAAAAAAATGAGAGGCTGCGGCGTCCACCGTTTAAATTTTGTGGTCTCTTCCTGGTCCCTTCCGTGATAGGAGGAACTGTGTCTGCTGATAATCGCCTATCACGAATGTTCTCTCATCCTCACCCATCCCAGCACTGAGGATGAGAGAACGTTCGTGATAGGCGGAACTGTGTCTGCTTAGAAAACGCCTATCACGGAAGGGAAGAGGAAGAGACCGCAAGTTTTAAACGATGGACGTCGCAGCCTCTCATTTTTTTTTCAGGTACAATTTACAATGTTCAATTTAAATTTTAGGGGAACAGTGAGGATGGGAACAGTGAGGATGGGAACAGTGAGGAACAGTGAGGATGGGAACAGTGAGGAACAGTGAGGATGGGAACAGTGAGGAACAGTGAGGATGGGAACAGTGAGGATGGGAACAGTGGCTTAGTGAAGTTGCAATGGGCACAGTGAGGCGTGCAAATGGTCATTGTTGACCCTCGGCTTATACTCGAGTCAGTAAGTTTTCCCAGTTTTTTGTGGTAACATTAGGTACCTCGGCTTATACTCGGGTTGGCTTATACTCGAGTTTATACGGTACTTAATATAAGGTGAATGGTACATATAAGAAGAACATAGCAATACAATATAAGATCAATAAAGATACAATTTAGGTATGTATGTTTCCTATCAGGTAATATAATTTTGAAAAACTCAGGTTTATTTTATAATGATAAACATTATTTGGCTTTACAATGTGATATTTAAGGAATTGGTATCTCCCATGGGGACCATTTTTTGGGGAAAATGTGCATGGTGTCGAAGAGTGTATGGTATGTACGTTCTGAGAGTTTAATTTGATCCATTCTATTTAATACCTGGGACCAAGGAACTGTTGGTGAGTGCTAATTAAATGCTATCATCCAGTGGATTGAGTTAAACAGTGTATGTATTAGTCTAATATGCTGTATGGGTACATTTGGTATAGGTGCAAACAATAAACACATCTTAGGGGTTATTTTTTTACCTATAATTTGTTCGATCCTAGCAGCTGCTTGTAACCATATGGGTTTCAAAATAATGCAGTTCCAGAATGGTACACCAATAGAATCCTTTCAATTCACTTAAAAACAAACTAGGAGCGGTGTGACATCACTTCCTGAAGACACCAACACGGCGAAACATATGTCAGAGTAGAGAATCTGCCATTCCAGGTCCTAATCCTACATCCCATTCAGGCTTTGCCCTAAGGAGAGACGCGGACTACACGCCATCCTTCATGGACTAGCCGACTTGCACACGCTAATTCCACCTGGTGCCTGGATCAGCACTGTAACATGTGAGTGGAATCACCATTTGTTGTCATTTTTTACCTAATAAAATTACTACACTATGAAACCTTCCTCTATGTCTCTTGTGGAGTCCTTTTTCCCATCCTAGTTTCATCTCGAGGGGTCAGTGGAGTGGAATTGTGCTGTCAGTGGAATCAATTGGTATTCCAGAAGCGCTGTTTGACCTTCCTGTAAAAAGGGGTCATCATTTTCTGGTGAGTGGCCACCCATCTATTGAGCGCTCGTGGTGAAGAACTAGAAGTTTATTTTTTGAGCATCACATTTTGGTGTTGGGATTCATCACATACGGAATTTCTAGCTTGCTATACTATGTATATTTATATTTGCAATTCATTTTATATGTTTTACTGAACATCACTAGCGCCTCAACCTTTAACCACTTAAGCCCCGGACCATTTTGGCTGGTTAAAGACCAGGCCACTTTTTGCGATTCGGCACTGCGTCGCTTTAACTGTCAATTGCGCGGTCGTGCGACGTGGCTCCCAAACAAAATTGACGTAATTTTTTCCCACAAATAGAGCTTTCTTTTGGTGGTATTTGATCACCTATGCGTTTTTTTTTTTTGCGCTATAAACAAAAATAGAGCGACAATTTTGAAAAAAATGCAATATTTTTTACTTTTTGCTATAATAAATTTCCCCCAAAAATATATAAACAAACATTTTTTTTTCCTCAGTTTAGGCCAATACGTATTCTTCTACATATTTTTGGTAAAAAAAAAATCGCAATCAGCGTTTATTGATTGGTTTGCACAAAAGTTATAGCGTTTACAAATAGGGGATAGTTTTATGGCATTTTTATACATTTTTTTTTTTTAACTAGTAATGGCGGCAATCGGTGATTTTTTTCGTGACTGCGACATTATGGCGGACACATCGGAACACTTTTGACACATTTTTGGGACCATTGTCATTTTCACAACGATCAGTGCTATAAAAATGCACTGGTTACTGTGAAAATGACACTGGCAGTGAAGGGGTTAACCACTAGGTGGCGCTGTAGGGGTTAAGTGTTCCCTGCATTGTGTTTCTAACTGAGGGGAGGTTGGGCTCTGTGTCACATGACACCGATCTCCGCTCCGAGTCCACGGAGCCGAGATCCGTGTCATTGTCACTAGGCAGAGCAGGGAGATGCTTGTTTACACAAGTATCTCCCCGCTCTATAGCTCCGTAAGACGATTGCGGGGATCCCTGCGGTCCGACTCACAGGGATTGCGGCAGGGTCGCGAGCGCGCCACACGGCAGGCATTTAAAGGGCCACGTACAGGTACATGATTATGCCATTCTGCTGACGTATATCTACAGTGCGCGGTACTTAAAGCGTTTGTAAAGTAACCAAATTTTTTTTTTTTTTACTAGTGACCTGCAAGGGAAAGGCATAATGAGCTAGTATGCACCGCATACTAGCTCATTATGAAATACTTACCTTAGAACGAGGCATCGTTGACTCACCTGGTCCACGCAGAAGGAGATGACATGTTGCTTCGGCGTGTCTTCCGGGTATCGCGGCTCCAGCGCTGTGAGTGGCTGGTGCCGCGATGTCTCACTCCCGCGCATGCGCGCGGGAGACTTCGTTCCGGCGAGGTCCGGCATCTGCCGAGCCTTCAGCCGGAGAATCCCCTGTGCGCATGCGCCGCTGCTGTCAGCGGCGCATTGCGAGGGGAATATCTCCTAGAGACAAAAAACACAAAATATCCAAGCTCAACTTACCAATCAATCAGCAACCAAACAAATTCACCTGTCTAACAGTGCGTTTTAAAACAGGGGTTTAGTTGCACGCATTTGCAAATACATGTGTAAGCTGCAGGCCCCGTCAAGGCTCCCTGTGTACTGCAGTCCTAACTCTAAAATTTAAGGTCTCCACAGTGGAAGCACATGTATGCTGATGGATAGATGAAGGGCAGATGACTGGAGGGAGCCCCACCCTCCTTAAAGGGGCAGGAGCACACTAGACACCCAGCACATAGAAGCAAAGGTGCTAGTGCGTTGCCTGACCACAATGACATCAATACAAAAAATACTGTCACTGCCCCCACCTATATATCTCCTAAAGACCGTAAAGGTTTAGGAGATTTTTTTTTACCTACAGGTAAGCCTTAGTATAGGCTTACCTGTAGATAAAAGTTAAAAAATTACCTATACAACCGCTTTAAGTGGTTAATATATTGTTTGTAGATTTTGGTGACCTGTGCACTTTTAAAGGGGCTGCTTATACTATGTTTGTTCACTGATTCCACAGGGCGCCATTCATTGTTTTTCATTCTTATAACTTTAAGGTGATCATAATCCCATCCCCATTTTGTTGGGTGGTGTATCTGTCTGTGTGCCCACTGCATGCCCTCCATGTCTGCAGTGGGGGAAGTTGTGTTGGCGGTTCGGCCTCGGCCATCTTCAGACACTGGTCCTCATTGGTAAACAAGTTTTTGTTCATCATCATGTAATACTATTCATTGTATCACGGCGGGACGGCGTGGGCGGCACGGACTCCTATACACAGTCACACAGCCCTGACTGACACGGCGGCAGGAGAGGAAACATAAGCCGAGGGGGGGATTTTCAGCACAAAAAAAGTGCTTATACTCGAGTATATACAGTAATTCCCCATACACACGATCATTTTTAATGTCATTTTTAAAACTGACGTTTTTCTTGTCATTTTTTTTCTTGTTTCCTCTCAAGCCTGTCTTGCGTACACACCATCATTTTAAAAAATGTTCAAACAAAGCGCAGTGACGTACACCACGTACGACGGCACTATAAAGGGGAAGTTCCGTTCGAATGGCGCCACCCTTCATGTTAGTAAAGTTTGTTGAGAGACGATTCGCTCTTTTCAGTCTAGTGCTTTTCAGTCCGTTACAGCATGACGAATGTGCTATCTCCATTACGAACGCTAGTTTTACCAGAACGAGCGCTCCCGTCTCATACTTGATTCTGAGCATGCGCATTTTTTTCACGTCGTTAAAGCATACACACTATCGTTTTTCACGTTGTTAAAAAAAACGACATGAAAAACGACGTGAAAAAAAAGAGAGCATGTTCGAAATTTTTAATGCCCGTTTTTCACGTCGTTAAAAATGCTCTGGAGCATACACACGATCATTTTTAATGGCCATTTTTTTTAATGGCATTTTTAACGGCATGAAAAATGATCGTGTGTATGGGGCATAAGTGTAAGTTCTAAAAAGGTAAAAAAAAGAAAATAGTGAATAATGAGGTAGAAGTGCATTAGTGGATGAAAAGGCAATAGAAAGCTGAAAAAGGAATTTTATTAAACAAATAAAAACAGAACATTAAAATGTCCGTACAGAAATAGAATTGAAACTGTTTGTAAATGTACCATGTTGTGTTTCTGTGTGTGCTCTGTGTACCAGGTGATCCTGCCAGTCCCCTTTTTGTCCTATTAAATTCGGACCACACAACCACAGAAACTGTGCTAGCTTGCTCAGTTTGTGTAGCTGGGCTTCCTTCTTGGAAAGACAGGATGCCATGTCCACACTGGCTGTAGCCAGTGTAGCCAGCCACTCCCCCTACTGAGTCCTGGTATGTGATTTACATCAGCTCCAAGCAGGAAACCTGCTGTCAATCAACACTGCGGGGACTGGGTGAGAGACATGTAGCCCTGTAGTGAATATAGGTGGCCACACCCCTTTCCAAGTCACTCTGCCCTCAAAATGCCCTCAACATGCCCTCAACATAGGGGGTGTGGGTGCTTTGGTAGGCTGATCAGACGTCACTGTTTTCCGGGGACAGTCCCCGGATTGGGGACGCTCCCCCCAGACCGAATATGTCCCCGGGTTGGCGCCGCAGCAGCCATGGCACTATTTTCGGCTGCTCGGTCTCAGGCGCTTCCGTATTTTTGCTCCGGCCGGCCGCCCGGGAGTCAGGCTCTATTACCTGTTGCCTGCTGTCCCATCAGCACTTCCTGGCTCCTCCCTAACTCTGCAGCCTGTCCAATCAGACATTCCGCCTCAAATTGGTGTCCGCCCAACCCCCCCCCCCCCACACACACACTCTAGCCTCCTGCATGCAATGCATGGATTTTGCTCAGCCTACCTGTGAATACCAGGGGGGGCATAGTTGGTGAGTGAGCCATCCACTCTACGCACAGCTCTCCTCTCCCACCAGACCTCTTTGCTTTGCCTCTTTCCCTTCTAACTTTGTTCTCCCCCCTGTGCTGACTGGGGGGAGATTGTGCTGACTGGGGGGATATGGTGCTGGCTGGGGGGGGGTTGTGCTGACTGGGCGATATGTTGCTGACTGGGGGGGATTGTGCAGACTTGGGGGGGATTGTGCTGACTGGGGGGATATGGTGCTGACTTGGGGGGATTGTGCAGACTGGGGGGATATGGTGCTGACTGGGGGGGATTGTACTGACTGGGGGGGGATTGTGCAGACTGGGCGGGGGGATTTTGAAGACTGGGCAGGGGGGGTTTTGTGCAGACTGGGGGGGTTGTGAAAACTGGGGAGGGGATTGTGCAGACTTGGGGGGGGGGGTAATGTACACAGTGGTATGAGGGGAGGGCTGTAATGTACACAGTGCTCTGGACAGTGGTATGAGGGGAGGCCTGTAATGTACACAGTGCTCTGGATGGTGGTACGAGGGTAGACCTGTAATGTACACAGTGGTATGAGGGGAGGGCTGTAATGTACACATTGCTCTGGACAGTGGTATGAGGGGAGGCCTGTAATGTACACAGTGCTCTGGATGGTGGTATGAGGGTAGACCTGTAATGTACACAGTGGTATGAGGGGAGGGCTGTAATGTACACAGTGCTCTGGATAGTGGTATGAGGGGAGCCCTGTAATGTACACAAATCTCTGGACGGTGGTATGAGGGGAGACCTGTAATGTACATGATGGTCTGAGAGGAGGCCTGTAATGTACACAGTGCTCTGAATGGTGGTATGAGGGGAGATCGGTAATGTACACAGTGCTCTGGACTGCATATATCATTTGAGGAAAATATGCTTATAAAATAATTTACCATTTGCCAATAAAAAAAAAAAAATGCCCCGGATTTAATTTTGAAAATCTGGTCACCTTATGCTTTGGGGCAGGGGGGTCTTATCCGCACAACTGTGACAGGTGATTGTGGGGGTCTGCGGACGGGGGGATTATCGAAATCTGTAAATTCTGATAAGCTCACCCCCCCTGCCCCAAAGCACACACCCTCCCATGTTGAGGGCATGTGGCCTGGTATGGTTAAGGAGGGGGGCGCTCACTTGTCCCCCCCTTTCCTGACTTACCAGGCTGCATGCCCAGAAAAGGGTTTGGTATGAATTTTGGGGGAGACCCTATGCCATTTTTCCTTATTTTGTTTGTTTAACTGGCAATTGTTATTTTATTTAGCTGTCAGCGGGGAAATCCATTGACAGCCGATGACTGACCGGTCCCCCGCTTAACAACCAGCTTATAGTGCACCCTGACTGGGTAAAGCTTTGCCCAATCAGGGCGCAAAATGCACTGTGCAGAACACCCACCGAGCACTCTGCAAATTAGGGTGTTGGACGAACAGGCAGAACAGCCAATGTTCGGTCCGAGCTCATGTTCGGATCAAACCGTTCGCCCAACACTATTTTAAATCTAAAAATGCAATTAAACAAATATATGACAAACTCACAATTTGTGATCAACACATTAAACACAATTAAAGCCAAAATTAACTTTCAGTTTAAATCAGCTAAATACACTTCAGGTGCATGAAAAGAAATTCAGTCTTAAGCCCTGTACACACGACCGATTTTCCCGGCAGGAAAACTGCCATGAGAGCTTTTGGCCGGGAATCCTGGCCATGTGTATGCTCCATCGCAGTTTTCCGAACAGGAAAGCTGCCGGAAAAAAAAAGAGAACCAACTCTCTTTCTTCCCGTCGGGATTCCCGGCGGACTTTTTCCCGTCGTGAAAACCGTTCGTGTGTATGCTTTTCCGAGGGGAAAAAAACGTGCATGCTCGGAAACAATTCGATGGATGCGCATAAGCATAGAACCTAATTTTGTCGGCTCGTCGTAGTCTTTGGCGTCACCGCGTTCTTGGCATTCATAAGTTCAGCGGTCTTTTGTGTGACCGTGTGTATGCAAGGCAAGCTTGGCAGGAATCCCGTCTGGAAAACCGATGTTTTTTTTCCTGCCGGGAAAACCGGTCGTGTGTACAGGGCTTTACAGTTTATTTTCTTTGTAAAGCAGTCGCAACCCTAGCAGAAAAGCCTGGCCAATGCCTGCTGTAGAAAATGACTCTTTCTCTTTGTGTGGAAGCAGTGGTCTCTCCACAGAGGCCCAACATGTTCCCTGGGAGTCAAACCTATACATCTGCAATCAAAAAGGCTCCCTGTTGAGTGGAGGTAGCAACCCCCCTCTTCCACGCATAGAGAATCTGTACTTTTCTGCAGCATGCTGGCAGGGGACATGTTTTTTTGTAAGACTGTAAGATTCTGCACATACAGTGGGTACGGAAAGTATTCATACCCCCTTAAATTTTTCACTCTTTGTTATATTGCAGCCATTTGCTAAAATCATTTAAGTTCATTTTTTTTCCTCTTTAATGTACACACAGCACTAGAGTTGAGCGGACACCTGGATGTTCGGTTTCGACGGGTTCAGCCGAACTTCGGAAAAAAGTTTGAGTTCGGGACCGAACTTGACCCCGAACCCCATTGAAGTCAATAGAGACCCGAACTTCTGAGGACTATTCGCGCTTGTTTCCCGTACTTAGAATTGTCCCTGCACAAAGTGTCATTTCTGAAGGAAAAAAAGGCATTTAAAACTCACTCGCGGCTATAATGAATTGTCGGCTCCCGGCAATACATAGAAAAGTCATTGATAAAAAAAAAGCGTGGGGGTTCCCCCAAATTCAATTACCAGGCCCTTCAGGGTTGGTATGGATATTAAGGGGAACCCTGCCGCAAATTAAAAAAAAAAATGCGTGCGGTTCCCCCAAATATCCATACCAGGCCCTTCAGGTCTGGTATGGATTTTAAGGGGAACCCCACCCCAAATTTAAAAAAAAAATGGCGTGGAGTACCCCCAAAAATCCAGACCAGACCCTTTATCCGAGCACGCAACCTGGCAGGCCGCAGGAAAAGAGGGGGGGACGAGAGAGCGCCCCCCCGAACCGTACCAGGCCACATGCCCTCAACATGGGGAGGATGTCCCCATGTTGATGGGGACAAGGGCCTCATCCCCACAACCTTATCGGAATCTGTAAGACCCCTTTAACAAAGGGGACCCCCAGATCCCGTTCCCCCCCTATGTGAATTGGTAAGGGGTGCATTGTACCCCTACCATTTCAAGAAGAAAGTGTAAAACAAAATGTAAAAAAAACACACAGACACCTTGGAAAAGTCCTTTATTAAAAATAAAAAAATAAAGAATAAAAAAAAACATTCCAGTGATGAAATCCAGTGTCCCGCGGCGATCCCGATGTCCAGCGCTGTCCAAACGAGACGTCATTGGCTGAGCCTGAGCAGACCTGATGGGGAACTTCCTCCGCAGTGTTTTAAATTAATTGACCCGCCCCTTCTAAAGTTCCCCATCAGGTCCGCTCAGCCAATGACGTAGCTGTAAGGCTAAGCGGACCAGATGCGGAACATGAGAAGGGGCGGGTCTATTCATTTATTACACTGTGGAGGAAGTTCCCCATCAGGTCCGCCCCCTCGTATGTCAGACCCTGCCTACGTCATTGGCTGAGCGGACCTGATGGGGAACTGCCTCGCAGTGTAATACATGAATAGACCCGCCCCTTCTCACGTTCCGCATCTGGTCCGCTTAGCAGAGGCGTAACTAGAAACTTCAGCTCCCCGGTGCAAGAAATCATGAAGGGCCCCCCCCCCCCCCGAAAAGCATGATTTTGATACTTTATTTTTGTTTACACTGTACAACAAATAAAACATTTATTGATAATTGGAGGAGAGCACACAGAGTTGCCAGCCTAACTAGAATACTGACCATGCTGTGCGCTCCTGCCTAGTGTGGTAAGTTTGTAATAGGAAAGCAGAGGGGCCGGCCATATTACCAGGGATTTCACATAAAAGAAGCAATACATCGGTTGCTGATTAAATCTAACCTGGGGAATGGGATCAGTAACAGTGCTGGTGGGGAGGAGGGATGGGATCAGTGGAAGTGCTGGTGTTGAGGGGGGGTGGCAGCGGTTGTACTTGAGGGGGGGTGGCTGCAGTGGCAGTGGTGGTGCCATCCTCTCCCACCACCACCTGTGCCTCTTACTGATCCCACTCCCCCACCACTGATCTCATCCCTATCCCCCCCTCATTACCTCTGCTGTAGAAGTAATGGGGGGATAGGGATCAGATCAGTGGTGGGGGGATGGGATCAGTAAGAGGCACAGGTGGTGGTGGGAGAGGATGGCACCACCACTGCCACTGCAGCCACCCCCCCCTCAAGTACAACCGCTGCCACATAGGGGGGAACGGGATCTGGGGGTCCCCTTTGTTAAAGGGGTCTTACAGATTCCGATAAGGTTGTGGGGATGAGGCCCTTTCATGTGTCTTGCACTGAGGAGAGGCTTCCGTCGGGACACTCTGCCATAAAGCCCCGACTGGTGGAGGGCTGCAGTGATGGTTGACTTTCTACAACTTTCTCCCATCTCCCGACTGCATCTCTGGAGCTCAGCCACAGTGATCCTTGGGTTCTTCTTTACCTCTCTAACCAAGGCTCTTCTCCCCCAATAGCTCAGTTTGGCCGGACGGCCAGCTCTAGGAAGGGTTCTGGTCGTCCCAAACATCTTCCATTTAAGGATTATGGAGGCCACTGTGCTCTTAGGAATCTTAAGTGCAGCAGAATTTTCCTTTTTAACCTTGGCCAGATCTGTGCCTTGCCACAATTCTGTCTCCGAGCTCTTCAGGCAGTTCCTTTGACCTCATGATTCTCATTTGCTCTGACATGCACTGTGAGCTGTAAGGTCTTTTATAGACAGGTGTGTGGCTTTCCTAGTCAAGTCCAATCAGTATAATCAAACACAGATGGACTCAAATGAAGGCGTAGAACCATCTCAAGGATGATCAGAAGAAATGGACAGCACCTGAGTTAAATATGAGTGTCACAGCAAAGGGTCTGAATACTTAGGACCATGCGATATTTCAGTTTTTCTTTTTTAATAAATCTGCAAAAATTTGAACAATTCTGTGTTTTTCTGTCAATATGGGGTGCTGTGTGTACATTAATGAGGAAAAAAAATGAACTTACGATAAATGATTTTAGCAAATGGCTGCAGTATAACAGAGTGAAAAATTTAAGGGGGTCTGAATACTTTCCGTACCCACTGTATATTGCTTATTTGCACCTGCAATGTATTTAGCTTATTTAAACTAAAAGTTCAATTGGGCTTTAGGACCTGGTTCACATTGCAGCGATTTGGCATGTGATTTGACACGTCAAATCGCATGCCATATCGGCAGCTATTGCTGGCAATGTTAACGTCTGAATCGGTGCAATGCTGCATTTGCGGCACCGCACCAATTCCCAAAAGCAGTTTCTGTCAGTGGCGGCCCATCCATAGGGGGCGCCCGGGCGACGCCCCCCCCCCCCTCCTGTGGTCACCGAAAAAAAAAAAAAAAAGGGCCCTTTAAGAGTTTTTTTTTTTTCAAATGTCCTTTTTTTTTACACACATGGCGGTGCGTCCCCTGCTCGCTTCTGCGCCCGGCTGTCACTCACAATACATAGGTTCATGCATTGCATGAACCTATGTATTGCTGCCGCCCACTATTCAGATGGCCGGCCCCTTGAGCGCCGGCCATCTGAATAACAGCGTCTGGTTGTATATTGGGGGGACAAACTGGCTGTATATGGGGGAAAAACTGGCTGTATTATGGGGACAAACTGGCTGCATATTGGGGACAAACTGGATGTATATTGGGGACAAACCGGCTGCATATTGGGGACAAACTGGCTGTATATTGGGGACAAACTGGCTGCATTTGGGGGACAAACTGGCTGCATATTGGGGACAAACTGGCTGTATATTGGGGGGACAAACTGGCTGTATATGGGGGACAAACTGGCTGTATATTGGGGACAAACTGGCTGTATATGGGGGAAAAACTGGCTGTATTATGGGGGACAAACTGGCTGTATATTGGGGACAAACTGGCTGCATTTGGGGGACAAACTGGCTGCATTTGGGGGACAAACTGGCTGTATATTGGGGACAAACTGGCTGCATTTGGGGGACAAACTGGCTGCATTTGGGGGACAAACTGGCTGCTTTTTGGGGACAAACTGGCTGTATATGGGGGACAAACTGGCTGTATACGGGGGACAAACTGGCTGTATTTTGGGGGGAAACTGGCTGTATTTTGGGGGGAAACTGGCTGCATTTGGGGACAAACTAGTGGCGTTTAGGCACAGTGGCTGCGTTTAATGGGCACAGTGGCGGCAATTTTTACTTATTTTTTTCAGTTTGTTTGCGCCCCCCCAAAAAATTTGAGCACCAGCCGCCACTGGTTTCTGTACTACTTTTGGTGACATCGGGGTGCGATTTCAATAAACATCTGTGCAAAAACCCGCACAAATGTCTCTGAAATTGCCCCCGAAGTTGGGACTGACATGTGGGAATTAATTTGTGCAAGGTTAGCTGAACTTGCATGATTTCATTCCTGCTGTTAGTGTGAACCTAGGCTCAAACATACACAAATCTCTGTAAAGCTGTGTCTTCACTGAGTATTGCTGAAATTAGTGCAAAAGACACATCTAAAGTGATAAGTGAGTACTGAAATCTGCAAACAAAATTACCTTTCAGATGAATTTTCTGATATTACGTGTAGCGACCTCACCTCTCACTCCCTCCTTTTTTGTCAATGTCAATGGCTCTCGTCTAGGGGACCAGGGAGGAGAGTGTGACGCACCACCAACTCACATCCTCCAGTGTGTAGAGGTGTGAGCTATAACCAATTACCTTCGGGCCTGTGCCCCTGTCCAGAGCCAAAACTTCCTTTGAGAATGAACTTTAACTCCCAGATAGCCAAGTTCCACACCATTGAAAGTCCAACACTTATTTATTCTTTTAGAGCAATAAATAGTCCTTTTAGAGCAGACTGGTTAGACAACGAACAGACAAGGTGAAGAGGAAGGTCCAGGCACAAACATGAACTTGTTACTCTCCTGTTTCAGTGTGCGCAAACAGGCTTGACGCACGGTCGCTGCCACCGACCGTGAGGGTGGTCGCTGCTACCGACCTGGGTTTCAGTTGGGTCGCTGCCACCGACCATGAGAACGTGGACTACCTTCTTGAGATGCGGCCCCTGTCAGAGGAGTCATCCATCCGGACGGTCACCAGAGGCCTCCACCGTCACCAGCCAATGCTGCGCTGGATCTCCGGGAAGGTCACCTCTCTGGTCCCCCTTGCCCTAGATTCGGGTGTCCAATACCGGAGGACACCCTAGGAATCCTCCATCCCTTGCGGGACCCAGTCGAAGGTACTGGACCTCAGGCCTCCAGAGAGTACCTCACCCCAGACTAAAGGTGTCTGGGGTGGAATCGCAGCTCCATCCCCGGGCCAAGGGCGCCCGGAGACCACCAGCACTCACACCCAGGCTGAAGGTGCCTGGGCGTGGACCCCAAGCGGAAGATGTCCGCCCCCTTTATCCCCTCTCCCAGCATGCACAGCAGGTTCCCCGCTCCGCTGTACTACTTCTGCGAAAGGACAAAAAGGGTACAGACCTACAATGGTGGTTCAACCCCGGCCTATGGAGACAGCGCCACCTATAGGCCGCAGGGAACTGGACACCACTTATATCCTCCACTGGCAAAAATTGGTCCATGAACCCTAACAATTGCTGCATCTCAGCTATTTATCTCTCAGATGCCTCCCCTAAATGTAACCACCCGCTACATACGTTTCTCTGAGCTCGATGTTCCCCTTTGGAGGTGCAGGCCTGGGTCTGTAAAGTAATGTCCCTATTAGTGATGAGCACAGCAAGCAAAGTTTAGTTTGCTGGATGTTCGCCAAACCCAGCAGGACATCTTCTAAACCAAAATATAGCACCAAAACCCCACTGAAGTCGATAGGAGTCGAATCTTGTAATTTTTTCTGTCTATTTTCAAGCCAGTTTGCAAGCTTAGTTTTCATAGATAGCTGGTAAATAGGGGGGCGGGCAGTGAGTGTTCATAGCCTGAACCATGTGTAGCGGGGTGTTCCCCTTTAACGCAGAGAGACTACATTACCCAGAACCCCGTTCGGCAATGTTTCCACCGCAGAGACTCATTGGAGGGGTTATAAGAGGAGGAGGCGAGGCTGGGCTCGGCCTCTTTGGGACACGAGACTTCAGAGACTGATCCTCCTGTGCGGATGTGTCGGAGTGCAAGGCCTGAAGCCTGAGGTCTTGCGCAGCACCAAAGAGCCTTCCACCCCTCTGCGAGCCGGGGTGGCATCTGACTTCGCTTAACTACAGCATTTGTTGGATCGGGGGCCCGATCGCTGGAGACACTGTGTATGTGTGTGACACAGTTGGTGGAAGTTCCCAGACTGGGAACGCAGTCCGGGCGGGTGAGAGGGCGTATGCCCAAACCATATACTGTTACTGTTAATAGGCCTATAGACTGCCGTGGCCCACAAGTTGTTCCTGATACTTTCACTGAAGAACCTTATCAGAGCTGAACTCAGTTCGCATAGCAAAGTGTTTACCCCATCTTTACCTTTCCCATTGGATTACAAATCATACTCTGTTAATGCGCACCACCGTTAAAGACCTGCCGGTGAAGAAAAGAACATCATCCCCTATAGACTAAGTTGTAGATATCAGAACCAGGCCTGGTCAGTTTTCTAATTTGTTTGGTTACTGCGCCACAGGACGCCTAGCTAACGGTCGCCCACGTGGCGCACTTGTTGCTGTTAACTCCATATTCATAGTGTGTTAGTGTTGCAGGGCTCTGCATTATATATATATTTTGTGAACTGTGATAAATGTTAACCCCCTGATTTTATCAAAAGCTTAAGTAAATCTTATACCCATTTTATACTATTATTGTCTTGATGTTTAATTACTCATACAGTATAAGACATACATATTGCTGTCAGAACTAGCTGTGCCAGTAGGGGGTCGAGTATATTGCCGGGGGTTGGCGGAGCTGTCTTCAGGGCCCAAACTAAATCTGCGGCCTTCTTAAGTGAGGGTATCGCTACATGTGGGGGTTCTCGTCCGGGATCCTGATGCAGCAGGTGAATGCCAGAAGTGCCAGCATGGACCCACAAACAGTAGAAGCATGGTGCAAAGCCTCTAACGCAGAGCCAAACCAGTTGATAGTCATCAGCCTCCCTGGGGAGGAATGGTCGACTGAGACGGTAGAGGAGTTAATGAAGTCAGTGTCCCCAGATCACACACCGTGGGTGACGGAGATAAAGTCAGACCCAGACATCTCATATCAGTATGCATTAGTGGAGTACTGGGACAGGATGCCAGAGGCCTGTAAGCGCAAGTGTGTGAGGACGCCAGACAACAGAACCTATAGGTTGGCGCACGCAGTAACTGAAAAAAAGGAACCATCACCAACGGGATCACCGCAGGCTGTGGCCCGTACCCCACCGGAAAAAGGAGAAAGGGCGACGCGTCCGGTGGCGCCTGCACCTGTCACTGCTATATCACCAGCACTGATAGGTGCGATAGGGGATCTGCTAACCAAGTGTCAGAAGGCAAGCACGGTGCATGTAGAGACTAGCTACCGGAGACTAAAGGCATTCTCAGGGAAGCTCCCTGTCCCCGCAGGGGAAGAAGATTTTGACACCTGGGTGGAGCAGGCATTGCAGGCAGTAGAGGCATGGGAGGTGCCTGAAACACAGAAGAGGCAACGAGTGATGGAAAGCCTTAAAGGCGCAGCAGCAGAAGCAGTGAAAAGTTTTCGGTTTGGGAATGCAGATTGCACGACTCAAGACTGTCTAGCCATGCTGCAAGAAGAGTTTGGTCAATTGGAAAAGGTGACAGAGATGGTCTACCAATTTGAACATACTTTCCAACAACCAGAGGAGAAACTTTCCGAGTATGTTAGAAGACTGAACAGGTTGTTGTGCAAGATTGTGTTGAAGAAGGGAATGAAGCCCCAAGATACAGATGCGGCAAGAATGAAGCAAGTCTTAAAGGGAGCGCTACGCTCGGATCCAGTCTGGCTGCACCTGAAAACCTCAGGAGGAGGAACGTTGCTGACTTATGCTGACTTGATAAAAATCATCAGAGATGAGGAGGCGCTGCAACAGGACCAGCAGATGATTAAGACAAATGTTGTACCCGCACAGGTGCTAGTCAATCCAGTGATGACCCCTGAAAGAGATTCGGAGATAGACACCCTAAAAGCTCAAATGTCCAAGGTGTTAGAGATGTTGACCTCTCTGATGGAAAAAGAGAGAGAGGGTCCCAAGAGAGAAGTACCAAGGAAGGAATTATTCCCAATTGCCTCAGCACCCGCATCTTTACAAGAATGGGGAGATATAGTCTGCTTTAACTGTGGAGGAATTGGACATATTGCGGCTACATGCTCCAGTCCCAAGAAGAAGAAAATAGACAACCGCAAGCCGGCGGCAAACTTCAGAGGGCCCCGGTGAAGGAGTCAACCGGGTGCCCATCACCTTCAGTGAGCTCCAAGCTGAAAGCAAAGCAGAAAATAACAGGAGATAAAACGCCTCAGGGGAAACACAACATTCCTCAACAGAGATACACCCCAGAGAAAGGGGGCAAGACCCCTCAGAAGAGGCACAGCACTCCCCAGAGGGGGTGCACACCTAAGAAAAATAATAGCATCCCTCAGCGGGTGCCTACACCCAGTAAAAGGAGGGAAGTCAATGCATACCAGACTCAAGAAAGACTGAAGTCCAAAGGGGATTGGACGAGAGAAGGTTCAAAGAGAAAAAGTCTGAAGAAGGCGACCCCTGCGGGGCCATATCCAGAGAAGCTGGTAGGCCCATCTCCTATAGTATCCATTCAAGTGGAGGGAGTTTACACCAGAGCAATCTTGGATACTGGGGCGCAAGTGACCCTGCTATACAGAGATTTCTACAATAAGCACTTGAGTCACCTACCCATCCGGAAGATAGAGGGACTAGAGATATGTGGGATTGGAACCCAGAGCTTCCCCTACGATGGCTATCTGCCTGTCAGGATGATCTTTGACCCATCTGTGGCTGGAAAAGCCGAAGTGTTTGACACCCTGGCGGTTGTGTGCCCTCGGCCGCCCGGAGCCAACAAGAGTTCCCTTATAATAGGGATGAACACGGATCTGGTCCGAAGACTTCTGACCTCTATAGTGAAAGAAGAAGGGGAAGCGGCCACCAAGATCCACCCCATGCTGAAGACGGCTTACCAACGGTTGGTCTTAGAGCAGAAGACCCCAGGAGAGGGGATAGGGAAGGTGTGGAGACTTGGAAGAGGAGGGATAGTGTTGCAGCCCGGTGAAGTAACCTGTCTCAGAGCCACTGTGAAGCTTACTTGGGAGCAGCCCGGACCCTTTGTCATGTTGGAATCTGACCCAAGGGAAGGGTCCCACGGTCTGGAAGTGATACCAGAAGTGATTCCGCTGAAGGCCCTAAAGAAGGCCCATTGTAGAGTCCCAGTGAGTGTTAGGAACAATACAGATGGCCCCATGGAAATCCCAGCCAGGATGCTGCTGGGCCAGGTGAGCCCTGCTGCCCCTGTCAACCTGTCAGAGATGGGCGAAGGAGGAGATGCTTGGGAGAAGATATCCATGGAAAACCTGAATCTGCCCAGGGCTTGGAAAGAGAGAGCCAAGGCCCAGTTGAACAGATGGGAGAAGATCTTATCTAAAGATGAGTTCGATGTGGGGTGTGCAAGGAGTGCCACCCATCGGATCCGCCTCCAGGAAGATAAGCCCTTCAGAGAGAGGGTCAGGCGGGTCCCACTAGCAGATCTGGAGGATCTAAGGGAACAACTTGCAGAATTCAAGAGGACTGGTGTGATACGGGAGTCTAGAAGCCCCTATGCCTCTCCAATAGTGGTGGTCAGGAAGAAGAATGGGTCATTGAGGCTCTGTATCGATTACAGGACTCTAAACAGGAGAACCATACCCGACCAGTATACCACTCCAAGGATAGAGGATGCCCTACAGAGTTTGTCTGGAGCCAAGTGGTTCAGTGTTATGGATCTCAAGAGCGGGTACTATCAGATCCCTATGCACCCAGAAGACAAGGAGAAGACAGCTTTCATAACCCCAGTGGGGTTCTTTGAATTCGACCGGATGCCTCAAGGTCTGTCTGGAGCCCCAGCTACCTTCCAACGTCTCATGGAGAAGACTGTAGGAGACATGAACCTTATTGAAGTCCTTGTATACCTGGACGATGTCATTGTCTTTGGAAAAACCCTGGAGGAGCACGAGGAGAGGCTGGAAAAAGTCTTGAGGAGACTCAGTGAGGAGGGACTTAAACTTTCGCCTGAGAAGTGTCAGTTCTACCAGTCTTCTGTGAACTACCTGGGGCACATAGTGTCTGAAGAAGGGGTGGCCACAGACCCCGAGAAATTGGAGGCAGTTACCTCCTGGCCACGACCCACCACAGTAACAGAACTCAGATCCTTCTTGGGGTTCTGCTCCTATTACAGGAGGTTTGTGGAGGGATTCGCCCGAATCGCTAGACCATTGAATGAACTGCTCAAGACTGAGGGAGAAGAGGATGACTCAGGGCCCAGGAAGCCGGGAGAGTCCATCAGAGATCAGTGGAATCAGAAGTGTGAAGAGGCCTTCCAGGCGTTGAAGAAGAGCCTGACCACTGCTCCAGTCTTGGCCTACGCAGACCCAACCAAGCCCTATGAACTACACGTAGATGCTAGTCATGACGGTCTGGGAGGAGTGCTTTATCAGGAGCACGAGGGACAACTGCGGCCTGTTGCCTACGTGAGTAGGAGCCTGACCCCCTCTGAGAAGAACTACCCCACCCACAAGCTGGAGTTCCTGGCCCTCAAGTGGGCGGTAGTGGACAAGCTCAAAGACTACCTGTATGGGGCGGAGTTCACTGTGAAGACTGACAACAACCCCCTTACCTACCTTTTCACCACGGCCAAACTGGATGCCACTGGACACAGGTGGCTGGCCGCACTGTCTGGGTTCAACTTCAGCCTAAAGTACAGGCCAGGGGCTGGGAATCGAGGCGCAGACGCTCTGTTCAGGAGGTCTCATGCCCCCACCAGTGACGTAGAAGATTGGACCCAAGTGGCACCAGACGGGGTGCGGGCCCTTTGTCAAGGGGCTGAATTCCAAGCCAGAGGAGGCTCCAGAGCAGAGGAAATAGGAGTTACCATGGTGGGAGTCCCCAAACACTACTGTGGAGTGACTCAACTGGAAGAAGACAACCTGCCGAGACTGTCCAAGAAGGAGTTGAGGTGTGACCAATTGGAAGACCCCATGGGGAGATTGGTCCTGGAGGCCCTGGAGAATCAGGATCCAAACAGACTCCTGCGTCATCCCTCAAAGGAAGCTCGCCTGTTGAGGAAAGAATGGGACAGGTTGCACGTACATCAGGGAGTGGTCTACCGAAGGGGCCCCTCTGATGACTCAGAAGATAAGTGGCAACTGTTCCTCCCAGAGAAGCATCGAGAGACTGTTCTGGTTGCCCTGCATGACAAACATGGCCACCTAGGGGCTGAAAGGACCTTTCAACTTGTCAGAAGTCGGTTCTATTGGCCCTGCATGAGGGCAGAGGTAGAAGAGTACTGCCACTCATGTGCACGATGCATCCAGAGGAAGACTTTACCCCATCAAGCTGCCCCAATGGGCCATCTACAAAGTCAAGGCCCAATGGATCTGGTATGCATTGATTTTCTCTGCCTCAAACCCGACCTGAGTGGATTAGGAAATGTTCTGGTGATAACCGACCATTTCACCCGGTATGCCCAAGCTTTCCCAACCAAAGATCAGAAGGCCTCCACCGTAG
Source organism: Rana muscosa (assembly GCA_029206835.1). Classification (NCBI taxonomy): domain Eukaryota; kingdom Metazoa; phylum Chordata; class Amphibia; order Anura; family Ranidae; genus Rana; species Rana muscosa. The sequence goes on along the minus strand of CM055116.1, from coordinate 499,164,808 downwards.
CCAAGGTACTTATGGAGAAGTACTTTGTCCATTATGGGCTGCCCCAGCGACTTCATTCAGATCAAGGAAGGGACTTTGAGAGTAAACTGATCCGGAAACTCCTGGATTCGTTGGGAATCAAGAAGACTCGAACTACACCTTACCACCCACAGGGAGATGCTCAGCCGGAAAGGTTTAACCGAACCTTGCTTAACATGTTGGGGACTCTGGAAAGTGAGAAAAAGCAACTTTGGAGCAAACATATAGCAGCCCTAGTACATGCTTACAACTGCACCATTAGTGATGCGACAGGCTACTCCCCATATCGACTCATGTTTGGGAGAGAGGCGAGACTACCTGTAGACTTGGCCTTTGGCACCTCTCTGGACCATTCCTCAGCCACATCTCACAAAGGATATGTGGACAGGCTCAGACACAGCCTGAAAGTAGCCTATGAACAAGCTCATGCGGCCTCAGACCAAAGGGGAGCTCGAAACAAAAGAAACTTCAACTTGAAGGTCCGGGTGCAGGACTTACAGCCCGGGGACCGAGTACTGCTACGCAATCTGGGGGTCCCTGGAAAACACAAACTTGCAGACAGATGGAGATCTGAACCCTATGTCATCTGCAGGAAGCTGCCGGGCCTACCTGTCTACAAGTTGAAGCCAGAAGGAAAGGTAGGACCACTGAAGACGTGGCATCGAAACCACCTGCTCCCACTTGCTGAGGCAGTTAGGATACCTCCCGTGAGAGACTCCCCTGAACCGGTCTCTATCCTGGATACTCCTAGGCCGAACACTCGGTCGCAGACCTCCCGAACCGAAGATGGAGAGGCCTCTCAACTTAGTGAAAGTGAAGAAAGAGAACTTGATTGGCTGTGGCCTTCCCCAACTCCGGGAACTTCTACTATAGATCTTACAACCACTGAAGACACTCCAGATGAAACACTGAACCCAGAAGCCACAGAGTTCATCCAATCTAGTCCTTCAACAGATTACTGGGAAGATGCCCATGATAGTTGCTCAGAGGAAGAGGAGCCTGTGGCACCAGAGCCAGAAATCCCAAGAGAGCAAAGGGCTCGAAGAGTCATCCGGCCTCCTAGGAAGCTGACCTACCCACAAATGGGGAATAGCTCAGAGGACTCTGTAGTTACCGCTAGGAGGAATGCTGAAATACCGGATCCCTCCACTGTCCATTTAGTGGAGGGCAACCCCAACTCACTCTCTGGCACAGTTAGGCAGGCCACCCATGATAATGTGACCTGTGGGCAAGGGAATTCTACCCCTCAGTTTTGGTGGGAATTCCCTATGCCAACATCGTTTGCAGAATTAACTAGAGTTGTACATAGTCTTTGTTAAGGTTTATCTTTGGGGACCAAAGAGTTTAAGTGGGGGGAGTGTGTAGCGGGGTGTTCCCCTTTAACGCAGAGAGACTACATTACCCAGAACCCTGTTCGGCAATGTTTCCACCGCAGAGACTCATGGGAGGGGTTATAAGAGGAGGAGGCGAGGCTGGGCTCGGCCTCTTTGGGACACGAGACTTCAGAGACTGATCCTCCTGTGCGGATGTGTCGGAGTGCAAGGCCTGAAGCCTGAGGTCTTGCGCAGCACCAAAGAGCCTTCCACCCCTCTGCGAGCCGGGGTGGCATCTGACTTTGCTTAACTACAGCATTCGTTGGATCGGGGGCCCGATTGCTGGAGACACTGTGTGTGTGTGTGACACAGTTGGTGGAAGTTCCCAGACTGGGACCGCAGTCCGGGCGGGTGAGAGGGCGTATGCCCAAACCATATACTGTTACTGCTAATAGGCCTATAGACTGCCGTGGCCTACAAGTTGTTCCTGATACTTTCACTGAAGAACCTTATCAGAGCTGAACTCAGTTCGCATAGCAAAGTGTTTACCCCATCTTTACCTTTCCCATTGGATTACAAATCATACTCTGTTAATGTGCACCACCGTTAAAGACCTGCCGGTGAAGAAAAGAACATCATCCCCTATAGACTAAGTTGTAGATATCAGAACCAGGCCTGGTCAGTTTTCTAATTTGTTTGGTTACTGCGCCACAGGACGCCTAGCTAACGGTCGCCCACGTGGCGCACTTGTTGCTGTTAACTCCATATTCATAGTGTGTTAGTGTTGCAGGGCTCTGCATTATATATATATTTTGTGAACTGTGATAAATGTTAACCCCCTGATTTTTATCAAAAGCGTAAGTAAATCTTATACCCATTTTATACTATTATTGTCTTGATGTTTAATTACTCATACAGTATAAGACATACATATTGCTGTCAGAACCAGCTGTGCCAGTAGGGGGTCGAGTATATTGCCGGGGGTTGGCGGAGCTGTCTTTAGGGCCCAAACTAAATCTGGGGCCTTCTTAAGTGAGGGTATCGCTACACATGTAAGGGTACCTTTTAAGGTGAAGCAAAGCCTCCCCCTCTGCAAAACACATAGTCCCCATGTTGATGCAGAAAAGAGACTCATCCCCACACCCCAGGCTTGATAGAGTGGGGGTCTGCAAGGAGGAATTTTTGTGATCTGGATGCTCTCTTTAAAATAGAGGGGCCCCCAGTTTTCCAGTCCCAGTGCCTTCTTATAAAAAGGATGAAATTTTATTTTGCAGTTATGTGCAAAGTTGTGTCTGAAGCTATGCAGTTTCAGGCAATATTTCTGTCTGAAATAGGTCTAATCTCTGCCTCAAAATTATTCTCCCATTTATAAGTGTAGCACACAAACCCTTTTCTCCTGCCTACCTTCACTTTGCAGAGATAAAGGCACACCGTGCCACATGCCCGTATCCTCCTGGTATAAGAGGTTGAGCGGTGTTCTTACAGTTTTGGGTCCTGCAATGAGTTACCTCCCATCCATTGGTTCTCGTCCCCAGAATATAGGGAAAAGTCTGTTCTTTGCCCCGAAAGAAGGCCAATGTCCAGACAATGTTTAACCACTTCCATACCAGGTCATTGTAACATGACGCCGGCAGGAACCCTCTCTCCCTCGGGTGGACGTCATATGACGTCCTGGGTTTGTGGGGGGATATCTGAATGATGCCTGCAGCTAGAGGCATCATTCAGATATCCTTCTCTTCTGCCGGCGATTCTGCGCACCATAAGAATGATCATAGCGGCGGTTCCGCCGCTTGATTGTTCTTATAGGCGGCGGGAGGGGACATCACCCCCTCCCGCCGCCATCCTGTGCTTCTCCGGGCTCTCCTGTGCCATCGGGGGAACGGAGAAAGAATCGTCCGGCGCCGGTGGTCACATGACGAACATAGAGATGACTGGTGACCAGATGATCACCAGTCATCTCTATGACCGTCGGAGGCCCGGGCGCGATGTGATGATGTCACGCCCGGGTTCCCAAAGGTAAACAAAGCCGCAATTGCGGCTGAAAGCATGAGATCAGTGATTTATTTTTCCCGATCTCATGCTTTCCAGCCTGGAGGACCTGTCACACACCATTCCTATTACAAGGGATGTTTACATTCCTTGTAATAGGAATAAAAGTGATCCAAAAAAAAAACAAAAAACAAATTAAGTAAAATAAAAAAAATAATAATACATTATTTTTTTTTAAACGCCCCTGTCCCCAATAGCTAACGCTCAGAAGCGAACGCACAAGTAAGTCCCGCCCACATATGTAAACGCCGTTCAAACCACATATGTGAGGTATCGCCGCGTGCATTCGGGCGCGTGCAATAATTCTAGCACTAGACCTCCTCTGTAACTCTAACCTGGTAACCTGTTAATATTTTCAAAGCGTCGCCTATGGAGATTTTTAAGTACCGAAGTTTGGCACCATTCCATGAGTGTGCGCAATTTTAAAGCGTGACATGTTAGGTATCTATGTACTCGGCGGTAACATAATCTTTCATATTTGACAAAAAAATTGGGCTAACTTTACTGTTTTGTTATTTTTTAATTCATGAAACCATTTTTTTTTTTTTTAAAAAGACGTTTGAAAAATTATTGTACAAATACCGTGCAAGATAAAAGTTGCAACAACCGTCATTTTATTCCCTAGGGTGTCTGCTAGAAAATATATATAATGTTTGGGGGTTCTGAGTAATTTTCTAGCAAAAGAATGATGATTTGTACATGTAGGAGAGAAGTGCCAGAATAGGCCCGGTATGGAAGTGGTATAAAAAGCCCTGTATTGAAGTGGTTAAACTCCAAACAGACGAGTTTGTTTTATCTTTCTTGAAACAAATTTGGGAATAGGTTGAAGATAGTAACAAAAGCAGGTTGGGAGACAGGTTCAGGCACGCGGTACCCAGTTACCCTATTCTTCACTCAAGCCTGAGTGTGAATTGCTCACCCGGATAGATCCCTCTCACAGTTCTAGCAGCCGGAGTGAAGCACGAACAGTTTCTTTAAGTTAGTCCCCTTCACGGACAAGTCTAAGAGATCCTCTGCCACAGAATCCTTTAGTTACTAAGTTAGAACATTGAAACTCCCATAAATTAGTAGAGACCATAGGTGCCAATGGGACACACTACAGGAGCTATACTGCAACTCACGAATCCTTCCCTCTGATAGGTAACCAGGCCTCTCCTTCATCGTGAATTTCTCCACCGATCCATCGGACATGTCCTCCCCCGGTTTCCTTTCCTTCAGAGTGGGCCACCCTCACACGTGTTCCCTGGGACTCCAGTGTGTTGGTTGTAGACCCAGTTGAAGGTACAGGGCCTACCTGGAACACTGTAGCCTCAGGCTAAAGGTGTCCGAAACTCCTCGGCCAATTCACACACCCCAGGCCAGCAGGACCAACGGGCGCGACTTCGCCACCAGGGGTCCCCCTGGGAATCCCCCTGGCCAAACTCCCCAATGGGGCACACTCAACTCCCCTCTCCACTCTCCTCTCTCCCTATGGCGTCTGCCCTTTATGTACCCTCTCCCGGCATGCACAGCAGGCTGAACTCCGGCCACCGCACGGCAGCCGAGAGAGGACACCCAATCACACCACACTGTCACCAGTGATTCAACCTGATACCTGGGCAACAGCGCCACCACATGCCCAGGGGAACTATACACCAGACAACAACATGGCAGAGCAGAGTCCATATTAATCAGAATTGTAGAATCTGAGCCATACTATTGCTCAGACTGCCCCTAAATTTACAACATAGCGACCCCATTTTTGGGGGTCCCGCTACACACACCCCTCCCTTGAAAAGCCACTGTCCCCAGTGGCTGGAAGAGACCAGAAAGACCCCTCAATCCTGAGTGAGTTACGGTCTTTTCCAACTATGTACAACAAAACATTAATGGTGCCTGAACCAAAAATTTGGGGGATAGCATAGGAAGAAGAGAAAGAACATGTAAAAATATACATCACATTCCATATAAAACACATAGTTTGACAAAATACAATCCCACCCCTCCTAACGTATCTACTCCACCCATTCTCCGATAGAGTTGATTGCAGGTCACCTGCAGAGGGAGAGAAAAGGAAAACACACAATATACAATTTTAAGGTATGAAGAACAGAACCATCTCCCCAAGAAGAGATGATTATCTTCTGATATATATATATATATATATATATATATATATATATATATATTCTCTATTGCATGGCTAAGCCTGGCCTTATTGAAATTTTCTGCAAAACACCACCACCTAGTGGCAACTCAAGTCATCACACTCCAATGCTGCGCGTGGGCATATATGTACTTCACATGAACTTTCCATCTTGACCATGATGGTTCTCACTTTGGCCCTGACTAAACTACCCCACTGTTCAGTTGAAAGAAAAAAAAACATTTCCTTTCTTTGCGGAGCTGAGGAGAGAGAAAAAAACACAAGCTCTCCAATTCCTCAGTTGAGTAGATTTCCCTGCAGCAAAGGGTAAAGTCACAAGTGAGTTCAGGGCAGGCTATTCCTGTGAAACAGAACAAAAAAAACACAAGTTCCATCTCACAAGTAATACTGAGGATCCGGGAGAACAAAAGTCTTCCTTTGTCTATCTAGGGTCTCTATAGAGTACACGGTATCCTCTTTCTCCTTACAGCAAATTACCACACGGTCCGCATGGCTGTGCTGACCATAAGTCCATTCCTTACGGCACCCCTTGTAACGATCGGCCATAATAGCAGAACATTTTAGATACCGGTAGCCTGTGTGCACCTCCAAATAGTCCCAAACAAAATCCGCATACCACCGTTATCTGTAGGCCTCAATTTCGAAGAGAAGCTCCTTGGGAACGTAGGGGTATTCCCACCCGTATTCCGCAGCAACTTTACTGTTCAGAAGCCTCTGCAACCGGGCTAAAGGTGGTATGGTTGCCCGATCTCCTGCTCCAGGAAGAGCAATAGCATCCGGGGACCTTTTTATTTAAACTTGCTCCAACTGTGGCAGAGGTGGCCGCAATGGCGGACGTCCCTCCGTGGTAGTAGGCACAGACAATGTAGGTGCAGGCAGAGCAGGTGTGGGTATGACCTTTTCCATTAATGCAGGGGCTTCCACTCTAGGTGTAGTTTCCCCAGAGTCCATTGGCGAGATCCCCCTTAGGCTTCGGGGTGAAGTCACTGGAACTTTATCCCATCCTTTTTTTATGTAGACCTCATCAATCTCATGGTCATCCCCCACATCAGATGACGAATCCAAATCGGAAGTGTCATATTCCTCCGCCGGCAAATAATTTGTGGTGGACACAGACACATTGTCCCCAAAAATAGAGCTTCTCTCCCCTCCCAGCTACACTCAATGTCACAGTTCTTCCAGCCTCCTTACCGTCCCCTGGCGTGGATCTCCTTGAGGTCCCTCCGGCTTGAGGATCCGGTTCAAGCAGGCGCTGGGGTAGGCTTCGACCGCGGCTGTGGGAGGCCTTAATGTAGCCCACCTTTCGCTTGGCAGGCAGAATGGAGGTCTCGGTTGTGGCGGAGGCAGCATCCGCTACGGTACCGGCCGATGACTCAGCTGCTGCAGAGCCATCTCCACTGGCTACATCCGTGGCAGCCAACGCGGTGCGCAGGGGTTCAACTGTGGGAGTACAAGTTTCCTCCTCTGAAGTGACGATACCCGTAAGGTAGTTGAATTGGTAGACCCGGGGTTTCTCGGTGGGTTGGTCTACCTCGAAGAGAAACTCTCCACAGGATGCACACCTTCCAAAGGGCCCCAGTTGCACCGCTAGTCCTTGGTATCTGGGAAAGAGCATGCCCAGGGCCTCCGCATCTCGGCAGACTTAGAGAGCGAAGCGACCCCTAGGCTTTAGCCGGATCCCTGTATCCATCAGAGGGGGACAGTGAGAGGAGCAATACCATAGTTGAGATGGGTTGGAACATCCGGGGTCCCGACGTAGCAGAAGTCCATGGGGCAGAAGCCATATTGCTTCTCCTCCAATGATCCAGCTCGTACTGTCCCTTTGGCGCCAATGCGCCATGTGCAACACACAAGTTTGCGGGGACTCCTCCCCCTTTCTTCTTTCCGCACGTAGCTTGCAGACTTTTCTTATGTTTTAGGCATGCCCACGAACTACGCAGTTAGCAAAGTCCAGTACAGGCCTTTACGTCCATTTTCCACACAAATGACGTGGTTAAATTTTCACATCATACATGGGAAAAACACAGTCCAACTTCCAGGGGGGGGGGGTAGCTGCAAAACATCCCGGACTCGAGCCCTCACGTGTAACACACGGACCCTTTTCTCCTGTCTACCTTCACTTTGCAGAGATAAAGGCACACCGTGCCACATGCCCGTATCCTCCTGGTATTAGAGGTTTAGCGGTGTTCTTACTGTTTTGGGTCCTGCAGCAAGTTACCTCCCGTCCATTGGTTCTCGTCCCCAGAATATAGGGAAAAGTCTGTTCTTTTCCCCGAAAGAAGGCCAATGTCGAGACAATGTTTAAACTCCAAACAGACGAGTTTATTTTATCTTGCTTGAAACTAATTTGGGAATAGGTTGAAGATAGTAACAAAAGCAGGTAGGAAGACAGGTTCAGGCACAGTTACCCTATTCTTCACTCAAGCCTGAGTGTGAATTTCTCACCCGGATAGATCCCTCTCACAGTTCTAGCAGCCGGAGTGAAGCATGAACAGTTTCTTTAAGTTAGTCCCCTTCACGGACAAGTCTAAGAGATCCTCTGCCACAGAATCCTTTAGTTACTAAGTTAGAACTTTGACACTCCCATAGATTAGTAGAGACCATAGGTGCCAATGGAACACACTACAGGAGCTATACTGCAACTCACAAATCCTTCCCTCCGATAGGTAACCAGGCCTCTCCTTCACCGTGAATTTCTCCACCGATCCATCGGACAGCTCCTCCCCCGGTTTCCTATCCTTCAGAGCGGGCCACCATCACACGGGTTCCCTGGGACTCCAGTGTGTTGGTTGTAGACCCAGTTGAAGGTACTGGGCTTACCTGGAACTCTGTAGCCTCGGGCTAAAGGTGCCCGAGACTCCTCGGCCAATTCACGCACCCCAGGCCAGCAGGGCCAACGGGCACGACTTCGCCACCAGGGGTCCTCCTGGGAATCCCCTTGGCCAAACTCCCCAATGGGGCACACTCCACTCCCCTCTCCACTCTCCTCTCTCCCTATGGCGTCTGCCCTTTATGTACCCTCTCCCGGCATGCACAGCAGGCTAAACTCCGCCCATAGCACGGCAGCCGAGAGAGGACACCCAATCACACCACAATGTCACCAGTGATTCAACCCGAAACCTGGGCAACAGCGCCACCACAGGCCCAGGGGAACTATACACCAGACAACAACATGGCAGAGCAGAGTCCATATTAAACAGAATTGTAGAATCTGAGCCATACTATTGGTCAGACTGCCCCTAAATTTACAACATAGCGACCCCTTTTTTGGGGGTCCCGCTACATAAGGATGTGATTCTTTGCAGCAAATTATTACAATGCCTATATAATGCCTAAGCAAATATTCCATCTAATTTTATATGTATTGCTGAAACCTGCCTGCTCTCTCTCAGAAATAGCAGTCTGTCCAAAAAGCAGTGGCGGCTGGTGGTATATTTTTTGGGGGGGTGGCCGCAATCCACCCTGATGCTACCCCAACCCTCCCCCAGTCCGTCGGTCACCAGCCCCGCATTTACCCCATCTAGGTCACGGGCAGCACTTCCTCCGGCTGGCGGCTTCCCCTGCGTCTCCTCCCTCCTCCTCGGCGGTCAATAGGATCGCTTCTCCTCTCAGACAATTGAGTGACGGGTCTCAGGACCCGCTTCCTAATTGGCTGGGAGGAGAATCAGAAAGACAAAAGCGAATATTAATTTGCTATTGTCACACAACTGGGCGCAACAACAGAGCACTGCGCCCTGAGCCAACCCTTTTTTTTAAGAGAAATAGAGCCTCAGGCTCCAATCATGTACTTCTAAAAAAAAAAAAACATTGGAATCCATGCGCCCGGCAAACCCTGCATGTAGATTAGGGGTCGGGCGCATGGATTAGGGGGGCGCTCTCTACTGCAACAGTATTGGCTTGTCCAAATATATATATCTATATCTATATAGATATAGATATATTTATAAAGTGGGCTACTGATATTGTTTCTCTCTCCTATTTTTTTGTATGGAAGCATTTATCAACCTGTTGTGCTACTGCTAACATGTATTGCCTTGATTCATTCTTATTTCTAGGTGCAGTCTACATGTTCTCTTCATCAAAACAAGTTGCCTGCTCAACAAGGATTACAAGCTTGGCAGCAAATCTGTAACTTTTTTCTTTATTTAGTCTGTGAAAAAGAAAGCCTCTTTTTTGCTGCCATATGCAATCTGCTTACTTTGTCTCTCAGAAATTGCTGTCAATTGCAATTAATGTTTGAAACATGTGGTGCAATTCTTTTCAGTGTTTATGTATTTAATTGTACACTAAAAGACCCTACCTTTTTTGTTTCAGATGCAGTTGGTCAAAAAATGTTCCAGATGCAATTAGTCACAAATTTCAGTCTGCCCATAAAGTCTTAATATCAGTGGTGCTTAACTGTAAAATTTGAAGCATGTCAGTCTCTGAATCAGGACACAATTTTTTTATTTGCAGATGTAGTATCGCTCACTTAATCAATCTGAAATTGAAACCTTTACATACAGATTTATTATCTGTGGTGCAAATCTGTAGCATTTTTCCATCTTCAATCTACTAAACAATTCAGTTTTTTTTCTTTCCAGTTGCAATGTGCTTGGTCTTTCCCTTGGAAATTATGCCCTGTCCATGAACTGCTAAAAATGTGTGCTGCAAATGCACACGATTTTTGGATCTTCAATCCTATTTTTTATTACATGAAATCTGCCTGCTCTCTCCCTGTAATAAATGAGAGCATCAAAGGGGCTTAAAAAATCTGCTGCAAATATGTGTAGCGGGGTCTCCTTTAAGACTCTCAGGACTACCTTACCCAGAACCCCATTCACTCTCAGGACTACCTTACCCAGAACCCCATTCGGCACCCAGGATGCAATGTTCCACCCCAGAGACTCATGGGTGGGGTTATATAAGAAGGAGGCGAGGCTGCGCTCGGCCTCTTTGGGACACGAGACTTCAGTGGAGAGATCTTCCTGTGCGGATCCGCTGTGGTGCAAGGCCTGAAGCCTGGGGCCTTGCGCTGCTACCCAAAAGAGCCTTCCACCCCCATTGCGAGCCTGGGTGGCATCTGACTCGGTCATCCTCAACCGCTGCTGAGCCGGAGACCAGACCGCTGCAGACGCTGTGTGTGGAGACACAGCAGGTGGAAGTTCCTATTTCAGTCCCCCCCCCCACTGGAGATCCATAGCAGAACTGAGTCAAACGGATCTCTAGTAGAGTGTACTGTGTTGGCATTTTTACCCCTTGGATTACAAATGTGTTCCTGAAATGTGCACCACCGTTTAAAGACTTGCATGCGAAGAATTTCATCCCCTAGAGACTGAGTTATATGGTCAGGCCTGGCCATCTAGATAGTTTATTTAGTTGCTGCGCCATAGGGTGCATAGTAAAGTCCTGTTACACGTGGCGCGTGTGCGCCATATCTTACTAGTTGTAGTGTGTCTATTGCTGCAGGGCTCTGCAGATATATTCCTGTGATTTGTTATAACTGTTGATTTTATTGTAAACTCGTTATTCTTCTATCATTGCATTGGTGTCTGAATTTAACCATAGAGCATAAGATCTATATACATTACCCTAGACTAACTGTGCCAGGGTGGGTCGAGTAAATTGCTGGGGGTTGGCGGAGCTGTCTTCAGGGCCCAAACTAAATCTGCGGCCCTCTTAGTTGAAGGTATCGCTACACGTGGGGGTTCTCGTCCGGGATCCTGATACAGCAGGTGAACGCCAGAAGTGCCGGCATGGACCCCATCGACCCACAAGCAGTAGAAGCGTGGTGTAAAGCCTCTAGGGCAGACTCAAACCGCTCAATAGTCATCAGCCTCCCTGGGGAGGAATGGTAGACTGAAACGGTAGAGGAGTTAATGAAGTCAGTGTCCCCAGATCACACACCGTGGGTGACGGAGATAAAGTCAGACCCAGACACCTCATATCAGTATGCACTAGTAGAGTACTGGGACGGGATGCTGGAGGCTTGCAAGCACAAGTGTCTGCGGACGCCAGACAACAGAACCTATAGGTTGGCGCACGCAGTAACTGTAAAGAAGGAACCATCACCAATAGGATCACCGCAGGCTGTGGCCCGTACCTCACCAGAAAGAGGAGACAGGGTGACGCCCCCGGTGGCACCTGCACCTGCCACTGCTATATCACCAGAATTGATAAAGGCAATAGGGGACCTGCTAACCAAATGTCAGAAGACAAGCACGGTGCATGTAGAGACTAGCTACCGGAGACTAAAGACATTTTCAGGGAAGCTCCCTGTCCCTGCAGGGGAGGAAGACTTCGATACTTGGGTGGAACAGGCATTACAGGCAGTGGAGGCATGGGAGGTGCCTGGAGCGCAGAAGAGGCAACGAGTGATAGAAAGCCTTAAAGGCGCAGCAGCAGAAGCGGTGAAAAGTTTCCGGTTTGGAAATACAGACTGCACGACTCAAGACTGTCTAGCTATGCTACAGGAAGAGTTTGGTCAGCTAGAAAAGGTGACAGAGATGGTCTACCAATTTGAACATACTTTCCAACAGCCGAATGAAAAGCTTTCAGAGTATGTCAGAAGACTGAACAGGTTGCTGTGTAAGATTGTATTGAAGAAGGGAATGATGCCCCAAGATACAGATGCGGCAAGAATGAAGCAAGTCTTAAAGGGAGCGTTACGCTCGGATCCAGTCTGGTTGCACTTGAAAACCTCAGGAGGAGGAACGTCACTGACTTACTCTGATTTGATAAAAATCATCAGAGATGAGGAGGCACTGCAGAAGGATCAGGCAATGATAAAGACAAGTCATGCCCCTACACCAGTGATAGTCAACTCGCTCATGACTCCAGAAAGGGACTCAGAAGTGGACACTTTGAAATCACAAATGTCCCAGGTGTTAGAGATGCTAACCTCTCTGATGGCAAAAGACACTCAGGGTCCAGAGAAAGAGGTAGCGAGGAAGGAACTGTTCCCAGCTGTTTCGGCACCCGCATCTCTGCAAGACTGGGGGGACATAATATGTTTTAACTGTGGGGGAGTTGGTCACATTGCAGCTACATGTTCCAGTCCCAAGAAGAAGAAAACAGATAACCGCAAGCCGGCGGGAAACTCCAGAGGGCCCCGGTGAAGGAGACAACCGGGTGCCCATCATCTTCAGTGAGCTCCAAGCTGAATGCGAAGCAGAAGAAAAGAGGAGACAAAACCCCTCAGAGGAAACACAACATTCCTCAACAGAGATACACCCCAGAGAAAGGGGACAAGACCCCTCAGAAGAGGCACAGCATTCCCCAGAGGGGATGCACACCTAAGAAAAACAATAATATCCCTCAGTGGGTCTGTACACCCATTGAAAGGAGGGAAATCAATGCATACCAGGCTCAAGAAAGACTAAAGTCCAAAGGGAGTTGGACGAGAGAGAGTCCGAAGGGAAAGGACCAGAAGAAGGCGACCCCTGCCAGGCCATATCCGGAGAAGCTGGTAGGCCCATCTCCGATAGTGCCCATTCAAGTGGAGGGAGTCTACACCAGAGCCATCTTGGATACTGGGGCACAAGTGACCCTATTATACCGGGATTTCTACGATAAGAACTTGAGTCATCTGCCCATCCAGAAGATAGAGAAACTGGAAATATGGGGGATTTGAACCCAGAGCTTCCCTTACGATGGCTATCTGCCCATCAAGATGACCTTTGACCCATCTGTGGCTGGGAAGGCCGAAGTGTTTGACACCCTGGCAGTTGTGTGCCCTCGGCCGCCAGGAGCCAACAAGAGTTCCCTTATAATAGGGACAAACACGGACCTGGTCCGAAGGCTCCTGACCCCTCTAGTGAAAGAGAAGGGGCAAGCCGCCACCAAGATCCACCCCATGCTGAAGACGGCCTACCAATGGCTGGTCCTAGAGCAGAAGACCCCTGGAGAGGGGATAGGGAAGGTGTGGAGACTTGGAAGAGAAGTTGTAGTGTTGCAGCCCGGCGAAGTAACCTGTCTCAGAGCCACTGTGAAGCTTACTTGGGAGCAGCCTGGACCCTTTGTTGTGCTGGAGTCCAACCCAAGGGGAGAGTTCTCAGGTCTGGAAGTGATACCAGAAGTGATTCCGCTGAAGGCCCTGAAGAAGGCCCATTGTAGAGTTCCGGTGAGTGTTAGGAACACTACAGGTGACCCCATGGAGATCCCAGCCAGAATGCTGCTGGGCCAGGTGAGCCCTGCTGCCCCGGTTACCCTGTCAGAAGTCAAGGGGATGGGTGAAGGAGGAGATGTTTGGGAGAAGCTGTCCATGGAAAACCTGCCCAGGGCTTGGAAAGAGAGAGCCAAGGCCCAGTTGACCAGATGGGAGAAGATCTTCTCCAAAGATGAGTTCGATGTGGGGTGTGCAAGGAGTGCCACCCATCGAATCCGCCTCCAAGAAGACAAGCCCTTCAGAGAGAGGGTCAGGCAGGTCCCACTAGCAGATCTGGAGGATCTAAGGGAACAACTCGCAGAACTCAAAAGGACTGGTGTGATCCGGGGATGTCTAGAAGCCCCTATGCCTCCCCAAAAGTGGTGATCAGGAAGAAGAATGGGTCGTTGAGGCTCTGTATAGACTACAGGACTCTCAACAGGAGAACCATCCCCGACCAGTACACCACTCCGAGGATAGAGGACTCTTTACAGAGTTTGTCTGGAGCCAAGTGGTTCAGTGTTATGGATCTTAAGAGTGGATACTACCATATCCCTATGCATCCGGAAGACAAGGAGAAGACAGCCTTCATAACCCCAGTGGGGTTCTTCGAGTTTGATTGAATGCCTCAGGGACTGTCTGGAGCTCCTGCTACCTTCCAACGTCTCATGGAGAAGACTGTAGGAGACATGAACCTTATTGAAGTCCTTGTATACCTGGACGATGTCATTGTCTTTGGGAGAACCTTGGAAGAACACGAAGAGAGGCTGGAAAAAGTGTTGAGAAGACTCAGTGAGGAGGGACTCAAGCTTTCGCCTGAGAAGTGTCGGTTCTACCAGTCTTCTGTGAACTATCTGGGGCACATAGTGTCTGAAGAAGGGGTGACCCTGAGAAATTGTAGGCAGTTACCTCCTGGCCACGACCCACCACAGTAACAGAACTCAGATCCTTCTTAGGGTTCTGCTCCTATTACAGGAGGTTTGTGGAAGGATTCGCCCGAATTGCCAGAACTTGGAATGAACTACTCAAGACCGAGGGGGAAGAGGACGACTCAGGGCCCAGGAAGCCGGGAGAGTCAGTCAGAGATCAGTGGAACCAGAAGTGTGAAGAGGCCTTCCAGGCGTTGAAGAAGAGCCTAACCACTTCCCAAGTCTTGGCCTACGCAGACCCAACCAAACCCTATAAACTACATGTAGATGCTAGTCATGACGGTCTGGGAGGAGTACTTTACCAAGAACACGAAGGACAACTGCGGCCTGTTGCCTACGTGAGCAGGAGCCTGACCTCCTCTGAGAAGAACTACCCCACTCACAAGCTGGAGTTCCTGGCCCTTAAGTGGGCGGTAGTAGACAAGCTCAAAGACTACCTGTATGGGGCGGAGTTCACTGTGAAGACCGACAACAACCCCCTTACCTACCTTTTCACCACAGCAAAGCTGGACGCCACTGGACACAGGTGGCCGGCGGCACTGTCTGGATTTAATTTCAGCCTAAAGTACAGGCCAGGGGCTGGAAATCGAGATGCAGACGCTCTGTCCAGGAGATCTCATGCCCCCACCAGTGACACAGAAGACTGGACTCAAGTGGCACCTGACGGGGTGCGGGCCCTTTGTCAAGGGGCTGAATTACAAGCCAGAGGAGGCTTGAAGGCAGAAGAGATAGGAGTTACCATGGTAGGAGTCCCCAAACAATACTGTGGAGTAACCCAACTGGAGGAAGACAATCTGCCGAAACTGTCCAAGAAGGAGCTGAGATGCGACCAATTAGAAGACCCCATGGGGAAATTGGTTCTGGAAGCCCTGGAGAATCAGGATCCAAATAGACTCCTGCGCCACTCCTCAAAGGAAGCTCGCCTGTTGAGGAAAGAGTGGGACAGGTTGCAGGTGCATCAGGGAGTGGTCTACCGAAGGGGCCCCTCTGATGACCTGGAAGATAAATGGCAATTGTTCCTTCCGGAAAAACATCGAGAGACTGTTCTGATTGCCCTACATGAAAATCATGGCCACCTAGGGGCGGAAAGGACCTTTCAACTCGTCAGAAATCGGTTCTATTGGCCCTGCATGAGGGCAGAAGTAGAAGAGTACTGCCATTCATGTGCACGCTGCATCCAGAGGAAGACTTTACCCCATCAAGCTGCCCCAATGGGCCATCTACAAAGTCAAGGCCCAATGGATCTGTTATGCATTGATTTTCTCTGCCTCGAACTCGACCTGAGTGGACTAGGAAATGTTCTGGTGATAACCGATCATTTCACCCGGTATGCCCAAGCTTTTCCAACCAAAGACCAGAAGGCTTCCACAGTAGCCAAGGTACTTATGGAGAAGTATTTTGTCCATTATGGGCTGCCGCTGCGACTCCATTCGGACCAAGGAAGAGACTTTGAGAGTCGGCTGATCCGGAAACTCCTGGATTCGTTAGGAATCAAGAAAACCCGAACCACACCTTACCACCCACAGGGAGATGTTCAGCCGGAGAGGTTTAACCGAACCCTACTCAACATGTTGGGAACTCTGGATAGTGAGAAGAAACAACATTGGAGCAAACACATAGCAGCTATAGTACACGCTTACAACTGCACCACAAGTGATGCTACAGGCTACTCCCCCTATCGACTCATGTTTGGGAGAGAAGCAAGGTTACCTATGGACCTGGCCTTTGGCACCTCCTTAGACCATTCCTCAGCTACCTCCCACAAAGGATATGTGGACAGGCTCAGACACAGCCTGAAAGTAGCCTAAGAAAAAGCTCAAGCGGCCTCAGATTAAAGGGGAGCTCGAAACAAAAGAAACTTTGACTTGAAGGTCCGGGTGCAAGACCTTCAGCCCGGGGAGCGAGTACTGTTACGCAATCTGGGGGTCCCTGGAAAACACAAACTTGCAGACAGATGGAGATCTGAACCCTAAGTCATCTGTAGGAACCTGCCAGGCCTAACTGTCTACAGGTTGAAGCCAGAAGGGAAGATAGGACCACTGAAGACGTGGCATCGAAACCACCTGCTCCCACTTGCTGAAGCAGTCAGGATACCTCCAGTGAGGGACTCCCCTGAACCAGTCTCTATTCTGGATACTCCCAGGCCAAACACTCGGTCCCAGACCTCTCGGGCTGAAGATGGAGAGGCCTCTGAACTCAGTGGAGATGAAGGAAGAGAACTTGACTGGCTGTGGCCTTCCCCAACTCCAGGAACTTCTGCTATAGATCTTCCAACCACTGAAGACACTATAGATGGAAAACTGAATGCAGAAGCCACTGAGTTCATCCCATCTAGTCTTTCATCAGATTACTGGGAAGATGCCTGTGACACTTACTCAGAAGAGGACCCTAGGGACTCTACGTATCCTTCGGCCCCTGAAGCAGATGTTCCAGAGCCCGCTGTGTTGCCCGAGCCTGCTACGGCAAAAGAGCCTGTGGCGCCAGAGCCAGAAACCCCAAGAGAGCAGAGGGCTCGAAGAGTCATAAGGCCTCCCAAAAAGTTGACCTACCCACAAATGGGGAAGAGCTCAGAAGATTCTGTGGTCACTGCCAGGAGGAGTGCAGAGAATCTGGATCCCTCCACTGTTCATTTGGTGGAGGGCAACCCCCACTCACTCTCTGGCACAGTTAGGCAGGCCACTCATGATAGTGTGACCTGTGGGCAAGGGAATTCAACCCCTCGGTTTTGGTGGGAATTCCCTATGCCAACATCATACGCAACGTTGTCTAGGGTTGTACGCAGTGTATGTTAGGATTATCTTTGGGGACCAAAGAGTTTAAGTGGGGGAGTGTGTAGCGGGGTCTCCTTTAAGACTCTCAGGACTACCTTACCCAGAACCCCATTCACTCTCAGGACTACCTTACCCAGAACCCCATTCGGCACCCAGGATGCAATGTTCCACCCCAGAGACTCATGGGTGGGGTTATATAAGGAGGAGGCAAGGCTGCGCTCGGCCTCTTTGGGACACAAGACTTCAGTGGAGAGATCTTCCTGTGTGGATCCGCTGTGGTGCAAGGCCTGAAGCCTGGGGCCTTGCGCTGCTACCCAAAAGAGCCTTCCACCCCCATTGTGAGCCTGGATGGCATCTGACTCGGTCATCCTCAACCGCTGCTGAGCCGGAGACCAGACCGCTGCAGACGCTGTGTGTGGAGACACAGCAGGTGGAAGTTCCCGGACTGGGATCGCGTCCGGAGGGGTGAGCGAGCACCTGCTCAATCCATATACTGTATACCATTGTTAGGCCTACAGACTGCCGTGGCCCACCAGTTCCTATTTCAGTCCCCCCCCTGGAGATCCATAGCAGAACTGAGTCAAACGGATCTCTAGTAGAGTGTACTTTGTTGGCATTTTTACCCCTTGGATTACAAATGTGTTCTTGAAATGTGCACCACCGTTTAAAGACTTGCATGCAAAGAATTTCATCCCCTAGAGACTGAGTTATATGGTCAGGCCTGGCCATCTAGATAGTTTATTTAGTTGCTGCGCCATAGGGTGCATAGTGAAGTCCTGTTAAACGTGGCGCATGTGCGCCATATCTTACTAGTTGTAGTGTGTCTATTGCTGCAGGGCTCTGCAGATATATTCCTGTGATTTGTTATAACTGTTGATTTTATTGCCAGTAGAAGTAAACTCGTTATTCTTCTATCATTGCATTGGTGTCTGAATTTAACCATAGAGCATAAGATCTATATACATTACCCTAGAATAACTGTGCCAGGGTGGGTCGAGTAAATTGCCGGGGGTTGGCGGAGCTGTCTTCAGGGCCCAAACTAAATCTGCGGCCCTCTTAGTTGAAGGTATCGCTACATATGTACTATTTTTCAGTCTTCGGTATGAAAAAAAGGTGTAATTTGTTTAACCACTTTCTGCCCAAGCCGAATCTGACACTTAACATATATGTAACTGTAGCACTACCCCCAGGTAAGAGAGCTGCTGGTTTGTTTTGGGCCTGTACCCTAGCTATCAACCCCAAGAATCTGTCTCGAACCCTCCCTTGGCACAACTGGTCTACAATTAAGTTGCGGAACCCAATGGTAATGGGATACACAATAATACTACACAACAGTAAAATGGTACATACAATTGTTACCTTGTATAGCCACTGGTCCGGCAGGATAATATAGAAAACTCCACACAGTATTCTGCTTAACCAAAAATCACATTTACTTAGTGATAAAAATAGCAGGGTTAAACAACTGTACAGTAGAAGTGTGCAGGGCCCTGCAGAGTCAATGATATATGGCAATATTATAACACAATCTAAATGCGCACATTCTAAATAAGTAACCGGCCTATGCTCGCGAGCTCCCCCTAATGGGCAACACTGTGCCCGTGTCCGTCACTATCAATCCCAGTCAGGCCTGACTAAGTTCAATGGCCAGTTTCTTCAGTGGTAGGAGTCTTCGCTAGCAAACGTTGGTGCACATAACATTCGTAATCCAAATGGGTATTAGGGGACAGCAAGCTAAACTTACGCAATGTTTGTGAAAGAAAACTCTATAGCGGTGCAAACACCAATCTTAAGCCATGCAGCCTCCATGAGATGGGCTATGTCCTGGCGTGTGGCGCACTTCTAATAATGGTGGGCCTTACAAAGTCACAGGCCTATATAAACAGTTAATGAAATCCGAGCAGGTGCCTTCTCACCAAAGTAAGTCTCGTCCCTCCGGTACGTCCCGCTGTCGGTACCTTGATCCGCGACCTCACCGCAACTTGCAGTCTCCGGTTCCTCTCACAGCCGCAGTGGATGTCGATTGAAAGATGACTTAGGTCTCTGAGAAGCGCGAGCTGGTCACACAAGAGAGGATCCCTCTTTTAGCTGAGTGATCCTCTGCAAAAGTTGTAGGCCCAGGCTTTGGGCCTAGTCGCTCCGGCAGCAGGCCTCACACAGACTTCCTGCTTGACTGAGGGCAAAGTCCAGAGAGAGCTAGCGTAGCCCCATCCCTTCCTTTAAGTAACCTCCCCCAGAAAGCTGTGCGAGAATGCAATGCACTTTGGGAGTACAGCTGCACTGTGGGTACTGTAGTCTATTAGATACCTAAGGCAATGGAGTCCCTTTCTCCCTGTACCATAAGTTCCACAATGCATTGTTCAATAAGGTAAACAACAGTTGCTGCAATATCTTAAATAGACTCCGGAGGGAGCTCAGGATATTCTCAACATAACCATAATCCTTTATAACACACTACAAATAGGCACCCCGCTACACCCCCCTCCCCCACTTTAAATCTTTGATCCCCAAAGACATCCAAAATCTTGGTTCTGTAATACATTTTTGCCTCTAGACGGCTGAATAAGACTGACAGAGGAGCCTCCCACCAATTGTCATATGATGGGGAGCTGTCCTGCCTACAGGCCACCCCAACGGGAATGGCCTGACCAGCTGTGCCAGGGGGTGAGCTAGGGCTGCCCTCCACCAAATTTACAGTGGAAGGACCAGGCATATCAACTGTCCTTCTTGCAGTGAAAGCAGCTTCTTCAGAGCATTCATCCATTTGATGGTAAGTCAGTCTCTTTGGAGGGTGGATAACTCTCCTCTCTCTCTGCTCCTGAGGTGTTGGGATATCAAGGGCAATAGATTTTGCTGATACGTCAAGTGCTCTACCTTCTGGTTCGGGCATGCTGAGCTCCATTATTTCGGAAGCATCTGGTTCAATTTCAAGGGGCAAGAAAGTCTCATCAGGGTCTTCTATCAGCAGAGGACCCGGATCGTTGTACAAGACTTCGGTGAGCATGCTGTGCGGCACAAACTCATGAGCCTCTGGGCGGAGAACTTCACTGTCAGCTACTTCAGATGGTGACAGGGAAGTGGTCATGGGTTCTGGCACTTGAGATGACCAATCAAGTTCCAGCTCCTCATCCTCAGAATCCCTTTCCTCCAAGTCTTCATGCTCCACATCTGGATGTGTTTTTTTTTTTTTTTGTAATTAGTTTTTATTGAAAAAATGTGTAAAAGCAATACAGGACAAAGTAAAAACAAGACAATAAGAGTGTGCAATACATGGAGAAAACGACATACTCTAAAATAACTAATCTCACCGGCCGGCTAGTCATATAATGGTATTTCTCACCCGCTAGGAGTTACATGGAACGGGAATGACAAAGATCTCTCCGCCACGTCATGCACGCAACATAAAAACAAAGAAGAACAAAAAGAAAAAAGCAGAAGAAAAGAAAAAAGAGAGAGAGGAGGGGAGGGGATGGAGGAAGGGCCAGGGGGGGGGGGGAGTCCGCCTAGGTCTAGCACCATCTACCTTCATTATGTCAACAGTCAAACATTAATCAGGCTTAGACATCAGTTCAGCATAGTCAGTTGTGTACTTGAAGGCAAACCAGCGGGACCAAATTTTCTTTGCCAAATCCGATTTGTTTCTGAGAGAGAGTGTGAGGTCTTCCATATAGTATATATGGTCAACTTCTAGCAGCCATTGGCGCAGGGTTGGGATATTGGATTGTTTCCAATAGCGCGGAATGAGCGCTTTTGCGGCATTAAGCAAGTGTGGTGTTAAAGATTTATTGTATGTTCCCACTGATTTGCCTGTACAATGGAGTAAGACCACCCAAGGATCATCAGGGATGTCAAAACCCTGAATCACCCTGGCCCAGTGTAAAATTGTCGCCCAATAAGGGCGTATCAGGGGGCAGTGCCACCAAATATGAGCATGTGTTGCTTGTGTGCCACAACCTCGCCAACATAAAGGTGACATTCGCGGAAAGGATTTATGGAGCACCACTGGGGTGTAATGCCACCTCGCCAATAGTTTATAATTAACCTCTGCCATCTTGGATGCTATGGAGGAGGTATGGGCTAGTAAAAGAACGGAGTCCCGTTGAGAAGCAGAGAGTTCTTTATGAAGATCCTCCTCCCATTTGCGGAGAAAGGTGGGCTTCTCCGAGGAGGCTAGAGCTTGCAGAGCTCGGTAAAAGTATGAGATAGGTTTATCCACAGGGTTGTCCTCAGCAAAAGCCGCTTCAATGGAAGTCAAGTCCGAGACGGACCGTAGAGGTTTTGGCAGGGAACGGACAAAGGCTGCAAGTTGACGGTAACGCCAGTGGTCCATAGGCGTTGTAGTAGCTGGAGGCACTAAGGTGGACAAGGGAACAATACTCGAAGAGGTGGTCACATGATGCAAAAGAGTGGCAGAGCCGAGTTCCCATAGCCGAGCACTGGTCCCTGTGTTACCTGGTGGGAAAAAGTTGTGTCCCTGTAAAGGCAAAAGGGGTGAGTTGTGCTTCCAATCCTGCTTTTTACATAGCGAGTCCCACGCCATGAGAGTAGAGCGTGTAAGTGGTGATGTAGTTGAGGCTAGAGTTCTATGTTTTCTGGGGATCCAAAGTTGTGATAGAAGGTCAGCCCCACTGAGCTCTATTTCCAGGTTTACCCACATCTTAGAGTCTTTGTGATATTTCCAATCTGAGATTCTATTCAGTACGACTGCTAGAAAATACTGCTTAAGGTCTGGCAGAGCCAAACCTCCCTCCCTCTTTGGTCTGATAAGGAGGGACCTTGCAAGTCTGGGACGCCTTCTGTTCCATACATATCTGCTAATAAGAGACCGGACTAGAGCATAAAAACCTACTGGGATTTTATATGGAATCATTTGCAGCAAGAACAGTAATCTAGGCAGAATATTCATCTTCACAACACTGATTTTCCCCAACCAGGAATGGGCAATTGTCGACCACCTTTGCAAGTCAGACCTGATCGTATTCAGTAAGGGTAAGAAGTTGGCACGAAACAAAGCAGAAGGGTTGGGGGTGAGATAAATACCTAAATACTTCATTTTACGTGTCTGCCACGTGAAGGGGAAGGACCGCTTCAATTGGGGCACAAGGGTATCTGTGATCGAGACATTTAGTATTTCAGATTTCGTCATGTTGATTTTGAAGTTGGAGATGTCACTAAATGCAGAAAATGCTGACATGAGGTTTGGGAGAGATATTAAAGGTTGTTGTATGTAAAATAGAATGTCATCTGCATAAGCAGCGTATTTATGTTCGATACTCCCTATTGTAATTCCATGAATCGAAGAATTGTGCCTAACCATTGAAAGAAAAGGTTCTAAAGACAGGGCAAATAAAATGGGCGATAGGGGGCACCCCTGGCGAGTGCCGTTGTATAACGTGAAAGGAGCGCTTAAGGTGCCATTGATGCGTAATTGAGCCGTGGGGAAATTATAAAGAGCTGAAATTTGACTTCGGAAAGATTCGCTAATGCCTAGGTGAGACAGTGTCTCCATAAGATACTCCCAGTCCACCCTATCGAACGCCTTTTCAGCATCCGTCAAAAGCAGAAGGGTGGGCCGGGAGGATCCACGTGCGTGTGACATCAGGGACAGGGTACGGAGGGAGTTGTCCCGCGCTTCTCTACCGGGGATGAAGCCGGTTTGGTCGCATGAAACCCACTGGGGGAGTAGGGGGAGGAGTCTATTTGCTATAGCTTTGGCATACAATTTGGCATCAATGTTCAACAGGGAAATGGGGCGATAGCTCCTGCAAACACTGGGGTCTTTACCCGGTTTGGGTAGAACCGTAATGTGAGCATGGAGGGTCTCAGATCGAAAGGCACCACCATCAGATACAGCGTTAGCATAGCAGGTCAAGCGCGGTAGCAAAACATCGGCAAAGGAGCGATAATAAGCTACCGTAAAGCCATCTGGGCCAGGCGCCTTGCCATTGGCCATGGCCTTCAAGGCGACGCTTAATTCTGAGGTGGTGAACTCCCCATCCAGGGTCGCGAGTGTATCTGGCGATAATGCTGGCAAATTGGCATGGGATAGGTATTCTCTAATGCGCTGTAGTCTAGTGTCGCAATCCGCTATAGAGTGTTGGACATGGTAGAGGTGTTGGTAAAACGCCCGGAATTCTTTAGCTATGCCCGGGGTGTCATAAACTAGTTCAGAGGATTTTGTCTTGATCTTAGCTATAAAGGAAGCATGTTTCTTTTGCTGTAACGAGTGAGCCAAAAGCCGACTCGGCTTGTTGCCCCATTCATGAAAGCGTTGGGACAGGAGACGGGCTCGCCGTCTCTGTTCAACATGAAAAAGGGCCTTCAATTCCTCCCTTTTCAGGGTCAGAGTATGAAAAATCTCTCGGGATTGCCTAGCCTTATGTTGTTGCTCTAGTTTTCCGATTTCCTGTATCAGTACTGACTGCTGGTACGTCCGCTCTCGTTTTTTCCTAGATCCGAGTTCAATAAGTTTACCCCTGATGTGGGCCTTATGGGCTTCCCAGAGAACACCCGGTGAAGTGTCAGGGTGCGTGTTGTCTTTAAAGTATTGGGACAGTGCTTCCCCCAACATTTTCTTGTCTATTTCCTCAGTCAACAGGTCCTCATTAAGCTTCCAATTGGTAACTCTATGGGGCAATGAGGGGACTTAAGCAGTATCGGGGCATGGTCAGAGACGGGGGAGGTTCCGATGTCGGTGTTGACTGCCAGGGGGAGGTGGTGGTGGTCAATAAAGAAATAGTCGATCCTAGAATAAGATTGGTGGGTGTGAGAGTAGTGAGTGTAATCCTTTGCTCGCGGATGCATAACCCTCCAGACATCAATCAGCTGTGAATCAAACAGTTGCTTGTGTACGTAAGATAGGCGTTTATGGGAGATACTAGATCTCCCCAGTGAGGTGTCCACTATGGGTTCCAGTGGGAAATTTAAATCACCCGCGAGAAGTACGCACCCACGAGCAAAGTCCCTTAGCTTCGCAAGGGTGGACGCTACGAATCCCACCTGGTTCCTATTGGGGGCATACAAGTTGGCTAAAGTGCAGGGCATATTACCTAGCATACCTTTTAGGAACAGAAAACGTCCCAGAGGGTCACATAACATGGCTTCCAATGCAAATGCGAAACCCCTGCGGAAGCCAATGGCCACCCCTTTAGCCTTATGCACATCAGATAGGCTATAATACCAAGTAGGGAACTGTGGAGAAAACAATTTCACTGACGTAGTATGGGTAAGGTGGGTCTCCTGCAGGAAAACAATGTCTCCCCACAGGCGGTCCAGCTCCCTGTACAAATTGTGTCTCTTACCCGGGGCATGTAAGCCCCTCACATTGAAAGAAATCAGATTTACCTTAGCCATAGTCACCCGTAGGGGGGAGTCGCAAGCCACAGGCTTCAGAGGAGGCAAACCTAAAGCGGAGGACAAAAAGGAGGGGATGGGTGGGGAGGAAGGGGAAGGAGAGGGAAAGGGGAGTAGGCAAGAAAGAGAGAAGAGTGAAGTATATAGCATCAAACAAAAAAGAAAAAACATACACAGACCACCTTAGGGGGTGGCCATCAAAGGCACGCAGAATACTGCGGTGCAAAAGAGGGGCACGCGGGAGACCCAGCGCCCCCACACCCATAGCCCAATAGCAGACCAGGGCATAGAAGCACAGGGCCCCACGGCGCCCCCCAGTGTGAGGGCGAAAGGTCACAGACATCCGACCAAAGTCGGTGTAAGCGCCGCCTCGACGCCCCGGCGCCACCACAATAGAAACATGAAATGCATTTGTAGGATAGCACTTAGAAATGTAAACCCTGGAACCTGAGTCTATCAATTCTAGACCATGAAGTAGATAACATAGAACATGTAGTATGGCCGTCTGGCAAAAGTCAAGAAATCATCAAGACAGGTAGGGTAAGGCACAACATGCCAACTGTGGAACTGAAGGGAAGAACAACAGGCCAACAAAAAGGCCTACCAGGCAGGATGATTTACCCCAATTGAGGTGATGCACCAGCGGCAGAGGAGCGACGTCCGCGGTCCACTTTGCGCCAGCCCGGTTCGGAAGTGCCTGGAGCAGGCGGGATGGCATCTTGCCAGCCAGGGAGCTCTGGGGGGGAGATATTGACATCCATGCAAAACTTTTCCAGGTCTTCAGGAAACCGGAGTATCGCCGTTTTGCCATCCCTATTAGCAATTAGTGCCGCTGGGAAGCCCCAGCGATAGTTGATGGAGGCCGCTCTTAGTTTCTCCGTCAGGGGTCGCAGAGCCCTGCGACGCTCCAAAGTTTCTCTGGCCAGATCAGGAAAGAAGGACAGCGTAGCACCATCAAAATCGAGCGAGGAGGTTTCACGGGCCTTCTTCATAATGCGCTCCTTTTCCCCATAATAGTGGACCCGGCAGATCACATCACGCGGGGAGTCCAGGGAGAGGTTGCGGGGACGTAGGGCCCTATGAACACGATCTATTTTAAGGGGGTTGTCCGCCGCAAGACCCAGCAGGCCGTTAAAGATACCCCGGATGGATGGAAGGAGGTCTTCATCCCCAGTCGCCTCCGGTAGGCCTCTGACACGGATGTTATTCCTCCTATTGCGGTTCTCCTGGTCCTCGATTTTATACAGGGCCATCCTGTGGGCAATGGAGAGGCCTCTAGTAGTGGCCTGCAGGGATCTAATGGCAGCCGCGTGGCGATCAAGGCGCTGTTCAGTCTCCTCCACTCGTTCCAGTACATGCGAGAGATCTAAGCGCACGGCCGACAGTTCCTTTTTAATGGCGCGCTCTAAGCCCAGCAGCATGGAGGCTAGGGATGAGCTTCGTGTTCGAGTCGAACATACGTTCGACTCGAACATTGGCTGTTCGATCGTTCGACGAAGATCGAACGATTTGGGCCGTTCGCGCCAAATTCGAGTGACGCGAACGGCCCACAATGCACTACGCCATCGCAGTGTCATCCAGGCGCTGTGATTGGCCAAGCATGCACTGTGACCCCGCATGCTTGGCCAATCACAGCGCCGGCAGCGAGGAGAGCAATGATTGGCCACAGGCAGGATGCCTGTGGCCAATTATTGCTGAGGGTGTTTAGTACACGCCCCACACTATAAAAGGCCGCCAGCACGGCGGCCTAGTGTAGTGTGTTCCGGAGCAGGGATAGAGTAGCATAGGCAGGGACAGTGACTGTTATTTCTTTCTTGCTTAACCTGGATTCCTTTAGTTTAGGGAAAGAGAAGGATAGGTAGGGAGAGTGTCAGTGTGTTTTGTGCTTCTGCTATAGTGTGCTTAAAAAAAACATTTATTCTAGGGACAGAAAACTCAAGGTAGGGACAGTGTCAGTTTCTTTCACTCTGCAAGTCCTTGTTTCCAGGGACCTGTAAGGACAGTGAGTTAATTGTCCTTGTGCTATATTGTGCTTAAAAAAAACATTTATTCTAGGGACAGAAAACTCTAGGTAGGGACAGTGTCAGTTTCTTTCACTCTGCAAGTCCTTGTTTCCAGGGACCTGTAAGGACAGTGAGTTAATTGTCCTTGTGCTATATTGTGATTAAAAAAAACATTTATTCTAGGGACAGAAAACTCTAGGTAGGGACAGTGTCAGTTTCTTTCACTCTGCAAGTCCTTGTTTCCAGGGACCTGTAAGGACAGTGAGTTAATTTTCCTTGTGCTATATTGTGATTAAAAAAACATTTATTCTAGGGACAGAAAACTCTAGGTAGGGACAGTGTCAGTTTCTTTCACTCTGCAAGTCCTTGTTTCCAGGGACCTGTAAGGACAGTGAGTTAATTGTCCTTGTGCTATATTGTGCTTAAAAAAAACATTTATTCTAGGGACAGAAAACTCTAGGTAGGGACAGTGTCAGTTTCTTTCACTCTGCAAGTCCTTGTTTCCAGGGACCTGTAAGGACAGTGAGTTAATTGTCCTTGTGCTATATTGTGATTAAAAAAAACATTTATTCTAGGGACAGAAAACTCTAGGTAGGGACAGTGTCAGTTTCTTTCACTCTGCAAGTCCTTGTTTCCAGGGACCTGTAAGGACAGTGAGTTAATTTTCCTTGTGCTATATTGTGATTAAAAAAAACATTTATTCTAGGGACAGAAAACTCTAGGTAGGGACAGTGTCAGTTTCTTTCACTCTGCAAGTCCTTGTTTCCAGGGACCTGTAAGGACAGTGAGTTAATTGTCCTTGTGCTATATTGTGCTTAAAAAAAACATTTATTCTAGGGACAGAAAACTCTAGGTAGGGACAGTGTCAGTTTCTTTCACTCTGCAAGTCCTTGTTTCCAGGGACCTGTAAGGACAGTGAGTTAATTGTCCTTGTGCTATATTGTGATTAAAAAAAACATTTATTCTAGGGACAGAAAACTCTAGGTAGGGACAGTGTCAGTTTCTTTCACTCTGCAAGTCCTTGTTTCCAGGGACCTGTAAGGACAGTGAGTTAATTTTCCTTGTGCTATATTGTGATTAAAAAAAACATTTATTCTAGGGACAGAAAACTCTAGGTAGGGACAGTGTCAGTTTCTTTCACTCTGCAAGTCCTTGTTTCCAGGGACCTGTAAGGACAGTGAGTTAATTGTCCTTGTGCTATATTGTGCTTAAAAAAAACATTTATTCTAGGGACAGAAAACTCTAGGTAGGGACAGTGTCAGTTTCTTTCACTCTGCAAGTCCTTGTTTCCAGGGACCTGTAAGGACAGTGAGTTAATTGTCCTTGTGCTATATTGTGATTAAAAAAAACATTTATTCTAGGGACAGAAAACTCTAGGTAGGGACAGTGTCAGTTTCTTTCACTCTGCAAGTCCTTGTTTCCAGGGACCTGTAAGGACAGTGAGTTAATTTTCCTTGTGCTATATTGTGATTAAAAAAAACATTTATTCTAGGGACAGAAAACTCTAGGTAGGGACAGTGTCAGTTTCTTTCACTCTGCAAGTCCTTGTTTCCAGGGACCTGTAAGGACAGTGAGTTAATTTTCCTTGTGCTATATTGTGATTAAAAAAAACATTTTTTCTAGGGACAGAAAACTGTAGGTAGGGAGAGTGTTTTTTTTCTTTCACTCTGCAAGTCCTTGTTTCCAGGGACCTGTAAGGACAGTGAGTTAATTGTCCTTGTGCTATATTGTGCTTAAAAAAAACATTTATTCTAGGGACAGAAAACTCTAGGTAGGGACAGTGTCAGTTTCTTTCACTCTGCAAGTCCTTGTTTCCAGGGACCTGTAAGGACAGTGAGTTAATTTTCCTTGTGCTATATTGTGATTAAAAAAAACATTTATTCTAGGGACAGAAAACTCTAGGTAGGGACAGTGTCAGTTTCTTTCACTCTGCAAGTCCTTGTTTCCAGGGACCTGTAAGGACAGTGAGTTAATTTTCCTTGTGCTATATTGTGATTAAAAAAAACATTTTTTCTAGGGACAGAAAACTGTAGGTAGGGAGAGTGTTTTTTTTCTTTCACTCTGCAAGTCCTTGTTTCCAGGGACCTGTAAGGACAGTGAGTTAATTTTCCTTGTGCTATATTGTGATTAAAAAAAACATTTTTTCTAGGGACAGAAAACTGTAGGTAGGGAGAGTGTTTTTTTTCTTTCACTCTGCAAGTCCTTGTTTCCAGGGACCTGTAAGGACAGTGAGTTAATTGTCCTTGTGCTATATTGTGCTTAAAAAAAACATTTATTCTAGGGACAGAAAACTCTAGGTAGGGACAGTGTCAGTTTCTTTCACTCTGCAAGTCCTTGTTTCCAGGGACCTGGAGAGACATTGAGTGAATTGTCCTTGTGCTATATTGTGATTAAAAAAAACATTTATTCTAGGGACAGAAAACTCTAGGTAGGGACAGTGTCAGTTTCTTTCACTCTGCAAGTCCTTGTTTCCAGGGACCTGTAAGGACAGTGAGTTAATTTTCCTTGTGCTATATTGTGATTAAAAAAAACATTTTTTCTAGGGACAGAAAACTGTAGGTAGGGAGAGTGTTTTTTTTCTTTCACTCTGCAAGTCCTTGTTTCCAGGGACCTGTAAGGACAGTGAGTTAATTGTCCTTGTGCTCTATTGTGATTAAAAAAAACATTTATTCTAGGGACAGAAAACTCTAGGTAGGGACAGTGTCAGTTTCTTTCACTCTGCAAGTCCTTGTTTCCAGGGACCTGTAAGGACAGTGAGTTAATTTTCCTTGTGCTATATTGTGATTAAAAAAAACATTTATTCTAGGGACAGAAAACTCTAGGTAGGGACAGTGTCAGTTTCTTTCACTCTGCAAGTCCTTGTTTCCAGGGACCTGTAAGGACAGTGAGTTAATTGTCCTTGTGCTATATTGTGCTTAAAAAAAACATTTATTCTAGGGACAGAAAACTCTAGGTAGGGACAGTGTCAGTTTCTTTCACTCTGCAAGTCCTTGTTTCCAGGGACCTGTAAGGACAGTGAGTTAATTTTCCTTGTGCTATATTGTGATTAAAAAAAACATTTATTCTAGGGACAGAAAACTCTAGGTAGGGACAGTGTCAGTTTCTTTCACTCTGCAAGTCCTTGTTTCCAGGGACCTGTAAGGACAGTGAGTTAATTTTCCTTGTGCTATATTGTGATTAAAAAAAACATTTTTTCTAGGGACAGAAAACTGTAGGTAGGGAGAGTGTTTTTTTTCTTTCACTCTGCAAGTCCTTGTTTCCAGGGACCTGTAAGGACAGTGAGTTAATTGTCCTTGTGCTATATTGTGCTTAAAAAAAACATTTATTCTAGGGACAGAAAACTCTAGGTAGGGACAGTGTCAGTTTCTTTCACTCTGCAAGTCCTTGTTTCCAGGGACCTGTAAGGACAGTGAGTTAATTTTCCTTGTGCTATATTGTGATTAAAAAAAACATTTATTCTAGGGACAGAAAACTCTAGGTAGGGACAGTGTCAGTTTCTTTCACTCTGCAAGTCCTTGTTTCCAGGGACCTGTAAGGACAGTGAGTTAATTTTCCTTGTGCTATATTGTGATTAAAAAAAACATTTTTTCTAGGGACAGAAAACTGTAGGTAGGGAGAGTGTTTTTTTTCTTTCACTCTGCAAGTCCTTGTTTCCAGGGACCTGTAAGGACAGTGAGTTAATTTTCCTTGTGCTATATTGTGATTAAAAAAAACATTTTTTCTAGGGACAGAAAACTGTAGGTAGGGAGAGTGTTTTTTTTCTTTCACTCTGCAAGTCCTTGTTTCCAGGGACCTGTAAGGACAGTGAGTTAATTGTCCTTGTGCTATATTGTGCTTAAAAAAAACATTTATTCTAGGGACAGAAAACTCTAGGTAGGGACAGTGTCAGTTTCTTTCACTCTGCAAGTCCTTGTTTCCAGGGACCTGGAGAGACATTGAGTGAATTGTCCTTGTGCTATATTGTGATTAAAAAAAACATTTATTCTAGGGACAGAAAACTCTAGGTAGGGACAGTGTCAGTTTCTTTCACTCTGCAAGTCCTTGTTTCCAGGGACCTGTAAGGACAGTGAGTTAATTTTCCTTGTGCTATATTGTGATTAAAAAAAACATTTTTTCTAGGGACAGAAAACTGTAGGTAGGGAGAGTGTTTTTTTTCTTTCACTCTGCAAGTCCTTGTTTCCAGGGACCTGTAAGGACAGTGAGTTAATTTTCCTTGTGCTATATTGTGATTAAAAAAAACATTTATTCTAGGGACAGAAAACTCTAGGTAGGGACAGTGTCAGTTTCTTTCACTCTGCAAGTCCTTGTTTCCAGGGACCTGTAAGGACAGTGAGTTAATTTTCCTTGTGCTATATTGTGATTAAAAAAAACATTTTTTCTAGGGACAGAAAACTGTAGGTAGGGAGAGTGTTTTTTTTCTTTCACTCTGCAAGTCCTTGTTTCCAGGGACCTGTAAGGACAGTGAGTTAATTTTCCTTGTGCTATATTGTGATTAAAAAAAACATTTTTTCTAGGGACAGAAAACTGTAGGTAGGGAGAGTGTTTTTTTTCTTTCACTCTGCAAGTCCTTGTTTCCAGGGACCTGTAAGGACAGTGAGTTAATTTTCCTTGTGCTATATTGTGCTTAAAAAAAACATTTATTCTAGGGACAGAAAACTCTAGGTAGGGACAGTGTCAGTTTCTTTCACTCTGCAAGTCCTTGTTTCCAGGGACCTGTAAGGACAGTGAGTTAATTTTCCTTGTGCTATATTGTGATTAAAAAAAACATCTATTCTAGGGACAGAAAACTCTAGGTAGGGACAGTGTCAGTTTCTTTCACTCTGCAAGTCCTTGTTTCCAGGGACCTGTAAGGACAGTGAGTTAATTTTCCTTGTGCTATATTGTGATTAAAAAAAACATTTTTTCTAGGGACAGAAAACTGTAGGTAGGGAGAGTGTTTTTTTTCTTTCACTCTGCAAGTCCTTGTTTCCAGGGACCTGTAAGGACAGTGAGTTAATTTTCCTTGTGCTATATTGTGATTAAAAAAAACATTTTTTCTAGGGACAGAAAACTGTAGGTAGGGAGAGTGTTTTTTTTCTTTCACTCTGCAAGTCCTTGTTTCCAGGGACCTGTAAGGACAGTGAGTTAATTGTCCTTGTGCTATATTGTGCTTAAAAAAAACATTTATTCTAGGGACAGAAAACTCTAGGTAGGGACAGTGTCAGTTTCTTTCACTCTGCAAGTCCTTGTTTCCAGGGACCTGGAGAGACATTGAGTGAATTGTCCTTGTGCTATATTGTGATTAAAAAAAACATTTATTCTAGGGACAGAAAACTCTAGGTAGGGACAGTGTCAGTTTCTTTCACTCTGCAAGTCCTTGTTTCCAGGGACCTGTAAGGACAGTGAGTTAATTTTCCTTGTGCTATATTGTGATTAAAAAAAACATTTTTTCTAGGGACAGAAAACTGTAGGTAGGGAGAGTGTTTTTTTTCTTTCACTCTGCAAGTCCTTGTTTCCAGGGACCTGTAAGGACAGTGAGTTAATTTTCCTTGTGCTATATTGTGATTAAAAAAAACATTTATTCTAGGGACAGAAAACTCTAGGTAGGGACAGTGTCAGTTTCTTTCACTCTGCAAGTCCTTGTTTCCAGGGACCTGTAAGGACAGTGAGTTAATTTTCCTTGTGCTATATTGTGATTAAAAAAAACATTTTTTCTAGGGACAGAAAACTGTAGGTAGGGAGAGTGTTTTTTTTCTTTCACTCTGCAAGTCCTTGTTTCCAGGGACCTGTAAGGACAGTGAGTTAATTGTCCTTGTGCTATATTGTGATTAAAAAAAACATTTTTTCTAGGGACAGAAAACTCTAGGTAGGGAGAGTTTTTTTTTTTTTTTCACTCTGCAAGTCCTTGTTTCCAGGGACCTGTAAGGACAGTGAGTTAATTGTCCTTGTGCTATATTGTGCTTAAAAAAACATTTATTCTAGGGACAGAAAACTCTAGGTAGGGACAGTGTCAGTTTCTTTCACTCTGCAAGTCCTTGTTTCCAGGGACCTGTAAGGACAGTGAGTTAATTTTCCTTGTGCTATATTGTGATTAAAAAAAACATTTTTTCTAGGGACAGAAAACTGTAGGTAGGGAGAGTGTTTTTTTTCTTTCACTCTGCAAGTCCTTGTTTCCAGGGACCTGTAAGGACAGTGAGTTAATTTTCCTTGTGCTATATTGTGATTAAAAAAAACATTTTTTCTAGGGACAGAAAACTGTAGGTAGGGAGAGTGTTTTTTTTCTTTCACTCTGCAAGTCCTTGTTTCCAGGGACCTGTAAGGACAGTGAGTTAATTGTCCTTGTGCTATATTGTGCTTAAAAAAAACATTTTTTCTAGGGACAGAAAACTCTAGGTAGGGAGAGTGTTTTTTTTTTTTCACTCTGCAAGTCCTTGTTTCCAGGGACCTGTAAGGACAGTGAGTTAATTGTCCTTGTGCTATATTGTGCTTAAAAAAAAACATTTATTCTAGGGACAGAAAACTCTAGGTAGGGACAGTGTCAGTTTCTTTCACTCTGCAAGTCCTTGTTTCCAGGGACCTGTAAGGACAGTGAGTTAATTTTCCTTGTGCTATATTGTGCTTAAAAAAAACATTTATTCTAGGGACAGAAAACTCTAGGTAGGGACAGTGTCAGTTTCTTTCACTCTGCAAGTCCTTGTTTCCAGGGACCTGGAGAGACATTGAGTGAATTGTCCTTGTGCTATATTGTGATTAA
This sequence comes from Rana muscosa, assembly GCA_029206835.1. Classification (NCBI taxonomy): domain Eukaryota; kingdom Metazoa; phylum Chordata; class Amphibia; order Anura; family Ranidae; genus Rana; species Rana muscosa. The sequence goes on along the minus strand of CM055116.1, from coordinate 499,131,368 downwards.
AAAAAACATTTATTCTAGGGATAGAAAACTCTAGGTAGGGACAGTGTCAGTTTCTTTCACTGTGAAAGTCCTTGTTTCAAGGGACAGAGAAGGACACCTGAAGGTAGCCCTTATTGCTTTTTTCCCATCTCCCTGCAGGCCATCTATTAGAATGTCTGGAAGGCAAACAAGGAGAGGCAGACAGTCAGGAGGCAATAAAAGAGGGCAAGCAGGCTCTGTGTCTGGGGGCAACAGTGCTGGTCGTGGACGCGGTGCATTGTCATCAGCACATGGCCATGGGACACGCTTGTCCTTCTTTTCGGCAGCTGGACATGTTGAGCCACATCATGCCGAAGACTTGGTAGAGTGGATGACCAAGCCCTCCTCCTCCTCCTCATCCTCTCTCACCCAGGCTCAGGGTACTGGAAAAGCAGCTGCCAAAGCGTCGTCTTCCCTGGTATCAATGTCAGACAAATCATCAGTCACTCCTTCCCTAGACCCACCATGTCCTCCTCCTGAGGAGTCCCCCGAACTGTTTCAGCACAGTGTTGGGTACATGCTCCAGGAGGATGCCCAGCGTTTCGAAGGGTCTGATGATGAAACCCAGCTAGAGGAAGGCAGTAGCGTGAGAGCAGACAGAGGGGATGCTCAAGAAGGACACCAATCTGGCAGTCATGTTCCAGCAGCTGCAGCATACTGCCAGATTGGCTCCAGTGATGAGGAGGGAGGGGATGATGAGGTCAATGACTCCACGTGGGTGCCTAATAGGAGAGAGGAGGAGGAGGAGGATGAGGAGGAGGCACATCTCCAACGAGGCAGGATGCCCTTTGGTGGCCAGCGTAAGGGCAGTACACCGACGGAATCACACCGCAGAGCTCCGCCTGTGCAGGGCGCTGCCTCTGCCCGTCATTCAAAAAGTTCTTTGGTGTGGGCCTTTTTTGAGGCTAGTGCATCAGATCGCACAGCTGCTGTTTGCAACATATGTCTCAAGCGTATATCGCGTGGCCAAAACATCAGCCGCTTGGGTACCACATGCCTGACCAGACATATGTTGACCTGCCATGCAGCTCGTTGGCAAGCCTACCTCAAAGACCCACACCAAAGAACAAAGCGGACCTCTCCTTGCACCGCATCAGCTGGGATCTCCAACCCCACTATAACTTCAGTCCTCTCTGAAACATGCACTGAGAGGAATGAAGGTGTAGAATTAGGTGTGTCACAGCCAAGTACTTGCGCCCACTCTGCTAGCAGTACACCGACGTCCGATTCTAGCAGGCAAATTTCCCTGCCCCAGCTGCTGGACCGTCGAAAGAAGTTCACTCCCAGCCATCCACATGCCCAGCGGTTGAATGCTAGCTTGGCTAAATTGCTAGCGCTTCAACTGCTGCCTTTTCAGTTGGTAGACTCGGCCCCCTTCCGTGAGTTTGTGCAATGTGCGGTTCCTCAGTGGCAGGTTCCCAAACGCCACTTTTTCTCACGGAAGGCTATTCCGGCTCTCTACCGGCATGTGGAAGGCAATGTCTTGGCCTCGCTGGACAGGGCGGTCAGCGGTAAGGTGCATATTACCGCTGACTCATGGTCCAGCAGGCATGGACAGGGACGTTACCTTTCTTTCACGGCCCATTGGGTCACTCTTTTGGCAGCTGGGAAGGATTCAGGACAAGGTGCAGTAGTGTTGGAGGTTGTCCCACCGCCACGCCTCCAAAATGCTACTACTGGTTGTGACACACCTCTCTCCTCCACCCCCTCCTCTTCTTCTTCCTCCATGGCCTCTTCCTGTGGTTTGTCCTATGAACCAGCGGTGCTCCGTAGCCGTTCACGGGGCTACGCAAGTACGCAGGCAAAAAGATGCCATGCCGTGCTTGCGCTGGTGTGTTTGGGGGACAGAAGCCACACTGGGGCAGAGGTCCTGTCTGCTCTGCAGGGCCAGGCCGAGAGGTGGTTGACGCCACGCCAGCTTAAGCCAGGAATGGTGGTTTGCGACAATGGCACCAACCTCCTCTCCGCCCTCCGACAGGGACAACTGACCCATGTGCCCTGTGTGGCTCACGTCCTTAACCTGGTGGTGCAGCGGTTCTTGGGCAGGTACCCGGGCTTACAGGATGTCCTGAGGCAGGCCAGGAAAGTCTGTGTGCATTTCCGCAGATCTTATAATGCCAGTGCTCGCCTGGCTGAGCTGCAAAAGGAGTTGAACCTGCCCAAGAACCGCCTTATATGTGACATGCCCACCAGGTGGAACTCAACGTTGGCCATGCTGCAGCGGCTGCACACGCAGCAGAGGGCCATCAATGAGTACCTGTGCGACTACGGCACCAGGACAGGGTCAGGGGAGCTTGGTTTTTTTTCTCCACGCCAGTGGGGCATGATCAGGGATGCATGCACTGTCCTGGCACCATTTGAGGAGGCCACGAGGATGGTGAGCAGTGACAGTGCATGCATCAGTGACACTGTACCTCTTGTCCACCTGTTGGAGCACACGCTGCGTGGAATAATGGACAGGGCACTTGAGGCAGAACAGAGGCAGGAAGAGGAGGACTTCCTTGCCTCTCAAGGCCCCCTTTACCCAGACAGTGTTCCTTCTGTCCCACCCATCGCACAGGAAGAGGAGGAGGAGGAGGAGGAGGAGGAGGAGGAGGATTGTGTCAGCATGGAGGTGGAGGCTGGCACTCAGCATCATCAGCAGCAGTCTTTTAGGGATGATTTACAGTCCCAAGAAACCAGTGGACTTGTACGTGGCTGGGAGGAGGTGGCTGCGGATCATGTCGTCCTTAGTGACCCAGAGGACTCCGGAGCGAATGCCTCAGCAAACCTACGCTGCATGGCCTCCCTGATCCTGCAAAGTCTGCGGAAGGATCCTCGTATTCTTCGGATCAAGGAGAGGGACCATTACTGGCTGGCCACTCTCCTTGATCCACGGTACAAGGGTAAGGTTGCGGACCTTATGTTACCGTCGCAGAGGGAGCAGAGGATGAGACAACTCCGGGAGGCCTTGCAGAAAGGTCTGTGCAACGCGTTCCCAGAGACTGGGAGGTTGCAAACTCCTGGTCCTGGACAACGAGTTGCTGAGGCTTCGGCCAGTCAAAGAAGGAGCGGTGGGGAAGGTGGCCGTCTGACCGATGCGTTCAGACAATTCTTTAGTCCGCAGCCCCAAAGTATGATCGGTTCCAGCAACCATCGCCAGCGTCTGATAAACATGGTGCAGGAATATCTAGGGGCAAGGTCAGACTTGGACACCTTCCCCACCGAAAATCCTCTGGCTTACTGGGTCTTGAGGATGGATCACTGGCCAGAGCTTGCACAGTATGCAATTGAGCTACTGGCCTGTCCTGCATCCAGCGTTCTTTCGGAACGCACATTCAGTGCTGCTGGAGGATTTGTCACGGATCACAGGGTGCGCCTGTCCACCGACTCGGTTGATCGACTGACTTTCATCAAGATGAACCAGTCTTGGATCACCACCAGCTACCACACACCTGATGCTGATATAACAGACTAATTGATTTTAAAATGTCACATCCCTTCAAGACTGATGCTGATGCTGAGTGCCTGTGCTGTTATGTTGACTGCCTATCCTCCTCCTCCGAGTCCTCAATGATACGATTGATGATGATAGCTTGGAAGATCATTTTTGTTTATGGGTGCCGCCACCAGTGCCTAACGCCCAATTTTTCAGCCCCTGTTTAACAGTGGCGTGTAATTACAATTTTTGAAGCAATACTTTGCAACAGGGCTCATTGCTGTGCTCCAAGTACAGTATCTGTGAGGAGTTGCAGTGTTGTGCCACCAGTGCCTAAGGCCCAATTTTTCAGCCCCTGTTTAACAGGGGCGTGTCATTACAATTTTTGAAGCAATACTTTGCAACAGGGCTCATTGCTGTGCTCCAAGTACAGTATCTGTGAAGGGTTGCAGTGTTGTGCCACCAGTGCCTAAGGCCCAATTTTTCAGCCCCTGTTCAACAGGGGCATGTAATTACAATTCTTGATCTAATAATTCACAGCAGGGCCCATTGCTGCACCCACCAAGAGTAACTGTCAGGGCTTACAGTGTTGTGGCACCAGCACCACCATCAAAGGCCCAATTTTTACTACCACTGTTCAACAATTATATGTAATTAAAATTCCTGATATAATAGTTGACAGCAGGGCGTTCCAGCACCAACCAAGAGTAACTGTGAGTGCTTACAGTGTTGTGCCAACACCAACAACTAAGGGGCCTATTTCTGCAGAGTATATACGGCAGGTCCCTACTTTCAAACATCCAACTTACAAACGACTCCTACTTGCAAACGCAAGAAGACAACAGGAAGTGAGAGGAAATCTACCACTAGGAAGGAAAATTCTCTCCTGTAAGAATAAATATGGGAGAAAGGTGTCTCCTCTGTACTGATGCTTTATCAGCAATCCTTGTTTCAAGAAAAACACCACATTTCAAAAACAGTTGTCATTAGGACGGAAAGTGAGGTGAAATGTTCTGAACAGGGGCACAGACAGCAAAACAAATGTTACAGGGGTGATAACCCTTACCTATGTTTTCCAAAAAGTTTAAAAATAGATTTTTGGTCTGGAGCTACACTTCAACAATGTACCTGTTCAAAATTACAAACAGATTCTACATAAGAACAAACCTACAGTCCCTGTCTTGTATGCACCGCCTGTATACGGCTGTTCAGAGTATATAGGGCCTTTTTTATTTTATGTGCGGGGTTCCCCTTAATATCCATACAAGACCCAAAGGGGCTGGTAATGGGCTGGGGTAGGGGGGGGGGGTCATGGGGTAGCTATGCCATTTTTCTTAAAGATTTTCATCCATATTACCGGGACCAGACATTACATTAAAGCCGCAAGCAGTTTTAAATGGCTTTTTTTTCCTTTAGAAGTGTCATTTTGTGCAGGGACAGTTCTAAACACGGGAAACACGTGGCACTTCACAGGCATACTTTAGACACCCCCCAGGTACGATATTTAAAGGAATATTTGACTTTTTTTTTTTCACTTTATGCATCATTAAAATGACTGCTCCCGGAAAACGACCGTTTTTAAAACTTATTTTTGCATTGATACATGTCCCCTGGTGCAGAACCCGGGTTCCCAAACCCTTTTTAGGACAATAACATGCATAATAGTTGTTATAATTAGCACTTTAGAATTCGAACGTTCGCATCCATTGTATTTAATAGGGTTCTAATGTTCGTTCGAACTTTCGGTCCGTTCGCGGGTTCTGGTGCGAACCGAACCCGGGGGTGTTCGGCTCATCACTAATGGAGGCCAGCTCTGACTTAGTCGGGAGGTCACTCACCAGCGTTGCGACCTCCGGGTGTCTGGATGCGCTGCCTTCTCCTCCCGAACCGATGGACGAGGCAGGGGAATGATGGCGGAGTGCAGATTTGGGGCAGGAGGCGGAGCTCGCGCCACGCGGAGAGCGGCCTAGTCCGTCTGAGTCCGCCGCTTCGTCTGGATCCACGGCCAGGAAACGCTTAATGGAGCCCGAGGAAGTGCCCCTGTTGGATAGGGGTTTGCCCGTTCTCTTCCCCATTGTATTCAGAGTAGATAGTAGTGGCTTAGTAATGTAAAAAGTGCTAAAGATTAGGTGCCAGCGCCGGAGCTCTAGAGACAAGCGTCCTCACTGCAGCATGTCCAGACCACGCCCCCCACATCTGGATGTGTTGACTGAGATCTGGTAACTGGTCTAGATCCTTGAGAGGTTGAAGGGGGCTCTTGTGAGTCAGAAGAGGAAGGTAGGCGAACTGCTTCAGAAAGGGGCAACAGATGGTTCCTGTGCCAAGTCTTTAACGGGCCTACACTCCCCTCTGGCCTTATTTGATATACTGGAAGGCCTGGCAGCTGCTTGCAGATGATGTATGGCTGAGATCTCCATCGATCAGCCAACTTGTGTTTCCCTGGGATACCCAGATTCCTCAATAGTACCCTATCCCCTGGCTGCAAGTCCTGTATTCTGACTCTGAGGTTGAAGTTTCTTTTGTTCCTCAATCCCCTTTGGTCAGATGTAGCTTGAGCCTTTCCATAGGCCATTTCCAGACTCCAGTCCGTAGTCGATCCACATACCCCTTGTGGGACGTTGCAGAGGTGTGATCCAGTGAGATGTCAAAGGCCAAGTCCACTGGTAGCCGAGCCTCTCTCCCAAACATCAATCGGTACCGGGAGTATCCAGTTACATCACTGTTGGTGCTGTTGTAGGCATGTACGATGGCAGCCACATGCTTGCTCCAGTGTTGTTTCCTTTCTGAGCCCAGGGTTCCCAGCATGTCTAAGAGAGTCCGGTTGAACCGTTCAGGCTGAGCATCTCCTTGTGGGTGGTATGGTATTGTTCTAGTCTTCTTAATGCCTAATAAATCCAACAGTTTCCTTATTAGCCTGCATTCAAAGTCTCTCCCTTGATCTGAATGAAGGCGTTGGGGCAGGCCATATTGCACAAAAAACTTCTCCACTAGTACTTTTGCTACTGTCGAGGCCTTCTGATCCTTTGTTGGAAATGCTTGCGCATATCTGGTGAAATGGTCTGTTACCACTAAAACATTCCCTTGTCCACTCAGATCAGGTTCTAGGCAGAGGAAATCAATGCACACCAGTTCCATGGGTCCCTGACTTTTTAGGTGGCCCATTGGGGCGGCTTGACGGGGCAGAGTCTTCCTCTGGATGCACCGGGCACAAGAATGTCAGTACCCTTCAACTTGAGCCCACATACAGGGCCAATAGAACCTGTCTCTTACAAGGTGAAAAGTTCTTTCAGGTCCCAGGTGACCATGTTCATCATGGAGAGCAGTCAGGACTCCCTTCCTGTGTTTAGCGGGTAGGAATAGTTGCCATTTCTCCTCCAGATCTTCAGAGGGGCCCCTTTCGGTAGACCACCCCTTAATGCATCTGCAGCCGGTCCCACTCTCTGTGTAACAGTCTGGCTTCTTTAGTAGAGTCTTTTAGAAGCATCTCAGGGCACTGGTTCTCCAAGGCCTTCAATAGGAGCTTCCCCAGAGGATCTTCCAATTGATCCCTTCTCAAGTCTCTCTTGGACAGTTTAGGTAGCCCCTCTTCTCCGACTTGAGTCACATTACAGTAACACCCAGGTACTCCAACAGCCGAAACTCCAATCTCTTCGGCTCTTGATCCTCCTCTGGCCTGAAGTTCCGGTCCCTGGTATAGGGCTCTCACTCCTTCCGGGGTCAACTGAGTCCATTCCTCAATGGGGTCACTGGGGACATGGGATCTTCTGGAAAGGGCATCTGCATCCCTATTTCCAATTCCAGGTCTGTACTTTAAACTGAAGGTGAAACCCGAGAGGGCCGCCAACCATCTGTGTCCTGTGGCATCCAGTTTGGCGGTGGTCAGAAGGTAGGTGAGAGGATTATTATCCGTCTTTACCACAAATTCAGCCCTGTACAAATAGTCTTTCAACTTGTCCACTACTGCCCACTTTAAGGCCAGGATGTCGAGCTTGTGTGTGGGGTAATTCCTCTCAGCGGGGACCAGACTTCTACTCACATAGGCAACAGGCCACAAGTGGCCACCCTGTTCTTGGTAGAGTACTCCGCCTAGCCCATCTCTACTGGCATCAACATGCAACTCATAGGGTTTTGTGGTATCTGTATAGGCCAAGACAGGGGCAGTGGTTAGGCTTTTCTTCGACTCAAGGAAGGCCTCTTCACACTGAGTGGTCCACTGGTCCTGGATAGATTCTTTAGGTTTCCTGGGTCCTGTGGTGGGTTTCACTGGGTTGACCAGTTTTTGGGCTTCATCTACCCCTTCATTCTTTAATAGTTCATTTAGAGGCCTGGCAATCTTGACAAACCCCTTCACAAATCTTCTATAGTAGGAGCAGAATTCCAGGAATGACCTAAGCTCAGTCACATTGGTGGGCCTTGGCCAAGAGGTGACAGCATCTAGTTTCTCGGGGTCTGTAGCCACCCCTTCACCAGACACGATATGGCCCAGGTAATGGACCGAGGACTGGTAGAACTGGCATTTCTCTAAAGAGAGTTTCAGGCCTTCTTCATGGAGCCTCTTCAAGACCTTTTCCAACCGCTCTTCGTGTTCTTCCAGAGTTTTGCCGAACACAATAATGTCGTCCAGGTATACCAGTACTTCAATGAGGTTCATGTCTCCCACTGTTTTTTCCATCAGTCTTTGGAAGGTGGCTGGGGCTCCCGACAAGCCCTGGGGTATGCGGTTGAACTCAAAGAAACCCACTGGGGTGATGAAAGCTGTTTTTCTCCTGATCTTCCAGGTGCATGGGGATTTGATAGTACCTACTCTTCAAGTCCATCACACTGAACCACTTGGCCCCTGACAAACTCTGTAAAGTGTCTTCTATTCGAGGGGTGGTGTACTGATCAGGTATAGTCCTTTTGTTCAGTGTCCGGTAGTCAATACACAGCCTCAGGGACCCATTTTTCTTCCGGACTACCACTATTGGGGAGGCGTAGGGGCTTCTGGACTCTCGGATAATGCCCTTCCTCTTAAGCTCTGCTAGTTGCTCACGCAGATCTTCTAGGGCAGCCAAGGGACTCTTTCCCTGAACGGCTTATCTTCCTGTAGGTGAATCTTGTGGGTGGCACTTTTGGCACATCCCACATCAAATTCGTTCTTGGAGAAGATCTTCTGCCATCAAGCAACTTGAGCCTTAGCCCTTTCTTTCCATACTGGTGGGACGGTCGCATCTTCAGAGCAGAGCTCCTCCACAGTAACTTCACCCCTTTCTTCCTTCTCCAAGTCAGATAGGGCAATTGAGGTGGCTGGGTTCACTTGGCCCAATAGCATTCTGGCTGGTACCCTCAATGGTGTGGTAGCAGTATTTCTAATGCTCACTGAGATTTTCCCATGACTTTTCCTAAGGACCTTCAATGGGACCACTTCAGGAATTACTTCTAAACCCCTCTGACTCTCCTGCGGATCTGGTTCAAGAATAACAAAGGGGCCAGGCTGCTCCCAGGTAAGCTTCACAGAGGCCCTCAAACAAGTCATCTCTCCGGGCTGTAATACCTTCTCTGTCTTGTCCAGCTTCCAGATCTTCTCAACCCCTTCTGTCAGGGCATTTTGCTCCAACACCAGCCGCTGGTATACTTGCTGTAGCAGACGATGGACCCTTGTCGTTGAGGTCTCCTGTTCTTGGGCCACAGGTGTCAACAGCCTCCTGACCAGGTCAGTGTTGGTTCCTATGATGAGGGAACTCTTGCTGGCTCCTGGCGGTCGGGGACAAACTACAGCCAGGGTGTCGAAGGTCTCAGCTCCTCCTGCCACTGGGGGGTCAAAGGTCAACTTAATTGGAAGGTATCCATCATAAGGGAAACTTTGAGTCCCTATGCCCCATATCTCCAGGTCTTCAAGCTTTTGTAGCGGTAGATGTCTGAGGTGTTTATCGTAGAAGTCTCTGTATAACAGAGTTACTTGGGCTCCAGTATCCAAAAGGGCCTTGGTATAGATTCCTTCTACCTGCATAGAGACCATTGGGGAGGGCCCCACTAATTTGGCAGGGAGTTTACGTGGAGAAACCTTCTTGTTTGATTCGGTAATCCGGATCTTCTTCCCTCTTTTCTTGAGCCTTTTCCTGGACCTCAACCCTGGTTGGGCCTGGTATGCACTGATCTCCTGCCGTTGGGAATTTTTGAACATGGATCGGGAAGTATCAGGTCGTTCAGATGTGACAACAGGGGTGCTTGGTAAGGAACTATTTCCCTTCTTTTGTCTTCCTGTGTTATTGAACTTTTTGGAGTTGGCTGGGACTGATGGGCACCCGGTTGACTCCTTCACCAGGGCCCTCTGAAGTTTTCAAGACTTGTGGCTTGTGGTATGGTGCTGCAACTTTCTTCGGGCTGGGACACACTTGTCTGTAGTGTCCAGTCCCTCCACAGTTGAAACAAACTACCTCATCTTTTGAGCGTTGGGATGAAGAAGTGGGTGTATTCGGAACCACTTCAGTGGCGGTTCCTTCTTACTTACTCATTCCTGAAGTCTTTGTCATCAAAGTAGTCAGCATCTCCATCATTTGTGTCATCTGAGACTTTAGGATAGCTACTTCAGAGTCCCGCTCCATAGTTATTGCAGATCTGACTCCGGCTGAAGGGGTAGAGATGGGTTGAACGGTCGCTTGTTGATCATTCATCAGGGCTTCTTCATCTCTCACCACTCTGATAAGGTCAGGGTAACTTAGTGACATGACACCCACTGAGGTTTACAAGTGGAGCCAAACTGGATCAGAATGTATAGCCCCTCTCAGGATTTGTTGCATCCAAGCTTTATCTTTAGCAGATGGTGCTATTCCCTTCTTTAAGACAATTTGGCATAACATTTTGTTCAGTCTTCTAATGTACTCAGAAAGGCGCTCTCCTGGTTGTTGGAGAGTGTGTTCGAATTTGTAGATGAGGTCAACAGCTTTTTCTAATCGTCTGAACTCTTCCTGCAGCATGACCAAATAGTTGTAGGCTGTACAAGCAGCGTTACTAAACCTTAAGTTCCTGACAGCTTCCGCAGCGGCTCCTTTCAAGCTCTCGTGTATGCGCTGCTTCTTTTGGGCCTCTGGCAGTTCCCATCCTTCTAGAGCTCGCATGGCTTGCTCTATCCAGGTGTCAAATTCTTCTTCTCCAGGCAGTACTGGCTGTCTCCCTGGGAAGATCCTCAGTTTCCTGTACCCAGACTCCACACATACTGTGTTGCTCTTCTGGTACTTTGACACAAGGTCTCCCAGAGCATTAAGGAGTTCTGGACCAATCATGGTCAGGGGTGGGGTGGGGGGGGGTTGTGATTCCTCCTGCTTGTCTTTCCAGACTAGTACTTGGGGACTCCTTATTTGGAGCTCTTGGATGGACTAGACACAACTTGGTTTTGCCCCCCAAGTGCACACTCTTTCCCTTGAAGCTCTCTGGTATTCCTTCTTTCCATTCCAACTGTGCATGGGTGCTGGAAGTTTCTTCATCTGGCCTGATACCAAGAACCCATGCCCTCCTCTGTGGGGATAATGTCTCTATAATTTGGACAACCTCTTCCTTTCTACAATCCTCACCAGGGAGTTCAATCGCCACACTCACGTCCGAGCGGGCGCCTACCAATTCGCACCACTGGTCCACAATTAAAGGGTCCATACTGGTACTAACGAGATGGGGCTTGATTGTAGAGTACAAATCCCGGACGAGCCCCCACATGTAGCACTACCCCCAGTTAAGAGAGCTGCTGGTTTGTTTTGGGCCTGTACCCTAGCTATCAACCCCAAGAATCTGCCTTGAACCCTCCCTTGGCACAACTGGTCTACAATTAAGTTGTGGAACTCAATGACAATGGGATACACAATAATACTACACAACAGTAAAATGGTACATAAAATTGTTACCTTGTATAGCCACTGGTCCGGCAGGATAATATAGAAAACTCCACACAGTATTCTGCTTAACCAAAAATCACGTTTACTTAATGATAAAAATAGCAGGGTTAAACAACTGTACAGTAGACTTGTGCAAGGCTCTGCAGAGTCAATGATATATGGCAATGTTATAACACAATCTAAATGCGCACTTTCTAAATAAGTATCCAGCCTATGCTCACGAGCTCCCCCTAATGGGCAACACTGTGCCCATGTCCCATCACTATCAATCCCAGTCAGGCCTGACTAAGTTCAATGTCCAGTTTCTTCAGTGGTAGGAGTCTTCGCTAGCAAACGTTGGTGCACATAACATTTGTAATCCAAATGGGTATTAACCACTTAAGCCCCGGACCATTTGGTAGCTAAAGGACCAGAGGTGAATATTGAATTTTGCACTGCGCTGCTTTAACTGTAAATTGTGCGGACATGCAATGTTGTACCCAAACGAAATTTGCGTCCTTTTCTTCCCACAAATAGAGCTTTCTTTTAATGGTATTTGATTGCCTCTGCGATTTTTATTTTTTGCGATATAAACGGAAAAAGACCGAAAATTTTGAAAAAAATGATATTTTCTACTTTTTGTTATAAGAAAAATCGAATAAACTCAATTTTAGTCATACATTTTAGGCCAAAATGTATTCAGCCACATGTCTTTAGTAAAAAAAATGTCAATAAGCGTATATTTATCGGTTTGCGCAAAAGTTATAGCGTTTACAAACTAGGGTACATTTTCTGGAATTTACACAGCTTTTAATTTATGACTGCCTATCTCATTTCTTGAGGTGCTAAAATGACAGGGCAGTACAAAACCCCCCCAAATGACCCCATTTTAGAAAGTAGACACCCCAAGGAAATTGCTGAGAGGCATGTTGAGCCCATTGAATATTATTGTGATTGAATAATGACAAAAAATAAATAAAAAAAAAATAATTACAAAAAGTTGTCACTAAATGATATATTGCTCACACATGCCATGGTTATATGTGGAATTGCACCCCAAAATACATTCTGCTGCTTCTCCTGAGTACGGGGATACCACATGTGTGGGACTTTTTAGGAGCCTAGCCACGTACGGGACCCCGGAAACCAAGCACCGCCTCCAGGATTTCTAAGGGCGCAAATTTTTGATTTCACTCCTCACTACCTATCACAGTTTTGAAGGCCATAAAATGCCAAAATAGCACAAAACCCCCCAAATGACCCCATTTTGGAAAGTAGACACCCCAAGCTGTTTGCTGAGAGGCATGGTGAGTATTTTACAGCTCTCATTTGTTTTTGAAAATGAAGAAAGAACATTTTTTTTTTTTTCTTTTTTTTTTTCAATTTTCAAAACTTTGTGACAAAAAGCGAGATCTGCAAAATACTCACAATACCCCTCAGCAAATAGCTTGGGGTGTCTACTTTCCAAAATGGGGTCATTTGGGGGGGTTTTGTGCCATCTGGGCATTCCATGGCCTCCGAAACTGTGATAGGCAGTGAGAAGTGAAATCAAAAATTGACACCCTTAGAAAGCCTGAAGGCGGTGCTTGGTTTTTGGGGTCCCGTACGCGGCTAGGCTCCCAAAAAGTCTCACACATGTGGTATCCCCGTACTCAGGAGAAGCAACAGAATGTATTTTGGGGTGTAATTCCACATATGCCCATGGCATGTTTGAGCAATATATCATTTAGTGACAACTTTGTGCAAAAAAAAAAAAAAAAAATTATTTTTTCCGCAACTTGTGTCAACATATAAAATATTCCATGGACTCGACATGCCTCTCAGTATATAGCTTGGGGTGTCTACTTTCCAAAATGGGGTCATTTGGGGGGTTTTGAACTGTTCTGGCATTTTATACACAACATTAGGAAGCTTACATCCACTCTTCTAACCACTTGAAGACAAAGCCCTTTTTGACACTTTTTGTTTACATGAAAACATTTTTTTTTTTGCAAGAAAATTATGTTGAACCCCCAAACATTATATATATTTTTAAAGCAAAGGCCCTACAGAATAAAATGGTGGGTGTTGCATTTTTTTTTTCTACACAGTATTTGCGCAGCGATTTTTCAAACGCATTTTTTTGGGGAAAAATACACTTTTTTTAATTTTAATGCACTAAAACACACTATATTGCCCAAATGTTTGATGAAATAAAAAAGATGATCTTAGGCCGAGTACATAGATACCAAACACGACATGCTTTAAAATTTCGCACAAACGCGCATTGGCGACAAACTACATACATTTTTAAAAGCCTTTAAAAGCATTTACAGGTTACCCCGTTAGATTTACAGAGGAGGTCTACTGCTAAAATTACTGCCCTCGATCTGACCTTCGCGGTGATACCTCACATGCATGGTGCAATTGCTGTTTACATATGACGCCAGACCGACGCTTGCGTTCGCCATTGGGCAAGAGCAGGGCAGGACAGGGGTGCTTTTTTTTTTTTTTTTTTTATTATTAATTTTGCTTTTTTATTTTATTTTTAAACTGTTGCTTCCATATTTATTTATTTTTATCACTTTTATTGTTATCTCAGGGAATGTAAATATCCCCTATGATAGCAATAGGTAATGACAGGTACTCTTTTTTGAAAAAACTGGGGTCTATTGGACCCTAGATCTTTCCTCTGCCCTCAAAGCATCTGACCACACCAAGATCGGTGTGATAAAATGCTTTCCCAATTTCCCAATGGTGCTTTTTCTATCCGGGGGGGGACATTCCCTCCCACTGCTTGTAAAAGCAGTCCAGAGGCTAATTAGCCACTAGGATTGCTTTTACATGAAAGCCGGCCGCTGGCTGAAAAGAATGATGCCAAGATGATACCTAAACCCGCAGGCATCATTCTGGTATAAACATTCAAAGTCCAGCAACATACCAGTACGTTGCTGGTCCTTGTTGGACATGTATTGTAATCTTTTTTTTCATGCAGCCTGTTGGCTGAACGAAAAAAAAAGATTGATCGGTGGGTATGCCCACCATTAGAATACCGCCCTTCATCCACCCACTTCTAATGATGGGCATACATGCACCATTTATATATGCCGAAGCATGGGGGCATCTTCTCGCAAAAGTTATGCCGCGTACATATGGTCAGACTTTTCCACGGGCAAGCCTCCGTCGGAATTTCGACCGTATATACGCGGCATTAGGAGCAAAATCGCTCCTCCGCTCCTGCTGCCCCAATGCTTCGGCATATATGCTTTTTTTTTTAACTGTGGTGGTGAAATTACCTCCTACAGCACTGGAGTCGCAGGGATCAGGCCTGTCTCTGCGAACGCTGCAGTTATGTGTGTTGTGTTTTGCAAGTGACAGTGATCGATCGATACTGCACTTCGGTGGCCTGGGCTGGACGGAGGGGCAAAACGCAGGTGCTAGCAGGTATCTGGGCTGATCCCGCTAACACTGCGTTTTTGGGAACCCTAAACTGCTGGGGACGCTAGTATAGATCTGATCAGATCAGATATTGAGCTGATCAGATACTATACCACTAAGGGGGGTGTATGCTTCACGTGTGGGTGCTAGCGCTACTGGCACTAACCTGACGCTGCCTGGGGTGTGACGCAGACCCTCTCTGATGCTAAAACCTAACTGATATCACCCGCCGGGCGATCAGGGGGTTAAACCTTTATTGGGTTATATACGGCGGGTGCCCTGACACTATAAAAAGCAAACTAACTAACCAGCGTCACCCGTAACACTTATATGATGATCACTGGTGAAAGGGTTAACTAGGGGCAATTAGGGGGTTAAAACCTTTATTAGGTAATATATGGGGGTACCTGACGCTATATAAAAACCTGACGGCGAACCTAAAAAAAAATTACTGGCTACCTATCGGCATCACCGACACTAAGACAACGATCATAAAAACGATTGCTTAGCGACAGTGGTGATAGGGGGTGAAAGGGTTACCTGGGGGGCGATCAGGGGGTTAAACCTTTATTAGATAATATATGGGGATACCTGACGCTATAAAAACCTGCGGCGAACCTAAAAAAAATTACTGGCTACCGATCAGCATCACCGACGCTAAGACATCGATCAGAAAAATGATCGCATAGTGACGGCGGTGCTAGGGGGTGAAAGGGTTACCTGGGGGGTGATCAAGGGGGTTACACCTTTATTAGGTAATATATGGGGGTACCCGACGCTATAAAAACCTGCGGCGAACCTAAAAACAATTACTGGCTACCGATCAGCATCGCCGACGCTAAGACATCGATCAGAAAAATTATCGCTTAGTGACAGTGGTGATAGGGGGTGAAAGGGTTACCTGGGGGGGCGATCAAGGGGGTTAAACCTTTATTAGGTAATATATGGGGGTACCCGACGCTATAAAAACCTGCGGCGAACCTAAAAAAAATTACTGGCTACCGATCAGCATCACCGACGCTAAGACATCGATCAGAAAAATGATTGCATAGCCACGGCGGTGCTAGGGGGTGAAAGGGTTACCTGGGGGGTGATCAAGGGGGTTAAACCTTTATTAGGTAATATATGGGGGTACCCGACGCTATAAAAACCTGCGGCAAACCTAAAAAAAATTACTGGCTACCGATCAGCATCGCCGACGCTAAGACATCGATCAGAAAAATTATAACTTAGTGACAGTGGTGATAGGGGGTGAAAGGGTTACCTGGGGGGCGATCAAGGGGGTTAAACCTTCATTAGGTAATATATGGGGGTACCCGACGCTATAAAAACCTGCGGCGAACCTAAAAAAAATTACTGGCTACCGATCAGCATCACCGACGCTAAGACATCGATCAGAAAAATGATTGCTTAGTGACAGTGGTGATAGGGGGTGAAAGGGTTACCTGGGGGGCGATCAGGGGGTTAAACCTTTATTAGGGGGGGGTTAGGGGGCTACACTGGACCTAAAACTAAATGTACTGACACTTTTACAGTCACAAATGTCACTGATTGCAGTGATCACTAAATAAATGGTCACTGCAATCAGTGACACTGTGACTGGGGGCTGGGGGGGGCTGGGGGGTGATCTGGGGGTGTCTGGGAGGGCCTGGGGGGGCGATTTATGTGCCTATGTGTCCTGGTGTCAGTGTGCTGTTCTGTGTACTAACCTGGCATCTTCTCCTGTACGGCGCTCGGTATATGTGAGCGCCCCAGGAGAGATGACATCACTTCCTCCTTCCTGGCAGGCAGGGGAAGCTCTCTCATTCGCCGGGAGCGATCGAGAGGGGGTGGCCGGAATCGAACGGCCGTCCCCTCATGCCGGATCGCTCCCGAAGGTAAAACGACCGCTCACTGTAAAGAAGGGGGGTCCGATCGGACCCCCCAACTATACAAAGGCAATCACGTACATATACGTGATTCTGCCTGTCGGTGCCATTCTGCTGACGTATATTTACAGTGGGCGGTCGTTAAGTGGTTAAAGGACGTCATACGGGGGCGGGGTCACCGGGTGGCATCACCCGGTGACCACGCCCCATGCCTATATAAGTCGTTGCGCACCGTACACACGGCATTACAGCGGCTGGCAGCGCTGTGTCATCATCGAAGAAGAGAAGAGGAAAGAAGGCGACGAAGAACACCGGGCCGCCGCTAGCAAAAGAGCTGGAAGAAGTTGGCGGAGGCGCCCGGCAGAAGGCAGAAGGCACCGGAGAGCGGGAGAAGAACCAGAGAGCGCAGAGACGACTCCAGAGAGCAGAAGAAGAGACCCCCAAAGTCGGAAGAAGACCACCGGAGCTGCCTAATAAATTACTTTAAAAACCTGTGTAGTGTTTTTTTATTGATATTTTTTTTCCACCAGATGAATGGGTAGGGGTACGATGTACCCCATACTCATTAACATAGGGTGGGGGGCCGGGATTTGGGGGCCCCCTTATTAAAGGGTTGTCGGGTAGAGGCCCTTCTCCTCACCAAAGCAACCACCCGCCCATGTTGAGGGCATGCGGCCTGGTACGGTTCAGGAGGGGGGGAGCGCTCGCTCGTCCCCACCCCCTTTCCTGACCAGCCGGGCTGCGTGCTCGGATAAGGGTCTGGTATGGATTTTGGGGGGACCCCCACGCCGTTTTTTCGGCGTAGATGGTCCTCCTTAAAATCCATACCAGACCTAAGGGCCTGGTATGCTCCTGGAGGGGAACCATGCCGGTTTTTTGTTAAAAATTTGGCGTGGAGTTCCCCCTCATGATAACAGCGCGAGATCGCAGTCAGCCACTGTACACTTCCCTCTCCTCTACCAGGTCAGCAAATCCGCAGCTAAAACGCAAAGAAATAATGTTTTGGGGCACTCTTGGTCAAATCAAAAAGCACCACATCCCTTTTTGACTTAATATTGAACAAAGGGGGGACAATGGGTATACTCAATACCCTGGGATTTTTTGAAAGAACGGTGCTTGGTAGAGATGAACACAGAAATCAAATCTATAAAAGGTTATATTTTATTGCATAAAACATTGAAAAACAATACAAAAAAGTAACCATCCTTAAAGATATGTAGGTCAGTTTTCAAGAGATGCAATTCACTGCTTAGTTTCCACTCAACTAGTTTCGCTCCCAACGGAGCTTCCTCAGGAGTGTTTAGAATAATAGCAGATTGAACTGTAAATACAGGATATATAACAATTAGCAACATAGAATGGTTAGAAAGTTACAAACTCTAATGTTAAACTTTAGAAAAAACTAGTTGACATGTGTGGGCACGTTATTGATCAAATTATTCATAGGGACGAATCATTGAAACATTAATCAATTCATATTGAGATCATGGCCCATGCTGAGCATCATGCATACAGAAATATATACAAACACTCACCAATTTGCAACAAAACCACAGACTTGAAGGAAAAATTGCATTTTCCACTGGTCTACTCAACCGGTTGACCCAATCCAATAAAACAACCCATAATGATTGCAACCATAGGGGTAAAGAAAATTCATGTTGAAATATGAGAATATAGAATATATATGATATATATATCCAACAAATCTGTCACAATTGCATTATAATAGGGACAGGAATGTAGTTCCTGGGATGGGTAAGGATGCAGCCTCTTACCTTGAGAGGTTTTTTTCTATGTGTCACTCATTCACAGTAGCAATATGCCAATAGGGAATTGTGAGCATTTTAAATAGCACATTTTTTTTTTTTTTTTTGCTCAAAAAAAGGAAAACCCTCAGGCTGGAATATTAGAAATCAAAAGTGGGGAGGCTTCAATAGCTAGGCTTCACCCTAGATGACTAAGTAGGGTCAATGAACTTTTCATCAGCTGTAGATAAAAAATTAAAATAAAAAAGAAGAAAGGAAAAAGTAATGAGCAACCGCGACCACTGCGAGGAGAGAAGCAATCAACACAGCGGACGAAATGTTGTCCATACAGCATCCTACCTAGGTGAGTATAAGGAATCAGAATCGATCCGGCTGGAGCATGCACGTCTCAATGCCCCAGAGCGACGAGAGATCCTGGCAGACTGTCGGCGGCTGAAGCCGCATTTAAAATACCCCCATCGCGGCGGCGTCTGACGTCATCGCCGCAATGTGGACGTCTATTGGTAGATCAATGAAGACGCGCGCCGTCCATGGGTTGGACTAGCGCAAGCGTCATTAGGACAGCAGACAGCGTGGCACGTCACACGTCCAGAGGGGTGTGTGTTGGCCAGCCGTTTGCTGCTGAGGTCAGCTGCGCCATCTTAAGTTTGGGAAAATAAACAAAATTAACCCGAAATCTCATACATGATGATGGGAAAAAGATGTTGAAAAAAGTGGTAAAGCAGCGCAGATGGAACTAAGGGGTGACTGTCAGCATTGATCATCCGTATTGGGGCACCCAGTTGAACACTCGATTGGCATCACGAGTCAAATCAAACCTGGGGGCCCCCGGGCGTCCGTATGGTTGCACTAGGTGGATCATGAATTGAGCCAGTCAAGAAATGCCATGTGGAATATAAAGAAAATTAATTAGGAAATTGTGTAAATAAATTATATGCATAGACATATTATATTAACTAGATAGGTAAATAATAATAGAGGTTCAGTTGCCATTCCTTCAAGAAAAGTGATAAAATGATGTTGATTAAAACTTTATGCAATTAATAGCAATGGTCTATAATGAATGCAAATTGGCGAGATTGGGAAAGCTCAGGATGGAGCATGAACATACAATATGCCAAGTCAAGTCACAAAGTTAGTGACGTACATCATTCATGTTCAATACATTATAAATGATATTATACACTCTAGATGAAACATGCATTGGTGTCTGAGAGATGCGAGATGTGGTATAAATAAAAAATAAAGTGAAACGCAAAGGACCGCTGAACAACTGATTGAGAACTTGGCAAAGAAACCGGAGCTCAAAAACGCAACGCACAAGTGTGAACCCAGCCTGAAGCTTTACCTCATTTTCCTAAGCCCTGGAGCAACTGCTCTTGCAGAGTGCAACTGCGCTTTGCAAAGTGCAGTCTATTTACCTTTAGTAAATCAATCCTTATATATTTCTGAAAAAGCAGAAGGTCCTGGAGAAAAAAATGTTTGTTGCTATTTTTATGTCACACAATATTTGTACAGAGGTTTTTCCAAAAGCAAGTTTTTTTGATAAAATACACTTTAACTTAATTTTAATGGACACAAACAAAATATAATACCCAATTGTTTTTTAAACTATAAAAGATGATGTTACACAGCGTAAATAAATGCCTAACATGTCATGTTTTAAAATTGCACACACCCTTGGAATTGCTACAAACCACGGTACTTGAAAATCTCCAAAGGCAATGCTTTAAATGCCTTTACAGGTTACCATTTAGAGTTTCTTAGGATGTCTGGTGCTAGAATAATTGCTCTCACTCTAGCGTTTGCATCGATACTTCATATTTGTGCTGTGATAACCATTTACATATGCATGTGGGGCCTCTGCATGCATTCACATTTGAGCATGAGCAAGAGGGATGAGGCACTTACATTTTTTTATTTTATTATTTATTTTATTTAAAAGAATTTTTTACACTGTCTCTTTAAAAAAAAAATTGCTACTTTATTGCTATCACAAGGAAAGAACAGAATCTCTTGTGATAGCATGGGCAGTGGTAGGTACTAGGGATGAGCTCGGTGTTCGAGTCGAACATACGTTCGACTCGAACATCGGCTGTTCGATCGTTCGACGAAGATCGAACTATTTGGGCCGTTCGCGCCTAATTCGAGTGACGCGAACGGCCCACAATGCACTACGCCATCGCAGTGTCATCCAGGCGCTGTGATTGGCCAAGCATGCACTGTGACCCCGCATGCTTGGCCAATCACAGCGCCGGCAGCGAGGAGAGCAATGATTGGCCACAGGCAGGATGCCTGTGGCCAATTATTGCTGAGGGTGTTTAGTACACGCCCCACACTATAAAAGGCCGCCAGCACGGCGGCCTAGTGTAGTGTGTTCCGGAGCAGGGAAAGAGAAGCATAGGCAGGGACAGTGACATTTATTTTTTCTTGCTTAACCTGGATTCCTTTAGTTTAGGGAAAGAGAAGGATAGGTAGGGAGAGTATCAGTGTGTTTTACTGTGCGAATCCTTGTTTCTAGGGACAGGGAAGGACAGTGAGGGAAATTCTCCTTGTGCTATAGTGTGCTAAAGCATTGATCATCAATCAGCTTTAAAAAAACATTTTTTCTAGGGACAGAAAACTATAGGTAGGAAGAGTGTCAGTTTCTTTCACTGTGATAATCCTTGTTTCTAGGGACAGGGAAGGACAGTGAGGGAAATTCTACTTGTGCTATAGTGTGCTAAAGCATTGATCATCAATCAGCTTTAAAAAAACATTTTTTCTAGGGACAGAAAACTATAGGTAGGAAGAGAGTCAGTTTCTTTCACTGTGATAATCCTTGTTTCTAGGGACAGGGAAGGACAGTGAGGGAAATTCTCCTTGTGCTATAGTGTGCTAAAGCATTGATCATCAATCAGCTTTAAAAAAACATTTTTTCTAGGGACAGAAAACTATAGGTAGGAAGAGTGTCAGTTTCTTTCACTGTGATAATCCTTGTTTCTAGGGACAGGGAAGGACAGTGAGGAAAATTCTACTTGTGCTATAGTGTGCTAAAGCATTGATCATCAATCAGCTTTAAAAAAACATTTTTTCCAGGGACAGAAAACTATAGGTAGGAAGAGTGTCAGTTTCTTTCACTGTGATAATCCTTGTTTCTAGGGACAGGGAAGGACAGTGAGGGAAATTCTCCTTGTGCTATAGTGTGCTAAAGCATTGATCATCAATCAGCTTTAAAAAAACATTTTTTCTAGGGACAGAAAACTATAGGTAGGAAGAGTGTCAGTTTCTTTCACTGTGATAATCCTTGTTTCTAGGGAGAGGGAAGGACAGTGAGGGAAATTCTACTTGTGCTATAGTGTGCTAAAGCATTGATCATCAATCAGCTTTAAAAAAACATTTTTTCTAGGGACAGAAAACTATAGGTAGGAAGAGTGTCAGTTTCTTTCACTGTGATAATCCTTGTTTCTAGGGACAGGGAAGGACAGTGAGGGAAATTCTCCTTGTGCTATAGTGTGCTAAAGCATTGATCATCAATCAGCTTTAAAAAAACATTTTTTCTAGGGACAGAAAACTATAGGTAGGAAGAGTGTCAGTTTCTTTCACTGTGATAATCCTTGTTTCTAGGGACAGGGAAGGACAGTGAGGGAAATTCTCCTTGTGCTATAGTGTGCTAAAGCATTGATCATCAATCAGCTTTAAAAAAACATTTTTTCTAGGGACAGAAAACTATAGGTAGGAAGAGTGTCAGTTTCTTTCACTGTGATAATCCTTGTTTCTAGGGACAGGGAAGGACAGTGAGGGAAATTCTACTTGTGCTATAGTGTGCTAAAGCATTGATCATCAATCAGCTTTAAAAAAACATTTTTTCTAGGGATAGAAAACTATAGGTAGGAAGAGTGTCAGTTTCTTTCACTGTGATAATCCTTGTTTCTAGGGACAGGGAAGGACAGTGAGGGAAATTCTCCTTGTGCTATAGTGTGCTAAAGCATTGATCATCAATCAGCTTTAAAAAAACATTTTTTCTAGGGACAGAAAACTATAGGTAGGAAGAGTGTCAGTTTCTTTCACTGTGATAATCCTTGTTTCTAGGGACAGGGAAGGACAGTGAGGGAAATTCTCCTTGTGCTATAGTGTGCTAAAGCATTGATCATCAATCAGCTTTAAAAAAACATTTTTTCTAGGGACAGAAAACTATAGGTAGGAAGAGTGTCAGTTTCTTTCACTGTGATAATCCTTGTTTCTAGGGACAGGGAAGGACAGTGAGGGAAATTCTCCTTGTGCTATAGTGTGCTAAAGCATTGATCATCAATCAGCTTTAAAAAAACATTTTTTCTAGGGACAGAAAACTATAGGTAGGAAGAGTGTCAGTTTCTTTCACTGTGATAATCCTTGTTTCTAGGGACAGGGAAGGACAGTGAGGGAAATTCTACTTGTGCTATAGTGTGCTAAAGCATTGATCATCAATCAGCTTTAAAAAAACATTTTTTCTAGGGACAGAAAACTATAGGTAGGAAGAGTGTCAGTTTCTTTCACTGTGATAATCCTTGTTTCTAGGGACAGGGAAGGACAGTGAGGGAAATTCTCCTTGTGCTATAGTGTGCTAAAGCATTGATCATCAATCAGCTTTAAAAAACATTTTTTCTTGGGACAGAAAACTATAGGTAGGAAGAGTGTCAGTTTCTTTCACTGTGATAATCCTTGTTTCTAGGGACAGGGAAGGACAGTGAGGGAAATTCTCCTTGTGCTATAGTGTGCTAAAGCATTGATCATCAATCAGCTTTAAAAAAACATTTTTTCTAGGGACAGAAAACTATAGGTAGGAAGAGTGTCAGTTTCTTTCACTGTGATAATCCTTGTTTCTAGGGACAGGGAAGGACAGTGAGGGAAATTCTCCTTGTGCTATAGTGTGCTAAAGCATTGATCATCAATCAGCTTTAAAAAAACATTTTTTCTAGGGACAGAAAACTATAGGTAGGAAGAGTGTCAGTTTCTTTCACTGTGATAATCCTTGTTTCTAGGGACAGGGAAGGACAGTGAGGGAAATTCTACTTGTGCTATAGTGTGCTAAAGCATTGATCATCAATCAGCTTTAAAAAAAACATTTTTTCTAGGGATAGAAAACTATAGGTAGGAAGAGTGTCAGTTTCTTTCACTGTGATAATCCTTGTTTCTAGGGACAGGGAAGGACAGTGAGGGAAATTCTCCTTGTGCTATAGTGTGCTAAAGCATTGATCATCAATCAGCTTTAAAAAAACATTTTTTCTAGGGACAGAAAACTATAGGTAGGAAGAGTGTCAGTTTCTTTCACTGTGATAATCCTTGTTTCTAGGGACAGGGAAGGACAGTGAGGGAAATTCTCCTTGTGCTATAGTGTGCTAAAGCATTGATCATCAATCAGCTTTAAAAAAACATTTTTTCTAGGGACAGAAAACTATAGGTAGGAAGAGTGTCAGTTTCTTTCACTGTGATAATCCTTGTTTCTAGCGACAGGGAAGGACAGTGAGGGAAATTCTCCTTGTGCTATAAGTGTGCTAAAGCATTGATCATCAATCAGCTTTAAAAAAACATTTTTTCTAGGGACAGAAAATTATAGGTAGGAAGAGTGTCAGTTTCTTTCACTGTGATAATCCTTGTTTCTAGGGACAGGGAAGGACAGTGAGGGAAATTCTACTTGTGCTATAGTGTGCTAAAGCATTGATCATCAATCAGCTTTAAAAAAACATTTTTTCTAGGGACAGAAAACTATAGGTAGGAAGAGTGTCAGTTTCTTTCACTGTGATAATCCTTGTTTCTAGGGACAGGGAAGGACAGTGAGGGAAATTCTCCTTGTGCTATAGTGTGCTAAAGCATTGATCATCAATCAGCTTTAAAAAAACATTTTTTCTAGGGACAGAAAACTATAGGTAGGAAGAGTGTCAGTTTCTTTCACTGTGATAATCCTTGTTTCTAGGGACAGGGAAGGACAGTGAGGGAAATTCTACTTGTGCTATAGTGTGCTAAAGCATTGATCATCAATCAGCTTTAAAAAAACATTTTTTCTAGGGACAGAAAACTATAGGTAGGAAGAGTGTCAGTTTCTTTCACTGTGATAATCCTTGTTTCTAGGGACAGGGAAGGACAGTGAGGGAAATTCTCCTTGTGCTATAGTGTGCTAAAGCATTCCTCATCAACCATCTTTGAAATCCTTGTTTTTTGGACAGTCAGGGAAATTGTCGTTGTGCTATTCTGTGCAAAAGCAATCATCCTCAACCATATTTAGAAATCCTTAAGTAAAGGGACAGAGAAGGACACCTGAAGGTAGCCCTTATTGCTTTTTTCCCATCTCCCTGCAGGCCATCTATTAGAATGTCTGGAAGGCAAACAAGGAGAGGCAGACAGTCAGGAGGCAATAAAAGAGGGCAAGCAGGCTCTGTGTCTGGGGGCAACAGTGCTGGTCGTGGACGCGGTGCATTGTCATCAGCACATGGCCATGGGACACGCTTGTCCTTCTTTTCGGCAGCTGGACATGTTGAGCCACATCATGCCGAAGACTTGGTAGAGTGGATGACCAAGCCCTCCTCCTCCTCCTCATCCTCTCTCACCCAGGCTCAGGGTACTGGCAAAGCAGCTGCCAAAGCGTCCTCTTCCCTGGTATCAATGTCAGACTCATCATCAGTCACTCCTTCCCTAGACCCACCATGTCCTCCTCCTGAGGAGTCCCCCGAACTGTTTGAGCACAGTGTTGGGTACATGCTCCAGGAGGATGCCCAGCGTTTCGAAGGGTCTGATGATGAAACCCAGCTACAGGAAGGCAGTAGCGTGAGAGCAGACAGAGGGGATGCTCAAGAAGGACACCAATCTGGCAGTCATGTTCCAGCAGCTGCAGCATACTGCCAGATTGGCTCCAGTGATGAGGAGGGAGGGGATGATGAGGTCACTGACTCCACGTGGGTGCCTAATAGGAGAGAGGAGGAGGAGGAGGATGAGGAGGAGGCACATCTCCAACGAGGCAGGATGCCCTTTGGTGGCCAGCGTAAGGGCAGTACACCGACGGAATCACACCGCAGAGCTCCGCCTGTGCAGGGCGCTGCCTCTGCCCGTCATTCAAAAAGTTCTTTGGTGTGGGCCTTTTTTGAGGCTAGTGCATCAGATCGCACAGCTGCTGTTTGCAACATATGTCTCAAGCGTATATCGCGTGGCCAAAACATCAGCCGCTTGGGTACCACATGCCTGACCAGACATATGTTGACCTGCCATGCAGCTCGTTGGCAAGCCTACCTCAAAGACCCACACCAAAGAACAAAGCGGACCTCTCCTTGCACCGCATCAGCTGGGATCTCCAACCCCACTATAACTTCAGTCCTCTCTGAAACATGCACTGAGAGGAATGAAGGTGTAGAATTAGGTGTGTCACAGCCAAGTACTTGCGGCCACTCTGCTAGCAGTACACCGACGTCCGATTCTAGCAGGCAAATTTCCCTGCCCCAGCTGCTGGACCGTCAAAAGAAGTTCACTCCCAGCCATCCACATGCCCAGCGGTTGAATGCTAGCTTGGCTAAATTGCTAGCGCTTCAACTGCTGCCTTTTCAGTTGGTAGACTCGGCCCCCTTCCGTGAGTTTGTGCAATGTGCGGTTCCTCAGTGGCAGGTTCCCAAACGCCACTTTTTCTCACGGAAGGCTATTCCGGCTCTCTACCGGCATGTGGAAGGCAATGTCTTGGCCTCGCTGGACAGGGCGGTCAGCGGTAAGGTGCATATTACCGCTGACTCATGGTCCAGCAGGCATGGACAGGGACGTTACCTTTCTTTCACGGCCCATTGGGTCACTCTTTTGGCAGCTGGGAAGGATGCAGGACAAGGTGCAGTAGTGTTGAAGGTTGTTCCACCGCCACGCCTCCAAAATGCTACTACTGGTTGTGACACACCTCTCTCCTCCACCCCCTCCTCTTCTTCTTCCTCCATGGCCTCTTCCTGTGGTTTGTCCTCTGAACCAGCGGTGCTCCGTAGCCGTTCAAGGGGCTACGCAAGTACGCAGGCAAAAAGATGCCATGCCGTGCTTGCGCTGGTGTGTTTGGGGGACAGAAGCCACACTGGGGCAGAGGTCCTGTCTGCTCTGCAGGGCCAGGCCGAGAGGTGGTTGACGCCACGCCAGCTTAAGCCAGGAATGGTGGTTTGCGACAATGGCACCAACCTCCTCTCCGCCCTCCGACAGGGACAACTGACCCATGTGCCCTGTGTGGCTCACGTCCTTAACCTGGTGGTGCAGCGGTTCTTGGGCAGGTACCCGGGCTTACAGGATGTCCTGAGGCAGGCCAGGAAAGTCTGTGTGCATTTCCGCAGATCTTATAATGCCAGTGCTCGCCTGGCTGAGCTGCAAAAGGAGTTGAACCTGCCCAAGAACCGCCTTATATGTGACATGCCCACCAGGTGGAACTCAACGTTGGCCATGCTGCAGCGGCTGCACACGCAGCAGAGGGCCATCAATGAGTACCTGTGCGACTACGGCACCAGGACAGGGTCAGGGGAGCTTGGTTTTTTTTCTCCACGCCAGTGGGGCATGATCAGGGATGCACGCACTGTCCTGGCACCATTTGAGGAGGCCACGAGGATGGTGAGCAGTGACAGTGCATGCATCAGTGACACTGTACCTCTTGTCCACCTGTTGGAGCACACGCTGCGTGGAATAATGGACAGGGCACTTGAGGCAGAACAGAGGCAGGAAGAGGAGGACTTCCTTGCCTCTCAAGGCCCCCTTTACCCAGACAGTGTTCCTTCTGTCCCACCCATCGCACAGGAAGAGGAGGAGGAGGAGGAGGAGGAGGAGGATTGTGTCAGCATGTAGGTGGAGGCTGGCACTCAGCATCATCAGCAGCAGTCTTTTAGGGATGATTTACAATCCCAAGAAACCAGTGGACTTGTACGTGGCTGGGAGGAGGTGGCTGCGGATCATGTCGTCCTTAGTGACCCAGAGGACTCCGGAGCGAATGCCTCAGCAAACCTACGCTGCATGGCCTCCCTGATCCTGCAAAGTCTGCGGAAGGATCCTCGTATTCTTCGGATCAAGGAGAGGGACCATTACTGGCTGGCCACTCTCCTTGATCCACGGTACAAGGGTAAGGTTGCGGACCTTATGTTACCGTCGCAGAGGGAGCAGAGGATGAGACAACTCCGGGAGGCCTTGCAGAAAGGTCTGTGCAACGCGTTCCCAGAGACTGGGAGGTTACAAACTCCTGGTCCTGGACAACGAGTTGCTGAGGCTTCGGCCAGTCAAAGAAGGAGCGGTGGGGAATGTGGCCATCTGACCGATGCGTTCAGACAATTCTTTAGTCCGCAGCCCCAAAGTATGATCGGTTCCAGCAACCATCGCCAGCGTCTGATAAACATGGTGCAGGAATATCTAGGGGCAAGGTCAGACTTGGACACCTTCCCCACCGAAAATCCTCTGGCTTACTGGGTCTTGAGGATGGATCACTGGCCAGAGCTTGCACAGTATGCAATTGAGCTACTGGCCTGTCCTGCATCCAGCGTTCTTTCGGAACGCACATTCAGTGCTGCTGGAGGATTTGTCACGGATCACAGGGTGCGCCTGTCCACCGACTCGGTTGATCGACTGACTTTCATCAAGATGAACCAGTCTTGGATCACCACCAGCTACCACACACCTGATGCTGATATAACAGACTAATTGATTTTAACATGTCACATCCCTTCAAGACTGATGCTGATGCTGAGTGCCTGTGCTGTTATGTTGACTGGCTATCCTCCTCCTCCGAGTCCTCAATGATACGATTGATGATGATAGCTTGGAAGATCATTTTTGTTTATGGGTGCCGCCACCAGTGGCTAAGGCCCAATTTTTCAGCCCCTGTTTTACAGGGGCGTGTAATTACAATTTTTTTAGCAATAATTTGCCATAGGGCTCATTGCTGTGCTCCAAGTACAGTATCTGTGAGGGGTTGGAGTGTTGTGGCACCAGTGCCTAAGGCCCAATTTTTCAGCCCCTGTTTAACAGGGGCGTGTCATTACAATTTTTGAAGCAATACTTTGCAACAGGGCTCATTGCTGTGCTCCAAGTACAGTATCTGTGAGGGGTTGTAGTGTTGTGCCACCAGTGCCTAAGGCCCAATTTTTCAGCCCCTGTTCAACAGGGGCATGTAATTACAATTCTTGATCTAATAATTCACAGCAGGGCCCATTGCTGCCCCCACCAAGAGTAACTCTGAGGGCTTACAGTGTTGTGGCAACGCCACCACCACCACCACCACGAAAGGCCCAATTTTTCAGCCCCTGTTCAAAAGGGGCATGTAATTACAATTCTTGATCTAATAATTCACAGCAGGGCCCATTCCTGCACCCACCAAGAGTAACTCTGAGGGCTTACAGTGTTGTGGCAACACCACCACCACCACCACCACCACGAAAGGCCCAATTTTTCAGCCCCTGTTCAAAAGGGGCATGTAATTACAATTCTTGATCTAATAATTCACAGCAGGGCCCATTCCTGCACCCACCAAGAGTAACTCTGAGGGCTTACAGTGTTGTGGCAACACCACCACCACCACCACCACCACGAAAGGCCCAATTTTTCAGCCCCTGTTCAACAGGGGCATGCAATTACAATTCTTGATCTAATAATTCACAGCAGGGCCCATTCCTGCACCCACCAAGAGTAACTCTGAGGGCTTACAGTGTTGTGGCAACACCACCACCACCACCACCACCACGAAAGGCCCAATTTTTCAGCCCCTGTTCAACAGGGGCATGCAATTACAATTCTTGATCTAATAATTCACAGCAGGGCCCATTCCTGCACCCACCAAGAGTAACTCTGAGGGCTTACAGTGTTGTGGCAACACCACCACCACCACCACCACCACCACGAAAGGCCCAATTTTTCAGCCCCTGTTCAACAGGGGCATGCAATTACAATTCTTGATCTAATAATTCACAGCAGGGCCCATTGCTGCACCCACCAAGAGTAACTGTCAGGGCTTACAGTGTTGTGGCACCAGCACCACCATCAAAGGCCCAATTTTTACTACCACTGTTCAACAATTATATGTAATTAAAATTCCTGATATAATAGTTGACAGCAGGGCGTTCCAGCACCAACCAAGAGTAACTGTGAGTGCTTACAGTGTTGTGCCAACACCAACAACTAAGGGGCCTATTTCTGCAGAGTATATACGGCAGGTCCCTACTTTCAAACATCCAACTTACAAACGACTCCTACTTGCAAACGCAAGAAGACAACAGGAAGTGAGAGGAAATCTACCCCTTGGAAGGAAAATTCTCTCCTGTAAGAATTAATATGGGAGAAAGGTGTCTCCTCTGTACTGATGCTTTATCAGCAATCCTTGTTTCAAGAAAAACACCACATTTCAAAAACAGTTGTCATTGGGACGGAAAGTGAGGTGAAATGTTCTGAGCAGGGGCACAGACAGCAAAACAAATGTTACAGGGGTGATAACCCTTACCTATGTTTTCCAAAAAGTTTAAAAATAGATTTTTGGGCTGGAGCTACACTTAAACAATGTACCTGTTCAAAATTACAAACAGATTCTACATAAGAACAAACCTACAGTCCCTGTCTTGTATGCACCGCCTGTATACGGCTGTTCAGAGTATATAGGGCCTTTTTTATTTTATGTGCGGGGTTCCCCTTAATATCCATACAAGACCCAAAGGGGCTGGTAATGGGCTGGGGTAGGGGGGGGTCATGGGGTAGCTATGCCATTTTTCTTAAAGATTTTCATCCATATTACCGGGACCAGACATTACATTAAAGCCGCAAGCAGTTTTAAATGGCTTTTTTTTCCTTTAGAAGTGTCATTTTGTGCAGGGACAGTTCTAAACACGGGAAACACGTGGCACTTCACAGGCATACTTTAGACACCCCCCAGGTACGATATTTAAAGGAATATTTGACTTTTTTTTTTTCACTTTATGCATCATTAAAATGACTGCTCCCGAAAAACGACCGTTTTTAAAACTTCTTTTTGCATTGATACATGTCCCCTGGTGCAGAACCCGGGTTCCCAAACCCTTTTTAGGACAATAACATGCATAATAGTTGTTATAATTAGCACTTTAGAATTCGAACGTTCGCATCCATTGTATTTAATAGGGTTCTAATGTTCGTACGAACTTTCGGTCCGTTCGCGGGTTCTGGTGCGAACCGAACCCGGGGGTGTTCGGCTCATCACTAGTAGGTACTCTTTACTGGGAGACCCGAGATCTCCCTGCCCTCAAAAGCATCTGATCAAACCAAGGTTGGTTTGATCAGATGATTTAGAAGCTTGTAAACACCAAACGAAAACCATAAGTGTCAAAATCCACATCACTTCGGGTTTCATAGACCATAGAGATAATCAGGGAACGGAAGTTCCACCTTCATCTCTATACTCTGGTTTCAGTCCCAGGCTCCCCAGTGGAATGAAAGAGCCCAGAAGGTGGTGAAAGGTGGCGAGGTGGATACATTCCGCCACATGGAAAAGTGATCCAGTGGCTGAATCCCAAGGACTTACGGAAACCTCCATTTGTGGAAAAAGATTAATCAAGATTAAATCTTTGTACTATATTCCTCTGATATACAGTAGCATCTTACCTAAAAAGAAGTACACACTGTGAAACAAATATAATTTTTTTTTTGCTTATGGCTCTGTTTAAAGGGGTTGTAAACCCTCATGTTTTTTCACCTTAATGCATCCTATGCATTAAGGTGAAAAAACTTCTGTCACTGACTGGCCCCCCAGCCCCCCCCCTTTACTCAATTGAGCCCCGTATTTCCCATGCCAGAGACACGCTCTTCCCCTCTTCCCGTTGGCTCCCGCTGGTGTCAATGAAATCCAATGACGCGGGCGCCGTGGGGCGGGGCCGAGTCCGGCTTTCTGCATCTATGGACGCAAATGCTGGACTCGGGAGCATGCCCGCAAGGTAACCCCCCAGGAGAGCGCTTCTTCTAGGCGGTTAAACGGTGCGGGGAGGAGCTACCAGCGCCTCCAGGGGACCCCAGAAGTCGAGGATCGGGGCCACACTGTGCAAAACAAATTGCACAGTAGAGGTAAGTATGACATGTTTGTTATTTAAAAAAAAAAAATGAAGCCTTACAATCACTTTAAATTACACTCTAATTTTATGACATGCTGTATGCAAGCCAATGAATAATGTAACTATGTAATAATAAACTAAATTATACCACATGCAATTTATGTGATGCCACAATACGGTGTCACTGATGCAGTTCCTGAGAATCGCAATGTTCTGTAAAACCATGTACAGCTTAAGGCTTTTTCTAACAATGCAATTTGAAGGATTTTTGTATTTGTTGCCCTATATATTTTTTTCCAATGGTACATGTCCCACAGGCTGATGCCCACCTCCCCCATACCCTTTATTTGGCAATCCCTTGCCTATTAACCCAGAATTATCCCTTGCCTAATAACTCACAAATGGCATTTAAAGAGTCGTCTTATTCGAAGTGTGGCTTGGGATCCAAACTTCAGTCATGTTTGCTGAACCTGTGTCGAATCAAACCCTTGTATGTTTGACTTGCCACTTATAGTTGGGTATCATTTGAAACTCACATGCACCATCTAGTGGTTTAGCTTTGGACTGCACAATATTTTGACGTACTGATTTCAATATGATTTTAATGACAAATAAATATATAAATATAACAATGATGATTGATCATAATTTATTATTTTCAGTGTTACAGAGGTGAAATAAAGACTTGACTGCTGACTACTAACTTCTACAGGTCAGCATGTGAAAAAGCACTATTTCCTACAGCTGGTCCATCAAACCAGACCTGTCTAGCCTCCAGATGGCGGTGATTCATATTGACCTATGTTAAGTGCCTTGTTTCGGGGCATCTTTGGCAGTCCTTACATATGCCTCTACCTCTCTTGGGCTCCATTTTGGATTCTCATCAAACCAGATCTGCCTATAATTCCCACATGGTGGTAATTTATATTGACCTGGTTAAGACTGTAATGTCTTGATTAGGAGCATCTTTGGCAGTCCTTGTATATGCCCCCCATTCCTTGTGGGCTTGGGCAGAACTCGGTGGGAATATCCTTAAGGCATTGACCTTGTTTTTAACATGTTTGAGAGAAGGGGAGAGGGTTGTTTGGGACTTTATATGAGGTAATGGGTCAATTACCTCCATTCCTGTTGATTTCATGATAAAGAAGAAAATAAAAAAGGGCGGGACTTTGTATGAAGCATGTGCAGGAAAAGTTAGGATTGGTTGGGGGTAATTAGCATATCTAGAATACGTTGTATAATTAACCACTTCAATACAGGGCTTTTTGTACCTATTCAATACCGGGCCTATTCTAGCACTTCTCTCCTACATGTACAAATCATCATTCTTTTGCTAGAAAATTACTCAGAACCCCCAAACATTATATATGTTTTTTTAGCAGACACCCTAGGTCATAAAATGACGGTCATTGCAACATTTTTTCTTGCACGATATTTGCGCAATAATTTTTCAAACGGCTTTTTTTTTTAAAAAAATGGTTTCATGAATTAAAAAAATAACAAAACAGTAAAGTTAGCCCAATTTTTTGGGAAAATATGAAAGATAATGTTACGCCGAGTAAATAGATACCTAACATGTCACGCTTTAAAATTGCGCACACTCATGGAATGGCGCCAAACTTCGGTACTTAAAAATCTCCATAGGCGACGCTTACATTTTTTTTACAGGTTATCAGGTTAGAATTACAGAGGAGGTCTAGTGCTAGAATTGTTGCACGCGCTCTAATCCACGCGGCGATACCTCACATGCGTGGTTTGAACGGCGTTTACATATGTGGGCGACTTACGTGTGCATTCGCTTCTGATCGCGAGCTACCGGGGACAGGGGCGTTTTAGTTTTTTTTTTTTAGTATTTTTTTTTTTTTTACTTATTTGTTTATTTTTTTACAATGATTTTACTTTTTTTTTTGATCACTTTTATTCCTATTACAAGGAATGTAAACATCCCTTGTAATAGGATATGTGTGACAGGTTCTCTTTATTGAGAGATGCGGGGTCAATAAGACCCCACATCTCTCCTCCAGGCTGGAAAGCATGAGATCAGTGAAAAAATTTTCACTGATCTCATACTTACAGCCGCAATGGCGGCTTTGTTTACATTTGAAGCCCGGGCGTGACGTCATCACATCGCGCCCGGGCCTCCGACGATCATAGAGATGACTGGTGACCATCTGGTCACCAGTCATCTCTATGCTCATCACGTGACCCCACCAACGACGCCGGAAGATTCGCTCCGGGTCCCCGATCGCACGGGGAGCCCGGAGAAGCACCGGATGGCGGCGGGAGGGGGGGATGTCCCCTCCCGCCGCCTGTAAGAACGATCAAGTGGAACCGCCGCTATGATCATTCTTATGGTGCGCAGAATCGCCGGCACTTCAAAAGGATATCTGAATGATGCCTCTAGCTGCAGGCATCATTCAGATATCCCCCTACAAAGCCGAGGACGTCATATGACGTCCACCCAGGATGGGAGATCCCATCTGTGGACGTGATTTGACTATGGCTGGGTAGGGAAGTGGTTAATATTTTAATACTTTCACATAATGCATCATACATGACTATTTTGCATTATTGAAGAAATGGATAAACATACACATATTAGATATCTATATAACAGCAAAGGGGCTAGGAAGATAACAGATTTAAAATTCACAGATTTTGTTGGGGGATAATTTGTTCAAAACAGGAACCCATATACACAGACATAAAATACAATAATAGAATACTGCAGTGATACATGTTTGGAGCATGAAGATGTAAGCTCTACGCGTTTCGCGACTTTGGTCGCTCATCAGGAGCCAGCATGCATTATGTTTCTGTAATGACATGGACACATATCAGGTTAATCCAGGGCATCTGACATTATGGGGACTGTGAACAATGGTCAGAGTCCCAGTGTGGTACTCACCGGGTATCCATATGTTGCCGGCATGGAAGTCAGGCCGGGGACTGAGGCAGGATGCCAAAGACAAATGGCCCCCACACAGAGCGCACCTAGGTCGGACAGGCATCAAGTATGGAGTGGTGTATGGACTTGAGTCAGTGGATAATGATGGCTGTAAGTGAGGGAAAAGTGAGAGGTAATGCTTAGCTGATGGTGGTGAAAAAAAGAAAAAAGAAAATACATGAAAAAGAGGGGAAGCAATGAACAATGAACTAAAATAAAAAGGGAGCCAGTGGGAAGGGATGATGTTCTAAGTGAAGGAGGAAATACCTGTGGGCTAGAGGTGCTGCGTGTTGGTCTTTGAAGTGTAAAGCGCAAAATGGCTGAACCAACCATAGGTAGCGCCCTTACATAGGCGCCGCCGTCCAAGAATCCTGCCAACGTCACGCACGCGAGAAGGGGTGGGAAGGAGAGGCGCCTACACCAATGCGGAAGAGCCGCCTGGTAGTTTGGTGCAAAATTCACTCCCCACACTACTCGTAGCTGTCAATTGAACAGCCGCATGGAGACAGTGCCCCATGAGCAACGAGTGGCTGATTTTGTACAACTGTATCTATATGATCTACCCCTCTATATATTGAGGAAGATTTGCATTGAAATGCATAGAGTTAATCCACGTGGGCATATCTACTTTACGGCAAGATCTGATATTATTCCTGCTCCATGTGGATCATTGAGTGGGTAAACCATATGATCATATGTAAATAAGGGATGTAATACTATATGTCAACCATATTGTTCTTATGTGAAAACAAAAAAAAACTTGTTTAATACATTTTGGTACTTTCATTGATTTTGTAAAAAAACTTTTCTGTCTTTCAGTAAAAGCTATTTACCTTCCTATGTGCATCAGAAGTCCCTACCAAAATCTATTTTTGCGAGATCTGTGTTGTCACAATCTTCATAGATACAGTATTTACCCAGGCTCCACACTATTGCAAGCTTCACAGATCTCTTCATTCAGAGTTCATCTTAAAATAAATCTGCCACAAACTTGGGCAATAAAAACTGAGCATATGATTAAAAATTGCATAACCTGGGGTTCTCTTGCTAAAAATCCCATGTTAAAATGATTTGTAGATCCACGGTATATAGATTTCTGTCAAGACACCATTTGAAACAGAGGTGCGTGTGCTAGGAACCTCTGCCAGTATCCTTAATGGGCATGCTCGTTTGTGCAAAAATGCATGTCTGTGCATGTCTGTGCTCTCAGGCGCATGTGCACGTACATCTAATTCTAAAACTGAGACAAAATGTCTTAGTTTAAGGAAGAAGTACTGACAGATGATGATGATGAAAACTCACCTCTAGAAATTGACCTTCACCACAAAGGTCAATTTAGCATACACCAGGACCCAGTGTTCCATCAGAATAGACGACCCGTCAGATTAGGTAACGGAAGTGACCTTCCATCAGTGAATACTGACTGCGCATGCATAGCAGGTTTGCTAATGTGACAGAATACCTGCAGTCAGAAGGCTGCAGCGGACATCTTACTACACCCAGCTACATCTTGAATTTCACAGTCATTTTAGCAATAAACAGAGCGTATATAAATCAATATAGTATATTGACATCTGTGATGCTGTTTTGAATGTTACATTTTGAAGGAAGCTGGACGCCAGCAGTAGGAAGGTGGTGGAGGCCATCTTGGTACACCCAGCACTGCTGAACGCTAAACCTAAATTTAACATGAAAGCAGCATGACAGATCTCAATATACTATATTGATTTATATACGCTCACTTTATTCATTAAATGACTGTGAATCTCAAGACGTAGCTGGGTGTAGTAAGATGTTCGCTGGCACCTTATGACTGCAGGTGTTCTGTCAGATTAGCAAACCTGCGCAAGTAAGTATTCAGGTGACGGAACGTCCCTTTCGATATCTAATCTGACGGGTCACCGATTCTGACGGAACACCTATAGAACATTTTCATATTTATCCTGATTGTCTGTTACCAACTCAGCCTGCCCTGGGATTTCCCTCTGTCTGCTTCCTGGTTCTTAACCAAGCTCATTTAAGGATTGTGTTTCTACTAAATGTGTATGACCCTACTTTGCTTCCTGACCACTCAATTATCTCCAGTCCTACTAACTATCCGTGTCCTTGACATGGCTCCCGACCTTGACGCTCTCATTTACATTAGACTTGTGCACAACGGAAAAATTTGTTCCGTTTCGGTTCGTTTCTTTCCGGTCCTGTTGATTCGTAATCATTCGTAATTTTGCTAGACGGGATTTTTCGTGTTCGGACTCATTCGTATTTTTGCAAGCGACATTTTTCGTTGAATTTTTTGTTGCTTTATAATTCGTACTTTCGGTAGAGTACGTTGTTTTTCGTTGATTCTGGACACAACTCCTACTTTCGTAACTTTTTTTGGGTTCGTACTTTCGGTAGAGTACGTTGTTTTTCGTTGATTCTGGACACAACTCCTACTTTCGTAACTTTTTTTGGGTTCGTTGATTCGTAATTTTCCGTGTCTCTCTCACAACGACGCTGCCTATTATGCCTAATGTGCTTCGAATGGATTTGTACTTTTCTAAATACATTGCGGTTATTTGTAACGATTCGAAATCTCGTATTTTACTTTCGTTTTTAACATGCGGCTATAGGCTCCGCCCCTGTACACCATTTTGAGAGGGTTCAGCACGGTGAGGGAGAAGCAGAGAGCAGAGCAGAGTGAGTGTTATTGTGCTTCGAATGGATTCGAAATCTCGTATTTTACTTTCGTTTTTTACATGCGGCTATAACCTCCGCCCCTGTACACCATTTTGAGAGGGAGTTCAGCACGGTGTGGGAGAAGCAGAGAGCAGAGCAGAGTGAGTGTTATTGTGCTTCGTATGGATTCGTACATTCGTAACTTTTTCATAACGAATTATGCCGAAGACATTCGGGCATTCGCTATTTGCGGTATAATTTATTTCGGATTCGGTCTTATTCGTAATTGCTTTGTTCGGAAATTCGAATGCTTCCGAATGTCCGAAAGTTGCTAAATTCGGACGAATTTCAATTCGTTACGAAACGAATTGCACAAGCCTAATTTACATCCTATGAATCACCCATGGCTTGGCCTTCAACCTTGACACCATACCATCCAGGTCTTCCCTGCTGGTCCTATCTTGCATCATCTCAGCCTACCTCTGGTGTCAGCAACTCCTTAGCCTGACCTGCTCCTTTACGGAGTTTCTCTGTGATTCTTCTGAGACTTTCATCTCTGGACTGGAGAGCCACACTGCTGACCACTTCCAGAAGCAGCCAGTCCCTGCCACCACATCCAGGGCTATATGGACCAGGGCTGTGAAAGAATCCCACTCATCACTTTGCCCTCTAACCAGGCCTCTAACCAGCTATGTGACAACTACTGAAATCTCAGGTAAAAGTCAAGTTTGGCCACATCTTCTCTCTCCTTCCAAAAACTTTTATTGGTTTATGATGATATGCATCACATTAAAGTCTTGTTGAAACCTAAATGATAAATTTCAGCAGCTTACTTTAGTACATACCATGTGTGCTGCGTTTTCTTTTTTTAAATCTTAACTTTCTTCTCAGTTGATACAGCAAAGACACTGCTGCCCCATATCCCCAGTTTTTGGGTAGATTCATTCTTGTTCAGGGACCCAAGGAGTCATAAATGTTGTATTTGTGGTAGAGAATCATAGTGGATGCTATGATGCTACCTGCACCAACATGCACAGGCAACCATGGAGAACTGATAGGGAATGCAAGCATATTTGGCATTATGGAACATGTAGCCCTAAGGTGAAGGAATCAGGGAGACCATTGTGAAGTTTGGGGACAACCCGCATCATCACTTGGAGGCTATGGTGTTGAAGACAATACATTTTAAGTATTTAAGTTTTTTTAAGCAAATTTTTATTGTCTTCTGCTTGATTGCTAAATACATAAGGTTCAGGGGATGGAAGAAGTTAGTGCAAGGCTCAGTTTTTACAGAAAACAAAAAAATTGCATATAAATTTAGCACTCTATATCCATGGATCTACAGTTTATTTTGATAAGAAGCTTCCACTAATGCTTTTATTTAAAAATATATATATATATATATATATATATATTACCTAATACATAACACAGCCTTCCAAATTTACTATGTAGCTATGACTTTCACTTGGGCAAGTTTCTGTAATACCAATTATATCACCGGCAGTCTTTACCTATCATCTACAACTTCAAACAGGTATTATATTAATATAATTCATTATTAGTCCATAGATTTGGTCATTGCATTTGTTTCCTGCAAAAAGGAAACAAATGCAATGACCATAGCTATGGACCGATAAATTCTACTTGTGCTATAGTGTGCTAAAGCATTGATCATCAATCAGCTTTAAAAAAACATTTTTTCTAGGGACAGAAAACTATAGGTAGGAAGAGTGTCAGTTTCTTTCACTGTGATAATCCTTGTTTCTAGGGACAGGGAAGGACAGTGAGGGAAATTCTCCTTGTGCTATAGTGTGCTAAAGCATTGATCATCAATCAGCTTTAAAAAAACATTTTTTCTAGGGACAGAAAACTATAGGTAGGAAGAGTGTCAGTTTCTTTCACTGTGATAATCCTTGTTTCTAGGGACAGGGAAGGACAGTGAGGGAAATTCTACTTGTGCTATAGTGTGCTAAAGCATTGATCATCAATCAGCTTTAAAAAAACATTTTTTCTAGGGACAGAAAACTATAGGTAGGAAGAGTGTCAGTTTCTTTCACTGTGATAATCCTTGTTTCTAGGGACAGGGAAGGACAGTGAGGGAAATTCTCCTTGTGCTATAGTGTGCTAAAGCATTGATCATCAATCAGCTTTAAAAAAACATTTTTTCTAGGGACAGAAAACTATAGGTAGGAAGAGTGTCAGTTTCCTTCACTGTGATAATCCTTGTTTCTAGGGACAGGGAAGGACAGTGAGGGAAATTCTCCTTGTGCTATAGTGTGCTAAAGCATTGATCATCAATCAGCTTTAAAAAAACATTTTTTCTAGGGACAGAAAACTATAGGTAGGAAGAGTGTCAGTTTCTTTCACTGTGATAATCCTTGTTTCTAGGGACAGGGAAGGACAGTGAGGGAAATTCTACTTGTGCTATAGTGTGCTAAAGCATTGATCATCAATCAGCTTTAAAAAAACATTTTTTCTAGGGACAGAAAACTATAGGTAGGAAGAGTGTCAGTTTCTTTCACTGTGATAATCCTTGTTTCTAGGGACAGGGAAGGACAGTGAGGGAAATTCTCCTTGTGCTATAGTGTGCTAAAGCATTCCTCATCAACCATCTTTGAAATCCTTGTTTTTTGGACAGTCAGGGAAATTGTCGTTGTGCTATTCTGTGCAAAAGCAATCATCCTCAACCATATTTAGAAATCCTTAAGTAAAGGGACAGAGAAGGACACCTGAAGGTAGCCCTTATTGCTTTTTTCCCATCTCCCTGCAGGCCATCTATTAGAATGTCTGGAAGGCAAACAAGGAGAGGCAGACAGTCAGGAGGCAATAAAAGAGGGCAAGCAGGCTCTGTGTCTGGGGGCAACAGTGCTGGTCGTGGACGCGGTGCATTGTCATCAGCACATGGCCATGGGACACGCTTGTCCTTCTTTTCGGCAGCTGGACATGTTGAGCCACCTCATGCCGAAGACTTGGTAGAGTGGATGACCAAGCCCTCCTCCTCCTCCTCATCCTCTCTCACCCAGGCTCAGGGTACTGGCAAAGCAGCTGCCAAAGCGTCCTCTTCCCTGGTATCAATGTCAGACTCATCATCAGTCACTCCTTCCCTAGACCCACCATGTCCTCCTCCTGAGGAGTCCCCCGAACTGTTTGAGCACAGTGTTGGGTACATGCTCCAGGAGGATGCCCAGCGTTTCGAAGGGTCTGATGATGAAACCCAGCTACAGGAAGGCAGTAGCGTGAGAGCAGACAGAGGGGATGCTCAAGAAGGACACCAATCTGGCAGTCATGTTCCAGCAGCTGCAGCATACTGCCAGATTGGCTCCAGTGATGAGGAGGGAGGGGATGATGAGGTCACTGACTCCACGTGGGTGCCTAATAGGAGAGAGGAGGAGGAGGAGGATGAGGAGGAGGCACATCTCCAACGAGGCAGGATGCCCTTTGGTGGCCAGCGTAAGGGCAGTACACCGACGGAATCACACCGCAGAGCTCCGCCTGTGCAGGGCGCTGCCTCTGCCCGTCATTCAAAAAGTTCTTTGGTGTGGGCCTTTTTTGAGGCTAGTGCATCAGATCGCACAGCTGCTGTTTGCAACATATGTCTCAAGCGTATATCGCGTGGCCAAAACATCAGCCGCTTGGGTACCACATGCCTGATCAGACATATGTTGACCTGCCATGCAGCTCGTTGGCAAGCCTACCTCAAAGACCCACACCAAAGAACAAAGCGGACCTCTCCTTGCACCGCATCAGCTGGGATCTCCAACCCCACTATAACTTCAGTCCTCTCTGAAACATGCACTGAGAGGAATGAAGGTGTAGAATTAGGTGTGTCACAGCCAAGTACTTGCGGCCACTCTGCTAGCAGTACACCGACGTCCGATTCTAGCAGGCAAATTTCCCTGCCCCAGCTGCTGGACCGTCAAAAGAAGTTCACTCCCAGCCATCCACATGCCCAGCGGTTGAATGCTAGCTTGGCTAAATTGCTAGCGCTTCAACTGCTGCCTTTTCAGTTGGTAGACTCGGCCCCCTTCCGTGAGTTTGTGCAATGTGCGGTTCCTCAGTGGCAGGTTCCCAAACGCCACTTTTTCTCACGGAAGGCTATTCCGGCTCTCTACCGGCATGTGGAAGGCAATGTCTTGGCCTCGCTGGACAGGGCGGTCAGCGGTAAGGTGCATATTACCGCTGACTCATGGTCCAGCAGGCATGGACAGGGACGTTACCTTTCTTTCACGGCCCATTGGGTCACTCTTTTGGCAGCTGGGAAGGATGCAGGACAAGGTGCAGTAGTGTTGGAGGTTGTTCCACCGCCACGCCTCCAAAATGCTACTACTGGTTGTGACACACCTCTCTCCTCCACCCCCTCCTCTTCTTCTTCCTCCATGGCCTCTTCCTGTGGTTTGTCCTCTGAACCAGCGGTGCTCCGTAGCCGTTCAAGGGGCTACGCAAGTACGCAGGCAAAAAGATGCCATGCCGTGCTTGCGCTGGTGTGTTTGGGGGACAGAAGCCACACTGGGGCAGAGGTCCTGTCTGCTCTGCAGGGCCAGGCCGAGAGGTGGTTGACGCCACGCCAGCTTAAGCCAGGAATGGTGGTTTGCGACAATGGCACCAACCTCCTCTCCGCCCTCCGACAGGGACAACTGACCCATGTGCCCTGTGTGGCTCACGTCCTTAACCTGGTGGTGCAGCGGTTCTTGGGCAGGTACCCGGGCTTACAGGATGTCCTGAGGCAGGCCAGGAAAGTCTGTGTGCATTTCCGCAGATCTTATAATGCCAGTGCTCGCCTAGCTGAGCTGCAAAAGGAGTTGAACCTGCCCAAGAACCGCCTTATATGTGACATGCCCACCAGGTGGAACTCAATGTTGGCCATGCTGCAGCGGCTGCACACGCAGCAGAGGGCCATCAATGAGTACCTGTGCGACTACGGCACCAGGACAGGGTCAGGGGAGCTTGGTTTTTTTTCTCCACGCCAGTGGGGCATGATCAGGGATGCACGCACTGTCCTGGCACCATTTGAGGAGGCCACGAGGATGGTGAGCAGTGACAGTGCATGCATCAGTGACACTGTACCTCTTGTCCACCTGTTGGAGCACACGCTGCGTGGAATAATGGACAGGGCACTTGAGGCAGAACAGAGGCAGGAAGAGGAGGACTTCCTTGCCTCTCAAGGCCCCCTTTACCCAGACAGTGTTCCTTCTGTCCCACCCATCGCACAGGAAGAGGAGGAGGAGGAGGAGGAGGAGGAGGATTGTGTCAGCATGGAGGTGGAGGCTGGCACTCAGCATCATCAGCAGCAGTCTTTTAGGGATGATTTACAGTCCCAAGAAACCAGTGGACTTGTACGTGGCTGGGAGGAGGTGGCTGCGGATCATGTCGTCCTTAGTGACCCAGAGGACTCCGGAGCGAATGCCTCAGCAAACCTACGCTGCATGGCCTCCCTGATCCTGCAAAGTCTGCGGAAGGATCCTCGTATTCTTCGGATCAAGGAGAGGGACCATTACTGGCTGGCCACTCTCCTTGATCCACGGTACAAGGGTAAGGTTGCGGACCTTATGTTACCGTCGCAGAGGGAGCAGAGGATGAGACAACTCCGGGAGGCCTTGCAGAAAGGTCTGTGCAACGCGTTCCCAGAGACTGGGAGGTTACAAACTCCTGGTCCTGGACAACGAGTTGCTGAGGCTTCGGCCAGTCAAAGAAGGAGCGGTGGGGAATGTGGCCATCTGACCGATGCGTTCAGACAATTCTTTAGTCCGCAGCCCCAAAGTATGATCGGTTCCAGCAACCATCGCCAGCGTCTGATAAACATGGTGCAGGAATATCTAGGGGCAAGGTCAGACTTGGACACCTTCCCCACCGAAAATCCTCTGGCTTACTGGGTCTTGAGGATGGATCACTGGCCAGAGCTTGCACAGTATGCAATTGAGCTACTGGCCTGTCCTGCATCCAGCGTTCTTTCGGAACGCACATTCAGTGCTGCTGGAGGATTTGTCACGGATCACAGGGTGCGCCTGTCCACCGACTCGGTTGATCGACTGACTTTCATCAAGATGAACCAGTCTTGGATCACCACCAGCTACCACACACCTGATGCTGATATAACAGACTAATTGATTTTAACATGTCACATCCCTTCAAGACTGATGCTGATGCTGAGTGCCTGTGCTGTTATGTTGACTGGCTATCCTCCTCCTCCGAGTCCTCAATGATACGATTGATGATGATAGCTTGGAAGATCATTTTTGTTTATGGGTGCCGCCACCAGTGGCTAAGGCCCAATTTTTCAGCCCCTGTTTTACAGGGGCGTGTAATTACAATTTTTTTAGCAATAATTTGCCATAGGGCTCATTGCTGTGCTCCAAGTACAGTATCTGTGAGGGGTTGGAGTGTTGTGGCACCAGTGCCTAAGGCCCAATTTTTCAGCCCCTGTTTAACAGGGGCGTGTCATTACAATTTTTGAAGCAATACTTTGCAACAGGGCTCATTGCTGTGCTCCAAGTACAGTATCTGTGAGGGGTTGTAGTGTTGTGCCACCAGTGCCTAAGGCCCAATTTTTCAGCCCCTGTTCAACAGGGGCATGTAATTACAATTCTTGATCTAATAATTCACAGCAGGGCCCATTGCTGCCCCCACCAAGAGTAACTCTGAGGGCTTACAGTGTTGTGGCAACGCCACCACCACCACCACCACGAAAGGCCCAATTTTTCAGCCCCTGTTCAAAAGGGGCATGTAATTACAATTCTTGATCTAATAATTCACAGCAGGGCCCATTCCTGCACCCACCAAGAGTAACTCTGAGGGCTTACAGTGTTGTGGCAACACCACCACCACCACCACCACCACGAAAGGCCCAATTTTTCAGCCCCTGTTCAAAAGGGGCATGTAATTACAATTCTTGATCTAATAATTCACAGCAGGGCCCATTCCTGCACCCACCAAGAGTAACTCTGAGGGCTTACAGTGTTGTGGCAACACCACCACCACCACCACCACCACGAAAGGCCCAATTTTTCAGCCCCTGTTCAACAGGGGCATGCAATTACAATTCTTGATCTAATAATTCACAGCAGGGCCCATTCCTGCACCCACCAAGAGTAACTCTGAGGGCTTACAGTGTTGTGGCAACACCACCACCACCACCACCACCACGAAAGGCCCAATTTTTCAGCCCCTGTTCAACAGGGGCATGCAATTACAATTCTTGATCTAATAATTCACAGCAGGGCCCATTCCTGCACCCACCAAGAGTAACTCTGAGGGCTTACAGTGTTGTGGCAACACCACCACCACCACCACCACCACGAAAGGCCCAATTTTTCAGCCCCTGTTCAACAGGGGCATGCAATTACAATTCTTGATCTAATAATTCACAGCAGGGCCCATTCCTGCACCCACCAAGAGTAACTCTGAGGGCTTACAGTGTTGTGGCAACACCACCACCACCACCACCACCACCACGAAAGGCCCAATTTTTCAGCCCCTGTTCAACAGGGGCATGCAATTACAATTCTTGATCTAATAATTCACAGCAGGGCCCATTGCTGCACCCACCAAGAGTAACTGTCAGGGCTTACAGTGTTGTGGCACCAGCACCACCATCAAAGGCCCAATTTT
Organism: Rana muscosa; assembly: GCA_029206835.1. Taxonomy (NCBI): domain Eukaryota; kingdom Metazoa; phylum Chordata; class Amphibia; order Anura; family Ranidae; genus Rana; species Rana muscosa. The sequence continues at coordinate 499,086,811 of CM055116.1, read as the reverse complement.
TACTACCACTGTTCAACAATTATATGTAATTAAAATTCCTGATATAATAGTTGACAGCAGGGCGTTCCAGCACCAACCAAGAGTAACTGTGAGTGCTTACAGTGTTGTGCCAACACCAACAACTAAGGGGCCTATTTCTGCAGAGTATATACGGCAGGTCCCTACTTTCAAACATCCAACTTACAAACGACTCCTACTTGCAAACGCAAGAAGACAACAGGAAGTGAGAGGAAATCTACCCCTTGGAAGGAAAATTCTCTCCTGTAAGAATTAATATGGGAGAAAGGTGTCTCCTCTGTACTGATGCTTTATCAGCAATCCTTGTTTCAAGAAAAACACCACATTTCAAAAACAGTTGTCATTGGGACGGAAAGTGAGGTGAAATGTTCTGAGCAGGGGCACAGACAGCAAAACAAATGTTACAGGGGTGATAACCCTTACCTATGTTTTCCAAAAAGTTTAAAAATAGATTTTTGGGCTGGAGCTACACTTAAACAATGTACCTGTTCAAAATTGTCTTGTATGCACCGCCTGTATACGGCTGTTCAGAGTATATAGGGCCTTTTTTATTTTATGTGCGGGGTTCCCCTTAATATCCATACAAGACCCAAAGGGGCTGGTAATGGGCTGGGGTAGGGGGGGGGTCATGGGGTAGCTATGCCATTTTTCTTAAAGATTTTCATCCATATTACCGGGACCAGACATTACATTAAAGCCGCAAGCAGTTTTAAATGGCTTTTTTTTCCTTTAGAAGTGTCATTTTGTGCAGGGACAGTTCTAAACACGGGAAACACGTGGCACTTCACAGGCATACTTTAGACACCCCCCAGGTACGATATTTAAAGGAATATTTGACTTTTTTTTTTTCACTTTATGCATCATTAAAATGACTGCTCCCGAAAAACGACCGTTTTTAAAACTTCTTTTTGCATTGATACATGTCCCCTGGTGCAGAACCCGGGTTCCCAAACCCTTTTTAGGACAATAACATGCATAATAGTTGTTATAATTAGCACTTTAGAATTCGAACGTTCGCATCCATTGTATTTAATAGGGTTCTAATGTTCGTATGAACTTTCGGTCCGTTCGCGGGTTCTGGTGCGAACCGAACCCGGGGGTGTTCGGCTCATCACTAGTAGGTACTCTTTACTGGGAGACCCGAGATCTCCCTGCCCTCAAAAGCATCTGATCAAACCAAGGTTGGTTTGATCAGATGATTTAGAAGCTTGTAAACACCAAACGAAAACCATAAGTGTCAAAATCCACATCACTTCGGGTTTCATAGACCATAGAGATAATCAGGGAACGGAAGTTCCACCTTCATCTCTATACTCTGGTTTCAGTCCCAGGCTCCCCAGTGGAATGAAAGAGCCCAGAAGGTGGTGAAAGGTGGCGAGGTGGATACATTCCGCCACATGGAAAAGTGATCCAGCGGCTGAATCCCAAGGACTTACGGAAACCTCCATTTGTGGAAAAAGATTAATCAAGATTAAATCTTTGTACTATATTCCTCTGATATACAGTAGCATCTTACCTAAAAAGAAGTACACACTGTGAAACAAATATAATTTTTTTTTTGCTTATGGCTCTGTTTAAAGGGGTTGTAAACCCTCATGTTTTTTCACCTTAATGCATCCTATGCATTAAGGTGAAAAAACTTCTGTCACTGACTGGCCCCCCAGCCCCCCCCCTTTACTCAATTGAGCCCCGTATTTCCCATGCCAGAGACACGCTCTTCCCCTCTTCCCGTTGGCTCCCGCTGGTGTCAATGAAATCCAATGACGCGGGCGCCGTGGGGCGGGGCCGAGTCCGGCTTTCTGCATCTATGGACGCAAATGCTGGACTCGGGAGCATGCCCGCAAGGTAACCCCCCAGGAGAGCGCTTCTTCTAGGCGGTTAAACGGTGCGGGGAGGAGCTACCAGCGCCTCCAGGGGACCCCAGAAGTCGAGGATCGGGGCCACACTGTGCAAAACAAATTGCACAGTAGAGGTAAGTATGACATGTTTGTTATTTAAAAAAAAAAAATGAAGCCTTACAATCACTTTAAATTACACTCTAATTTTATGACATGCTGTATGCAAGCCAATGAATAATGTAACTATGTAATAATAAACTAAATTATACCACATGCAATTTATGTGATGCCACAATACGGTGTCACTGATGCAGTTCCTGAGAATCGCAATGTTCTGTAAAACCATGTACAGCTTAAGGCTTTTTCTAACAATGCAATTTGAAGGATTTTTGTATTTGTTGCCCTATATATTTTTTTCCAATGGTACATGTCCCACAGGCTGATGCCCACCTCCCCCATACCCTTTATTTGGCAATCCCTTGCCTATTAACCCAGAATTATCCCTTGCCTAATAACTCACAAATGGCATTTAAAGAGTCGTCTTATTCGAAGTGTGGCTTGGGATCCAAACTTCAGTCATGTTTGCTGAACCTGTGTCGAATCAAACCCTTGTATGTTTGACTTGCCACTTATAGTTGGGTATCATTTGAAACTCACATGCACCATCTAGTGGTTTAGCTTTGGACTGCACAATATTTTGACGTACTGATTTCAATATGATTTTAATGACAAATAAATATATAAATATAACAATGATGATTGATCATAATTTATTATTTTCAGTGTTACAGAGGTGAAATAAAGACTTGACTGCTGACTACTAACTTCTACAGGTCAGCATGTGAAAAAGCACTATTTCCTACAGCTGGTCCATCAAACCAGACCTGTCTAGCCTCCAGATGGCGGTGATTCATATTGACCTATGTTAAGTGCCTTGTTTCGGGGCATCTTTGGCAGTCCTTACATATGCCTCTACCTCTCTTGGGCTCCATTTTGGATTCTCATCAAACCAGATCTGCCTATAATTCCCACATGGTGGTAATTTATATTGACCTGGTTAAGACTGTAATGTCTTGATTAGGAGCATCTTTGGCAGTCCTTGTATATGCCCCCCATTCCTTGTGGGCTTGGGCAGAACTCGGTGGGAATATCCTTAAGGCATTGACCTTGTTTTTAACATGTTTGAGAGAAGGGGAGAGGGTTGTTTGGGACTTTATATGAGGTAATGGGTCAATTACCTCCATTCCTGTTGATTTCATGATAAAGAAGAAAATAAAAAAGGGCGGGACTTTGTATGAAGCATGTGCAGGAAAAGTTAGGATTGGTTGGGGGTAATTAGCATATCTAGAATACGTTGTATAATTAACCACTTCAATACAGGGCTTTTTGTACCTATTCAATACCGGGCCTATTCTAGCACTTCTCTCCTACATGTACAAATCATCATTCTTTTGCTAGAAAATTACTCAGAACCCCCAAACATTATATATGTTTTTTTAGCAGACACCCTAGGTCATAAAATGACGGTCATTGCAACATTTTTTCTTGCACGATATTTCCGCAATAATTTTTCAAACGGCTTTTTTTTTAAAAAAAATGGTTTCATGAATTAAAAAAATAACAAAACAGTAAAGTTAGCCCAATTTTTTGGGAAAATATGAAAGATAATGTTACGCCGAGTAAATAGATACCTAACATGTCACGCTTTAAAATTGCGCACACTCATGGAATGGCGCCAAACTTCGGTACTTAAAAATCTCCATAGGCGACGCTTACATTTTTTTTACAGGTTATCAGGTTAGAATTACAGAGGAGGTCTAGTGCTAGAATTGTTGCACGCGCTCTAATCCACGCGGCGATACCTCACATGCGTGGTTTGAACGGCGTTTACATATGTGGGCGACTTACGTGTGCATTCGCTTCTGATCGCGAGCTACCGGGGACAGGGGCGTTTTAGTTTTTTTTTTTTAGTATTTTTTTTTTTTTTTACTTATTTGTTTATTTTTTTACAATGATTTTACTTTTTTTTTTGATCACTTTTATTCCTATTACAAGGAATGTAAACATCCCTTGTAATAGGATATGTGTGACAGGTTCTCTTTATTGAGAGATGCGGGGTCAATAAGAGCCCACATCTCTCCTCCAGGCTGGAAAGCATGAGATCAGTGAAAAAATTTTCACTGATCTCATACTTACAGCCGCAATGGCGGCTTTGTTTACATTTGAAGCCCGGGCGTGACGTCATCACATCGCGCCCGGGCCTCCGACGATCATAGAGATGACTGGTGACCATCTGGTCACCAGTCATCTCTATGCTCATCACGTGACCCCACCAACGACGCCGGAAGATTCGCTCCGGGTCCCCGATCGCACGGGGAGCCCGGAGAAGCACCGGATGGCGGCGGGAGGGGGGGATGTCCCCTCCCGCCGCCTGTAAGAACGATCAAGTGGAACCGCCGCTATGATCATTCTTATGGTGCGCAGAATCGCCGGCACTTCAAAAGGATATCTGAATGATGCCTCTAGCTGCAGGCATCATTCAGATATCCCCCTACAAAGCCGAGGACGTCATATGACGTCCACCCAGGATGGGAGATCCCATCTGTGGACGTGATTTGACTATGGCTGGGTAGGGAAGTGGTTAATATTTTAATACTTTCACATAATGCATCATACATGACTATTTTGCATTATTGAAGAAATGGATAAACATACACATATTAGATATCTATATAACAGCAAAGGGGCTAGGAAGATAACAGATTTAAAATTCACAGATTTTGTTGGGGGATAATTTGTTCAAAACAGGAACCCATATACACAGACATAAAATACAAAAATAGAATACTGCAGTGATACATGTTTGGAGCATGAAGATGTAAGCTCTACGCGTTTCGCGACTTTGGTCGCTCATCAGGAGCCAGCATGCATTATGTTTCTGTAATGACATGGACACATATCAGGTTAATCCAGGGCATCTGACATTATGGGGACTGTGAACAATGGTCAGAGTCCCAGTGTGGTACTCACCGGGTATCCATATGTTGCCGGCATGGAAGTCAGGCCGGGGACTGAGGCAGGATGCCAAAGACAAATGGCCCCCACACAGAGCGCACCTAGGTCGGACAGGCATCAAGTATGGAGTGGTGTATGGACTTGAGTCAGTGGATAATGATGGCTGTAAGTGAGGGAAAAGTGAGAGGTAATGCTTAGCTGATGGTGGTGAAAAAAAGAAAAAAGAAAATACATGAAAAAGAGGGGAAGCAATGAACAATGAACTAAAATAAAAAGGGAGCCAGTGGGAAGGGATGATGTTCTAAGTGAAGGAGGAAATACCTGTGGGCTAGAGGTGCTGCGTGTTGGTCTTTGAAGTGTAAAGCGCAAAATGGCTGAACCAACCATAGGTAGCGCCCTTACATAGGCGCCGCCGTCCAAGAATCCTGCCAACGTCACGCACGCGAGAAGGGGTGGGAAGGAGAGGCGCCTACACCAATGCGGAAGAGCCGCCTGGTAGTTTGGTGCAAAATTCACTCCCCACACTACTCATAGCTGTCAATTGAACAGCCGCATGGAGACAGTGCCCCATGAGCAACGAGTGGCTGATTTTGTACAACTGTATCTATATGATCTACCCCTCTATATATTGAGGAAGATTTGCATTGAAATGCATAGAGTTAATCCACGTGGGCATATCTACTTTACGGCAAGATCTGATATTATTCCTGCTCCATGTGGATCATTGAGTGGGTAAACCATATGATCATATGTAAATAAGGGATGTAATACTATATGTCAACCATATTGTTCTTATGTGAAAACAAAAAAAAACTTGTTTAATACATTTTGGTACTTTCATTGATTTTGTAAAAAAACTTTTCTGTCTTTCAGTAAAAGCTATTTACCTTCCTATGTGCATCAGAAGTCCCTACCAAAATCTATTTTTGCGAGATCTGTGTTGTCACAATCTTCATAGATACAGTATTTACCCAGGCTCCACACTATTGCAAGCTTCACAGATCTCTTCATTCAGAGTTCATCTTAAAATAAATCTGCCACAAACTTGGGTAATAAAAACTGAGCATATGATTAAAAATTGCATAACCTGGGGTTCTCTTGCTAAAAATCCCATGTTAAAATGATTTGTAGATCCACGGTATATAGATTTCTGTCAAGACACCATTTGAAACAGAGGTGCGTGTGCTAGGAACCTCTGCCAGTATCCTTAATGGGCATGCTCGTTTGTGCAAAAATGCATGTCTGTGCATGTCTGTGCTCTCAGGCGCATGTGCACGTACATCTAATTCTAAAACTGAGACAAAATGTCTTAGTTTAAGGAAGAAGTACTGACAGATGATGATGATGAAAACTCACCTCTAGAAATTGACCTTCACCACAAAGGTCAATTTAGCATACACCAGGACCCAGTGTTCCATCAGAATAGACGACCCGTCAGATTAGGTAACGGAAGTGACCTTCCATCAGTGAATACTGACTGCGCATGCATAGCAGGTTTGCTAATGTGACAGAATACCTGCAGTCAGAAGGCTGCAGCGGACATCTTACTACACCCAGCTACATCTTGAATTTCACAGTCATTTTAGCAATAAACAGAGCGTATATAAATCAATATAGTATATTGACATCTGTGATGCTGTTTTGAATGTTACATTTTGAAGGAAGCTGGACGCCAGCAGTAGGAAGGTGGTGGAGGCCATCTTGGTACACCCAGCACTGCTGAACGCTAAACCTAAATTTAACATGAAAGCAGCATGACAGATCTCAATATACTATATTGATTTATATACGCTCACTTTATTCATTAAATGACTGTGAATCTCAAGACGTAGCTGGGTGTAGTAAGATGTTCGCTGGCACCTTATGACTGCAGGTGTTCTGTCAGATTAGCAAACCTGCGCAAGTAAGTATTCAGGTGACGGAACGTCCCTTTCGATATCTAATCTGACGGGTCACCGATTCTGACGGAACACCTATAGAACATTTTCATATTTATCCTGATTGTCTGTTACCAACTCAGCCTGCCCTGGGATTTCCCTCTGTCTGCTTCCTGGTTCTTAACCAAGCTCATTTAAGGATTGTGTTTCTACTAAATGTGTATGACCCTACTTTGCTTCCTGACCACTCAATTATCTCCAGTCCTACTAACTATCCGTGTCCTTGTCATGGCTCCCGACCTTGACGCTCTCATTTACATTAGACTTGTGCACAACGGAAAAATTTGTTCCGTTTCGGTTCGTTTCTTTCCGGTCCTGTTGATTCGTAATCATTCGTAATTTTGCTAGACGGGATTTTTCGTGTTCGGACTCATTCGTATTTTTGCAAGCGACATTTTTCGTTGAATTTTTTGTTGCTTTATAATTCGTACTTTCGGTAGAGTACGTTGTTTTTCGTTGATTCTGGACACAACTCCTACTTTCGTAACTTTTTTTGGGTTCGTACTTTCGGTAGAGTACGTTGTTTTTCGTTGATTCTGGACACAACTCCTACTTTCGGAACTTTTTTTGGGTTCGTTGATTCGTAATTTTCCGTGTCTCTCTCACAACGACGCTGCCTATTATGCCTAATGTGCTTCGAATGGATTTGTACTTTTCTAAATACATTGCGGTTATTTGTAACGATTCGAAATCTCGTATTTTACTTTCGTTTTTAACATGCGGCTATAGGCTCCGCCCCTGTACACCATTTTGAGAGGGTTCAGCACGGTGAGGGAGAAGCAGAGAGCAGAGCAGAGTGAGTGTTATTGTGCTTCGAATGGATTCGAAATCTCGTATTTTACTTTTGTTTTTTACATGCGGCTATAACCTCCGCCCCTGTACACCATTTTGAGAGGGAGTTCAGCACGGTGTGGGAGAAGCAGAGAGCAGAGCAGAGTGAGTGTTATTGTGCTTCGTATGGATTCGTACATTCGTAACTTTTTCATAACGAATTATGCCGAAGACATTCGGGCATTCGCTATTTGCGGTATAATTTATTTCGGATTCGGTCTTATTCGTAATTGCTTTGTTCGGAAATTCGAATGCTTCCGAATGTCCGAAAGTTGCTAAATTCGGACGAATTTCAATTCGTTACGAAACGAATTGCACAAGCCTAATTTACATCCTATGAATCACCCATGGCTTGGCCTTCAACCTTGACACCATACCATCCAGGTCTTCCCTGCTGGTCCTATCTTGCATCATCTCAGCCTACCTCTGGTGTCAGCAACTCCTTAGCCTGACCTGCTCCTTTACGGAGTTTCTCTGTGATTCTTCTGAGACTTTCATCTCTGGACTGGAGAGCCACACTGCTGACCACTTCCAGAAGCAGCCAGTCCCTGCCACCACATCCAGGGCTATATGGACCAGGGCTGTGAAAGAATCCCACTCATCACTTTGCCCTCTAACCAGGCCTCTAACCAGCTATGTGACAACTACTGAAATCTCAGGTAAAAGTCAAGTTTGGCCACATCTTCTCTCTCCTTCCAAAAACTTTTATTGGTTTATGATGATATGCATCACATTAAAGTCTTATTGAAACCTAAATGATAAATTTCAGCAGCTTACTTTAGTACATACCATGTGTGCTGCGTTTTCTTTTTTTAAATCTTAACTTTCTTCTCAGTTGATACAGCAAAGACACTGCTGCCCCATATCCCCAGTTTTTGGGTAGATTCATTCTTGTTCAGGGACCCAAGGAGTCATAAATGTTGTATTTGTGGTAGAGAATCATAGTGGATGCTATGATGCTACCTGCACCAACATGCACAGGCAACCATGGAGAACTGATAGGGAATGCAAGCATATTTGGCATTATGGAACATGTAGCCCTAAGGTGAAGGAATCAGGGAGACCATTGTGAAGTTTGGGGACAACCCGCATCATCACTTGGAGGCTATGGTGTTGAAGACAATACATTTTAAGTATTTAAGTTTTTTTAAGCAAATTTTTATTGTCTTCTGCTTGATTGCTAAATACATAAGGTTCAGGGGATGGAAGAAGTTAGTGCAAGGCTCAGTTTTTACAGAAAACAAAAAAATTGCATATAAATTTAGCACTCTATATCCATGGATCTACAGTTTATTTTGATAAGAAGCTTCCACTAATGCTTTTATTTAAAAATATATATATATATATATATATATATATTACCTAATACATAACACAGCCTTCCAAATTTACTATGTAGCTATGACTTTCACTTGGGCAAGTTTCTGTAATACCAATTATATCACCGGCAGTCTTTACCTATCATCTACAACTTCAAACAGGTATTATATTAATATAATTCATTATTAGTCCATAGATTTGGTCATTGCATTTGTTTCCTGCAAAAAGGAAACAAATGCAATGACCATAGCTATGGACCGATAAGTTGCAATATAATACATTTGTGCTTAGGATGGTTAGAATACACTGAAATACATTATTTTTCTATCTAAATTTTCCTTGTATATTTTGTATTATCTTGTAGTCTACTCTATAGAAAAGTTCAGAATGGCAGTGGGAGGGATAGCGCTCAAGACAAATTAGGTATGACACATGCATATGTGTTAACAAGGAACAAGGGAAAATGTCACTGTAAGAATATAGGAAAATGTGACACAGGATTCACTTTCATGCCGCGTACACACGATCATTATTCACGGCGGTTTAAAAACTGCCGTGAATAATGACATTTTAATCGAGGGAACAGCTTGTTCCCCACACACGGTCATTTTTCTCGTCATTTTTTAAAATGACGAGAAAAACGATCGTCTATGGGCTCCGCGGCAGTGTTTCCCTATGGGAAACACTGCCGCGGAAGAAATGTCAGGAAAAACGACGAGAAAAATTAGAACATGTTCTAATTTTTCTCATCGTGATTAATGCCGTTTTTCCCGTCGGGAAAAACGGCAAAAAGCCCACAGACGATCGTTTTTCTCGTCCAAAGGAAAAAATGTAATTTTTCCAGACGGGAAAAATGATCGTGTGTACGCGGCATAAGAGTTAATGCGAGGTTCATAACTATGATTTCTGAGTGGAGAAAGCTGTAGTTTTGGCTTTCTTCAGATTCTGTAGTTCTGAATGGGAATATCCAATCCTGTGCCTGGATTTTGCTAGACACCTGCAACCTGGCTGACTTCACAGGTGTTCAGGGTCATTATATACTCAGGTCTGAAGATAGTTTAGGACTCTCTGTTTGGAGACAGCTTCCAGTTTGGAGACTGCTTCCAGTGTGGGAGATGGAAGGTCTCAGCTAGGATCAAGGGGCCCCAGCCAGAAGCCACAAGACAGAGGTCTAATCGAGGGGTCAGAGAGCCAAGCCATAAGCCACGAGACAGAGGTCTCATCAAGGGGTCAGAGGGCCCAGCCAGAAGCCGTGAGACAGAGGTCTCATTGAGGGGTCAGAGGGTCCAGCCAGAAGCCACAAGACAGAGGTCTCATTGAGGGGTCAGAGGGCCCTGACAGAAGTCTTATCGAGGGAGAGGGTCCATCCAGAAGCCAGGAGACAGCAGGTCTCAGTTCCAGGAGTCAGGTTGACTCCTATCAGGGATGTCAGGAAAATCACAATCTATATAGGCCAGAGGTGGGCTTAGCAGTGGGGAGCTGCAACTATAAGCTAGAGAGCCAAGTGTTCCAAGAGGGCTGGATAGCACAGTCAAAGGGACTGGTAAGAGGAGCAACAGCGCTGCCAATAAGTGAGCCAGGTGGCTCTGTATTTTCATTTTTGCATATTGTGTGGAAGAAAACCCTGCTTGGGAAACTGATGTGCATGTGAACTTTCGCATTTGAGCCTGTAAAGCATTGCAACCATAATCAGTGGATCATGGGTGTGATGCTCTGGTTCCTACAAATATTCATCCAGTTCAGGTCTGTACCAACATCACTGCCCTTGTGCTCCATTGAGAACTACAGCAGTGCCAGGTGGGACAATTCTCTGTGAATGGATGATGCTGTTGTACAGGCAGAACCACACACAGCTGCACAAATACAATTTTTACAGGAGGCAGTGTGGAGAGGAACATATAATAATAAAAAAAGCACAACAGGCAACTGTCTATGTCTAGAGAAAAGTATACACAGCTCCATCAGATGTCCATCCACACAACATAAATCTAAAACGGTGATCCATGTAACCAAAAGCCATACAGAAAAACAAGGACTATGGGAAATCCCAAAAAGAGAGGTTACCATATGCGGACCCAGTGGTTTAACTTCGGACCATTTATTGAATAAAAGTACAAAATTATAAAACAAATCTGTTGTAGAAACATCTCCACCCTTCACCAAATGAAAAATGACAACTTTACCATAAAAGCACCAGACAGCAGCTTCTCATTCACATCTTACCACACAGTCCATACGCTTTGATGCACATCAAGAGGTTAACCTCTATTTTAATAAAATTAACGGGAAGGGAACCTGCAGATTCTGTAAGTAGTGTGGGGGTAGTTTGAGGATGATGGGGGGGGGGGGTCTGTGTATTCTGAGGATGTTTCATGTTACACCCTAAATATTGTATGGATATTACATGAAAATGGGTCCAATGACCTTTATCTGTTAGCTGTAATCACTAAGCCCAAGTCTAACGATTACAGTTGGTCTAATTATGGACCGAAATCGCTACTAAACATAGATGTAAAAATTCTTGCTAAGTTCTTGGTGGTCAGACTTGATCAAAGTGTGGTAGTCCAGAGGCCTACTCTCCCAACACCTACCTCCCTTTTCTAAAATTTTTAACTCATCATTTCTCCTGGGATGTGACTTCCCAGCTGCTTTTAAGCACTGGATTGACTCTGGAGTGACCAGATTCCACCGCCTGCTCACCCCAAAAGACATGAAACTTTTTTTTTGACAGTGGCTTGGCACCCATAGTTGATTGTTTGCTTAACCACTTGACAACTGGGCACATAACTCCCTTCCTGCCCAGGCGAAATTTCAGGTTTCAGCGCCGTCATGCTTTGAATGACAATTGCGCGGTCGTGCGACGTGGCTCCCAAACAAAATTGACGTCCTTTTTTTCCCACAAATAGAGCTTTCTTTTGGTGGTCTTTGATCATTTCTGCGGTTTTTATTTTTTGCGCTATAAACAAAAATAGAGCGACAATTTTGAAAAAAACACAATATTTTTTAATTTTTGCTTTAATTAATATCCCATTTTTTTAAAAAAAAAAACTATTTTTTTCCTCGGTTTAGGCCGAAACTTATTCTACATATTTTAGGTAAAAAAAAAAAAATCGCAATAAGCGTATAGTGATTGGTTTGCGCAAAAGTTATAGCGCCTACAAAATAGGTAATAGAATTATGATTTATTTTTTATAATTTTTTTTTTTTTTTTTTTTACTAGTAATGGCGTCGATCTGTGATTTTTTTTTGTGACTGTGACATTACGGCGGACACATCGGACACTTTTGACACATTTTTGGGACCATTCACATTTATACAGCGAACAGTGCTAAAAATATGCACCGATTACTGTATAAATGTGACTGGCAGGGAAGGGGTTAACCACTAGGGGGCGATCAAGGGGTTAATATGTTCCCTGCTAGATGTTCTTACTGTGGGGGGAGGGGACTGACTGGGGGAGGTGACTGATGGTTGTCCCTATGTACAAGGGACACAGCATCCGTCTCCTCTCCCTCACAGGACGTGGATCTCTGTGTTTACACACAGAGATCCACGTCCCTGGCTCTGTGACAGCCGATCGCTCGTACCTGGCGGACATCGCGGCCGCCAGGCATGCGCATCGGCACTCGCCTGACACGGCGGGCACAGCTTTTCCCCGATGCGCGCCCGCGGTGGCGCGCATCGCGGAAGTAAATAAGAGGACGTCCATAGACGTCCTATCAGCAATTGACGAACACTTTGCGGATGTCTTTTTCTTATAGCCTGGGCGCGAAGTGGTTAAGTTGCACTACCAGGAACCAAAATGCTCCAGACAGCTATTCTAAGCTAATCAAAATGACCACAGCTAATCACAATTGAAGGTCAAATAGCTTTGTGTGCCATTGAGAAGGTGATTAGCTACACATGATTGAGTTTACAAGTACAAGTACAAGTTTTTAAGAGGGGGGGATGTTCCTTTTTCCAACTCAATGATTCTGTTTTTGAACTTTGGCGGTTACTTGGGCACTCCTTTCCTCATGCTGACAGAGCCAGTAACTGGATTCTCTAAAAGGGACATGTACACTGATAAGCAGGGCACTGGTTATCAGTGTCCTGATTATCAGTGCAGTCCCAACAATGCCCACCAGTGCTGCCAATGTGTGCCCACCAGTGCTGCCAATAAGTGCCCATTATGGTTGCCAATAAGTGCCCACCAGTGCTGCCAATAAGTGCCCATCAGTGCCTCCTCATCAGTGTCACCTATCAGTGCTGCCTACTAGTGCCTATCAGTGCCACCTACCAGTGCCCCATCAGTGCCACCTATCAGTGCCCATCAGTGCCGCCTTTCAGTGCAGCCTCATCAGTGCCCACCAGTGCCCCCTCATCAATGCCCACCAGTGTCGCCTCATCAGTGCAGCCTATCAGTGGCCATCAATGCCCATCAGTGCCACATCATCGGTGCCCATCAGAGGGGCCTATTAGTGCCCATCAGTGCAGTCTCATCAGCGCACATCAGTGAAGGAGAAAAATTACCTGTTTGCAAAATTTTATAACAAACTTAGAAAGGGTTTTTTTTTTAAACATTTTTTGGTCTTTATTCATTGACTTAGCAAAAAAATAAAAACCCAGTGGTGATTATTTACCACCAAAAGAAAGCTCTATTTGTGTGAAAAAAATTATAAAATCTTTGTTTAGATACAGTGTTGCATGACCGTGCAATTTTCATTCAAAGCATGACAGCTCTGAAAGCTAAAAATAGGCCTGGTCAGGAAGGGCCCAGTAGGCAAGTGGTTAACTCTTGCTGTCTATAGTGCTAATTAATTGGGATGTTCCTTAGTTTTACAGTCATTAGTAGTCTCTAGTGCTATTTAGTCGGGGTGTGCAGTCAGTGCAGACATTGAAAGTGGGACTAGGATTAGTACATTTAAAAAAAAAAAAATCAGAGACTGAATATGGGGAAACAGTAAAATCTTTCAGGGTTTCTGATCACTGATAACAGTACTGAAGCTGATTAATAGGAAAGCGGATACATGAAAATCAGAATGCATACAGCATATTTTAAAACAACCTGAAGCATTATAATATTAATCATATACAGCTTTTTGGGCATTTACCTCAAATATTGAGCAGGATCATTAGTTGAGATTGCCATGTGCCTCACTGTAAAGCCTTGCAGGAATGAAACATGCAATTGTTTGAAACAATTTTCTTTAAATAAACCTTTGATTGAGAGGAAAAAAAAAAAAGAAACATGCATGAGTAAAGTAAATGCATTTATCACTTTTACAACACCAGAATTCACCAGAATCCATCAGCAGTAATGCTTTCACTGGCACTAGACCAAGCAGCCGCTTGCCAACTGTGAAAATAAATTAAGTGAAAGCATAAATTTAGATTTTATAATGCAGCATCAACAGATGTTCCAGCAATGGCATTAAAGATCTAGAAGCATGGTCTGCAAAAAAAAATTGCAGTTGCAGTTGTGATATGGAGGAAGAATGATGGGACAAGTTCTTTTTTCAGTAAATACCATATCAATCTAACAACAATTTTTTCCAGCATGACGAATGCAGCAAATATAAAAAGTAGAACACACTTGCAAACAGGCCAGCATTGTCAGTTATATCTATTTCTTAATAGTCATTTACAAAAAAACATAAATGAGTCTAATGCCTTGTACACACGATCGGAATTTCCGTCGGAATAAACTCAGACGGTTTTTTCCGACGGAATTCCGTTCAAGCTGTCTTGAATACACACTGTCACACCAAATTCTAACCGTCAAGAACGCAGTGACGTACAACAGTACGACGAGCCGAGAAAAATGAAATTCAATGCTTCCGAGCATTCTAGACATGCATGTTTTTTTCTCCGTCGGAGTTCCATACAGACAAACAGAATTTTTCTCTTTCTAATTCCATTGGAATTTCCGACGGAATAAGTCCGATGGAAATTCCGATCGTGTGTACGGGGCATAATTTTTACATTTGTAAAAACATTATTTTACTGTGTGAGATACACAAGATTTACTACACAGAGAAAGCTCATTTAGGAAAAGTCTTTTTATTTTAAACTGTACAGCATTTATACAGCTGTTTTAACCCTCTCACTTACTGGAAAATGCTTTAAAAAGTTGGAAAGACAATCGTAATTCTTAAGCCTTCCCTTTGTTCACTCATGGAAACAATGGGCAAGAATACCAAGAGGCTTTAAAGTGGTACAACATAGTCCAGGGAAAAATAAAGGAAATGGAATAGGCAAAAGTACAGAATCCAGCTGGATGCATGATATAAAAAAAAAAGCAAATACATGTAATTACCTTGCAAGCAGTATTTACCAAAACACCTGCTTAATGAATTGTTTATATAATACTTCACAACTCTGTAGTCCACCACTCAATCTCCCTTGATGTATAATGCCTATCTTTTGGTGTTCCCAGAGTTAGGAAAACTGATTTGCTACCCTTCTGTGTATGCCATTGCTGTTGTTGTTGTTGTGGTCTACAATTTTCTAAATGTTACTCTGGGATAGACCTTTAATGGTCCAGGATGAAAGTATATGTATAGTTTTATGAGGTAGACATGTGTATTAATCTTTCCTTTATGCTTTGATCCAAAGATGATGTTGAGTAACCAACACATTTCCTGCTTTAGCACAATCCTTCTGGTGACAGCTGGTCATCTGTATCATAGTCATGAAAAAGCATCCAATTTCCATTTATCTGCAAAGTTCACTTTTTATTTTTTTATTACCCCAAGCATTTTCAAATGCCCACCCTGTACTAATGTTCTCAATGCACTTCATTATTGTCTGTGTTAAGCACATACATACAGTACTTCAAACCAATATTCCATACCTTTTTTCAATTTTTTATGGGAAAGACTGGAAATAAACAGGAATTAAATACCTAATCTCTTTTGTAAGGGCAGGGTTCCCCTCTGTCAACTAAATCTCTGTGCCATATTTCCTGATGTATATGTATATGTCTGTGTTCCTTTTCCTATATGTGTCCTGCTTGTCATAATCCCTAACTTTGTGTCCCCAGGGTTGCTTGCCTTAAAAAAATTCTGTGCTAGCATTTATAAGGTTTGTCTTTGAGATATAACCAGCTTGCTATATTAACCACTTGACCTCTGGAAGATTTACCCCCCCCCCTTTTGATGTGTTTATGCAAAAATTATAGCGTCTACAAACTATGGTATATATATACTGGAATTTTTATTTATCAATTTACTTTATACTAATAATGGCGGCGATCAGTAATTTATAGCAAGGTTGCGATATTGTGGTGGACAAATTGACATTTTGACCTTTTGTGGGAACCAGTGACACTAATACAGTGATCAGTGCTAAAAATAAGCACTGTCACTGTACTAATGACACTGTTTGGGAAGGGGTTCAACATCTAGGGAGATCTGCACCTAACCATTGGCTATGTGTTCTGCTTTCAGTAGGGGAAGTGATGAATTTTATTCCCTGCTTCGCAGGGACACAAAATCTATCACTTATAAATAAAAATTACTACAGCGCTAATATGTAAATAGTGTAAACCACAAACCAAAGATACCTAAATGGTGCTAGCTGCAAACATAAAAAGAGAATCTGTGCCCTCCAAAGTGAATAAATGTTAAAATATATGATGCGCTTACACCAACCTATTGTTTGTGCACAGTGAACTAATTTAACGTGCTTAATACAATGTGCTAAAAACACAATATGCTCAGTGCTAATATAATCAACTTAAACAGTGATAATATGCAGTGCTTATACAGAAAAACAGCATAAATGGATTCCAATGTGGTGGACACGACAGTCCTGCTCACAACTCCTTGCTTCCACTATGCGAACTGTAACCTCAGATGATTCATCCAAGCAATCACAAAACACTGCTGAACAATTCACACTGAACTCATAATAAAAAGGTCCGCCAGTCTCCCTGGCCACCCGTGGCGAGACCGCTTCAAAACAAGGCTTCCCTTCTCTAGATGACTCGGGGTTCCAAAGATGTCATCATATAAGGGATACAAAGAAAAGAGATCATTGCGCAATAATCACTACACCATCAGCTTCAAAACAGCTGTGGCTGCACTCACATAACCCTGGATAATCAGCGCTCAAGCTCAGCTCAGTTTGATGTAATCCTCCTCAGGCTGTTGGTAGCATCACTAGGCTCCTCCCCCTACGCGTTACGTCATCCGCACTTGACTTATTCATGGGTAAGCATGTGACCAGACAGCGCGTCCTTTTATAGAGGGTGAAAAGACCTCTCGCTTGTAGCTATAGCGATGGTCCAATCGTAAACACATCATTGCTGGTTAGCGCTGATCCATAATTTCGCTAATATTTAAACAATCTCAAAAACAAATGCCTTTAATAACATGGCTATTCATTCATTAAAAACACACGATACAAATACATATAAAAAGCAGATACTTCATGATTCTATATATAGATAATGCAATTGGTTCCTCCAGTGGCCATTTCTGGTACTGCTTCCCAAATTTCCTTAATTAATGTGGGGGAACTCCAATTTTAAATCAACATATCATGAAGTATATAATCTGTAATATCTAAAATTACAGAATTAAAAACAGTATACAAAATTGATGAATTTATAAGAAGATAAAAACTATAAAACCTAAAAAGCATAAGCTTAATAAAAATATTAATATTAATATTGTTAAAACCTGAAAAACCCCATGATCTGAACTCATAGTCATCTAATATATATGATTCCTTTTGCCCAAATTTAGTTGATAAATAAAAGAAAAGGAAAGGGAATATGTTCTTAATCCCTCTCTTAGGCCCAATAAGGTCCACTTAGGGTGTCATCCTATAAATATAGATCATTTTCCCCTATAATGATTATTACCTTATAAAGCCAAAAAAAAAAAGGGGGGCCTATGATTAATAATCTGAAATAAAACAGTTCAAATCAAAATCAATATTCAAACCATTCGGCGCCAAAGTGCAAATTTCATATATCCAACGTGATTCACTTTTGCTTATTTCTCTGACCCTATGGCTACCCCTCCAGTGTGGTTTGTACTTCTGTATGGCCCAAAATTTTAGATCAGCTGGATTCCTATTATGACAAAGATCAAAATGTCGAGAAACATTATGTTTGGGAAAACCTGCCTTAATGTTTTGCACATGCTCCCTTAGTCTTTTCCACAAGGGTCTCTTAGTTCTCCCTATATACTGCAGGGAGCATGTGCATTCCAACATATACACCACCCCTTCTGTCCTGCATGTAATAAAATCTTTGATGTTATAATCCTTATGCGTGGTGTTAGATTTAAAGTTGGAACATTTTACACCATTTAAACTCGTCTCTCTACAAGCATAACATCGTTTGCATGGGTAAAATCCCTTTCCTTGAAAGAAGGTAAGCGTATTATGTTTGGTCGGTGGATTTGGAACATTTTTTACTACTAAATCCCTCAAAGTGGGGGCCCTTCTATATACCACCCTTGGTCTATCAGGCAATATGCTCTGTAACTGTTTATCAGCTTTCAATATTGGCCAATGCTTCTTAAAAATGGTTTCCAATTGTTTGTGTTGGATATTGAAATCCATAATTATAGGTACTTCCTGAGATCTGTTTACTGTTGTTTCTTCTTTTTCTTTATCCTTTATAAGGTAGTCTCTAGGTATTTCATACACCTCCCTCATTTTGTCATGTATGAAGTCTTCATTGTACCCTTTTGAGATAAATTTATTTCCAATTGTGTTAGCCTGTTCCAAATATACATGAGGGTCTGTACAATTCCTCCGGAGTCTTATTAATTGGCCTTTAGCTATGTTGATCAACCAGGGGTCGAAATTACAGCTATCTGTAGGAATGTAGCTATTTCTCTCTACCGGTTTAAAGTGCGTTTTTGTTTTTATCTTGTTGTTCTCTAATATTATTTCTAAATCCAAAAATTGTATGACTTTATCGCTTATTGTGTACGTTAACTTAATATTGTTTTGATTAACATTCAGCTTTTGAAAAAATTCAATCAAGGTGCTTTCATCACCACTCCATATGATGATGCAGTCATCAATGAACCGTTTATATAACATCAAATGCTCCGATTCATCTAGATATATTGCTTTTTCCTCCCATTCGGACATAAAAATATTCGCAACACTGGGAGCATACTTTGCCCCCATCGCTATCCCATTTAGTTGACTGTAATATTCATGGTCATACCAGAAATACTTGTGTTGCAGTCCGAAGGCTAAGCTTCTCAGAATGAATCTTTTCTGTTTAGACGCTAAATTGCTAAAACCATCCAAGGCCCATTTAGAGGCCTTGATGGCTTGTTCATGCTCTATATTAGTGTAGAGTGAAACAACGTCTGCCGTAGCCATCAAATGTTTCTGTTGTGGATTTAATTCCATCTTGTCCAAAATTTGTAACAGATGTTTAGTATCTCTTAGGTACGCACGTGTCTTCGACACCAATGGTTGCATAAATCTATCAACATATTCCCCCAATCTGGAGTTAAGGGATTGTATGCCAATAATGATAGGTCTTCCCAGGGGGGTTCAGTAAATCTTTATGTACTTTTGGCACTGTGTAGATGACTGGCACTCTACACATATCTGGTACAAGATATTTTTCTTCTTTCTTTGTTAAGATATTCTTCATACAGCATCTTAGAATTAATTCCAAAAGTTCTTCTTTATACTCATTTGTGGGGTTACCTCTCAATTTTATATATGTGTTAATATCCTTTAGTTGCCCCATTAATTCTTTGTGATAATACTCTTTTGACAGGACCACAATGGCGCCCCCTTTATCAGCGGGCCTTATTACTACCTGTTTATTTTCCTCCAGTTCTTTTATTCCTTTGTGAATAGCCTGCGGATCAGGCATTCTTTTGACTTTCAGTTTATCCAGGTCTCGTAGCACCATTTTATTGAATACTTCCACATGTTGATTATTTGTTACCTGTGGATTAAACAGAGATTTGTTCCGTAGTTCACTATGTTGAACTCTTCCTGGCGTGTTCGTTCTGTTATTCTGTTGCATTTGAGTATTCAATAGATATATTTTTATATTCAATTTCCTTGTGTATTTTAGAATATCCACATAGGCTTCAAATTTATTGAGATGCTTCTTTGGTGCATATTTCAATCCTTTGTCTAGGGCTAGTAGTTCAGTTTTAGTTAATTCAATCCCACTTATATTGTGTATACCTTCACCTAATTTACCCTTCTTTTTTTGGATCTTATGTCCTCCTCTTGATCCCCTCTTTTGTTTGGGCTTCTGGGATACATCATGTAATCTTGCCGGGGTGGGGTCCTCTCGCCCCTGCGATAATCTAAAAAAGAAGAAGAGGAGCTCGGTCTCTCCTCATCTACATAATTTCTTAATGGCTCATATTTATTTTGAGTCCTAATCGGGCTTCTTCTATTTTGATAATAATACTGATCATAAGGGGGATACGCCCCCTGTGGTGGGTATCGATAATTTTGTCCTCCTTGTTGATGATACTGGGCTGGGTGTACATAATTGTCCCTTTCATCCCTCCTTTCTGAATTGTACTGACTATGATTACCATTTTTTCCTTGAGCATATCCTCCTTGGTTTCCATATTGACAATCCTGGGGATTATTGGGTTTATGATTATTCTTATTATTTTTCCAATATGGTTTTTTGGGGGATTTTGATCCACCTTTATGGTTGTTCTTATTTCTCCACCAAGGTTTGGGGGTCCTAGGTTCATTAATATCTTCCCTATTTGGTCTATCATAATTATTCGGATTCCCCCTTGGTGATCTCTCATAATCATCATTGCGGTCTCTAGCATATCTAAATCTCTCTGGTGACCTTGGTCTAAAATTACGCTCTGGAGATATAATACGCACCTCCCTACCTGGAGAGGATGTAGTGGATCCTATTTTCCCACTTTTAATATTTAATTGCCATTTATAGGCTTGTTCTAACTTATAATCATTAGTGTCCCTTAGATACTTTCTCTTTTTTCTTTGTTTTATGTCAATATCTTTCTGTTCTAAGACTTTATTAAGTTGGTTAGTGAGTGTTAAGAAGGACTCTGACTCCTTATATCCCTCTAAGATTACTTTGCAGTCTGCAATTTGTTTATTAATAGCTGTCAATTTTCTCTGTTTCCTTTTCAGGAGGAATTGTAATACTTCCAGTCCCCTTTTGTTAAAGAACTGGAACCATTTCTCTACTGACTCCTTATCAAGTAGTCCATCATTAATGGGAACATCCCACCTGAGCCTTCTCGGAACTAATCCCTCTTTTATATATTGTTCATGTGAAGTGAGATCCCACCATAAGCTCACCTTTTTCTCCATTAGGTGGCCAAATTTCCTGAAATTGGTGTCAAGATCACCAGTTTCAGAGATGGGATTAGTTGTAAATACATCTTTTAGATCGACTGTACGATTTTCCACAAATTTGTAAATATCCATATTTGCTGCTCTAGTGCTTGGTCAGATCAAATGTGTAAATAAATAAAAATTACTACAGCGCTAATATGTAAATAGTGTAAACCACAAACCAAAGATACCTAAATGGTGCTAGCTGCAAACATAAAAAGAGAATCTGTCCCCTCCAAAGTGAATAAATGTTAAAATATATGATGCGCTTACACCAACCTATGTGTCCACCACATTGGAATCCATTTATGCTGTTTTTCTTTATAAGCACTGCATATTATCACTGTTTAAGTGGATTATATTAGCACTGAGCATATTGTGTTTTTAGCACATTGTATTAACCTCCTTAGCGGTAATCCCGAGTCTGGCTCGGGGTGAGTTTTCAATGCTAAGAGCGGTAACCCCGAGCCAGACTCGGGCTGCATCGCAGTATCCAGGGGAAGTAACTTACCTTGTTCCCTGGATCCTGCGATGTCCTCCCGCAGTGTCTGCAAGCCGTGTCTCGCTCGATCCTCACTGCCGAGTGCCGAGCTCCGTTCCCTGCGACGTTGTGACGCACGGGGACGGAGTTCGGCGCCAAATTCAAAAAAGTAAACACATAGTATACATACAGTATACTGTAATCTTACAGATTACAGTACTGTATGTAATAATTACACACCCCCTTTGTCCCTAGTGGTCTGCCCAGTGTCCTGCATGCACTTTTATATAATAAAAACTTTTCTTTCTGCCTGGAAACTGAAGATTGTCCATAGCAACCAAAAAGTGTCCCTTTATGTCAAAAGTGGTTTTAGACCAGCTAAAAAACAGAGATAATAAATTACAATCACTCGCAGAATTGAGCGATATCGATTTGTGGGGAAATTCATCATCAAACAAAAAATCTAATGACAGCGACAATTCTGCAACTGAGCAAATTTCAGTGTTTTTGATTTGATTACATTATTGAATAATTTTTATTATAATTACATTACTATTTGTTATAATTATTTATAGTTATTTATTATATTATAATTTATTATTTTGTGTTTCAAACTTTATCATACCCGGGATGTCTACTAGACTCTTGTTTGGTCAGGTTTAAGTAAGTAATTACTAAGAATCGCAGGCCTACAATACATAACACCAAATTTCCATGCAAAATAATTGTACCGCTTTTGGTACATAATTCCAGACAGAATCATACCGCCAGGGAGGTTAAGCACGTTAAATTAGTTCACTGTGCACAAACAATAGGTTGGTGTAAGCGCATCATATATTTTAAAATCTATCACTTCCCTCTGTTGAAACAAGGCTCTGCCCAACAATTGGCATGTGTCAGCAGACATCCATTGCTCGGCACCCACAGATTAGCTTCTGCTTTGCGTAATCACAGCAGAAGAGACCTGCCAGCGGCACGCACATGCACCCTAGGGCGGAAGTGCAGAATCACATATACTGTATATACGTGATTCTGCACAGAAACAGCCACCCTGTAGAAGTATATGTGCTAAAGGGGTGTCGTGAACTGGTAAAAAAGTGGTTGTAAACAGGGATGAGCTTTGAGTTCGAGTCAAACTCATGTTCGACTCGAACATTGCCTGTTCGCCCGTTCGCCAAACAACGAACAATTTTGGGTGTTCGCGGCAAATTCGAAAA
This sequence comes from Rana muscosa, assembly GCA_029206835.1. Taxonomy (NCBI): domain Eukaryota; kingdom Metazoa; phylum Chordata; class Amphibia; order Anura; family Ranidae; genus Rana; species Rana muscosa. The sequence continues at coordinate 499,063,833 of CM055116.1, read as the reverse complement.
GTCTATGGGAGAAATCTAAAGTGCTAATTATAAAGGCTTATATGCAAGTTATTGTCCTAAAAAGTGTTTGGGGACCCTGGTCCTGCCCCAGGGGACATGTATTAATGCAAAAAAAGTTTTCAAAACGGCCGTTTTTTTAGGAGCAGTGATTTTAATAATGCTTTAAGTCAAACAATAAAAGTGAAATATTCCTTAAAATTTCGTACCTGAGGGGTGTGTATGATATGCATGTAAAGTCGCGCATGTTTCCCATGCTTAGAACTGTCCCTGCACAAAGTGTCATTTTTGAAGGAAAAAAAGTAATTTAAAACTCACGGCTATTAATGAATTGTCGGCTTTTATCAATACATAGAAAAGTCATTGATAAAAAAAACAAAAAAACGTGGGGGTCCCCCAGAATTCAATTACCAGGCCCTTCAGGTCTGGAATGGATATTAAGGGGAACCCCACCACAAATTAAAAAAAAAAGGCGTGCGGTTCCCCCTAAATATCCATACCAGGCCCTTCAGATCTGGCATGGATTTTAAGGGGAACTCCACCCCAAATTTTTTTAAAAATGGCGTGGAGTCCCCCCAAAAATCCATACCAGACCCTTATCCGAGCAAGCAACCTGGCCAGCCACAGGGGAAGAGGGGGGGGGGGACGAGAGAGCGGCCCCCTCTCCCTCCTGAACCGTACCAGGCCACATGCCCTCAACATGGGGAGGATGTCCCCATGTTGATGGGGACAAGGGCCTCATCCCCACAACCCTTGCCCGGTGGTTGTGGGGGTCTGCGGGCAGGGGGCTTATCGGAATCTGGAAGACCCCTTTAACAAAGGGGACCCCCAGATCCCGCCCCCCCCCCTATGTGAATTGGTAAGGGGTACATTGTACCCCTACCATTTCACGAAGAAAGTGTAAAAAAAGTAAATAAAAACACACAAACACCTTGGAAAATTCCTTTATTAAAAAAAAAAAAAAAAAACATTCCAGCGATGAAATCCAGTGTCCCGCGGCGATCCTGATGTCCAGCGCTGTCCGTCATTGGTTGTGCCTGAGCGGACCTAATGGGGAACTTCCTCCGCAGTGTTTTAAATGTATAGACCCGCCCCTTCTAAAGTTCCCCATCAGGTCCGCTCAGCGGGGCGGACCTGATGGGAACTTCCTTCACTGTGTAATACGTGAATAGACCCGCCCCTTCTCATGTTCCGCATCTGGTCCGCTAAGCGGACCTGATGGGGAACTTTAGAAGGGGCGGGTCTATTCATGTATTACACAGTGAAGGAAGTTCCCCATCAGGTCCGCCCCCTCGGTATGTCAGACCCCGCCTACGTCATTGGCCTGAGCGGGGAACTTCCTTCACTGTGTAATTTAAATTTACACAGTGAAGGAAGTTCCCCATCAGGTCCGCTCAGGCCAATGACGTAGGCGCGGTCTGACATACCAAGGGGGCGGACCTGATGGGGAACTTCCTTCACTGTGTAATTCATGTATAGACCCGCCCCTTCTCACGTTCCGCATCTGGTCCGCTTAGCGGACCTGATGGGGAACTTTAGAAGGGGCGGGTCTATACATTTAAAACACTGCGGAGGAAGTTCCCCATCAGGTCCGCTCAGGCTCAACCAATGACGGACAGCGCTGGACATCGGGATCGCCGCAGGACACTGGATTTCATCGCTGGAATGTTTTTTTTGTTTTTTTTTAATAAAGGACTTTTCAAAGGTGTTTGTGTGTTTTTATTTACATTTTTTTACACTTTCTTCGTGAAATGGTAGGGGTACAATGTACCCCTTACCAATTCACATGGGGGGGCAGGATCTGGGGGTCCCCTTTGTTAAAGGGGTCTTCCAGATTCCGATAAGCCCCCTGCCCGCAGACCCCCATAACCACCGGGCAAGGATTGTGGAGATGAGGCCCTTGTCCCCATCAACATGGGGACATCCTCCCCATGTTGAGGGCATGTGGCCTGGTACGGTTCAGGAGGGAGGGGGGGCCGCTCTCTTGTCCCCCCCCCTCTTCCCCTGCGGCCGGCCAGGTTGCGTGCTTGGATAAGGGTCTGGTATGGATTTTTGGGGGGACTCCACGCCATTTTAAAAAAAAAATTGGGGTGGAGTTACCCTTAAAATCCATGCCAGATCTGAAGGGCCTGGTATGGATATTTAGGGGGAACCGCACGCCATTTTTTTTTTGCGGCGGGGTTCCCCTTAATATCCATTCCAGACCTGAAGGGCCTGGTAATTGAATTTGGGGGAACCCCCACGCTTTTTTTTTTTTTTTTTTATCAATGACTTTTCTATGTATTGATAAAAGCCGACAATTCATTAATAGCCGCGAGTGAGTTTTAAATGACTTTTTTCCCTTCAAAAATGACACTTTGAGCAGGGACAGTTCTAAGCACGGGAAACATGCGCCACTTTACATGCATATCATACACACCCCCTAGGTACGAAATTTAAAGGAAAATTTCACTTTTATTTTTTCATTTTAAGCATTATTAAAATCACTGCTCCCGTAAAAACGTCTATTTTTTAAACTTTTTTTTGCATTGATACATGTCCCCTGGGGCAGGACCCGGGTCCCCAAACACTTTTTAGGACAATAAATTGCATATTAGCCTTTATAATTAGCACTTTAGATTTCGAACGTTCGAGTCCATTGTATTTAATAGGGTTCTAAAGTTCACGCAAACATTCTGTCTGTTCGCAGGTTCTGGTGCGAAACGAACAGGGGGGTGTTCGGCTCATCCCTGGTTGTAAACCCCATCCTGAAATTTGAATTAAGCACATACAGTACAGGTATATCTGTAGTGTTTACTTATCTCCCCCTAAAGCTTTAAGTGTTGTTTCTCGTTGGTGCTTCATTCCCCTGTTATTAGCATGAGTCACTTTTGACAAGTTTTCCTGATACGTTAGATATAATTTGTGTCAGGGAGGGAGATGAGCACACAGCTTGTCTATTCAGAATACAGCTCTGCATGGTGCGTTGTTCCTCGGTCTATGTGGAAGGGGGCATCCCTTTATTCCAACCAGCTCTCTCACAGTGTAACTGCAGTTCTCCCCCCCCCCCCCCATCTCTGTAATCCTAACAGATACAGAAGGATTTCATCACAAATGTGCTCTTTTGAAAGGTTGTAGACAAGAGAAGACTGCTGATAAACAAGTAAAACGTATATAGGAGGATTCGTTTCATCTCTGTGTATCATCTGAGTTTGTTCACTTCACTGGGTATATGAGAAGGTTTACAACCACTTTGAGACATGTCTCATGTAGTTTGATCGTTGCTGTTGTTTTTAGAATAGGCCCAGAGTTAAAGAACTAGCTATTGAGTTGACTAGAAGTGTCAGCCAGTAAGCACTGGCTGAAATGTTTGGGTAGGCTGGCTTTATTTTGGATGCACATTGCCTATATATAGTTTTGATTCTCCATTTTGCAATTGCCTGGATGAGGTTTAAACAGATGTGGTATCAGAATTCTGGAACATAGGTGTCAGACCTCCAGGCACTATAGACCTTGATAAGAAAACATTCCCACTGAAAAGACATGATTGCACAGTAACCTGATGCATAGTAGATAAACCTCAGAAGAGAATAGGCAGACTCCTCAACAATCGTCATCCAGTTTGCATTGGGAGAATACCCCAGACAGAGCCCTACAAAGAAATCTGGAAGGAGGTCACTGGTTCCTAGGGACATGGCAGTTGCAAGCACCCACAGCTTCCTTAGGAACCACTGACAAGGATAAGCTGTCATATAGCGAAGCAGTATAAATACTGTTTCTCTATATGATTTTCAGCTCCTAATGAACAGGGCACCAAAAGGGCAAAAGTTTGGGCATTTTTCTAAACCTCAGAAGTTCAGACTTAAAGTGATTCTAAAGGCTGATGTTTTTTACCTTCATGCATTCAGTACCTTCAGTATTCAGCTCTCTCCCACCTAATACAGCCCTATACAGCCTACCTGACAAGACCCCTCCCCCCCTAATTTCCCCCATACCTATCCAATCACAAGGATCACTGGAAAGTGGAAGTATCACGCTTCTGTGTTTTGCTTGAACAATCATTTTGTCTTGACTGTATTAAACCATTCTGTGTGGTCTGTGTAAGTATCTGTGCCACAGGTGGCATTTTAGTCATCATTATCTGCATCTCAGAGCAGGCATCTGCTTGCATGACAGGAGGTGAGCCCAATACATCTTAAACCCAGGCCAGCCAATCAGGGAGTGGGCAGAAGGTGACTCTGACACATCCATAGCTCAAGTCAGCCAATCAGGAGGAAACAGAAAGACACCTCAATACATCCATAGACCTGCTCAAGCAGTCAGGGAGACACAGAAAGCAAACCCTGTTCAGCCATTTAGGGGGGGCCCAGGAGGTGTTCCTACTACCTATCCAGAGCCCAAGCCAGCCAGACAGGGGGCACTGACAACAATTTCTCCACAGCCACTAACTTCTTTGAAATTGAACAGTTGCACAAAAAATATTAATATCGTTTGTAAACTTATTGTTCATTGTATCACACAGCATTGTCTTAAAAGTTTTGCAAATGTCAAAACAGAATACACAAAAATACGTCAAAACCACAATTCCGCATTCCCCAACCCCCTGCCATTCCTGAATCCCCAATTGCTCACCAAATATTCAAACAGACCTGAGGTATGTGTTTGGTAGAAATTGGCTAGTGTCATAAATGTATGCAACAACACTCTCGTGGTCTAGATCCTCTGCCTGCAGCGTATAAACCATGGTAAAAGTACCAGTTGTTTGGGTACCACATGCATGAGGTAACATGTCTCTGCACCACAGAGTTCAGTGGGAGCAGCAAATCCATGAGACAAGATGGCAGCAAAAGGCCCCCACTCCTCTTCCTTCCTCACTTTCTGCTTCTTGCCCCTTCACAACTTACTCCTGCTGCACCCACTTCAACATATAATGATAAAGAGAAAAGTCTTACTGCTAAAATAAGGGGTCAGGCTCGAAGACCACTTGCTATAGCAGAAGCCAGACTACCACGACCAGCAGGATAGGTACACAGGCAGTTACCCTGTCAGATGACAGGGGCTCATCTGTAGTGCTGAGTCTAAGTACTAGCCAGTGTTCACCAGATGGTGGAGATGACTCTTGATGCATGTTAGTACCAGACTGCGGTCCTCAGGATCGCCCCACAAGGAGGTGAGTAAGCTGGGGTCCAGAAGCAGATAAGCAGGTAAAGATCAAACAGAAGCGTAGTCAGTAAAACAGGACAAAGGTCAGTAACGAGTAGTTGCAGGTTGGAATCAGGCAGAAGCATAGTCGAGGACCAAGCCAGGGGTCGATAACGAGTGGTAGCACAATATAGACAGCAGCAGGGAAGATGATAGCAAGATACTGGCTGAAGAGAGCACAATAATCTGGTAAACAGGAAGTACAGAGACATGGCTTAAAGTGGTGTTCCGGCCGAAATTACACTTTTTTAATAAAAATACCTCTATAATAAACAAGCTTAATGTATTCTAGTAAAGTTAGTCTGTAAACTGAGGTCTGTTTTGTTAGGTTATCACAGCATTTTGAAAGTTTATAAACTAGAAATAGACCGTGGCCATCTTATGTGTGGGCATCTGAAGCCAGACTGTATTACTTCCTGGAATTCATGATTTCAGATCTCGCACATGCTCAGTGCTGCACAAGCAGTGTAATAGGTTTCAGGTCAGGTTTCCATAGCAACGGCAGTGTCAGAGGAAGTTGACACTTTTCTATGCAAACCTCTCCTCCCCTCCTCCCTGCAAGAAACAGTAAATATACTGCAGGTTCAAGAAATATATATATACACACACACAGCGGCTACTTTTTTCTGTACAGCTTTTCATAAAAAAAAAAGACTAATCTCAGCAACAAAATTAATTTATGCATCTAGATTCGCATGGCCCACAGAACATTGCATCACCCACAGCACATCGAATCGCATCATTTACAGAACATTGCATCACCCCCAGCACATCGAATCGCATTACTCACAGCACATTGCATCACCCCCAGCACATCGAATCGCATCAATCACAGCACATTGCATCACCCCCAGCACAACGAATCACATCACCCCAGCACATCGAATCGCATCACCCCAGCACATTGCAACACCCCCAGCACATCGAATCGCATGGCCCACAGAACATTGCATCACCCCCAGCACATCTAATCGAATCATTTACAGCACATTGCATCACCCCCAGTACATCAAATCACATAATTTACAGCACATTGCATCACCCCCAGCACATCGAATCGCATCATTTACAGCACATTGCATCACCCCCAGCACATCGAATCGCATCACCCCAGCACATCGAATCGCATGGCCCACAGAACATTGCATCACCCCCAGCACATCGAATCGCATGGCCCACAGAACATTGCATCACCCCCAGCACGTCGAATCGCATCATTTACAGCACATTGCATCAGAAATACGACATGATTTAATGGTTCCTGAGTTCTGTACAATGGGCTGATTTGGCTACTGTTCCACAGAATACAATCCCATTATCTGCCAAATTGGGTTGTCCTGATACCACTTTTTTAAGACCAAGTACGATACTTTTTTTCAAGTACTCGCCGATACCGATTACCGATACTTTTTTTTATCTCATGTGACAGTGGCACATGTGTCAGTATTTTTTATTTTTTTTTTTACAATTTTTTTTTTTTTTACAATTTTTTATTTTATTTTTTGTTTTTACAATGTTTTTATTTTTTTAAGGGAGGGGGGAGGGGGTGGACAGTATCAGCGTGTTTTTTATTTTATTTTTTATTATTTTTTACATTTCATTTCTTTATTATTTATTGCCATTTTTTTTTTTTATCAGCCCTGTTGGGGGGCTTTGGTGAGATATAAGGGGTCTTAACAAACCTCTGACATCTCCCCTTTGAGACAGGGAAAGGGACTAGGGACACATATTCCCCAGTCCCTTTCTCAGCAGCCTCAGCTGCGCTGAAAATGAATGGAGAGAAGACAGCGGCTCCTCTCCATTCATAAACTGAAACATTGTAAACACAGTTTACGATGTTTCAGTTATGTGAATGGACAGAGTCAGTGATCACTGACTCTGTTCATTCGGAACAGTAAGGAGCCAGATTTACCGGCTCCTACCTCCGCTCTCCATCCTGACAGATCGAGGGGGTGGAGGGGGAGAAGAGATGGGGACACCAGCACGGAGGGGGAGAAGAGATGGGGACACCGGCATGGAGGAGGAGAAGAGATGGGGACACCGGCACGGAGGGGGAGAAGAGATGGGGACACCGGCACGGAGGGGGAGAAGAGATGCGGACACCGGCATGGAAGGGGAGAAGAGATGGGGACACCGGCACGGAGGGGGAGAAGAGATGGGGACACCGGCATGGAGGGGGAGAAGAGATGGGGACACCGGCATGGAGGGGGAGAAGAGATGGGGACACCGGCACGGAGGGGGAGAAGAGATGGGGACACCGGCATGGAGGGGGAGAAGAGATGGGGACACCGGCACGGAGGGGGAGAAGAGATGGGGGACACCGGCACGGAGGGGGAGAAGAGATGGGGACACCGGCATGGAGGGGAGAAGAGATAGGGACACCGGCACGGAGGGGGAGAAGAGATGGGGACACCGGCACGGAGGGGGAGAAGAGATGGGGACACCAGCATGGAGGAGGAGAAGAGATGGGGACACCAGCACGGAGGGGGAGAAGAGATGGGGACAGCAGCATGGAGGGGGAGAAGAGATGGGGACACCAGCATGGAGGGGGAGAAGAGATGGGGACACCGGCACAGAGGGGGAGAAGAGATGGGGACACCAGCATGGAGGGGGAGAAGAGATGGGGACACCGGCACGGAGGGGGAGAAGAGATGGGGAAACCGGCACGGAGTGGGACACGGAGGAGAAGAGAGGGGAACACCACAGATCAGCATGGAGGAGAACAGCAGCATGGAGGGGGACACAGAGGGGGACAGCAGCAGAACGGAGGGGGCTGGAGGAGGATGCGGGGACAGTCAGCGGTGATCGTGTGTGGGAGAGTTACAAGCACCGATCACCGCTGGTTTTACTAAAGCATCTGAAAGCCACGGGGGGAGCGGAGAAACGCACCGGCTGTCAGAATTTGAAACCTATACAGGGTGATCAGTGCTTGTAACTCTCCCACCGCACTGATCACCCTGACTGCCCAGGTAGATAAACACTGGCAAACAAAGGCAGGATTCCCTTACATAAAATGGCCCCGGGCGTCGCCGTGCATCGCGTAATTTCCTGCTTAGAAATAACGCTATACTACGGCCCTGGGCCTCCTGGGAATGATGACAAACATCTCCCAGGAGACCTAGCAATGAGAGGATAACGCGGGGAGTCTGCTGCGGCCGCGGCGCAAGATGTAGAAAGATTCATAGCAAACAGTGAGTTTTTAAAAAAAAAAAAAATAACATGCCAATTGTTCTTAAGGGGACTTTACTAGATAGGATGCAACAAAGTTGAAAAAGAGGGTGGAACTCCACTTTAACCACTTAAGCCCCGGACCATTTGGTAGCTAGAGGACCAGAGGTGAATTCAGAATTTTGCACTGCGCTGCTTTAACTGTAAATTGTGCGGACATGCAATGTTGTACCCAAACGAAATTTGCGTCCTTTTCTTCCCACAAATAGAGCTTTCTTTTAATGGTATTTGATTGCCTCTGCGATTTTTATTTTCTGCGATATAAACGGAAAAAGACCGAAAATTTTGAAAAAAAATTATATTTTCTACTTTTTGTTATAAGAAAAATCGAATAAACTCAATTGTAGTCATACATTTAGGCCAAAATGTATTCAGCCACATGTTTTTAGTAAAAAAATGTCAATAAGCGTATATTTATTGGTTTGCGCAAAAGTTATAGAGTTTACAAACTAGGGTACATTTTCTGAAATTTACACAGCTTTAAATTTATGACTGCCTATCTCATTTCTTGAGGTGCTAAAATGACAGGGCAGTACAAAACCCCCCAAATGACCCCATTTTGGAAAGTAGACACCCCAAGGAAATTGCTGAGAGGCATGTTGAGCCCATTGAATTGTTTATTTTTTTGTCCCAAGTGATTGAATAATGACTATAAAAAAAAAAAAATTACAAAAAGTTGTCACTAAATGATATATTGCTCACACATGCCATGGTTATATGTGGAATTTCACCCCAAAATACATTTTGCTGCTTCTCCTGAGTACGGGGATACCACATATGTGGGACTTTTTGGGAGCCTAGCCGCGTACGGGACCCCGGAAACCAAGCACCGCCTTCAGGATTTCTAAGGGCGCAAATTTTTGATTTCACTCCTCACTACCTATCACAGTTTCGAAGGCCATAAAATGCCAAAATAGCACAAAACCCCCCCAAATGACCCCATTTTAGAAAGTAGACACCCCAAGGAAATTGCTGAGAGGCCTGTTGAGCCCATTGAATATAATTTTTTTTGTCCCAAGTGATTGAATAATGACAAAAAAAAAAATTACAAAAAGTTGTCACTAAATGATATATTGCTCACACATGCCATGGTTATATGTGGAATTACACCCCAAAATACATTTTTCTGCTTCTCCTGAGTACGGGGATACCACATGTGTGGGACTTTTTAGGAGCCTAGCCGCGTACGGGACCCCGAAAACCAAGCACCGCCTTCAGGATTTCTAGGCACAAATTTTTGATTTCACTCCTCACTACCTATCACAGTTTCGAAGGCCATAAAATGCCAAAATCGCACAAAACCCCCCCAAATGACCCCATTTTGGAATATAGACACCCCAAGCTATTTGCTGAGAGGAATGGCGAGTATTTTACAGCTCTCATTTGTTTTTGAAAATGAAGAAAGAAAATATATATATATATATATATTTTTTTTCAATTTTCAAAACTTTGTGACAAAAAGTGAGATCTGCAAAATACTCACAATACCTCTCAGCAAATAGCTTGGGGTGTCTACTTTCCAAAATGGGGTCATTTGGGGGGGTTTTGTGCTATCTGGGCATTCCATGGCCTCCGAAACTGTGATAGGCAGTGAGAAGTGAAATCAAAAATTTACACCCTTAGAAAGCCTGAAGGCGGTGCTTGGTTTTTGGGGTCCCGTACATGGCTAGGCTCCCAAAAAGTCTCACACATGTGGTATCCCCGTACTCAGGAGAAGCAACAGAATGTATTTTGGGGTGTAATTCCACATATGCCCATGGCATGTTTGAGCAATATATCATTTAGTGACAACTTTGTGCAAAAAAAAATAAAAAAAAATTGTCGTATTTCCGCAACTTGTGTCAACATATTGTGACAGCAGGAAGGTAAAGTCACCTGGTTGCATCCAGGGGGGTAGATATATTTCTCCCAGATTCAGGCTTTATGCCGACTTATACAACTAGGGAGTTGATGAAGCCCAGCTGAGTCTAGTGGGCTCATGAATGACTCATACCTCTAGGGAGAGTGCTGGGCGTCGTGAGACAGGGAGTTGATGAGACCAGCTGAAGCTTGTCAGCTCATTTAGGCCTCTATAAGAACTCCCAGCTTCATTAGATGTTAGCTCATGCCTGGAACCAGACCTGTGTGGATTGTCTAGGGAGAGTGAACCCCTGTGCGGTGAGGCAAAGCCTGTGTGGCTATTTGTTTGGACTTTTACTAAACCAGGGACTTAGGGACTAGGACAGCACCAGGCTGATCCCAGTTGTTAGTTTAGGAAACCTGCATGTTTAGTCAGAGGTCAAACTGACCAGGATTTATTTTGTTTGTTTCTTTTTGGCTTTGCTGTGTTTTTGTCACTGTACATAGAGAAATAAACCACAACCTCCGTCTGCTGGCCCTGTTTTTGTGTGGGGAGCCCAACCAGGGGGTCACACACACCCGCTACCGAGTTAACCCCCTCACAGTTGGTGGAGAACCAGTGGCAGTTTTTTTTAAGCCAGCATGGAGGAGATACTGAAACAGCTGGCTCTAGCAAATGCCAATCAACAGCAGACAAATGCAGGTTTGCAAAGGAGCCTTGCAGCCCAGCAGCAAGCTCATCAACAAGCCCAGCAGCAATCTGAGGCCCGCTTCATAGACCTGTTACAGAAGCAAGAGCAGAGACTACAACAAATGGAAGCAGTAATGCAGCAACGTCCGCAGACCAGTGAGGAAAGCCGTCCCACTAATACCGCGTCCTTTGGGGTGAGTCGTTTATTGACAAAAATGACTGGAGAGGATGATCCAGAGGTATTTTTGACCACATTTGAAAGGACTGCTGAAAGAGAAAAGTGGCCTGAGGAGCAGTGGGCTGGACTGGTGGCTCCTCTGTTAACTGGTGAATCCCAGAAGGCTTACTATGACCTAGAGCCTGACCAAGCAAAAGACTATGTGATGCTAAAAGCTGAAATATTGGCAAGGCTGGGTGTCACCCTGGCTGTCCGGGCTCAGCGTGTGCATAACTGGACTTTCCAGCTTGGAAAACCCCCCAGGTCTCAAATGTATGATCTCATTCACCTTAGCAGGAAGTGGCTACAGCCAGAGACTTTGTCCGCACCAGAGATTGTGGAACGTGTTGTAATGGATCGGTTTTTGAGAGCTCTTCCTACTGCCATCCAAAAGTGGGTAAGCCATGGAGACCCAGAGACGGCCGGTGGTCTTGTGGATCGTGTAGAGAAATACTTGGCTACAGAGAACCTGACGGCCTCTTCCAGAGACACTCGGACTTTCCACCCTAAGACCAGACCATTCCCAGGGGCGGATAAGAGGATTCCAAGGGGTGAGGGTGGAGAGAGTGAGAGGGTGGGAGCTCTACCCCAAGTTTGGCGAGAACAGCCTGGGAAATCAGCGGCTCAAGAGGCCGCAAGAAGGATCGTTTGCTACCGCTGCCGGCAAGCGGGACATATTGCAGCCAATTGCCCGGTTGTGGAGGAACCCATGCAGTGTGACTTTCTGACGGGCAGACGTCAGTCGCTGTGTGCGACAGTCGCATGCACTGCCATTCGAGGAACTGAGAAACATTTATGCAAAATGTGTATTAATGGTAGAAATGTTGTGGTATTACTGGATTCAGGTAGCCTTGTGACCCTGATAAAGGCTGAATTAGTTAAAACAGAGGTCTCTGGGAATAGCAAGGTAGCTGTTATTTGTGTGCATGGGGACACCCGAGAGTATCCAGTGACTACAGTGTGTTTCGAGACCCCCAAAGGTACCCTCTCTCATCCAGTGGGCTTAGTATCTCAGTTACCGCATGACGCCATTGTGGGAAGGGATTTTCCGAAGTTCTGGGAACTGTGGGATGATCCTGAGCCCCCCACTGGTGCCCCTATGTACCAGGAATGTGATAGCCAGAACTCCTCTGAGAGTGGTGAGGACTCTCCAGAATTTCCCTTGTCAGTATTTGCAGGGGAGACTCAAGAAACTGGAGAGGAGCCCACCTCCTCAGACGAAAACCTACCGTCTGTGGAGTTTTCTGATCTGGAGGTTCACAGGGAAAATTTTGCCACAGAACAGTTAAAAGACCCCGCCCTAATAAAGGCACGGGAAAACGTAGTGGAAATAGATGGCGAGTTAGTGAACCCAGATAATACCTGCACTTACCCATACTTCAGCGTAGAGAAGGACCTACTGTATCGGGTGGCAAAAAGGGCAGAAGAAACGGTTGAGCAGCTGGTGGTGCCCAAACCTTACAGGAAGTTGGTGTTGGAGTTGGCCCATGGGCACATTCTTGGAGGTCATCTGGGGACAGAGAAAACCCGAGAGAGGGTATTACAGAGATTCTATTGGCCTGGGGTGATGAAGGACATAGAAAATTATTGTTCCTCCTGCCCTGTGTGTCAGAGGTCGGCCCCGATGCCACATTTCCGTAGCCCGCTGGTCCCTCTACCCATCATTGAGGTCCCGTTTGAGAGAATCGCAATGGATTTGGTAGGTCCTATAATCAAGTCCGCTAGGGGGCACCAGTACATATTGGTTATAATGGACTATGCCACCCGTTATCCAGAAGCGATCCCTCTCAGAAATACCTCGGCCAAAACCATAGCCAAAGAGCTATCTCTTGTTTTTAGCCGGGTGGGTATTTGTAAAGAACTGCTTACGGACCAAGGTACACCCTTTACGTCCCGGGTTATGAAAGAGCTGTGTAAATTGCTCAAAGTGACGCAATTGCGTACATCTGTGTATCACCCCCAAACCGATGGGCTGGTTGAAAGATTCAACAAAACCCTAAAACAAATGTTGAAGAAAGTGGTGGATAGAGATGGAAAGTATTGGGACTGTCTACTTCCTTATTTGATGTTTGCTATTAGGGAGGTGCCCCAATCCTCTACGGGATTCTCCCCCTTTGAGTTACTGTATGGGAGACACCCAAGAGGGCTGTTGGATATTGCCAAGGAAACTTGGGAAAGTGAGAGTTCTCCCCACAGGAGTGTGATTGAGCATGTCGCCCTGATGCAAGATCGAATTGCACAGGTAATGCCCATCGTGAAGGAACATTTGGCCCAAGCGCAGTTGGCACAGCAGAGAGTGTACAACCGTGGAGCAAAGACCCGTACCTTTTCCCCGGGGGATAGGATATTGGTACTTGTCCCTACGGTTGAAAGTAAATTCCTTGCCAAATGGCAAGGCCCCTACGAGATAATGGAAAAAGTGAGCGAAGTGAATTACAAGGTCAGACAACCAGGAAGGCGAAAGCCCGAACAGATATATCACGTTAATCTGTTGAAAGCCTGGAGGGATAGAGAGTCCCTAGTCGCAGAAACTTGGTCACCAGCTCAAACTGGTTGCGTGATTCCGGAGGTTGGAATAGCAGCCACCTTGTCACAACCCCAACAACAGGAGGTTAAGGAGTTTGTGCTTCGCAACAAGGAGGTGTTCTCTGAGCTGCCGGGACAAACATCTGGGGTAGAGCATGATATTATTACCCCGCCCGGTGAAAGGGTGAAGTTAAAACCCTATCGGATCCCAGAGGCCCGACGGGAGGCAATACGGGAGGAAGTACAGAAAATGCTGAACTTAGGGGTGATAGAGGAGTCCCAAAGTGATTGGTCTAGTCCCATTGTGTTGGTGCCTAAACCGGATGGGAGCTGGCGATTTTGTAACGATTTTCGTCAGTTGAACAAAGTTACAAAATTTGACACCTACCCCATGCCACGTATAGATGAGTTGATCGACCGGCTGGGAACAGCCCGATACATGACGACTCTTGACCTCACAAAAGGGTATTGGCAAATTCCCCTGGCCAAGTCGGCCAAAGAGAAAACCGCATTTGTAACCCCAGACGGGGCGTTCCAATATAAGAGAATGCCGTTCGGGTTACAGAATGCGCCGGCCACATTCCAGCGGAAAATGGACCAGATACTGAGGCCCCATCGGAAGTATGCTGCGGCTTACCTGGATGACGTAATTGTCCATAGCACAGATTGGGCCTCACATCTGCCAAAAGTGCAAGCAGTCCTAGACTCTATCCGGGAAGCGGGGTTTACGGCTAACCCCAAGAAGTGTACCATTGGGCAGGAGGAGGCCAAATATCTTGGGTACACCATTGGCAGGGGAGTAATAAAACCCCAACTCAACAAAGTCGAGGCCATCCAGAGTTGGCCACGTCCCAACAGCAAGAAGCAGGTACGAGCCTTTCTGGGAATCGCGGGTTATTATCGGCGCTTCATTCCCCACTTTGCTTCTAAGGCTGTGCCCCTAACCAACCTGACGAAAGGGAAAGGGTCGGTCATGATTAAATGGACCCCCGAGGCTGAGGCAGCATTCCAATTCTTGAAACAAGCCTTATGTAGCCAGCCAGTGTTGTACTCACCCGACTTCTCTAAAGACTTTGTCGTACAAAGTGATGCGTCAGATGTGGGGTTAGGAGCAGTATTGTCCCAGGTCTGGAACGGGGAAGAGCACCCAGTCATTTACCTCAGCAGGAAGTTGAAGTCCCATGAGGTAAATTACGCCACGGTTGAAAAGGAGTGTTTAGCGGTGAAGTGGGCTCTAGATTCCCTTCGGTACTATCTGCTAGGTAGGCACTTTGACATGGTTACGGATCACGCTCCGTTAAAGTGGATGGCTCAAAACAAGGAGACAAATAGAAGAGTGAATAGGTGGTTCCTGGCCCTACAGGAATTCAACTTCACAGTAAAGCATCGCCCTGGCGTTCAAATGGGGAATGTGGATGCTTTGTCTCGAGTACATGAATGCCTGATTGCTGGTGTTCCAACCCCGAGGTTAAAACAAGAGGGGGGGGTATGTGACAGCAGGAAGGTAAAGTCACCTGGTTGCATCCAGGGGGGTAGATATATTTCTCCCAGATTCAGGCTTTATGCCGACTTATACAACTAGGGAGTTGATGAAGCCCAGCTGAGTCTAGTGGGCTCATGAATGACTCATACCTCTAGGGAGAGTGCTGGGCGTCGTGAGACAGGGAGTTGATGAGACCAGCTGAAGCTTGTCAGCTCATTTAGGCCTCTATAAGAACTCCCAGCTTCATTAGATGTTAGCTCATGCCTGGAACCAGACCTGTGTGGACTGTCTAGGGAGAGTGAACCCCTGTGCGGTGAGGCAAAGCCTGTGTGGCTATTTGTTTGGACTTTTACTAAACCAGGGACTTAGGGACTAGGACAGCACCAGGCTGATCCCAGTTGTTAGTTTAGGAAACCTGCATGTTTAGTCAGAGGTCAAACTGACCAGGATTTATTTTGTTTGTTTCTTTTTGGCTTTGCTGTGTTTTTGTCACTGTACATAGAGAAATAAACCACAACCTCCGTCTGCTGGCCCTGTTTTTGTGTGGGGAGCCCAACCAGGGGGTCACACACACCCGCTACCGAGTTAACCCCCTCACAATATAAAATATTCCATGGACTCGACATGCCTCTCAGTATATAGCTTGGGGTGTCTACTTTCCAAAATGGGGTCATTTGGGGGGGTTTGAACTGTTCTGGCATTTTATACACAACATTAGGAAGCCTACATCCACTCTTCTAACCACTTGAAGACAAAGCCCTTTTTGACACTTTTTGTTTACATGAAAACATATTTTTTTTGCAAGAAAATTATGTTGAACCCCCAAACATTATATATATTTTTAAAGCAAAGGCCCTACAGATTAAAATGGTGGGTGTTGCATTTTTTTTTCTACACAGTATTTGCGCAGCGATTTTTCAAACGCATTTTTTGGGTTAAAAAATACACTTTTTTTAATTTTAATGCACTAAAACACACTATATTGCCCAAATGTTTGATGAAATAAAAAAGATGATCTTAGGCCGAGTACATAGATACCAAACACGACATGCTTTAAAATTTCGCACAAACGCGCATTGGCGACAAACTACATACATTTTTAAAAGCCTTTAAAAGCCTTTACAGGTTACCCCAGTAGATTTACAGAGGAGGTCTACTGCTAAAATGATTGCCCTCGATCTGACCTTCGCGGTGATACCTCACATGCATGGTGCAATTGCTGTTTACATATGACGCCAGACCGACGCTTGCGTTCGCCATTGGGCAAGAGCAGGGCAGGACAGGGGTGCTTTTTTTTTTTTTTTTTTTTTTTTTTATTATTAATTTTGCTTTTTTATTTTATTTTTAAATTGTTCCTTCCAAGTATTTTTTTTTTTTAATCATTTTTATTGTTATCTCAGGGAATGTAAATATCCCCTATGATAGCAATAGGTAGTGAAAGGTACTCTTTTTTTGAAAAAACTGGGGTCTTCTAGACCCTAGATTTTTCCTCTGCCCTCAAAGCATCTGACCACACCAAGATCGGTGTGATAAAATGCTTTCCCAATTTCCCAATGGCGCTTTTTATATCCAGGGGGGGGCATTCCCTCCCACTGCTTGTAAAAGCAGTCCAGAGGCTAATTAGCCGCTAGGATTGCTTTTACATGAAAGCCGGCTGCAGGCTGAAAAGAATGATACCAAGATGATACCTAAACCCGCAGGCATCATTCTGGTATAAACATTCAAAGTCCAGCAACATACCAGTACGTTGCTGGTCCTTGTTGGACATGTATTGTAATCTTTTTATTTCATGCAGCCAGTTGGCTGAACGAAAAAAGAGATTGATCGGTGGGTATGCCCACCATTAGAATACCGCCCTTCATCCACCCACTTCCAATGATGGGCATACACGCACCATTTATATATGCCGAAGCATGGGGGCATCCTCCCGCAAAAAAGTTATGCCGCACACACATGGTCGGACTTTTCCACAGGCAAGCCTCCGTCGGAATTTCGACCGTATGTACGCGGCATTAGGAGCAAAATCGCTCCTCCGCCCCTGCTGCCCCAATGCTTCGGCATATTTGCTTTTTTTTTTAACTGTGGTGGTGAAATCACCTCCTACAGCACTGGAGTCGCAGGGATCAGGCCTGTCTCTGCGAACGCTGCAGTTATGTGTGTTTTTGTTTTGTAAGTGACAGTGATCGATCGATACTGCACTTGGGTGGCCTGGGCTGGACGGAGGGGCAAAACGCAGGTGCCAGCAGGTATCTGGGCTGATCCCGCTAACACTGCGTTTTTGGGAACCCTAAACTGCTGGGGACGCTAGTATAGATCTGATCAGATATTGATCTGTTCAGATACTATACCACTAAGGGGGGTGTATGCTTCACGCGTGGGTGTTAGCGTTACTGGCACTAACCTGACGCTGCCTGGGGTGTGACTCAGACCCTCTCTGACGCTAAAACCTAATTGATATCATCCGCCGGGCGATCAGGGGGTTAAACCTTTATTGGGTTATATACACGGCGGGTGCCCTGACACTATAAAAAGCAAACTAACTAACCAGCGTCACCCGTAACACTTATATGGTGATCACTGGTGAAAGGGTTAACTAGGGGCAATCAGGGGGTTAAAACCTTTATTAGATAATATATGGGGGTACCTGACGCTATAAAAACCTGCGGCGAACCTAAAAAAAATTACCAGCTACCGATCTGCATCACCGACACTAAGACAGCGTTTAGAAAAACGATTGCTTAGCGACAGTGGTGATGGGGGTGAAAGGGTTACCTGGGGGGGCGATCAAGGGGGTGTGAGGGGGTTAGCTCGGCAGCGGGTGTGTGTGACCCCCGGGATGGGCTCCCCACACAAAACAGGCCCAGCAAACGGAGGTTGTGGTTTTCAAAATCAAAAAGCTGCGGTTTATTTTCTATTTACAGTGACAAAACACAGCAAAGCAAAAGAAACATAACCAAAATAAATCCTGGTCAAGTTGACCTCTGACTAAACATACAGGTTTCCTAACTAACAACTGGGATCAGCCTAGTGCTGTCCTAGTCCCTAAGTCCCTGGTTTTAAATGTCCAAGCAAATAGCCACACAGGCTTTGTCTCACC
This sequence comes from Rana muscosa, assembly GCA_029206835.1. Taxonomy (NCBI): domain Eukaryota; kingdom Metazoa; phylum Chordata; class Amphibia; order Anura; family Ranidae; genus Rana; species Rana muscosa. The sequence continues at coordinate 499,045,574 of CM055116.1, read as the reverse complement.
GCACAGGGGTTCACTCTCCCTAGACAGTCCACACAGGTCTGGTTCCAGGCATGAGCAAACACCTAATGAATCTGGGAGTTTTTATAGAGGCCTAAATGAGCTGACAAGCTTCAGCTGGCCTCATCAACTCCCTGTCTGTACGACGCCCCACACTCTCCCTAGAGGTATGAGTCATCCATGAGCCCACTAGCCTTATACAACTCTCCACCTAGTTGTATAAGTCGGCGTAAAGCCTGAATCTGGGCGAAATATATCTACCCCCCTGGATGCAACCAGGTGACTTTACCTTCCTGCTGTCACATACCCCCCCCTCTTGTTTTAACCTCGGGGTTGGAACACCAGCAATCAGGCATTCATGTACTCGAGACAAAGCATCCACATTCCCCATTTGAACGCCAGGGCGATGCTTTACTGTGAAGTTGAATTCCTGGAGGGCCAGGAACCACCTATTCACTCTTCTATTTGTTTCCTTGTTTTGAGCCATCCACTTTAACGGAGCGTGATCCGTAACCATGTCAAAGTGCCTACCTAGCAGGTAGTACCGAAGGGAATCTAGAGCCCACTTCACCGCTAAACACTCCTTTTCAACGGTGGCGTAATTTACCTCATGGGACTTCAACTTCCTGCTGAGGTAAATGACTGGGTGCTCTTCCCCGTTCCAGACCTGGGACAATACTGCTCCTAACCCCACACCTGACGCATCACTTTGTACGACAAAGTCTTTAGAGAAGTCGGGTGAGTACAACACTGGCTGGCTACATAAGGCTTGTTTCAAGAATTGGAATGCTGCCTCAGCCTCGGGGGTCCATTTAATCATGACCGACCCTTTCCCCTTCGTCAGGTTGGTTAGGGGCACAGCCTTAGAAGCAAAGTGGGGAATGAATCGCCGATAATACCCAGCGATTCCCAGAAAGGCTCGTACCTGCTTCTTGCTGTTGGGACGTGGCCAACTCTGGATGGCCTCGACTTTGTTGAGTTGGGGTTTTATTACTCCCCTCCCAATGGTGTACCCAAGATATTTGGCCTCCTCCTGCCCAATGGTACACTTCTTGGGGTTAGCCGTAAACCCCGCTTCCCGAACAGAGTCCAGGACTGCTTGCACTTTTGGCAGATGTGAGGCCCAATCTGTGCTATGGACAATTACGTCATCCAGGTAAGCCGCAGCATACTTCCGATGGGGCCTCAGCATCTGGTCCATTTTCCGCTGGAATGTGGCCGGCGCATTCTGTAACCCGAACGGCATTCTTTTATATTGGAACGCCCCGTCTGGGGTTACAAATGCGGTTTTCTCTTTGGCCGACTTGGCCAGGGGGATTTGCCAATACCCTTTTGTGAGGTCAAGAGTCGTCATGTATCGGGCTGTTCCCAGCCGGTCGATCAACTAATCTATACGTGGCATGGGGTAGGTGTCAAATTTTGTAACTTTGTTCAACTGACGAAAATCGTTACAAAATCGCCAGCTCCCATCCGGTTTAGGCACCAACACGATGGGACTAGACCAATCACTTTGGGACTCCTCTATCACCCCTAAGTTCAGCATTTTCTGTACTTCCTCCCGTATTGCCTCCCGTCGAGCCTCTGGGATCCGATAGGGTTTTAACTTCACCCTTTCACCGGGCGGGGTAATGATGTCATGCTCTACCCCAGATGTTTGTCCCGGCAGCTCAGAGAATACCTCCTTGTTGCGAAGCACAAACTCCTTAACCTCCTGTTGTTGGGGTTGTGACAAGGTGGCTGCTATTCCAACCTCAGGAATCACGCAACCAGTTTGAGCTGGTGACCAAGTGTCTGCGACTAGGGACTCTCTATCCCTCCAGGCTTTCAACAGATTAACGTGATAGATCTGTTCGGGCTTTCGCCTTCCTGGTTGTCTGACCTTGTAATTCACTTCGCTCACTTTTTCCATTATCTCGTAGGGGCCTTGCCATTTGGCAAGGAATTTACTTTCAACCGTAGGGACAAGTACCAATATCCTATCCCCCGGGGAAAAGGTACGGGTCTTGGCTCCACGGTTGTACACTCTCTGCTGTGCCAACTGCGCTTGGGCCAAATGTTCCTTCACGATGGGCATTACCTGTGCAATTCGATCTTGCATCAGGGCGACATGCTCAATCACACTCCTGTGGGGAGAACTCTCACTTTCCCAAGTTTCCTTGGCAATATCCAACAGCCCTCTTGGGTGTCTCCCATACAGTAACTCAAAGGGGGAGAATCCCGTAGAGGATTGGGGCACCTCCCTAATAGCAAACATCAAATAAGGAAGTAAACAGTCCCAATCCTTTCCATCTCTATCCACCACTTTCTTCAACATTTGTTTTAGGGTTTTGTTGAATCTTTCAACCAGCCCATCGGTTTGGGGGTGATACACAGACGTACGCAATTGCGTCACTTTGAACAATTTACACAGCTCTTTCATAACCCGGGACATAAAGGGTGTACCTTGGTCCGTAAGCAGTTCTTTACAAATACCCACCCGGCTAAAAACAAGAGATAGCTCTTTGGCTATGGTTTTGGCCGAGGTATTTCGGAGAGGGATCGCTTCTGGATAACGGGTGGCATAGTCCATTATAACTAATATGTACTGGTGCCCCCTAGCGGACTTGATTATAGGACCTACCAAATCCATGGCGATCCTCTCAAACGGGACCTCAATGATGGGTAGAGGGACCAGCGGGCTACGGAAATGTGGCATCGGGGCCAACCTCTGACACACAGGGCAGGAGGAACAATAATTTTCTACGTCCTTCATCACCCCCGGCCAATAGAATCTCTGTAATACCCTCTCTCGGGTTTTCTCTGTCCCCAGATGACCTCCAAGAATGTGCCCATGGGCCAACTCCAACACCAACTTCCTGTAAGGTTTGGGCACCACAAGCTGCTCAACGGTTTCTTCTGCCCTTTTTGCCACCCGATACAGTAGGTCCTTCTCTACGCTGAAGTATGGGTAAGTGCAGGTATTATCTGGGTTCACTAACTCGCCATCTATTTTCACTACGTTTTCCCGTGCCTTTATTAGGGCGGGGTCTTTCAACTGTTCTGTGGCAAAGTTTTCCCTGTGAACCTCAAGATCAGAAAACTCCACAGACGGTAGGTTTTCATCTGAGGAGGTGGGCTCCTCTCCAGTTTCTTGAGTCTCCCCTGCCAATACTGATAAGGGAAATTCCGGAGAGTCCTCACCACTCTCAGGGGAGTTCTGGCTATCACATTCCTGGTACATAGGGGCACCAGTGAGGGGCTCAGGATCATCCCACAGTTCCCAGAACTTCGGAAAATCCCTTCCCACAATGGCGTCATGCGGTAACTGAGATACTAAGCCCACTGGATGAGAGAGGGTACCTTTGGGGGTCTCGAAACACACTGTAGTCACTGGATACTCTCGGGTGTCCCCATGCACACAAATAACAGCTACCTTGCTATTCCCAGAGACCTCTGTTTTAACTAACTCAGCTTTTATCAGGGTCACAAGGCTACCTGAATCCAGCAATACCACAACATTTCTACCATTAACACACATTTTGCATAAATGTTTCTCAGTTCCTCGAATGGCAGTGCATGCGACTGTCGCACACAGCGACTGATGTCTGCCCGTCAGAAAGTCACACTGCATGGGTTCCTCCACAACCGGGCAATTGGCTGCAATATGTCCCGCTTGCCGGCAGCGGTAGCAAACGATCCTTCTTGCCGCCTCTTGAGCCGCTGATTTCCCAGGCTGTTCTCGCCAAACTTGGGGTAGAGCTCCCACCCTCTCACTCTCTCCACCCTCACCCCTTGGAATCCTCTTATCCGCCCCTGGGGATGGTCTGGTCTTAGGGTGGAAAGTCCGAGTGTCTCTGGAAGAGGCCGTCAGGTTCTCTGTAGCCAAGTATTTCTCCACACGATCCACAAGACCATCGGCCGTCTCTGGGTCTCCATGGCTTACCCACTTTTGGATGGCAGTAGGAAGAGCTCTCAAAAACCGATCCATTACAACACGTTCCACAATCTTTGGTGCGGACAAAGTCTCTGGCTGTAGCCACTTTCTGCTCAGGTGAATGAGATCATACATTTGAGACCTGGGGGGTTTTCCAAGCTGGAAAGTCCAGTTATGCACACGCTGAGCCCGGACAGCCTGGGTGACACCCAGCCTTGCCAAAATTTCAGCTTTTAGCATCACATAGTCTTTTGCTTGGTTAGGCTCTAGGTCATAGTAAGCTTTCTGCGATTCACCAGTTAACAGAGGAGCCACCAGTCCAGCCCACTGCTCCTCAGGCCACTTTTCTCTTTCAGCGGTCCTTTCAAATGTGGTCAAAAATACCTCTGGATCATCCTCTCCAGTCATTTTTGTCAATAAACGACTCACCCCAAAGGACGCGGTATTAGTGGGACGGCTTTCCTCACTGGTCTGCGGACGTTGCTGCATTACTGCTTCCATTTGTTGTAGTCTCTGCTCTTGCTTCTGTAACAGGTCTATGAAGCGGGCCTCAGATTGCTGCTGGGCTTGTTGCTGAGCTTCCAGACTCTGTTGGTGAGCTTGCTGCTGGGCTGCAAGGCTCTGTTGATGAGCTTGCTGCTGGGCTGCAAGGCTCCTTTGCAAACCTGCATTTGTCTGCTGTTGATTGGCATTTGCTAGAGCCAGCTGTTTCAGTATCTCCTCCATGCTGGCTTAAAAAAAAACTGCCCGCATTCTCCACCAACTGTGAGGGGGTTAGCTCGGCAGCGGGTGTGTGTGACCCCCGGGATGGGCTCCCCACACAAAACAGGCCCAGCAAACGGAGGTTGTGGTTTTCAAAATCAAAAAGGTGCGGTTTATTTTCTATTTACAGTGACAAAACACAGCAAAGCAAAAGAAACATAACCAAAATAAATCCTGGTCAAGTTGACCTCTGACTAAACATACAGGTTTCCTAACTAACAACTGGGATCAGCCTAGTGCTGTCCTAGTCCCTAAGTCCCTGGTTTTAAATGTCCAAGCAAATAGCCACACAGGCTTTGTCTCACCGCACAGGGATTCACTCTCCCTAGACAGTCCACACAGGTCTGGTTCCAGGCATGAGCAAACACCTAATGAATCTGGGAGTTTTTATAGAGGCCTAAATGAGCTGACAAGCTTCAGCTGGCCTCATCAACTCCCTGTCTGTACGACGCCCCACACTCTCCCTAGAGGTATGAGTCATCCATGAGCCCACTAGCCTTATACAACTCTCCACCTAGTTGTATAAGTCGGCGTAAAGCCTGAATCTGGGCGAAATATATCTACCCCCCTGGATGCAACCAGGTGACTTTACCTTCCTGCTGTCACAGGGGTTAAACCTTTATTAGATAATATATTGGGGTACCTGACGCTATAAAAACATGCGGCGAACCTAAAAAAAAATACTGGCTACGATCTGCATCACCGACACTAAGACAGCGTTTAGAAAAACAATTGCTTAGTGACAGTGGTGATAGGGGGTGAAAGGGTTACCTGGGGGGCGATCAAGGGGGTTAAACCTTTATTAGATAATATATTGGGGTACCTGACGCTATAAAAACATGCGGCGAACCTAAAAAAAATTACCGGCTACCGATCTGCATCACAGACACTAAGACAGCGTTTAGAAAAACGATCGCTTAGTGACAGTGGTGATAGGGGGTGAAAGGGTTACCTGGGGGGCGATCAAGGGGGTTAAACCTTTATTAGATAATATATTGGGGTACCTGACGCTATAAAAACATGCGGCGAACCTAAAAAAAATTACTGGCTACGATCTGCATCACCGACACTAAGACAGCGTTTAGAAAAACAATTGCTTAGCGACAGTGGTGATAGGGGGTGAAAGGGTTACCTGGGGGGCGATCAAGGGGGTTAAACCTTTATTAGATAATATATTGGGGTACCTGACGCTATAAAAACCTGCGGCGAACCTAAAAAAAATTACCGGCTACCGATCTGCATCACAGACACTAAGACAGCGTTTAGAAAAACGATCGCTTAGTGATAGTGGTGATAGGGGGTGAAAGGGTTACCTGGGGGGCGATCAAGGGGGTTAAACCTTTATTAGATAATATATTGGGGTACCTGACGCTATAAAAACCTGCGGCGAACCTAAAAAAAATTACTGGCTGCCGATCGGCATCACTGACGCTAAGACAGCGATCAGAAAAATGATCGCTAAGCGACAGTGGTTATAGGGGGTGAAAGGGTTATCTGGGGGGTGATCAGGGGGTTAAACCTTTATTAGGGGGGTTAGGGGGCTACACTGGACCTAAGACTAAACTTTGGTGACACTTTTACAGTCACAAATGTCACTGATTGCAGTGATCACTAAATAAATGGTCACTGCAATCAGTGACACTGTGACTGGGGGCTGGGGGGGGTGATCTGGGGGGTGATCTGGGGTGTCTGGGGGGGCCTGGGGGGCGATTTATGTCCCTATGTGTCCTGGTGTCAGTGTAGTGTTGTGTGCACTGACCTGATATCTTCTCTTGTACGGCGCTCGGTATATGTGAGCGCCGCACCAGAGATGACATCACTTCCTCCTGCTCCCTCTGTCTGACACAGACAGAGGGGGCATTTCCATTTGCCGGGAGCGATCGCGAGGGGGTGGCCAGAAACGAATGGCTGCCCCCTCATCCCGGAACGCTCCCGGACACTTAGCCACCGCTCACTGTACAGAAGGGGGGTCCGATTGGACCCCCCAACTGTACAAAGGCAATCACGTACACTCTACGTGATTGTGCCTGTCGGTGCCATTCTGCCGACGTATATATACAGTGAGCGGTCGTTAAGTGGTTAAATAAGGAAGTTCATGGGAGGAGCAAAGAGCTCAAGGTTCAGTAAAAGCCATTGCACATGGTGGGGTTGTCCAATGGATCAGATATCTCAGCTAGAGATGGCCTTGCGGTTCGCCCCGCGGTCGGTTCGTGGCGAATTTTGCGCATTCGCGGTTCGCGAAACCGGCGGACATATGGCGCTATTCGCGGCCAGTTCGCGGCCACCATATTCTTTTACATTGTGGAACTTTGACCTATGACACATCCATCATGTGGTACAGGACAGCCAATGAGACATTTCAGCAGATGGACATACCCCCTACCTTATAAATAGGACTGATCTGGCTGCCATTTTACATTCTGTTATTTGTCAGCGTAGGGACAGGTTGCTGTGTGGAGCAGAGACAGACTGTAATCCTAGCTATTAGGTCCACAAAAGTCCTTTTAAGGACTGGTATAGGTGTACAATTGTTTTGTGTGCAGTATATAGGGGTGTAATACACTTTTAGTTCATTTCAATTGTGCAGCATTGGGACTGCAGTGCTGAGCGGTTCTGCAGCTGTCTTTAGTCAGTGTAGGAAGGTTGCTGTGTGTGTACTAGCAGGGACAGACTCTACTAAAACAAAAGTCCTCCTAAGGACTGGTATAGGTGTACAGTCCACAAAAGTCCTTTTACGGACTGGTATAGGTGTACTATTTTGTGTGCAGTAAATAGGGGTGTACTACACGCATAATATACTCTAGGAAGAATAGTATAGTGCGGTTCTACTGTGCAGCTTCTGAGCGGTTCTGCTGCAGCTCTTTTCTCGGTTTAGGTACAAGTTGCCGCTGTGTGTCGCAGGCACAGACTAGCGACTAAAATCGCTAACCAATAAAGCTCCACAAAAGTTCATTTTAAGGACTGGTATAGGTGTACTATTTGGTGTGCAGTATATAGGGGTCTAATACACGCATAAAAAACTTTCAAACATACTATATAATATATACTATATACTATACTATATAATATATAGTGCATTTCAACTGTGCAGCATTTCTACTGTGCAGCTTCTGAGCGGTTCTGCTGCAGCTCTTTTCTCGGTTTAGGTACAAGTTGCCGCTGTGTGTCGCAGGCACAGACTAGCGACTAAAATCGCTAACCAATAAAGCTCCACAAAAGTTAATTTTAAGGACTGGTATAGGTGTACTATTTGGTGTGCAGTATATAGGGGTCTAATACACGCATAAAAAACTTTCAAACATACTATATAATATATACTATATACTATACTATATAATATATAGTGCATTTCAACTGTGCAGCATTTCTACTGTGCAGCTTCTGAGCAGTTCTGCTGCAGCTCTTTTCTCGGTTTAGGTACAAGTTGCCGCTGTGTGTCGCAGGGCACAGACTAGCGACTAAAATCGCTAACCAATAAAGCTCCACAAAAGTCCATTTTAAGAACTGGTATAGGTGTACTATTTGGTGTGCAGTATATAGGGGTCTAATACACGCATAAAAAACTTTCAAACATACTATATAATATATACTATATACTATACTATATAATATATAGTGCATTTCAACTGTGCAGCATTTCTACTGTGCAGCTTCTGAGCGGTTCTGCTGCAGCTCTTTTCTCGGTTTAGGTACAAGTTGCCGCTGTGTGTCGCAGGCACAGACTAGCGACTTAAATCGCTAACCAATAAAGCTCCACAAAAGTTCATTTTAAGGACTGGTATAGGTGTACTATTTGGTGTGCAGTATATAGGGATCTAATACACGCATAAAAAACTTTCACATATAGGAAGAATAGTATAGTGCATTTCTACTGTGCAGCATTGTGACTGTTGAGAGGTTCTGCAGCGATACTACAAAGAGTGACAAACGCAATTAGAAAAAAGTATTATAACTGCTGTGATAGACCAGTGGCCCCCGAAAACGACAGTTTGAAGTCGGGGTGTTATATACCTTCTTCCACATATACTGCCCTTCTCTACAGCCTTTTGTCACAGGGTCATTTAAAAAGATGACAGGCAGAGGAAGAGGCAGGCCCTTCCGCAGGGGTGGTAGGGGTAGGGCAGGAGCACCAGGCCGGAGCCAAAGTGGGAAGTTGCAGAAGGTGCGTTCGATTACGTCAAAGGACGCACCAGACTTGGTTGAGTGGCTCACTCAGCCTTACTCTTCTGCACCCTCCTCATCCTCTCTATCTGCACCCTCTTCACTCTCTGCTGTGTGCACCCCCAAAGACACTACCACCAACACCACCGCCACCATATACCCTCCGCTCGAGTCACAGGAATTATTTTCCGATCCATCACAAGACTTCTCTGATGCGCAGGCATTCTTGACATTGGATCAGGAAGAGGAGGTAGCAACAACCGCCACTCAGCAGTCTGACGACAGTACCCAGATCAGCCCAAGGATGTTGGTCCCCGCTGTTGCTGCCTACTCCGAGATCTCTAATGTTAGTGGTGGGGAAGGTGACGTAGATGATGATGTGTCTATGGACGTCACGTGGGTGCCCACAAGAGAGGACCAGGAGGGGAGTTCAGAGGGAGAGATGGACCAGCAGATAGGGAGGAGAGGCAGGCGGAACTTACATTGCACAGGAGGGACAAACAAGACTGCTAATGTATCAGGACTCAGAGCGAGCCATCAACCATGTACCGACACATCTGGCGCTCCCAGGACGCCGGCACATGGCTCCTTAGTGTGGGCTTTTTTTAACGTGTCCGCTGCTGGCAATAGTGTTGCCATCTGCAGCCTTTGCAGTCAACGCATAAGTCGCGGTAAGCCCAACACTCACCTAGGGACGACCGCCTTAAGAAGGCACATGAACTCCCATCACCGAGCCCAGTGGGAGCAACACCGTCAGAACCCACAAAGCCAAACTCCAGGCTCTCACCATCCAGCCTCTTCTACTACTTCTCCTCTCTCTTCACAGTTGTCCTCCACTCCACCTTCCATCATCCCGTCCCCAAGTTTATCTGGAAAAAGGCAGGCTTCCGTGGGCCAAATGTTTGAGTGTAAAAGAATGATGACGCCGGATAACCCTCTTGCCCAACGGTTGACCGCTGGCTTGTCAGAACTCCTAGCCCGCCAACTACTGCCATATAAACTGGTGGACTCTGAGGCCTTTCGAAAATTTGTGGCCATTGGAACACCACAATGGAAGGTCCCAGGAAGGAAATATTTCTCCCAGAAGGGCATCCCAGAGCTATATGGCCATGTTCAGCGGCAAGTGAATGTATCTCTGGCACACAGTGTCGGTGCCAAGATACATCTGACCACAGACACGTGGTCTAGCAAACACGGGCAGGGAAGGTATATTACTTTTACTGCCCACTGGGTGAACCTTCTGACGGCCGTCAAGCATGTAACCAGTGGCACCCGTGTAGATTTGGTTTTACCGCCACGGATTGCATGCAGGCCTGCCTCTTCTTCTCCTCCTCCTCCTACTCCATCCTCCCTCTCCTCCTCGGCTGACTTCTCCTCTTCCGCTGCTACCATCTCTTCCGCTGCGCCGCCCAAGATCCCCAGAACCTATTCGACATGCCAGGTGAGACGTTGCCATGCTGTGCTGCGTCTGTTGTGCCTGGAAGCCAAGAGCCACACTGGCCCTGCACTCCTTTCAGCTTTGCGTTCACAGGCAGATCAGTGGCTAACACCGCTCAATTGGACAGTTGGTAAAGTGGTGTGCGACAACGGTGCGAATCTGCTGAGCGCGTTGAAACAGGGCAAAATTACACACGTGCCATGCATGGCACATGTCTTGAACTTGGTCATGCAGCGATTCGTTGTCAAATACCCTGGGGTCCAGGACGTCTTGCGGCAGGCAAGGAAAATCTCGGCCCATTTCAGAAGATCTTACACGGCCATGGCTCGCCTTGCTGACATTCAGCAGCGACACAATCTGCCGGTCAGACGTCTTATTTGTGACTGCCCGACGCGATGGAACTCAACCTTGTATATGCTTGATAGGCTGCTCCAGCAGAAACGTGCAGTTAACGACTACCTGTACAAACTCTGCGCCAGAACAGGTTCTGGGGATCTTGTTTTTTTTTCACCGCGTCAGTGGCTGCTCGTGCGCGACGCATGCAGACTTTTGCGGCCATTTGATGAGATCACCAAACTGGTCAGTCGAAGCCATGGTGCCATCAGTGACATCGTACCTTATGCCTTCTTTATGGAGCGTGCATTGCGTCGTGTCATTGATCAAGCCGTCGAGGAGCAGGAGCAGGAAGATGAGGAAGTCGCAATGCTGGATGAATTCCCAGGGGGGGGCTACTCTATCTGAGACAAGTCAACAACAGGATTCTGAAGAGGAGTCAGAGGAGGATGGTGCCGGGGCGGATGAGGAGGAGCAAGAAGAGCATGCTTTAAACCTTTCTGGGATCCCTGCTGTTGTTGTTCGTGGATGGGGGGAGGAGATCGAGGACGACATTATCCTGGATTATGACGAGCAGGAGCCAGGCCACCACACTGCTTCCAGTTTAGTGCTTCATGCTCCAATGTTTTAAGAGGGACCCCCGTATAAAAAGCATAAAGGGCAAGGACCATTACTGGGTGGCAACGTACTTGGACCCCCGGTACAAACAAAAAATGGCAGAAATGTTACCACCAACACATAGGGCTGTCAGAATGGAGCACTTCCAGGCCTTGCTTCGAGAAATGCTGCATTCTGCTTTTGCGTGCGCTGGCAGAGGAATTTACACTCCCAGAGGAACAGTTGTGGATACCAATCCAACAGCGCCTGCAAGAAGAGGGCGGTTTGAAGATGTCTTGGTCACTTCTGATATGAGATCATTCTTTCAGCCGACCCATCGACAGGTCTCATCCGGATCCAGCATCAGGGAACGCCTAGACCGACAGGTGTCCGACTACATCAGATTAACGGCCGATGTGGACGCTCTGAGAAGTGATGAACCCCTGGACTACTGGGTGGGCAGGCTTGACCTCTGGCCAGAGCTTGCACAATTTGCAATGGAACTGTTGGCTTGCTGCTCGTCCAGTGTCCTGTCCGAAAGGACGTTCAGTGCAGCAGGGGGGATCGTGACCGATAAGCGCACTCGCCTAGCTCACGACAGTGTTGACTACCTCACATTTATAAAAATGAATGAGGCATGGATCTCTGAGGAATTCAACACATGTGACCAGTAGACCATGTTTCATTCAAATTCCTCATGACAGGCCACAAATATCCACCACCATTATTCATGGTCCCTGTCTTCTTGGGTAAATACAGCGGCATAAAAGGCCTTTTATGTCCGTTGAATGCCTAATTTTTGGGGCCTGTAGTGCCCGAAACGTATTAATCCTGTGAATGCCTAATGTTCCTCCAGCCACAGAATACAAAGTTCTTTGCTGTCAGATGAATGCCTGTTGGCTAATTTTTGGGGCCTGTACTGGCCGACACTTAAGCCCTGTACACACGATCGGATAACCTATGGATTTTCGTCCGATGGATTTGACCATCGGAAATCCGATGAAACTGTTTTTCATCAGTCTTGGCCACACACCATCAGTTTAAAAACCGACGGCAACAAAACGATGGCACGTACAAAACGTGTGGCGCGCTATAAAAGGGCCGAACAAATCTAATGGCGCCACCCCTTGGGCTGCTTTTGCTGATTTCGTGTTACCGCGTGTTAGTAAAAGTTTGGTGAGAGCCGATTCGCGCTTTTCAGTCACTGTGCTTTGCAGATCGTTTCCTGGTGTTCAGTTTGTGCTTGTGGGCTTGTATTTGTGATTCAGTGCGTGCAGTCAGGTCGTTACTGCCTTGCAGTGCCTTCTTGGCCGTTCGTTTACTGTTTTTCAGGTCGTTCTTCTCAGGCCTTGCTGTTCCACGGTGCGTTCTGTTTGAGTGCGTTCTGACCAGCCGACCGGTTTAAAACCATGTTTGAAGTGCGTTCTTGTTCTCGAGCTCGTGCTGGCTTTGGGTTTGGTGTTGCAGTTAACACTGTAACCCGAGTTCAGTCTGTGAACAGGGTGAGGAGGAGTTCATGGACTAAGAATTGGTTGCTCCAGCGGGACCAATTCTCTCATATGCCTCTGCTGCGGGAAATCCATGAGAATAATCCTGATGATTTCAGGAATTATCTTAGGATGACGGACCCCGTTTTTCACCGTCTGTTGGATTTGCAACAGGCATCTCCCCCCAGGCTCTCGGGATCATTATCCCTGAGACGTGTTCGGCCATCATTCAGGTCCTGCAGAAGGACTATATGAAGGTAATTTTGCTCCTTTAACCTCTCATTATATGTTTTGATTGTTTTAGAATCTTCTTATTTTTTCCCTCCTAACCCAAATTTGCCTGTTTGTAATATCCTGGTAATGTCCCCATTTTCCCCATGCATGTTTTTACCTGTAAAGGCCTTTTTGGGCCCTACATGCCTATTTCCCTTCACTAACCTCTCTAGCATGCTATCGTGGGCGCAAACCCAGCTAGCCTTCTATTTTCCTTTTCCTTTTTTTGGGGTCATTGCCCGCGTAGTTTGACAACCCTCCCTCCCCCACTAAAGATGTAAATAATTTTTTAGTTCTCAATCAAGCTCAGCAGAGTGGTAGAGCCTTTTTTTGGATCCCCCACAATCACCTTAGGCCCCCCCCACCTTAGATTATTTTAGAATGTCCACTCAGTGGGGGTGAGGCATCTGCTAAGTGGGCCTTTGTTTATTGGTAGGAAATACTCCCCTAAATAATAATGTTAGAATGATGTTGGTCAACAATGTTTTTGCGTGTAATCTGCTTGCACTGTAAACATAAACCGTACTAATGTCTTCTTTTTGTTTGACTCCACAGTTCTCTAGCACACCACAGGAATGGCTGACTGTGGCCTCCCAATTTGCCCAGCGGTGGGATTTCCCCAACTGCGGAGGGGCAATTGATGGGAAGCACGTCCACATAGTGCCGCCACCCCGTTCGGGGTCATACTATTTTAACTATAAAGGTTTTAATAGCATAGTGTTAATGGCGGTGGTGTCGGCACGGTACGAGTTCCTGTATGTGGACGTGGGGAAGAATGGCCGGATGTCCGATGGCGGAGTATTCGCTGAGACGGAGTTCGCTCACCGTCTGCAGGCTGGGGGTCTTGCACTGCCTCCAGATGCAGAGAACGTGGAAGGGCTACCATTCGTTTTCATTGCGGATGAAGCTTTTGGACTAGGACCACACCTCATGGGGCCATTTCCCCAACGCACCCTCACCCCGGAGAGGAGGGTTTTTAATTACCGGCTGGCCAGAGCCCAGAGAGTGGTGGAGAATGTCTTCGGGATAATGGCCAGCCGGTTCCGCCTGTTCCAGACAGCTATAAATTTGGCGGATTATAAACTCAACAACATTGTGTACTGCTGCTGCTGCTTGTTGCACAATTTTTTAAGAAAATTCTCCACAAATTATGTGTCATCAATTGGGTCTGAGGCCGGTCCCTCTGAACTGATAAATCTGACCGGCCTCAGCACTGCTTGGCCCCCCAAAGTGCCCGTGAAGTACGTCAGAAATACGTAGAGTACTTCACGGGTAGGGGGGCCATCGCAATGCCAGACCACATCTGACCTTTGATTTTACCTTTTTTAAATAAACAAAAATATTTGATTTACTACAAACTTGTGTTGTCATTCTTTTATTTGTGGTTTATGTGTCTCCCAGGTTCTAGTAGTGCCAAGTGTATTTCTCCTTAGTAAATAGCCTGCAATCTCAGAGGTAAAAACACTCATTTTGCATCTTCAGAACTGCTATTGAGCAATAGAAACAACAAGGCACACCTTTTTTCGACTTCCCAAATGTTTTTATTGCTTGCAACACAGTTTTTTTTTTTTTCGAAATATTTTTTTTTGGTGTTTTGTGCGGCTTTTTTTAGCAGAAACATGCATGGGTCAAAAGCCACATTTTTTTTCATTAAAAAGTAATAAAATAACACAGTGAAAAATACAAACAGGAGATGGGGTGATGTTACCCCTGATCCACCCCAAATGTGAAGAACCACACTTTCTTTTTGGGGCTCAAATGGGTATCTTCAACATGATCCCATGGCTAGGGTAAACATGTGCTATCTGCCATCATGGGGGATCAATGGACGTGCTTTGGGGGTGAAAACCCTTCCTCTCCCCTACTTGAGGAGGGAGGAAGACGTTGCACCCCCAAAACAGGGACATAGATATCCTGTGACGGCAGATAGCACATGTTGAGTCTTCAGTGTGTGCATCCTCACATTTGGGCTGGTGGAAATCTCATAGAAAAATTCCGACACATAACAAAACACACAAAAAGGGGGGGGGTCACACTATTCTCCCCAAAATATCTATCATGTTTTTATATTTTTGCTCAATCACAATCATTCTCTTTCTCATAATGTCCATTTCGCTACTGCATTCCATGATTTCCTGAATGATTATTTTGGCGCTGGCACTCGAGAATGGAGGATTTGGACTTCCTGACACACCCCCACGTTCAGTCCCTAAAAAGAAACAAATATTTTAAAACTATGCAGGCCTACATCTGTATTTCCCTTGATGTTGTGGTGACAGACACTGACCTGTTGTGCTGATAAGCTCCACCTCTCCTTCCTCCACCTCTCCTTCCTCCACCTCTCCTTCCTCCACCTCTCCTTCCTCCACCTCCCCTTCCTCCACCTCTCCTTCCTCCACCTCCCCTTCCTCCACCTCCCCTTCCTCCCCCTCCGCTTCCTCCCCCTCCGCTTCCTGAACCTGCTGAACTTTGTCTGCTTTGGGATCTTCGGGGAGTTTCTGTGGTGTTGGGTTCCTCGTCTCATGAGCATGGTGTCCTCACACTCTCCTCTCCCCTATGGGAATAGCAAAAAAAATGTATCCTTTAGCACACAAACTTTTTAGGCCTGAAAATGGATTCTCAATGTTTTAAAGTGGGGTCCAATTGATATTTGGCCCTGAGTTTCAAGATGAACATATGAGATCTTGCAAACTCAACAAAGCAACATGTTATTTTGGAGGACACTCACAAATACACTTGGATAACCACCAAGGTATCCACTGGACCACCTGTGTGTGACACCGTTAAGAAATTTGGTCATGTGGCCCAGAGTATAGTATCTTGATGAAGAACAAAAAAGAGTACACAACTGCTGGAGTGTCATCTCCTTTACCCAGAATACAGTTTATTCTTTCATTCACATTCTAAATTTCCTTACAACACATCATCTAGCCAACAATGTGTAGATAAACATTGTTGAAGTAAAATGAGGCATGCCCACATGTAGTTTACGTGGATATGTGCCAAACATGTTTGGGGGAAGAGCAGCAATTTTTTTTTCAACACATTTAGCAAATAAGTGGACTCTCGACTTAACATAAAAGTTGACATTTTAAAATGTGAAACCAGTCAAGCCAAGCACATGGTGCAAAACATGGAAGAATACATATTACAATGTGAAAGAACACAGTAAAATAAACTTACTTTTTTCAATGCTTTTTATAAGCTTCCTATACTGCTCCGGCTCCCTGAGCTTCAGGTCTGACAACCTTTTACGGAGTTGTTCCTTGGATCTCCTGACCCCATATTTTTTATAGAGAGTCTTCGCAACTTTGTCCATAATTTGTGACTTCCGGAGATTAGGGGTGTCGTATGGGCCATGCTTGCCGTCGTAATCCTTCCTCCGCAGAATGTCCACCATCTCCGCCATCTCAGAAAAAGACATATTAGTCGCCTTGTATCTTTTTTTACTGGATCGTGACGTTTCCGTCTCCGGGCTTTCCTCGTCGGTAATTTCTAGTAAAGAAGCCACCTGTGTCTGCGACATGTCGTCGTCTCACACTGTGCGCCGTTCGTTAAGGGGCGGGGAAATGCTGAAAAAGTCCGTCATGGGCGGGCGACGAGGGCGGAGTTACACGCATGCGCAGGGTATAAAAAGGGGAAAGAAGTTATTAGGGATGCGCGGAGTAAGGACGACCGGAAGTGAACCAACGAAGTGAACTAAGGTAAGAAGGGAACTCGGGCCTGCAGTGGCCTCTAATGTTTCATGATTGTAAAGGGCAATATTGTGATAAGTTGAGGAGAATCAATTCTGATCCTTTTCTTTTTTTTCTTTTGTTTTTTACTTGTTGTTCCAAAAAGATGCATAAACTACGAGAGCCGGAGGTGATGCTGATTTTTATAGAAAAATATAAGGAACAGCGCAACCTGTGGGAACTGAAACACCCAGCGTACCACAAGAGTGATGTACGTCGGGCAACTATTACCAAGTTAGCAGAGGATATGAAGCCATGGATCCCAGATGCAGACTACACTATGATCAATAATAAAATCAACAACCTGCGTAATTCCTATAAAAAAAAATACAAGGAAGTGCGCCAGTCAAAGAGATCAGGAGCAGCAGCCGACGATGTAGTAAAGCCCAAGCTGTGGTACTACAGACATCTTCAATTTCTGGATGACCAGATCGAGGCCAGGGAATCTATTTCCAGCCTTCCCTCAACCCTTCCTTCCACCCTTCCCTCCAGCGTTCCTTCCACCCTTCCCTCCACCCCTGCAGAGGCGGAGGAGGAGCCTCCCGAGCTAGAAGAGCCAGATCTTCACATCTTCAGCCAGGTATAGTATTTTTTATCATAATTATTGTCCACTAAGTAATATTGTGTTGAACTGTTTGGATTAGCCATAAATGACATCATCCCCCCCCCCAAAAAAAAAAAAACAGGAAAGAGATCAAAATTGTGTGTGATAGATTCCCCAAATAATCAAATTTTTCATTTTATTTTAAAAACAGGATGAGGCAAGCCAGGAGGAAGAAGGTCAGAAGTGTGGCAGGCAGGAGGAGGCAGGGCCAAGTGGGACTCAGCAGGTCCCCAGGCCTAGTGGCAGCACCGTCTCCCAAGTGGCTCCCCTCCACGTCAGACCGCCAAAACAACGACGGATGACACAAGTGGAGGAGGAGTCACTAAAGATGATTCAGGAGGCTGCTGCTATCATGAGGGCCCCCCTCAACCCTACGGAGGGGTTTAGCACCTATCTGGCGGATAAGTTGCTCAGAATGGAGGCAGGACAACGGGCCCTTTGTGAGCACCTTATATATATATATATGGCCGTACACATGGGGGCGAGGGGGCTGCTGACTGAGGCCACTCATATCTCGCAGCAGGCCAATCCCTCTCCTCCTTCTCCTCCTCCTCCTGCCACATCACCACCCACAGTGGCCCAGCCTGCAAGGGTGCGTGGACGGGGCCGTGGAGAGAACGCTGCAGAGAGGCGTGGAAGGAAGGCTACAGGGAAGAGCAGGAGGTGATTCCCTGGCCTCGAGCTGCTCATCCAGAAATTGAAGGTTGATGGAGTACCACAGCTTGGGATGATGTATGTCTTTGGCTGCTGCTCCTGATTTCATGCTGTTGTTGATTTTATTATTGATCATAGTCAGGTCTGCATTTGGGATCTAATGACTTTATATTCTCTGCTAATTTCGGAATAGTTGCCCTTCGGTTTTTGTTTGTTTTTTTTCCAAAATAAAGGGAAATTTGATTTCAGCCAACATACATGCCTGATGTGTTTTTTTTTTGGAAGTAGCAATAAGATTTCATAAATACAATGTGTAATTAATAACAAGGGACACCAACCTCCATGAGTAAAAAATAAAAATAATATGTTGTTCTGAGAAATTGACACACCAAAAAATGCACAACAAATTTAAAGACAAAAACAAAAAAAAAGGTGTAATTTGTGAGGTCGGCCTTGAAGAATTAAACAAATTATTCCTGATGCCGCATACACACGATCATTATTCACGGCGGTTTAAAAACCGCCGTGAATAATGACATTTTAAACGAGGGAACAGCTTGTTCCCCACACACGGTCATTTTTCTCGTCATTTTTTAAAATTACGAGAAAAACGATCGTCTATGGGCTCCGCGGCAGTGTTTCCCTATGGGAAACACTGCCGCGGAAGAAATGTCAGGAAAAACGACGAGAAAAATTAGAACATGTTCTAATTTTTCTCATCGTGATTAATGCCATTTTTCCCGTCTGGAAAAACGGCAAAAAGCCCACAGACGATCGTTTTTCTCGTCCAAAGGAAAAAATGTAATTTTTCCCGACGGGAAAAATGATCGTGTGTACGCGGCATAAGATCACAAGAAAGAAGAAAGACATACGTTTGTCAGAACTCAGGAGAAAGATCTGCTGCCAAAATGACATTTTAAGGACCGTTCTAAAGCAACAAAACATGCGCTGCATTAAACGAAGCAATAACTTGCAGAATGACGAATGTGCTCTCTCCATTAGGAACGCTAGTTTTACCAGAACGAGCGCTCCCGTCTCCTAATTCAGTCTGAGCATGCGTGGGTATTTTAACCGATGGACTTGCCCATAGACGATCGGAAATTCCCATCGGTTTTTTATCCATCGGAAAAATTTAAAACAAGTTCTATTTTTTCCAACCGATGGAAAAAAGACCGATGGGTACCATACACGATCGGTTGGTCTGATGAAAACCATCCATGGGATGGTTTTCATCAGTCAAACCGATCGTGTGTACGGGGCTTTACTTCTTTATCCAGGCTGTGAATGCCTAATTTTTCAGACTGGAATTGAAAATCAATTCCGCTAAATTGTAAACGGATGCGGACCCATTTTACAGACGTGTGAATGGACCCTATATGTATTTGACATGTATTTACCGGCTGCTGTCAGTTCTGGCTGATTTAGGCCGAGCTATTCCTAATAAAACCGAGCAATATTAAAAAAAAAATGAAATAAACGTTATAACTGTATAAACGATTTATATAACTTATAAAAAAAAACATTTATGGCAACTTTTCCAATAGCAGGATCATCTCCTGCACCCCCTTCATAGCCTGGCCTTGCGTCTCTTCCATGGCCTTCATGCGCTCCTGAATTGACAAAAAATTTCAGATAAAAAAAGAATACTTGTCGTTGTCGATCTCAAATTTGCTTAATACTTCTGTTATGTCATTGTCCATGTTGTGGGACTATGTGTGCACAGCTAGTAATTATTTTGTGGCTGCAAATATGATCTGGAGGTTTTTAATGTTCGCCTCCCATTGAAATGAATGGGACCCGCCGCGAACCCGCGGTTCGCGAACATTTACCCGCGCTCGCGCGATCGCGTTCGCAAACCGTCCCGGGAGATGTTCGTCCACCCCTAATCTCAGCATCTCAGGTAGCTCAGTGAGAAAAGTAATTGCCGGAAACAGCAGATTCCGAGCTGGTCTGGTATGGATTTTAAGGGGAACTCCGCGCCCAAAAAAAATAAATGGCGTGGGGTTCCCCCAAAAATCCATACCAGAATCTTATCCGAGCATGCAACCTGGCAGGCCACAGGAAAAGAGGTGGGGACGAGAGAGCACCCCCTTCCTGAACCGTACCAGGCCACATGCCCTCAACATGGGGAGGGTGCTTTGGGGGTCTGTGACCCCTCACAGACCCCCAGACTCACACGTCATTCGCCTGGGAGCCTTCTATGGAGGAGGCTGTATCATTCGTAGCCGCGGGTAGTGGCGGTAGCGTGGGTCCGGGTCGTGGAAGCATGTACATTGCTGGAATTTATTTTTTTATTTTTTATTAAAGAACTTTTCCCAAGCTGTCTGTGTGGTTTTTTTTACCTTTTTTGACACTTTTTTTTGTGAAATGGTAGAGGTAAAATGTACCTCGTTACCAATTCACATAGGGGGGCAGAGGAATTTACACTCCCAGAGGAACAGTTGTGGATACCAATCCAACAGCGCCTGCAAGAAGAGGGCGTTTTGAAGATGTCTTGGTCACTTCTGATATGAGATCATTCTTTCAGCCGACCCATCGACAGGTCTCATCCGGATCCAGCATCAGGGAACGCCTAGACCGACAGGTGTCCGACTACATCAGATTAACGGCCGATGTGGACGCTCTGAGAAGTGATGAACCCCTGGACTACTGGGTGGGCAGGCTTGACCTCTGGCCAGAGCTTGCACAATTTGCAATGGAACTGTTGGCTTGCCCCTCGTCCAGTGTCCTGTCCGAAAGGACATTCAGTGCAGCAGGGGGGATCGTGACCGATAAGCGCACTCGCCTAGCTCACGACAGTGTTGACTACCTCACATTTATAAAAATGAATGAGGCATGGATCTCTGAGGAATTCAACACATGTGACCAGTAGACCATGTTTCATTCAAATTCCTCATGACAGGCCACAAATATCCACCACCATTATTCATGGTCCCTGTCTTCTTGGGTAAATACAGCGGCATAAAGGGCCTTTTATGTCTGTTGAATGCCTAATTTTTGGGGCCTGTAGTGCCCGAAACGTATTAATCCTGTGAATGCCTAATGTTCCTCCAGCCACAGAATACAAAGTTCTTTGCTGTCAGATGAATGCCTGTTGGCTAATTTTTGGGGCCTGTACTGGCCGACACTTAAGCCCTGTACACACGATCGGATAACCTATGGATTTTCGTCCGATGGATTTGACCATCGGAAATCCGATGAAACTGTTTTTCATCAGTCTTGGCCACACACCATCAGTTTAAAAACCGACGGCAACAAAACGACGGCACGTACAAAACGTACGACGCGCTATAAAAGGGCCGAACAAATCTAATGGCGCCACCCCTTGGGCTGCTTTTGCTGATTTCGTGTTACCGCGTGTTAGTAAAAGTTTGGTGAGAGCCGATTCGCGCTTTTCAGTCTCCGTGCTTTGCAGATCGTTTCCTGGTGTTCAGTTTGTGCTTGTGGGTTTGTATTTGTGATTCAGTGCGTGCAGTCAGGTCGTTACTGCCTTGCAGTGCCTTCTTGGCCGTTCGTTTACTGTTTTTCAGGTCGTTCTTCTCAGGCCTTGCTGTTCCACGGTGCGTTCTGTTTAAGTGCGTTCTGACCAGCCGACCGGTTTAAAACCATGTTTGAAGTGCGTTCTCGTTCTCGAGCTCGTGCTGGCTTTGGGCTTGGTGTTGCAGTTAACACTGTAACCCGAGTTCGGTCTGTGAATAGGGTGAGGAGGAGTTCATGGACTAAGAATTGGTTGCTCCAGCGGGACCAATTCTCTCATATGCCTCTGCTGCGGGAAATCCATGAGAATAATCCTGATGATTTCAGGAATTATCTTAGGATGACGGACCCCGTTTTTCACCGTCTGTTGGATTTGCTGTCCCCCTATATAACGAGGCAGGACACTGTGATGCGCCAGGCCATCACTGCCGAGCAGAGGATTATTGCCACGTTGAGATACCTGGCGACTGGGAGAAGCTTGCAGGACCTCAAGTTCTCAACAGGCATCTCCCCCCAGGCTCTCGGGATCATTATCCCTGAGACGTGTTCGGCCATCATTCAGGTCCTGCAGAAGGACTATATGAAGGTAATTTTGCTCCTTTAACCTCTCATTATATGTTTTGATTGTTTTAGAATCTTCTTATTTTTTCCCTCCTAACCCAAATTTGCCTGTTTGTAATATCCTGGTAATGTCCCCATTTTCCCCATGCATGTTTTTACCTGTAAAGGCCTTTTTGGGCCCTACATGCCTATTTCCCTTCACTAACCTCTCCAGCATGCTATCGTGGGCGCAAACCCAGCTAGCCTTCTATTTTCCTTTTCCTTTTTTTGGGGTCATTGCCCGCGTAGTTTGACAACCCTCCCTCCCCCCCTAAAGATGTAAATTGATTTTTTAGTTTTCAATTAAGCTCAGCAGAGTGGTAGAGCCTTTTTTTGGATCCCCCACAATCACCTTAGGCCCCCCCCACCTTAGATTATTTTAGAATGTCCACTCAGTGGGGGTGAGGCATCTGCTAAGTGGGCCTTTGTTTATTGGTAGGAAATACTCCCCTAAATAATAATGTTAGAATGATGTTGGTCAACAATGTTTTTGCGTGTAATCTGCTTGCACTGTAAACATAAACCGTACTAATGTCTTCTTTTTGTTTGACTCCACAGTTCTCTAGCACACCACAGGAATGGCTGACTGTGGCCTCCCAATTTGCCCAGCGGTGGGATTTCCCCAACTGCGGAGGGGCAATTGATGGGAAGCACGTCCACATAGTGCCGCCACCCCGTTCGGGGTCATACTATTTTAACTATAAAGGTTTTAATAGCATAGTGTTAATGGCGGTGGTGTCGGCACGGTACGAGTTCCTGTATGTGGACGTGGGGAAGAACGGCCGGATGTCCGATGGCGGAGTATTCGCTGAGACGGAGTTCGCTCACCGTCTGCAGGCTGGGGGTCTTGCACTGCCTCCAGATGCAGAGAACGTGGAAGGGCTACCATTCGTTTTCATTGCGGATGAAGCTTTTGGACTAGGACCACACCTCATGGGGCCGTTTCCCCAACGCACCCTCACCTCAGAGAGGAGGGTTTTTAATTACCGGCTGGCCACAGAGCCCGGAGAGTGGTGGAGAATGCCTTCGGGATAATGGCCAGCCGGTTTCACCTGTTCCAGACAGCTATAAATTTGGCGGATTATAAACTCAACAACATTGTGTACTGCTGCTGCTTGTTGCACAATTTTTTAAGAAAATTCTCCACAAATTATGTGTCATCAGTTGGGTCTGAGGCCGGTCCCTCTGAACTGATAAATCTGACCGGCCTCAGCACTGCCCGTACTGGCTTGGCCCCCCAAAGTGCCCGTGAAGTACGTCAGAAATACGTAGAGTACTTCACGGGTAGGGGGGCCATCGCAATGCCAGACCACATCTGACCTTTGATTTTACCTTTTTTAAATAAACAAAAATATTTGATTTACTACAAACTTGTGTTGTCATTCTTTTATTTGTGGTTTATGTGTCTCCCAGGTTCTAGTAGTGCCAAGTGTATTTCTCCTTAGTAAATAGCCTGCAATCTCAGAGGTAAAAACACTCATTTTGCATCTTCAGAACTGCTATTGAGCAATAGAAACAACAAGGCACACCTTTTTTCGACTTCCCAAATGTTTTTATTGCTTGCAACACAGTTTTTTTTTTTTCGAAATATTTTTTTTTGGTGTTTTGTGCGGCTTTTTTAGCAGAAACATGCATGGGTCAAAAGCCACATTTTTTTTCATTAAAAAGTAATAAAATAACACAGTGAAAAATACAAACAGGAGATGGGGTGATGTTACCCCTGATCCATCCCAAATGTGAAGAACCACACTTTCTTTTTGGGGCTCAAATTGGTATCTTCAACATGATCCCATGGCTAGGGTAAACATGTGCTATCTGCCATCATGGGGGATCAATGGACGTGCTTTGGGGGTGAAAACCCATCCTCTCCCCTACTTGAGGAGGGAGGAAGACGTTGCACCCCCAAAACAGGGACATAGATATCCTGTGACGGCAGATAGCACATGTTGAGTCTTCAGTGTGTGCATCCTCACATTTGGGCTGGTGGAAATCCCATAGAAAAATTCCGACACATAACAAAACACACAAAAAGGGGGGGGGGGGTCACACTATTCTCCCCAAAATATCTATCATGTTTTTATATTTTTGCTCAATCACAATCATTCTCTTTCTCATAATGTCCATTTCGCTACTGCATTCCATGATTTCCTGAATGATTATTTTGGCGCTGGCACTCGAGAATGGAGGATTTGGACTTCCTGACACACCCCCACGTTCAGTCCCTAAAAAGAAACAAATATTTTAAAACTATGCAGGCCTACATCTGTATTTCCCTTGATGTTGTGGTGACAGACACTGACCTGTTGTGCTGATAAGCTCCACCTCTCCTTCCTCCACCTCTCCTTCCTCCACCTCTCCTTCCTCCACCTCTCCTTCCTCCACCTCCCCTTCCTCCACCTCCCCTTCCTCCACCTCCCCTTCCTCCCCCTCCGCTTCCTCCCCCTCCGCTTCCTGAACCTGCTGAACTTTGTCTGCTTTGGGATCTTCGGGGAGTTTCTGTGGTGTTGGGTTCCTCGTCTCATGAGCATGGTGTCCTCACACTCTCCTCTCCCCTATGGGAATAGCAAAAAAAATGTATCCTTTAGCACACAAACTTTTTAGGCCTGAAAATGGATTCTCAATGTTTTAAAGTGGGGTCCAATTGATATTTGGCCCTGAGTTTCAAGATGAACATATGAGATCTTGCAAACTCAACAAAGCAACATATTATTTTGGAGGACACTCACAAATACACTTGGATAACCACCAAGGTATCCACTGGACCACCTGTGTGTGACACCGTTAAGAAATTTGGTCATGTGGCCCAGAGTATAGTATCTTGATGAAGAACAAAAAAGAGTACACAACTGCTGGAGTGTTATCTCCTTTACCCAGAATACAGTTTATTCTTTCATTCACATTCTAAATTTCCTTACATTACATCATCTAGCCAACAATGTGTAGATAAGCATTGTTGAAGTAAAATGAGGCATGCCCACATGTAGTTTACGTGGATATGTGCCAAACATGTTTGGGGGAAGAGCAGCAATTTTTTTTTCAACACATTTAGCAAATAAGTGGACTCTCCACTTAACATAAAAGTTGACATTTTAAAATGTGAAACCAGTCAAGCCAAGCACATGGTGCAAAACATGGAAGAATACATAGTACAATGTGAAAGAACACAGTAAAATAAACTTACTTTTTTCAATGCTTTTTATAAGCTTCCTATACTGCTCCGGCTCCCTGAGCTTCAGGTCTGACCACCTTTTACGGAGTTGTTCCTTGGATCTCCTGACCCCATATTTTTTATAGAGAGTCTTCGCAACTTTGTCCATAATTTGTGACTTCCGGAGATTAGGGGTGTCGTATGGGCCATGCTTGCCGTCGTAATCCTTCCTCCGCAGAATGTCCACCATCTCCGCCATCTCAGAAAAAGACATATTAGTCGCCTTGTATCTTTTTTTACTGGATCGTGACGTTTCCGCCTCCGGGCTTTCCTCGTCTGTAATTTCTAGTAAAGAAGCCACCTGTGTCTGCGACATGTCGCCGTCTCACACTGTGCGCCGTTCATTAAGGGGCGGGGAAATTCTGAAAAAGTCCGTCATGGGCGGGCGACGAGGGCGGAGTTACACGCATGCGCAGGGTATAAAAAGGGGAAAGAAGTTATTAGGGATGCGCGGAGTAAGGACGACCGGAAGTGAACCAACGAAGTGAACTAAGGTAAGAAGGGAACTCGGGCCTGCAGTGGCCTCTAATGTTTCATGATTGTAAAGGGCAATATTGTGATAAGTTGAGGAGAATCAATTCTGATCCTTTTCTTTTTTTTCTTTTGTTTTTTACTTATTGTTCCAAAAAGATGCATAAACTACGAGAGCCGGAGGTGATGCTGATTTTTATAGAAAAATATAAGGAACAGCGCAACCTGTGGGAACTGAAACACCCAGCGTACCACAAGAGTGATGTACGTCGGGCAACTATTACCAAGTTAGCAGAGGATATGAAGCCATGGATCCCAGATGCAGACTACACTATGATCAATAATAAAATCAACAACCTGCGTAATTCCTATAAAAAAAAAATACAAGGAAGTGCGCCAGTCAAAGAGATCAGGAGCAGCAGCCGACGATGTAGTAAAGCCCAAGCTGTGGTACTACAGACATCTTCAATTTCTGGATGACCAGATCGAGGCCAGGGAATCTATTTCCAGCCTTCCCTCAACCCTTCCTTCCACCCTTCCCTCCAGCGTTCCTTCCACCCTTCCCTCCACCCCTGCAGAGGCGGAGGAGGAGCCTCCCGAGCTAGAAGAGCCAGATCTTCACATCTTCAGCCAGGTATAGTATTTTTGATCATAATTATTGTCCACTAAGTAATATTGTGTTGAACTGTTTGGATTAGCCATAAATGACATCATCCCCCCCCCCCCAAAAAAAAAAACAGGAAAGAGATCAAAATTGTGTGTGATAGATTCCC
This sequence comes from Rana muscosa, assembly GCA_029206835.1. Lineage (NCBI taxonomy): Eukaryota > Metazoa > Chordata > Amphibia > Anura > Ranidae > Rana > Rana muscosa. Next base: position 499,019,092 of record CM055116.1, on the reverse strand, counting down.
CAAATAATCAAATTTTTCATTTTATTTTAAAAACAGGATGAGGCAAGCCAGGAGGAAGAGGGTCAGGAGTGGGACTCAGCAGGTCCCCAGGCCTAGTGGCAGCACCGTCTCCCAAGTGGCTCCCCTCCACGTCAGACCGCCAAAACAACGGCGGATGACACAAGTGGAGGAGGAGTCACTAAAGATGATTCAGGAGGCTGCTGCTATCATGAGGGCCCCCCTCAACCCTACGGAGGGGTTTAGCACCTATCTGGCGGATAAGTTGCTCAGAATGGAGGCGGGACAACGGGCCCTTTGTGAGCACCTTATATATATATGGCCGTACACATGGGGGCGAGGGGGCTGCTGACTGAGGCCACCCATATCTCGCAGCAGGCCAATCCCTCTCCTCCTTCTCCTCCTCCTCCTGCCACATCACCACCCACAGTGGCCCAGCCTGCAAGGGTGCGTGGACGGGGCCGTGGAGAGAACGCTGCAGAGAGGCGTGGAAGGAAGGCTACAGGGAAGAGCAGGAGGTGATTCCCTGGCCTCGAGCTGCTCATCCAGAAATTGAAGGTTGATGGAGTACCACAGCTTGGGATGATGTATGTCTTTGGCTGCTGCTCCTGATTTCATGCTGTTGTTGATTTTATTATTGATCATAGTCAGGTCTGCATTTGGGATCTAATGACTTTATATTCTCTGCTAATTTCGGAATAGTTGCCCTTCGGTTTTTGTTTGTTTTTTTTCCGAAATAAAGGGAAATTTGATTTCAGCCAACATACATGCCTGATGTGTTTTTTTTTTGGAAGTAGCAATAAGATTTCATAAATACAATGTGTAATTAATAACAAGGGACACCAACCTCCATGAGTAAAAAATAAAAATAATATGTTGTTCTGAGAAATTGACACACCAAAAAATGCACAACAAATTTAAAGACAAAAACAAAAAAAAAAGGTGTAATTTGTGAGGTCGGCCTTGAAGAATTAAACAAATTATTTTTGATGCCGCGTACACACGATCATTATTCACGGCGGTTTAAAAACCGCCGTGAATAATGACATTTTAAACGAGGGAACAGCTTGTTCCCCACATACGGTCATTTTTCTCGTCATTTTTTAAAATGACGAGAAAAACGATCGTCTATGGGCTCCGCGGCAGTGTTTCCCTATGGGAAACACTGCCGCGGAAGAAATGTCAGGAAAAACGACGAGAAAAATTAGAACATGTTCTAATTTTTCTCATCGTGATTAATGCCATTTTTCCCGTCGGGAAAAACGGCAAAAAGCCCACAGACGATCGTTTTTCTCGTCCAAAGGAAAAAATGTAATTTTTCCTGACGGGAAAAATGATCGTGTGTACGCGGCATAAGATCACAAGAAAGAAGAAAGACATACGTTTGTCAGAACTCAGGAGAAAGATCTGCTGCCAAAATGACATTTTAAGGACCGTTCTAAAGCAACAAAACATGCTCTGCATTAAACGAAGCAATAACTTGCAGAATGACGAATGTGCTCTCTCCATTAGGAACGCTAGTTTTACCAGAACGAGCGCTCCCGTCTCCTAATTCAGTCTGAGCATGCGTGGGTATTTTAACCGATGGACTTGCCCATAGACGATCGGAAATTCCCATCGGTTTTTTATCCATCGGAAAAATTTAAAACAAGTTCTATTTTTTCCAACCGATGGAAAAAAGACCGATGGGTACCATACACGATCGGTTGGTCTGATGAAAACCATCCATCGGACGGTTTTCATCAGTCAAACCGATCGTGTGTACGGGGCTTTACTTCTTTATCCAGGCTGTGAATGCCTAATTTTTCAGACTGGAATTGAAAATCAATTCCGCTAAATTGTAAACGGATGCGGACCCATTTTACAGACGTGTGAATGGACCCTATATGTATTTGACATGTATTTACCGGCTGCTGTCAGTTCTGGCTGATTTAGGCCGAGCTATTCCTAATAAAACCGAGCAATATTACAAAAAAACGAAATAAACGTTATAACTGTATAAACGATTTATATAACTTATAAAAAAAAACATTTATGGCAACTTTTCCAATAGCAGGATCATCTCCTGCACCCCCTTCATAGCCTGGCCTTGCGTCTCTTCCATGGCCTTCATGCGCTCCTGAATTGACAAAAAATTTCAGATAAAAAAAGAATACTCGTTGTCGATCTCAAATTTGCTTAATACTTCTGTTATGTCATTGTCCATGTTGTGGGACTATGTGTGCACAGCTAGTAATTATTTTGTGGCTGCAAATATAATCTGGAGGTTTTTAATGTTCGCCTCCCATTGAAATGAATGGGACCCGCCGCGAACCCGCGGTTCGCGAACATTTACCCGCGCTCGCGCGATCGCGTTCGCAAACCGTCCCGGGAGATGTTCGTCCACCCCTAATCTCAGCATCTCAGGTAGCTCAGTGAGAAAAGTAATTGCCGGAAACAGCAGATTCCGAGCTGGTCTGGTATGGATTTTAAGGGGAACTCCGCGCCAAAAAGAGAAAAATGGCGTGGGGTTCCCCCAAAAATCCATACCAGAATCTTATCCGAGCACACAACCTGGCAGGCCGCAGGAAAAGAGGTGGGGACGAGAGAGCACCCCCTCCCTGAACCGTACCAGGCCACATGCCCTCAACATGGGGAGGGTGCTTTGGGGGTCTGTGACCCCTCACAGACCCCCAGACTCACGCGTCATTCGCCCGGGAGCCTTCTATGGAGGAGGCTGTATCATTCGTAGCCGCGGGTAGTGGCGGTAGCGTGGGTCCGGGTCGTGGAAGCATGTACATTGCTGAAATTTATTTTTTTATTTTTTATTAAAGAACTTTTCCCAAGCTGTCTGTGTGTTTTTTTTTTACATTTTTTGACACTTTTTTTTGTGAAATGGTAGAGGTAAAATGTACCCCGTTACCAATTCACATAGGGGGGGGCGGAATCTGGGGGACCCCTTTGTTAAAGGGGGCTTCCAGATTACGATAAGCCCCCCGCCCGCAGACCCCCACAACCACCGGGCAAGGGTTGTGGGGATGAGGCCCTTGTCCCCATTGTTATATGCTTATTTTAAACTTCTTAATCGTAAGTGTAACCTTATTTGTTCACAATAAAATGTAAAAAGGGTTTTATGCTATGCGCATTCATTCATCATTTTTATGTGGCGTGACTCCGGGTGCTGCTGGCTGAGGTCCACATCCCTACATGCTGTATGCTGAGCCGAGGTGTTTATTTGAGGTCTACATCCCTGTATGTTGTATGCAAAGCTGTGGTGTTTTCCATAAGGAACCCCAGGCTGGGTCATTAGCCTATGCTGTTTTTGATCTCCTGTCATAAGAGATCACGTCCATTTGGTAAGCGGCAGTGTTTACTTAAGGTGGGGGTGCTTTACTATCATCACATTTTCTCAATCGTTTTTTGAACAAGTTTGGCACAGTGGATTTTTATATTTCTACCATTATCCATAATTTTGGACACTTTTTGGAAATATTTTTCACCTATCTCTGTTAATGGAGTCTTATGCGGCGTACACACGATCGTTTTTCATGCCGTTAAAAATGCCATTTTTAAAAATGGGCATTAAAACCGATCGTGTGTATGCTCCAGAGCACTTGTAACGACGTGAAAAACGGCCATTAAAAATTTCGAACATGCTCTATTTTTTCACGTTGTTTTTCATGTCGTTTTTTTTTAACGACGTGAAAAACGATAGTGTGTATGCTTTTACGAGGTGAAAAAAAAACGCGCATGCTCAGAATCAAGTATGAGATGGGAGAGCTCGTTCTGGTAAAACTAGCGTTCGTAATGGAGATAGCACATTTGTCACGCTGTAACGGACTGAAAAGCACGAGGCTGAAAAGCGCAAATCGTCGCTCAACAAACTTTACTAACATGAAGGGTGGCGCCATCCGAACGGAACTTCCCCTTTATAGTGCCGTCGTACGTGTTGTACATCACTGCGCTTTGCTTGAACGTTTTTTTAAATGATCGTGTGTACGCAAGACAGGCTTGAGAGGAAACATGAAAAAAAAAACGACGAGAAAAACGTTGGTTTAAAAAATGGCATGAAAAACGATCGTGTGTACGCCGCATTATTTATTTATTACATTTTTTGCACTTCATTTGTTTTTCACCACTTGGATATCATTTACTCAGTGGTTGATGTACATGCAATTTACATCATTATATTTATGTATGGTATATCGCCATTTAGTATCATGGTTTAGCGCAACTTTTTTTCTTATTATATCTGTTCGTGTTGTATAGCACTTTTGTTGCCGGTTGATTCGTTTTTTCTGAATAGTGCAATTTTTCCTTTTCCATTTCCTTGTCCCCATCAACATGGGGACAAGGTGCTTTGAGGGGTCACAGACCCCCAAAGCACCCTTCCCATGTTGAGGGCATGTGGCCTGGTACGGTTCAGGAGGGGGCGGGCACTCTCTCGTCCCCCCCTCTTTTCCTGCGGTCTGCCAGGTTGCGTGCTCGGATAAGGGTCTGGTATGGATTTTTGGGGGAACCCCAGGCCATTTTTTTTTTATTTTGTCGTGGAGTTCACCTTAAAATCCATACCAGACCTGGAGGGTCTGGTATGGATTTTTTGGGGGAACCCCACGCCATTTAAAAAAAAAAAAATTACGCGGGGTTCCCCTTAATATCCATACCAGACCTGAAGGGCCTGATATGGAATTTGGGGGGACCCCCACACATTTAAATTTTTTTTTGAATTTTGGTTCCCTGCACAAAATGTAATTTTTGAAGGAAAAAAGTAATTTAAAACTACTCACGCTATTAATGAACTGTCGGGTCCCGGCATAACAGATAAAAGTCCTTGAAAAAAATGGCAGGGGTTCCCCTTAATATTCATACCAGACCCAAAGGGCCTGGTAATGGACTTGGGGGGGGGGACCCCTGTCATTTTTTTCAATGACTTTTCTCTGTATTGCTGGGACTGACAATTCATGAATAGCCGGAGTAGTTTTAAATGACTTTTTTTTCTTTAGAAATGACACTTTGTGCAGAGACAGTTGTAAACACGGGAAACATGTGCTACGTTACCTGCATACTTTAGACACCCCCCAGGTACGAAATTTAAAGGTATATTTCACTTTTATTGTTTCACTTTAAGCATTACTAAAATCACTGCTCCCAAAAAAACGGGCGTTTTTAAAACTTTTTCTTGCATTGATACATGTCCCCTAGGGCAGGACCCGGGTCCCCAAACACTTTTTATGACAATAACTTGCATATTAACCTTTAAAATTAGCACTTTAGAATTCTCCCATAGACTTTTAAAGGGTGTTCCGCGGCTTTTCGAATTTGCCGCGAACACCACAAATTTTTTGCTGTTCGCCGAACGGGCGAACAGCTAATGTTCGAGTCGAACTCATGTTCGACTCGAACATAAAGCTCATCCCTACATGTAAGCATGCATGACCTCGGTTGGTAGGGGTCATGTACTGTATTTCTGGTAAGAGATTCTTGTCGCTCAGTGGTGCACTGGAGTTGGTACATCTGGATATTGATTTGCACATGCAATTGTTCATTTGACAAATTTCCTTATTGAAGTTTCAGGAAGTTTTTCACTGGACACATACTTATTTTACTGCCTTTTGCATTATTGACATTTACTGTATCTGAGAACACAAATTGTTTGTTTTTGGTTAAACATGTAAACGGGAAGTGCAATGCAGATTTTTTTTTCAACAGGGGTCTATAATGACAATCTCAACAAGCTTGCAACCAATCAAATTAACCTGTCTAACAGTATGTGTTAAAAACAGGGGTTTAGTCTGCATTAGGGTTGTCCCGATACCGATACTAGCATCGGTATCGGTACCGATACCGAGCATTTGCCTGAGTACTTGTACTCGGGCAAATGCTCCCGATGCTTCACCCGATACTTGTATAGTCAGCGGTGATCAGTGCGGTGGGGGAGTTACAAGCACCGATCACAGCTGTATATATTTAAAAGTAGTTTCTCCGCTTTTCTCTCTCCCCCCCTCGCGCGGCTTTCAGCTGCTTTAAAATCAGCGGTGATCGGTGCTTGTAACTCCCCCACACCTGATCAACGCTGATTGTCCCCGTATCCTCCTCAAGCCAACTCTGTTTTGCTGCTGTCTCCATGCTGCTCTCTCCCTCCGTGTCCCCCTCCATGCCGCCGTCCCCCTCCGTGTCTCCCTCCGTACTGCCGTCCCCCTCCGTGTCCCATTCCATGCCGCCGTCCCCCTCCGTGTCCCCCTCCATGCCGCTGTCCCCCTCCGTGTCTCCCTCCGTGCTGCCGTCCCCCTCCGTGTCCCCCTCCATGCTGCCTTCACCCTCCGTGTCTCCCTCCGTGCTGCCTTTCCCCTCCGTGTCCCCCTCCATGCCGCCGTCCCCCTCCGTGTCTCCCTCCGTGCTGCCTTTCTCCTCCGTATCCCCCTCCATGCCGCCATCCCCCTCCGTGTCTCCCTCCGTGCTGCCGTCCCCCTCCATGCCGCTGTCCCCCTCCGTGTCTCCCTCCATGCTGCCTTTCCCCTCCGTGTCCCCCTCCATGCCGCCACCCCCCTCCGTGTCTCCCTCCGTGCTGCCGTCCCCCTCCGTGTCCCCCTCCATGCCGCCGTCACCCTCCGTGTCTCCCTCCGTGCTGCCTTTCCCCTCCGTGTCCCCCTCCATGCCGCCATCCCCCTTCGTGTCTCCCTCCGTGCTGCCTTTCTCCTCCGTGTCCCCCTCCGTGCTGCTGTCCCCCTCCGTGTCCCCCTCCATGCCGCCGCCACCCTCCGTGTCTCCCTCCATGCTGCCTTTCCCCTCCGTGTCCCCCTCCATGCCACCGTCCCCCTCCGTGTCTCCCTCCGTGCTGCGGTTCCCCTCAGTGTCCCCCTCCATGCCACCGTCCCCTTCCGTGTCTCCCTCCGTGCTGCCGTTCCCCTCCGTGTCCCCCTCCATGCCGCCGTCCCCCTCCGTGTCTCCCTCCGTGCTGCCTTTCCCCTCCGTGTCCCCCTCCATGCCGCCGTCCCCCTCCGTGTCCCCCTCCGTGCTGCCGTCCCGCTCCGTGTCCCCCTCCATGCCGCCGTCCCCCTCCGTGTCTCCCTCCTGCTGCCGTCCCCCTCTATGTCCCCCTCCACCCCCCGATCTGTCAGGATGGAGAACGGAGGTAGGAGCCGGTAAATCTGGCTCCTTACAGTCTAAAATTCCAGATCATCTTCTGGCTGTAGAATTTCTGTGGTTTTTAACCATCTCACGTAAAAAGTTCACTCTCTGACAATAGCATATCTGCACGTAATTTATCTGCAGTTTTTGATTGTCTCCTGTAGCATGTCTTTAGTCTCCTAAGCCCTGTACACATGATCAGCCGAAGTAAACCATTAAAGTAGAAATTGGCCAAATTTTGGCCCATGTGTACAGCTGCTTCTCTGATAGATACTGATCTCACGACCAACTTGAGTTGAACGAGCTTGCTGGAAAATTTGTAGCCGATCAACATTTGATCAGTGCTTGCAGATTATGGCTGCGAGCACTGACTGGTGTGCTCTGGCGGGGAGGAGGTCCTCCTGTTAGAACACAAAAGCACAGCTGGCGTGATCACTGTACTACATTGCATAGTTAATACAGCGACCTCATCAGGCCCTGAACGGTTCAGCTCCAGTTCACACAGGGGCTGATTCAAAGTCGTCCGACTCTGAAGCCGCCCCATACAGCGCAACCTCAGTGCGGCTTGCAAAATGACCTCTGCATAGAAGTCAATGCAAGCCACTCCGAAGTCGCCCCAAAGTAGTACAGGAACCTTCTTCTAAGTCGGAGCGACTTAGAAGAAAAATCACCACAATAGAAATATGTGTATTCCAGAAAGTTTAACAAAATCGGCAGATAAAGATACTCCAAAACAACTGTTGTTGGCGCTTCAATCATCCCGGCACCATGGTTGTAATGGTGTCAGAATGATTGAAGCGCATTATTTCTGTTATTACATTGTAATATAAAATGAAATCATTCAACTCGCCATAATGCCGAATCAGTGGGTCCCCTGAGCGTGTCACCTGCCACGTCGCCTGCCACCAGGTGCCATCAGGTGCTCCCAGTGGAGTCCGTCCTTACAATAGGTGCCCCCAGCGGAGTCTGTCCTTACAATAGGTGCCCCCAGCGGAGTCCCTCCTTACAATAGGTGCCCCCAACGGAGTCCGTCCTTACAATAGGTGCCCCCAGCGGAGTCCGTCCTTACAATAGGTGCCCCCGGCGGAGTCCGTCCTTACAATAGGTGCCCCCAGCGGAGTCCGTCCTTACAATAGGTGCCCCCAGCGGAGTCCCTCCTTACAATAGGTGCCCCCAGCGGAGTCCCTCCTTACAATAGGTGCCCCCAGCGGAGTCCCTCCTTACAATAGGTGCCCCCAGCGGAGTCCCCCCTTACAATAGGTGCACCCAGCGGAATCCGTCCTTACAATAGGTGCCCCCAGGAGTCTGTCCTTACAATAGGTGCCCCCAGCAGGGTCCGTCCTTACAATAGGTGCCCCCAGTGGAGTCCGTCCTTACAATAGGTGCCCCCAGCAGAGTCCCTCCTTACTGTTGGAGATACAACAAACTTTCAGCTTAGCTTACTGTATTTGACTGCAGTTTAGAAAAAGGACAAAAGATGTCGCTAATGCTCAGTGATATGCTATGCTATGTATTTCTCTATGATGTGTTGTATTTCCTGTATACTGTGATGTACTTGTTGGTTACTTTTTCCTGTCTGTGATTCTTCTTACAATGTGAAGTGACATCTTTGCTAGTGTGGTTATGTTCCAATAAAGAAGCCAGTTCCTGTTACTACACAATGTCTGATCTGAACTGACTCCGCTGCACCTATCAATCGTGCTTTGCAACACTTACAATAGGTGCCCCCAGCAGAGTCCGTCCTTACAATAGGTGCCCCCAGCGGAGTCCCTCCTTACAATAGGTTCCCCCAGCAGAGTCCCTCCTTACAATAGGTGCCCCCAGCAAAGTCCGTCCTTACAATAGGTGCCCCCAGCAGAGTCCGTCCTTACAATAGGTGCCCCCAGCAGAGTCTGTCCTTACAATAGGTGCCCCCAGCGGAGTCCGTCCTTACAATAGGTGCCCCCAGCAGAGTCCGTCCTTACAATAGGTGCCCCCAGCAGAGTCCGTTCTTACAATAGGTGCCCCCAGCAGAGTTCATCCTTACAATAGGTGCCCCCAGCGGAGTCCCTCCTTACAATAGGTGCCCCCAGCGGAGTCCCCCCTTACAATAGGTGCCCCCAGCCGAGTTCGTCCTTACAATAGGTGCCCCCAGGAGTCCCTCCTTACAATAGGTGCCCCCAGCGGAGTCCCTCCTTACAATAGGTGCCCCCAGCGGAGTCCGTCCTTACAATAGGTGCCCCCAGTGGAGTCCGTCCTTACAATAGGTGCCCCCAGCGGAGTCCCTCCTTACAATAGGTGCCCCCAGCGGAGTCCCTCCTTACAATAGGTGCCCCCAGCGGAGTCCCTCCTTACAATAGGTGCCCCCAGCAGAGTCCGTCCTTACAATAGGTGCCCCCAGCAGAGTCCCTCCTTACAATAGGTGCCCCCAGCAGAGTTTGTCCTTACAATAGGTGCCCCCAGCAGAGTCCCTCCTTACAATAGGTGCCCCCAGCGGAGTCCGTCCTTACAATAGGTGCCCCCAGCGGAGTCCCTCCTTACAATAGGTACCCCCAGCGGAGTCCCTCCTTACAATAGGTGCCCCCAGCAGAGTCCCTCCTTACAATAGATGCCCCCAGCGGAGTCCCTCCTTACAATAGGTGCTCCCAGCGGAGTCCCTCCTTACAATAGGTGCCCCCAGCAGAGTCCCTCCTTGCAATAGGTGCCCCCAGCAGAGTCCGTCCTTACAATAGGTGCCCCCAGCAGAGTCCCTCCTTACAATAGGTGGCCCCAGCAGAGTCCGTCCTTACAATAGGTGACCCCAGCAGAGTCCCTACTTACAATAAGTGCCCCCAGCGGAGTCCGTCCTTACAATAGGTGCCCCCAGCAGAGTCCCTCCTTACAATAGGTGCCCCCAGCAGAGTCCCTCCTTAAAATAGGTGCCCCCAGCAGAGTCCCTCCTTGCAAGAGGTCCCCCCAGCAGAGTCCGTCCTTACAATAGGTGCCCCCAGCAGAGTTCGTCCTTACAATAGGTGCCCCCAGCGGAGTCCCTCCTTACAATAGGTGCCCCCAGCGGAGTCCCCCCTTACAATAGGTGCCCCCAGCCGAGTTTGTCCTTAAAATAGGTGCCCCCAGGAGTCCCTCCTTACAATAGGTGCCCCCAGCGGAGTCCGTCCTTACAATAGGTGCCCCCAGCGGAGTCCGTCCTTACAATAGGTGCCCCCAGCGGAGTCCGCCCTTACAATAGGTGCCCCAAGTGGAGTCCCTCCTTACAATAGGTGCCCCCAGCGGAGTCCCTCCTTACAATAGGTGCCCCCAGCGGAGTCCCTCCTTACAATAGGTGCCCCCAGCGGAGTCCCTCCTTACAATAGGTGCCCCCAGCAGAGTCCGTCCTTACAATAGGTTCCCCCAGCAGAGTCCCTCCTTGCAATAGGTGCCCCCAGCAGAGTCCGTCCTTACAATAGGTGGCCCCAGCAGAGTCCGTCCTTACAATAGGTGACCCCAGCAGAGTCCCTACTTACAATAAGTGCCCCCAGCAGAGTCCCTCCTTACAATAGGTGCCCCCAGCAGAGTCCCTCCTTACAATAGGTGGCCCCAGCAGAGTCCGTCCTTACAATAGGTGATCCTTCCATCAGTGTCTCCAGCGGCTGTGTCCTCCATCGGAGCCCCTCCACACTTTGTCCTCCATCAGAGCCCCCCGCCGCACATTCCTTTTCCCATCGTACCTCGGGGACCCATAGGCGGCGGCGGCGGGTGGAGGACGATCCGCGCATCCCAGATCCACATGTTCAGTATAGCGGGGAGGGGCCGCCAAAAGAGAGAAGCCGATTGGCTGCCCCTCTCCTCTGCACTGAACACAAGAGGACAACACAGTGGCGGCGGCTGCGGAGGCCATTTTGGTTTAGCCACCCGAATGTCCCGGGACATTAAAAAAAAAGTCCCGGGAAAAAAAAACCGGGACAAAAACAATCCGGACAAGGGTCCTAAATCCGTGAATGTCCCGGGAAATCCGGGACTGTTGGCAACTATGACCTATGCATTTTTAGTGTTTTCTTGTTCATACATCACGGGACACAGAGCAGCATAGTCATTACTATGTGGGTTATATAGAATTACCTTCAGGTGCTGGCACTGGCAACTTCCAAAACAGGAAGTACCCTCCCCTATATAAGCCCCTCCCATCCGGGAGTACCTCAGTTTTTTGCCAGCGTCTAAGGTGTTGGCCAAGGTTAACATGTATTCATCTGGGCTTGTGTACAGGTTCTCTGGGCCTTAGCAAGCTATTCCGGATCCGACCAAAAAAGCTTCATAGCTAAACGGTCGGTACCCGGGCCTTGCAGAGAAGAGCAGGGTTTTGCCTGTAATGCCTCTCTTAGGAGGGCTGGACCCTGGGATCCAGAGCTCTGGTCATACCCAAAACCAAGAGGCTATCTGTGCAGGGTGCTATACAGGTCCAGGGGAGTGGAATCCTTGGGAACCCGGTCCCTGAAGGTCTAGTACAATGCCTGCCGTGAGAGGTGAAGTTTGGGCTTCTGTGGACCAAACAAAGTCCTGCGGCGGGGAAAAGGTAAGTGGGGGCCCCTCAGGAACTTGGTTCTATTGAGGGGACCCCCAAGCCTAATATGTCTTTCTGCCTGTTACCTAAAGGTATTCCCGCTAATAGCTGTATATGCCTAAGAAATCCTAGAAATGTCTTTTCATAAAGGAAGTTTTAAAATCTGTAAACCTGGAAATGTTTTTCATAAAGGAGGTTTTAAAAAAAAAAAGACAAAAGTGCGGTACCTGTGTTTGTCCACTAGAGGCCGCTGTGGAACGTCTTTTTTTCTTGGGACTATTCCTTCCATGGTGAAAGTCCAGGCAGATGAGTGAGCTCTCTATCAGGGAAGCTGCATTCCTCTGTCATGCTGCCAAGTAGTTTCCTTCCATCCCCGAGTCCTGGTGAAACAGGGACCCTGGCTCCTCTCCCTACAGGGCGCCAAGAGCGCACATGTGCACGCACGTGCGCGTGCGCACACACGCTTTCTTTTTATAGATTTAGCTTCAAAAAAGTGGGCGGAGCCTGGCGGATGACGCGCTCTGTGCGCCCAGCGCTTCTGCGCATGTGCGGGCGTCCCAGCAAGATAAAAGGACTCAGTCCACGCTGCTTGCTATGGACACAGAGCATGAAAAGGAGCTGGTAGCATGGTATAGGGGCTTACAGCGGGCGGTTGATACAGGCATCCCCAGAAAGACGCATTAGTAGACACCCACTGATGTACATAGCAGCAAATTGCATTAGACTATTTCAGTAAAGGGGTGTATTGCGGCTGGAATACCTCAGCTTTGAACTAAGGAATATGCCGCCTAAAAAACTCCGAGATATACCTCTCAGGAAGTGTAGGGGGTCTCCATCGGGCTCTGAGGATCTGGAGCAGTCATCTGCACCCTCCTCCCCTGAGAAATCAGAGGTTAATACCCATAAGGAACCCCCGGGAGTGCCAGGTACTGCGGCTGTCCTCAGTCCACCTGCTCCTGCATATATAACAGAGGAGGTTTTTGCCTCAACTCTGGAGGGATTGGAGCAGAGATTGGCAGCATTGATCGCTTCTTCTCTGCAGGAAAGAGAGCGCGCCAGATCTCCATCACCTCCATTAGAGTGCCTGTTGGCAGAGCAACAGTCCCAGGAAGGGACCGACCTACCTGAAGGGGATCAGGAGGAGGTTAACTCTGTTTTTGAGGAATCGACAGTAGATGAACCATTTTCAGCATCACAGACTGAAAGATTGTGGGTCCAGACCCTAACTGACATGGTTCGATCTGCATTTAAAATGCCTCTTGTTGAACCATCAACTACTGCTGTCTCCTCATTGGGGTTGCTAAAAGCTCCCCAGGTTAATTGCTCCTTTCCAATACATCCATTATTGGAAGGACTTATATACCAGGACTGGGAACATCCTGATAAACTATTTGTTCCGCCTAAGAAATTTCCGGTGATCTATCCCATGGAGGAAAAGTTCACCCAGAGATGGAATGTTCCTACGGTGGATGCAGCCATCTCTTCTGTGAACAAATCACTGACATGTCCAGTAGATAATGTTCAAATGTTCAAAGATCCAGTAGATAAAAAATTGGAATCTTTATTAAAATCTGCTTTTTCCACAGCAGGGGCTGTTACACAGCCAGCAGTGGCAGCTATTGGGGTCTGCCAAGCTTTAAAGGATCAGATGAAAATGGTCCTGAGGGATTTGCCAGACCAGCAGGCCCAGGCTCTGGCTGATCTGCCTAGAGCATTATGCTTTGCGGTTGACGCCATCAAGGATTCTATCCATCAGGCCTCCCGCCTCACGCTGTCTTTGGTACATATGCGTAGGCTTCTGTGGCTCAAAAACTGGTCTGCTGAAGCTCCCTGTAAGAAGCTCTTAGTTAGCTTCCCATTTCATGGGGAACGCCTTTTTGGCGAGGACCTGGATAAGTATATCCAGAAGATTTCCAGTGGTAAAAGTACTCTCTTACCGAGTAAGAAGAGGTCTAGGGGTCCATCTTTTAAGAGGACTACCTCTCCTATCCCTGCGACGTCTGCTACTAAGCAGTTCCGACGGCCTCCTCGGTCAAACTCAGGGGGTAAAAATCAGGGACAGTCACAGGGTAATAAGAAACCCTGGATCCGACGGGGTACTAAACCAGCCTCCAAGTCAAGCCTATGAAGGGCTGCCCCCACTCAAACGGGTGGGGGGAAGACTTCAGTTGTTCACAGAGACCTGGCGGGAGACGATCAAAGACAGATGGGTGCTCTCCGCAGTAACTCTGGGATACAAGTTGGAGTTAAAAGAGTCTCCTCCTTCCCATTTTATGTGGTCAGGCATGCCAAGAGACCCTCTGAAAAGAGGGTCTCTCCTATTGGCGTTAGAACAACTATTGCTCCAAGGAGTAATTATGGAGGTTCCTATGGAAGAGTGGGGGTTGGGTTTCTACTCAAACCTTTTCACAGTCCCGAAGCCAAACGGGGACATAAGACCCATATTGGACCTAAAGAGTCTAAACAAATTTCTAAACGTCCGGTCTTTCCGGATGGAGTCGATCCGATTGGTCACCGCTGCCCTACAGGGGGAGGAATGGTTAGCCTTGATCGACATCAAAGATGCTTACTTGCATGTTCCCATCTTTCCAGGTCATCAAAAATTTCTACGCTTTGCAGTAGAAGGGCGCCATTTTCAGTTCAGAGCCTTACCATTCGGTCTGGCCACAGCACCACAAGTGTTCACAAAAATTCTGGCCCCACTGTTGGCCGATCTAAGAACACGAGGTGTAACGATAATGGCATACCTAGACGACCTGTTGTTGATGGACCACTCAGTTGCCAAGCTAGAAGTGGTAATTGTCGATACAATCAAGTATCTAGAATCTCACGGTTGGGTCATCAACCTGGACAAGTCAGCCCTACAGCCAGTGAAAAACCTGGTATATCTAGGGCTACGGCTGGATTCAGACCAGAGGAAGATTTTCTTACCTCTAGACAAGGTATCCTCTTTGAGGGGCTTGGTCCGTCTGCTTTGTGCAAAAAGACAGCCGTCCATACGCCTGTGCATGAGGCTGCTAGGAAAGATGGTAGCATCATTCGAAGCTGTGCCATACGCCCAATTCCACTCAAGGAATTTACAGAGGGCCATATTGTCAGCCTAGAACGGAAAAATTCAGGCTCTAGACTTCCCGATGGCTTTGTCCCCTTCCGTTCGGAAGAGTCTCTGCTGGTGGTTGATCCCCCAGAATCTCCAGAAGGGAAAACCCTTCAGTCCGATATCGTGGAAGGTGGTCACTACAGATGCCAGCCGTATAGGCTGGGGGGCAGTACTGGAGCAATGGTCTCTCCAGGGCAGATGGTCAAATGTAGTAAAAACCCTGCCCATCAATCTCTTAGAGATACGAGCAGCCCGGTATGCCCTAGTAGCCTGGACATCCAGACTCCAAGGGTCCCCTGTCAGAATTCAATCAGACAATGCCACAGCAGTGGCATATATCAATCATCAGGGAGGCACCAGGAGTCGTGCAGCCCAGAGGGAAGTAAGTCACATCCTGGAATGGGCAGAAAAGCATGTCCCATGTATATCAGCTGTCTTCATTCCAGGGGTGGAGAATTGGAAGGCGGACTTTCTGAGTCGCCAACAGTTATGCCCAGGGGAATAGTCCCTTCATCCCGAGGTCTTCCGAGCAATATGTCAGCGGTGGGGAACACCGGATGTAGATCTGCTAGCATCCAGATTCAACGCAAAGGTGGACAGATTTGTCTCCCGGACAAGGGATCCCCTCGCTTGCGGCTCGGATGCTCTGGTGTTCCCTTGGGATCAGTTCAGACTGATATATGCATTCCCTCCGCTACAATTGTTGCCTCGACTCCTTCGCAGAGTCAGGTTGGAAAAGAAGCCGGTGATCCTGGTGGCTCCAGCGTGGCCCCGAAGAGCATGGTACGCGGAGATCATCAAAATGTCTGTGGGGAGTCCTTGGACCCTTCCACGTCGTCCGGACCTGCTTTCGCAAGGACCGATATACCACCCTTCCTTACTAACTCTAAGTTTAACGGCCTGGCTATTGAATCCCACATCCTAAAGAAGAGAGGTCTCTCTAACTCTGTGGTATCAACTATAATCAATGCCAGGAAGCCTGTATCCAGGCAGATCTACTATAGAGTTTGGAAGGCGTACATCACTTGGTGCGAGGCCAGAAAATGGCATCCACGTAAGTACGTTATAGGCAGAATTCTGGACTTCCTGCAGTGGGCTGTAGACAGGAAGTTTGCCTTAAGTACTATCAAGGGCCAGGTTTCGGCCTTATCAATACTATTTCAAAGGCCCCTGGCTATGCATTCACTTGTCAAATCCTTTATGCAAGGGGTGACTCGTATTATTCCACCGATTAAAGCTCCCATATGCCCATGGGATCTAAATTTGGTTCTGTCGGTTCTGCAGAAGCAGCCGTTTGAACCTTTGCGGCACATTTCCTTGGTTCTACTCACCAGAAAATTGATATTTTTAGTAGCCATATGCTCGGCTAGAAGAGTGTCGGAATTAGCCGCCATGTCCTGTAAGGAGCCATATCTGGTTATTCATAAGGACAGAGTAGTATTACGCCCTCACCCAGCCTTTCTTCCTAAGGTGGTATCGAGGTTTCACTTGAACCAGGATGTGGTTCTTCCTTCTTTTTTCCCCAAACCAAGCTCGGTAGAGGAAAAGTTATTGCATTCTTTGGATGTAGTAAGAGCAGTTAAAGCTTATCTAAAAGCCACTGCTCAGATTCGTAGAACTAGTTCTTTGTTTGTTCTGCCGGAAGGCCCCAGAAAGGGTCAGGCAGCATCAAAATCTACTTTAGCCAAGTGGATTCGACAGGTCATAATACAAGCCTATGGCTTGAGAAGTAGACCGCCTCCGTTCAAAGTTAGGGCGCACTCCACGAGAGCAGTTGGAACTTCATGGGCAGTGCATCACCAGGCCTCCCTGGCTCAAATTTGTAAGGCCGCAACATCGTCTTCAGTACACACGTTTACTAGGTTCTACCAGGTGGACGTTAGAAGTCAGGAGGATGTCGCCTTTGGGCGCAGTGTGTTGCAGGCCGCAAAAGATCCTCATGCCTGATGGCGCCCAGCTTATGTATGGTGTATCCCCCCCCCCTCATTTGGCATTGCTTTGGGACGTCCCACATAGTAATGACTATGCTGCTCTGTGTCCCGTGATGTATGAACAAGAAAGTAGGATTTTTAAAACAGCTTACCTGTAAAATCCTTTTCTTGGAGTACATCACGGGACACAGAGCTCCCACCCCTCTTTTGGGGACACGTATTGCTTTGCTACAAAACTGAGGTACTCCTGGATGGGAGGGGCTTATATAGGGGAGGGTACTTCCTGTTTTGGAAGTTGCCAGTGCCAGCACCTGAAGGTAATTCTATATAACCCACATAGTAATGACTATGCTGCTCTGTGTCCCGTGATGTACCCCAAGAAAAGGATTTTACAGGTAAGCTGTTTTAAAAATCCTACTTTTTGCATTTTGCAGATTTGCACTACAGAACATGTTCCATAGGAATCCATGTTAAATAGACTGTAGTCCAAATCTGCAAAATGCAAAAAGCAATAAAACTGCATAGGTGTGAATCCAGCCCTACACTCCACTGCATTGCACAAGGCCTCTAGACTGGGAGGGGGTGCAGGGGCCACAGGGACTGGTCTTGAACAGGTAGAATAGGAGGATTAGTCCCCGATCCCTAAGACAAAAATGGGCTTGCATTGCAGGCACAGTCCCACTGTCAAGGATTTTTTTTTGAGCTTTGAAAAAAAAAAAAAACTTCTATTTAGTTTGTTTGTTTTAGGTAGGCAAAAAAAGCCCAAAACGCAAGCTATTGTTTCTTGTCCCTACTAAAGATACAAACAAACATTAATATACACCTTTAGACCCGGTTCACACAGGGGCGGCACGACTTGTCCCGCGACTCTGCCGGGCGATCTCCACACGACTTCAGAGGCGACTTGCAAAATGACTTCTGTATTGAAGTCAATGCAAGTCGCCCTGAAGTCATCCCAAAGTAGTACAGGAACCTTTTTCTAAGTCCGAGCGACTTGAGTCGCTCCTATTAGACTGGTTCCATTATACAGAGCGGAGCGGACTTGTCAGGCGGCTAGGTCGTCTGATGAGTCGCCCCTATGTGAACCGGCTCTTATTGTATCACCATGAACATCAGGAGTAGTAGAATCAGGGTTGCCAACTTTCAGTAAATTTCAAAGCAGTTTGTAAAATCCATAATTGTTGTGCATCTGTCCATGAATGTCAGTTACAGACATGCAGCCTACTTGTCCACAATTGACATTCAAGGACAGATGCAAAAAGTACGGATTTTACAAACTGTTCAGAAATTTACTGAAAGTTGGCAACCCTGAGTAGAATATAGATTGTGTTTTTGTTTTTTTGGTGGTGAGTCATGGCAATGGCAAGAAATATACAACTTTTTTTTTACTATTTTGGGTGAGTATTCCTTTGCCAATTAAAAAACAAAAAAAAACAAAAAACAAAACAAACAAAAAAAAAAGATATCTATTAACATTTACCACCAGAAGAAAGCCCAAGTAATCCTGAACAAAAAAAATATATATTATAATTCATATGGATAAGTAATTACAGTTTTTCTAATAAATGACAATGTTGCAAAACTGCATTTGGCCATTCAGGCATTCAGGGGTTAAAACAATGGAAAACTAAAGAATCTTTGTACTGTTCCCTAAAGACAGAACGCATATTTGCTGAGGCAATGTGAAAAATATGGCGTTGACGTCCTTATGAATAGAAACCCTGCTGGATGAACTCCACTCATTGAATTCCTGAGCTTATAGAGGCAGCTGCAGGGAATCTAGGCCAGGATTTCTTGTGTGTCTTCCTCCCCACCTCCAGCTGCTTTCATGAGACAAGACATGAGCTGGATCCATTGTGAATGACTGGAGCTGTGCTAGCAGCAGCCTTATTAGTCCCTCACCCAGGACAGACAGAATCCAGTCCCAGTTTCTAACAAGCTGACTAGTGTGCTGCTGAACCATAGGGAATGTAAACACTGCGGGGAAAGCCTGGTTGGTAAGGGAGGCATCATGTCTGAGATTGTCACTCCATCACTGTGTCCTTTTCTCTTCTTGTGTTTCCTGTTAGCTATTAAACATGTGTTGCTGCACTGATTGCTCCTCTATGCTTTCACATTTTCCTTTATGTTTTATAGGATGTTTTATAGGATTATGCGAAAATCAATGACACTTTAGCGTTGTTTTCTAAGAAATATAATCATTGTTATTATGTATAATAAAAGCTTATAGGCTGTTCAATTTCTGCATAATGACCCCATTCTGATTGACAGGCTGCTTTCTGTCTTGCATGCTGTGTTTACAGTCTTGCATGCAATAGAAAGCAGAAATCCATGTCTACTGTTTTCTTTTCGGCAGTGAACGAAGGGGGCATATAAAAATCAGAGCCTTCCTGTCCTGACGTCCAAAGGCATGATGTTCATTTGATTGCTAACCCATAGCTCCCAACTGTCCCTGATTTGGAGGGACTGTCCCGGTAGGGTGGCCACGTGTCCCGGATTGCCCGGGACAGTCCCGCATTTTGCAGGTCTGTCCCGGGCACCTTCATTCCAGGACAATACAGTGTCCCGGAATGAAGCTGACACAGCCACCCCCCCCGGGCCAATCTGATGCCCACAAAAAAAGGCCGCCACATCACCGCTTTACTCACTGACAGTACTTGTCCTGGCCGGGAATGCCTGGAGGAACACAATCCCCGTCCCCTGCTTGTGATTGGAAAAATCATAAATCCCGCCTCTTGTGTCCAATCACTGTGCTGTGATTCGTTACAGCACAAGCTGATTTTTGGGAAGTTAGTGTGTCCCTGAATGGTAGTTTGTAAATGTGGTCACCCTATGTCCGGGTCCCTCTGTCCCTCCTCACTTGTCCCTCATTTTGGTCTGGTCTATATAGCATAGCTCTCAACTGTCCCTGATTTGGAGCAATGTCCCTCTTTCCCTTATTTTCCTTATTTGTCCCTCATTTTGTAGGAGAGAAAAAGTTGCGCTATTGAGAATATCACCAGTACAGCAGCTGGTGAAAGTGTAAATATGAGCCAAAAGGCTCACACAGTAAATATATGACACAAATTGATGAAAGTGAGTGATGCGAACATGCGATAAAGAAGTCACATAAACAAAAAACCACAAAAGTTGTCTCACTGACCAGGAGATCCACAACTCTCAATGATAGAAAACGCGGTCCCCACTGCAAGGCGTGCATGCCTGCTGTCAGCAGGCATGCACGCTTTGCAGTGGGGACCGCGTTTTCTATCATTGAGAGTTGTGGATCTCCTGGTCAGTGAGACGCTGCCTGCCCCATACCCTTGGCTGGGGAATAGCCACAGGCTTTCTTTGATCCCCTGTGACAGGGGATCCATCATTATCGGTAAGAGGCAGTAAATCAATTGGTGGAGGCTGTCCTATCCTACACTTGCTCGTGGTGTAATACATTGGATCACAATCAGCACGGTGGAGGAGCATTTTTTGTGCATATGAACTCTATCGTTTGGACTATATGCGACAACTTTTGTGGTTTTTTGTTTATGTGACTTCTTTATCGCATGTTCGCATCACTCACTTTCATCAATTTGTGTCATATATTTACTGTGTGAGCCTTTTGGCTCATATTTACACTTTCACCAGCTGCTGTACTGGTGATATTCTCAATAGCGCAACTTTTTCTCTCCTATATTATCTGTTTTGGTGTAGTATAACACTGTTGGTTGCAGCTTTAATTTTTATTTCACTAGCACAGTTTTTTCTTTTTCATTTTTGTCCCTCATTTTGGTCTGCTCTATATAGTTGTATATAAAAAGCACTTTTTATCTATTAAAAAGTGTTTCCCAGTGCAAAACCTTTCATCTGATTTCTAAATTGCTGCATCGGTAAATTCCAAAAGCCAATATAAAGGAATAGTAGTGGTAAAAAAGCACTTGAGGGTTTAACCAATCTTATTTTTTTGTACAATTCTCCTTTAAGGGGGCGTGGCAAGGGGTGTGTCCTATGCCTGCATACTTTTGCTGATATGTGTCCGTCATTCCCATTTCAGAAAGTTGGGAGGTATGTATATAGTTGTATATAAAATGCACTACTTATCTATCAAAAAGTTTCTCAGTGCTAAACCTTTCATCCAATTTCTAAATTGCTGCATTTGTAAATTCTAAAAGCCAGTGTAGCGGCCTCACCCCTCTCTCCCCTTTCTCATACTCGGCTTGTCTTTCTTCGTCTAGGGGTCTCAATGCTGGGGAGAGGGATGAGATACACCACGGCCCATGTCCTCCATAGCTGATAGGTGAAGGCCAGAAGATTGGGATTTGTGTAGGTGTCCTAGAGTCAAGTCCAGTACTTCGTCCCTGACTCCTTTGCTCCTAGTAACCAGAGTTCCACACAGTGAATAGGTCCAACTCAGTTTTATTCTTCTTGGCAAACAACAAACAGTTTCTTCTACTGAGTAGTAATGGGGAATAGATCGAGGCACAATCCTTTCCCTTCTCCTGCTAACCACTGTGGTATCACCAGTGGTAAATAGTCACAGCCACTGACTATATGAAGTAGGACATGAATTACCTTCGCTAGCACGGCCCCTGTCAGGGGAAGGAAATCCGTCCAAGGGAGAAACCGGAGGCCTCTCTGTCACCAGGGATGCTGCGCCGGACTCTCCAGAGAAGTTCCGCACACCAGATCTCACGAACTCAGACACGGGCACCCAAGGAGTTAGGGCCCCCTCGGATTCCTCCACCCTTGCGGAACTCAGTCGAAGGTACTGAGCCCCAGGCATCCGCCATAGTACCTCACCCCAGGCTAAAGGTGCCTGGGATGGACTCCATCTCCATCTCCACTCCGGCCAGGCCAAGGGCACCTAGGCCCGGAGCACTGGAACGCCAGCACCCAAGCTAAAGGTGCCTGGGTGCGGCCGAGTCTTCCGACTCCCACTCCGAACTCTCAACTCTGAACCCTGTGGTAAGGGCGTCCGCCCCTTTTATCCCCTCTCGCTTTGCGTCACAGCGGGTTCCCCGCTGTACCAGCTCCAGGGGAGGACAAAAAGGGTACAGTCTTGCGGTGTGAGTTCAGCTCCGGCCCAGGGCAACAGCGCCACCCGTGGACCGCAAGGAACCTCACACCACCAGAGTCCTCCAAGAACCAGAAAAAGGTCTCGGATCCCCTAGCAATTTGTGCATCTGGGTTACACTACCACCCAGATGCCTCCCTTAAATTCAAACACCCGCTACACTCTCCCACTGGTGATTTGACACTGGTGCCCAGTGTCTGGTACAAACTCACATCCCACAAGGGTGGTGACATAAGTTCAGCCCAGAAACCAAACTACACAATTTTAACCCTGAATTGTGCCAAGACCTGAATGGGAAAACTTAAAACAGTACAATTATAAAACTTTCCAATAAAACACTTTACATATCTCACACATTTACATTCTTCCCTCCCCCTGGCTATCTAAGGACCACCCATTCTCAGCAGCCTTGATAGATGAGTCTCCTGCAGAGGGAAAGAAAAGAAACATACATCCTAACAATATATGTGTGTCTGCTTGGAATGAATGGGTCTATCCGAAAAGAAACCCACTCACTCCAATGAGTGCTGCATAATGTAAAAAAAAAAAAAAACAATCGTTGCGCAACACTGCCACCTGGTGACAATGCCACGGTCAAGTCACTCATCACTTCCAGATGGACTTTTTCTCTCTTGATCATTTCTCTGTGACTCTACACTGACTAAAACCCCAAAGTCACTGATTTCTCTGAAGTGCAGGGAGAAAGAGGGAGAACAAAACAATAACAGCTCCCATTTCTTCAAAGAGTAGAACTGCCCAAATACAAAAAAAACTAGGGTACAGTCCTTGTGTTCCGGTGAAGGCACTCCGGAAAGTTCTACAATGAACAGCAAAAAGAACACACAGGAGTCTTTCCTTTTCTCCTAAAGGTAAAACCTTGGATGCGGCAGGAACACAGGCTTCAAATGTCTGTCCAAATCCTCCACATGGTACTCAGCATTTCCTCCTTCCTTGCGGCAAATCACCACTCTGTCCGCATGGATATGCCTTCCCAGCATCCACTTAGCTTTACAGTCCTGGAACTTCTTAGTGACCGTTGGTGAACAAGAAAGGTATCGCCGTGCTTGCGGTACTTTAAGTTTGTCCCACACAAAGGTATCATACCATCTTTGGCGAAATACTTCCACCACGTAGAGCAGTTCTCGAGGCAGGTACGGGTATTCCCACCCATACTCTTGGGCAACCTTCTGGCCGAAGAGACACTGCAGCCTTGACAAAGGTGGCATGGTGGCCCGGTCTCCTTCTCCAGGCGGAACAATCGCTTCTGGGTGGCGAGGTGCGTTCACCACCTCGGT
Source organism: Rana muscosa (assembly GCA_029206835.1). Lineage (NCBI taxonomy): Eukaryota > Metazoa > Chordata > Amphibia > Anura > Ranidae > Rana > Rana muscosa. Next base: position 498,996,102 of record CM055116.1, on the reverse strand, counting down.
AGATCTGGGCCTAGGAGCCCGCAGTGACTTGCGTTGCACTCCCGCAACAGGAACAGGTGAAATAGATGTTTAGTCCAGAAGAGGAATCTCAGACAGTGGACCAGATCCTTCCCTAGGCACCGAGGCCTCCACCCGTGGTGTACTATCTCCAGTAGACATGGGCAGGTCCCTTGTGACACAAGACGAGGGTAGCTTCATCTTGTCCCATCCCTTCTGGTGGAAGATTTCGTCTATCTCCCCATCATCGCCATTGTCAGACAATGAATCCAGGTCGGAGGTGTCGTAGCATTCAGCGGGCAGATAATTCCCAGTCACGGAACTATCTCCCTTGACGGCATCTACGACTGTGGGTTATGCACACGACCCGAAGGTAAACAGGTGTTGGCTTTCACCTCTACACATTCGAGGACATGGGCCATGGTGTACCTCACCCTTCCTCCCTGATCCCCCTAGACAAGACAACAAGCCGAGAAGAAGAAGGGGTTAGAGGGGTGAGGCCGCTACATGTGGGGGCATCGTCCGGGATGTGTGTTGTACAGATGGAGCAGAGAATGTCTGCATTTGAACTTTGCTGCCCGGAGGAGTTCCGAGTAGGTGGGCCATGTTGGCCAGCGGGCCACGAGGCACACCATAGCTGCGCAGTTCGTGGGCGGGGAGAAAGGAAAGCCCGCGAACAAGTGCAGAGTATGGGAGGAGTCTGGCCATGTGGAAGGACACACATGGAGATTCCGATGCAAATTGGTCAGTGCGCAATGGAGCAGCAGACAGTCGGGATGATCTCAAGTGCCCCGTGGATTCCGGTTTCTTCCACCACGAGAATGACTTCCTTTGCTGCTCCGATCACAGACACAGGAATAAGACTAAGGCCCCGAGGACGTTTGGCTCTGTATACATGCAGAGACATAGAGGCCCTCAGTGTGATCTGTCCCGGCTGTTCGGGACTGGTGGTTCACTTGAAGCCGTTCGGGCGATGTGAGGCCTGCAAGGAGTTCCTCTTTGAGGTGGAGCCATCCACAGAAAGGCCTTGTGCCTTCCACCTCAACTGCCTGACAGGCACCGCTACTCCGGAGGGGGAGATCAGAGCCTATGCAGACATTCCTGCGCGCACTGACCGGGGCGAGGAGAAGGCCCCAGCGGAGACTGAGAAAGAGAAATCCGAGGTTGCTGCCTCGGTCACCACAAGCTCCCTGCTCCCACCGTCGAAGAGGAAAGTCGGCCTGGTAAAGGTATCCTGTGGTCGTGGAAGAGCCTCGCCCCGTCGCTTGCCTGGCCTGGATGGATCTGGAGGGAAGAGCCCTGGACATCTCTGTTCTACTAAAGGACCAGGTGAGCCAGGGGTTGGGACTGTGTGTGTGGTTGGAGGTGTCAGGAGTCCACAGTTGGTGGAGCCCGTTCAGGGGGGTTATTCCGTCTTCACTGGGAATTACCTACCCGCGGAGTTCTATGACACCTCCGACCTAGAATCGCTATCTGATGCCGGTGATGACGGGGAAATTGACGAGATTTTCCACCGGAAAGGTTGGGACAAGATGCCGCTACCCTCGTCCCGTGCAACAAGGGACCCACCCATGTCTATTGAGGGTAGTGCACCACGGGTGGAGGCCTCGGAGCCTGGGGAGGAATCTGGTCCCCTGTCTGCCTTTCCACCCCCTGAATCACCTGCTGTTTCTTCTGCTCCTGTTGCGGGAGTGCAACGTGCATCACTGCGGGCTCCTAAGCCCAAATCTACAGAGGTAGTTAAAGTACCTCGTCACCCAGAATCCATCGTCCTGCCTGGAGAGGGAGATCGTGCCACAATGCCACCTTTGGCCAGGCTGCAGCGACTCTTTTGCCAGAAGGTTGCCCGTGAATATGGATGGAAATACCCGTATTTACCCCGAGATTTGCTCTATGAGGTAGAGGTCTTGCGGAAGCGGTGGTACGATGAATTCATCTGGACACAAATTAAGGTGCCCCACGCTCGCAGATATCTCTCGTGCTCACCTACAGCTTCCAGGAGATTCAGAGACTGTAAGGCGGAGTGGATGCTTGGTCGGCACATCCATGCGGACAGGGTGCTTATCTGTCGGAAGGATGGAGAGAACATTGAGTATAATGTGTAGACCTTTGATAAGCACTTAAAGCCCCTGTTCCTGCCGCACCCAAAGTTTTACCTCTAGGAGGAAAAGACTCCTTTGTGTTTTCTTTCATTGCTGGACTTTCCGGAGTGTTTGCCAGGACACAGGGACTGTGCCCTAGTTTTTTTTGGGTGCTTTACTATTTAGAGGAATGGGAGCTGTTACTGTTGTTTTGTTCTCCCTTTCTCTCCTCTCACCACAAAGGAAACAGTGACTTTGGGGTGTAGCCAGCATAGGGCCACAGCACACAGAAGTAAAGTTTTACCTGGACTTGACCAAGTGTCTTTACTGCGGCATTACCACCAGGTGGCGGTGCTGCGCAACAACATTTTTTTTTTAACACTTGCACCATACTTATTGGAGCGAATGGGTTTCTTTTCGGATAGACCCATTCATTCCAAGAAAACACACATTGTGATAGGATGTATGTTTTCTTTCCCCTCTGCAGGAGACTCATCCGTCAAGGCTGCTGAGAATGGGGTGGTCCTTAGATAGCAGAGAGGGGGGGGATGTAAATGTGTAAAATACCTAAAGTATTTTTGATGAGAGTTCATGGTTTTATATTTCTGTTTCCCTTTCCCATTTTAGGTCCTGGCACAATTCATGATTAAGTTTTAAGGTTTGGTTCTATGTGTAGTTTGGTCTCTGGGTTGAACTTATGTTACCACTCTTTGGGAGACATAGGTTTGCACCAGACACTGGGGACCAGTGTCAAATCACTAGGGGGAGAGTGTAGCGGGTATTTAAATTTAGGGGGCGCATCTGGGTGGTAGTATGACCCGGATGCACTGATTGTTAGGGAATTTGGGACCATTTTCGTTCGTGGAGGATCCCAGTGGTGTGCAGTTCCCTGCGGCCTGTGGGTGACGCTGTCGCCCTGGGCCGGGGTTGAATCATCACTGCAGTGCTGTGCCCTTTTTGTCCTGTTTCGGCAGCGGTACGGTGGGGCGGGGAACCTGCTGTGCCTGTCGGGAGAGGAGATAAAGAGGACAGACACCCTCAACACGGGGGTCAGTCGTCGGAGGTCAGAGCCGCGCCCAGGCACCTTCAGCCTGGGTGTTGGCGTTTTGGAGTTCCGGGCCCAGGTGCCCTTGACCTGGCCGGAGCGGGAGATGGAGTCCATCCCAGGCACCTTCAGCCTGGGGCGAGGTACTACTGAGCAGGCCCGGGGCCCAGTACCTTCGACTGGGTTCCGCAAGGGTGGAAGAGTCCGAGGGACCCTAAGGTGTTGGGCGCCCGAATCTGAGACGAGGAGGCCAGGGAGCGTAACCCCTCCGAACAGTCCGGTGCAGCATTGCTGGTGACGGCGGGGCCTCTGGTAACTCTCTTGGAAGGATGTCTTCCCTCTGACAGGGGCTGCACTTAGCGAAGGTAATTCTGTTCCTGTTCTACACGGTCGGTGGCAGCGGCTGTGCGCCATAACCGTTGGTGACACCACAATGGTTAGTTCTATTTAAGGATTGTGCCTCGACCTACTCCCCACCTATACTGAACTGTTCTTTGGGTCACAACCTAAAAAGTAAACAGGTGTTGGCTTTCACCTCTACACATTAGAGGACATGGGCCGTGGTGTACCTCATCCTTCCTCCCTGATCCCCCTAGACAAGACAACAAGCCGAGAAGAAGAAGGGGTGAGTGGTGTGAGGCCGCTACATCTGTTTTTATGGCAGTGCTCCATAGCTGCCCTGGGCAGTGAGGCAATGCACCTTTTACTGGCTTTACTGGTGAATCAGATTCTCATCTTTTCATCCAGTTGGAGAAACAGTTTTTTCTTCCCTCTATAGTGTCGGCCAGTGTTGTTCATCTTACGTTAAAAAAGTAATTAGTTACAGTTACAAATTACTTCTTCCAAAAACTCAGTTACTACATTGAAAAAGTAATTAGTTACTCAGCAAAGTTACTATATTGGTTATATTATATATACACAGGGGCGGGGGCGGTAGAAGGATGATATATATGTAATTTTTTCAGTGTATAAAAATAATAGGAGGGATAACAATAAATAATATTGGTTATGTGCCCATGCCTCACTGTGCCCATGCCTCACTGTGCCCATGCTTCACTGTGCCCATGCTTCACTGTGTCCATGCCTCAATGTGCCCATGTCTCACTGTGCCCATGCTTCACTGTGTCCATGCTTCACTGTGTCCATACTTCACTGTGCCCATGCCTCACTGTGCCCATGCTTCACTGTGCCCATGCCTGTGCCCATGCTTCACTGTGCCCATGCCTCACTGTGCCCATGCCTCACTGTGTCCATGCTTCACTGTGTCCATGCTTAGCACATCCCTTATAATGTTTTTGTTCTTTTTTTTTTATAGATTTTCAAGCTGCAAAAGATGAGACATATGGTTTCAATTATCGTGTATTGGCACGTTTCGTTGAAGCGTTTCTTTGAAGAGTGTTCGCTGATGGCGATCAAAGTAAAAAAATGATTAAGATCTGGGGTACAAAGTTTTGGATCACATGTCTGATTGTAGCCTTCTTTTTTCTCCTAGTTACATTTCAGGTAAGATGATAAAAAAAAATATGGCATGCTGCACAGCACAATGAGATTTCATTGCATTTACTGATTCTGCATACCACATTCGTCTGATTGGATAATGTGGCAGGGCCAGGGCTCTGGGAGGGAGTTTACTATTCTTAAAGCTGAGCCTTAGGCACACCGCTAAATACACTGGTGAAATAAATATAAGTGAGCTAATTTACCTGCCAAAGCATTTGTATTTATTTCAATGCATTTCTGAGATTTACACAGCCCTGCCAGACATCACAGCATGCCTATGGAACAGTTTTTTTCCCTATTGCACTTCTCTGCCTGTGATCGGACAGTAAAGAAGGAATAGCAGGCTAATAATCTTCTCACTTAGCTCTATCCTCCTATCAGCATGTTGCTTATTACAACATGAGCATTTCAACACAACGGAATGTTTTTTTTGTGCTGTTTCTCCTTTCCCAGTTTGGACTCTGCTGTAGGCCCCTTTCACACTACTGCGACTTCAAAGTTGCACGATTTTACCGCAATTTCGTGGCCGCGATTTTACCGCGATTTCGCGGCCGTGATTTTACCGCGATTTCGCGGCCGCGATTTCAGGGAATGCCTGTGTAAGTGGCATCAAAATTGGACCAAAGTAGTGCAGGGACTACTTTGAAGTCGGAACGACTTGAAGTCGTACTAATACACTGCTCAAGAAAGGAACACTTTGAAAACACATCAGATCTCAACGGGGCAAAATCTCATGCTGGATATCTATACTGATATGGACTGGGTAATGTGCTAGGAATGAAAGGATGGCACATCATTTAATGGAAATGAAAATTATCCACCTACAGAGGGCTGAATTCAAAGACACCCCGAAAATCTAAGTGAAAAAATTATGCAGCAAGCTAGTCCATTTTGCTGAAATTTCATTGCAACAACTCAAAATGGTCCTCAGTAGTTTGTATGGCCCCCAAGTGCTTGTATGCATGCCTGACAACATCAGGGCATGCTCCTAATGAGACGACAGATGGTGTCCTGGGGTATTTCCTCCCAGATCTGGACCAGAGCATCCCTGAGCTCCTGAACAGACTGAGGTGCAACCTGGCGGCACCGGATGGACCGAAACATAATGTCCCAGAGGTGTTCTTTTGGATTTAGGTCAGGTGAACGTGGGGGCCATTTAATGGTATCAATTTCTTCATCCTCCAGGAACTGGCTGCATGCTCTCGCCACATGAGGCCGGGCATTGTCGTGCACCAGGAGGAACCCAGGACCCACTGCACCAGCGTAGGGTCTGACAATGGGTCCAAGGATTTCATCCCGATACCTAATGGCAGTCAGGGTGCCATTTTGTAGCCTGTAGAGGTCTGTGCGTCCCTCCATGGATATGCCTCCCCAGACCATCACTGACCCACCACCAAACCGGTCATGCTGAATGATGTTACAGGCAGCATAACGTTCTCCGTGGCTTCTCCAGACCCTTTCATGTCTGTCACATGTGCTCAGGGTGAACCTGCTCTCATCTGTGAAAAGCATGGGGCACCAGTGGCGGACCTGCCAATTCTGGTGTTCAATGGAAAATGCCAATCGAGCTCCACAGTGTCCGGCAGTAAGCACAGAGCACACTAGAGGACGTCGGGCCCTCAGGCCACCCCCATGAAGTCTGTTTCTGATTGTTTGGTCAGAGACATTCACACCAGTGGCCTGCTGGAAGTCATTTTGTAGGGCTCTGGCAGTGCTCATCCTATTCCTCCTTGCACAAAGAAGCAGATACCGGTCCTGCTGATGGTTTAAGGACCTTCTACGGCTCTGTCCAGCTCTCCTAGAGTAACTGCCTGTCTCCTGGAATCTCCTCCATGCTATTGAAACTGTGCTGGGAGACACGGCAAACTTTCTGGCAATGACACGTATTGATGTGCCATCCTGTAGGAGTTGGACTGCCTGTGCAACCTTTATAGAGTCCAAGTATCGCCTCGTGCTACCAGTAGTGACACTGACCCTAGCCAAATGCAAAACTAGTGAAAAAAGATGAGTAGGGAAAAAAAATGTCAGACACCTCCACCTGAAAAACCATTCCTGTTTTGGAGGTCGTCTCATTGGTGCCCATCTAGTGCACCTGTTGGTAATTTCAATTAACAGCAAAGCAGCTGAAACTGATTAACAACCCCCTCTGCTACTTAACTGACCAGATCAATATCCCAGGAATTCCCAGGAGTTCTGATTCAAAAGTGTTCCTTAAATTTTTTTGAGCAGTGTATGAATGGTTGTCATTGGAAATCATGGGAAACAACTTGTCATGCTACTTTGCCATTACAAATTGTGCGGCAAGTCATATAAGTGTGAAAGAGGCCTTAAATTGGATTACAAAAAGCTGATGCCATGTCAAATTTGAGTACTTACGGGGGGCGTGGTGACCGGACTCCAAAATGGATGCTTAACCCAGGAGCTCCGCTCGCACACCAGAGATATTTCCACTGCCCTCAGAGCCCACCGGTGCCATCCATGGCTTCACACACCACCATTCAGTCGGCATTACACGATGATCGGAACGAGGATGACCAGGCATCGCAAGAACCTGCAGCAGCCACAGAAGCTGGACAGTTATTTTCCCACAGCCGTGCGCGGGCTACAACAAAATGGCGGCGGCGCTCAGGATAAATGGCCGGAGCACAGGCCAGGAGCGCAACACAGCAGCCACGGGATGGCATCCAACACCACCCAGGGAGTCCTCCTCTGGGACATCCAGCCCTTCCACAAGAAGCCCGGCAAAATCCAAGCCACAGAGGGACTCACCAGTCAGGCCGCAGGCCGATCCGGGAATGGAGGTAAGCGGGCCCCAACATGCCACCACAACCCAGAATACACAGGGAGGGGACCCTATCACAGACTTTCCCACAGCAGACAAGCCAGTGTCTGACACATTGTTAAAGGACATGTTGCTGTCCCTGCGATCCTCCCTACAATATGTTCAGGGGGATAAATGAATGCCAGAGGGAAGTCCAAGTCGTAGGTCACAGAGTGAACAAGGTAGAGACCAAAATGGAAGAATATACCTCTTCATACAATATGATGGTGGAGGCTCACACAGCACAGGGGGAATATATAGCATGGTTAAAAGACAAAATGGCGGTCCTTGAGGATAGATCCAGGAGGAACAACCTCAAGTTGAGGGGCTTACCAGAATCTTTTCCCCCTAACCAGCTCCTGCAATATGCCCAGACCCTGTTTTCCACATTACTGCCAGGGGCAACAGCACAGGATCTCCTCGTGGATAGGATCCACAGGGTCCCAAACCATCCTTCCTCCCCGATGACACTCCCAGAGATGTACTGATGAGAGTACATTACAACCACATCAAAGAACAAATACTACAAGCCTCACGTAAACCAAAAAACATCCCTCAGCAATACGCCAACATCAGACTGCTTCCTGATCTTTCCAGACACACACTACAACGCCGCCGCAATCTGCTGACAATCACCAAAGCATTGAGGAATCATAACATCCTCCATAAATGGAAGTACCCAGCAACTCTCTCCATTACCCACAATGGGGTCACCATCTCAGTGTCAAAGTTAGAAGAAGGGCTCGCAGCCCTACGGAAATGGGATATAATCCCTGACCAAGCCACTCAACACTCGCCTCCCACAGGCCCGCAACCTATGCAAAATGAATGGCAGGTAGTATCTCACAAGCGTTCTAATAAGAAAAACGCCGGTGGAAGCTCATAAATATGATCCACAATCCTACATAAATATCTCCGGGGATGAGATATCACAGTTTGATTCTCCTCTATACCCCTATACCACCAGTAGCAGCTACGACTGCACTAGGATCAGTTCATGGATCCATTTCTTATACTAACACAGTTGACTCTTCTTGTTTTTTTTTTGTTCCTCCTATTGTTTATTTGAATAACGCAGCTACATCCGAAGCAACCTGTACATCATCACTGAAGAAGAAAAGCCCCAGATGTCCTCTTCACATGGCACAGCAACATTCAGGAGAGAATCCTGCTGGCACAGTGAGTACCTACACAACACCCCCATACAAACTCTCACACCTCCCCTACAATGACGATCAAATATTTATCGATTAACGCCTGGGGATTAAATCACCCAGCAAAGCGATTCTCTCTATGGAAAGAAGCCTGTAAACAAAGGGCGGACATTCTTTTCCTACAGGAAACACATTTCCAACTAAATAACACCCCGCAATGTTCGCAAAAAGACTATCCGTATATATATATATATATATATATATATATATATATATATATATATATATATATATGGCCTGTACACCAAACCGCAAAAAGGGGGGTGTCCTACTGGCCATTAAAAACTCTCTTTCTTTCAACCCCAAAGACATATTTCTTGATGAAGGAGGCAGGTTTATAATTGTTACTGGAGACATTAATTCCAAACTATGTACGATAGTTACGTTGTATACTCCAAACTCACACCAACTCCGATTTATAAAGAAGGTTCTCAACAAAGCAAACTCCATGAAATACGGCAACCTCCTGATTGGCGGAGATTTTAACGTGACATTGGATCCGTCACTGGACACTTCCTCAAGTAAATCTAAAGGCACTTCAGACACTGCTCCACAATGAGGAACTGTTCGACACGTGGAGATGCCTTCACGCCAATGAAAAAGACTACACCTTTTTCTCAAATAGACATTGTTCGTATTCCCACATAGACATGTTTTTGTTGGATAAATGGCTCCTGCAAAGCGTGGAAACAACGAGAATACATGACATTACGTGGTCAGATCACGCTGCCATATCTATGTCTGTTATAGAAAAGGGAGTCTCCTCTTCACCCCCCATCTGGCGCTGTAATACTTGATTACTCCAAGAACCACATTTTCAAACATCACTATCTCAGCATCTTAAAAATTATTTCTCAGAAAATACAGATTCGGTAAAAGATCTATATATTTTATGGAACGCTCACAAGGCCTTCATAAGAGGCATCCTAATACAAATGGGCGCTAAAGAAAAGAAACAACAGGCTCAGCAGCTTAACAAGGTTCTATCAGAAATGCACACCATAGAATCTCAAAACAAAAAATAACCATCAGCACCATTAACTAACAAACGGAACTCCCTCTGGGAAAAACTCAGAGAACTCCTAACACAACAATACGATAAACACCTTAGGCGCCTACGGCTAAACTATTACGCTAACGCCAACAGAGCAGGCAAATACTTAGCAAATAGACTAAAAGCGTCTCGCACAAAAGCTAGAATAGCATACTTAAAACACTCCACTTTATCACATAAAATTGTCAACCCCCAAGATATAGCAAACCAATTTGCCGACTACTATAGCTCATTATATAACCTGCATAATGACCCCAATACACCTCAACCGACTGCAGAAAAAATACAAATATTTTTACTGGGAATAAATATCCCAACCCTCTCAGAACATCAACTAGATGACTTAAACCGCCCAATCACGGCCCAAGAAATAGAAACAATCATAAACTCTCTTCCAAACAGGAAATCACCCGGACCCGATGGATTCTCCAACGAATACTCTAAAACGTTTAAAACCATACTCTCACCACACATGTCCACAGTATTTAATAAAGCCACAAATTCTGCAACCTTACCCCAATATATGCTGAGAGCACACATAGTAACACTGCGAAAACCAGGTAAAGAACCCAATACACCGGCTAACTTTAGACCCATATCCCTTCTCAACTCAGATACCAAGGTTTATGCAAAACTACTAGCCAAGAGACTAACGAATATCATCCCCTCAATCATTTTACGCGACCAGATGGGTTTTGTGAAGGGGAGACAAACTTCTGATGCAACTAGAAGAATTGTTAATGCAATACATCATGCTGAACAAACGCGAACGCCTTCTCTGTTGCTATCTATTGACGCAGAGAAGGCGTTCAACAGGGTCCATTGGATCTATATGGAAATGGCTTTAGCCAAGTTTGGTTTCAGAGGCTCCATATTGAAGGCTATTATGGCCCTATATTCTTGCCCATCTGCACAGGTATACTCCGCAGGCTTCTTATCCACACCCTTCAACATTACCAATGAGACCAGACAGGGGTGCCCCCTATCACCGACCATTTTTAATCTAATAATAGAACCTCTGGCCGAAGCTATCAGAACTCACTCCTTGATCACAAGTTTCCAGTTTGGCTCTAGCATTCACACCATAAACCTATTTGCGGATTATGTAATCCTACTCCTGACTAATCCGCTCATATCTCTAAAAGGAGCACACAAAATCCTCACTGCTTTTGGTGATATCTCGTATTACAAGGTAAATTTCTCTAAATCCTTAATACTAGATGTATGAGTACCGCCCACACATGAGATATTCTACAATCACAATTACCCTATACGTGGAGTAAAGGAGGCATCACCTACCTAGGAATTACACTTACGAACAAAACATCCGCACTTGCTAAAGCTAATATGATTCCGCTGATAGCCAGGCTGGAAACCCAATTCAAGGATTTGTCAAAAAAAGAAATATCATGGCTTGGTAGAATAACAGCTTATAAAATGTTGATATTACCACAAATACTGTATGTATTCCGCACCCTGCCGATTCACATCCCACTCCATTACCTCAAAAGCATAGCTAATCTCAGTTGGAGATACATATGGGATGGAAAAAAAGCCAGATGTTCGCAAAATAACCTAACAACTCATAGGAAGGCAGGTGGGGCGGGCCTAGTGGACATTAATGACTACCTATGGGTGGGTACGCCTAGACCAGATCAAATATTGGTTACAAGAGACCAATACACCACTATGGGTAGACATAGAAAGAGCTATATCACAGACAAAATATCTAACACTACTACTTATGGGCAACAGCTGGGTTCCATGGGACACGACCAAATTGTCACCTCCAATGCAGATTTTATTAAGGGCATGGAGATTCCTATTAGGACAAAATCACCAGGATACACGGAACATAAACTATAAGCTACTCTTGACCCTACTAGAATCCAAAATCCTAATGATGAATGTCAAGGACCTGACGGACCAGGGCATTACACACATATCAGACCTTTATGTGGGAAAACAACACAAATCTGCGGATCAAATTATGACACAATATCACCTAACGAACGACAAACTGTTCAAATGCCTGAGAATTACACATTTCCTTAAAGCACAGACACACCCAACTATAACCCTTCCGGGCAAAGTATGGCAATTCTACTCCACAGCCAAACAAGACACGAGAGGAATATCTTTCTTTTACAACATAACCCGGGACAAATTAACGTTCACAAAAACTATAGCCATGAGAAAATGGGAGGTAGACTTGGGTACCACCTTCTCAGAAGAGCAATGGCGACACACCTTCAAAGAAATACACAAAGCTTCTCACTGTGTTAAACATTGGGAACTACTTATCAAAATGGCAAATAGATGGCATTACACTTCATATAGAATAGCTACTTACTTTCCAGGAACATCGCCAAAATGCTGGAGAGAATGTGGACAAATAGGGAACCTATTGCACATGTTCTGCCACTGTCCTAACATAAAAAGCCTATGGAGCCAGGTATTCCAGTGAATAATCACAGCTCCAGACCCAGCTCCAGCAATTCTCCACTTAAACATAGATACATTTCAGACCACCTTCAGACCAGTCATAACTCAGATACTCTTAGGCCTCATACACACGACCGGTTTTCTCATCAAGAAACTACAAGAAAACTGTTGGGAGAGCTTTCTTGCCGAGAAAACCGTTTGTGTGTATGGTTTCTCGTCGAGAAAACTGCCGGGAATCTCGACGAGAAAAATAGAGAACCTGCTCTCTATTTTCTGGTCAGGATTCTCGTTTTTCTCGTCTGGATTCTCGTCGGCCTGTTTCCTGATGAGAAAACCAGTCGTGTGTATGCTTTTCCGAGTCTTAAAAAATCGCGCATGCTCAGAATCAAGAATGAGACGGGAGCACATTCGTCACGCTGTAACGGACTGAAAAGCACAAGGCTGAAAAGCGTGAATCGTCTCTCCCCAAACTTTTACTAACACGCGGTAACACGAGATCAGCAAAAGCAGCCCAAGGGGTGGCACCATTGGAATCAAACTTCCCCTTTATACTGCCGTCGTACGTGTTGTACGTCACCGCGCTTTACAACTACGAGATTTGGAATTGACAGTGTGTATGCAAGGAAAGCTTGACAAGAATCCCGTCAAGCTTGACAAGAATCTCATTGAGAAAAACAAAGTTTTTTTTTTACGACGAGATTCTTGGCCGTGTGCACTAGGCTTTAGAGACAGGCTTACTGATCCTGCGCAACTGGAAAACTACCACAGCCATAAACATATCAGACATCACAAAAGCTGTGCACAGAAACTACACATTCAAACGTCTCATAGCAATTAACTCTATGAACTGTAAAGTATTCGACAAATGTTGGTCTATATGGCCCAAATAATCTTGACAAAGTGATGGGTTGCCTCACTGGCATGTCTTTATCTGTTTATGAAGATTTATTGCAAAAGAAAAAAAAAAAAGATTGTAAGGATGTATATCGGTTGCTTGTGTATATCAAAATACCCTCTGTACTTTGTACTACCGGTATGTTTAATTCTGAAAATAATCAATAAACAATATTGAAAAAAATTAAATTAAATTTAAGTACTTACACTGGCTGCTTTTAAACACACACTTAGGACTCATTGACATGGCTGTGGGTGGTGCGTAAAGGGGCACGTGAGTATACTCATAAGGTCCTGAATGCACATTTTCTATGTTTGGAGGCTTGCGTCTGTATGGCGTTTTGGAGGCTTGCATCTGTATAACGTTTGGAGGCTTGCGTCTGTATGACGTTTGGAGGCTTGCGTCTGTATGACGTTTGGAGGCTTGCATATGTATGATTCACCATTTTAAGCAAGCAGCTCCTGTATGTATACCTGTGTACAGCTGCCTACACCCATTCATGTAAAAAATATGCAGTGTGTTTATACTGTAAAATGAATGCACCCGTGTGCATGAGCCCTAATGAGTTTTTATGAACACATGCCTGCATGACGTGATGTGGTGTTCGTTTTCATTCGTGTGGAGTTCAGCATTTAGGAAACTACCGTTTTGATCTACCATGAAATTATGTATGCTGTTGTCTTTTTCTGAAAAAGTTGCCTGGCTGCCATGCTGATGCTTTGGCTTCAGTGTTTCCATTTACTAACCTGAAACAAGTATACCACCTACAGTATATAATAGTGCCATACATGTGTGGCACCACTCTTGAGAGGCTGTAAATTATACCCGGCCTTATTTTGGGTTGTATAGTTAAAGTGTAACGTCACATTTGTGAAAAAAAAAAAGGCAAATAATTTTTTTTAAAGGGGTTGTAAACCCTTGTGTTTTTTCACCTTAATGCATCCTATGCATTAAGGTGAAAAAACTTTTGGCAGTGACCGGCCCCCCAGCCCCCCCCTTTTTCTTACCTGAGTCCCGTATTTCCCTCGGCGGAGACGCGCTGTCCCTCTCTGCACGGGGTCCCGTCTCTTGATTGGATAGATTGATAGCAGCGCAGCCATTGGCTCCCGCTGCTGTCAATCAAATCCAGTGACGCGAGCGCCGGTGGGCGGGGCCGAGTCCGGCCTTCGTGTCTATTGATGGCGAATGCTGGACTCGGGAGAGCGCCTGCAAAGGGGTATCTGATGCCAGGAGGAGCCACGAGAGCCGCCAAGGGACCCCAGAAGTTGAGGATCGGGGCCACTCTGTGCAAAACGAGCTGCACAGTGGAGGTAAGTATGACATGTTATTTTTTTTTATTTTTTTATTTAAAACAACAAAGGCTTACAATCACTTTAACTCCAATAAAAAAAAAAATGATTTTCAAAACCTTACCACTGAAATAAGCTAGTCTAATAAAGAGATATTACAAACATTGCTCTACTTCCGGTGCTGCTACTGACTGTTCCAGCTAGTGCACCCTAAAGAATCATGTTGCTCGTGCTCCCCTTTCTCTCCTCCCATCCACCAAAAAAGCCTTGTACTCTTTTTACAAAATGCACATCATTCTGTGAATGATCAGACAAGATCCTGTTTATCCTCCCCTCCTCTCCTTTTGTCCACTCAGAGAATGCCTTGTATTTTGTTGAATACTCTGTTAAATATTACTCAATAATACAGTTGAAAAAAAAAAATACCTGGAGTTTCAGACATACAGTATGCTTTAAAGGCCAAAAATAGAAAGTGACCCCCACATTTGGCGTGTCATTTTTTTGGGGGGGTGGATACCCTCTTTTTGGAGGCATCCAGGGCTCCGCGGCCCCGGAAGGAATTTCACCTCTCCCTCCATGCAATCTTCTGGGATACGTCACAGGTCCCAGAAGATTGCCCGGCCATTCACAGCGCACAGCGTGGCTCGCACATTCACAGTGTGTGCCCGGCTGTAAAGCCACAGCCGGGCACCCACAGTAAGCAGAGAGTAGTGGAGAGGAGCAGGGCTTCGTACGCCCACATCGCTGAACCGTGGGACAGGTGAGTGTCTGATTATTAAAAGTCAGCAGCTACAACCTTTTTGTAGCTGCTGACTTTTATTTTTTTTCTGCGGAACTCCGCTTTAGGATTGATATTTTAATTGCAAAATAGTGGTCAGTCGTGTACTAAAATCACAAAGTATGAGCAACAGATCTGCACTGCTGTTTTTTTGTCCATGAACTGGTCCTGAAATGCACAGTTTTTCTTAAATCCCTGTTTACTTACATGTACCCTGCTCCACTATCCTTTAGAAATAAATACTAAGCTAGCCTCCAAGACATCCCAAGCCCTGTGAGGGCAATACCATATCCAAAATGGCCTTATAGATCAAGAAAATTGTTGTTTTTTTTTACTGCTGTTTAAACCCACATGCTCCCTTTAATGCAGCAGCAGTGAGCATATACTGTACTTACTACCTTAGGGCTAGTCGGAACTACCTAATGGTACTAAAAATCAATGCAGCCCATGCTATGGAAAGTGTAACAAGCATCTACTGGCATATATTTTCTTCTCCAGTTTACCAAGTGTGTTTTCAAATATAATAGTAATTTTTAAGTTTTAATTAAAACTCTGGCATAATGTTTCCAATTATTATCTAACATTAATTTTTCCAAAGGTGGTGGTTGAACTAGGCAGATTTGAAAAACAGAAGAAAAAAGGTGTTTCTTTACAGGATTTACAACAGCAGAAACAATCTCAATTATTGCTGACGGGATTACCAACCAATCTCTTCCACAAAAGGTTTGACAATGGATGGGAGAAATATCCCATTATGCTTTGGTGGTCTCCACTGACTGGTGAGAATAGAAGGCTGGAACGATGTGGAGACAATTCATGTTTTTTCACTATAAACAGAACATACCTGCATCATCCTATGACAAAAGCTGTCCTGTTTTACGGTATGTTTTTTTTTCCCTTCTCTGTGATAATGTTTATATGTTCATATTGTTAAAATATAATTTTGGACCACTACATCTTAGTTTTATAAATGTTCCTTTACCATACATTTACAAGGGGTTTTGTGATATGTCACACAACACATTCATAAATATTACAGACTTTTGAAGTAAAATGTAGATTTTGTTCTTTATATGTGTGTACATGGGTAAATTTCAACCATCCACTTTGTTCTTGAGCTAAGTAAAGATAGAATGTTCCCCCATATTTTAATATTTTAATTCCTATAATTTCTTAAGATTATGTTGGTCCCTTACTTTTCTTGAAGAGCTCATGGCTATGTCAGATTTGAACCAATGTCTTTCTGGCATGGTTGTTAGCGTAAAGCGTATCTAAACACAAAAATTTAATATATTGTACCTTTAAAACTCTTCAATGTGGTGGCTGCATTAGTTTGCTATTTTTAGGCTTTTTTTCCCTTTATTTTCACCTGAGGATCCGACTAGAGACATGCTTACTGTCTTAGGGTAGGAGGATGGTGAAGCAACTGAGACACCTCTTGACAGCAGCATTGGCAATATAGGGAGAGGGTAGTATGAATGGTTCTAGCAGATTTCGATTTGACTAACACATTAAAGCTGAACTCCAGCTAACACGTTTTAAGCAGTTACAGCAACAGTTTTTTTTTCCTTGTGGAATAAATTAGTAGTCACTACTAAAGTAATAGCATTACCCGGGTCCATTGTTGCCCTTCTACTAGTAACTACAAAGGGCTTGCTCGGAACTGCTGCCATTTAGAAAAAGCCTTGTTTTTTTTTGTTGTTTTTTTTGTAAATACAAGGTGTTCTCTGATTGGACAAGGTGTAGAGGTGAGGCGGTGACATCACAATATCTTCCTTGCCCAATCAGAGAACACTTTGTATTCATTGAAAAAAAAAGATATATGTAACTATGCAAAAAAAAAAAAAAAAAAGCATAAACGTCAGCTTTAAAAGATATGATTAGTTTCTGTTTTTTGCATTTTGCTGCAAATATTTGAAGTAGAACCAAACTTATCAGTAATATCCACTCATAGTACTGTAGATAGATTTTTGCTGTGTTTGAAGGCTTTGCCACTTAATTCAAAGGACTAACAAGTGGGTCCTCTTTTAAAGATCTGAACTCTTGATCAGTAGTACATCACAAAGATTAGAAGGCATTCTGCTATTTGTGGACTTCGACTTCCACTCACCTACTGTCCTGGTATTAAGAGTTTCGTCAGACAGTAAGTGAGAGAAAATCTCCAACAATAACAGAAATAATAAAAAAAGTATTTTGAATAAACAAAATTAGTAGCGCTTCTGTGTATCACAGCACAAATCTAAATACTATAGAAAATATATATATGTCCCGTGAAGAAATACATACATGTGAAAAACTATAAAACATATACTCTAAAAATATATGTGCACATACAATAAATTAATAAGTGTCCGTAGCATTCAAATAATGTTTTCAAACCAGTTGTGAAAAAACATTTAAAAAAAGTCCATCAGTGAGATAAGTGTTCCAATAATAGTGACTTCAACTAAAATTTGCATAAAAATCTTCCTGTGTTCTCTTGAATAAACCTTCACCACACCAGCGTGATTAGTGACTCCACTCCCATGAAAAAGCAAAAAGGTCTCCAATAGTGAAGTACGTAAAAACTTTTATTAAACACAGCACAGGTAACCTTCAATAGTTTCACTCACATCTAGCAAATCAAAGTTAGGCACTTCAGCAAAACCACTTCAAAACGCCAGACAGGTATACGACAGGTAGCCGCAATGTATTGCGGTCTCGGCGGACCAATCAAAATTTTTTACGTACTTCACTATTGGAGACCTTTTTGCTTTTTCATGTGGGAAAACTTGACTGACCTAGCAACATCTTTTGGATCTATCTTTTATACCCTGAGGGGTGTTTAAGCTGTGAAGCCGAGCATGAGAGTGTGAGGCAAATCCTATTGGTGAGTGCAAGTCCTTAGGGAGTGGAGTCACTAATCACGCTGGTGTGGTGAAGGTTTATTCAAGAGAACACAGGAAGATTTTGTATGCAAATTTTAGTTGAAGTCACTATTATTGGAACACTTATCTCACTGATGGACTTTTTTTAAATGTTTTTTCACAACTGGTTTGAAAACATTATTTGAATGCTACGGACACTTATCAATTTATTGTATGTGCACATATATTTTTAGAGTATATGTTTTATAGTTTTTCACATATATGTATTTCTTCACGGGACATATATATATTTTCTATAGTATTTAGATTTGTGCTGTGATACACAGAAGCGCTACTAATTTTGTTTATTCAAAATACTTTTTTTATTATATGTTTTTTGTAAAGTGGCAGCTAGTAAGGTTTTTCTGGTCTGCATTCAGAAGACCTGCTCCCGAAGCGCAGTGGAGTGTATAAGGGAAGAAGAGGGCAGTTTATTTCTTTTTATACACTATTTTAGTCAATAACAGAAATAAATTGATTTGTTTTGTCGAATGGTAAGGGAAGGTGAAAACCCCCATTGTTGTAGATTTTCTCCTTATTTCCTGTATAGTTAAACTGTTGTCACTATGACAATGCTTTGTGAAAACCTTTCTAACGGAGCTCTGTATAGCAGTAAAAATCCAACAGAGTTTATAATCTTTCCAATGCCTTTGTGATATACCGTTCAAGGTCTTGCATATTCTTTGGAGAGCCTAATTGTCAGTCTTAAGCCTCGTACACACGGTCGGACTTCCATCGGACTTTTCCGTGGTTTTTTGTCCGAATGGAGTTGGTCGGGAACACCCATAGCATACACACGCTTTGAATTTTCTGCAAACTTTCCCAAAACTTTTTGCGACATCACATGGTTTTTCTGCTCTTTTCTGCTCTTTACCGCCACCCTTTGGTCAACTTCTGCTATTGTTGGTTGATTTTAACATTATTTGTTTTGTCCATCGGACAAAAGTCCGATGGTTTTCTGTACACATGGTCGGACTTTGCTCCATCGGACTTTTGTTGGCCAAAAGTTTGTCTGTTTGCAGACCGAACTTTTGTCCGATGTAAACAAAAAAAAAAAAAAAGTTTGTCCGATGGAGCATACACACGGTCGGATTGTTGGTCCAACTTGCTCAAAATGAAGTTTGTTGGCCAAAAGTCCAACCGTGTGTACGGGGCTTTAGGAGGTAATTGTGTAAAAACAGGGGTCCCCAAACTTTTCAGTATCATATAATTTACAGGCAGAAAAAAACATTTTCTAAATGAATGAGAACAATTAAAATGAATAAATAATTGTTACTTGGAGCTCTTTCAGCATCACATGATTCAAAACAACAGAGAAAGAACTTCAGTAAAGCAAAGACATTCCAAAAAACAAAATTGACCCAATAATAAAGATTGAACAAAAATAAATTGTCTGCGCCTTCTTTAAAGTCCCCTTGGCATCAGGGTATCCATCAGAGTCTGATCCTTCATAAATGACTGGATACCCTTACATCAAGGTGCGCATAAAAGTTCCCTCTTACATCAAGGTCCCCAATAGGGACCCACTTGCATCAGAGTTTCCCCTAACTTTAGAGTACCCCTTAACATCAGGATCCCTATCAGTGCCCCCCCCCACACACACACATCAGTGTCCCCATCAGAATACTCTCCTTACCACAGGGTCCCCATCAGCGTTCCCCCTTACATTAGGGTCCTCCATTGGAGTTCCACTTTACATTAGAGTTCTCCTTACATCAGAGTCCCCCTTACATCAGTGTCCCCATAAGATTCCCCCTTACATCAGAGCACCCCATACCTTTGTAATTGGGCTTTCAAATCAGTGTAGCAATAGGCTGGGATCAAGGAAGGGGAGCTGGTCAGGATAGAGGAAGTCCTCTTGTGAATGCTAGGTTAATTGTAGCCGTAGAGGAAACGTGCACTCCTGCGGTGGAAGCAGAAGCTGTGCACATCAGCTGTTGGGAGGTGGAGGAGTGGAGCTTGTTCACATCAGCTTCAGGCATGATAAAATCTTGTAATGGACCACATGTGGACTGCAGGCCATAGTTTGGTAACCCCTGATGTAAAACTCTCTTCTCTCTTCTCTCTCCTCTCTTCTTCTCTCTCCTTTCTTCTTCTCTTCTTCTCTTTCTCTCTTTCTCTCTCTCTCTCTCTTTCTCGTTCTCTTTCTCTCTCTCTTTCTCTCTCTCTCTCTCTTTCTCTCTCTCTCTCTTTCTCGTTCTCTTTCTCTCTCTCTTTCTCTCTCTTTCTCTCTTTCTCTCTCTCTCTCTCTTTCTCTCTCTTTCTCCCCCCCCCTCTCTCTCTCTCTCTCTCTCTCTCTCCTTTTTTTCTCTCTCTCTCTCTCTCTCTCTATCTCTCTCTCTACCTTTCTTTCTCTCTCTCTTTCTCTCTTTCTCTCTCTCTCTCTCTTTCTCTCTCTCTCTCTCTCTCTTCTTTCTTTCTCTCTCTCTCTCCCCCCCCCCCCCAAGTGCTGAAAGTAGAGTAGGCCTGTAGGTAATGCTAACCCAATTTGAAATGTAGTGCATGTACACATTCCAAGCTTTGAAGAATGCTAAAGGAGGGCAAACTGACTATGTTTAGATACCATAAGTCCGTCATCCGGTAATATTTTACGTGAATTTTGTTTTCTTCTTAGGCACAGACCTTAATATAGACAGTTTACCAATTCCACGTAAATGGCATCACGAATGGGCTTTATTTCATGAAGAGTCTCCAAAAAACAACTACAAACTCTTCCATCCACCCACCATTACCCTTTTTAACCACACAGCAACATTTAGCCGACATTCCCACTTGCCTTTGACAAGCCAGTATTTGGAAGGTCTACAAATACTAACATCACTTGAGTACTTTGTGGCTGTGGGAAAAAAGAATGCCCTAAGGAAGAAACTTGCTCCAGTAGTATATGTTCAATCGGATTGTGACCCACCATCAGATCGCGATACTTACATTCAAGAACTAATGAAATACATTCCTGTGGATTCCTATGGGGAATGTTTACATAATCGAGATCTCCCTTCAGAGGTGAACAACCCTTCATTTATGGATCACGCACAGTTCTATCACATTCTTGCTCAGTATAAATTTATCCTGGCATTTGAAAATGCAGTTTGTGAGGATTACATAACAGAGAAGTTGTGGAGACCCCTTAAGCTAGGATCTGTACCCATATACTATGGTGCCCCAAATGTCAAGGACTGGCTGCCCAGTAATAAAAGTGCAATCATTGTTACTAGATTTTTACATCCAAGAGAACTGGCAAGGTATATAAAACAGCTGGACAAAAGTGACAACTTGTACATGGAATTTTTAGATTGGAAACTAAAAGGTCATATTAGCAACATACACTTGGTCACTGCTATAAAAGAAAGAAAATGGGGTGTACAAGATGTAACACAAGAAAATTATATTGATGCATTTGAATGCATGGTCTGTACCAGAATTTGGGATAACATAAGGCTGACAGAAAAGGTATGTGTGAATACCATAATATAAAAATAAATTATTGCTAGTGAAAAATTTGAAGGTGAATGACATTTTAGTAATATTTTAAAACCAGCAGACATGCTATTTCATCTAAACAAGTGATCTCATTGCTTGCTTGATTTATTTTAGTTAACCTGTGCATGAAATCATAATGAACTGTTCCTGGTCAGACAGTTTTCAAACTTTCTATTGATTTAAATTATTTATTTGTCCTGGAATGATAGATTATTTTACAGGCTCTTTATTTAATATGAAATCTCAACCCAAAATCAGTCTTTTTTTACAGTAGGCTCAGAATATATCAATAGCTTATAAAGTCAATACAGGGACAGAAAATGCTATAATCTTTTTATGTTTCTCAGCCCCATTCCTGCTGCATATATACTCTCAGCATCTATTAGATGACAAAGAATGTATTTCTAGTGCAACTGTGACCTAACTCAACATTACAATCCTTTGAGAGCTCCAAGTTCTACCAAGTCACCTATGGGCTGGCTGAGTCCAAGAAGGCGGCTTGTTGAAGGATATGTGTTACTCAATGGTGGCATCATGATCCATGGAGTGGAACATGACACAGGGTATAATGTTTGGGAACAAAGCAAGCACAGAGTAAGTTTATTGGGCAGACGTGGTAAGATCTTTCATTGTTTTAACTGCATTGGAATTTTGTATTTCCAATATCAGAGAACACTCTGAAATTGAAATTTAGTTTCTAGCACATGGTCAACTCATGGTTTCTTATATTCCAAAAAATCAAAAGACTTGCTAGACTTAACGCTGTAGCTTGGTCTTTTCTCTGTGTGTCCTCTACCAGTAATGCTAGTCATACACTCATAGATTTCTCCATCCACACTAAACAGCGTGGATTGAAGAACCTCTCCTGTCAGTTAGCACGTTCAGACAGTTGCAGTGTCCACAGTTGTCTGAATACAAGAACATAAAATAGAATGTGACCCAAAGCACTCAGAATGCACAACGGCATGCTTCCATCCCTGTATAATTTATATAGAGTGGGGGAAAAATGGGACTTTAGATGGAGCATGTCATTGTGATAAAATATAAACTAAGGAAAAAATCAATTCATACAAATTCATTTATTTAAATACCATCTACCCCATGGGGTTGTCCAAGATATGAAGGAGCAAAGACATTTATTTGTATACCATAATATAATATATAGTCAATCATACAGATTTACATGATAATCATGGTAGTAAATGAAATGCAAAACAATCAATGGACATATTTAAAACACTTGATGATTATATAAATACACTGAAAAATCAGAAAAACACATGATTGGGACAAATAACAATTTTTGATATTAATGAAATGCATGATTAAATAGGGGGGGGCTGAGCTGAACATCATATGTTGACAACCCAACGCGTTTCTTGGCTTCTGCCAATCATCAGGGGTATGATGTAACTGTATACTCTAGGAATCAAGGAAATAAATATAATTAACTAATTAACCACTAGTCCCCCGCCCACTGTCAATTGACGGCGGGCGGAGGACACTCTCGTTCTGGGAGGACGTCATATGACGTCCTCCCTTTAAAATGAGCTAGGAGGCGCGCGCGCCCGCCGCGTTCCCAAGG
Source organism: Rana muscosa (assembly GCA_029206835.1). NCBI lineage: Eukaryota > Metazoa > Chordata > Amphibia > Anura > Ranidae > Rana > Rana muscosa. The sequence goes on along the minus strand of CM055116.1, from coordinate 498,973,012 downwards.
CCCCAATGCGCGTGCCCGGCGGCCGCGATTGCCGCCGGGCACCCGCGATTGCCCGGGAAACGAGCAGGAAAGTGGATCTCTGTGTGTAAACACAGATCCACGTCCTGTGAGGGAGAGGGGACCGATGGTGTGTCCCTTGTACATAGGGACAACCATCGGTCACCTCCCCCAGTCAGTCCCCTCCCCCCACAGTAAGAACACATTAAGGGAACATATTTAACCCCTTCCCGCCCCCTAGTGGTTAACCCCTTCCCTGCCAGTCACATTTATACAGTAATCAGTGCATTTTTATAGCAGGGATCGCTGTATAAATGTGAATGGTCCCAAAAATGTGTCAAAAGTGTCCGATGTGTCCGCCGCAATATCGCAGTCACAATAAAAATCGCAGATCGCCGCCATTTCTAATACAAAAAAAAAATGCTATAAATCTATCCCCTTTTTTGTAGACGCTATAACTTTTGCGCAAACCAATCAATACGCGCTTATTGCGATTTTTTTTTTTTTAACAAAAATATGTAGAAGAATACGTATCGGCCTAAACTGAGGAAAATTTTATTTAAAAAAAAAATGGGTATTTATTATAGCAAAAAGTAAAAAATAGTGTTTTTTTTTCCAAACTGGACACTCTTTTTTTGTCTATAGCACAAAAAATAAAAACCGCAGAGGTGATCAAATACCACCAAAAGAAAGCTCTATTTGTGGGGAAAAAAGGACGCAAATTTCGTTTGGGAGTCACGTCGCACGACCGCGCAATTGTCATTCAAAGTGTGACAGCGCTGAAAGCTGAAAAATGGCTTGGGCAGGAAGGGGGTTTTCGTGCACAGTAGAGAAGTGGTTAATAATGGAATTAAAATGGGATAGCCATAAAGTCTGTGTGATGGAAGTACTTACAGAGTTAAGTCCAGGTCCGGCAGCAGGTTTAGAATTGATCCGTATATGGCTGTCTCACCCGGGGTTGAGGCAGGGTTAAAATCTGTCTCCTCATGGACCAGAGGGGCAAAAGGCCAAAGGCAGAGATGGCAGCCCAAACATCTAGGTGAATCATGATGTGTATATGCAACCAAAATCTAAAGGAAAAAAATGTGAATGTCACAGTGAGAGACCACTGGATACATAAATACACAAGGTGAAAAAATGTGACAAAATGTGACAAAAATAAAAATGCAAAAAATAAATATGTTGGGAGTGTAGATATGTGTGAGAGGAGGGAAATGGTGATGTGTTAAAAAAAAATAAGATCAAATGAACTTATAGTGGATGTGTGATGAGTGTAAATTACCTGCTCGTGACTTGGTGATAATGTGGTGGTCCTTGAATCATCAAGGGAGAGGAAAGAATGAGCTGCCAGTCTGACCCTGCTAATATACCCATGGTCCTGGGTGGGTCCCCGCCTGCGTCATGTATGGACGTCTAAAACAGTTGGACGAGGTGGAGGAGACTCCCACCTAGGGCACATAGTGCCCCCGTGGGTGGTCAGTCCACCTCTGCTGCAGCGTTTTGTGAAACAACAAACAGACTGCCGCTCGCGCCGTCCAATGGCGCCGTTCGCGGGGCCAGCCTGAGCATGACGCTGACGCACTGAGGTCCGACCCCGCCCCCGTCACATGACGGGTAGAGGGGAAAGAGCTGAGTGTGTCGCAACCCCGGAAGTAAGAAAATCTAAATCCGGTCTCCCACCTGCAAGCCGGGCTGGCTATCTTGGGATAAAAGGTTTAGACCAAGGAGGTCTAATAGGTCTCTAATGATGGATAGGGAATTAATAAACAATAATGAATTAAAAGGGCATATGGAAAATATGTAAATAGATAGGGATTTGGGGTTACATCTATGGATTATCAGCTCAAGATCATGAATAAAACACATAATATTAGGGTAATATATTCGGTGCATGGGGTTACTGGGTTGCGGGTGTCTACCACCCAATATTAGAAGAACTTAAAATAGAATGTGACCCAAAGCACTCAGAAAGCACAACGGCATGCTTCCATCCCTGTATAATTTATATAGAGTGGGGGGAAAATGGGACTTTAAATGAAGCATGTCATTGTGATAAAATATAAACTAATGAAAAATCTATTTATACAAATTCATTTATTTAAATACCATCTACCCCAAGGGGTTGTCCAAGATATGAAGGAGCAAAAACATTTATTTGTATACCATAATATAATATATAGTTGTAACGGCACCCCAAGTATGAAAGGGGTTAACGCCGTTTAGGATATTCCCTCTCTGGACACACATCCACTACCGCCCCTCCACAGCCAGGCGACCGCTTCCCATAGGATTAATTCTTCCAGAACAAACGAGACAATGCTCCGTGTTGAAGTTCCAAAACAGGGAATTACTTTATTATAAGCACAAGGTAACATATTTCTCTTCAAAACCCTTCCCTCCCATCCTTGGGGAACAGGGCGGGTTAAACTGTCCAATGACAATGGTCATACAGGTCAGGTGTGTTCAAACTTCTCTTTCAGTAAACAGTCTTAGCAGGAGGGGTGATTCCCCCCCCGTCCTCACAGAAAGACACTTAAACATCCCATAATAGGCAGCCAGACGGTCTACCAGCTCCAATCCACATCATCACAGTAGCAGACTTAATTAGCACAAGCCACAATAGACAATAGAATGCAATCACCCCCCATCACAGCAAATATTACACAACAGCCCACACACAATATACACCCAATATATACCATGTATATACAGCATTGAATATGACTATCACAGATCATGGTGGGGTTCTCATTCCCCCTGTGCCCCAAGTGACCCCTGTCACACATCTCCCCTTTCAGCAGGAGACTAACACAGGAGGAGACCCCAGACGGGTTGACTCCGAGGTTAGTCCATAGTTCCATTCCTCTAATGCCTGGACAACCCCTCAGCATTGCGATTTTGCTTACCGGGTCAGTAGCTGATGGTGCAGTTGTAAGGTTGCAGGATGAATAATGGAATTCAGTTCTGGAACAGTCACTTGCTTTGCTCTCTCAATGGCTCTCAAAACTTGTTGCTGGTGCTCTTGGGAAAGGTAAGGCAAAACCTGGGCGCAAATCCCATTTAACCTTTTGACAATTTCAGCCTGTTTGTGCATTTCAATGTTCAAGCCATGGGACATCTCATAATACATGACGTAGTGTCGTTGCATCTCTGATTTATCACTGGTCAACTTGTCACATTCCAATTTTAGACTGTGATATTGTGCCTGATCTAAGGTACATGTCGGGGAAGGTAATCTTACCCTGTTCTCAGCCGCAATCAGGCCGGTTCCAGCAGCATGGGTCTGGGCATAGGTAGTCACTGGGTTGGCTTCAGCGGGGCCCATCAGGGCGTAAGCAGAAACGAGGGGGGCCAAATCATTCCCCAGTAGTACATCCGCGGGGAAGTCCTTCATCACTCCCACATTCACGTGTCCTGAACCAACCCCCCAATACAGATGAACACGGGCAACGGGTAGCCAGAAGATGGTACCTCCCGCTACTCTTACGGCTACAGTGTCTCCGGTATGTTGGCTCTCTGGGATGAGGTTTTTCTGTAGTAGGGTCATGGTGGCACCAGAATCACGTAGGCCATTGGCTACCTTTCCATTGACCCAGACAGTATGCCTGTGTTGCTGCCGGTTGTCCCGGTTAGCTGCTTGTATGGGATCAGCCTCGTGCAAGACGCCCCAATGTTCTTCCTCCTCAACGCAGTGGGCCGCAGGCATGGATGTGCGTGGGTTCCCCCCTGCTGGCTGTCTCCACGACTGGGACTGCCTGGCTGAATTCAATGGACAGTCTGGCTTTTTGTGCCCTAGCTGTTTACATCCGAAACACCTGATGGGTTGTGCGTAGTCCTGGGAGTTGAACCTGGGCTGCTGAGGATAAGTGGCCGCTGGGGTTGGTGCTGAAGTTGGGTTAGAGGCTGATAAACTGGGCCGAGATAGTGGATAGCGCTCGCTTCCGCCTGACCTTCGAGAGTCCAGATATTCATCGGCCAAAGTAGCCGCTTGCTGTACAGTCCGTGGTCGCTTATCTCGCACCCAATACCGTAGTACCAGAGGGGTGTGGTTAAAGAACTGTTCTAAGAGTACTAGCTGGGTGATGTCCTCTATGGTATGAGCGTGGCTTCCCTGGAACCAGCCCTTAAGGTTTCGCTGCAGACGATGTGCCCACTCCACGTATGTTATGTGGGTTTGTTTCCGGGATTCTCGAAACTTAATCTGGCTGGCTTCGGGTGTAATGGCAAATCGGGCTAGCAGAGCTTCTTTTACCCGGTCATAGTCTTTAGCGGTTTCATCCTCCAGGGCCCGATACGCTCCTGCCGCTCTGCCCGTTAAATTACTTGCCAGTAAGGCAACCCAATCTTGGGGCAGTACTTCATGTACCTGGCATAGTCTCTCAAAGTCCTGCAGGAACGCTTCAATTTCCTCCTCTCCTTCCTTAAATAGTTTGAACGCCCGAAAGGGCAACTTACGGACAGGCGCTGCATCTTTAGGCGTTGTCTCCGATTGCCGTATTTCCGCCATTCTCCGCTCATGTTGCCGCTCTAGTTCTCTCTCTTGTCGCTCCAGTTCTCTCTCTTGTCGCTCATCCTGCAGCTGGATGTCTTTAATGGCTTCCTGTATGGCGGTCTCTGATGGGTTAGCACCATATAATGCCAACCGCTGTCGAACTCGTTGCTGAAACAAGTCTTCAACTGACCGGGGTCCTGCATCACTATCCCTCTGATCCATCTCGGCTAGCTCCCTGATCAAGGTGGCCTTGTTCTTTTATCCCACCGGTCCCTCCACGGCTCTCAAGTAAGTCTTTCAGCGTGGCTTTCCTGCAGGCTGCATAGCTGGTCATTCACTGTGGTGGTTTGGAGTGTCCCAGTAACTGGAGGGAAAATCCCACCGCTGCCAACCAATGTAATGGCACCCCAAGTATGAAAGGGGTTAACGCCGTTTAGGATATTCCCTCTCTGGAAACACATCCACTACCGCCCCTCCACAGCCAGGCGACCGCTTCCCATAGGATTAATTCTTCCAGAAAAAACGAGACAATGCTCCGTGTTGAAGTTCCAAAACAGGGAATGACTTTATTACAAGCGAAAGGTAACATGTTTCTCTTCAAAACCCTTCCCTCCCATCCTTGGGGAACAGGGCGGGTTAAACTGTCCAATGACAATGGTCATACAGGTCAGGTGTGTTCAAACTTCTCTTTCAGTAAACAGTCTTAGCAGGAGGGGTGATTCCCCCCCCCTCCTCACAGAAAGACACTTAAACATCCCATAATAGGCAGCCAGACAGTCTACCAGCTCCAATCCACATCACAGTAGCAGACTTAATTAGCACAAGCCACAATAGACAATAGAATGCAATCACACCCCATCACAGCAAATATTACACAACAGCCCACACACAATATACACCCAGTATATACAGCATTGAATATGACTATCACAGATCATGGTGGGGTTCTCATTCCCCCTGTGCCCCAAGTGACCCCTGTCACAATAGTCAATCATACAGATTTACATGATAATCATGGTAGTAAATGAAATGCAAAACAATCAATGGACATATTTAAAACACTTGATGATTATATAAATACACTGAAAAATCTGAAAAACACATGATCGGGACAAATAACAATTTTTGATATTAATGAAATTCATGATTAAATAGGGGGGGGGGGGGGCTGAGCTGAACATCATATGTTGACAACACGACTTGTTTCTTGGCTTCTACCAATCATCAGGGGAATGATGTAACTGTATTCTCTAGGAATCAAGGAAATAAATGAATAAAAGAACAGTTATTGCATCTGATAGGATAAAGTCACTGTTCAGCTAACAGTTTTCCACCTGCCTCCTTTGATTTTTCATTTAATGTTTATTAAACTGGGTAGTGCCAAACAGGCAACCCATGGCTTGAATTTCAGATTTTTCAGCAGGCCAAATTTTTTGCTGTGTATTGCCAGCTTTAGCAACTTTATTACTCTGTTTTTTATGTCTTTCCTATTTCCTGTTTAACTGCATTTTAACCTCTAGTTTGTGTCATAGTTACATAGTAGGCGAGGTTGAAAAAAGTCCATCAAGTCCAACCTATGTGTGTGATTTTATGTCAGCATTATATTGTATATCCCTGTATGATGTGGTCGTTCAGGTGCTTATCAAATAGTTTTTGAAATTATCGAAACCACTGCCTGTGGAAGAGAATTCCACATCCTTACCACAGCCTCTACGCAGCTTAGGGTTAAACCGCTTTCTTCCAATTTTAGTGAATGGCCGCATTACTTATTAAATTCCCTTTCGCTGAAAAGTTTCATCCCTATTGTAGGGTCACCAGTATGATATTTGTACATTAAAATCATATCCCCTCTCAAGCGTCTCTTCTCCAGAGAGAAAAAAGTTCAATAGTTGTAACCTTTTCTCATAACTAAGGTCCTTCAGTCCCTTTATTCATTTAGTTGCCCTTCTCTGGACTCTCTCCAGTTTCAGCACATCCTTCCTGAGGACTAGTGCCCAGAACTGGATGGAATACTCCAGGTGCGGCCAGACCAGAGTCTTGTAGAGTGGGAGAATTATTGTTTTATCCCTGGAGTTAATCCCCTTTTCAATGCATGCCAATATTCTGTTTGCTTTGCTTGCAGCAGCCTGGCATTGCATGCCATTGCTGAGCCTGTCATCTACTAGGACCCCCAGGTCTCTTTCCATTCTAGATTTCCCCAGAGGTTCTCCCCATCAATGAGTAGATTCGCATTCATATTTTTGCCACCCAAATGCATTATTTTAAATTTTTCTACATTAAATCTCATTTGCCATGTAGTTGCCCACCCCACTAATTTGTTTAGATCTTCTTGCAAGGTTTTCACACCCTGTGGGGAAGTTATTGCCCTGCTTAGCCTAGTATCGTCTGCAAATACAGAGATTGAGCTGTTTATCCCGTCCTCCGGGTCCTTTATCAATAAATTAAATAGGATTGGTCCCAGGACAGAACCCTAAGGGACCCCACTTTCCACCCCGGACCATTCCGAGTACTCCCCATTTATCACTACCCACTAAACTCGCCCCTGTAGCCAGTTTTCAGTCCATGTACTCACCCTATGGTCCATGCCGACAGACCTTTGTACAGTTAACGTTTATGGGGAACTGTACCAAATGCTTTTGCAAAATACAGATACACCACATATACGAGCCATCCTTTATCTAGATGGCAGCTCACCTCCTCATAGAAGATTAATAGATTGGTTTGGCAAAAATAATTCTTCATGAATCCATGCTGTTTACTGCTAATGATACTGTTGTCACTACTAAAATCTTGTATATAGTCCCTTATTATTCCCTCCAAGAACTTGCATACAATTGATGTTAGACTAACTGGTCTGTAATTCCCAGGGATGTATCTTGGCCCTTTTTTAAATATTCGTGCTACATTGGCTTTTCTCCAATCAGCTGGTACCATTCCAGTCAGTAGACTGTTCATAAAAATTAGGAACAATAGTCTGGCAATTACTTGACTGAGTTCCTTAAGGACTATCGGGTGCAAGCCATCTGGTCCAGGTGACGTACTAATGTTACATTTTTCAAGTCTATTTCTAATTCTGTCCTCTGTTAGCCATGAGGGTACTTCCTGTGACGTGTAATGAGGATAAAAATTGCAGTTTTGGTTACTGAAGCCCCCCCAATTTCCTTGTGAAAACTGAGTAGAAGAATATATTCAATATCTTCGCCATCTCTCCATCCTTAGTAACCAGATTCCCATTCATCATTCTTTATGGGACCAATATGATCTGACCTCCCTTTCTTACTATTTATGTACTTAAAGAATTTTCTAAGCCACCCTGATTGCACCCTTACATTTCTTGTTGCATTCTTTGTAAAGTTGGAATGCTGATGATGATCCCTCAACCTTTTTTATAGGCCTTCTCCTTTGCTTTTATATGCATTCTTACGTTGGAGTTAAGCCACCCAGGACTTTAGCTCTTTTAAATGTATTTCCCATTGGGATGCACTGGCTAATACCCTTATTTAACCACTTAAGCCCCGGACCATTACGCAGCTTAATGACTAGAGGTGATTTCACAATTTGGCACTGCGCTGCTTTAACTGGAAATTGTGCAGACATGCAATGTTGTACCCAAATTTGCGTCCTTTTCTTCCCACAAATAGAGCTTTCTTTTAATGGTATTTGATTGCCTCTGCGATTTTATTTTTTTTGCGATATAAACGGAAAAAGACTGAAAATTTTGAAAAAATATATATTTTCTACTTTTTGTTATAAGAAAAATCGAATAAACTAAATTTTAGTCATACATTTAGGCCAAAATGTATTCAGCCACATGTCTTTAGTAAAAAAAATGTCAATAAGCGTATATTTAATGGTTTGCGCAAAAGTTATAGCGTCTACAAACTAGAGTACATTTTTTGGAATTTACACAGCTTTTAATTTATGACTGCCTATCTCATTTCTTGAGGTGCTAAAATGGCAGGGCAGTACAAAACCCCCCCAAATGACCCCATTTTGGAAAGTAGACACCCCAAGGAAATTTCTGAGAGCCATGTTGAGCCCATTGAATATTTTTTTTTGTCCCAAGTGATTGAATATTGACAAATGAAAAAAAAAAATTACAAAAAGTTGTCACTAAATGATATATTGCTCACACATTCCATGGTTATATGTGGAATTGCACCCCAAAATACATTTTGCTGCTTCTCCTGAGTACGGGGATACCACATGTGCAGGGCTTTTTGGGAGCCTAGCCGCGTACGGGCCCCCGAAAACCAAGCACCGCCTTCAGGATTTCTAAGGGCGCAAATTTTTGATTTCACTCCTCACTACCTATCACAGTTTCGAAGTCCATAAAATGCCAAAATAGCACAAAACCCCCCCAAATGACCCCATTTTAGAAAGTAGACACCCCAAGCTATTTGCTGAGAGGCATGGTGAGTATTTTACAGCTCTCATTTGTTTTTGAAAATGAAGAAATAAAATATATTTATATTTTTTTTTTCAATTTTCAAAACTTTGTGACAAAAAGCAAGATCTGCAAAATACTCACCATACCTCTCAGCAAATGGCTTGGGGTGTCTACTTTCCAAAATGGGGTCATTTGGGGGGGGGGGGGGGGGTTTGTGCCATCTGGGCATTCCATGGCCTCCGAAACTGTGATAGGCAGTGAGGAGTGAAATCAAAAATGTATACCTTTTAGAAAGCCTGAAGGCGGTGCTTGGTTTTTGGGGTCCCGTCTGCGGCTAGGCTCCCAAAAAGTCTCACACATGTGGTATCCCCGTACTCAGGAGAAGCAACAGAATGTATTTTGGGGTGTAATTCCACATATGCCCATGGCATGTTTGAGCAACTTTGTGCAAAAAATAAATAAAAAATAAATTGTCTTTTTTCCGCAACTTGTGTCAACATATAAAATATTCCATGGACTCGACATGCCTCTCAGTATATAGCTTGGGGTTGTTGTGGAATTCCTAGGCTGTTTGCAGAGCACACAGCCTATAATTCCTGTGCTATCTAAGCACACATCAGATTTCATCTTTTTGCAATAATGCTATCTTTAGCCTAAGTTTGCTAAAGATCCACTCACCGTTCATTCCCATTCATCCAAGAAAGGCAGCACCACAAAAGCTTATCTTCTCATCAGGCCATTCCAGCATAGACTGTCCAGCTGACGCCTAATCATAGGCTTTTATTAAACTCAAAAGATATCAAGACAGGAGGTGATTGGTTGCAGCAACCAGTCACCTCCCCCCATGGGCGGGGACATCACAGGGTGTCCCTTCCGCACAGGAGAATGACCATACAAGGACATCCTTTCAAACAGATACAATGTTCATTCAAATTGACTAACAGTGACATACACTGTTACCAAATGACGGAAACTACATAACAATTATGCCTCAAATGGACCACAATTATTTTATAGTTATGCTACTGTTCCTGTGGACACAGATATGTGCGCTCAGAGTCATTTAACGCCCCCCCGCCAGGGGCTGGCCAGTTCCCCCAACGGGGCGCAAAACAACATCTCTAAATGCAGCAAACATCGCTGTTTCCATAGGAAGATTTTCCCGCCACCGATCTTCCACCAACGTCTGTATGTGCAAATACGCTCAGATGAGCGCATTACAGCAAAACTGACACTGGGGGGACATCTGACAACATACATTAATACATTTCCATAAAAATCTCCACAACAGGGTGTCTGCTTTCCAAAATGGCGTCATTTGGGGGGTTTTGAACTGTCCTGGCATTTTATACACAACATTAGGAAGCTTACATCCACTCTTCTAACCACTTGAAGACAAAGCCCTTTCTGACACTTTTTGTTTACATGAAAACATTATTTTTTTTTGCAAGAAAATTATGTTGAACCCGCAAACATTATATATTTTTTTTAAAGCAAAGGCCCTACAGATTAAAATGGTGGGTGTTGCATTTTTTTTTCCACACAGTATTTGCGCAGCGATTTTTCAAACGCATTTTTTGGGAAAAAAATACACTTTTTTTAATTTTAATGCACTAAAACACACTATATTGGCAAAATGTTTGATGAAATAAAAAAGATGATCTTAGGCCGAGTACATAGATACCAAACACGACATGCTTTAAAATTTTGCACAAACGCGCAATGGCGACAAACTACATACATTTTTAAAAGCCTTTAAAAGCCTTTACAGGGTACCACGTTAGATTTACAGAGGAGGTCTACTGCTAAAATGACTGCCCTCAATCTGACCTTCACGGTGATACCTCACATGCATGATGCAATTGCTGTTTACATATGACGCCAGACCGACGCTTGCGTTCGCCATTGCGCAAGAGCAGGGCGGGACAGGGGTGCTTTTTTTTATTTTTTTATTATTAATTTTGCTTTTTTATTTTATTTTTAAACTGTTCTTTCCATATTATATTTTATTTTTTTATAATTTTTATTGTTATCTCAGGGAATGTAAATATCCCCTATGATAGCAATAGGTAATGACAGGTACTCTTTTTTTTTTAAAACTGGGGTCTATTGGACCCTAGATCTTTCCTCTGCCCTCAAAGCATCTGACCACACCAAGATCGGTGTGATAAAATGCTTTCCCAATTTCCCAATGGCGCTTTTTATATCCGGGGGGGGGGGGACATTCCCTCCCACTGCTTGTAAAAGCAGTCCAGAGGCTAATTGCCGCTAGGATTGCTTTTACATGAAAGTCGGCCGCTGGCTGAAAAGAATGATACCAAGATGATACCTAAACCCGCAGGCATCAATCTGGTATAACCAAAGTCCAGCAACATACCAGTACGTTGCTGGTCCTTGTTGGACATGTATTGTAATTTTTTTTTTCATGCAGTCTGTTGGCTGAGCGAAAAAAAGTGATTGATCGGTGGGTATGCCCACCATTAGAATACCTCCCTTCATTCACCCACTTCTAATGATGGGCATACATGCACCATTTATATATGCCGAAGCATGGGGGCATCCTCCCGCAAAAGTTATGGCGCACACACATGGTCGGACTTTTCCACGGACATGCCTCCGTCTGAATTTTTACCGTATGTACGCGGCATTAGGAGCAAAATCGCTCCTCCGCCCCTGCTACCCCCCTGCTTCGACATATGTGCTCTTTTTTTTAAACTGTGGTGGTGAAATCACCTCCTACAGCACTGGAGTCGCAGGGATCAGGCCTTTCTCTGCGAACGCTGCAGTTATGTGTGTTGTGTTTTGTAAGTGACAGTGATCGATCGATACTGCACTTGGGTGGCCTGGGCTGGACGGAGGGGCAAAACGCAGGTGCTAGCAGGTATCTGGGCTGATCCCGCTAACACTGCGTTTTTGGGAACCCTAAACTGCTGGGGACACTAGTATAGATCTGATCAGATCAGATATTGATCTGTTCAGATACTGTACCACTAAGGGAGGTGTATGCTTCACGCGTGGGTGTTAGCGTTACTGGCACTAACCTGACGCTGCCTGGGGCGACGCAGACCCTCTCTGACACTAAAATCGAATTGATATCACCCGCCGGGCGATCAGGGGGTTAAACCTTTATTGAGTTGTATACGGCGGGTGCCCTGACACAATAAAAAGCAAACTAACTAACCAGCGTCACCCGTAACACTTATATGGTGATCACTGGTGAAAGGGTTAACTAGGGGCAATCAGGGGGTTAAACCTTTATTAGGTAATATATGGGGGTACCTGACGCTATATAAAAACCTAACAGGGAACCTAAATAACAAAATAACTAACTGGCTAACCAGTGTCATCAGTAACACTTATACGGTGATCACTGGTGAAAGGGTTAACTAGGGGCAATTAGGGGGTTAAAACCTTTATTAGATAATATATGGGGGTACCTGACGCTATAAAAACCTGCGGCAAACCTAAAAAAAATAACTGGCTACCTATCGGCACCAGCATAACTAATACAGCGATCAGAAAAACGATTGCTTAGTGACACTGGCAAAAGGGGGTGAAAGGGTTACCTGGGGGGCGATCAAGGGTTTAAACCTTTATTAGGTAATATATGGGGGTACCCGACGCTATAAAAACCTGCGGCGAACCTAAATAAAATAACTGGCTACCTATCGGCATCACCGACACTAAGACAACGATCAGAAAAACGATTGTTTAGTGACACTGGCAAAAGGGGGTGAAAGGGTTAGCTGGGGGGGCGATCAAGGGGTTAAACCTTTATTAGGTAATATATGGGGGTACCTGACGCTATAAAAACCTGCGGCGTACCTAAAAAAAATAACTGGCTACCTATCGGCATCACCGACACTAAGACAGCGATCAGAAAATCGATCGCTTAGTGACAGCGGTGAAAGGGTTACCTTGGGGGCGATCAAGGGGTTAAACCTTTATTAGGGGTCTACACTGGACCTAAAACACTCTGCCCTGACACTTTTACAGTCACAAATGTCACTGATTGCAGTGACCATTTATTTACTGATCACTGCAATCAGTGACACTGTGACTGGGGGCTGGGGGGTGCCTGGGGGGCGATCGTGTGCCTATGTGTCTGGTGTCAGTGTGCTGTTATGTGCACTAACCTCTGTGTCTTCTCTCATGCGGCGCTCGGTATATGTGAGCGCCGCATGAGAGATGACATCACTTCCTCCTGCCTGTGTAAACACTACACAGGCAGAGGAAGCTTTTCATTCGCCGGGAGCGAGGGGGTGGCCAGAATCGAATGGCGGCCCCCTCATCACGGATCGCTCCCGAAGCGATCCCGGCCGCTCACTGTACCGGAGGGGGGTCCGATCGGACCCCCCACCCATACGAAGGCAGGCACGTACAGGTACGTGATTGTGCCTGTCCGTGCCATTCTGCCGATTTATATATACAGTGAGCGGTCGTTAAGTGGTTAATATGCTCTTAAAGCATGCCAATTTTTCCTCCTAAGATTTATCCCATTTAGTATCTTCTAGCAAGGATCGTAGTTTAGGGAAGTTGGCTCTTATGAAATTCAATGTCTTTGTATTCCCCTTATGTTTCCTAATTGTGTGATTTATTCTAAAACGAATTGACCTGTGATCGCTGTTTCCTACATTGCCCCGTATTTCCACATCCGTGATCAGGTCTGTATTGTTGGTAATCAGTAGGTCTAGTAACGCTTTGTTTCTAGCTGGTGCATTTTTGTCTCTAGGTTCTTCATATCAGTATCTTATCTAGACGGTGCCTTCTCACTATTTAAAAGAGAAGTGTGGGAGTTGAAAATAGCAAATATGCAAATATGCTGATCTATATTGCACACATTAGCGGACTAGAGGCTAAAACAATATCAACCCAGATGTTTTAGCAGCAGCTGAAAAAAATAACACAATCCCATTGGGGAAATTAGGTTACAGTATATATATAATCAGTGGTCTCTATTTGCAAACTTAAAATAATCTTAAAGTCCCAATGCCAAAAAATGTCCTTCCAAAGAATCCTTATCTCAAACTTTTCAAAGTCCAATGTAGACCAGGCAACATCAGTAATGTCCTCTCTGATTGTAAGTCCTTTGTGGTGTTTCCATCATCAAAAATCTTGAAAGAAAAAAATGCCATATAGTGTAGTATATCTAATCTAGTTAATGTGAAAGATAATATGTTTATATTGTGCTTACATCAAAACCATAGAATATTTCCACTGAATCCGGAATGTGTTCTTATACAGTTAGGTCTATATATATTTGGACACAGGCACAGTTTTCATACTTTTGGCTTTGTATGCCACCAGAATAAAATTAAAACAAAACAAGTGCAGACTTTCAGCTTTAATTCAAGGGGTTGAAAATAAATATAAAATACACATTTTAGGAACTGCAACCATTTATTATACACAGTCCCCCCATTTCAGGGGCTCAAATGTAATTGGACAAATGAATATAATCATAAATAAAATGTTCATTTTTAATATTTTGTTGAGAAGCAATGACTGCCAGAAGTCTGGAACCCATAGACATTACCAAAGACTGGGTTTCCTCCTTTCTGATGCTTTGCCAAACTCTAACTGCAGCTGTCTTCAGTTGTTATTTGTTTGTGGGTCTTCTGCCTTTAGTTTTACCTTCAGCAAGTGAAATGCATCCTCAATTGGGTTGAGATCAAGTGATTGACTCGGCCATTGCAGAATATTCCACTTTTTTTCCTTCAAAAGCTCCTGGGTTGCTTTAGCAGTGTGTTTTGGATCATTGTCCATCTGTACTGTGAAGCACCATCCAATCAACTTTGCTGACAGTATATCTCTAAACACTGCAGAATTAATCCGACTGCTTCTGTCTTCTGTCACATCATCAATAAACACCAATGACCCAGTGCCACTGGAAGCCATGCATGCCCATGCCATCACACTGCCTCCACCATGTTTTACAGATGACCTTGTGTGCTTTGGATCATGAGCTGTCCCAAGCCTTCTCCACACTCTTTTCTTCCGGTCATTCTGGTACAGATTAATTTTAGTTTCATCCATCCAAAGAAATATTTTCCAGAACTGGTCTGGCTTTTTTAGATGTTTTTTGGCAAAGTCTAATTTGGCTTTTCTATTCTTTAGGCTTATGAATGGTTTGCACCTTGTGGTGAACCTGTATTTGCTCTCATGATTGTAGACTTTGACAATAATACACCCACCTCCTGGAGCGTGTCCTTCACTTGTCTGGATGTTGAGAATGGGTTTTCCTTTACCATAGAGAGGATCCTGTGATGATTCACCACTGTTGTCTTCCATGGACGTCCAGGCCTTTTTATGATGCTGAACTCACCAGTGGGTTCTTATTTCCTCAGAATGTACAAAACTGTTGATTTGGCCACTCCTAATGTTGCTGCTATCTCTCTGATGGATTTGTTTTGTTTTTAAAACCTTACAATGGCCTGTTTCACTTGCATGGACAGCTCATTTTAATGCATGATCTAGGTTCACAGCAATAGATTCAAAATGCAAATACCACACTTAGAATAAACTCCAGACCTTTACCTGCTTAACTGATGAATAAATAATGAAGGAGTAGCCCAAACCTGGCCATGAAACAACTTTTGAATTAATTGTCCAATTACTTTTGAAAAAGGGGGGAATGGCTATTCTTAAGAGCTGTAATTCATAAACCATTCCTCCAATTTGGACATACATACCCTCAAATTAAACCCGAGAGTGTGCACTTTCAGCCTATTATACATTATATAACTATAGTTTGAATATGTTTTGGTAAATACCTGAAAAAAAATGTGCCTGTGTCCAAATATATTTGGACCTAACTGTATCTGTACACTTGCCCTCAAATATCTCAAACAGAGCATTCCATATTGTTCCAATGTGGCTGTCACTCTGTATCTTTATTTCTCCTCCAGAAGGATTCCTCCTCCCCTCTCCTCAAATCGGTGTTTGGAAAAAAATTAAGTGAAATCACACAGTGTTATACTGCAACATAACTTGATCATTAAAAATCATATTATTCACAAAAGTGTGTTTATATATGTGTGAATCCCTTTAAAACCCAGTGTCAGCTGCACTGTGCAAATATATGAGCATAAATCACTCTATATACCTTACCAAACGTAAGATTATTAATGCTCCTTGACAAGAATTCCTCACTCTTACATCCAAAAAAGATGCATAAAACCAGATCCAATTGACTCCATTGGGGTGCACTTGAGTCAAAAAGCACAGGCTGGTGTAACTGCACAGCAATACATCAAGGTTAGGGTTAAGCATGCCTCATCATCTGACCATCTGTTGTTATCTGGAGATATCCCTTTTAAGCACTCAAGTCAATCCCACTAGTGCCTCTAAGTCTAATGAATCCACATACATCCTCAATATAGCGGTATTTAAAAAGCAGAAAGGAGAGGTCTCCCATAGCGCGAAACCATTTATTGATAACCCAGAGTATTAAAATGACACTTACAATTTGACTGAAGGATATGCATAGAACAGTACATAAGCAGGAAGTGCCGCCGCCGGCTCACCCAGCGTGTGTTGCACCGAAACTGGAAGTGACCACTCATGTTCCCCAGTTTTGCTAGCCTTACTGATTCTACGGTAAGCTCAATCTAGGCACAAACATAGATTCACAGATGAAATACATGCATGGGAACAGTTTTTGTATTTCAGTCTATCTAGTTCTGGGATTTACACAGCTCTGCCACATAGCAAAGGCATGTCTTTGAAGACCTGACTCTGGCTCTGAGAAATAGCAGCAACGCCATTGGCTCCCACTAATGTCAAAGTCAGTTAACCAATCAGGAGAGAGAGGGGCGGGGCCAAAGCACAGCTCCGTGTCTGAATAAATACATGGAGCTGCAGCTTGGCACAGGTGCCCCCATAGCAAGCTTCTTGACAGGAGGGAGGGGCCAGGAGCAGTGAAGAGGGACCCGAGAAGAGGAGGATCCAGGCTGCTCTGTGCAAATCCACTGCAACAGAGCAGGTAAGTATGGTATAACATGTTTGTTAAACAAGACTTTACAATCACTTTAACTAGCATACCAGCTGCTTCTTTGTCTCGCTGGACCTTTAATTTCAACCTTCCCTTTCTGTTTATCTTGGCTATCCTCTGTATTCCCACAAACAAGTTCCTGCACTCCCAGAGTCCCCATATATAACCAGCGGTCCCTAAATAACTCTGCAAAAGGTAGTGAGATCTTTTTGTTTGAGTTACCAGGTCATTGCAAGGAGATACCACTCTCCTTTTTGATATTTTTTATATTATTAAAAATGCAACAAAATCATTGGGAAAATTTGAAAGTTCAAGATAGATGACGCAGAACTATAGTGGGAAGTCTCTCCACTGGAGTATTCAACAGTTTGAGGAAACTAGATGGTAACTTACGTGTCCACACCAAAAACCTGTAGCCTTTTAAAGAAGAAAACACTCACAGTGCATATTAGATTTTTATATCACAACGTCCATAAAGGGCATATTGGGATATTTTTGACAAATAATGCTAAAAAAATAAAATAAATAAATAAATACAAATATTCTCTTTTCTCTGCAAATGCAAAAATGAGATGTTGTTAGGCTTCATTTCACATTCTTTATGATGATTTATGAGAATCAAGTTTTATAGGTTCCCAATTAGAGCAAATGCTGTGGTTAGGTACACGTCTTTGTCATCTGTTGGCAAATATTCAGTGATGCTGTGAACCCATGTTGCAGAAGACACATAACCTACTGTAAATCAAGAGCTTCATTTAATGATGGCCTAGTATACTGACCCTGTACCTGAGTAAGGATTGTTCAAGCTATTTTTAGTGATTTCTTTGACCCACTACTTTTTGACTTGGCTTGTGTCTGGGATCTGCTCCTGATCTACTACCCCTGGTTATGATTTGGTAACTTCTTTATTCAGCTATGCCTAAAAAAAAATGTACTCCGCTTGGCCCTATACAGAGCCTTAAAAAAGTATTCATACCCCGTTAAATGTTCCACATTTTGTCATGTTACAATCAAAAACATAAATGTATATCATTGGGATTTTATGTGAAAGACCAACACAAGGTGGCACATAATTGTGAAGTGGAAGAAAAATTATAAATGGTTTTCAATATTTTTCCAAATAAATATGTAAAAAGAGTGGCATGCATTTGTATTCAGCCCCCTTTACTCTGATACCCTACCTAAAATCTAGTGGAACCAATTGCCTTCAGAAGTCACCTAATTAAAAAAATAGAGTCCACCTGTGTGTAATTTAATCTGTTTAAATACAGCTGTTCTGTGAAGCCCTCAGAGGTTTGTTAGAGAACCTTAGTGAACAAACAGCATCATGAAGGCCAAGGAACACACCAGACAGGTCAAGGATAAAGTTGTGGAGAAGTTTAAAACTGGGTTAGATTATAAAAAAATATAAGCTTTGAACATCTCACGGAGTATTGTTTAATCCGTCATCCAAACATGAAAAGAGTATGGCACAGCTGCAAACCTACCAAGACATGGCCGTCCACCTAAACTGACAGGCCGGGCAAGGAGAGCATTAATCAGAGAAGCAGCCAAGAGGCCCATGGTAACTCTGAAGGAGCGGCAGAGATCCACAGCTCAGATGGGAGAATCTGTCCACAGGACAACTCTTAGTCGTGCACTACACACATCTGGCCTTTATGGAAGAGTGGCAAGAAGAAAGCCATTGTTGAAAGAAAGCCATAAGAAGTCCTGTTTGCAGTTTGCAAGAAGCGATGTGGGGGACACAGCAAACATGTGAAAGAAGGTTCTCTGGTCAGATGAGACCAAAATGGAACATTTTGGCCTAAAAGCAAAACGCTATGTGTGGCAGAAAACTAACACTGCACATTACTCTGAACACACCATCCCCACCATGAAACATGGTGGTGGCAGCATCATGCTGTGGGGATAATTTTATTCAGCAGGTACAGGGAGGAGACTGGGCGGAGGTTCAACCACCAGCAGGACAACAACCGTAAACCATATAAAAGGTATGTTTCAATAAATAAAACATTAACAGCGCTCACATGAGAAATGTAATCCCACCAATGATATACATATATATCTTGCAGTAAACTGAAAAAATTCCCTCCATCCACCATAAGGTGAGCAAGGGGTCAAAAAGAAATTAGTAAAAAACAACTTTGCTGGAGCCAAATGCTCCTATGTCCAGCTGTTACAAATAGCACCAAAAGACTCCAGAGTCACAAAAAGTCAAATTTTCCAGAGCACATTCAGCAATGAAGCAGAGTCTCTTAACGGAATCAGTGATCAACTTGTCCAGACACAGAAACTTCCAGCTGATTCATAAGATGCAAATTAATTCATACCTCCATCATTGTCATAGTAAACACACTCCCCTAAGGTAATGTACTCACCAGACATCAGATGGTAATGCGCTTGTAAGCTCCTCTCTGGAAATTCCATAAACTGTACTCAGGATATCCAGTGGCTCCAGTCAACATATATGTGTGTGCAGCAGTGCGGGCATGTAAAACAAGGGAAGCTTCATAGCGTAAAACCCTTTATTTAAAGAAATAAAATTGCCCCCTAATACAAGAAATGCTTACTAGATAGATAAGTAAAACAAGCATAACACTATAGGCAAATTTGTCTGCTCACTAGGGCATGTAATGCAAGCCACATTCAAACCTTCCATGAGTCCCGGGTAGACGAATGTTGCTGTGCTGTGATTGGTCGCGTGGTCACGCCCTGACGCGTTTCATGATTGGCTCACGTCTTCAGAGGGCGTAAACACTAAACATAAAAGCCAGTGCTACAATGGAATGGTTTAAATCAAAGCATATTCATGTGTTAGAATGGCCAAAGTCCAGACCTAAATCCAATTGAGAATTTGTGGCAAGACTTGAAAATTTCTGTTCACAGACGCTTTCCATCCAATGTGACAGAGCTTGAGCTATTTTGTAAAGAAGAATGGGTAAAAATGTCACTCTCTAGATGTGCAAAGCTGGTAGAGACATACCCAAAAAGACTTGCAGCTGTAATTGCAGCGAAAGGTGCTTCTACAAAGTATTGACTCAGGGGGGGCTGAATACAAATGCATGCCACACTTTTCACATATTTATTTGCAAAAAAAAAATTTAAAACATTTATAATTTTCCTTCCACTTCACCGTTATGTGCCACTTTGTGTTGGTCTATCATATAAAATACATGTACGATTTTGGTTGTAACATGACAAATTGTGGAAAATTTCAAGGGGTATGAATACTTTTTCAAGGCACTGTATGTCTAATGTCAGGTAATCTTGAAGGCAGATGCTATGGAAGATGTCCTACAGGTAAAGAAATCCCCATTATAGGTGCTCTGGAGAAGGCTGAATAGTTTGAGAGCCTTCTTCTTCTGAAACAGAAGATTAATCTGGTTTTGTGTTATTAAACATATCTAAACTTTTTGTAAAGCTTACAATTGTATTGTAAAATGGTGATTCATTTGGTTCTAATTCAAAAGTAAAAAATTTGGCATGAAAATTTCTTTCATGGATTCTCTAGGAAAGCCCAGACCTCAGCTATAAAAAAGTGATGAGCTTGAAATTGTGTGCCCCTCAAACTACTGTAACTACCGTATTTATCGGCGTATAACACGCACAGGCGTATAGCACGCACCCTAACTTTAAGAGGGAAGTTTCAGGAAAAAAACTTTCCACAGCCCCCTGCGTATAACACGCAGGCACAGTTTACCCTCTATTTTCAGGGTAAAAAAGTGTGTTATACGCCAATAAATACAGTACTTTTGTCTTGCACTAAGCAGGAAAGCAGATTATCTGTTATATTGACAAAAAGGCATGGAAATGGGGACAGTTGTGGAAATGTTAAAATTTAGAATGGGTGGAAATGGTAGTTTATATGAGAGTAAGATCAAATGCTTCAATTTTAGAATGACACTAGAGGACGGAGTGGGGAAGGATTAAAACCTGCATGTACTTTTGTGAGGAGGTAATTTGCTTTTAAATAATTTGTCTATTATGTCCTGGTAAAGAGTGTCCCAAAAGTTTTACACCAAAACTATAAACTATATTTTAAGAGTTGGTACATATGTAAAATCTGATGTAGCGATTTGTGGTCCATGTGTCCTCTACCTGTCTATTTTTTATTTTTACAGGGTCTAAAAGAAAAGCAGTGGAAAGCAGAGGTGACTCACCTAACATGTCCCGTGCCAGAATCCTTTTCATTCATGCAAGAACGTGCATCAAAGTCTAGTATGAGAGACATGTGGAAGCCAAGCTTTGAACAGTCAAAAAAAGAAGCTCAGGCACTCAGACTGCTGGTTGACAGAAACCAAAATTTTACCACCCAGGACTTTTGGAACCTTGTTTTCAAACATTAAACTGAGGTCTAGGCATATGCCAAAAAATGCAGTTCTATATGCCTCAAAACAAAGTTAAATGTATGTTTTAAATACATTTAGTTTATATTTACCTGAATCTGTCTGTATATTAGCATTGTATAAATCCCTACATATCAGTCTGTATGAGGACTTGACATTTTGTATGCAGGCTTTACTGCATTGCAGAGTGCTGTCAATTAATCATCATCGGCCAGGGGTGTGTTTGTGAGCAATCTGTATTTATGAACTGCAATGAAGTAAAGTGAGGCCACTGACAGGACAGGGTTGATTTGCAGGACTGCCTGTACCACAAGAGTGGCTGAACAGAGTTCAAATAAAAAAAATAAGTAAAAAACGTTGGAAGGTTAAAGGGGGGGGGGGGATTGTTGGTTGGTTGGTTCATTTATTTTTTATTTTAGATATTTGCCCAGAGTTGTACTTCTGTGCAAGTGGGGGGGGGGGTATTGTTGGTTGTTTCTTTTTCTTTTTTTCTATTTAGATATTTGCCTGGAGTTGTACTTCTGTGCATGGGGGGGGGGGGGGGTTGTTGGTTGGTTAATTTGGTTTTTATTTTAGATATTTGCCTGGAATTGCACTACTGTGCACACGGTTCACAGATCTTATTTTTGTCAGCTTTAGCTTTTTCTATAAACATGCAAAATGAATAAACATATTACTAAATATATCAAAGTTCATTCACTCATCCTGTTGCTGTAACATTCATTAGTAATACAGGTATAAGAATTAAATGAAAGAGTCTTTGCCGCAATCCTTGACTGATCTAAGAGCCGGGTTATCTTTTGGTTTGTTGGCCTTGTTGTGAGCATAGTCACTTCAATTTTCCAATCATGTGCAGATTAAATAGGTAAACAGTAATTTGCTTTTCACATGATTGGATAATTGTGTGAAAACTCTCATCTCATTTAGTAAATCAGACTCATTTTCTTTTAACTGTTTTTTTCTACCTTGCCTGCTGTGTTATAGTAGGCTAGATTTTAAGATAGTAGGATTTCATTATAGAGATTAGGAAGATACAGCTTTATTATGTAATTTTAGGTACAGATCAACATGGACGTTGGTTTAAAACAATTTTGTGCTCATGAAGGTCATCACAACTGGTTTACTTTATTCCCACCCACCTTATCAATGCATACCTTTCCTTTACCCCCACCACCACCACCACCACTCAGATCAGCTGTGAGGAGCAAAGAAAATACCTGGTACTTCCAGGTATGGAGACAAATTAATCCTTCTGTGAAGTGCCACACATGTTCAGAATTAACCAGTCTTCAAGCCAGCCATTCTGTTCTTGTGCAGCTGCAGATGAATTACTCATTTGGGGCCAATATATGTGAATATACACTCACGGGCCACTTTATTAGGTACACCTTGCTAGTATCGGATAAGACCCCCTTTTGCCTTCAGAACTGCCTAAACTTTTCATGGCATAGATTCATCAAGGTTTTGGAAACATTCCTCAAAGATGTTGGTCCATAATGACATGAAAGCATTACGCAGTTGATGCAGATTTGTCGGCTGCACATCCATGATGAGAATCTCCTGTTTCACCACAATCCAAAGGTGCTCTATTGGATTGAAATCTGGTGAGTGTGGAGGCCATTGGAGTACAGTGAACTCATTGTCATGTTCAAGAAACTAGTTTGAGATGATTTGAGCTTTATGACATTATCCTGCTGGAAGTAGCCATCAGAATATGGTTACACTATAGTCATAAAAGGATAGACATGGTCAGCAAAAATACGAAGGGGCCCAATGTGTGCCAAGAAAATATCCCCCACACCATTACACCACCACCAGCTTGAACCGTTGAGACAAGGCAGTATGGATCCATGCTTTCAGCATTTTGCAGCTGAAATCTAGACTCATTAGACCTAGCAAAGTTTTTCCAATCTTCTATTGTCATATTATGGTAAGCCTGCGAAATTTGTAGCCTTAGTTTCCTGTTCTTAGCTCACAGGAGTGGCACCCGGTGTGGTCTTCTGCTTTAAGGTACAATGTGTTTTGCATTCAGAGATAGTATTCTGCATACCTTGGTTGTAAGGAGTGGTTATTTGAGTTACTCTTGCCTTTCTATTATTTCAAACCAGTCTGCCCATTCTCCTCTGACCTCTGACATCAACAAGGCATTTTTGTCCACACAACTGCCGCTCACTGGATATTTTCTCTGTTTTGGACCATTCTCTGTAAACCCTAGAGATGGTTGTGTGTTAAAATTTCAGTAGATCAGCAGATTTTGAAATACTCAGACCAGCCTGTCTGGCACCAACATCCATGCCTCCATTTCTTCCCCATTCTGATGCTCGGTTTGAACTCCAGCAAGTCATCTTTGCCATGTCTAGATGCCTAAATGTATTGAGTTGCTGCCATATGATTGGCTGATTTGCAATTTGTGTTACCAAGCAATTGAACAGGTGTACCTAATAAAGTGGACGGTAAGTGTATATGCCAATATATGTGTCCTTTATTGCTAGGAGGATGCAGGTGCTTTGAATTCCCTGCAGTGCAGGAACCTCCTGCATAACCGCATGCATGCATACGGACGTACAACCCCCGACACAAAAGTGTTGACAGCTGAAGAAACTAACAAAGGCTATAAGGGAGGGAAGGTAGAAAATGAAGGCCATCAGAGAGATGAATATTATACCCCTTCTATTGCAGGGACCTTTCATCTATCATTTTTAACCTGACAGGGTCACTTTAAAGTGACACTAAACTGAAACAGTTTTTTATCTTAATGCATTCTCTGCATCAAGGTCAAATACACCCCCAACTGTTTTATCTTTCTTACTGATATTGCACAGAGCAGTCCCTTATCTCTGGAGTCCCCTGCTGGCACTGTCTGCTTCTTCTCTCCTCCGGGTGCCACCTCAGCAAGCATGGTGCTGAGGGAGCAGTTGTGCCGGCGTGCTCCCGATACAGGCTGTGTGCGTCCATAGACATGCACAGTGCCAGTAAGCCCCACCCCCTTTCACTCCTCAAAGATGTTTAGCTAACAAAAGCAGGAATCTATGGCTCCTGTTGCTGCCTATGTCATCTGTGAGACCAGGAAGAGGGGAGAGTGGAAGAGTGCAGATGGGGCAGTGCTGAATCATGAGCAGTCAGGTATGTGTTTAGTGACAGGGAAACAAGTAGTGGGGTGATTTTTTCTTAATGCATTAGGATAAAAACACAGACTTTAGAACCACTTTCAGAAACTGCATTTTAACCAACTTTTAGCAAGATAACAATGAGTTAATATTTCTTAAATTAGTATTAAATCCGAGGCAAAAAAACATTTTTTTTGATTATTAATTATTACCAGTTCCCTTTTCCTCATTTTGCCACACTCACTTTTTTGTTTCTATCGCTCCTGGTTTCATCACAGGGCTACCCTGAACTTCTGCCAGGGAGTGCACACTGCTCCTATCAAGCAACACTCAGGTGATCCACTGCATTGGGATTCGTGTTCCATGACTCTCTGCACCAACAGCCCTGTTGAGCATGCACGCCTGTGCTTGTGAATTTAGCTTCAGCTTATTGCTTCATGGTGCCCAAGCAAGACAGGGCACAGTCTTGAAAGAAAGTGCACTTGTGAAGGTGGTCCCAGGGAGCCCTTGCAAGGCAACTGAGCTTTGCTGTAAGGAGAAGTCAATAACTTTAACTGCAAAGAAACACTATAAAGAAAAAAAGAAAAGCAGCTACACAAGTACATGACATGAGGTATGCAAACAATGCTATATTTTTTAAGAGGAGTGTTCAATAACACTTTAACTAAATTCACTGAAATAGAAATAAAAATCCTACTTGTGACTACATATTCAGTGTGTTGGGGTTGTGTCTGTTGACATCACCTGTGCCTCATTGTCTGTACAGCTATAACGAACATTATCACATTTTAAGGCATGATTCATACCTGTGCAGTGTATTTTAGGCGTATTGCATTTACATGGGTTACCATTGAATTTTTTTTTTAATGTACCATACCTAACACACAGGTGTGAATAGACTAAATATGTTTTCTTTAAGCTCTTCCACTACAATCTACAGTAAATTGTGTGCTTTTAATGATGGAGAGGGTAGTTTCCTTCTCTTAAAGTGGTTGTAAAGGAAAAACATTCCCTGCAATAAGGTAATAAATGTCCCAGTATTTATATTGCCTCCTTACCTCCCTATATACTTATCAGAGTCCTACCTAGATCCAGCGATGTTCCCATCTGCAGAGGCACTGGTCTCGCTTCATCTCCTTACAGGACACAGAGACAGCAGCAGGAGCTAATGCTTAAAGAGTGGGGTACAAACCACACGCAGTGTCCAAAAGCCATTACAGCATGTTCTCCCACTAGGATGGCCATCCATCTATGAAGACCTTAGACAGTGAGGCAGAGGGAGATGAGAGTCACTTTGCCCTTGTGACGCCTTTGGTCAAGGCAATGAAGGAGGCAATTATATGGGTAGAACCTGTAGAGTCTCCTGCAAAGCAAGAGGAAGTTCCTTAGGCACCTCTAGAGAGAGCGTTATATTTTCCCATTCCTAACGGAACAAAGGGACATAATTTTGGATGTGTGGACGCTGTGTTTAAGAGCGTTCTCAGATGACTCGGTAGTTCAGGAGCCGGAGCTGGCATTGGTTTCCATGGTGAGGCTTCAATTTACATCATTTGCATAGGTGTTACACTTTTGTTAGTTACAGCTAAGTGAGCAATATAGCTGTGGCCTAGACTTGCTGACTCCACCTCCAGCAGGCATGGTGTAAGATCCATTTTAGGGAGCTTCATCTTTTGGCAACAAGCTGAATAGCGCCATAATCCGGGCCACAATAGGAAAGTCAGGGTTTTGCCTCTGGACCTCCTCATCTCAGATTCGTTTTCAACAGATTTTCTTCACTCCAAGGTAAAGAAGCATATACTCTTGTGTTACGTAAAGTCTCTGGTGTCGCAAGGTGCTGCTGTGCCAGTCCCAGAATGCGGAAGATTTTAGGGCATGTACTTGCACATCTTTATGGTCGTGAAGAAGACGAATGGCTTGCAGAGGCTGGCTATAGACCTCACGCATCTAAAAAAAAATGTCATCAAAAGGAGAAGTTGAAGACGGAAATATTGTCCCTGATTCATAGGGGATCCAGCCAGGCGACTGGCTCAATTCCATAGAACTAAAAATGCTTACTTGCATGTGCCCATTGTACATAGTTACATAGTTAGTCAGGTTGAAAAAAAGACACAAGTCCATCTAGTTCGATCATAAAAAATTAAAAATAATATCATACAATCCCATATACCCAATCCTATACCCACAGTTGATCCAGAGGAAGGCGAAAAACCCCAGCAAAGCATGATCCAATTTGCTACAGCAGGGAAATAAAATCCTTCCCGACCCCCCGAGAGGCAATCATATTTTCCCTGGATCAACTTTACCTATAAATATCAGTACCCAGTTATATTATGTAAATTTAGGAAAGAATCCAGGCCTTTTTTAAAGCAATCTACTGAGCTGGCCAGAACTACCTCTGGAGGGAATCTATTTCACATTTTCACAGCTCTTACTGTGAAGAAACCTTTCCGTATTTTGAGATGAAATCTCTTTTCCTCTAGGCATAAAGAGTGTCCCCTTGTCCTCTGTGTTGACCGTAAAGTGAATAACTCAACACCAAGTTCACTATATGGACCCCTTATATATTTGTATCTGTTGATCATATCCCCCCTTAATCGCCTCTTCTCAAGAGAGAAAAAAATTCAGTTTCTCTAATCATTCCTCGTAGCTGAGTTTCTCCATGCCTCTTATCAGTTTGGTTGCCCTTCTCTGCGCTTTCTCCAGTTCAGACCATCTCCAGCTCACTTGTCTACTATTCGGGCTTTCAACATTACCCGACATGCTTTTCAAAGTCTTATTGGTTGATACAGTCTTTATCAAAACAAAGGGCTTACGCCTACATCATTACCTAAATGACCTTCTCCTACTATCCCAAGACAGAGGGCAGCTGCTGGAGCCCAGAGCTCAGGTTCAATGCTCCTCAAATTTGGCTGGCTGCTGAATCTGAAAAGAGCCACTTGGAGCTTACTCAGTCTCTTGTGTACCTCAGGACTCAGTTTGATATAATCAAGAGGACCATTGCTTTGCCTCTGGATCCTGATGATCTGGAACAGAATACTTCTGGCCCTTCTTCCCACCTGCTCACCTTTCAGTGTCTAAAATTATCGGCACTATGGTGTCTATGGATCTTATGGTCAAGTGGATGCTCTGGAGAATGTGGCCCTTCCAGAAGAGGTTTCCCCAGCAGTGAGAGCCAGGAAACAGAATTCAGGTCATCTATATAACCTCAGTCATGAGAGAGAGTCCCTGGTGGCTGCAACAGAGAAACATACTAATTTGCAATTCCATTGCCCCATTTCCTGGTTCACAATCACATCTGATGCCAGCAATATGGGATGGGGGCTTACTGCCTATTGGGGATAGCTCAAGGCAGGTGGGGCTGTCAGCTTTACAAGATTGTGCTGAACATTTGCAAACTACGGGCAGCCTTCTGCACTCTACAAGAAGAAGAATCTAGCCGACATCTCAGCGGAGTCCAGAGCATATGTCCCGGAGTCCAGAGCATATGTCCTGGAGTCCAGAATATTCAAATGGACTTTCTTTCCAAAATCCAATTGGACAACAACAAAAGGTCTCTCCATGTGGAGGTTTTAAGGTGGATTTTGTCCCTGGGGGTCAGTCCAAAAGTCGATCCGTTTGCCTACCTGTGCAACAAGGCGTTGGAGAAGTATTATATGTGGGACCGGTATCTCCAAGGCTTCAGGACAGATGCCCTGATGGATCATTTGAAATGCAGCAGGACCTGTGTAGTTCTTCCAGTCCCAGTCTTCCTTGGCTCTCTATGAAGACTTAAAACAGAAGTTGTGGAGGTAGAGGCAGAAATGCCTTATTGGCCAAATAGGCCATGGTCTGTTGACAGTACAAATGAAAGCCTTTGGTTCAGCATTGCCCATAGGGTGTATGGCTAGTTAGTTCCCATATGTATGCTGCCATGGAGTCTGTCAGGAAAACTGAAAATTTCTTATCAAATGCTTACTGTAATTTTCCTTTTCTGATGGATTCCATGGCAGCAGGAGTTCCATCCCAGTGTCATGAGTAGCCTAGTTACGGAACGTGGCCTCTGGCTCTGAGCAAAAATGTATGGGAGTAGGGTCCTATAGGAGTGGAAAGGAGGCGGGGTTAACCCATATGTATGCTGCCATGGAGTCCATCAGGAAAGGAAAATTACTATTTGATAGGAAATTTTCAGTTTTCTTAAATTTTTCTGCCAATAAGTATTCATCTACATTTGAAAAAAAGGGGGGGGCGCAAGAGGCGGACTTTATATGAAGCACACAGAAGCAGATAAAAAGGTTGGATAAAAGGTAGCTTTTAATTGGTTCAAAATGTCATAAAAAATACATTTCTAAAATCTTTTGCATTTTGCTATGAATCAATAACTTTTCAATACATTAGAACCAAATATTGTACAATGGTAGTGTTCCAACAAAGAATTATCGTATATTGGCTGATGCATAGAATAGTTGGAACACATTTCAATTGATATCAGTACAGAGTTATAGCTGTAAAAATGTTTGATAAACATGGGGGAAAAAAATAATTTCGAAGGAACGTTCATAGAAAAGATGAATATGTGCACATGTCGGTAGTTATTAGCCACCTCAGCCCAGCCATATGTTATTTATTTGTTTTTTGTTTTTTTTTCCATTCCCCAGTCTAATTTGGCATTTTTTGACTTACATGTGTGCACTGGTGGTTGTGGCCGTGTTCCTCCGCTGGACCGTGCCTCTCATGTCTCGCTTGGGAGCTGCAACACGCTTTGGGGACCTCCCCTTCACCCTGATGTGACGCTGGGCGGGCGGGGGCTCTGCCACTGCGCGTCGACAACTCGCCATCCACGCCAGATGTGCGGCGGCCTCGTGACGCTGCATTGCTGGCGGAGTGATCTACCACCTTCAGCACGCCGGGGGTTACTGTTGGTTGGTGTCTCCTGGGGCGGCCTCGCTACCCCTCCGGTGATGTCCCCATTCTCCTTCCCTCCTATGTGCTTTTGCGTGACGTTGGGGGCTGGGCTGAGGCGGCTCTCCCTATATACCCTTGCTGGGTCCCACACATAGACCTTTTCACATCACTCTCTACAGAGGAACAACATGCACCTGATATTCATGCTCACAGCAGCTCCACAACAGGTATACCTTTTCATCCCACTATTCACTCACCACTTTTTCTTCCCTTCTTTGTCTCCTTATTCTGCCCTACTCCTTCCTTCAATCTTTTTTTCACTTTCCTGTTTTTCTTTCCTCCCCCTTTTCCTTCTTTTTTTTTTTTTATTTCTTACTTCACATTCAGCTCACCACCCTATCTTACATTCACCTACACCCCTTTTTCACTTTGATTTGCAATTAGTTTTTCTCACCTCCCTTTTTCACACATTTTCCCCAATTTGGGGTCCCCTCATCCAGTTCACACCTTGTTATCTCACATGTTCTAAACCCTCTTGGGGTGTTGCATGTGTTGGTTGTGACCGCCTTCTCATGCCCCCCCAGCTCCCTCCTGCGATACCATTTGGCCGGACTTGTGATCTTCAGGGCCCCACCACCACTGCACAAATGTCTATGTAAGTCAGTGGGTTTAGTGCACATATGGGGATGTTCCCCATGTCCTACACTTGCCCACATTTTTCTACAATTTTTCTTGATCATGCTACATGATTGTCCCTTCATTTATTTTTGTTTATTTTTAGATGGTCACTGTGGTTTTGCTCCTGATGAGTGGCCATAAAGGCCTGAAACGCGTAGAGCTAATAACTACCGACATGTGCACATATTCATCTTTTCTATGAACGTTCCTTCGAAATTATTTTTTCCCCCCATGTTTATCAAACATTTTTTACAGCTATAACTCTGTACTGATATTAATTGAAATGTGTTCCAACTATTCTATGCATAAGCCAATATACGATAATTCTTTGTTGGAACACTACCATTGTGCAATATTTGGTTCTAATGTATTGAAAAGATATTGATTTATAGCAAAATGCAAAAGAATTTTGAAATTAATTTTTTATGACATTTTTAACCAATTAAAAGCTACCTTTTATCCAACGTATTTATCTGCTTCCGTGTGCTTCATACAAAGTCCCGCCTCTTGATCCTCCCTTTTTTATCCTCATTTAAAGTCCCACATTACCCTTTATTCATCTACATATTTTTGTATATAATACATATTATTTAAAAAAATCCCAATAAGCATATATTGATTGGTTTGGGCAACAGTTATAGTGTCTACAAATGACGGGATATTTTTATGGAATTTTTTATTTTTTATTTTTTTACTAGTAATGGCAGTGATCATCGATTATTAGCAGGACTGCGACATTGCGGCGGACAAATTGGACACCTACAGTGGGGCAAAAAAGTATTTAGTCAGCCACCAATTGTGCAAGTTCTCCCACTTAAAAAGATGAGAGAGGCCTGTAATTGTCATCATAGGTATACCTCAACTATGAGAGACAAAATGTGGAAACAAATTAAGTACATAATGGGGGTGGGAAAATTGGAGTTATAATCAGAGACCTTGGCAATCTCAACAAGGAGGTTTGTAACGCCGAGCGCTCCGGGTGTCCCATCCTTCCCGGAGCGCTCACGGCGTCAGTCCCCCTGCAGCGCCCCGGTCAGCCCTCCTGGCCGTGGGCGCTGCTCTGTCACCGGCGGGGATGCGATCCACACGGCGGCACATCTCCGTCCGCGGATCGCATCCCATCCTACTCACCTTCCCCCTCCTGCTCCTTCCCGGCGCGTGCGGCCCCGCTGCGCTCTAGGGCGCGCGCGCGCCGGCCTTCTAAGATTTAAAGGGCCAGCGCACCATTGATTGGTGCCTGGCCCAATTACTGTGTGCACACACAAAACATATATAAACCCACTTCCCCTTCCTGTCCTTGCCGGATCTTGTTGTCTTAGTACCCTGTGGAAGCGTTTTGTGAGTTGCCTTGCCTGTGTATCTGACCTGCTGCCATTGTCTCTGACTACGAACCATTGCCACCTGCCCTGACCCTCTGCTACATCTGACCTTTCCTCTGCCTAGTCCTTTTGTACCGCGCCTATCTCAGCCGCCAGAGAGGTGGAGTCGCTACTGGAGGACACGACCTGGTTGCTACCGCCGCAGCAAGTCCATCCCGCTTTGCGGCGGGCTCTGGTGAAAACCGGTAGCTGCTTAGAACCAGTCCCTCAGTACGACCCGTGCCATCCCCTCTCTGGTACAGAGGATCCACCTCCTGTATTCCCACTAGCCGTCAGTCCGGCCCGTGACAGTAGATCCGGCCATGGATCCCGCTGACGTGCCGCTGCCTAGTCTCGCTGATCTCACTACTGTGGTTGCCCAGCAGTCGCAATTGATTGCCCAACAAGGACAGCAGCTGTCGCAGTTGACCGCCATGATCCAGCAGCGTCTGCCGCCACAAGCTCCAGCATCTTCCCCTCCCCGAGCTGCCGCTACTACCTCGAAGATCCGCTTGTCTCTTCCGGAGAAATTTGACGGGGATCCTAGGAGGTGCCAGGGATTCTTGTCCCAATGTTCCCTGCATCTTGAGATGATGTCAGACCAGTTTTCCACAGAACGGTCTAAGGTGGCATTCGTGGTCTGTCTGTTGTCTGGGAAGGCCTTGGCCTGGGCCACGCCACTCTGGGACCGCAATGACCCTGCTACAGCCATCGTTCAGTCCTTCCTCACTGAGGTTCGTAGCGTTTTTGAGGAACCAGGCCGAGCCTCATCCGCTGAAAGCGCCCTGCTTAACCTTGTCCAAGGAAACTCCTCTGTGGGCGAATATGCCATACAGTTCCGCACACTGGCCTCAGAGCTAGCCTGGAATAATGAGGCTCTCTGCGCGACCTTCAAGAAAGGTTTATCCAGCCACATCAAGGATTGTCTGGCCGCACGAGAGATACCCTCCTCCCTGACGGAGCTCATCCACTTAGCTACCCGCATTGACATACGCTACGTTGAAAGACGCCAAGAGCTTCGCCAGGAGAAAGATCTTGTTCGCACCAGGCGTTATCCGAGCCTGTGTCCACTCTTCCTGAATCCAACGCATCCTGATACTATGCCTTCTGTCGAGGAGGCCATGCAGGTGGATCGATCTCGCCTGACCCTACAAGAGAGGACTCGCCATAGGAATGAGAACTTATGCCTTTATTGTGCGAGCTCTGAACATTTCCTAAAGGACTGCCCTATACGTCCTCTACGTCAGGGAAACGCCCGCACCTAGTGAATGTGGGAGAGGCGTTACTAGGTGTGAATTCTTCCTCTCCACGTCTGACTATTCCTGTGCGGATTTCCCCTTCTGCTGGCTCCCCCTTCTCTGCGGTGGCCTTCCTGGACTCTGGTTCTGCAGGAAACTTTATTGAAGCCTCTTTCATCAACAGGTTCAACGTTCCTGTTATCCGTCTCATCAAACCCTTCTTCATTTCCTCTG
Source organism: Rana muscosa (assembly GCA_029206835.1). Classification (NCBI taxonomy): domain Eukaryota; kingdom Metazoa; phylum Chordata; class Amphibia; order Anura; family Ranidae; genus Rana; species Rana muscosa. The sequence continues at coordinate 498,940,298 of CM055116.1, read as the reverse complement.
TAAATGGAGAGAATCTGGATTGTACCGTGCGTTACCACACCAAACCCCTGCTCATGTCCGTTGGTGTTCTTCACCAAGAAAAAATTGAATTCTTTGTTTTGCCGAACTGTACTTCTGACATCCTTCTTGGCCTACCCTGGCTCCAGCGCCACTCTCCTACTCTCGACTGGACCACTGGGGACATCAAATCCTGGGGCTACTCCTGCCACAAGCATTGTCTTAAGTCTGTAACCCCCAGTCAAGTTCCCATCGCTACTCCTTTGCCCGGCCTTCCCAAGGCCTATCAGGACTTTTCTGATGTCTTTTGCAAAAAACAGGCGGAGGTCTTACCACCACATAGACCCTACGACTGCCCCATTGACTTGCTCCCAGGTACTACACCACCCCGTGGCAGAATTTACCCTCTCTCCTCTCCTGAAACCAAGGCCATGACTGATTACATACAGGAGAACCTCAAGAGAGGTTTTATTAGGAAATCATCTTCTCCAGCCGGAGCGGGGTTCTTCTTCGTTGCCAAGAAGGACGGATCACTACGCCCTTGCATAGACTATCGTGGTCTCAATAAAATCACTATTAAAAATCGCTACCCTCTGCCTCTCATCTCGGAGCTCTTTGACCGTCTGCGCGGAGCAAACGTTTTTTCGAAATTGGACCTCAGGGGCGCTTATAACCTCATCAGAATCCGTGAAGGAGATGAATGGAAAACCGCATTTAACACCAGAGATGGTCACTTTGAATATCTCGTCATGCCTTTCGGACTTTGCAATGCTCCTGCAGTCTTTCAGGATTTTGTCAATGAAATCTTTCGGGACTTACTGTATACCTGTATGGTTGTCTATCTTGACGACATCCTAATCTTCTCTACCAACCTTGAGGAACATCGGCTCCATGTCCGTCAAGTGCTCCAGCGCCTCCGCGTAAATCATCTTTACGCTAAATTTGAAAAATGCCTTTTTGAGCGCAGCAGCCTTCCTTTCCTAGGTTATCTGGTCTCAGGACAAGGCCTTCAAATGGACCCTGACAAGCTCTCCGCAGTCTTGGATTGGCCACGCCCCTCTGGACTCCGTGCTATCCAACGCTTCCTTGGATTCGCCAACTACTATCGTCAGTTCATACCCCACTTCTCCACCATCGTTGCTCCTATAGGGGCACTGACTAAGAAAAACGCGAATCCAAGGTCCTGGCCGCCTTTACTCGCCTTAAGACCGCCTTCTCCTCTGCACCTGTCCTGTCTCGGCCAGACCCCACAAAGCCATTCTTCCTTGAAGTTGACGCCTCCTCGGTAGGAGCCGGAGCTGTTCTTCTTCAAAAAAACGCTAAAGGAAGAAACGTCACGTGTGGTTTTTTCTCTAAAACCTTCTCCCCTCCTGAAAAAAACTATTCCATAGGTGACCGTGAACTGTTGGCCATCAAGCTGGCATTAGAAGAGTGGAGACATCTCCTGGAAGGATCCCTTCACCCTATCTCCATCTACACTGACCATAAAAATTTGTCCTACCTTCAGTCCGCTCAGCGCTTAAATCCTCGCCAGGCCAGGTAGTCATTGTTCTTTGCCCGGTTCAATTTCCAGATCCATTTTCGTCCCGCAGACAAGAATGTCAGGGCTGATGCCTTGTCCCGTTCCTCCGATGCCTCTGAAACCGGGACTCCCCCTTAACACATCGTACCCCCTGAGTGTCTGATTTCCTCTGCTCCTGCGTCTCTGATGCCAGTTCCTCCAGGAAAAACTTTCGTTCCTCCACGCCTTCGTCTCCAGATACTCAGGTGGGGCCATTCCTCCCATCTAGCCGGTCACGCTGGGATCAAAAAATCCATACAATTGATGGCCAGACACTATTGGTGGCCTACCCAGGAAAAAGATATGACTGACTTTGTACGGGCCTGCACTATCTGTGCACGTGACAAGATTCCACGCCAGAAGCCTGCAGGTCTTCTCCTTCCTCTACCTGTGCCTGAACAACCATGGTCCCACATTGCCATGGATTTCATCACGGACCTTCCTTTGTCTCATAGTAACACTGTCATCTGGGTGGTCATTGACCGTTTTTCGAAAATGGCTCATTTTGTCCCGCTTCCTGGTCTGCCTACTGCACCTCAGTTGGCGAAGCGTTTTTTTCTTCAAATTTTCCGACTCCATGGGCTACCCTCACATATCGTCTCTGATAGAGGCGTTCAATTCATCTCAAAATTTTGGAGAGCTCTCTGTACTCAACTAAAGATTAAGTTGAATTTTTCTTCCGCTTATCACCCGCAATCCAATGGACAGGTGGAGAGAGTTAACCAGGTCCTTGGTGACTACTTACAACATTTTGTCTCCGCCCGTCAAGACGATTGGGTCGACCTATTACCCTGGGCAGAATTCTCATACAATTTCAAGAACTCTGAATCGTCCTCCAAATCACCTTTCTTTGTGGTCTACGGCCGTCACCCATTGCCCCCCCTCCCCATCCCCACTTCTTCTGGAGTTCCTGCCGTGGATGAATTAACTCAAGACTTCACCTCTATCTGGAAAGAGACTCAAAAGTCGCTATCACTGGCCTCTGCCCGCATGAAGAGACATGCAGATAAAAAAAGAAGAATTCCTCCTGTCTATGTCCCGGGTGACGAAGTGTGGCTCTCTGTCATGGATATGCAGTAGTGTTTGTCTGTCAGCTTACCTTCCTTCCCATGTGTTCATCTTAGAGGCCTGAGCCCTTTCACCTGGCTTCCTTTATAATCTCCTCCCAGCCTGACTCCACCCCAGGCCCTATCACAGAACACTATATTAACCTGTGCACTGCAAGCCTGCTTTGCTGATCAACGTGTTTGTTAGGCATTGTGTGTTTGGGTTCCTGCCTGCCGTGTGCTGGGTCTGTCTCTCTGTTACGTTATTGGCTTGTCCCTGACAGTTTGATCAGCCATGAACCCGGCTGACATCCCGTTACCCGTGGATGATCCATTGCAGGGCATAGTTTGCAGACTTGAAACCCAGGAATCGAATCAGACTCAGGTGATGCGATTCCTCCAGGATCTGGCTTCTCGCTTTGAGCAGCTTCAGGCCTCCTTGGGAACCCTGAATCCGCAACCTCAAATACAACCAGCGGCTGCACCTATTGCACCAGTCGCAGCCACACACTCACTACAACTGCCAGCTCCGTCCCGTTTCTCTGGGGACTCCAAGGCTTGCAGGGGGTTTCTTAGCCAATGCACAATTCATTTTGAGCTCCAGCCCCAAAACTTCCTGTCTGATCGGGCTAAGGTAGCCTATATCATTTCCCTCCTCTCTGGTGAAGCTTTAGCCTGGGCAGCCCCTCTGTGGGAACTGAATGATCCAGTGGTTTCTAGCCTGTCTGGCTTCTTGAAACTTTTTTGGAATATCTTCGAAGAACCGGCTCGTGTCTCTTCAGCGGCCAGCTCCCTTTTACGTCTCCGCCAAGAGTCTGCTTCTGTGGGACAGTATGCCCTTCATTTCCGCATACTGTCGGCTGAGTTGAGCTGGAACAATGAGGCCTTAGTCGCAACCTTGTTGCATGGCCTGTCTGATAGAGTGAAGGATGAATTAGCAGGAAGAACCATCCCCACTGATCTGGCCGGCGTTATCTCCTTGTGTAACCAGATCGATATTCGCTTTCAGGAGAGGACCTTAGAAAAGCAACGCCAGCACTCCTTGGTCCTTAGTCAGCCTGAGCTCCCCTCTCTTCGACCCGTAGAGCATCTCCTACAAGCTGAGGAACCCATGCAGCTGGGTCGGACCAGGCTATCCCCCGAGGAACGTGCTAGGCGCAGAACTCTTGGTCTGTGTCTTTACTGTGGGGGAAAAGGTCATTTTCGTGACACTTGCTCTCTTTGTCCAGAAAAACGTTCGGGTCCACTTCATCTGGAAAGTGGAGTATTGGACCCAGAAATATCACCTTCCCCTTCTCGTCTTCTGCTTTCTGTGTTCCTTCATGTTGGTGCTTCTTCTCATTCGGTCTCAGCATATCTGGATTCCGGAGCCGCTGGTAATTTTATGGACTGGGAAATCGCATCGTCCATGAGACTTACTCTTTTGCCCCTCACCACACCATTGGTGGTCTTGGCGATTGATGGTACTGTTCTCCCAGGGGGACCTATCCGCTTCCAGACCCTCCCTGTTAAGATGTCGGTAGGGACACTCCACCAGGAGTGGATATCCTTCCTTATCTTACCCAAGGCCTCAACGCCTATAATTTTGGGTCTCCCATGGTTACAGCTCCATTCTCCTCATGTGGACTGGACTACTGGACAGATCCTGGCTTGGGGTCCCTCCTGTTCCTCGTCCTGCCTACCCAAGGTTGCCCCCTGTGAATCTGAGCCGGTCATTCATTCCAGGTTGCATAACCATTTACATTTCTCTGTCCCTAACCACCCTTGGATGCACAGCCAGGCTAGCTTGTCTACAAGTCCTGCAGTCGCTACGTCTTGCGATGCGATTCAGGTAGTCGCTACTAGTGATGAGCCGAACACCCCCGGGTTCGGTTCGCACCAGAACCCGCGAACGGACCGAAAGTTCGAACGAACATTAGAACCCTATTAAATACAATGGATGCGAACGTTCGAATTCTAAAGTGCTAATTATAAAAACTATTATGCATGTTATTGTCCTAAAAAGGGTTTGGGAACCCGGGTTCTGCACCAGGGGACATGTATCAATGCAAAAATAAGTTTTAAAAACGGTCGTTTTCCGGGAGCAGTCATTTTAATGATGCATAAAGTGAAAAAAAAAAAGTCAAATATTCCTTTAAATATCGTACCTGGGGGGTGTCTAAAGTATGCCTGTGAAGTGCCACGTGTTTCCCGTGTTTAGAACTGTCCCTGCACAAAATGACACTTCTAAAGGAAAAAAAAGCCATTTAAAACTGCTTGCGGCTTTAATGTAATGTCTGGTCCCGGTAATATGGATGAAAATCTTTAAGAAAAATGGCATAGCTACCCCATGACCCCCCCCCTACCCCAGCCCATTACCAGCCCCTTTGGGTCTTGTATGGATATTAAGGGGAACCCCGCACATAAAATAAAAAAGGCCCTATATACTCAGAACAGCCGTATACAGGCGGTGCATACAAGACAGGGACTGTAGGTTTGTTCTTATGTAGAATCTGTTTGTAATTTTGAACAGGTACATTGTTGAAGTGTAGCTCCAGACCAAAAATCTATTTTTAAACTTTTTGGAAAACATAGGTAAGGGTTATCACCCCTGTAACATTTGTTTTGCTGTCTGTGCCCCTGTTCAGAACATTTCACCTCACTTTCCGTCCTAATGACAACTGTTTTTGAAATGTGGTGTTTTTCTTGAAACAAGGATTGCTGATAAAGCATCAGTACAGAGGAGACACCTTTCTCCCATATTTATTCTTACAGGAGAGAATTTTCCTTCCTAGTGGTAGATTTCCTCTCACTTCCTGTTGTCTTCTTGCGTTTGCAAGTAGGAGTCGTTTGTAAGTTGGATGTTTGAAAGTAGGGACCTGCCGTATATACTCTGCAGAAATAGGCCCCTTAGTTGTTGGTGTTGGCACAACACTGTAAGCACTCACAGTTACTCTTGGTTGGTGCTGGAACGCCCTGCTGTCAACTATTATATCAGGAATTTTAATTACATATAATTGTTGAACAGTGGTAGTAAAAATTGGGCCTTTGATGGTGGTGCTGGTGCCACAACACTGTAAGCCCTGACAGTTACTCTTGGTGGGTGCAGCAATGGGCCCTGCTGTGAATTATTAGATCAAGAATTGTAATTACATGCCCCTGTTGAACAGGGGCTGAAAAATTGGGCCTTAGGCACTGGTGGCACAACACTGCAACCCTTCACAGATACTGTACTTGGAGCACAGCAATGAGCCCTGTTGCAAAGTATTGCTTCAAAAATTGTAATGACACGCCCCTGTTAAACAGGGGCTGAAAAATTGGGCCTTAGGCACTGGTGGCACAACACTGCAACTCCTCACAGATACTGTACTTGGAGCACAGCAATGAGCCCTGTTGCAAAGTATTGCTTCAAAAATTGTAATTACACGCCCCTGTTAAACAGGGGCTGAAAAATTGGGCGTTAGGCACTGGTGGCGGCACCCATAAACAAAAATGATCTTCCAAGCTATCATCATCAATCGTATCATTGAGGACTCGGAGGAGGAGGATAGCCAGTCAACATAACAGCACAGGCACTCAGCATCAGCATCAGTCTTGAAGGGATGTGACATTTTAAAATCAATTAGTCTGTTATATCAGCATCAGGTGTGTGGTAGCTGGTGGTGATCCAAGACTGGTTCATCTTGATGAAAGTCAGTCGATCAACCGAGTCGGTGGACAGGCGCACCCTGTGATCCGTGACAAATCCTCCAGCAGCACTGAATGTGCGTTCCGAAAGAACGCTGGATGCAGGACAGGCCAGTAGCTCAATTGCATACTGTGCAAGCTCTGGCCAGTGATCCATCCTCAAGACCCAGTAAGCCAGAGGATTTTCGGTGGGGAAGGTGTCCAAGTCTGACCTTGCCCCTAGATATTCCTGCACCATGTTTATCAGACGCTGGCGATGGTTGCTGGAACCGATCATACTTTGGGGCTGCGGACTAAAGAATTGTCTGAACGCATCGGTCAGACGGCCACCTTCCCCACCGCTCCTTCTTTGACTGGCCGAAGCCTCAGCAACTCGTTGTCCAGGACCAGGAGTTTGCAACCTCCCAGTCTCTGGGAACGCGTTGCACAGACCTTTCTGCAAGGCCTCCCGGAGTTGTCTCATCCTCTGCTCCCTCTGCGACGGTAACATAAGGTCCGCAACCTTACCCTTGTACCGTGGATCAAGGAGAGTGGCCAGCCAGTAATGGTCCCTCTCCTTGATCCGAAGAATACGAGGATCCTTCCGCAGACTTTGCAGGATCAGGGAGGCCATGCAGCGTAGGTTTGCTGAGGCATTCGCTCCGGAGTCCTCTGGGTCACTAAGGACGACATGATCCGCAGCCACCTCCTCCCAGCCACGTACAAGTCCACTGGTTTCTTGGGACTGTAAATCATCCCTAAAAGACTGCTGCTGATGATGCTGAGTGCCAGCCTCCACCTCCATGCTGACACAATCCTCCTCCTCCTCCTCCTCCTCCTCCTCCTCCTCTTCCTGTGCGATGGGTGGGACAGAAGGAACACTGTCTGGGTAAAGGGGGCCTTGAGAGGCAAGGAAGTCCTCCTCTTCCTGCCTCTGTTCTGCCTCAAGTGCCCTGTCCATTATTCCACGCAGCGTGTGCTCCAACAGGTGGACAAGAGGTACAGTGTCACTGATGCATGCACTGTCACTGCTCACCATCCTCGTGGCCTCCTCAAATGGTGCCAGGACAGTGCATGCATCCCTGATCATGCCCCACTGGCGTGGAGAAAAAAAACCAAGCTCCCCTGACCCTGTCCTGGTGCCGTAGTCGCACAGGTACTCATTGATGGCCCTCTGCTGCGTGTGCAGCCGCTGCAGCATGGCCAACGTTGAGTTCCACCTGGTGGGCATGTCACATATAAGGCGGTTCTTGGGCAGGTTCAACTCCTTTTGCAGCTCAGCCAGGCGAGCACTGGCATTATAAGATCTGCGGAAATGCACACAGACTTTCCTGGCCTGCCTCAGGACATCCTGTAAGCCCGGGTACCTGCCCAAGAAGCGCTGCACCACCAGGTTAAGGACGTGAGCCACACAGGGCACATGGGTCAGTTGTCCCTGTCGGAGGGCGGAGAGGAGGTTGGTGCCATTGTCGCAAACCACCATTCCTGGCTTAAGCTGGCGTGGCGTCAACCACCTCTCGGCCTGGCCCTGCAGAGCAGACAGGACCTCTGCCCCAGTGTGGCTTCTGTCCCCCAAACACACCAGCGCAAGCACGGCATGGCATCTTTTTGCCTGCGTACTTGCGTAGCCCCGTGAACGGCTACGGAGCACCGCTGGTTCATAGGACAAACCACAGGAAGAGGCCATGGAGGAAGAAGAAGAGGAGGGGGTGGAGGAGAGAGGTGTGTCACAACCAGTAGTAGCATTTTGGAGGCGTGGCGGTGGGACAACCTCCAACACTACTGCACCTTGTCCTGAATCCTTCCCAGCTGCCAAAAGAGTGACCCAATGGGCCGTGAAAGAAAGGTAACGTCCCTGTCCATGCCTGCTGGACCATGAGTCAGCGGTAATATGCACCTTACCGCTGACCGCCCTGTCCAGCGAGGCCAAGACATTGCCTTCCACATGCCGGTAGAGAGCCGGAATAGCCTTCCGTGAGAAAAAGTGGCGTTTGGGAACCTGCCACTGAGGAACCGCACATTGCACAAACTCACGGAAGGGGGCCGAGTCTACCAACTGAAAAGGCAGCAGTTGAAGCGCTAGCAATTTAGCCAAGCTAGCATTCAACCGCTGGGCATGTGGATGGCTGGGAGTGAACTTCTTTCGACGGTCCAGCAGCTGGGGCAGGGAAATTTGCCTGCTAGAATCGGACGTCGGTGTACTGCTAGCAGAGTGGGCGCAAGTACTTGGCTGTGACACACCTAATTCTACACCTTCATTCCTCTCAGTGCATGTTTCAGAGAGGACTGAAGTTATAGTGGGGTTGGAGATCCCAGCTGATGCGGTGCAAGGAGAGGTCCGCTTGGTTCTTTGGTGTGGGTCTTTGAGGTAGGCTTGCCAACGAGCTGCATGGCAGGTCAACATATGTCTGGTCAGGCATGTGGTACCCAAGCGGCTGATGTTTTGGCCACGCGATATACGCTTGAGACATATGTTGCAAACAGCAGCTGTGCGATCTGATGCACTAGCCTCAAAAAAGGCCCACACCAAAGAACTTTTTGAATGACGGGCAGAGGCAGCGCCCTGCACAGGCGGAGCTCTGCGGTGTGATTCCGTCGGTGTACTGCCCTTACGCTGGCCACCAAAGGGCATCCTGCCTCGTTGGAGATGTGCCTCCTCCTCATCCTCCTCCTCCTCCTCTCTCCTATTAGGCACCCACGTGGAGTCATTGACCTCATCATCCCCTCCCTCCTCATCACTGGAGCCAATCTGGCAGTATGCTGCAGCTGCTGGAACATGACTGCCAGATTGGTGTCCTTCTTGAGCATCCCCTCTGTCTGCTCTCACGCTACTGCCTTCCTCTAGCTGGGTTTCATCATCAGACCCTTCGAAACGCTGGGCATCCTCCTGGAGCATGTACCCAACACTGTGCTGAAACAGTTCGGGGGACTCCTCAGGAGGAGGACATGGTGGGTCTAGGGAAGGAGTGACTGATGATTTGTCTGACATTGATACCAGGGAAGACGACGCTTTGGCAGCTGCTTTTCCAGTACCCTGAGCCTGGGTGAGAGAGGATGAGGAGGAGGAGGAGGGCTTGGTCATCCACTCTACCAAGTCTTCGGCATGATGTGGCTCAACATGTCCAGCTGCCGAAAAGAAGGACAAGCGTGTCCCATGGCCATGTGCTGATGACAATGCACCGCGTCCACGACCAGCACTGTTGCCCCCAGACACAGAGCCTGCTTGCCCTCTTTTATTGCCTCCTGACTGTCTGCCTCTCCTTGTTTGCCTTCCAGACATTCTAATAGATGGCCTGCAGGGAGATGGGAAAAAAGCAATAAGGGCTACCTTCAGGTGTCCTTCTCTGTCCCTTGAAACAAGGACTTTCACAGTGAAAGAAACTGACACTGTCCCTACCTAGAGTTTTCTGTCCCTAGAATAAATGTTTTTTTTAATCACAATATAGCACAAGGACAATTCACTCAATGTCTCTCCAGGTCCCTGGAAACAAGGACTTGCAGAGTGAAAGAAACTGACACTGTCCCTACCTAGAGTTTTCTGTCCCTAGAATAAATGTTTTTTTTAAGCACAATATAGCACAAGGACAATTAACTCACTGTCCTTACAGGTCCCTGGAAACAAGGACTTGCAGAGTGAAAAAAAAAAAACACTCTCCCTACCTACAGTTTTCTGTCCCTAGAAAAAATGTTTTTTTTAAGCACAATATAGCACAAGGACAATTAACTCACTGTCCTTACAGGTCCCTGGAAACAAGGACTTGCAGAGTGAAAGAAAAAAAACACTCTCCCTACCTACAGTTTTCTGTCCCTAGAAAAAATGTTTTTTTTAATCACAATATAGCACAAGGAAAATTAACTCACTGTCCTTACAGGTCCCTGGAAACAAGGACTTGCAGAGTGAAAGAAAAAAAACACTCTCCCTACCTACAGTTTTCTGTCCCTAGAAAAAATGTTTTTTTTAATCACAATATAGCACAAGGAAAATTAACTCACTGTCCTTACAGGTCCCTGGAAACAAGGACTTGCAGAGTGAAAGAAACTGACACTGTCCCTACCTAGAGTTTTCTGTCCCTAGAATAAATGTTTTTTTTAAGCACAATATAGCACAAGGACAATTAACTCACTGTCCTTACAGGTCCCTGGAAACAAGGACTTGCAGAGTGAAAGAAAAAAAACACTCTCCCTACCTACAGTTTTCTGTCCCTAGAAAAAATGTTTTTTTTAATCACAATATAGCACAAGGAAAATTAACTCACTGTCCTTACAGGTCCCTGGAAACAAGGACTTGCAGAGTGAAAGAAACTGACACTGTCCCTACCTAGAGTTTTCTGTCCCTAGAATAAATGTTTTTTTTAATCACAATATAGCACAAGGACAATTAACTCACTGTCCTTACAGGTCCCTGGAAACAAGGACTTGCAGAGTGAAAGAAACTGACACTGTCCCTACCTAGAGTTTTCTGTCCCTAGAATAAATGTTTTTTTTAAGCACAATATAGCACAAGGACAATTAACTCACTGTCCTTACAGGTCCCTGGAAACAAGGACTTGCAGAGTGAAAGAAAAAAAACACTCTCCCTACCTACAGTTTTCTGTCCCTAGAAAAAATGTTTTTTTTAATCACAATATAGCACAAGGAAAATTAACTCACTGTCCTTACAGGTCCCTGGAAACAAGGACTTGCAGAGTGAAAGAAACTGACACTGTCCCTACCTAGAGTTTTCTGTCCCTAGAATAAATGTTTTTTTTAATCACAATATAGCACAAGGACAATTAACTCACTGTCCTTACAGGTCCCTGGAAACAAGGACTTGCAGAGTGAAAGAAACTGACACTGTCCCTACCTAGAGTTTTCTGTCCCTAGAATAAATGTTTTTTTTAAGCACAATATAGCACAAGGACAATTAACTCACTGTCCTTACAGGTCCCTGGAAACAAGGACTTGCAGAGTGAAAGAAAAAAAACACTCTCCCTACCTACAGTTTTCTGTCCCTAGAAAAAATGTTTTTTTTAATCACAATATAGCACAAGGAAAATTAACTCACTGTCCTTACAGGTCCCTGGAAACAAGGACTTGCAGAGTGAAAGAAACTGACACTGTCCCTACCTAGAGTTTTCTGTCCCTAGAATAAATGTTTTTTTTAATCACAATATAGCACAAGGACAATTAACTCACTGTCCTTACAGGTCCCTGGAAACAAGGACTTGCAGAGTGAAAGAAACTGACACTGTCCCTACCTAGAGTTTTCTGTCCCTAGAATAAATGTTTTTTTTAAGCACAATATAGCACAAGGACAATTAACTCACTGTCCTTACAGGTCCCTGGAAACAAGGACTTGCAGAGTGAAAGAAAAAAAACACTCTCCCTACCTACAGTTTTCTGTCCCTAGAAAAAATGTTTTTTTTAATCACAATATAGCACAAGGAAAATTAACTCACTGTCCTTACAGGTCCCTGGAAACAAGGACTTGCAGAGTGAAAGAAACTGACACTGTCCCTACCTAGAGTTTTCTGTCCCTAGAATAAATGTTTTTTTTAATCACAATATAGCACAAGGACAATTAACTCACTGTCCTTACAGGTCCCTGGAAACAAGGACTTGCAGAGTGAAAGAAACTGACACTGTCCCTACCTAGAGTTTTCTGTCCCTAGAATAAATGTTTTTTTTAAGCACAATATAGCACAAGGACAATTAACTCACTGTCCTTACAGGTCCCTGGAAACAAGGACTTGCAGAGTGAAAGAAAAAAAACACTCTCCCTACCTACAGTTTTCTGTCCCTAGAAAAAATGTTTTTTTTAATCACAATATAGCACAAGGAAAATTAACTCACTGTCCTTACAGGTCCCTGGAAACAAGGACTTGCAGAGTGAAAGAAACTGACACTGTCCCTACCTAGAGTTTTCTGTCCCTAGAATAAATGTTTTTTTTAATCACAATATAGCACAAGGACAATTAACTCACTGTCCTTACAGGTCCCTGGAAACAAGGACTTGCAGAGTGAAAGAAACTGACACTGTCCCTACCTAGAGTTTTCTGTCCCTAGAATAAATGTTTTTTTTAATCACAATATAGCACAAGGAAAATTAACTCACTGTCCTTACAGGTCCCTGGAAACAAGGACTTGCAGAGTGAAAGAAACTGACACTGTCCCTACCTAGAGTTTTCTGTCCCTAGAATAAATGTTTTTTTTAATCACAATATAGCACAAGGAAAATTAACTCACTGTCCTTACAGGTCCCTGGAAACAAGGACTTGCAGAGTGAAAGAAACTGACACTGTCCCTACCTAGAGTTTTCTGTCCCTAGAATAAATGTTTTTTTTAAGCACAATATAGCACAAGGACAATTAACTCACTGTCCTTACAGGTCCCTGGAAACAAGGACTTGCAGAGTGAAAGAAAAAAAACACTCTCCCTACCTACAGTTTTCTGTCCCTAGAAAAAATGTTTTTTTTAATCACAATATAGCACAAGGAAAATTAACTCACTGTCCTTACAGGTCCCTGGAAACAAGGACTTGCAGAGTGAAAGAAACTGACACTGTCCCTACCTAGAGTTTTCTGTCCCTAGAATAAATGTTTTTTTTAATCACAATATAGCACAAGGACAATTAACTCACTGTCCTTACAGGTCCCTGGAAACAAGGACTTGCAGAGTGAAAGAAACTGACACTGTCCCTACCTAGAGTTTTCTGTCCCTAGAATAAATGTTTTTTTTAAGCACAATATAGCACAAGGACAATTAACTCACTGTCCTTACAGGTCCCTGGAAACAAGGACTTGCAGAGTGAAAGAAAAAAAACACTCTCCCTACCTACAGTTTTCTGTCCCTAGAAAAAATGTTTTTTTTAATCACAATATAGCACAAGGAAAATTAACTCACTGTCCTTACAGGTCCCTGGAAACAAGGACTTGCAGAGTGAAAGAAACTGACACTGTCCCTACCTAGAGTTTTCTGTCCCTAGAATAAATGTTTTTTTTAATCACAATATAGCACAAGGACAATTAACTCACTGTCCTTACAGGTCCCTGGAAACAAGGACTTGCAGAGTGAAAGAAACTGACACTGTCCCTACCTAGAGTTTTCTGTCCCTAGAATAAATGTTTTTTTTAAGCACAATATAGCACAAGGACAATTAACTCACTGTCCTTACAGGTCCCTGGAAACAAGGACTTGCAGAGTGAAAGAAAAAAAACACTCTCCCTACCTACAGTTTTCTGTCCCTAGAAAAAATGTTTTTTTTAATCACAATATAGCACAAGGAAAATTAACTCACTGTCCTTACAGGTCCCTGGAAACAAGGACTTGCAGAGTGAAAGAAACTGACACTGTCCCTACCTAGAGTTTTCTGTCCCTAGAATAAATGTTTTTTTTAATCACAATATAGCACAAGGACAATTAACTCACTGTCCTTACAGGTCCCTGGAAACAAGGACTTGCAGAGTGAAAGAAACTGACACTGTCCCTACCTAGAGTTTTCTGTCCCTAGAATAAATGTTTTTTTTAAGCACAATATAGCACAAGGACAATTAACTCACTGTCCTTACAGGTCCCTGGAAACAAGGACTTGCAGAGTGAAAGAAAAAAAACACTCTCCCTACCTACAGTTTTCTGTCCCTAGAAAAAATGTTTTTTTTAATCACAATATAGCACAAGGAAAATTAACTCACTGTCCTTACAGGTCCCTGGAAACAAGGACTTGCAGAGTGAAAGAAACTGACACTGTCCCTACCTAGAGTTTTCTGTCCCTAGAATAAATGTTTTTTTTAATCACAATATAGCACAAGGACAATTAACTCACTGTCCTTACAGGTCCCTGGAAACAAGGACTTGCAGAGTGAAAGAAACTGACACTGTCCCTACCTAGAGTTTTCTGTCCCTAGAATAAATGTTTTTTTTAATCACAATATAGCACAAGGACAATTAACTCACTGTCCTTACAGGTCCCTGGAAACAAGGACTTGCAGAGTGAAAGAAACTGACACTGTCCCTACCTAGAGTTTTCTGTCCCTAGAATAAATGTTTTTTTTAAGCACAATATAGCACAAGGACAATTAACTCACTGTCCTTACAGGTCCCTGGAAACAAGGACTTGCAGAGTGAAAGAAAAAAAACACTCTCCCTACCTACAGTTTTCTGTCCCTAGAAAAAATGTTTTTTTTAATCACAATATAGCACAAGGAAAATTAACTCACTGTCCTTACAGGTCCCTGGAAACAAGGACTTGCAGAGTGAAAGAAACTGACACTGTCCCTACCTAGAGTTTTCTGTCCCTAGAATAAATGTTTTTTTTAATCACAATATAGCACAAGGACAATTAACTCACTGTCCTTACAGGTCCCTGGAAACAAGGACTTGCAGAGTGAAAGAAACTGACACTGTCCCTACCTAGAGTTTTCTGTCCCTAGAATAAATGTTTTTTTTAAGCACAATATAGCACAAGGACAATTAACTCACTGTCCTTACAGGTCCCTGGAAACAAGGACTTGCAGAGTGAAAGAAAAAAAACACTCTCCCTACCTACAGTTTTCTGTCCCTAGAAAAAATGTTTTTTTTAATCACAATATAGCACAAGGAAAATTAACTCACTGTCCTTACAGGTCCCTGGAAACAAGGACTTGCAGAGTGAAAGAAACTGACACTGTCCCTACCTAGAGTTTTCTGTCCCTAGAATAAATGTTTTTTTTAATCACAATATAGCACAAGGACAATTAACTCACTGTCCTTACAGGTCCCTGGAAACAAGGACTTGCAGAGTGAAAGAAACTGACACTGTCCCTACCTAGAGTTTTCTGTCCCTAGAATAAATGTTTTTTTTAAGCACAATATAGCACAAGGACAATTAACTCACTGTCCTTACAGGTCCCTGGAAACAAGGACTTGCAGAGTGAAAGAAACTGACACTGTCCCTACCTAGAGTTTTCTGTCCCTAGAATAAATGTTTTTTTTAAGCACACTATAGCAGAAGCACAAAACACACTGACACTCTCCCTACCTATCCTTCTCTTTCCCTAAACTAAAGGAATCCAGGTTAAGCAAGAAAGAAATAACAGTCACTGTCCCTGCCTATGCTACTCTATCCCTGCTCCGGAACACACTACACTAGGCCGCCGTGCTGGCGGCCTTTTATAGTGTGGGGCGTGTACTAAACACCCTCAGCAATAATTGGCCACAGGCATCCTGCCTGTGGCCAATCATTGCTCTCCTCGCTGCCGGCGCTGTGATTGGCCAAGCATGCGGGGTCACAGTGCATGCTTGGCCAATCACAGCGCCTGGATGACACTGCGATGGCGTAGTGCATTGTGGGCCGTTCGCGTCACTCGAATTTGGCGCGAACGGCCCAAATCGTTCGATCTTCGTCGAACGATCGAACAGCCAATGTTCGAGTCGAACGTATGTTCGACTCGAACACGAAGCTCATCCCTAGTCGCTACACCTGACTCAGCTATTCACTCCGCCTCTGTACTAGTTATGCCAGTCCAGCCCATGGCCAGTTAGCCTCCTACTTTTTCTTGTTCGGGACATTCTGCTTGTCCTTCAGCTATTCAGTTTGACACCGAGCGACATGTCACCTTCTAACCAACCTGACTTCAGGGTTCCACTGACATCTGCCCAGTCTGATGGTCCTGTGCAAGATGACCAGTTCCCCTTTAAGGGTCTAGGGGACCCTCCTCAGATTCCTGTTGATCCTCTCATGCCCTTGCTTATTCCTAGAGAGCCTTTGGTCCTCAATAGATCTTCTTGTCATCTCCCTACCTCGTTTTCGGTCTCTGAGGATAATCTTAAGTACGAGGTTAGACAAGTTCTGGATTCTCGGCTCTGCAGAGGCATTCTTCAGTACCTTGTGTATTGGAGAGGTTTTGGTCCTGAGGAGGCGTCTTGGATCGCTGCATCTGATGTCGCTGCACCTCATCTGTTGAGAAGGTTTCATCAGAGATTTCCCTTTAAGCCTGGGCCCAGGCGGGGGAGGGCCCATAAGAGGGAGGGTACTGTCATGGATATGCAGTAGTGTTTGTCTGTCAGCTTACCTTCCTTCCCATGTGTTCATCTTAGAGGCCTGAGCCCTTTCACCTGGCTTCCTTTATAATCTCCTCCCAGCCTGACTCCACCCCAGGCCCTATCACAGAACACTATATTAACCTGTGCACTGCAAGCCTGCTTTGCTGATCAACGTGTTTGTTAGGCATTGTGTGTTTGGGTTCCTGCCTGCCGTGTGCTACGTCTGTCTCTCTGTTACGTTATTGGCTTGTCCCTGACACTCTCCTCCAAATATGTTCGGTTTTGGGTACCTAGCTACAAGCTGGGCCCTCGTTACCTCGGACCTTTTAAAATCAAAAACCAAATCAATTCTGTCTCTTACAAACTCCATCTTCCTCCTTCTCTTCGTATCCCAAATTCTTTTCATGTGTCTCTTCTCAAACCCCTCATTCTTAACCGATTTTCCCCCAAGGTCACTGCTCCTGCTCCTGTCTCTGGTTCTTCCGATGTCTTCTCGGTGAAAGAAATCCTCGCCTCCAAGGTCATCCGAGGTAAAATATTTTTTTTAATTGATTGGGAGAACTGTGGTCCTGAAGAGAGATTCTGGGAGCCTGAGACCAACATTTTAGACAAGGAGCTCATCCGTAGATTCTGGGTTCCAAGAAAAGGGGGAGACCTAAGGGGGGGGTACTGTAACGCCGAGCGCTCCGGGTGTCCCATCCTTCCCGGAGCGCTCACGGCGTCGGTCCCCCTGCAGCGCCCCGGTCAGCCCTCCTGGCCGTGGGCGCTGCTCTGTCACCGGCGGGGATGCGATCCACACGGCGGCAAATCTCCGTCCGCGGATCGCATCCCATCCTATTCACCTTCCCACTCCTGCTCCTTCCCGGCGCGCGCGGCCCCGCTGCGCTCTAGGGCGTGCGCGCGCCGGCCTTCTAAGATTTAAAGGGCCAGCGCACCATTGATAGGTGCCTGGCCCAATTACTGTGTGCACACCCAAAACATATATAAACCCACTTCCCCTTCCTGTCCTTGTCGGATCTTGTTGTCTTAGTACCCTGTGGAAGCGTTTTGTGAGTTACCTTGCCTGTGTATCTGACCTGCTGCCATTGTCTCTGACTACGAACCATTGCCACCTGCCCTGACCCTCTGCTACATCTGACCTTTCCTCTGCCTAGTCCTTTTGTACCGCGCCTATCTCAGCCGCCAGAGAGGTGGAGTCGCTACTGGAGGACACGACCTGGTTGCTATCGCCGCAGCAAGTCCATCCCGCTTTGCGGCGGGCTCTGGTGAAAACCGGCAGCTGCTTAGAACCGGTCCCTCAGTACGACCCGTGCCATCCCCTCTCTGGTACAGAGGATCCACCTCCTGTATTCCCACTAGCCGTCAGTCCGGCTCGTGACAAGTTTATAATAACACACAAGGATACTATGGTGGTAGGAACAATCAGGAGTATAACCCCAGACCATGGAGACCATATTATAATGATAATCACACCTATGCTCATAGAGAGGGAGGGGGGCATTACCATACCCCTAAACCTCAAAGACCAAGATGGCAAAGACCACCTGATCATGAACACAATTATACTACCACCGTCAACAGGTATGCCCCATTGCAGGAATACCATAGAGATGGGGAACCATAGACACATTTTTTAGACAAAGAGAGTGGGGACACCGCCCAGACATCACCCCCCACAGAGGGAGCCCCCAAGAGAGGAGGAAGAAAGGGGGGATGTAGAGGAGGGAGGAAGATCCAAAAGAGAGCATTAGGAGAGGGAATATTCAATATTAGTGGGATTGATTTGACTAAAAAGGAGCTCCAAGTATTGGATCAAGGACTAAAATTTGCCCCAAAAAAATCCTTTAATATACTTGACACATACGTAAGAATTCTAAAGTTTGTTAGGAATATCAACATAAAAAAGTTTTCTGCTCTAAACCCAGTGGAAAGACATTAGAGTGGAACAGATACAAGCGTCTATACTCATCTACGATATAAGTCGATATTCAATCTCAAAATACAAAATAATAGGCATGTTGATATGTTCAAAAAACTAGTAACACAGGATTTGGAATTTTTACATATAAAGAAACCTACGGGTCAGATCTATATTAAGAAAGGAATCAAGTCTTTGGAAAATAGGAAGGATCTGGTCATCAGACCCACGACAAAGTGGGAGGGATTGTAGTATGGAATAAATATCAGTATAAAACAGTGATGAGTGATGACTTAAGCCCCGTACACACGATCCGAAAATCGTACAAAAAATGGCGCATTCAAATCGATCGTACGATAATCGGATCGTTAGTACAGAGCTTTCGAGAGCCGATCAGGACAGTTCAACCGATATTATTCTATCTGACATGCACAGATTTTTTTTTCGTATGATGCCAGATCGTACGATTTTCGTTTAATCAGTACAGCTGTCGTTCGAAAATGCAATACAAATGCATTACAACACATGACATCACTTCTGAATTTTTATTCTGTCGGTCGAGAATTTTCGTGACTTTAGTAAACTCATCAGATTCGACGTGAGATTAGCATGCAAAAAAAAAAAGGACGATCATTCGTCCGATAATCTCATTGTGTGTACAGGGCATTACTAAATGATAGGGAGACTTATAAATTGTTAAAAGGGGACCCTACTAAACAATGCAAAAAAGAATTGGAAAAACTTATACAAGAAGGGAACAGTAAAGGCATATTTAATGCAAAATAGGAAAGGTACCTTATACCTGAAACATGTAGGATCCCTGTTATGTACACAATCCCCAAGATTCATAGGAACAGTACAAACCCACATGGCCACCCTATTATAAATGGAATTTTTTCCCTTTCTTCCATATTGGGACAGTATATAGATTTCTACCTCCAGCCCCTAGTACAAAATACAAAGGCGTACGTTAAGGATACAAAACACATATTGCAGATCATTAATGGGACTAGCATCTTGGAAAAAAAAGTCCTGCAAGCAGCTTCTTTGCAGCGCTTTAGGAGCATTGAATACACTGCTCCTAAAGCGCCCCTTCCCATTGAGGCGCTTTTTTTAACGCCAAAGCACCTGATAAATGCCCCAGTGTGAAAGGGGTCTTAGCGGAGCTTTACCGGCGTTTTTTGAGCGCTGGCAGTGTGAAAGGGCTCTGAAAGCACTCAGGCTTTCACATTGGGATTGCAGATGAGGCTTCTTTCAGGCGCTTTACAGGCGCATTTTTTTTAACGCTAACGCGCCTGAAAAACGCCCCAGTGTGAAAGGGGTCTTAAAGGCCACTGCGAATGTGGCATCCTTATACACTAATATTAACCACAAAGGGGCAATTAATGCAGCTAAATGGGCCCTGGTTAAAAATAGGGATATAGACAGACAGCATAAAAAGTTTATAGTGGACTGCCTTGTTTTTGGTAGTTTTCTGCACAATTATTTTTGGTATCAGGATCAATATTATTTACAGACTAAGGGGGTCATTATGGGGGCAAGGTAGCCCCAAGCATAGCAAATGTATACATGGATAAATGGGAAGAGGAAGAGATATTGTACAATTTACCATATCAGTTGAAATGGTATAATAGATTTATAGATGATTTGATACTTTTCTGGGATGGTAGTGAGCAGGAGCTAAATTCATTTATGACGAGAATGAATAAAACAGTAAAAATGTACTCTCATGGGAATCCAGCTATAAGAAAATAAATTTTTTGGATTTAGAAATTGCCAATGAAAATAATAACATAACAACAAAAGCTCATTTTAAAATGACGGATAGGAATTCCTACATACCCCACAATAGTTGTCACCATAGACTCACTATATTTGATGGAAAAGGTTTTTATGCCTGTGTCAGATCTTACAGTTGTAAGGCAGCCACTTCTAATTTAAAAAAATGGGATAAATTCACCTACAGCAAAAATGGGAAACAATATATACTTAAAGACATTATATCATGCAATACAGAGGGGGTTGTGTATGCTTTGGAATGCTCTTGTGACATGATTTATGTAGGGAGAACAAAGAGGACCATGCATGCAAGAATAAAGGAACATGTATATCAAATAATCAAAGGAAAAAAGGGTCATTATCTATATCAACATTTCAGAATACAAAATAATAGAGAAGTATCAGGGATGAAATTCTGGGGATTAGAAAAATACAAAAGACATTGGAGGGGTAGCAAATTAATTAGGACACTCAGCCAAATGGAATTTTAGTGGGTGTATGAACTGTCGTCTTAGCACCTAGAGGCTTAACGTGATACTAAAGCTTTGTGTATTCTTTTTTTTCAATAACAAACAAAATGCAAAGAGTGGCTCCCGGTCCACGTGTTCTGGGGTCCCATGGTGGCTCTCGTGGCTCCTCCTCGCATTAGATAACCCCCTCTGGGAAGCGCTCTCCCAAGGGGGTTACCTTGGGGGCGCACTCCTGTGTCATACACTCTGCGCCCATTGATGCCGAGTGTATGACTCGGCCCCGCCCCCAGGCGCCCGCGTCATTGGATTAGATTGGGAGCCAATGGCTGCGCTGCTATAAATCTATACAATCAAAGTCAGGACTCCATAGAGAGGAGGACGGCGAGAACGCATAGAAATTCGGGGCTCATGGAAATGGGGGGCCACACACTGCAAGGTGTTTTTTCACCTTAATGCATAGGATGCATTAAGGTGAAAAAACAAGTAGGTTTACAACCCCTTTAAACAAGGATTTTGACCTCAACTCTTTTCATGCAAATTTTCATTCCCCTTTTTTAATAACCTTTTTTTTTTATAATTCAACTTTTATTAAATATTTTTTTACATATAACATTTATATCATTTAAGCACAACACATTACAATACCTATTTCCACATAACTTATAGGGGGAGAGTGTTTCTCCCTCCCCGTTTGATCCTGTCCCCTCTTAGCCCAACGTCATGAGCACAAAAAAAAACCCTAGTGTGATGTGCACAGACCCTTTGGTCTAATTATTGTACTCTCTGTGCTTATATTAAGTGTATCTGTTTATCTACTTCCTTAAGACTGCATTCACACCTGAGCGTAGCGCTTCGAGTGTTTTTACCGACGTTTTTACCGGCGTTTTGTCACGCGAATTTGCACTCGTAGAAACGCTCGTTGTCGCGCTAGAGGCTTGAATCAAGCGTTTCCATTACATTCTATGACTCCTAAAACGCCCAAATCTGCTCGATTCATTTTGGAGTGGAGAAGTGAACCATCTCCATAGAGAATAATGGATTTTTTCCCCTCTAGCGTTTTGTAGCTTAAGGCTTCAGGCACAAAACGCTCAGGTGTGAATGCAGCCTTAGTGTATATTTCCAAGTTACCCTTCCCTCTTTCCACCCTACCCATAGGCGTGCGCACGGGGTGTGCCGGGCACACCCTAATCACCCCGTGCTGTCTCCAGAGATCTCCCCAGAAATGCTGCATCCATGAGAGTGTGTGGCCCCCGCTGCCTGTGAAACAGTTTCACAGGCAGCAGATCGTGAGAATTGCAGGGAGAGACACCAGCTGTCAAAAGTCAGTGGTGATTTCGGGTGTGGGCGGGACTGAATGGCCATCAAACACCAGCCAATGGGATGGGTCTGGGCGGGCCACTACATTTACGTGGCTCCGCCAGCTCTATGAAGCAGCTCAATCATTGGCTGGTGTTTATGGCGCTTGGTCCCACCCACGCCCTACATCGCGGCTGAGTTGTAAGTCATCACAACTCAGCCACGATGTCGGGGGTGGGTGGGACCAAGCGCCATCAACACCGGCAGCCAATGATTCGCTGCTTCAGAGAGGGGGCGGAGCCAGAGAAATGTAGTGGCCCACCCAGACCCTTCCCATTGGCTGGTGTTTAATAACTGTTCAGTCCCACCCACCCCCTACATCACCGCTGACTTTTAACAGCTGGTGTCTCTCCCTGCATGTAGTGTCATTATCTGACCGTTTCATACACTGAACAGCTCTGGCAATTCTCACGATCTCCTATATGTGAAACTCCCCCTCTCCCCTATCTGTGCCAACCAATGCTGCCAATCAGTGCCCACCAATGCTGCCAATCAGTGCCAACCAATGTTGCCAATCAGTGCCCACCAATGCTGCCAATCAGTGCCAACCAATGCTGCCAATCAATGCCAGTGTTGCTTATCAGTGCCAACCAATTCTGCCTATCAATGCCAACCAGTGCCAACCAATGCTGCCTATCCGTGCCAACCAATGCTGCCTATCAGTGCCAACCAATGCTGCCTATCCATGCCAACCAATGCTGCCTATCCATGCCAACCAATGCTGCCTATCAGTACTAACCAATGCTGCCTATCAGTGCCAGTGCTGCTTTTCAGTGCCAACCAATGCTGCCTATCACTGCCAGTGCTGCTTATCAGTGCCAGCCAATGCTGCCTATCAGTGCAAACCAGCGAAAGTCAGTGCTGCCTATCCGTGCCAACCAATGCTGCCTATCCATGCCAACCAATGCTGCCTATCCATGCCAACCAATGCTGCCTATCCGTGCCAACCAATGCTGCCTATCAGTACCAACCAATGCTGCCTATCAGTGCCAGTGCTGCTTTTCAGTGCCAACCAATGCTGCCTATCACTGCCAATGCAGCTTATCAGTGCCAACCAATGCTGCCTATCAGTGCAAACCAGCGCCAGTCAGTGCTGCCTATCAGTGCCAACCAATGTTGTAAATCAGTGCCAACCAATGCTGTCAGTGCCAACCAATGCTGCATGTCAGTGCTGCAAATCAGTGCCCATCAGTGCCGCCTATCAGTGCCCATAAGTGCTGCCAATCAGTGCCCATCAGTGCTGCCAATCAGTGCCCATCAGTGCTGCCAATCAGTGCCGCCAATCAGAGCCCATCAGTGCTGCATATGAGTGCCCATCAGTGCTGCCTATCAGTGCCTATCAGTGTCCGTCAGTGCTGCCTATGAGTGCCCATCAGTGCTGCCAATCAGTGCTGCAAATCAGAGCCTATCAGTGCCCATAAGTGCAACTAATCATAGCCATCAGTGATGCATATCAGTGCCCATCAGTGCCGCCTATCAGTGCCACCTATCAGTGCACATCAGTGCTACCAATTAGTGTCCATCAATGCTGCCAATCAGTGCTGCCAATCAGTGCAGCCTATTAGTGCCCATCAGTGCTGCATATCAGTGCCCACCAGTGCTGCCTTAGCAGGGATGGTGGAAACCCCTCTACAGATAATTGCAATACAAATTACCTTCAAGTGCAACAACTTTTTAGTTCGGAGGTTCACACCATTATAGCACTTTGGATTTTTTTTTTTTAGATTGTTACACTTAATTGTATATGTTTTAGTCACGGTTATAATGTGAATTATTGCACTTGAAGTTAATTTTCCACCACCACTGCTAAGTCCATGTCTTTATGGATCTTGCTTTGTGCACTGGTGTGCATTCATGTTGGAACAGGAAGGGGCCGTCCCCAAACTGTTCCCACAAAGTTAGGAGCATGAAATTGTCCAAAATGTCTTGGTATGCTGACGCCTTAAGTATTCCCCTCACTGGAACTAAGGGGCCAAGCCCAACCCCTGGAAAACAACCCCACACCATATTATTTGGACCAGTGCACAAAGCAAGGTCCATAAAGACATGGATGAGCGAGTTTGGGGTGGAGGAACTTAACTGACCTGCACAGAGTCCTGACCTCAACCTGATAGAACACCTTTGGGATGAATTTGAGTGGAGACTGCAAGCGAGGCCTTCTCGTCCAACATCAGTGCCTGACCTCACAAATGCGCTTGTGGAAGAATGGTCAAACATTCCCATAGACACACTCCTAAACCTTTCCACAGCCCTCTGCGTATAACACGCAGGCAAAGTTTACCCTCTATTTTCACGGTAAAAAAGTGAGTGTTATACGCCAATAAATACAGTATATACACACATGTATGTGTGCTTGAGCTTTCGGGTGCACACCCTAATGCAATAGGCTGTGCACGCCTATGACCCTACTCCTATCAAAAAAAAAAAAAAAACCCAGGACCCAAAACAAACCCCCCCCTTTTCCATTCCCATAGATATAATATAAGAGTGTAATGTGCACGGACCCTTTAGTCTAATTATTGTGCTTCTGTGCTTATATTAAGTGTGTCTACTATTATCTACTTCCTTTAGTGTATATTACAAAGTTAACCTTCCCTCTTTCTGCCCTACCCTTATCAATTAAAAACAAAAAACAAAAAGGGGGGGAAGGGGGCACCCAACCTCCCTCCATAGAGAGGGGGGGAATAATCATGCGGACGGGAGAAAGGGGAGAAGGTACCGGAGGAGGAGACTACTCCCCCCACACTCACACATAACTTTACTTACATACATAATCTTAAAAATGTTGTAGTTTATTCTCTCTTTATATATATATAGCTTCATGTTTCCCTTTGGAGGATTACATGGTATTATCATGTCTACATCTCCTTTTTTTTTTTTTTAACCTCTTTCTGTTTCTGGAGCATAATATCTCCATCCTGTCCAAATTTTCCTGAATTCCTCCTGTTGATTACTATTTTAAACACCCACCTTTCTGCTTCCATTATTACCTCTACTTCTTTTTTCCATTCTGCAAGGGTGGGGCATATTGCCTGCTTCCAGTGCTTCGGTATTCATTTCTTGGCTGCATTTAGTAAATTTAGTAAATGTGTTACACTTTTTATGGAGCTAGTGGTTCCGTGGAACAAGACATGCAAAGGTGTTGCCTCTATGGCTATGTTGGCTATCTTCTTGATCCACGGAATCACCTCATCCCAGAATCCTCTTATTTTTGGGCAGGACCACCAAATGTGAAGGAAGGTGCCTCTCTCTTTACATCCCCTCCAGCAGTGGCCATCTGCTGTCGGGTATATCTGTACTAATCACATCGGAGTTCTGTACCATCTAGTCATAAATTTATATGACATCTCTTGAATAGATGAACTTATAGAAGATGAGTATGTTGCTTCTATAAATTTATTTTTTTGGGCTGATGTAAATGTATAATCCATTCTTTTTCCCATTCTTTGATGAAGTATGGGGTTGTGGTATTTTATCCACTCAGGATCAATTTATACATTTTCGATAACATATGTTGGGGCTTTGATCTCCTTACACACATAGTTTTGTATGTTGTCAATGAATTCAATGTCCTTATCTGGGGTTCTAATTTATAAAAAAAAATACTTATTTGGTTATATCTCCACCTTGCTATCCCCATGTCTCCATGTGTTGATTAGACTTGTGCACAACGGAAAAATTCGTTCCGTTTCGGTTTGTTTCTTTCCGGTCCTGTTGATTCGTAATCATTCGTAATTTTGCTAGACGGGATTTTTCGTGTTCGGACTCATTCGTATTTTTGCAAGCGACATTTTTCGTTGAATTTTTTGTTGCTTTATAATTCGTACTTTCGGTAGAGTACGTTGTTTTTCGTTGATTCTGGACACAACTCCTACTTTCGTAACTTTTTTTGGGTTCGTACTTTCGGTAGAGTACATTGTTTTTCGTTGATTCTGGACACAACTCCTACTTTCGTAACTTTTTTTGGGTTCGTTGATTCGTAATTTTCCGTGTCTCTCTCACAACGACGCTGCCTATTATGCCTAATGTGCTTCGAATGGATTTGTACTTTTCTAAATACATTGCGGTTATTTGTAACGATTCGAAATCTCGTATTTTACTTTCGTTTTTTACATGCGGCTATAGCCTCCGCCCCTGTACACCATTTTGAGAGGGTTCAGCACGGTGAGGGAGAAGCAGAGAGCAGAGCAGAGTGTTATTGTGCTTCGAATGGATTCGAAATCTCGTATTTTACTTTCGTTTTTTCATGCGGCTATAACCTCCTCCCCTGTACACCATTTTGAGAGGGAGTTCAGCACGGTGTGGGAGAAGCAGAGAGCAGAGCAGAGTGAGTGTTATTGTGCTTCGTATGGATTCGTACATTCGTAACTTTTTCATAACGAATTATGCCGAAGACATTCGGGCATTCGCTATTTGCGGTATAATTTATTTCGGATTCGGTCTTATTCGTAATTGCTTTGTTCGGAAATTCGAATGCTTCCGAATGTCCGAAAGTTGCTAAATTCGGACGAATTTCAATTCGTTACGAAACGAATTGCACAAGCCTAGTGTTGATATCAGTTCTAATAGGGGCATTAAATAGCCTCCTGGGGCATACCTTGAGCACATTGTGTTCCCATCCGACTCCCATGGACCCAGCGCTCCCTTTTCTTCCCCAGGGGGAACCATGGATACCCTCCTAATGGGGCCAATGGGGATTTCCTAGGTGCATATTTGCCATTTGTATTAATTCGATCCCATACTGCTAACGTGTTTAATGTCAGTGGTGATGTCCATTTTGAAAATCCCCTCGATTTGATTGGTATCCATGGAGCTCCTGCTAGATTCCTTCTGGCCATATTACCCTCCATCAGAACCCATGCTTTTTTTGGGGCATCATGACACCAATTCATAATGCGCACTAGAGACATTGCTTTATAATAAAGTGCTGTATCTGGAAAGCCTCGTACACACGGCCGAGATTCTCGTCAGAAAAAACATGTTGTTTTTTTCGACGAGATTCTTGGACAAGAAACTTGTCCCGGCCGAGTGTACACACGCTCCTTTCAAAGAACCCGCGGTTCTTTGAATGGAGCGAACGCGGTGACGTTATTGAACAAGACGAGCATGCGCTCGTCACATTCGATGCCGTCGCCGCCATCTTTGTTCACCCTACCTATGCCTAGGAAGCTACCGCGCATGCGTCAAAGTCATTTAGAGTATGCGCGGGCTTCCCGGCGAAAAGGTAAGTGTACACACACACAATTTTCTCGTCAAGAAACAGGCTGACGAGAATCTCAACGAGAAAATAGAGAGCATGTTCTCTATTTTCTCGTCGAGATTCTTGTCGCTTTTCTTGACGAGAAACCATACACACTAACTAATTTCTCGGCAAGAAATCTCTGCCAGCAAGTTTCTTGCTGGTTTTTGCGGAGAAACTCGTTCGTGTGTACGAGGCTGAAGTCCCATTCCTCCCTCCCTTCTATTTCTGCGCAAGATATCATGTGCTATTCTAGCATTCCCATGCTTCCATACAAAGGATGTGAATGCTCTATGAATTAAAAAAAAATAAGTTTGGGGTAGTGCCATAGGTACAGTATTCAGGATATATATTAATCTGGGTAGTACATTAATTTTCAGGGTGTTGATCCTGCCAAACCTGGTTAATGTATGACCCCTCCATCTATGTAGATCCTCTACTATCTCTGTGACTAGGGCCTCATAATTCAATTCATACATCAGTTTAGCGTCCGCTGTTATGTGTACTCCCAGACAATACAATGAGTCTCTTTTCCATACGAAAGGGTAGGTTTTTCGTAAATATTTAGTTAAGGGTGATGGTACATGGCTGGGCAAAATTATAGATTTTTCTATATTTATTTTAAAATTGGATAGTTTCCCATATCTCTTTACTTCCTGCATTAATGCTGTTATTGACTCCTGTGGTTTTGCGAGATAAAATAATAAATCATCCGCATATGCTGATACTTTGTGTTTTCTGAGGCCTATTTCCACCCCTGATATTTCTTTATTTGCCCTTATTCTACACAAAAATGGTTCCAGGGTCAAGGCAAACAGTATTGGTGATAGTGTTCATCCCTGACGGCTGCCATTATATATGAGTTGAGTTGAGTTGAGTTGAGAGGTATCTTAATATAGTGCGGTCTTACCCCGAAGGGTCCCGACGCGCATTACAAAGCTACCCGAAAGGGTCCCTTTTACCTTGACCTTGGCTTTCGGACCTGCATATAATGCTGTTATCCAGTCCATCATCCGCTCCCCCAAACCTATTCCCTTCAATACCTCCATCATATATGTACATCCAATTCACCCTGTCGAATGCCTTCTCGACGTCCATCGACAGGGCTACACTTGGTTCCTTGTTGGGTCAATTCTGCATCCAATGGAGTAAGTGAAGGACCCTGATGGTGTTATCTTTAGTTTCACGGCCCATCACAAAGCCCGTCTGATCCAGATGGACCAGCTGTACTACCTTATCCTGCAGTCTCATTGCTAATATTTTTGATAGTAATTTAGTGTCTGTATTGAGAAGGGAGATAGGCCTGTAGTTTTCTCAATATTGTGGGTCCTTCCCGGGTTTTGGCAATACCGTCACATATGCCAATAGTGCTTCGGAAGGTAGGGGGTTATTAGCTCTAATTTTATTAAAATAATTATATAGAGGTATTATTAGAATGTTTATGAATTTCTTATAATATGCGTTTGTTAGGTCGTCTGGTCCCGGACTTTTTCCCTTTGGTAACTCCCCTATTGCTTTTTTTATTTCCTCTATACAGGGGGTCCCCGACTTACGAACGCCCGAGTTACGAACTTCTCCTACTTACGAACCGGGTGCTGCGGGGACCCTCACCCATTTTGGGCGGACCGTCTGCTGTTTGGCGCATGCGCGGCCGGACAGAGCCTCAGGAAATTTTGGAAATGTCTGTAATTGGCCGCGCATGCGCAGAACGGCATTCGACGGAACATCGGAAAACATCGGAATTGTCCGTAATTGCCGGTCTGCGCATGCGCGGCCGACTTACGAACATTTCCGATCTAGAAACAGGAGGAAAGTCCCTAACGGGTTCGTAACCCGGGGACCCCCTGTAGTAATCTATTCTTTCAATTTTTTAACCACTTCAGAGGGTAGGGATGGTAGTGCTGAGTTTTTTATTTAATCTTTTATTTCTTCTACTTGTTTCTCTTTTTCTACTTTTGAAGATATTGGTTGAATATTATATAGACTTGTATAAAATTGTTTAAATTCCATAGCTATAGATTTAGTGTCCATTATCTGATTATTATTTACTCGTATTCCATGGACATGGGACGATTCTTGCTGCTTTTTTAACTGTCCAGCCAGTAATTTGCCGCATTTGTTCCCATGCTCATAGAATCGATGTGCAAAAAATCTATATTTGTCCCTGACCCTTCTGTCCAAGCACGTCGAGAGCCTCTCCCTCAATATTCCCTACCGCCTGTCTACTTCCGGGTCAAGGCCCCTTTTGTGTTTAACCTCCCATTCTTGTATTTCCCCTAATAGATCTTCAATCTCCTTCTTTTTTTTAACTCGGGAACCATGTGCTATTAACTCCCCTCTGATCACTGCTTTATGAGCTTCCCATATCGTTTGTTCTGATACTTCCCCTGCTTTATTTCTAAATATTCTTCCATTTTTTTTTTTTGATGTCCTCCACTATCCATTTATCATCCAGCAGGGATTCATTTAATCTCCATGTTCTCTCATGATGACCTACCGCCACTGGCAGGAATGTTAGCATCACTGGGACATGATCAGATATTGTTATTGGTTCTATCAGAACTGCTTTCACATATTCCAGGTAGTACTGATCCACCAGGAATAGGTCCAGCATTGAATGTACTTTGTGGATTTTGGAATAATAGCTATAGTCCGGTCCCTCCGGTCCCATAATCTGCTGGAGAAGTTTTTGTACTGAAACCAATAAGTCCTCTCCATGATAGCTCTCTGGTAAATCACGTATCTTTATATTTTGGCAATGGTCCCTGTTTTTAAAATCGTCTAATTGATCTCTATATGTATTCATTAATTCTTCATGGTATTTAATGGTCTCTTGGGTGTCTGTTACTGCATGTATCATTGTCTCTTGACTATTCTCCAGTGTTTCCACCCTGTTTTCCATTACTATCACTTCCTCCCTCAAATCTTCCACTGTTTGCTTGCATGATCGTTCCACTGTAGTTATTAGCTGTTGTATATCCGCTTTTGAGGGGAGTATTTTTATAAGGTCTTTTATAAGGTCTCTAATGTCCCGATCATCACAGTTTATTTTTGCTATTCTTGTCTCCGTTACCCTCCTTGCTTCCTCCATGCTTGACATAATACTTCCTTCCGCAATCTTCTCCACTATATCTGAAGGGGTCACCAAAGGTCCTATGTTTGTGGTATAATTTCAGTCTCTGAGAGCTCCCCCCCAATTATCTCAGTCTCAGGGAGTTCCCCCCCAAGTCCCACCAAATCCTGCTCCTTGTCCATGTCCATTAGAGCTACTGGGGCTATTGAAGCTATTGAGGGGGTGGCAGGGGTGGCAGGGGTAGTAGGGGTAACAGGGGCCACCGTTTCTTTTGCAGACCGTTGTTCCACTCCTTGAATATCCCCACTATCATATGTCACCAAACTTCCTTTTCCCTTTTGAGCTGTTATTGAGTCCACCCCCTGCTCAGTTGGGGTATCTCCTACATTTGGGAGGCTTTCCTTGCCTCTTCTGGCTCCACTACCCTTCCACCCCTCCTCCCTACCTTTTAGGTGTCTTCGGGTCTCTTCTTTGCTCCTGCTTCCGAGATTCCCCACCACCATTCAGCTCTCCACCTCTTGACATCCGCTTCCCACTGCCCCCTCCCGGAGGGCTCCGTCCTTGCCTGTACACGCTGGGGCTCGAAGGTGGTGAGCCTTGGCCTGCTCTCAGCTGGCTCCTCCCACTCTCCAAGCTTCCTCCTTTCTCGTTGTGGGTCTGGACCACAAAGCCGCTCTCCACTCCTTGCGTCAGGTAGGTCCTTATCCCGCCGGTTGGGCTACGGCTTCCACCTCCTGCTGGCTGAAGTGCAGCTCGTCTGCGAGTCGAGGCTATGCCCCCTCTCTGGTCTGGGCGATTCTTGGCAGCGAATGAGTGATTCTATGATGCCTGGTACTAGCAGTGGTTAGACGTCAGCTTGTCCCGTCCTATCTCCCGCTATGCGCTGCCGTCTCGCTGTGCGTGGCCCGGGTGTGTGAGAGAGCACGCCTCACACGTCTGCTCCTCCCATTTGTTTCAGACATCTTTAATAACCTTTTTAATAACCTTTTTAATTAACCTTTTTGAATTACTTTATTCACATTTTATTAAATTTTTTATATAGTACATTTTATTTTATTTTTATGACATACATCTTCACACTTTTTTAATAAGGGGTTACATAGTTATGTAGCGCTACCGCCAGTTAAGAGGCCGCTGGATTTGTTTTTTTTGGGCCCTGTGTGCAGCACCACCAACCCCCGGCAATCTGCTCGACCCACTCTGGCACAGCTAGTCTAGGGGTTATATTTTTTTTATCATAATCAATGGGTATGGTAAAGGCACCTTCCTTACAGTAAGACAACACACCAATGTTAAAGATTAAGTATAACAGTTTACTTTGGTTGTAAAAGAAAAGGTTTGAACAGGATATAATACACACAACTGACTTGCAGAGCCCTGCAGCAATCAATACTGCACACAATAATGGCGCTACGCGGTAATCCACCACGCGTAGCTATTATGGTGTACACGCCCTGTGGCGCACTAAACAATATCCTATATCCCCACCCTGGCCAGGCCTGACCCAGAATAAATCTCAGTCCTTTCTATAGGGGTTTCTTCGCATGCAAACTTTCGGTGGTGCACTTGATGAATGGTATTTGTAATCCACAACTGGCAATCGCTAAGAACACTATGATGGGGGGGGGGGCACTTCAACTCTGTCCTGCTACCGGTCCCCTAGTGGAACAACAAGCAAACAATTGGTGAGCCACGGCAGTCTATAGGCCTAGAATCAGTAAAGTCTATTGGATTGAGCAAGTGCTCGCTCACCACTCCGGGCGCGATCCCAGCCCGGGACTTCCACCTGCTGTGTCTCCGCACACAGCGTCTGCAACGATCGGGTCCCCGATCCAACTGCTGTCCTCACTTGACAAGTCAGATGCCACCCAGGCTCCGCAGTGGGGTGGAAGGCTCTTTGGAAGTTGCGCAAGGCCCAGGCTTCAGGCCTTGCACTGCAGCAGATCCGCCCAGGAAGAAAACTCTTGCTTGCAGCGCGATGTCCCAAAGAGGCCGAGCTCCGCCTCGCCTCCTCCTTAAATAACCCCTCCCATGAGTCTCTGCGGTGGCTAACTGCACTCTGGGCGCCGAACGGGGTTCTGGGTAACGTAGTCCCGGGGCCTTAAAGGAGACCCCGCTACAGTTACATAGTAGGTGAGGTTGAAAAAAGACACAAGTCCATCAAGTTCAACCTATGTGTGTGATTATATGTCAGTATTACATTGTAAATCCCTGTACGTTGTGGTCGTTCAGGTGATTATCTAATAGTTTTTGAAACTATTGATGCCCCCCTGCTGAGACCACTGCCTGTGGAAGGGAATTCCACATCCTTGCCGCTCTTACAGTAAAGAACCCTCTACGTAGTTTAAGGTTAAACTTCTTTTCTTCTAATTTTAATGAGTGGCCACGTGTCTTGTTAAACTCCCCTCCACGAAAAAGTTGTATCCCTATTGTGGGGTCACCATTAGGGATGAGCCGAACACCCCCCGGTTCGGTTCGCACCAGAACCTGCAAACGGACCGAAAGTTTGCGCAAACTTTAGAACCCTATTAAATACAATGGACGCGAACGTTCAAAATCAAAAGTGCTAATTATAACGGCTAATATGCAAGTTATTGTCCTAAAAAAGGGTTTGGGGACCCGGGTCCTGCCCCAGGGGACATGTATCAATGCAAAAAGAAGTTTTAAAAACTGAAGTTTTTTCGGGAGCAGTGATTTTAATGATGCATAAAGTGAAAAAAAAAGTGAAATATTCCTTTAAATATCGTACCTGGGGGGTGTCTAAAGTATGCCTGTGAAGTGGCACCTGTTTCCCGTGTTGGGGCTGAGTACTAAAAAATTGTCTGAACGCATCGGTCAGACGGCCACCTTCTCCACCGCTCCTTCTTTGACTGACTGGAGCCTCAGCAACACGTTGTCCAGGACCAGGAATTTGTAACCTCCCAGTCTCTGGGAACGCATTGCACAGACATTCTGCAAGGCCTCCTGAAGATGCTTCATCCTCTGCTCCCTCTGCGACGGCAAGATAAGGTCCGCAACCTTACCCTTGTAACGTGGATCAAGGAGGGTTGCCAGCCAGTAATGATTCCTCTCCTTTATCGCACGAATACGAGGATCCTTCCGCAGGTTTTGCAGGATCAGGGAGGCCATGCAGCGTCGGTTTGCTGAGGCATTCGTTGCGGAGTCCTCTGGGTCACAGAGTGCTAGGCTCCACCTCCATGCTGACACAAACATCCTCCTCCTCCTCCTCCTCCTCCTCCTCGTCCTGTGTGATATCTGAGCCAGCAGGAACACTGTCTGGATAAAGGGGGCCTTGAGAGGTAAGGAAGTCCTCCTCTTCCTGCCTCAGTTCTGCCTCAAGTGCCCTGTCCATTATTCCATGCAGCGTGTGCTCCAACAGGTGGACAAGAGGGACAGTGTCACTGATGCATGCACTGTCACTGCTCACCATCCTAGTGGCCTCCTCAAGTGGTGCCAGGACAGTGCATGCATCCCTGATCATGGCCCACTGACGTGGGGAAAAAAATCCAAGCTCCCCTGACACTGTCCTCGTGCCATATTGCATAAGATACTCATTGATGGCCCTCAGCTGCTTGTGCAGCCGCTGCAGCATGGCCAACGTAGAGTTCCACCTGGTGGGCATGTCACAGATTAGGCGGTTCTTGGGCAGGTTGTAATCATTTTGCAGGTCAGCCAGCCGAGCACTGGCATTATATGACCAGCGGAAATGCCCACAGAGTTACTGGCCTGCTTCAGGACCTCCTGCCCAAGAACCGCTGCACCACCAAGTTAAGGATGTGAGCCAAACAGGGCACATGGGTCAGTTGTCCCTTTCGGAGGGCAGAGAGGAGGTTGGTGCCATTGTCGGAAACCATCTTTACTGGCTTCAGCTGGTGTGGCGTCAACGACCTCTGAGCCTGCCCCTGCAGAGCTGACAGAACCTCTGCCCCAGTGTGGCTCCTGTCCCCCAAGCACACCAGCTCAAGCACGGCATGGTATCTTTTTTCCTGCGTACTTGCGTAGCCCATTGAACGCCTATGGAGCACCGCTGGTTCCGAGGACAAAGCACAGGTAGAGGCCATGGAGGAAGAAGAAGAGGAGGGGGTGGAGGAGAGAGGTGTGTCAGAATCACTGGTAGTAACATTTTGGAGGCGTTGTGGTGGAACAACCTCCAACACTACTGCACCTTGTCCTGCATCCTTCCCAGCTGCCAGCAGAGTCACCCAATGCGCCGTGAAAGATAGGTAACGTCCCTGTCCATGCCTGCTGGACCATGAGTCAGCGGTAATATGCACCTTACCACTGACCGACCTGTCCAGCGAGGCCAAGACATTGCCTTCCACATGCCGGTAGAGAGCCGGAATCGCCTTCCGTGAGAAAAAGTGGCGTTTGGGAACCTGTCACTGAGGAACCGCACATTCAACAAACTCACGGAAGGGAGCAGAGTCTACCAACTGAAAAGGCAGCAGTTGAAGTGCTAGCAATTTAGCCAAGCTAGCATTCAACCGCTGGGCATGTGGATGGCTGGGAGCGAACTTCTTTCGGCTATGCAGAAGCTGGGGCAGGGAAATTTGCCTGGTACAATTGGACGTCGGTGTACCAATAGCAGATTGTCCGCAAGTACTTGGCTGCGACACACCGAATTCTACACCTTCATTCCTCTCAGTGCAGGTTTGAGAGAGGACTGAAGGTATAGTGGGGTTGGAGATCCCAGCTGATGAGGAGAGGTCCGCTTTGTTCTTTGTTCTTTGGTGTGGGTCTTTTCAGTACGCTTGCCAACGGACTTCATGGCAGGTCGACATATGTCTGGTCAAGCACGTGGTGCCCAAGCGGCTGATGTTTTCGCCACGCGAGATATGCTTTAGACATATGTTGCAAATGGCAACAGTGCGATCTGCTGCACACGTCTGAAAAAAGGCCCACACCAAAGAACTTTTGGAATAACGCGCAGAGACAGCAGCGCCCTGCACATGCGGAGCTCTGCGGTGTGATGCGGTCGGTGTGCTGCCCTTAAGCTGGCCCCTGGAGGCTATCCTGCCTCGTTGGAGATGTGCCTCCTCCTCCTCCTCTCTCCTATCAGGCACCCACAGTGACCTCATCATCCCCTCCCTCCTCATCACTGGAGTTTATCTGGCAGTATGCTGCAGCTGGGGGAACATGACTGCCAGATAGCTGTCCTTGTTGGGCACCCCCTCTCTCTGGGCTCACGTTACTACCCCCTCTGCCTTCCTCCAGCTGGGTTCCATCATTGGAGCCTTCAAAACGCTGAGCATCCTCCTGGAGCATGTACCCAACACTGTGGTCAAACAGTTTGGGAGACTTCTCAGGAGGACATGGTGGTGCTAGGGAAGGAGTGACTGATGCCATTGAGCTGAGGGAAGAGGACGCTTTGGCAGCTGCTTTGCCAGAAAATGTACCCTGAGCCTGGGTGAGAGAGGATGAGGAGGAGGAGGACGGCTTGGTCATCCACTCTACCAAGTCTTGAGCATGTTGCGGCTCAACATGGCCAGCTGCCAAAAAGAAGGACAAGCGTGTCCCCCAGCCACGTGCTGATGAGAATGCACCGTGTCCACGACCAGCAGCACTGTTGCCTCTAGACACAGAGCCTGCTTGCCCTCTTTTATTGCCTCGTGACTGTCTGCCTCTCCTTGTTTGCCTTCCAGACATACTAATGGCCTGCAATGAGATGTAGCTGCACAAAGGTGGTATGTATATATATATATATATATATATATATATATTTGTCTGTACTGATAATGCAGCTATCAGAATCAACTGCCTGCTGTGGTATTAGTATGGGAAAAGCAGCAGCAGCAGTTCGTTTTAGGTGAAAACTGTGCAGAGAGGAACACAGTACGTTAACTAAAAATACTTGCAGCTTGTGGTTTTATTATGAGAACACCACTATAATAGTCACTAACTGTATTCAGGTAAGCTTTAGGTGAACACAATGCAAAAGCACACAGTACACTAAGTGAAACACTGACTGTCTGCAGCTAGCACAATCACCTGCCTGCCTGTCACAGTATAGGGAAAACCAGGAACGGATCTAGCTAAACTGAATACAGTGTATAAATATATATACAACACCTAGGATGCATATATATCCTCTACACACTGTAACTGCAGCTAACTAACTCACCTGCCTGCTCTATCTAATTCAATATAAATGACACTGTCTGTCTCTGTAAACTCTCTTTTCACAACTCCAACACACTACACAAGGCCACCGAGCCGGCGGCCTTATATAGTGTGGGGCGTGTACTAAACCCCCTGAGCCATAATTGGCCAAAGCCACCCTGGCTTTGGCCAATTACGGCTCTCCGTTTTTTCTGCGCTGTGATTGGCCAAAGCATGCGGGTCATAGTGCATGCTTGGCCAATCATGAGCCAGCAATGCACTGCGATGCCGCAGTGAATTATGGGCCGTGAAGCGCCAATCGAATTTGGCGTGAACGGCCCATAATGTTCGCAATTCGGCGAACAGCCGATGTTCAAGTCGAACATGGGTTCAACTCGAACACGAAGCTCATCCTTAGTCACGAGTACGGTAAATTGAAATCATATTCCCTCTCAAGCGTCTCTTCTCCAGAGAGAATAAGTTCAGTGCTCGCAACCTTTCTTCATAATTAATATCCTCCAGACCCTTTATTAGCCCTTCTTTGTACTCGCTCCATTTCCAGTACATCCTTCCTGAGGACTGGTGCCCAGAACTAGACAGCATACTTCAGGTGCGGCCAGACCAAAGTCTTGTACAGTGGGAGAATTATCACTTTATCCCTGGAGTTAATCGCTTTTTTAATGCATGCCAATATTATGTTTGATTTGTTAGCAGCAGCTTGGCATTGCATGCCATTGCTGAGCCTATCATCTACTAGGACCCCCATGTCCTTTTTCATCCTAGAATCTCACAGAGGTTCTCCCCCTAGTGTATAGATTGCATTCATATTTTTGCTACCTAAATGCATTATTTGAAATTTTTCTACACTAAACGTCATTTGCCATGTAGTTGCCAACCATAGGCTCAAAATGGAAACATTTGTTTGTCCAGCACCCTCCAGGAGTGTTAAAACATCACTGCTGCTCCGTGCCTAGCCTGGCGTAAGTTTCATCCATCTTCTGTGAGGCAGCATTTTTGTTGTAAGTAAAACTTTTTATAAACTCTTTTGTGCTTTTAAAGAATGTTGCACAATGAGTTCATCTTCATCTTTCTCTGAAGTTTCCTTCACTGATAATAACTGTGGGGTATACACGTGTGGAATCCAATTAAGCAGGCTGAGTAGCAGATGTGGTTGAGCCAGCGGCGGAATTATCAGGGTCGCAGCAGTCGCACTTGCGACTGGGCCCTGTAGTTTTGCCAATTCAGGGGGGCCCACCCGCCGCCGCCCGTGTGTGAGGGGCCCACCTGACTGTGTGTGTCCACTCTGGCTGCTGTTGTGAGGGCGGCATGTGTCAGTTCGTTACGCCGCGGGGAGGGGGGCTTTTCGTCTGCTGAGGGGGAGAGAGAGAAGGCAGAGGCAGTGCTGAGACTGTGGACCGCCCGCCCCCAGCCTATCCAGAGACAGAGAGAATGTAGGGGGGCGGGGCGGACACTGCTGACACCAATTGAGAGAAGGTGGGGGAGGAGCTGCAGGAGGTCGCGGCCGCTGTGTGAAGAGTAGAGACATGTGGAGCCGAGAGAGACATGGAGCAATGCAGGGGAAACCGAGTGGACACTGACAGCAAGTAAGTGTCTGATCCCGGCACCCAGCGCTGTCAATGTACCCAGTCCCCACCTCCACCGCTGATTCCATCCCGTCCCCACCTCCACAGCCACTCATCCCTACCCCCCCACCACTGACACTCATCCCCCCAGCACTGACAATTATTCCACCCCCCCACCAGCACAGCCACTCATTCCTACCCCCCCACCACTGCCACTCACCGCCCTAGCACTGACACTCATCCCTACCCCTCAGCACTGACACTCATCCCCCCAGCACTGACACTCATCCCTACCCCCCACACTGACACTCATCCCTACCTCCCACCACTGACACTCATCCCCCCAGCACTGACACTCATCCCCCCAGCACTGACACTCATCTCCCCAGCACTGACACTCATCCCCCCAGCACTGACACTCATCCCTACCCCCCACACTGACACTCATCCCCCCAGCACTGACACTCATCCCCCCAGCACTAACACTCATCCCCCCAGCACTGACACTCATGCCTACCCCCCACACTGACACTCATCCCCCCAGCACTAACACTCATCCCTACCTCCCAGCACTGACACTCATCCCCCCAGCACTGACACTCATCCCCCCAGCACTGACACTCATCCATACCCCCCAGCACTGACACTCATCCATACCCCCCAGCACTGACACTCATCCCTACCCCCCACACTGACACTCATCCCCCCAGCACTAACACTCATCCCTACCTCCCACCACTGACACTCATCCCCCCAGCACTGACACTCATCCCTACCCCCCAGCACTGACACTCATCCCCCCAGCACTGACACTCATCCCTACCCCCCACACTGACACTCATCCCCCCAGCACTAACACTCATCCCTACCTCCCACCACTGACACTCATCCCCCCAGCACTGACACTCATCCCCCCAGCACTGACACTCATCCCCCCAGCACTGACACTCATCCCTACCCCCCACACTGACACTCATCCCCCCAGCACTGACACTCATCCCCCCAGCACTAGCACTCATCCCCCCAGCACTGACACTCATGCCTACCCCCCACACTGACACTCATCCCCCCAGCACTAACACTCATCCCTACCTCCCACCACTGACACTCATCCCCCCAGCACTGACACTCATCCCCCCAGCACTGACACTCATCCATACCCCCCAGCACTGACACTCATCCATACCCCCCAGCACTGACACTCATCCCTACCCCCCACACTGACACTCATCCCCCCAGCACTAACACTCATCCCTACCTCCCACCACTGACACTCATCCCCCCAGCACTGACACTCATTCCCCCAGCACTGACACTCATTCCCCCACCACTGCCACTCACCCCCCTAGCACTGACACTCATCCCTACCCCCCAGCACTGACACTCACCCCCCCAGCACTGACACTCATCCCTACCCCCCAGCACTGACACTCATCCCCCCAGCACTGACACTCATCCCTACCCCCCACACTGACACTCATCCCCCCAGCACTAACACTCATCCCTACCTCCCACCACTGACACTCATCCCCCCAGCACTGACACTCATCCCCCCAGCACTGACACTCATCCCCCCAGCACTGACACTCATCCCTACCCCCACACTGACACTCATCCCCCCAGCACTGACACTCATCCCCCCAGCACTGACACTCATGCCTACCCCCCACACTGACACTCATCCCCCCAGCACTAACACTCATCCCTACCTCTCACCACTGACACTCATCCCCCCAGCACTGACACTCATCCCCCCAGCACTGACACTCATCCATACCCCCCAGCACTGACACTCATCCATACCCCCCAGCACTGACACTCATCCCTACCCCCCACACTGACACTCATCCCCCCAGCACTAACACTCATCCCTACCTCCCACCACTGACACTCATCCCCCCAGCACTGACACTCATCCCCCCAGCACTGACACTCATCCCCCCAGCACTGACACTCATTCCCCCAGCACTGACACTCATCCCTACCTCCCACCACTGACACTCATCCCCCCAGCACTGACACTCATTCCTACCCCCCACCACTGCCACTCACCCCCCTAGCACTGACACTCATCCCTACCCCCCAGCACTGACAGTCATCCCCCCAGCACTGACACTCATCCCTACCCCCCACACTGACACTCATCCCCCCAGCACTAACACTCATCCCTACCTCCCAGCACTGACACTCATCCCCCCAGCACTGACACTCATCCCCCCAGCACTGACACTCATCCCCCCACCACTGACACTCATCCCCCCAGCACTGACACTCATCCCCCCAGCACTGACACTCATCCCTACCCCCCACACTGACACTCATCCCCCCAGCACTAACACTCATCCCCCCAGCACTGACACTCATCCCTACCCCCCACCACTGACACTCATCCCCCCAGCACTAACACTCATTCCTACCCCCCCCACCACTGCCACTCACCCCCCTAGCACTGACACTCATCCCTACCCCCCACCACTGACACTCATCCCCCCAGCACTGAAACTCATCCCTACCCCCCACACTGACACTCATCCCCCCAGCACTGACACTCATCCCTACCCCCCAGCACTGACACTCATCCCTACCCCCCAGCACTGACACTCATCCCCCCAGCACTGACACTCATTCCTACCCCCCCACCACTGCCACTCACCCCCCTAGCACTGCCACTCATCCCTACCCCCCACACTGACACTCATCCCCCCAGCACTAACACTCATCCCTACCTCCCACCACTGACACTCATCCCCCCAGCACTAACACTCATCCCTACCCCCCACCACTGACACTCATCCCCCCAGCACTAACACTCATCCCTACCTCCCACCACTGACACTCATCCCCCCAGCACTAACACTCATCCCTACCCCCCCCAGCACTGACACTCATCCCCCCAGCACTGACATTCATCCCTACCCCCCCAGCACTGACACTCATCCCTACCCCCCATCACTGACACTCATCCCTACCCCCCATCACTGACACTCATCCCTACCCCCACCACTGACACTCATCCCTACCCCCCACCACTGACACTCATCACTACCCCCCACCACTGACACTCATCCCTACCTCCCCACCACTGACACTCATCCCTACCTCCCCACCACTGACACTCATCCCTACCTCCCCACCACTGACACTCATCCCTACCTCCCCACCACTGACACTCATCCCTACCTCCCCACCACTGACATTCATCCCTACCCCCCCCACCACTGACACTCATCCCTACCCCCCACCACTGACACTCATCCCTACCCCCCCCACCACTGACACTCATCCCTACCCCCCCCACCACTGACACTCATCCCTACCCCCCCACCACTGACACTCATCCCTACCTCCCCACCACTGACACTCATCCCTACCTCCCCACCACTGACACTCATCCCTACCTCCCCACCACTGACACTCATCCCTACCCCCCACCACTGACACTCATCCCTACCTCCCCACCACTGACACTCATCTCTCCACCACTGACACTCATCCCTACCCCCCCACCACTGACACTCATCCCTACCCCCCACCACTGACACTCATCCCTACCTCCCCACCACTGACACTCATCCCTACCTCCCCACCACTGACACTCATCCCTACCTCCCCACCACTGACACTCATCCCTACCTCCCCACCACTGACACTCATCCCTACCTCCCCACCACTGACACTCATCCCTACCTCCCCACCACTGACACTCATCCCTACCTCCCCACCACTGACACTCATCCCTACCTCCCCACCACTGACACTCATACCTACCCCCCACCACTGACACTCATCCCTACCTCCCCACCACTGACACTCATCCCTACCTCCCCACCACTGACACTCATCCCCCCACCACTGACACTCATCCAAACTTCCCCACCACTGACACTCATCCCCCCAGCACTGACACTCACCCCCCCCACTACTGACACTTATCCCACCCACCCACCACTGACACTCATCCGCTCCACCCCCTAGCACTGCCACTCATCCCATCCCCCCAACATTGTCACTCTTCCCATCCCACCAGCAGGGTGTATGTTCAGGAGTTGCCCCCACTGACACTCATCCCTACCCCCCCCCACCACTGACACTCATCCCCCCACCACTGACACTCATCCCTACTTCCCCACCACTGACACTCATCCCCCCAGCACTGACACTCACCCCCCCCCACTACTGACACTTATCCCACCCACCCACCACTGACACTCATCCGCTCCACCCCCTAGCACTGCCACTCATCCCATCCCCCCAACATTGTCACTCTTCCCATCCCACCAGCAGGGTGTATGTTCAGGAGTTGCCCCCACTGACACTCATCCCTACCCCCCCCACCACTGACACTCATCCCTACCCCCCCACCACTGACACTCATCCCTACCCCCCCACCACTGACACTCATCCCTACCCCCCACCACTGACACTCATCCCTACCTCCCCACCACTGACACTCATCCCTACCTCCCCACCACTGACACTCATCCCTACCCCCCACCACTGACACTCATCCCTACCTCCCCACCACTGACACTCATCTCCCCACCACTGACACTCATCCCTACCCCCCACCACTGACACTCATCCCTACCCCCCCACCACTGACACTCATCCCTACCCCCCACCACTGACACTCATCCCTACCTCCCCACCACTGACACTCATCCCTACCTCCCCACCACTGACACTCATCCCTACCCCCCACCACTGACACTCATCCCTACCTCCCCACCACTGACACTCATCTCCCCACCACTGACACTCATCCCTACCTCCCCACCACTGACACACATCCCCCCACCACTGACACTCATCCCTACTTCCCCACCACTGACACTCATCCCCCCAGCACTGACACTCACCCCCCCCCACTACTGACACTTATCCCACCCACCCACCACTAACACTCATCCCCTCCACCCCCTAGCACTGCCACTCATCCCATCCCCCCAACATTGTCACTCTTCCCATCCCACCAGCAGGGTGTATGTTCAGG
This sequence comes from Rana muscosa, assembly GCA_029206835.1. Lineage (NCBI taxonomy): Eukaryota > Metazoa > Chordata > Amphibia > Anura > Ranidae > Rana > Rana muscosa. The sequence goes on along the minus strand of CM055116.1, from coordinate 498,897,540 downwards.
AGTTGCCTGGGTCAAATTTGCATGCTCCAGGATTCCTGTGCAGTCCCCTGTACACCTGGATAGGAGGACTGGCATATAGATAGGCGTGCTGGTGAATATCCACATATGATAACTCACCCAAGCCCCCAACCCCCCCCCCCCCCCAACGGGCTCCTAATTTTTTTTTGTGAAAAACTAAATAAATAAATTGGTAACAAATAAAATAACTAAAATAAAAAAATACTGACACCAGTGTCGGTACTACCAGGGTCCCAAAATGTCGCACTTGCGACCAAGCTCTGCCACCATGGGTGCGCCCTGGCTGGTGGTCAGGGGGGCCCTTTATGGTTTCTTGCACCCGGGCCCTGAAGGTTCTAGGTAGTTACGCCACTGGGTTGAGCCCATAGTGAGGGGTGAAAGATCACTAATGCGCATATAGACCCTGGAGGGTCTTAAAATCTGGTAAGCAGATATACTTGCCCTGTCTATTGGGGTGCACTGGGTGTCTTCACAGATTAAACATTGGATCAGCACACATTTTGAGTTCACTTTATGGATGTGGAATTGGGACATTTGGACTATTAACGTTTTTCTTTTTTCCTTCTTTTCGTTTTTCACGTTTCATCTTTATTGCAATATAATAGATGTTTTTTTTTTTTATATTTTAATCATTATGGTCATGTTTTAACAGTGCTACACGTTTTGATTTAGATTTTTTGTTATTAAAAGAGAAGTATGTTTTTTTTTTGTTGATATTCATACTTACCTCGGTGGATGCAGCATCAGGCTGATGCTGCAGCTGTCCCCCAGCATCTCTGCACTGAGAACCACGCCGATGGCTCGATTCTCACTCCTCCCTGAGCAGAGCGATGCTGACTGTCAGTCAGCATGGCTTCTGCTCTACTTCTCAGCGATCATTGGAGCACTGAGCAGTGGAGGGGCGGGGAGCGGCCGTCTCACCATTTCAGCAGCTCACTGACACACTGAGACTGCCATCAATCAATTGGAAGTCGTGATGATGCGTTTCTCCGACTGATGGCAGTGACAACAGCAGAGAGCAGACTACAGACCGATCTCCGCTGAAAACGGGTCACAGGTGTGCAAAACGAATTGCACTCCTCTGACCCTAATGCGGCGTACACACAATCGTTTTTCATGCCATTTTTTAAACCGACGTTTTTTTTTCATGTTTCCTCTCAAGCCTGTCTTGCGTACACACGATCATTTTAAAAAACGTTCAAGCGAAGCGCAGTGATGTACAACACGTACGACGGCACTATAAAGGGGAAGTTCCGTTCGGATGGTGCCAGCCTTCATATTAGTAACGTTTGTTGAGCGACGATTCGCGCTTTTCAGCCTCCTGCTTTTCAGTCCGTTACAGCGTGACGAATGTGCTATCTCCATTACAAATGCTAGTTTTACCAGAATGTGCGCTCCCGTTTCATAATTGATTCTGAGCATGCGCGTTTTTTTTCACCTCGTCAAAGCATACACACCATCGTTTTTCACGACGTTAAAAAAAACCACATGAAAAACAACGTGAAAAAATAGAGCATGTTCGAAATTTTTAATGGCCGTTTTTCACGTCGTTAAAAATGATCTGGAGCATACACACGATCGGTTTTAATGCCCATTTTTAAAAATGGCATTTTTAACGGCATGAAAAACGATCGTGTGTATGGGGCATTAGGAGAAGCCCAGCCTAAAAAGCTCAGGCTGGACTTTAAGTGTACATCGTTGTGAGAGCTGCTGTCGGTCACAGATCATCCGTGTCACTTATTTAAATCAATTCACTTTATATGCACTTAGTGCAATATCGCTTATTTACTATTTTGGAGCGTAGACCTTAACTGCTTTCTTAGATTGTCCATCAGGAAACACCTTGATAAGACAAATTTTTGTACAGGTCAACCTCTGCTTATCAGTTTGCTCATCTTATTCTCAAATTGAATTTGGATTTGCAACATATTCACTTCATAAAATAGAAATAAATCATGTCTCAGTGCTACATTTCTCTGCCTTTACAGTTGCCAGTATTGAAATATGTTAATCTCTAAATACCTCCAGGAGCAGCAGTGCTTTGTGTGTGATCTTTTCCTGCTTGTTGTTGGAGCTTATCTCAGAGTAGCAACACTTTATCACATGTAGTTCACGTGTAAATGTCATCTGCTTTTCCCAAATAAAATATTACAGCTATTGTGACATTAAAATGTAGAATGTCATTATAACTACAGCTGCATATTATTGAGTTAATCTGTAAAAAAATATAACAGAATCTAGATTTAGGTTGTTAATTTATGAATATACTTTTGTAGCACCCTCTACCTTAGGTAGGTGCTAGAATAGGATCTTTCTAGGGAAAACAGTCAGTGCAGGCAAATTTAGGCAGGCCTAGCTTTATGCTAGGCCTGTTTGTTTTGATCTGGGGCTGGGAGTGGTTAGTGTGGCAGTGGGTGTGACAACCTGTGCTCTGGTTCTGAGGCTCCTTCCCTGCTTCCAGGAAGATTGTTCTGGAAGAGGGGCTGGGCTTGGAATTGGAGTGGCAGGCAGCTCATGTGAGGAGCCCTGACCAATCCCCATTCGGTATTGCCAGGGGGAAGGCCTCCCATATAAGCTGAGGTCACATGCTGCAGGGGAGTTGTGGACAGAGAGAAGCAGAGGATGGAATACTAGGCAGCTGCTGTAGGGTGTCCCCATCTGGGGGGGGGGGGCGCCAACAGCGGAATGGCCCAGGGAGAGCTGTGAGGGAACCTTATCCTTACACGGTCAGGAATGAGGTCCGATTCTGTACACCGTCACAGATGAGGAATTCCTGGAGCAGAGGGGCAATAGATGCTGCTGGAACGTATTTCCGGATAAAGTTCTCCACCATGGACTTGGGGCAGGAGAAGGTCAGTGTGTATACCACAGTGGAGTGGAGTGCTGGGTGCGGAGGCATGCCAGGAAGTCTGGGAGGGAACTTCATCCTTAGACGGTCATGGATGAAGTCCTCATCTTTACACAGTCATTGGTGAGGAGTCCCGGAACAGAGGAGATTCTGTGGGGTGTAGTGTCAAGTCGCTGTGGCCTGAGGGTGCAGGATTTGCAGGCCGGACTGGTTGGGAGCAGTGGTCCGCCTGTTACCATGTGCTTCTAGGATTGCTAGGCAAGTTGGGGTTATTCAGAGTTATCCCCTTTTGTCATTCTGAAGATTATGAGACAAGAGCCTAAAGCCCCGTACACACGATCGGTTTGACTGATGAAAACCGTCCGATGGATGGTTTTCATCAGACCAACCGATCGTGTATGGTACCCATCGGTCTTTTTTCCATCGGTTGTAAAAAATAGAACTTGTTTTAAAATTTTCCGATGGATAAAAAACCGATGGGAATTTCCAATCGTCTATGGGCAAGTCCATCGGTTAAAAAACCCACGCATGCTCAGAATCAAGTCGACGCATGCTCAGAAGCATTGAACTTAATTTTTCTCGGCTCATCGGAGTGTTTTACGTCACCGCGTTTGGAACGGTCGGTTTTTTGACTGATGGTGTGTGGCCAAGACTGATGAAAAACAGTTTCATCTGATTTCCGATAGACAAATCCATCGGACGAAAATCCATAGGTTATCCGATCGTGTGTACGGGCTTTAACAGATTTACAGTGAAGATTTGTACAGGAGGAGAGGAGTCCTGGGAGTGAAGAGACTGTGAATGTTAAAAGTACATCAGTTTTTCAGGGCTAAATCTACTAATCAATGTTCTCTAAATGTGATGGCAATTCAACAAGTTCTATGGGCATCCCATATACTCTTTTACCTCAACCAAGTTATATCCCCCAATAAACAAAAACAAAACAACGCAAATGACTGCTCATTGTCTCAGAAGTGATATATTGGGGTCTGGCAGCAGGGTGATTTGGTGGATATTTATTACTAGTAGCAACCAAGCGCTACACTTTATTGGTGCCTATCTTATTTAAGTTATAGATTCTATTGAAATGCAAAGTCAAATTTGTTATAAAAAAAAAGTATTTGGGGGGGTGCGCATGCGTGAGGCTCTGTGTATGGCTGCTTGAGCCGTGAGCCCTGCACCAGCCTCACACACTGGCGCCCTTCACAGCCAGCACAGTGAATGAAGCTTCACCAAATTTCTCAGACAGACTCCGGAGGCCGCCACAGCACAGCCTCCTGTGTCAGGTACAGTAGGTGCCGCCAACATTGTATATTCATTGCGATCCTATCACTGAGATTTTCGATGACAGGGGTGCCGACATGGGAGAAAAAGAAACCCTGGACTGCCGCACTCTGTATAGACAGTTATTTATTCCAAAATTTCAAGTAAAAAATCCAAATTCAAAATAAATCCATAAATCCAAAACAACAAATGCAGATAGTGTGCATGCAGGGAAGGGTGGCTAACGCGTTTCACGTCACAAATTGACGCTTACTCATAGCCGACATCTCGGCGACAGGGTGCCGACATCTCGGCGACATGGTGGCGACACATCTCGCGCTCGCTGCAATAGCGAGGAGACGCGGCACTGTATTGAACGGGGATCCGACGTGGATTCCCGCCAATACCAGGCACTGTTTGGTATGAATCCTGAGCGGGAACTCCATGCCAATTTTTAAAGAAAAAACGGGCATGGGTTCCCCCTCCAGGAGCATACCAGGCCCTTGGGTCTGGTATGGATTTGAAGGGGACTCCCCTAAGCCGAAAAATCGGCGTGGGGATCCCCCTCAAAGTCCAAACCAGACCCTTATCCGAGCACACAACCTGGCAGGCCGCAGGGGAAGAGGGGGGGACGAGAGAGCGCCCCCCTCTCCCTCCTGAACCGTACCAGGCCGCATGCCCTCAACATGGGGGGGTTTGGTGCTCTGGGGCAGGGGGGCGACCTGCGGCCCCCCCACTACAGAGCACCCTGTCCCCATGTTGATGAGGACAGGGCCTCTTCCCGACAACCCTGGTTGTTGGTTGTCGGGGTCTGCGGGCGTGGGCTGATCGGAATCCGGGAGCCCCCTTTAATAAGGGGCCCCCAGATGCCGGCCCACCACCCTATGTGAATGAGTATGGGGTACATCGTACCCCTACCCATTCACCTGGTGGAAAAAAATGGCAATAAGAAAAACACACACAGCTTTTTAAAGTAATTTATTACACAGTTCCGGGGGTCTTCTTCCGACTTCGGGGGTCTCCGGTGTCGTCGCCGCGCTCTCCGGTTCTTTCTTCCTTCTGCCTGGCCACCGCTATCTTCTTCCAGCTCTTTTGCTAGCGGGGCCCGGTCTTCTCCGTCGCCTTCTTCCCTCTTCTCCTCTCCGGTTCTTTCTTCCTTCTGCCGGGCCTCCGCTATCTTCTTCCAGCTCTTTTGCTAGCGGAGGCCCGGTCTTCCCCGTCGTCTCGTCCGGCTCTCCGTTGTCCTTCTGCCGGCCCCTCCACTATCTTCTTCCAGCTCTTTAGCTAGTGGAGGGGCCGGTCTTCCCGTCATCGGGCATGCGGCCTGGTACGGTTCAGGAGGGAGGGGGGGCCGCTCTCCCATCCCCCCCTCTTCCCCTGCGGCCTGCCAGGTTGTGTGCTCGGATAAGGGTCTGGTTTGGACTTTGAGGGGGACCCCCACGCTGATTTTTCGGCTTAGGGGAGTCCCCTTCAAATCCATACCAGACCCAAGGGCCTGGTATGCTCCTGGAGGGGGAACCCATGCCGGTTTTTTATTTAAAAATTGGTGTGGAGTTCCCGCTCAGGATTCATACCAAACACAGTGCCTGGTATTGGCGGGAATCCACGTCGGATCTCCGTCTACCGGCAATGCGTGTCGCTCATTGTGAAAGGAAAAACAACATTCTTTTATGGAGCCCATAGGGTGTCAATCTCGCCGCTAGAAGAGGCGAGATTGACACAATATCGGCGGCACCTACTGTACTTTTCTCCTCACAGACCACAGACAAAATATTCCCTCATAAGGTTTGACTATTTCCTCAGAACTACAAGCAGGACCACCACAGACACCTAATACCTCCTCAGCCACTAGTGAACCCCTACTTTTCCTCACAAAGCCCGACAGTATCCATTCTTCCACAGGGCATATTATTATCTCTCATCCCAGCCCTATTGCCTCAGAAACTATTCCAAGGGACCAGGCATTTCAGATGGCAGACCTGTTCCACAAATTCTCAGAACTCCTGGACAGGGGTTTAGCTCAAACTGCAGCCAAAATGACTAGTGACTTAAAAGCTGACTTCCACAATCTTGGAACAAGAATAGACTCTATTGAACATAAATTGGAGGCAATGGTGGCTTCTTCTAACTAAACTTCTAAAAAAACTGGACTATGCCATTTCTAGAATAGATGACCTTGAGAACAGCAGTACAAGACCTAATCAACTCTCTTCTGCCTAATATCCCCCAGCACCGCCTTGAGCTGGATAGGGTTCATAGAGCTCTAGGTCCCCCTAGAAAGGATGGAAAGCCAAGAGATATTATTGCAAAGCCCCACTTCTTCTCAGTAAAAGAAGAGGTCATGAAACAAGCCAGAATAACCCCTCAAATCCTATGTCAAGGATACCCAATTCAACTTTTTGCTGATTTATCTCCTTCTACAATCCAACGCACTTAAACCCTTACTACTGACTCAGAAAGACATGTAGAAATATAGATGGGCCTTTCCTTTTGCGGTAAAATTCTCTAAAAATTTAAGACCTTACTCCTTCTCAAGACTACAGGAAGGAGAGCGAATTCTACTTCAACTCAAACTTATTTCTACCGAAGCTGACATGGACACCTCTACAACCGGTACTGGTTCAACTAAAAGACCTACTCCAACAAGTCCACAATCTCCCCTTTGGAACAAAGGAAAGAGAAAGAAGATTAAAGACAATGGCCCTACATGACTTTGCTCCTTTTCCCCCTTTTTTTTTTGCAACTTTTTTTTCCTCGAATCTAGAATCCGAACACAGATGTTTCTGTGTCTCAGGTGTTAGGATAAATTCATCCTAAATTCAACCTGCTCTCCGGTTCACTTTTCACATTTTATCTGTTTTTTTTTAATATAGCTCTATGGACTTAATTTTCTTAAAATTTTATCTATTAATATGTTATTTACTAAATTTTTTACAATAACCATACCCCTGAAAAGTAATATCGGGGTCATAGAGCATAACCTAAGCCCACTCTCGCTTTACCATGCAAATTTTTTTTTTTCAACTATCAGATTTTTTCTATGGGCACCCTGTTTGGGGGTGGTCCACATGTGTACCCACCTATCTTTTGGAAATCCTTGGGTCTCCGGGGGATAGGTTGTCTGGCCGACTTAGTCCAGACTCTTTTTGTTCTGGTAGAAAGGATTTGGGAGGTGTCTCCTCTCCTGAATCTTAACCTTACATGTTAGGAGACTTCTTTTCTATCTTACATTTTTTTTCTTACTTTTTTCTATGTTATGTTGTTCTTTTCTCCCTTTTGTGTCTAACCCAATTGTTTTTTTAGAGTTGCCTGTTTTTGGATCCATGATGACCGGTAAACACCTCAACCTCCACTTGGAAGTAAACTTGATCAAGTTTCTGTAAGAAGGTCCTCTAAGGGTGAGTGGGGACAGTAATAGCGGATATGCCTCTCCTGTACTTCATGGCTAACAACCAACAAACACATCTTAAAATAGCCTCTCACAATGTTCAAAGCTTAAAGGAGCACTAAAGCTTTTTTTTTTTTTGTTTAAAAATAACAAACATGTTATACTTACCTCCACTGTGCAGCTCGTTTTGCACACAGTGGCCCCGATCCTGGTCTTCTGGGGTCCCTCGGCGGCTGTCTTGGCTCCTCCCCGCAAGGACTCCACACCTTAATGCGAGTGAGCTCGCATGGTGTGGAGTGATTGCGGGCGCGCTCCCGTGATACAGCGGCGGCCATAGCCGCCGACTGTATCACTCGGCCCCGCCCCCCGGCGTGCCGCGTCATTGGATGTGATTGACAGCAGCGCCAGCCAATGGCTGCGCTGCTTTCAATCTATCCAGTGTAGCCAATCGGCGGCCAGGCAGAAAAACGAAGAGGATGACGGGGACGAGCATGGGACTTTCGAGGGGCCAGGTAAGAAAAACGGGGGCTCGGGGGGGGGCGGTATTGTCGAATGTTTTTTCACCTTAATGCATAGGATGCATTAAGGTGAAAAAACATGTAACTTTACTACTCCTTTAAATTCTTCTGTCAAAAGGAGAAAATTTTTAGATTACTACAAATCCCTCAAGATAGATATTCTTTTGCTCCAGGAAACGCACTTTCCTATACGTTACAGTCCTAATTATATTCACCCTCACGTTCCACAGTTCCACCTGGCTAGTGTGGAAAATAAAACCGAGGGAATAGCCATTCTCTTTTCTAAATCCTGTAAATTTGAAGTCTTTTTATTATGTTGATCCAGGGGGTAGAATTCTGTTATTACAAGGTTCAATTGATGGACACCTATATACCCTAATCTCATATTATGCCCCTAATAGAGGCCAAGCCCTATTCTTTAAGAATATGATGAACACACTGAGCCCTATGTTATTAGGTACGGTCATTTTGGGGGGAGACTCAAACGTAGCTTTTGACCAGGCTCTGGATAAGTCCAAACCCCCCAAAGACCAATTGACCCGCCCGACCAATGAAAGCCGCAAAATTGCTAAAATACTTTCAACCCACAATTTAGCAGACACTTGGAGGGAATTAAACCCTTCCAAACGGGATTTCACACACTATTCACACCCCCATAACGCATACGCAAGAATATACCACATCCTTACCCCCACACATCTTATTCCACTTATACTAATGCCGCGTACACACGACTGTTTTTAATGTCATTTTAAAAAACAACGTTTTTCTCGACGTGATTTTTCTTGTTTCCTCTCAAGCCTGTCTTGCATACACACGTTCATTAAAAAAAACGCTCGAGCAAAGCGCAGTGACGTACAACACGTACGACGGCACTATAAAGGGGAAGTTCCCTTCGGATGGTGTCACCCTTCATGTTAGTAAAGTTTGTTGAGCGATGATTCGCGCTTTTCAGCCTTGTGCTTTTCAGTCCGTTACAGCGTGACGAATGTGCTATCTCCATTACGAACGCTAGTTTTACCAGAACGAGCGCTCCCGTCTCATACTTGATTCTGATCATGCGCCTTTTTTTTCCCCTCGTAAAATTATACACACTACCGTTTTTCACGACGTTAAAAAAAACGACATGAAAAACGACGTGAAAAAATAGAGCATGTTCGAAATTTTTAATGGCCGTTTTTCACGTCGTTAAAAATGCTCTGGAGCATACACACGATCGTTTTTAATGCCCAATTTAAAAAATGGCATTTTTAAGGGCGTGAAAAACGGCCATTAAAAATTTCGAACATGCTCCATTAGTGCCCACATCAAGGATACGGCCCTATCGAATCACTCGATAGTAATTATGTCTCTAAATTCCAGTATTCTTGGAAGGTCACAAGGATTTTGGAAACTCAACGAATCAATCCTTTTAAATCCAACCTCAAATAACATAATCAATAAAGCTTTACAGCTTTATTTTTCCCTCAATGACACGGAGGATATCTCCACTGAGACGCTCTGGGCGGCTCATAAAGCCTTCATCCGGGGGAAAATGATTCAAATTTCTACTCAAGCTAAACGAGATCGCAAAGATCAAATAGAACGTTTGGAAGAAGAGTACATAGCATTAAGAACTCGTCACAAACAAATCATTCCAAAATCCCCATAACACTCATAGACAAGGCCAAACTTGAACTAAACTTAGCCCTTACAACGCAAGCGGAAAAAGTGATTAGATGGAGTGGCAACAAATTTTACACAAATACAAACAAAATAGGGTCATTACTTGCTGCAAAACTCTCTCCTAGAGTTAGAATCCACACTATGCCTAAAATCCGAATATCAGGTCATCCTCCTACTGCAAACCCCGTCAAAATCCTATAAGCATTCCAAGAGTTTTATTCTAAATTGTATAATTCTCACTCTCAGCCTGACAAAGATTTTCTCTCTAGGTATTTAGACGATCTTCCCATTCCTTCCATAACCCCCACACATAAAAGTTTACTTGAAGCTCCTTTCCCAATAGAGGAGGTTTTGGAGGTTATTAAACACCTCAAAAATGGATCGGCACCTGGCCCTGATGGACTATCTATGCCTTATTATAAGACTTTCGCTAACACCTTAGCCCCCTATTCAGGGCTTTTTTTCTCAGAAAATAGGTGCAGGAACTGAACCACGACCCCCCAACCCCCCCCCCACACACACACACACACACACTCTCCAAACCACAGAAAATAGTGGGTGTGCTCAAATTTCACCGGGAGGGTCTTAAAGAGGCAATAAACAGGAGTGAATTACGTATGGCGTGCAGAGTTTGGGGGGGTTACACACAGTGAGAAGTTTAGGAGTGTGCTACGTACATAGTGCAGAGTTCAGCCTTCTTCCACAGCTGCTTACCTCTCCATCCCCCATTCACATCTCACCCTCTTCTGCTCTGACCTCTGCATGCAACCTCCCCCTCCACTGCCTCCATCTTCTCCTTCCCCTCCTTCCTGTCTTATTTTTGTTGCTGTATTAAGCTGAAGCACCCATCCAGCTCCAGTATGCTGTAGGTGGCTCCACCACTCTCACTTGCAGGAAGATCATCCAGTAGGGGTGTCGGCATCCACACTGCACTCTCTTGTCCGACACTCATATATGCCATAACCATTGAAACCTTAGCGATAGCCATAAGACAAAATCACATTATTAAAGGAGTATCCTGTGGTAATCAAATCCACAAATGTGGCCTATTTGCAGATGATATTCTATTATTCGTGACGTCTCCGCTGATATCTCTTCCCAACATCTGCCAGGTTCTGAAAACCTTCTCTGAGGCCTCAGGCCTTAGAGTAAATTACTCAAAATCACAAGCCCTTAATGTTTCGCTTCCTCTGTCTAGTGTCTCATTGCTTAAACAATCCTTTAAATTTGATTGGACAGATACCTCAATCAAATATTTGGGCATTACCTTAACAGCCGCATTGAGACCCTTTTTTTACATAAGTATCCACCTTTATTTAAAAAACTACAGAATGATTTATTATCTTGCTCCAAACATGAATTATCCTGGTTAGGTAGAATTAATTCTATTAAAATTACTTCCTAGAATCCTTTATTTTTTTAGATCTCTTCCTATCCCCATTACTAAGAATCATTTAAAAAAACTCCAAAGTAAAATAATCAAATATACTTGGGGTTCCCCAGGCTATCACATTCCCCAAAACACATTATTTCTTCACAGAGGTTTAGGCCTTTCTGACCTACATAAATACTATATAGCAGTTAGACTAGCCCAGACTTCATTGATTTATTCTGCAACAGAAAAACCAGACTGGATCAATATTGAAAAACAGGGTATACCACAATTTTCCTTAGAATACATATTATGGCGCCCGCCAAAACAAAGACCTTCCATAATGGTCCCATCTCTATCTCAATCATTTGCACTATGGGATAGCCTCAGAAATCTCCCAAACCTTATATCCTCTGGAAGACCTCTCTCTCATTTATTCAATAACCTTGACTTCCCTCCTGGCCTAGATGTAGAGGCATTTAAATGATGGGTAAGTAAAGGATTGTATTGTATAGGACAATTTTTTTAATTCTGGAGGACCTATATCCCTTAATTACTGCAAACATCTGAAGCTTCCAGATTCTGAAAAACCGCAATTCAATCAAATTTTTTAATTCTTAAACCAAATCTGGAAGGAAAAACCCTTTTCCACCCCAATTTACAAAATATGAGTTATGGTGCAGCCAAGCCGGTTCACAAAGGGGAGGCATATCCGTGGTATATTCATGCCTCACTCACCCTATAACAAAATCTTCCTATATGGAGGCTTGGGAAAATGATGCCCGGTTTTGTTGGGATTTGGATATCTGGCATTCAGCCTTTTCAAAGTCTTTCAAATGGATTCTAAATGTCTCACTGATGGAGGCAAATATTAAAGTTTTAACCAGATGGTATCTAACTCCCTCCAGACTGGCATCTATATATCCAGCATCAGATCCAACTTGTTTTAGAGGTTGCCAACTTTATGGCTCTATGCCCCATATTTGGTGGGAATGCCCCAAAATTTGCCCCTTCTGGAGAAAAGTATTTTTATTAATTTTTAAGGTCACAGGTTTTCAGGTCCCTAGGTCCCTACAAGTAGCTATTTTGAAAGCTCATATTCCCCACATACCAAAGGCAACACAAAAATGTATACACTTTTTATCTTTACAGGAGCTAACTCACAATTGCCAAAGCATGGAAAAAACCAAAACCTTTCCTGTCAGATGCCAAAACTAAAATATCTTGGATAACGACACAGGAAAAATTGGCTAGCATCTTGTCTAATACCACTCCTAGATTCGAAAAAATTTGGGAACCTTGGGCCAAATATATGGGGATCTCAATTGTTGAAGATGCTGTTTTACCTTCTACACAACAATAAGTTAGACACATACCCGTCCCTTTTCCCTCTGTCCTCTTTTCTATCTACTATTCTTATTTTTCTTTTCTTTTCTTCCTTCTAAAAGGATTTATGGAAACTGTCTTTAGGGAATTCTAGTTTCCCATTACAGTTATGTTTCTTATATTTAGACTTAATAAGATACTTTAAGATGTTTTGTTCTGTCTTGTTTAGTTCCTCCCGATCTGATGGCTCTGAAAATCTTCTCGGGGCCTAAGAGTCAGTGGGAGGCCTCTGTACCTGGTGCAGTTAGTTCCTGACAAGGGGCTCCAGGTTACCAAGGGGGAGGGTGTAACGGCACCCCAAATACGAAAGGGGGTAATGCCGTTTAGATATCTTCCCTCTCCTGGACACAAATTCACTGCCTATCCTCCACAGCCAGACGACCCCTTCCCATAGGAATTAATCCTTCTGAAAGAACGAGGCGCACTCTGTATCTTTCCAGGATAGACTGACTTTATTGAAAGAAGCATTGTAACTTTTATACACATCCAATACTGCATTAACCTGAATGAACAATGGTCCAGCTCCACCCACAACATAACAAGACCCAATACACATTATTTTGACGTCTGTTAGGAGACAACAGGTTCTAATCCCCTTTCAGTTCAAAAGACTTTACACAATAGAAACATGACGACCTTCAATACACATCTCACAATGAAAGGATTTGTAGCCTGTCTGTCTGAGTACAATACACACAAGTATAGAGTTAATTATCCCTATTTACACTAAAAGGGTCTTCAGACGCCCTTCTAGATTCATTTACATCACAACTGGCAGGTAACACATTTCTCAATTAACCTGTTGAGTTCAGAATAAAACAACCAGTACATATTGTTGACTAATATTACTATTTCAATTTCAAGCAATCCAAGCCATATTCTTAATGTCCATGGTTTCCTGGCTCACCCTGTGTCCAAAGTGACCCCCCTGTCACAGAGGGTTTCCCTCCTCCCTTCCTTTCTAATATGTTGATGAGGAGATCTCCCCCTGACTAATTTTTGCTTGTTTTGGTTATAGGGATCACACCCTTCTTTTAAACGATTGTCATTTTATGTTTACGTTTTTTCCAATGCTTACATTAAACTGTCCTTTTTCAGGATGTTTTTGTTAATTTTTTCATTTATTTATTAATTAATATCTTTTTTTTTTTTTTACTCTTAAACATATTTTTTATTTTACTATTAATTATATTTAACATGATGAAATGATCTGTATTATTTTTTTCTGAAAAGAAAATATTTTGAAAGAGAAAAAAGTATTGGGTTGCAATTTGCAAACATTTACATACTGTAGGTCACATATCTAATTTGGATGAGGGGTGTCCACTTCTTTTACTTGAGGGGCCTGTATGGATCAATAAATGATTTCAGGCAGAAAAGATAAAAAATCTCACACTCATCCGACACTTGTGGGAGTGTCGTACATTGAGCTTTATTAGGCACTGAAAAACGTAGAAACCAACTACAACTTATTTACTACATTATGTATATTACATAAAATAATATGTTATTTCAAATAGACAGCTCATTGCTTAGTTCAAAAAGTATGTTGTGTGGAAATAAGTCCTCATGGGTCAACGCGTTTCTCATTTCTGCTTCTCCAGGACACATGAAAAAGACAGTAGTGGTAGCTCGAATGCACGAGTAGTGGTCTCACAGCAAAAGATCCTAGGCTAACAGTAAAACGGCATTGCAGTAGTAGTTTCCTGGTGGCTTGGATTGGATTGGGGCTTGATCATCTGTCCATTTTTTGCTGTGAGACCACTACCCATGCATTCAAGCTACCACTACTGTCTATTTTATGTACATAATGTAGTAAATAAGTTGTAGTTGGTTTCTAAGTTGTGCAAGTACAAATTGTTCTTATTGATCTATTATTGTCTCTATATGATTTTAATGTACTATTATTTTGTAATAACATTTTTATTTTTTTATGAATCACAGTTGTGTTCCCTTTCATGCCAATAAAGTCTGAATAAACTATTGCCACAAGATTTTCGAGTCCATAGGGTTCAATATTGAGTTTGTTCACCCTTCGCAGCTCTAACAGCTTTAACTCTTCTGGGAAGGCTGTCCTCAAGGTTTAGGAGTGTCTATGGGAATGTTTGACCATTTTTCCAAAAGTGCATTTGTGAGGTCAGGCACTGATGAGGACAAGAGGGCCTGGCTCGCAGTCTTCGCTCTAATTCATCCCAAAGGTGTTCTCACTGGAACTAAGCGGCCAAGCCCAACCCCTGAAAAACAACCCCACACCATAATCCCCCCTCCACCAAATGATTTGGACCAGTGCACAAAGCAAGGTCAATAAAGACATAGATGAGCGAGTTTGGGCTGAGGGAATTTGACTGGCCTGCTAAGAGTCCTGACCTCAACCTGATAGAACACCTTTGGGATGAATTAGAGCGGAGACTGCGAGCCAGGCCTTCTTGTCCAACATCACTGCCTGACCTCACAAATGCGCTCCTGGAAGAATGGGTACACATTCCCATAGACACACTCTTAAACCTTCTGGACCATGGCCGTATGGCTGTTATAGCTGCAAAGGGTGGGCCAACTCAATATTGAACCCTACAGACTAAGACTGGGATGCCATTAAATGTTATGTGCGTGTAAAGGCAGGCATCCCAATACTTTTGACAATATAGTGTATATATTGTGTATGTGGTTGTGTGTATACATATACTGTAGTTTTGGAGCCTTTGTATGAATACTGTAAAAGTAATTAGAAAACTTGTATCACTCATGGAATCTCCTTTGGGATAGAGGTTACAGAGATGGAGATGACAATGAAAAAAAAAAATTGAAGCCATTTTTCATGCCAAATCTTAGCATCACTATTCATTCAATTATGAGATTTACACAACTCGATCTTACAGCATGGATGATGACAACACATTTTATGTTACAGTCAGGCTGGATTCACACTGATGTGGTATGTTAATGTACATGCACTTTAACATTTACCAATTTTTGATACCTTAGACCCTTTTCCCCATGAGTCCATGCTCTGGAATGTCAAGTAAAGCTTGCCCAACTATGAATCTATTAAGTGTATTCTTGACTTTTTAACCGGATAATCATTTTCACTGTTTCTGTATGTCCATTTAACTGTCATTACTTGCTTCAGCCATGTCTCAACAGTGAATTTTGATCATGTCTTTGTGTTAACCCCTATTTACATTATGCCTTTGTTTGCATGATCCATGTGTACTTTTACCATGATACAATACATTTTTATATTTATATCCATGCCTTGATCTCCATTCTTTAGACTGACTATGCAGCATGTATACATGGCTACAGATTATTCCCCAACGGGACAGTGATGTCTACTCATTTTTGATATCCTAGACTTTTTCCTACGCCCATCCATGCCTCATTTAAAGTCCCACAGCCCATTTTCTCTTTTCATTTTCAATGTACCAGGGATGGAGGCATGGGTATGGCATTTATGGGTCTCAATGGATCACCTGCCTCTTCTTTATGCACTTTAACATGTTTTATATGCCATGTTAAAGTCTGCCCATTCATTTGAACAAACTACCTAAGGATTAAAAAAAGGCGTATGCCCATTTTTTCTTAATGCAGGGCACCACAACACGCAGCAGGAGCCGCCTGTCCCATACGGGGCACAGGGGCGCCACCCCACTAATCCATGCGCCTGGCCCCTAATCTACATGCAATGATTTTTTGTGTGTGTGTGTGGGGGGGGGGGGGGAGTTAAGCACGTGTGTAGCACCCTCTACCTTAGGTTGGTTGCTAGAGGTAGTTTTTTTTTGTTTTAGCCAGTGCAGGTACATTTAGGCAGGCCTAGCTAAAAGCTAGTCCTGTTTGTTTTTGATCTGTAGGCTGGGAGTGGTTTAGAGCAGCAGCAGGTGTCTGACGTGTGGCTTCCTCTCTCTGGTGCCTCCCTCTGGTTACTAGAAGGTTCTACAAAAGAGGTGGAGAGAGAGGACTGGAGTGGCATGAGGTGGATCTGGGAGCCCTGACCAATCTCCAACTAGAATTGGCAGGGGGCAGGCCTACGATATATATCCTGTGTCAGCCTGCTGGGGGAGGAGTTCTCAGGTGGAAGAACTGACTGATAGAGTATAAGGGTGACGGGCCTTAGAGAGAGCCCCCTATCTGGGGGGGTGACCTTGGGCCAGGGCTCGGAGAGCTGGAAAGAAACCCCTCCATACAACCCAAATGAGGCGTGTCCTAAACAGGAGGAGGAGAGGACAGTGGGAAACACTGTCGGGCAAATCATCAGGAGGAATCCATCTGTGGTTTAGTGAGTGACAGGCACAGTCAGAACTGGGAGAGACATGCCAGGAATGGATGTAGGGTTGCCACCTTTCCTTCAAGCCAAACCTGAACACTTTAGCAGCAGCGTTTTTTTTTTTTTTTTTTTTGGGGGGGGGGGGGGGGTACAGTCAGAAGATCTGGGAGAGACATTCCAGGAGTGGATGTAGAGCCAGAGGGAGAGACTGTGATGTTGCTGGCGTTAGAGACAGGCTGCTGCAGACAGGACTGACTGGGACCAGTAGTCCACCTAGAACACAGCTAGCACAAACAGACTCTTTTCAATTGCTATTGGTTGCTACACCAAAGGGGAGTGCAGACCCCTGCCAGACCCCTGCCAGCAAATGGTGAATCCTTAACTGTTAGGCCTTATTCAGAGTGGGGCCTAACCATGTGCTAGCTGTGCCAGGAACTGAGTATCGCACAGTAGAGAAAGTAACAGGTCATTAAAGAAGCATTGTGCTGGAGGATTCTGAAGCTTTAGAGACTGTGATAAAGGTCCAAACCAGTTACCTATCCATTACTGCTATTAATCTGGGCATCCCATGTTCCCTTTTCCCCATCCAAGATAAATCCCCTCAACAAAACAACAAAAACAAAGCTGACTTTTCATTGTCTGGGGAGTGACTGAAGTGAATGCTTAGCTGGGCAGGGTGACAGGTGGAACTATTACACTCAGCGACCCCACAGGGGCACCGCTACACGTGATTAGAGCCTGAGGCTCTAATTGGCTTCAAAAAAGGTTGGGCTTAGTGCGCAGAGCCCACCCACTTGTGTGATATTAGCAAATTAATGTTCGCTAATGTCTTCCTTCTTCTCCTCTGGACCAATCAGGAAGCGGTCCGGGAGGAGAAGCAAAGCCTGTTCGAGCGGGTCTTTCCAGTCAAAAGCCCGGGCCAAGAGACTAGTGTGTATTGGCCGCAACTCCTGCTTTGGGTTCGACAATAGCCCGGATCAGCCACCACCTCGCCACGAATGTCATGACATCACTTCCGGATTACTGCAGTCTTAAATGCACCAGTTTCAAAAAATAGAAAGTATTAAAAAATGCAGATCTTGGCGTTTTGAATGCTTTCAATTGCAAAGGATTTGGGGTCTTATTGACCTCAGATCGCTCTATAAGAATACCTGTCATGTGCCTATTACTGTCACAAGGGATGTTACCATTCCTTGTCACAGCAATAAAAGTGATAAAAAAATAAAATTAAAGCAACAGTGTAAAAAAATAATATATATATATGTAGCGGGTATGTACTTTTAAATCTGGTGAGGACACCAGTGATGCATAGTTCCCTGCGGCCCAGCAGGTGGCGCTGTCACTTTGGGCCGGGGTTGAACCATCGCTGCAGTGCCGTACCCTTTGTGACCTCTCGCAGCGGTTGTACGGCGGGGCGGGGAACCCGCCGTGCTTGCTGGGAGAGGGTATAAAGGGGGCAGACATATTCGCCATGAGGTTCGAGTCCCAGGCACCTTCAGCCTGAGGGCTGCTGTGCGGTCAGTGTCCAGGCGGCTTAGGCCCGGACACTTGGAGTTCGTGTTCCATCCCAGACACCTTCAGTCTGGGGTGAGGTACTCATTAGGAGGCCTGGGGCCCAGTACCTTCCGCTGGGTCCCGCAAGGGAGGGATTGTCCTAGGGGGCCCCGGGAGTGGGGCACCCGAATCCAGAGGCATAAGGGACCGGAGGAGGGACTCACCCGAAGACCTGGTGCAGCAGGGGCCAAGTTCAGAGAGGAAGTTCAGTCCATGTTCAATGACCGGTGGCAGCGGTCCAACTATTCCAATCAGGTCAGTGGCAGAGACCTGCTATTAGGCCTATGGCAGGGGCCTCAACAGTTCATCCGGTCGGTGGCAGCGACCAAAACTCACGGTCGGTGGCAGAGACCGTGCGCCAGGCCAATTCGCTAGCAAAGGAATAGGAGAGTTCAGTTGTGCCTGGGCCTACTCGTACCCACACCCCCTTGTTCGTCTGTTATTGGAAGTTCAACTGATTGTGTTCACCGTATTGTACGAGAAACAAAGGAGTATTGGACTTTCGATTGGTGTGGGCTCTATTATTGGCAGACACATCTCTACAGAACAACTAAGGCTTCGTATGCAGTGGACAGACCCGGAGGTAATTGAACTAACTCTGCTCAAACCTCATACACATACGAGGGGAGAGCTTGGCGTAGTGTTCCTGCACTCTCCTCTCCCAGGTACCCCTAGACACAAGTCCCTCATACGAGGAAACACAGAGCGGGAGAGGGAGGCTCCGCTACACGTGGGGGCTCTGGTCCGGGATGTGTTCGTGCTACAATGGAGCTGGAGTTGTTGGAATTTGAAAGTGTCTGCCCGAAAGAGTTCCGAGTAGGTCGGCCATATTGGCCATTGCGCCATCAGGCACACCCTCCCTGCCCAGTTCGTGGGCGTGACCCAGGGAAGGAGAAAGCCCGCGAACTGGAGTGCAAGAGGGGAGGAGTCCAATCGTGTGAAGGACTACACGTGGGGACTTTGGCGCCAACAAGGCAGTGCACAATGGATCAGCAGAGAGTCGCCATGTTCACCAATGCATCGTGGATTCCTATTCATCCCACTACCACGGGTCTGACTACCGCTGCTCCAATAACGGATACGGGAATTCGGCTAAAGCCCCGGGGATGATTCGCCCTGTACTCATGCATGGACATTGAGGCCCTGGGTTTGATTTGTCCCGGCTGTTTGGGACTGGTGTGTCAGCTGAAGCCATTCTAGCACTGCGAGGCCTGCGGAGAGTTCCTATTTGAGGTGGAATCAACCATTGAAAAACCCAGAGCCATCCACCTCAACCGCGCAACAGGCCACACCACTCAAGAAGGAGGAATCGCTGCTTTTACAGCCATCCCTGTGCGCACTGCAGCGACCGCAGGGGAGGTCGCAATCACTGAGATACGGGAGAAATCCGAGGATGCTGACTCGGTCACCACTGTTTCCCAGCGTCCACCACCAAAGAGGAAGATCGGCTTGGTTGCCCCGTCCAGCGGTTGCGGTGGATCACCCTGCTCGCCTACGCCCGCCCCGGATGGATGCAGTTGGAAGATTCCCGGATGTCCCTTCTCTACTTTGGGCCGAGGTAAGCCGGGCAAAGGGACTTGGTGTTGGGGCGGAGGTGTCGGGGAGTCACGGCCCTGTGTGCCCACGGGGGGTAGCAATTCAGCCTCCACTACAGGCTACCTGCCCGCAGAGGAGTGTGACACCTCCGACCTAGAGTCGCTCTCCGATCCGGGAGACGATGTCATCATAGATTAACTTTTTGCAAAGAAGGGCTGGGACAAGATGCCTCTCTCCTCGTCCCGCAGACGGGATACAGGGGATAGTTCCCCCTGGGTGGAGGCACCAGCGCCTGAGGAGGGATCCCGTCCCCAGTCTGCCCTTCTACCTCCGGTGCCTCCTGCATCTGGCACCAGGGAAAAGAGACTGTTGTTGCGGCCGCCTATGCCTAGAGTGGAGGTGGTCAAGGCACCTCTACACCCAGACGCCATCGTCCTACTGGGTGAGGGAGACCGGGCCACTATGCCTCCGCTGGCGAGACTACAGCATCTCTTTGGCCAAAAAGTTGCTACTGAGTACGGGTGGGAGTACCTGTACTTACCTAAGGAGCTTCTATATGAAGTGGAAGTCTGCCGGGAACGCTGGTACAAAATTTTTGTGTGGACGCACCTTCAGGTCCCACATGCCAGCAGGTACCTTGCGTGTTCCCCTAAAGCCTCTCAGCGGTTCAAGGATTGCAAGTGTTAATTCGGCACAAGGAGGGTGAGGATGTCGAATACCATGTAGAAACAATGGACCAGCACCTGAAACCCCTTGTCTTGCCGCACCCAAAGTTCTATTTGTAGGAGAAAAAAAAAAGGACTCAGTTTTTTGCTTTTGCCTTGTTGCTACTGAACTTTCCGGGGGTTGTTTCCCGGGAAAACCCAGTGACTGTACCCGTGCTAATGGGTGTCTGTGCTCTCTGGAGGAATTGAAGGACTGTTGCCGTTGTTTGTTCTTCATTCTTCCATCCCACAAAGTAATTATGGACTTTGGGATAGTTAGAGCCGCAAGAAAAAAAAAAGAGAAGAAGATCTTCAACCAGTGCAGTTACCGCGGCACTGTCACCAGGTGGCAGTGTTGCGCACCGATATTCACTGTTCACTCACACACTTACAGAAGGAAAGGGTTTCTCTGCGGAGAGGTTCTTTCGTTCTTACACGAACATATGTGTCAGGGATATGTGTGTTTAACGTTTCTTTTCCCCTCTGCAGGAGAACATCTTATCAAGACCACTGAGAATGGGGTGGGTCTTAGTCAGGATGGGTGGGAAGGAATGTTGATGTGAACATGTGATTCTGATAATGTGGTTATGTGTTGTTTGTTTCCTTCCCTTCCCTTTCATGTTAGGTTCAGGCACAGCTGTTTGGTTAGTTTTCAAAACGTTTGTATTTTTTAAATTGTTAGCCGGTTTCTGGACCAGGCTATGATGGCCCCTTTTGGGCATGGTTTGCTCCAGACACTGGGGACCAGTGTCAAATAACCAGGGGGAGAGTGTAGCAGGTATGTACTTTTAAATCTGGTGAGGACACCAGTGATGCATAGTTCCCTGCGGCCCAGCAGGTGGCACTGTCACTTTGGGCCGGGGTTGAACCATCGCTGCAGTGCGTACCCTTTGTGACCTCTCGCAGCGGTTGTACGGTGTGGCTGGGAACCCGCCGTGCTTGCTGGGAGAGGGTATAAAGGGGGCGGAAATCTTCGCCACGAGGTTTGAGTCCCAGGCACCTTTAGCCTGAGGGCTGCTGTGCGGTTGGTGTCCAGGCGGCCTAGGCCTGGACACTTGGAGTTCGTGTTCCATCCCAGAAACCTTCAGTCTGGGGTGAGGTACTCAGCCGGAGGCCTGGGGCACAGTACCTTCCGCTGGGTCCCGCAAGGGAGGGATTGTCCTAGGGGGCCCCGGGAGTGGGGCACCCGAATCCAGAGGCATAAGGGACCGGAGCAGGGACTCACCCGAAGACCTGGTGCAGCAGATTGCCAGTGCCGGGTGAACCTCTGGAGACCGCCCGGAGGGATATCTCTCCCGAACAGGGGCCAAGTTCAGAGAGGAAGTTCAGTGCATGTTCAATGACCGGTGGCAGCGGTCCAACTATTCCAATCAGGTCAGTGGCAGAGACCTGCTATTAGGCCTGTGGCAGGGGCCTC
Organism: Rana muscosa; assembly: GCA_029206835.1. NCBI lineage: Eukaryota > Metazoa > Chordata > Amphibia > Anura > Ranidae > Rana > Rana muscosa. The sequence goes on along the minus strand of CM055116.1, from coordinate 498,875,610 downwards.
AACAGTTTATCCGGTCGGTGGCAGCGACCAAAACTCACGGTCGGTGGCAGAGACCGTGCGCCAGGCCTATTCGCTAGCAAAGGAATAGGAGAGTTCAGTTGTGCCTGGGCCTACTCGTACCCACACCCCCTTGTTTGTCTGTTATTGGAAGTTCAACTGATTGTGTTCACCGTGTTGTACGAGAAATAAAGGAGTGTTGGACTTTCGATTGGTGTGGGGCTCTATTATTGGCAGACACATCTCCACAGAACAACTAAGGCTTCGTATGCAGTGGACAGACCCGGAGGTAATTGAACTAACTCTGCTCAAACCTCATACACATACGAGGGGAGAGCTTGGCGTAGTGTTCCTGCACTCTCCTCTCCCAGGTACCCCTAGACACAAGTCCCTCACACGAGGAAACACAGAGAGGGAGAGTAAAGTGCCCCCGCCCCCCCCCGTGCTAGCGCGCCAAGAAGAATGCATGCGTTGGTCCTGACACAACACATGTGAGGTATCGCCGCGAACGTCAGGACCATGGGAAGTAATTCTAGCACTAGACCTGCTCTGCACATCTAAAGTGGTAACCGATAAAGGCTTTTAAAACGTCACCTATGGATAGTAAAATGTACGTTGTTTCCCGACATATCACATACATTTGCCCTTAAATCCCCCCCCCCTTCTATCCACAACACGCGCCCTTCTAGAAAAATGGCTAACGGGACTCCACTCCTGGTTTGGCAGTTGTAATCTCGTGAAAATGAGCGTCTTGCCCAAATTCCTCTACCTCATACAAGCCCTGCCCATACAAATACCACATTCCTTTTTCAAGCAAGTACAGGCCCTTTTTACTCGATTTGTCTGGGCACATAAGAAGCCCCGACTCAGTAGGACACAACTGATGCTCCCCAAAGATTACGGAGGACTGGCCCTACCAGATATCTGACAATACTATTTGGCCACCCATCTAGGATGCATACTTGACTGGAGGCGCAATGCATCGTCCAAACTGTGGGTACAACTGGAGCAATCCCAATCCCACATCCCCCTGAAGGATATATTATGTGCTACCAAAGTCTGCCCCCTAGGCTGAAATCACACCCACTAATAGGCACTATGTTTAAGCACAGCTCCCGAGTTGCCATTCACTCATCCTTCACGACCAGAAATTCACAGCTACTCCCGATACTGGGGCATCCGAGTTTCACACCTGGTTTACATCCAACAGAGTACTCTACTGAGAGACTCCGGTTGTGACCATGCCGCCAAATTCATTATCAACGGGAAGTGGCCCTCTATTTCGGACCTCACAAGGCCGGCAGGAACCTTTCACCTCCCTTTTTGGAAGGCTGTGAAACTCCACCACTTCCTTCACTCCATCCCTAATCCCCATGACTTCTCCCGACAGTTATCGTCTTTTGAGGACTTTTGCTCTGGCACAGACCCCTTGTCTCACATACTTTCTAAGACATACTCCCTACTGAACACACCTCAGGAACAGCCCCAACTGCCCTGTCTGACCAGATGGGAAGCGGACCTGAACTGTACTTTTTCCACAACGCAAAAAAACAACGTATCATCAATTTTGCACTCAAATCGTCTCTGTGTACTAAAACGCAGGAGACGAACCTCAAAATGTTATCCAGATGGTACCTGACACCCTCTAGATTAAACAAATGCCGCCCCTCTTCCTCGGACCGTTGCTGGCGCTTCGGGGGTGAGGAGGAATCACTCCTTCATATCTTCTGGTCCTGCCCCAGACTAAGAGACTTCTGGGGTGACGTCCGCCGCATCACGCAGAAGTTTACGGAGTATGACATCCTAGAGGATGCAGCGTTCTTCCTCCTACATCACTCAAAGATCTCGGCCAAAGCATACAAAAAGTCGCTAGTCCGTTACCTGCTTAATGTGGCTAAGGCATGTATACCCCTTTTTTGGAAGCAGTGGTCTCCACCTACCACTGCACGCTGGTTGAGGAAAGTGGAGGACCTAAGACAGATGGAGGACCTAATTCTCACTGCACAACACAGACATGAAACTTATAAAAAAACCTGGAATATATGGAATATCTTTATTTTCTCTGATGAGGGGCAACGCCTCCTGGGATCCTAGCTTCCCCCAAATCTTAAGCTCCTAGTCTACCTGCCTGTCACCGCCATGTCTCCCCCTCTTCCCTCCCATCCCCCTTTTCCCATTTTCTCCCTTCCTTCCTTTCTAGCTGTAAACCCTTCCCTTACTTATAATTTCCACACTGCTTTTGAAGTTCTCTAGAAAAAGGTGAAAAAGAAATAAGGGTGAGCCCCTTGCCTCTTGACGTCACCACGGAATTTGATATTTGTGAATGTACGCCATTTGTCCTATGAGCGCTTGGGCCTCTGTCCAAAGCTGCCATGTAAGATGGAGATATGTCATGCTTGTTTTTTTTTTTTTATTCTGTTCCTGGACTTTGTACATTGTAGAAATGTTACACAATTCTTCTGTACTGTTGGGGCCTCGCCCTTTTTTGGTGTTTAATAAAATTTTATATTTGGAAAAAAAAATAAAAAATTACGTTGTTTGTCGCCGTTGTGTGAGCTTGCGCAATTTTAAAGCGTGACATGTTTGGTATCTCTTTACTTGCCGTGACATCATCTTTTATATTTAACAAAAAAAATTGTGTATTGTGGTGTTTTTTTTGCATCAAATTTAAAAAAAAGTGTGTTTTTAAGAAAAAATCCCCAAAAACTGCTGAAAAACCGCTGCGCAAATACCATATCACATAAAAAAATTCAAAACCCACCAATTTATTCTCTAGTGCCTCTGCTTTAAAAATATTTTTTAATGTTCGGGGGGTCTAACTAATTTTCTAGCAAAAAAAATATTTTTTCACATGTAAACAAAAAGTACCAGAAAATGCCTGGTCTTCAACTGGTTAATCTCTCTATTCTCTCCCCCTTGGCAGATTCCAGCTTATTCCTTTTCTCTATATTTGCATGAAGCTTATCTGGCACCTAGTGCTGTCCTTTGTTCTCTCAATCTGAATGCTTCCATACTAAGCTTTGTAAAAGGTTGTTAGCAAGTGAATCTCAAAAGTACTTGCAAAAAATGTTAAATACATAAAATGTATTTGAAGCTATAGAAGCAAGTGATATGAGTTTATTACACTACAGGTAGAACCTCATAAAAACGGGTTGCTTTGTTTCACTAACAAAAGTACTGATGTTGTATCACAAATGGATAAAGTATGCCTGTGGTATACAGGTCCTTCTCAAAAAATTAGCATATTGTGATAAAGTTCATTATTTTCTGTAATGTACTGATAAACATTAGACTTTCATATATTTTAGATTCATTACACACAACTGAAGTAGTTCAAGCCTTTTCTTGTTTTAATATTGATGATTTTGGCATACAGCTCATGAAAACCCAAAATTCCTATCTCAAAAAATTAGCATATCATGAAAAGGTTCTCTAAACGAGCTATTAACCTAATCATCTGAATCAACTAATTAACTCTAAACACCTGCAAAAGATTCCTGAGGCTTTTAAAAACTCCCAGCCTGGTTCATTACTCAAAACCGCAATCATGGGTAAGACTGCCGACCTGACTGCTGTCCAGAAGGCCATCATTGACACCCTCAAGCAAGAGGGTAAGACACAGAAAGAAATTTCTGAACGAATAGGCTGTTCCCAGAGTGCTGTATCAAGGCACCTCAGTGGGAAGTCTGTGGGAAGGAAAAGTGTGGCAGAAAACGCTGCACAACGAGAAGAGGTGACCGGACCCTGAAGAAGATTGTGGAGAAGGACCGATTCCAGACCTTGGAGGACCTGCGGAAGCAGTGGACTGAGTCTGGAGTAGAAACATCCAGAGCCACCGTGAACAGGCGTGTGCAGGAAATGGGCTACAGGTGCCGCATTCCCCAGGTCAAGCCACTTTTGAACCAGAAACAGCGGCAGAAGCGCCTGACCTGGGCTACAGAGAAGCAGCACTGGACTGTTGCTCAGTGGTCCAAAGTACATTCGGAAATCAAGGTGCCAGAGTCTGGAGGAAGACTGGGGAGAGGGAAATGCCAAAATGCCTGAAGTCCAGTGTCAAGTACCCACAGTCAGTGATGGTCTGGGGTGCCATGTCAGCTGCTGGTGTTGGTCCACTGTGTTTTATCAAGGGCAGGGTCAATGCAGCTAGCTATCAGGAGATTTTGGAGCACTTCATGCTTCCATCTGCTGAAAAGCTTTATGGAGATGAAGATTTCATTTTTCAGCACGACCTGGCACCTGCTCACAGTGCCAAAACCACTGGTAAATGGTTTACTGACCATGGTATTACTGTGCTCAATTGGCCTGCCAACTCTCCTGACCTGAACCCCATAGAGAATCTGTGGGATATTGGGAAGAGAAAGTTGAGAGACGCAAGACCCAACACTCTGGATGAGCTTAAGGCCGCTATCGAAGCATCCTGGGCCTCCATAACACCTCAGCAGTGCCACAGGCTGGTTGCCTCCATGCCACGCCGCATTGAAGCAGTAATTTCTGCAAAAGGATTCCCGACCAAGTATTGAGTGCATAACTGAACATAATTATTTGAAGGTTGACTTTTTTTGTATTAAAAACACTTTTCTTTTATTGGTCGGATGAAATATGCTAATTTTTTGAGATAGGATTTTTGGGTTTTCATGAGCTGTATGCCAAAATCATCAATATTAAAACAAGAAAAGGCTTGAACTACTTCAGTTGTGTGTAATGAATCTAAAATATATGAAAGTCTAATGTTTATCAGTACATTACAGAAAATAATGAACTTTATCACAATATGCTAATTTTTTGAGAAGGACCTGTATAGGGTGTTATTACAAACACAAATATTGTTTTGTTTTGTCAGTAGAAAGTGAATAGCTAAGTTATATATATATACATGTAGCGCCCCCCCAATATTTGGGGGTGCTATGTGGAAATTTAGGGGGAGTCTGAGCAGGTAGTCGGGCTCAGACCAATTGATGGTTCATTATTGTTTCTGCTCTGGGTGTGATACTGCCTGGCAGTAGTGTTCCCTGTTGCCTGTAGGTGGCACTGTCACCACCGGCATAGGTGAACCAAGAGGGGTATCACAGCACCTTGGGTGTTCTCTCTCGGCAGCCGTGCAGTGGGCATGGTTGACCCGCTGTGCATGCTGGGAGAGGGTACATAAGGGGCAGACGCAATTGGGGTTGGCACGTTCCAGGGGACCCTTTGGTCCTGTATGTGTGCCTCGTGGCCCGTATGGCACAAGGTTCGCAAGTGTGTTTGGGCCTCGGGCACCTTCAGCCCGAGGCTGCGTTGCTGCATGGTAGGCCCAGCTCTGCTGGCAGGGGCCTACACCTCAAAGAAGGATCCCAGGCTGCCCATCTGTAGGGAGCCCACCTTTAGGAAAGGAGACCAGGGGAGGATCAGTCCCTGAGGAGATTAGCGACGGTACTGCTGTCTCGGGAAGAGGCCTGGAAACTCGCCTAAAGAGGGATTCACTGTCTTGATTATCCGTGCTCCATCCCGGTTGCTAGGACCGCTCTCAAAGGGACTATCCGGGTGACCAATACCCACTGAGGCTTGAGTGGCGATGAAAGATTAACACTGTGCTCTAGGTGTTGCGTGCCTGAACCTTCCTTTCCCTTACTTCTCTCATCTTCCTACTCCCTATTCAAGTTCACTGAAATGATAAAAGAATAAAACCTTGCTGCTTGGGTTTTACTCCTGTGTGGACATTGGCCTTATTCTGAGGAACTTCTACCTAAACAACGGAGAGAGAGGATCCACTCAAGAGAGGTAATTGCTGCAAGACCCAACAATAACACTGCTCGCTCCTCTCTATACACAGGGAGGGGATACCGGGCAAGTAGCAGGTGTGCCCCACTGCAGGTGGAGGAAGGCTGTAGAGAAAAAGGGATCTGTGTGCTACATACAGTATCTCACAAAAGTGAGTACACCCCTCACATTTTTGTAAAGATTTTATTATATCAATTCATGTGACAACACTGAAGAAATGACACTTTGCTACAATGTAAAGTAGTGAGTGTACAGCTTGTATAACAGTGTAAATTTGCTGTCCCCTCAAAATAACTCAACACACAGCCATTAATGTCTAAACCGCTGGCAACAAAAGTGAGTACACCCCTAAGTGAAAATGTCTAAATTGGGCCCAATTAGCCATTTTCCCTCCCCGGTGTCATGTGACTCGTTAGTGTTACAAGGTCTCGGGTGTGGATGGGGAGCAGGTGTGTTAAATTTTGTGTTAACAACTTGATGGACTTGTGTCTTTTTTCAACCTACTATGTAACCCTCTCACTCCTTCATACTGGTCACTGGAATTTCAACATGACACCTCATGGCAAAGAACTCTCTGAGGATCGGTAAAAAAGAATTATTGCTCTACATAACGATGGCCTAGGCTATAAGAAGATTGCCAAGACCCCGAAACTGAGTTGCAGCACAGTGCCAAGACCATACAGCGGTTTAACAGGATAGGTTCCACTCAGAACAAGCCTCACCATGGTTGACCAAAGAAGTTGAGTGCACGTGCTCAGCATCATATCCAGAGGTTGTCTTTGGGAAATAGACGTATGAATGCTGCCACTCTGCCAGCAATGCTGAAGGGGTTGGGGGTCAGCTTGTCAGTGCTCAGACCATACGCCGCACATTGCATCAAATTGGTCTGCATGGCTGTTGTCTCAGAAGGAAGCCTCTTCTAAAGATAATGCAAAAGAAAGCCCGCAGTTTGCTGAAGACAAGCAGACTAAGGACATGGATTACTGGAGCCATGTCCTGTGGGCTGATGAGACCAAGATAAACTTATTTGGTTCAGGTGGTGTCAAGTGTGTGTGGCTGCAACCAGGTGAGGAGTATAAAAACAAGTGTGTCTTGCCTACAGTCAAGCATAGTGGTGGGAGTGTCATGGTCTGGGGCTGCATGAGTGCTGCCAGTACTGGGGAGCTACAGTTCATTGAGGGAACCATGAATGCCAACATGTACTGTGACATACTGAAGCAGAGCATGATCCCCTCCCTTCGGAGACTGGGCCGCAAGGGCAGTATTCCAACATGATAACGACCCCAAACACCTCCAAGACGTCCACTGCCTTGCTAAAGAAGCTGAGGGTAAAGGTGATGGACTGGCCAAGCATGTCTCCAGACCTAAACCCTATTGAGCATCTATATTAGTCAAAAGTGAAATACTGCACTGTCTGTGTGCCACTATCCAAATAAATAGAATAGTATAATATAATGTAGAATAATACTATATGAACTTCTGCAACTTAAATGTGAGATACACACAAAATAGCAAATATATATAAAAAAGCTGCGATGTGAGATTGATATTAAAAAATATGTGACATCAAAATCGTGAAATAAAGTGATAAGTGAAACATTGTCCAAATAACAAATGAAGACTGATTCTTCCTTTAAATCCAAAGTGATGTGACAAAACAAACTAGTGGGCCCAGATGGTACATGTATGTCACATAAAACCAAAATAAATGCCATTCCAAGTGTCCATGTCACTATAGTTATTGATAACAAAAAACAGTGGGTTCCACACTGTAAATATTAGGACACAGTTCTAAAAGCAATTCTTCAATATGTTGATCCACGGTGACTTCAAAGAGATAAACACCCAAGAAGAAGTGATGGAATAATATTGAAAAAGGATCTCCACCTTTTATATCAAAGCCGCTTACCAGCTATATTGATCTCTTATCAGGAGATTGTATCCGCTTGTGGCTAATTACCCCAGCCCTGGGCCTCTTAATGGTACACTGCAGACACTCCTGAGTCCTCTGCGCCTGAAATCCTCAGTGTTTCTCCGAGATTAGTGGTTCCCCATGTGGGGCATCTGTGGGGCATCCTCAAACGGAAGGTGGAGGAGTGCAAGGTCTCTAACATCTACCAGCTCTGTGATGTCGTTATGGAGGAGTGCAAGAGGACTCCAGTGGCAACCTGTGAAGCTCTGATGAACTCCATGCCCAAGAGGGTTAAGGCAGTGCTGGAAAATAATGATGGCCACACAAAATATTGACTAGACATGTGCAATTCGTTTCGTTCCGAATTCGTTTTTTAACGAATTTCGACAAATTCGTTAATTCGGAAATATCCGAATTAACGAAAACTCATTTAACGAATTTTAACGAATATTCGTAAATTCAAATTTACGAATGCACGAATTTACGAATATACGAATTTACCAATGCACGAATTTACGAATGTACAACCATCCGGAAATTCGTAAATTTGAATTTACGAATTTCCGAATATTCGTACATTCGTAAATTTGTACATTCGTACAATCGTAAATTAGTAAATTCGGAAATCTGAAATAATAATTAACTAATAACTTAACTATTACTAACTATTCAATTATAGGTATTGTAATTTCCTTTCAAATTTGGCTGTTAGTGAACTTAACGGAGTTACGAATTGTTTTCCGACATAATGAATGCCGTATCTAAACGAATGGAACGTAATGAATTAATAATAATAATAAATAACAATAATAATAATAAAAACGTTTTATTATTATTATTATTAATTTGTTCCGTTCCATTTGTTTAGATGCGGCATTTGTTATTTCAGGTTATGCGTAACTTCAGATAAATTTGTATTCGTTACGTTCGCTAACAGCCAAATTTGAAAGGAAATTACAACTATAATTTAATAGTTATTTTTTCAGATTTTAAAATTTTCGGGTTTTCGAAAATATCGAATTTCCAAATTTCCGAAATTACGAATGTATAAATTTACGAATGTATAAATTTACGAATGTACGAATTTACGAATGTATAAATTTACGAATGTACAAATTTACGAATGTACAAATTTACGAATGTATAAATTTACGAATGTACAAATTTACGAATTTACGAATTGCGATCATAACGAATGACCCGAAAAACGAAAAAAAAAAAACCGAATGAAACGAAAACGAAAACGAACAAATTTTTTGGCAGTGCACATGTCTAATATTGACACTTTGGCCCCAATTTGGACATTTTCACTTAGGGGTGTACTCACTTTTGTTGCCAGCGGTTTAGACATTAATGGCTGTGTGTTGAGTTATTTTGAGGGGACAGAAAATTTACACTGCTATACAAGCTGTACACTCACTACTTTACATTGTAGCAAAGTGTTATTTCTTCAGTGTTGTCACATGAAAAGATATGATAAAATGTTTACAAAAATGTGAGGGGTGTACTCACTTTTGTGAGATACTGTATATAATTTTATATATAGATATATATATAGATATATATCTATATATATCTATATATATGTACTTACACGCAACATAGTATAGGTATAGATATAGATATACTTTTCAGCCACTAGATGCCACTGTGGCTCTGGATAAATTTATAGCGTTGTCTCATCGAATAACACTGCTGTTAGACAGATCATTACAATAAAGCATCCCACATATTTTACTTACAAAGCACATTTGCCTACATCCCATTGTCTGCTGCAGTGTCAATGGGGCAAAGACATAATGAGCTGAATCTATCTGGGGTGGCCTTTGATGGTAATAGAATATTACCAGAAATGTTAAAGAATTGTGTCCTTGGAATGCTGTGAACAGCTAGGCACAAATAGTAATAAAATGTATTGCCTAATAAATTTAAAATGCAGCCTCATGAAGCGTTTCAGCTTTTCTTAGACATAATTCAGTATTGAATTTGTAAGCGGTGCTCTGGGCAAACAGCAAAATACAGAATATAGTTAAACAATTCAGTATGTTCAAACAGTTTGTCAAACCAATGGTTGTATAACACTGTCAATCTTTAGTCTTGTGATTCACATATGTCTTCTGCACTGCAGAGTCAGGCAGGTGCCACTAATTTTGCCATGCAGCTTTGTAAGGTGGAACCAGGAAATTTGGGAGCTCTCTTCCTGAAATTACAAACTGGCTGGCCAGAGACCCGAATAAAGCCGATTGCTTTGTTCGGGTCTCGGATCAAGTAACTCGGAAGTGTTGTCATGACATCACTTCTGGATTACTCTCATCCTAAAGGCACCAGTATTAAAAAAAATAGAAAGTATTCAAAAATGCAGATCTTGGCATTTTGAATACTTTTAAGTGCAGTGGAGGGGTTTGGGGTCTTATAGACCCCAGATCCCTCCATATAGAGTACCTGCCACTGCCTATTACTGTCACAAGGGATGTTTACATTCGTTGTGATAGCAATAGAAGTAAAAAAAAAAAAAAAAAAAAGTAAAAGGACAGCGTAAAAAAAAATAAAAAATTAAATCTACAGAATATGGGCACCTGATATCGGCTATCTGCCTTAAAGGCAGCCAAAAAATCGGTATCGGCCCTGAAAAAACTATATCGATCGACCCCTAGTAAAGATAATATGTATATATATATATATATGTAGCTAGGCACAGAGATGCACTATAAGGGAACTAATGAATAAAAGTTCATAAACAGTCCACTCCAATGGATGGTCTCACAAATGAACTGTCCTCCATAGGGGCTGAAAAGTGTACCCCCTAGGGGTTATATAAAACTGTGATGAATGAACGGAAAAAGTCCAAAACAATATGTGTATAATTTGGATGGATGTCTTTTCATGGACAGCACCACCGCAGCATGAACTGACAGTAGGACCCCAATGTTGATGGTGGGATTCACAATACAAGGCACAGATGATAAAGTTGGGTACTCTTACCACAGATGGTGGACCCACCTGTCGTACGACAGTGGGTCAATCGAGCTTGGTGGTCACCGTGACCAGAAATGATGAAACTGGATATCCTGGATATCTCACCGACTCCACTGCACCCCACATTGCTTTTATCTTTTTATTTTGTGATCACCTTTTATTTGTCTAATGTCTGTAAGACAAATTTTATTCAATAAACCTCCCCATTGGTTTTATTGACCTGCACCATCTGGAGTTTTTTATTTTCTCCTACTCTTGTGTCCACCCTGGACTAATTTGGAGCCTGTATGATCGGAGGAGTTCCCATCGTGTGAGCTGTTCATCTAACCACCCTGTTGGAGTCGGTCTGAGGTATCCAGGATATCCAGTTTCATCATTTCTGGTCACGGTGACCACCAAGCTTGATTGACCCACTGTCGTACGACAGGTGGGTCCACCATCTGTGGTAAGAGTACCCAACTTTATCATCTGTGCCTTGTATTGTGAATCCCACCATCAACATTGGGGTCCTCCTGTCAGTTCATGCTGCGGTGGTGCTGTCCATGAAAAGACATCCATCCAAATTATACACATATTGTTTTGGACTTTTTCCGTTCATTCATCACAGTTTTATATAACCCCTAGGGGGTACACTTTTCAGCTCCTATGGAGGACAGCTCACTTGTGAGACCATCCATTGGAGTGGACTGTTTATGAACTTTTATGCATTAGTTCACTTATACACAGTGTACACCAGTGTACACCAGTTATTCACTTGCTATTGAGTCGCTTTCAGTAGCAACTATAGAATCTTTTCTATATTCAGAGCACTATTTTGTCTATATTTGTTTTATACTTTGTTTGTTTGAGTGTCAGCAGCTTCCATTTTTGGTTTAGCACAGTTTTTTCACTTCTATATTTGCAAGCTACAATGCTTACAAAAAACAGAGTAAGAGAAGCAAAAAGTTTCTTGGGCTTGAGATTTACAGAACGCTCTCTGTACACACATGTGTGCTGTGTATGCAGAGACCAGCTACTACCACTGAGGACCTGAATGCTGGGAATTAAGGCCTTGGAAAACAGAAATGCCAGGGACTAAACCTATGAGAACCAGAGTGCTAAGGACTGATCCACTGAGGACTGGGTTCCTGAGGACTAGAGACAGAAAAGTCTCCAGGACCACGATCGCTAGGTGCCAGGACTGGTGAGCGGTTGCAGCTGCTCTGATCCGCTATTTAGCAGATCAAGAAAAGAGGAGACTGCCTATTTGCCTAGTAGATTCAAAACATATTACTGCAATAAGATTTAAAGGGGCGGTATTTAAGTGCACCACAGTACATACTGGAGCCCGCCATTAGCCGGCTGTAGATTGCAGGTCAGGTTTTCAGGAATTCCCTCAGATGAAACGGCTGTGGTAATTACTAAGGCAGTGAAACTGATCAAATAACCTGTGCGAAATAATGGAAAGCCTGAAAACATGATCTGTTGGGGCGAATTGAGGACTGGAGTTAACAAACACTGATTTAGACCAAGTTTTGCTTTCATTTGCTTATTTTACAAACATTTATGTTGCTAAATGGCATATGTAAGACATTTTCATTAGGAATTGTGGGGTAAAAAGACCTACAAAAAGTTACATTTTGGTGTGGTGATAGGTGTCCTCGTAGGATTTACATAATTACAGCCTAAGCACAGTGCATCCAAATCAGCAGCATTCACCACTTGGTATTGAAGTTCAAATGTACAGCACTTAAAATTAAATGTGGCACAATTTTAATGTGGCACAATGCTCAGGCAAATGCATAGTCAAAAAAGGAAACCCTGGGCAATATTTGTATCAAATATTTAGCAAACAGTTTACAATTGCACAAGATCTATTCATTAATATTTCACAATTTAAAAACTGCAATCTGTGCACATTCTCTGTACGCTTAGTGAGCTGCTATTTTATGTTAAGATTATTTAAAAGGCTGCATTGGCTTCTTGATGCTAGATACTCTCTTACTCCCCAAATAAAGATGTAAATTTACTCTAATTAAATGAGTGCTGAGTAATTGGACCGACTTCAAAGTTAATGATTTATTTCCACAAGGAGTTATGAAAGGAAAAGAATAGTATAAAATACTTGGCCTCCCTATAAATAAACATTGCTTGTTCAGAAAGAATTTACTATCACTGCACTGAGTTTCACCAGCTTCAGACTCTTGCTCCACCAGTATTTGATTTATTTGGCCATTTACAAAATGATTGCACATCTGAATTCCAAATAAAGGTTATTTATTACGTAGACTTCATCACTCAGACTTTTTTATGTTTACAGTTCAGTCTTCAATTATTTGGTAATTTAAATGTCCTTCTTTTTAAATCCATCCTGTCAGGTAAAAAAAAAAAAAAAATTGTCCACAAAGCTTGTGCTGCCAAATACCACTCTGTTAAAGAGAAAGCTTTCTCTAAAGTCTGCTTAGAAAGTGATACTTCTGGAAGTGTCAATCTCTTGTATCCCCTGTAGAGATGAGATTCAGGTTCAGGTCAAGCATAGGTTCAATGTGAACCTAGCCTGTTCCTGGACTCAGCAAAGTAATGCACAATTTTACCACCATAGCAACCACCTACCAGTGGAAGGGGAGCAGAATTGTATGTTTTAGAGGGTGGGCTGCATTTTAGTACAGTGTATGTGTGAGGAACAGGAGGGCTTCACTGTATGCATGTGTAAGAATTGGAGGCGGTATTGTATGTGACTGTATGAGGCGTGTTTGTGTGTGGAGAGGGGGGGTCTGGGGTTGGTGGGGGTTAGGTGCTTGCTGTCATAAGCATCCTCATCACTTTGCGTGCATCACCTGCGAGGTAGAAAAATTTTGCAAGCAGTGACAGCTAATATCCAGGTTTGGACCATACCTAGGTCAAGCTCATAAGTAATTAAGACCTATATAAGACTCATATTTGTGGGTTATTTTGCTTGTGTTACAGCTAACTACAATTTTTTAGTAATTAATAATAATTAAATTTTGCAAATAGTAATTTCCCTTAATTCTTGAAAACATACGTCATATGTAGAGTGCCACTCTAACCCTCTTCCTCCTCACAACCAGTACCCCAAACTCTCCCCCTCACCGCCCACACCTCAACACTCCTTCACCTCAATACTAGCACCCTAACCCCTCTTACTGCCAGAACTGCAACATTCCTCCTTCTCAATGCCAGGAATCCAACCCTTCTCCTGCTCCACACCACCAGCAGCCCAACATTCCTTCTCCTCGCCACTTTCATCCCAACCCTCCTCCTCATATTCATACTCGGCCTCCTGCTGCCTCATTTCATTCCACATGTTGCTTGAGGGCAGAGATGACCTCCTGTACAAAATACTGGTGACTGGCATGTGGCCTACCGGAAAAATAGTAGCATCTGTGGTGTAGCACAAGCCACAAACTTGCATGAAATGGTGTTTGACAAAGCTGGCTTTAAGACACCAGGCAGATTGAGGGACATTCTTTTATTCTGCTGCAGCAGATATTCTAAAATGGCCCATTAAAAAAACAGTGCAGAACTCTGTGGACCAGCACTGGGGATAACCTTGTCCAAATAATTCTGCACACTCCGTATAGATAAGAAAAAAGGAAATGAAACTGCGCTAAATATGCTAAATAAAAAAGGAAACCCCACACGTTTAGCTGGTAGCTTCGTGGATATTGGGAGCTGCGATTTAGAAATGTGAACTACCATACATGGTAGAAAATTAGAAAAAATTGCAGGAAATCGCGCTAACCCGTGTTTTTTTTTTAATTAGAAAAAATTGGGGGAAATCGCGCTAACTCGTGTTTTTTTTTTAATTAGAAAAAATTGGGGGAAATCGCGCTAACCCGTTAGCGCGATTTCCCCCAATTTTCACTCCGTATAGATAATTGGCAGTGCTAGGGCTGGATTGGCAGAGGAGGAGGAGGAAAAGGGGTTCATTAGCAGCACTTGCAAGCAGATGGTCGCAATGCACCCTTTAAAAAGGTTGAGGAAAAGGGCACCTTAGAAACACTTGCAGGCATATAGCTACATTGTGCTCTTACAGGATCTAAAAGAGACATCTCTGTGTATATAATGAAAAGCACATTAAGCATCAAAAATTGTTTGAAACATTAGCACACAGTGATGGTTATACTTAGATCAATACATTTGCTGAGCCCATTATAAAGGGGTTCCAATCAAACATTGCACACATTGAGAGTAGCAGAGTGTTGTACTATGTTTGCCATTGACAAAAGCAAAAGTTTGGATCTGGTAGTAAGACACGTGCATTTTATACATTACAACAAAGATCTGCAGATGTTATCAACTTGACGCGTATGAGTGGCACAGAGTTCTAAAAAAGTAACTATATGTGGATAAGTATCAATATCTTCATGGGACAGGAGAGCCATCCTGTCACACTTCACACCAATATTTTATTATTATTATTATTATATAGGATTTATATAGCGCCAACAGTTTATGCAGCGCTTTACAACTTGAGGGTAGACAGTACAAATACAATACACCTTAATACAGTAGGAATCAGAGGGCCCTGCTCCTTAGAGCTTACAATCTAAGAGGGAAGGTCAAGAGATACAAGAGGTAATAACTGTGGGGCATGTGCTGATTGAAAAGATAAATGGACAGTTGTTAGGTGGGTGCCAGATATTCTTCTCTGAAGAGATGAGTTTTCAGGGATTGTCTGAAAGTAGATAAAGTTGGGGAAAATCGGACAGATTGGGGTAGAGCATTCCAGAGGATGGGAGAGGCTCTGGAGAAGTCTTGAAGGCGAGCATGAGATGAGGTGACAAGGGAATTAGAGAGCAGAAGGTCTTGGGAGGAGCGAAGAGAACAATTAGGTTGGTATTTTGAGACCAGGTTTGTGATGTAGCTGGGGGCCAGGTTGTGTATGGCTTTGTAAGTTATAGTTAGTATCTTGAATTGAATTTGTTGGCTGAGTGGCAGCCAATGGAGGGATTGGCAGAGGTGTATAGCAGACGCTGAGCGGTTTGTGAGGTGGATGAGCCTGGCAGCAGCGTTTATCATGAACTGAAGTGGGGATAGCCTAATTAGAGGTAAGCCAATGAGGAGGGAGTTGCAGTAGTCGAGGCGGGAGATGACCAGGGAGTGGATTAGAAGGAGGTGACCAGGGAGTTATATGGTTATAATGCCGCATGAAATCATTATATTGCTCAGAGTTTGGAATTTTCTTATGTACTTTCATTCCAACTTCAATCTATTTCTCCCTCTCTCACCTGGAGTACAGGACCCTAATGCCCCGTACACACGATCGTTTTTCATGCCGTTAAAACTGCCATTTTAAAAAATGGCTCTGAAAAATGATCGTGTGTATGCTCCAGAGCATTTTTAACGACGTGAAAAACGGCCATTAAAAATTCCGGACATGCTCTCTTTTTTCACGTCGTTTTTCATGTCATTTTTTTTAACGACGTGAAAAACGATAGTGTGTATGCTTTAACGACGTGAAAAAAAATGCGCATGCTCAGAATCAAGTATGAGACGGGAGCGCTCGTTCTGGTAAAACTAGCGTTCGTAATGGAGATAGCACATTCATTACACAGTAACGGACTGAAAAGCGCGAATCGTCGCTCAACAAACTTTACTAACATGAAGGGTGGCGCCATTCGAACGGAACTTCCCCTTTATAGTGCCGTCGTACGTGTTGAACGTCACTGCGCTTTGCTTGATCGTTTTTTTTAATGATGGTGTGTACGCAAGGCAGGCTTGAGAGGAAACATGAAAAAAAACGAGGAGAAAAACGTTGGTTTAAAAAATGACATTAAAAACGATCGTGTGTACGGGGCATTAACCCTAATCCCACTGCAACTCCCCAAAAAAGGTTGAAAATAGACATGTTAGTTTCGTTCCGAATTAAAATTCGGAAAATTTTTGTTATCCGGAAATTCGGATGTATCCGAATTTCCAAATTAGAATAGTACCGAATTTGAACGTACCTGAAATACCGAAAAAAAAATTCGGACGGAATTCAAATTCAAAACGTTTTCGAATACTTTTCAAATACTTTTCGAATTCAAATCGTTTTCAAATTCGAGTTTGAAAACTTTTTGAATTCAAATAGTTTTCAAATTCGAAAACCTTTTCAAATTCAAATAGTTTTCCAATTTCCAAAGAGAATAAAATAGTATACAAAATAAAGCAATAGAATAGAAAAATACTAATATATTTTTTTTCTATTCTATTCCTTTATTTTCTATTATATTTATTCTTTTTGGGAATTGGTAAACTATTCAAATTCAAAAACTATTCGAAAACTTTTCGAATCGATTTGAAAACGAATAAACGAAAATAATTCTGAAAACAAATGAAACAAATTAAATACATTTAATTAAACAAATTAATGTAAATAACGAATTGAAACAAAACAAAACAAAACAAAACAAATTTTTTCATTCTGCACATGTCTAGCTGAGAAGCCGGGTGTTGGAACATAACAAAACCCTTTTTTCTGAAATTCTTAACAACTTCACCCCCCACTGACACCCAATGGTATAAGAAAACTCTTAAATTCCCAACATGTTCACTGGGTCTGTTAAAAAATATGAATAATAATAATAATAATAATTAAAAAAATCACGTGCAATCTCTCTGAATGTCACACCAAAAAAAAAACACACACAGAAAAGTATATCCACAAACTAACAGTGTAACAATTTCCAAATGTGAGAATGCTACAGTCCAAACAAAGTGAAATAAAAAGTATTTTCAGAAACAATAGCATTTTCTCTATACTATTTTATATTGAATCACTGCTGTGTCTGCTTCATTACAAACAGTGTGAATCCCTTAATTAGGTATGAGCTTCAAGTTTCGCTCGTTCGCCGAATTTCGAACATTATGGGCAGTTCGTGCCAAATTTGAGCGGTAGGTTACGGCCCATATTGCACAACGTCATCGCAGTGCATTGCTGGCTGATAATTGGCCAAGCATGCATGATGACCCGCATGCTTTGGCCAATCACAGCACCGTCAGCACAGAGAGCCATAATTGGCCAAAGGCAGGGTGCCTTTGGCCAATCATGGCTCAGGGGGACTAAGTACATGCCCCACACTATATAAGGCCGCCTGCGCGTCGGCCTTGTGTAGTGTCTTGCAGCGTTCTGAGAGAGAGAGAGAGTGTCATTTTATTTCAGTTAGCTAGATTGAGCAGGCAGTAGATTCAGTTAGATCAGTATATTTAGTATATACCTGTATATATATATATATATATATATATATATATATATATATATATATTGTGAGCGGGTTAGCTCGGCAGCGGGTGTGTGTGACCCCCGGGATGGGCTCCCCACACAAAAACAGGCCCAGCAGACGGAGCTTGTGGTTTTCAAAATCAAAAAGGTGCGGTTTATTTTCTATTTACAGTGACAAAAACACAGCAAAGCAAAAGAAACATAAACAAAATAAATCCTGGTCAAGTTGACCTCTGACTAAACATACAGGTTTCCTAACTAACAACTGTGATCAGCCTAGTGCTGTCCTAGTCCCTAAGTCCCTGGGTTTAAATGTCCAAGCAAATAGCCACACAGGCTTTGTCTCACCGCACAAGGGTTCACTCTCTCCAGGAAGTCCACACAGGTCTGCTTCCAGGCATGAGCTAACATCTAATGAAGCTGGGAGTTCTTATAGAGGCCTAATTGAGCTGACAAGCTTCAGCTGGTCTCATCAACTCCCTGTCTGTACGACGCCCCACACTCTCCCTAGAGGTATGAGTCATCCATGAGCCCACTAGCCTTATACAACTCTCCACCTAGTTGTATAAGTCGGCGTAAAGCCTGAATCTGGGCGAAATATATCTACCCCCCTGGATGCAACCAGGTGACTTTACCTTCCTGCTGTCACATACCCCCCCCCTCTTGTTTTAACCTCGGGGTTGGAACACCAGCAATCAGGCATTCATGTACTCGAGACAAAGCATCCACATTCCCCATTTGAACGCCAGGGCGATGCTTTACTGTGAAGTTGAATTCCTGGAGGGCCAGGAACCACCTATTCACTCTTCTATTTGTTTCTTTGTTTTGAGCCATCCACTTTAACGGAGCGTGATCCGTAACCATGTCAAAGTGCCTACCTAGCAGGTAGTACCGAAGGGAATCTAGAGCCCACTTCACCGCTAAACACTCCTTTTCAACGGTGGCGTAATTTACCTCATGGGACTTCAACTTCCTGCTGAGGTAAATGACTGGGTGCTCTTCCCCGTTCCAGACCTGGGACAATACTGCTCCTAACCCCACATCTGATGCATCACTTTGTACGACAAAGTCTTTAGAGAAGTTGGGTGAGTACAACACTGGCTGGCTACATAAGGCTTGTTTCAAGAATTGGAATGCTGCCTCAGCCTCGGGGGTCCATTTAATCATGACCGACCCTTTCCCCTTCGTCAGGTTGGTTAGGGGCACAGCCTTAGAAGCAAAGTGGGGAATGAATCGCCGATAATACCCAGCGATTCCCAGAAAGGCTCGTACCTGCTTCTTGCTGTTGGGACGTGGCCAACTCTGGATGGCCTCGACTTTGTTGAGTTGGGGTTTTATTACTCCCCTCCCAATGGTGTACCCAAGATATTTGGCCTCCTCCTGCCCAATGGTACACTTCTTGGGGTTAGCCGTAAACCCCGCTTCCCGAACAGAGTCCAGGACTGCTTGCACTTTTGGCAGATGTGAGGCCCAATCTGTGCTATGGACAATTACGTCATCCAGGTAAGCCGCAGCATACTTCCGATGGGGCCTCAGCATCTGGTCCATTTTCCGCTGGAATGTGGCCGGCGCATTCTGTAACCCGAACGGCATTCTTTTATATTGGAACGCCCCGTCTGGGGTTACAAATGCGGTTTTCTCTTTGGCCGACTTGGCCAGGGGGATTTGCCAATACCCTTTTGTGAGGTCAAGAGTCGTCATGTATCGGGCTGTTCCCAGCCGGTCGATCAACTCATCTATACGTGGCATGGGGTAGGTGTCAAATTTTGTAACTTTGTTCAACTGACGAAAATCGTTACAAAATCGCCAGCTCCCATCCGGTTTAGGCACCAACACAATGGGACTAGACCAATCACTTTGGGACTCCTCTATCACCCCTAAGTTCAGCATTTTCTGTACTTCCTCCCGTATTGCCTCCCGTCGGGCCTCTGGGATCCGATAGGGTTTTAACTTCACCCTTTCACCGGGCGGGGTAATAATGTCATGCTCTACCCCAGATGTTTGTCCCGGCAGCTCAGAGAATACCTCCTTGTTGCGAAGCACAAACTCCTTAACCTCCTGTTGTTGGGGTTGTGACAAGGTGGCTGCGATTCCAACCTCAGGAATCACGCAACCAGTTTGAGCTGGTGACCAAGTGTCTGCGACTAGGGACTCTCTATCCCTCCAGGCTTTCAACAGATTAACGTGATAGATCTGTTCGGGCTTTCGCCTTCCTGGTTGTCTGACCTTGTAATTCACTTCGCTCACTTTTTCCATTATCTCGTAGGGGCCTTGCCATTTGGCAAGGAATTTACTTTCAACCGTAGGGACAAGTACCAGTATCCTATCCCCCGGGGAAAAGGTACGGGTCTTGGCTCCACGGTTGTACACTCTCTGCTGTGCTAACTGCGCTTGGGCCAAATGTTCCTTCACGATGGGCATTACCTGTGCAATTCGGTCTTGCATCAGGGCGACATGCTCAATCACACTCCTGTGGGGAGAACTCTCACTTTCCCAAGTTTCCTTGGCAATATCCAACAGCCCTCTTGGGTGTCTCCCATACAGTAACTCAAAGGGGGAGAATCCCGTAGAGGATTGGGGCACCTCCCTAATAGCAAACATCAGATAAGGAAGTAGACAGTCCCAATCCTTTCCATCTCTATCCACCACTTTCTTCAACATTTGTTTTAGGGTTTTGTTGAATCTTTCAACCAGCCCATCGGTTTGGGGGTGATACACAGATGTACGTAATTGCGTCACTTTGAACAATTTACATAGCTCCTTCATAACCCGGGACATAAAGGGTGTACCTTGGTCCGTAAGCAGTTCTTTACAAATACCCACCCGGCTAAACACAAGAGATAGCTCTTTGGCTATGGTTTTGGCCGAGGTATTTCGGAGAGGGATCGCTTCTGGATAACGGGTGGCATAGTCCATTATAACTAATATGTACTGGTGCCCCCTAGCGGACTTGATTATAGGACCTACCAAATCCATGGCGATCCTCTCAAACGGGACCTCAATGATGGGTAGAGGGACCAGCGGGCTACGGAAATGTGGCATCGGGGCCGACCTCTGACACACAGGGCAGGAGGAACAATAATTTTCTATGTCCTTCATCACCCCCGGCCAATAGAATCTCTGTAATACCCTCTCTCGGGTTTTCTCTGTCCCCAGATGACCTCCAAGAATGTGCCCATGGGCCAACTCCAACACCAACTTCCTGTAAGGTTTGGGCACCACAAGCTGCTCAACGGTTTCTTCTGCCCTTTTTGCCACCCGATACAGTAGGTCCTTCTCTACGCTGAAGTATGGGTAAGTGCAGGTATTATCTGGGTTCACTAACTCGCCATCTATTTTCACTACGTTTTCCCGTGCCTTTATTAGGGCGGGGTCTTTCAACTGTTCTGTGGCAAAGTTTTCCCTGTGAACCTCAAGATCAGAAAACTCCACAGACGGTAGGTTTTCGTCTGAGGAGGTGGGCTCCTCTCCAGTTTCTTGAGTCTCCCCTGCCAATACTGACAAGGGAAATTCCGGAGAGTCCTCACCACTCTCAGGGGAGTTCTGGCCATCACATTCCTGGTACATAGGGGCACCAGTGGGGGGCTCAGGATCATCCCACAGTTCCCAGAACTTCGGAAAATCCCTTCCCACAATGGCGTCATGCGGTAACTGAGATACTAAGCCCACTGGATGAGAGAGGGTACCTTTGGGGGTCTCGAAACACACTGTAGTCACTGGATACTCTCGGGTGTCCCCATGCACACAAATAACAGCTACCTTGCTATTCCCAGAGACCTCTGTTTTAACTAATTCAGCCTTTATCAGGGTCACAAGGCTACCTGAATCCAGCAATACCACAACATTTCTACCATTAATACACATTTTGCATAAATGTTTCTCAGTTCCCCGAATGGCAGTGCATGCGACTGTCGCACACAGCGACTAACGTCTGCCCGTCAGAAAGTCACACTGCATGGGTTCCTCCACAACCGGGCAATTTGCTGCAATATGTCCCGCTTGCCGGCAGCGGTAGAAAACGATCCTTCTTGCCACCTCTTGAGCCGCTGATTTCCCAGGCTGTTCTCGCCAAACTTGGGGTAGAGCTCCCACCCTCTCACTCTCTCCACCCTTACCCCTTGGAATCATCTTATCCGCCCCTGGGGATGGTCTGGTCTTAGGGTGGAAAGTCCGAGTGTCTCTGGAAGAGGCCGTCAGGTTCTCTGTAGCCAAGTATTTCTCCACACGATCCACAAGACCATCGGCCGTCTCTGGGTCTCCATGGCTTACCCACTTTTGGATGGCAGTAGGAAGAGCTCTCAAAAACCGATCCATTACAACACGTTCCACAATCTTTGGTGCGGACAAAGTCTCTGGCTGTAGCCACTTTCTGCTCAGGTGAATGAGATCATACATTTGAGACCTGGGGGGTTTTCCAAGCTGGAAAGTCCAGTTATGCACACGCTGAGCCCGGACAGCCAGGGTGACACCCAGCCTTGCCAATATTTCAGCTTTTAGCATCACATAGTCTTTTGCTTGGTCATGCTCTAGGTCATAGTAAGCCTTCTGCGATTCACCAGTTAACAGAGGAGCCACCAGTCCAGCCCACTGCTCCTCAGGCCACTTTTCTCTTTCAGCAGTCCTTTCAAATGTGGTCAAAAATACCTCTGGATCATCCTCTCCAGTCATTTTTGTCAATAAACGACTCACCCCAAAGGACGCGGTATTAGTGGGACGGCTTCCCTCACTGGTCTGCGGACGTTGCTGCACTACTGCTTCCATTTGTTGTAGTCTCTGCTCTTGCTTCTGTAACAGGTCTATGAAGCGGGCCTCAGATTGCTGCAGGGCTTGTTGCTGAGCTTCCAGACTCTGTTGGTGAGCTTGCTGCTGGGCTGCAAGGCTCTGTTGATGAGCTTGCTGCTGGGCTGCAAGGCTCCTTTGCAAACCTGCATTTGTCTGCTGTTGATTGGCATTTGCTAGAGCCAGCTGTTTCAGTATCTCCTCCATGCTGGCTTAAAAAAAACTGCCACTGGTTCTCCACCAACTGTGAGGGGGTTAGCTCGGCAGCGGGTGTGTGTGACCCCCGGGATGGGCTCCCCACACATAAACAGGCCCAGCAGACGGAGCTTGTGGTTTTCAAAATCAAAAAGGTGCGGTTTATTTTCTATTTACAGTGACAAAAACACAGCAAAGCAAAAGAAACATAAACAAAATAAATCCTGGTCAAGTTGACCTCTGACTAAACATACAGGTTTCCTAACTAACAACTGGGATCAGCCTAGTGCTGTCCTAGTCCCTAAGTCCCTGGGTTTAAATGTCCAAGCAAATAGCCACACAGGCTTTGTCTCACCGCACAAGGGTTCACTCTCTCCAGGAAGTCCACACAGGTCTGCTTCCAGGCATGAGCTAACATCTAATGAAGCTGGGAGTTCTTATAGAGGCCTAAATGAGCTGACAAGCTTCAGCTGGTCTCATCAACTCCCTGTCTGTACGACGCCCCACACTCTCCCTAGAGGTATGAGTCATCCATGAGCCCACTAGCCTTATACAACTCTCCACCTAGTTGTATAAGTCGGCGTAAAGCCTGAATCTGGGCGAAATATATCTACCCCCCTGGATGCAACCAGGTGACTTTACCTTCCTGCTGTCACAATATATATATATATATATATATATATGCATTCCAGGCTTTGTATATACATATATATATATATATATATATTGTGAAGGACTAGCATCAAAGGTAGAGCTTGAAGGACACCGCCACTCGCTGGGTCTTCTTTATGAGGGTTTTTTTTGCCCATTTTTATTAAAAAGAAGTTCAAACAAAATCAAAGGT
Source organism: Rana muscosa (assembly GCA_029206835.1). Classification (NCBI taxonomy): domain Eukaryota; kingdom Metazoa; phylum Chordata; class Amphibia; order Anura; family Ranidae; genus Rana; species Rana muscosa. The sequence goes on along the minus strand of CM055116.1, from coordinate 498,851,943 downwards.
TTCGCAGGGGTTTCAACACTCCTTTTCATCAACAAAATGACATTCAGCCTCCTGGCTTATAAATACAGCAGTGCTGCTCAGTCCTTCCACTTCAGACTCTTGTCTGTCTCCTACAGACTATTCCATTGGAAACACCGTCCATTTAGATAGCAGCCCCTCACTGCTCTGACCCTCAGACCTGGGTCTCTGGCTTCCAGTGTGCAGACAACCACTCTCTGGCTTCTCCAGTGCACACTTGCACTCTATGGCTTCCCCAGTGTACACCTGCACTCGTCGGGAGGGTGGAGCCCAGAATGCTGGTCCTGACTCTACTATCAGGTCCACACACACCTGAACAATCAGTGTGCTGTTGAGTCTCAAAACCCGGATCCAGGACTGGGGATTTCATCCCACCCGACTCTAAGAAATCCCCAGGCTCCAGGTCCCAAAATGGACTTTAGTAAATCATGAGGAAACTGAAAAGCCAGTTTCCTCCCAAACAAGTGTAGCGACCTCACCCCTCTCACCCCTTCTCATTCTCGACTTGTCTTTCTTTGTCTAGGGGTGGTAATGCTGGGGGGAGGGATGAGATACACCACTGCCCATGTCCTCCATAGTGAAGAGGTAAAGGCCAGAAAGATCAGGCTTTGTGTGGGTGTCCTAGAGTCAAGTCCTGTCCTTCGTCCCTGACTCCTTTGCACACAGTGAATAGGTCCAACACAGTTTTATTCTTCTCAGCGAATAAACATACAGCACGGTTAAGTTGGATTCTTTTGCAACAACTTAGTAGTAATGGGAATAGGTCGAGGCACAATCCTTTCCCTTCTCTTGCCAACCACTGTGGTATCACCAGTGGCGAATAGTCACTGCCACTGACTATGTGAAGTAGAACGTGAATTACCTTCGCTAGCACAGCCCCTGTCAGGGGAAGGATATCCGTCCAAGGGAGATACCGGAGCCCTCTCTGTCACCAGCGATGCTGCACCGGACTCTCCAGAGAAGTTCTGCTCACCAGACCTCACGAACTCAGACACGGGCACCCAAGGAGTTAGGGCCCCCTCGGATTCCTCCACCCTTGCGGAACTCAGTCGAAGGTACTGAGCCCCAGGCATCCGCCATAGTACCTCACCCCAGGCTAAAGGTGCCTGAGATGGACTCCATCTCCGCTCCGGCCAGGTCAAAGGCACCTGGGCCCGGAACACCGGAATGCCAGCACCCAAGCTGAAGGTACCTGGGTGCGGCCGCATCCTCCGACTCTGCACTCTGAACCCCGTGGTAAGGGCGTCCGCCCCTTTTATCTCCTCTCCCTTTGCGTCACAGCGGGTTCCCCACCCCGCTGTACCAGCTCCAGGGGAGGACAAAAAGGCACAGTCTTGCAGTGTGAGTTCACCTCCAGCCCCCGGCAACAACGCCACCTATAGGCCCAGGGAACCTCACACCACCAGAGTCCTCCAATAACCATAAAAGGGCCTCAGATTCCCTAGCAATCAGTGCATCTGGGTTACACTACCACCCAGATGCTTCCCCTAAATTCAAATACCCGCTACACAAGCAAATACCCTGGAGCCCCTCAACCTGCCTGGTTGAGAATCCTGTATTCATACACTGGTGGGGTACCACACTCTCACAATATATATATACTGTATACAGTTTAGCTAGATCTCACTGAAGAGCGTTCCTGGTGTACTGTTCCTAATTAGGGATGAGCCGAACACCCCCGGGTTCGGTTCGCACCAGAACCCGCGAACGGACCGAAAGTTTGCACGAACGTTAGAACCCTATTAAATACAATAGATGCGAACGTTCGAAATCTAAAGTGCTAATTATAACGACTATTATGCATGTTATTTTCCTAAAAAGGGTTTGGGAACCCGGGTTCTGCACCAGGGGACATGTATCAATGCAAAAAGAAGTTTTAAAAACGGCCGTTTTTCGGGAGCAGTCATTTTAATGATGCATAAAGTGAAAAAAAAAAAAGTCAAATATTCCTTTAAATATCGTACCTGGGGGATGTCTAAAGTATGCCTGTGAAGTGGCACGTGTTTCCCGTGTTTAGAACTGTCCCTACACAAAATGACATTTCTAAAGGAAAAAAAGCCATTTAAAACTGCTTGCGGCTTTAATGTAATGTCTGGTCCCGGTAATATGGATGAAAATCTTTAAGAAAAATGGCATAGCTACAACATCACCCCCCCCCCCCCCTACCCCAGCCCATTACCAGCCCCTTTGGGTCTTGTATGGATATTAAGGGGAACCCCGCACACAAAATAAAAAAGGCCCTATATACTCTGAACAGCCGTATACAGGCGGTGCATACAAGACAGGGACTGTAGGTTTGTTCTTATGTAGAATCTGTTTGTAATTTTGAACAGGTACATTGTTTAAGTGTAGCTCCAGCCAAAAAATCTATTTTTAAGCTTTTTGGAAAACATAGGGAAGGGTTATCACCCCTGTAACATTTGTTTTGCTGTCTGTGCCCCCGTTAAGAACATTTCACCTCACTTTCCGTCCCAATGACAAATGTTTTTGAAAAGTGGGGTTTTTATTGAAACAAGGATTGGTGATAAAGCATCAGTAGAGAGGAAACACCTTTTTCCCATATTAACTCTTACAGGAGAGAATTTCCCTTCCTAGGGGTAGATTTCCTCTCACTTCCTGTTGTCTCCTTTTGTTTGCAAGTAGGAGTCGTTTGTAAGTTGGATGTTTGAAAGTAGGGGCCTGCCCTATATACTCTGCTGAAATTTGCCCCTTACATGTTGGTGTTGCCACAACACTGTAAGCCCTCACAGTTACTCTTGGTGGGCGCATGAATGGGCCCTGCTGTGAATTATTAGATCAAGAATTGTAATTGCATGTCCCTGTTGAACAGGGGCTGAAAAATTGGGCCTTTGGTGGTGGTGGTGGTGGCATTGACACAACACTGCAAGCCCTCACAGTTACTCTTGGTGGGCGCATGAATGGGCCCTGCTGTGAATTATTAGATCAAGAATTGTAATTGCATGCCCCTGTTGAACAGGGGCTGAAAAATTGGGCCTTTGGTGGTGGTGGTGGTGTTGACACAACACTGTAAGGCCTCACAGTTACTCTTGGTGGGTGCAGGAATGGGCCCTGCTGTGAATTATTAGATCAATAATTGTAGGTACATGCCCCTGTTAAACAGGGGCAGAAAAATTGGGCCTTAGGCACTGGTGCCACAACACTGCAACCCCTCACAGATACTGTACTTGGAGCACAGCAATGAGCCCTGTTGCAAAGTATTGCATCAAAAATTGTAATTACACGCCCCTGTTAAACAGGGGCTGAAAAATTGGGCCTTAGGCACTGGTGATGGTCCCACGACACTGCAACCTCTCCCAGATACTCTAGTTGGAGTGCAGGAATGAGCCCTGCTGCAAAGCATTGCATAAAAAATTGTAATTACATGCCCCTGTTAAACAGGGGCTGAAAAATTGGGCCTTAGGCACTGGTGCTGGTGCCACGACACTACAACCTCTCCCAGATACTCTAGTTGGAGTGCAGGAATGAGCCCTGCTGCAAAGCATTGCATAAAAAATTGTAATTACATGCCCCTGTTAAACAGGGGCTGAAAAATTGGGCCTTAGGCACTGGTGCTGGTGCCACGACACTGCAACCTCTCCCAGATACTCTAGTTGGAGTGCAGGAATGAGCCCTGCTGCAAAGCATTGCATAAAAAATTGTAATTACATGCCCCTGTTAAACAGGGGCCGAAAAATTGGGCCTTAGGCACTGGTGGCGGCACCCAGAAACAAAAATGTTCTTCAAAGCTATCATCATCAATCGGATCATTGAGGAGGAGGAGGATAGTCAGTCAACATAACAGGACAGTCACTCAGCATCAGCATCAGTCTTGAAGGGATGTGACATTTGAAAATAAATTAGTCTGTTATATCAGCTTCAGGTGTTTGGTAGCTGGTGGTGATCCAAGACTGGTTCATCTTTATGAAAGTCAGTCGATCAACCGAGTCGGTGGACAGGCGCACCCTGTGATCCGTGACAAATCCTCCAGCAGCACTGAATGTGCGTTCTGAAAGAACGCTGGATGCAGGACAGGCCAGTAGCTCAATTGCATACTGTGCAAGCTCTGGCCAGTGATCCATCCTCAAGACCCAGTAAGCCAGAGGATTTTCGGTTGGAAAGGTCTCCAAGTCTGACCTTGCCCCTAGGTATTCCTGCACCATGTATATCAGACGCTGGCGATGGTTGCTGGAACCAATCATACCTTGGGGCTGCGGACTAAAGAATTGTCTGAACGCATCGGTCAGACGGCCACCTTCCCCACTGCTCCTTCTTTGACTGACCGAAGCCTCAGCAACTCGTTGTCCAGGACCAGGAGTTTGTAACCTCCCAGTCTCTGGGAACGCGTTGCACAGACCTTTCTGCAAGGCCTCCCGGAGTTGTCTCATCCTCTGCTCCCTCTGCGATGGTAAGATAAGGTCCGCAACCTTACCCTTGTACCGTAGATCAAGGAGAGTGGCCAGCCAGTAATGGTCCCTCTCCTTGATCCGAAGAATACGAGGATCCTTCCGCAGACTTTGCAGGATCAGGGAGGCCATGCAGCGTAGGTTAGCTGAGGCATTCGGTCCGGAGTCCTCTGGGTCACTAAGGACGACATGATCCGCAGCCACCTCCTCCCAGCCACGTACAAGTCCACGGGTTTCTTGGGACTGTAAATCATCCCTAAAAGACTGCTGCTGATGATGCTGAGTGCCAGGCTCCACCTCCATGCTGACACAATCCTCCTCCTCCTCTTCCTGTGGGATGGGTGGGACAGAAGGAACACTGTCTGGGTAAAGGGGGCCTTGAGAGGCAAGGAAGTCCTCCTCTTCCTGCCTCTGTTCTGCCTCAAGTGCCCTGTCCATTATTCCACGCAGCGTATGTTCCAACAGGTGGACAAGAGGTACGGTGTCACTGATGCATGCACTGTCACTGCTTACCATCCTCGTGGCCTCCTCAAATAGTGCCAGGACAGTGCATGCATCCCTGATCATGCCCCACTGGCGTGGTGAAAAAAACCCGAGCTCCCCTGACCCTGTCCTGGTGCCGTAGTCGCACAGGTACTCATTGATGGCCCTCTGCTGCGTGTGCAGCCGCTGCAGCATGGCCAACGTTGAGTTCTTGGGCAGGTTCAACTCCTTTTGCAGCTCAGCCAGGCGAGCACTGGCATTATAAGATCTGCGGAAATGCACACAGACTTTCCTGGCCTGCCTCAGGACATCCTGTAAGCCCGGGTACCTGCCCAAGAACCGCTGCACCACCAGGTTAAGGACGTGAGCCACACAGGGCACATGGGTCAGTTGTCCCTGTCGAAGGGCGGAGAGGAGGTTGGTGCCATTGTCGCAAACCACCATTCCTGGCTTAAGCTGGCGTGGCGTCAACCACCTCTCGGCCTGCCCCTGCAGAGCAGACAGAACCTCTGCCCCAGTGTGGCTCCTGTCCCCCAAACACACCAGCGCAAGCACGGCATGGCATCTTTTTGCCTGCGTACTTGCGTAGCCCCTTGAACGCCTATGGAGCACCGCTGGTTCCGAGGACAAAGCACAGGAAGAGGCCATGGAGGAAGAAGAAGAAGAGGGGGTGGAGGGGAGAGGTGTGTCACAACCAGTAGTAGCATTTTGGAGGCGTGGCAGCGGAACAACCTCCAACACTACTGCACCTTGTCCTGCATCCTTCCCAGCTGCCAAAAGAGTGACCCAATGGGCCGTGAAAGAAAGGTAACGTCCCTGTCCATGCCTGCTGGACCATGAGTCAGCGGTAATATGCACCTTACCGCTGACCTCCCTGTCCAGTGAGGCCAAGACATTGCCTTCCACATGCCGGTAGAGAGCCGGAATCGCCTTCCGTGAGAAAAAGTGGCGTTTGGGAACCTGCCACTGAGGAACCGCACATTGCACAAACTCACGGAAGGTGGCCGAGTCTACCAACTGAAAAGGCAGCAGTTGAAGCGCTAACAATTTAGCCAAGCTAGCATTCAACCGCTGGGCATGTGGATGGCTGGGAGTGAACTTCTTTTGACGGTCCAGCAGCTGGGGCAGGGAAATTTGCCTGCTAGAATCGGACGTCGGTGTACTGCTAGCAGAGTGCCCGCAAGTACTTGGCTGTGACACACCTAATTCTACACCTTCATTCCTCTCAGTGCAGGTTTCAGAGAGGACTGAAGGTATAGTGGGGTTGGAGATCCCAGCTGATGCGGTGCAAGGAGAGGTCCGCTTTGTTCTTTGGTGTGGGTCTTTAAGGTAGGCTTGCCAACGAGCTGCATGGCAGGTCAACATATGTCTGGTCAAGCATGTGGTGCCCAAGCGGCTGATGTTTTGGCCACGCGATATACGCTTGAGACATATGTTGCAAACAGCAGCTGTGCGATCTGATGCACTCGACTCAAAAAAGGCCCACACCAAAGAACTTTTTGAATAACGGGCAGAGGCAGCGCCCTGCACAGGCGGAGCTCTGCGGTGTGATTCCGTCGGTGTGCTGCCCTTACGCTGGCCCCCCAAGGGCATCCTGCCTCATTGGAGATGTGCCTCCTCCTCATCCTCCTCCTCCTCCTCTCTCCTATTAGGCACCCACGTGGAGTCAGTGACCTCATCATCCCCTCCCTCCTCATCACTGGAGCCAATCTGGCAGTATGCTGCAGCTGCTGGAACATGACTGCCAGATTGGTGTCCTTCTTGAACATCCCCTCTCTCTGCTCTCACGCTACTGCCTTCCTCTAGCTGGGTATCATCATCAGACCCTTCGAAACGCTGGGCATCCTCCTGGAGCATGTACCCAACACTGTGCTCAAACAGTTCGGGGGACTCCTCAGGAGGAAATGGTGGGTCTAGGGAAGGAGTGACTGATGATGACATTGATACCAGGGAAGAGGACGCTTTGGCAGCTGCTTTGCCAGTACCCTGAGCCTGGGTGAGAGAGGATGAGGAGGATAAGGAGGGCTTGGTCTTCCACTCTACCAAGTCTTCGGCATGATGCGGCTCAACACGTCCAGCTGACGAAAAAAAGGACAAGCGTGTCCCATGGCCACGTGCTGATGGCGATGCACCGCGTCCACGACCAGCACTGTTGTCTCTAGACACAGAGCCTGCTTGCCCTCTTTTATTGGCTCCTGACTGTCTGCCTCTCCTTGTTTGCCTTCCAGACATTCTAATTGCCTGCAGGGAGATGGGAAAACCAGCAATAAGGCCTAGCTTCAGGAGTATATTTTGCAGGAAGCACACTACGCCCGCTGTAAGTGCTGCAAATGCCTGTTAGTGTAACACACCAGAAAAACACAGCAATACGGGCTAGCTTCAGGTGTATGTTTTGCAGGAATCACACTAAGCCTGCTGTAAGTGCTGCAAATGCCTGTTGGTGTAACACACTAGGAAAACACAGCAATAAGGCTTAGCTTCAGGAGTATATTTTGCAGGAATCACACTACGCCTGCTGTAAGTGCTGCAAATGCCTGTTGGTGTAACACACTAGGAAAACACAGCAATACGGGCTATCTTCAGGAGTATATTTTGCAGGAATCACACTACGCCTGCTGTAAGTGCTGCAAATGCCTGTTGGTGTAACACACCAGGAAAACACAGCAATACGGGCTAGCTTCAGGAGTATATTTTGCAGGAATCACACTACGCCTGCTGTAAGTGCTGCAAATGCCTGTTGGTGTAACTCACTAGGAAAACACAGCAATAAGGCCTAGCTTCAGGAGTATATTTTGCAGGAATCACACTTTGCCTGCTGTAAGTGCTGCAAATGGCTGTTGGTGTAACACACTAGGAAAACACAGCAATAAGGCCTAGCTTCAGGAGTATATTTTGTAGGAATCACACTATGCCTGCTGTAAGTGCTGCAAATGCCTGTTGGTGTAACACACTAGGAAAACACAGCAATACGGGCTAGCTTCAGGAGTATATTTTGCAGGAATCATACTACGCCTGCTCTAAGTGCTGCAAATGCCTGTTGGTGTAACACACTAGGAAAACACAGCAATAAGGCCTAGCTTCAGGAGTATATTTTGCAGGAATCACACTACGCCTGCTGTAAGTGCTGCAAATGCCTGTTGGTGTAACACACTAGGAAAACACAGCAATAAGGCGTAGCTTCAGGAGTATATTTTGCAGGAATCACACTACGCCTGCTGTAAGTGCTGCAAATGCCTGTTGGTGTAACACACCAGGAAAACACAGCAATACGGGCTAGCTTCAGGTGTATATTTTGCAGTAATCACACTACGCCTGCTGTAAGTGCTGCAAATGCCTGTTGGTGTAACACACTAGGAAAACACAGCAATACGGGCTAGCTTCAGGAGTATATTTTGCAGGAATCACACTACGCCTGCTATAAGTGCTGCAAATGCCTGTTGGTGTAACACACTAGGAAAACACAGCAATACGGGCTAGCTTCAGGAGTATATTTTGCAGGAATCACACTATGCCTGCTGTAAGTGCCGCAAATGCCTGTTGGTGTAACACACCAGGAAAACACAGCAATACGGGCTAGCTTCAGGAGTATATTTTGCAGGAATCACACTACGCCTGCTGTAAGTGCTGCAAATGCCTGTTGGTGTAACACACTAGGAAAACACAGCAATACGGGCTAGGTTCAGGAGTATATTTTGCAGGAATCACACTACGCCTGCTGTAAGTGCTACAAATGCCTGTTGGTGTAACACACTAGGAAAACACAGCATACGGGCTAGCTTCAGGAGTATATTTTGCAGGAATCACACTACGCCTGCTGTAAGTGCTGCAAATGCCTGTTGGTGTAACACACCAGGAAAACACAGCAATACGGGCTAGCTTCAGGAGTATATTTTGCAGGAATCACACTGCGCCTGCTGTAAGTGCTGTAAATGCCTGTTGGTGTAACACACTAGGAAAACACAGCAATAAGGCGTAGCTTCAGGAGTATATTTTGCAGGAATCACACTTTGCCTGCTGTAAGTGCAGCAAATGCCAGTTGGTGTAACACACTAGGAAAACACAGCAATACAGGCTAGCTTCAGGTGTATAATGTGCAGGAGGCACACTCCGCCCGCTGTAAGTGCTGCAAATGCCTGTTAGTGTAACACACCAGGAAAACACAGCAATAAGGGCTAGCTTCAGGTGTATACTGTGCAGGAGGCTTAGCAACAATGACACTGACACTGTCCCCTGCCTATCCTTCTCTCTCCCTGCACACAAGGTTTATCAAAGAATATGACACTGACACTCTCCCTGCCTAGCCTTCTCTCTCCCTGCACACAAGGTTTAGTAAAGAATATGACACTGACACTGTCCCCTGTCTATCCTTCTCTCTCCCTGCACACAAGGTTTATCAAAGAATATGACACTGACACTCTCCCTGCCTATCCTTCTCTCTTCCTGCACACAAGGTTTAGCAAAGAATATGACACTGACACTGTCCCCTGCCTATCCTTCTCTCTCCCTGCACACAAGGTTTAGCAAAGAATATGACACTGACACTCTCCCTGCCTATCCTTCTCTCTCCCTGCACACAAGGTTTAGCAAAGAATATGACACTGACACTCTCCCTGCCTATCCTTCTCTCTCCCTACACACAAGAATAGCACAAAGAATATAACACTGTCCCTGCCTATCCTTCTCTTTCCCTGTGCCAGAACACACTACACAAGGCCGCCGCGCTCGCGGCCTTTTATAGTGTGGGGCGTGTGCTAAACCCTCTGAGCTATAATTGGCCACAGGCAACCTGCCTGTGGCCAATTATGGCTCTCCTAGCTGCCGGCGCTGTGATTGGCCAAGCATGCAGGGTCACAGTGCATGCTTGGCCAATCACAGTGCCGGGATTGCACTGCGATGGCGCAGTGTATTGTGGGCCGTTCGCGTCACTCGAATTTGGCGCGAACGGCCCAAATCGTTCGATGTTCGCCGAACGATCGAACAGCCAATGTTGGAGTCGAACGTATGTTCGACTCGAACACCGAGCTCATCCCTATTCCTAATATACTACAGGCAAGCAGTTGATTCAGTTAGCGCCAGTATATTCAGACTGTATACTGTATCCTGTGCAGCTAGATCAGTGCAGAGCGTTCCTGTTCTCTTCCTAATATACTACAGGCAGGCAGTTTATTCAGGTAGCTGCAGTATATTCAGTCAGTAAACTGTATCCTGGGCACAGTGTGCAGCTAAACCTCACTGCAGAGCGTTCCTGTTCTCTTCCTAATATACTACAGGCAGGCAGTTGATTCAGGTAGTTGCAGTATATTCAGCCAGTATACTGTATTCTGGGCACAGTGTGCAGGAAAACCTCACTGCAGAGCATTCCTGTTGTTCTCTTCCTAATATACTACAGGCAGGCAGTTGATTCAGGTAGCTGCAGTATATTCAGTACTGTATCCTGTGCACAGTGTGCAGCTAAACCTCACTGCAGAGCGTTCCTGTTGTTCTCTTCCTAATATACTACAGGCAGGCAGTTGATTCAGGTAGCTGCAGTATATTCAGCCAGTAAACTGTATCCTGGGCACAGTGTGCAGCTAAACCTCACTGCAGAGGGTTCCTGTTCTCTTCCTAATATACTACAGGCAGGCAGTTGATTCTAGTAGCTGCAGTATATTCAGTCAGTAAACTGTATCCTGGGCACAGTGTGCAGCTAAACCTCACTGCAGAGCGTTCCTGTTCTCTTCCTAATATACTACAGGCAGGCAGTTGATTCAGGTAACTGCAGTATATTCAGTCAGTATACTGTATCCTGGGCACAGTGTGCAGCTAAACCTCACTGCAGAGCGTTCCTGTTGTTCTCTTTCTAATATACTACAGGCAGGCAGTTGATTCAGGTAGCTGCAGTATATTCATTACTGTATCCTGTGCACAGTGTGCGGCTAAACCTCACTGCAGAGCATTCCTGTTGTTCTCTTCCTAAAATACTACAGGCAGGCAGTTGATTCAGATAGCTGCAGTATATTCAGTACTGTATCCTGTGCACAGTGTACAGCTAAACCTCACTGCAGAGCATTCCTGTTGTTCTCTTCCTAATATACTACAGGCAGGCTATTGATTCAGGTAGCTGCAGTGTATTCATTATATATATATATATACATCCCAGCTTTGTGCAGTTACATCTCACTGCAGGCCATTCCTGGTGTACTTATTCAAATACATCAAATACAGTATGTCTGGAAGGCTACCAAGGAGAGGCAGAGACAGACAATCATTGACCACTAAAAGAGGGCAAGCAGGCTCTGTGTCTAGAGCCAACAGTGCTGGTCGTGGACACGGTGCATCCTCAGCACGTGGCCGTGGGGCACGCTTGTCCTTTTTTCCAGCAGCTGGCCGTGTTGAGCCGCAACATGCAGAAGAGTTGGTAGAGTGGATGACCAAGCCGTCCTCATCCTCCTCATCCTCTGTCACCCAGGCTCAGAGTTCCTTGGCTGCCAATGAAGGTGCCGAAGTGTCCTATTCCATTGGCTCAAGGTCATCAGGTACTCCCTCCCTAGCCCCACCATCATGCACTGAGGATTCCCCCGAACTGTTCGACCACAGTGTGGGGTACATGCTGCAGGAGGATGTGCAGCATTTTGAAGGCTCTAAAGATGGTACCAAGGTTGAGGATGAAGGCAGTAACATGAGCCTAGGGAGAGGGGGCGCCCAAGAAGGACAACAAACTTGCAGTCATGTTCCCCCAGCTGCAGCATACTGCCAGGTTTGCTCCAGTGACAAGGAGGGAAGGGATGATGAGGTCACTGACTCTACGTGGGTGCCTGATAGGAGAGAGGAGGAGGAGGAGGCACATCTCCAACGAGGCAGGATGCCCTCTAGGGGCCAGCTTAAGGGCAGCCAACCGACTGCATCACACCGCAGAGCTCTGCATGTGCAGGGCGCTGCTAACTCTGCGCGTTTTTCCAAAAGTTCTTTGGTATGGGACTTTTTTGAGACGTGTGCAGCAGATCACACCGTTGCTATTTGCAACATATGTCTGAAGCGTATCAAGTGTGGCCAAAACCGCAGCCGCTTTGGCACCACATGCTTGACCAGACATTTGTCGAACTCCCATGCAGTCCGTTGGCAAGCGTACTTAAAAGACCAACACCAAAGAAAAAGGCTCCTTGCTCCTCATCAGCTGGAATCTCCAACCCCACCATGCCCTCATTTCTCCCAGAAACCTGCACTGAGAGGAATGAAGGTGTAGAATTAGGTGTGGCAAATACTTGCGGGCAATCTGCTATCGCTACACCAACATCCGATTGTAGCAGGCAAATTTCCCTACCCCAGTTGCTAAACCGGCGAAAGAAATTTGCTCCCAGCCATCCTCATGCCCAGCGGTTGAATGCTAGCTTGGCTAAATTGCTAGCACTCCAACTGCTGCCTTATCAGCTGGTAGACTCTGCCCCCTTTCGTGAGTTTGTGGAATGTGCGATACCTCAGTGGCAGGTTCCCAAACACCACTTTATTTCACAGAAAGTGATTCCGGCTCTCTACCGGCATGTGGAAGGCAATGTCTTGGCTTCGCTGGACAGGGCGGAGAGCGGTAAGGTGCATATTACCGCTGACTTATGGTCCAGCAGGCATGGACAGGGACGTTACCTATCTTAGACGGCGCACTGGGTGACTCTGCTGGCAGCTGGGAAGGATGCAGGACAGGGTGCAGTCTTGTTGTAGCTTGTTCCACCACCACACCTCCAAAATGCTACTAGTGGTGATTCTGCCACACCTCTCTCCTCCACCCCCTCCTCTTCTTCTTCCTCCATGGCCTCTTCCTCTGCTGATTTGTCCTCGAAACCAGCAGTGCTCCGTAGGCAGTCAAGGGGCTACGCAAGCAGTGCTTGAGCTGGTTTGCTTAGGGGACAGGAGCCACACTGGGGCAGAGATTCTGTCAGCTCTGCAGGGACAGGCTCAGAGGCGGTTGACGCCACGCCAGCTTCAGCCAGGAATGGTGGTTTGCGACAATGGCACAAACCTCCTCTCCGCCCTTCGACAGGGACACCTGACCCATGTGCCCTGTTTGGTTCACGTCCTTAACTTGGTGGTGCAGCGGTTCTTGTGCAGGTACCCGGGCTTACAGGATCTCCTTAGGCAGGGCAGGAAAGTCTGTGTGCATTTCCGCCGGTCATATAATGCCAGTGCTCGGCTGGCTGACCTCCAAAAGGAATACAACCTGCCCAAGAACTGCCTAATCTGTGACATGCCCACCAGATGGAACTCAACGTTGGCCATGCTGCAGCGGCTGCACACGCAGCAGAGGGCCATCAATGAGTACCTGTGCGACTATGTCACCAGGACATTGTCAGGGGAGCTTGGCTTTTTTTCGCCACGCCAGTTGCTCATGATCAAGAATGCATGCACTGTCATGTCCCCATTTGAGGAGGCCACTAGGATGGTGAGCAGTGACAGTGCATGCATCAGTGATACTGTCCCCCTTGTGTACCTTTTGGAGCACACGCTGCGTGGAATAATGGACGGGGCACTTGAGGCAGAACAGAGGGAGAAATAGGAGGACTTTCTTACCTCTCAAGGCCCCCTTTATCCAGACAGTGTTCCTGCGGGACCGCCGATCACACAGGAAGAGGAGGAGGAGGAGGATTGTGTCAGCATGGAGGTGAAGCCTCAGCATCATCAGCAGTCTTCAAGGGATCGTTTTAATTCCCCAGAAACCCATGGACTTGTACCTGGCTGTGAGGAGGTGGCTGCGGATCATGTTGTCCTTAGTGACCCAGAGGACTCTTGGCCGAGTGCCTCAGCAAACCTACGCTACATGGCCTCCCTGCGAAAGGACCCTCAGATTCGTGTGATCAAGGAGAGGGATCATTACTGGCTGGCAACCCTTCTTGATCCACGTTTCAAGGGTAAGGTTGACGCGACCCCAGATGATGCATTTGAATGCGAAACGCGTCGGGAGACCCTACTGTTGCCACTAACTATTTGATGAAGTGCTGTTACATCTTTTTAAATGTAAGTGTTCCTACCTACATTAAATTACCCTTTTATACAGGATTACGCTATGTGCTTTTTTCTTTCCTTCCATTTTCTATTACTTGCCTGAAATCAACACCTGGCCATCATTGGGCATTTCCTGCAAGTTCCATCGCCATTTAAACGCCAGAGATATTTTCTGCACCCTCTGTATTGGATTGATGTTCGAGACCCCTGTTTAAATCACAGTTGGAGATTCGCTGTCCATAGTGGCTTACCCATGCTTGGTTGACCCTTTGAACGCAAGTTTTTTGGGGTCCACACCTTTCGGTAAGCCTTTTCTACTATCATATGGTGACGGTCACTCTGAAAGCACTTATTTTGTGTTAAGTTCACTTTAGGAGCACCACCATTTTGATTTTGTTTTTGACTTTGATTTTCACCAATTCAACTTCACCAGCATTTCTACACCAAAGGATTTAGTTTCATTGTGACTTCTATTATTCAATACTCACATCACTGAGGATTTTTTTGGATTAATTTTCATTTTGTCACTGTGTTCTTTAAGATGTTTGTATAATTTGAATATGCATTGTTGATTACTGCACTTTCAGTGCAGTTCATATTTAGTTTTAGCGCTACACTTTTTTTTGTTTTGTTTGTTTTTCACCATTTCTCAATTGGTTGTGTGAGCGGCTTCACCATAAGGCAGCGCGGAATTTTTTGTATCCATTTCCAATTTGTGGCAACACCAACACCTAAGGCCCAAATTTCTGCAGAATATATAGGGCAGACCCCTACTTTCAAACATCCGACTTACAAACAATTCCTACTTACAAACGGAGGGAGACAACAGGAAGTGAGAGGAAATCTACCCCTAGGAAGGGAAATTCTCTCCTGTAAGAGTTAATATGGGAAAAGGGTGTCTCCTCTCCACTGATGCTTTATCGCCAATCCTTGTTTCCCTAAAAAACCCACATTTTCTAAATCCAATTGTCATTGGCAAAACAAATGTTACAGGGGTGATAACCCTTCTCTATGTTTTCCAAAAAGCTTAAAAATATCTTTTTTGTCTGGAGCTACACTTAAAAAATGTACCTGTTCTAAATAACAAACATATTCTACTTAAGAACAAACCTACAGTCCCTGTCTTGTTTGTACTGCCTGTATATCGCTGTTCAGAGTAAATAGGGCCTGGGGGCCCCACGCCTTTTTTTTTTTAATTTGGGTGTAGGGTTCCCCTTAATATCCATACAAGACCCAAAGGGCCTGGTAATGGGCTTGGGGGGGGGGTCCCCAAACCCTTTTTAGGACAATAACTTGCATATTAGCCTTTAAAATTAGCACTTTTGATTTCTCCCAATCGAGTCCCATAGTAGACTTTAACGGTGTTCGAAAGTTTGCAACCCGAACCGGCGCATCCCTACCCTCAATCAGTGCTTATAAAGTAACTCACCATAACTGTAAAATGAAAGTGAAAGTAAAGGCTAATTGTTTTTTTTCCCCTAAAATAAAAAAAAGATGTTATATTATCTGCCCTGTGCAACGATATTGCACAGAGCAGTTCCTGACCTCCTCTATAACAGTCCCATGCCTGCGCTGTCAACTTCTTCTTCTGAGTGCCTCCTCAGCAAGCCAGGTGCTAAGGGGGCACCATGCAGGCTCACTCCTGAGCCGGGATGTATGTGTCCATAGACACACACAGCCATGGGCATCCACTCCATAGGGCAAGGGAGGGCGTTTGCCCCCCCTGGAATCCAGTGCCGTGATTCTCGGGGAGGAAAACAGCGGGCAGGAAGCAAGGCAGCGGCGCGTCAAATTCAATTAGAGCCGCTCTCTCTCTTCGACTGACAGAAAGGGGGAGGGAGGCAATCGGGGGGAGATATACAGACAGCCCGCAGCTCTCCTCTCCCTGTGACGGCGCTGCTTCCGAGTTCCCTGGTAAATGGAGTAGCGGCGCTTTGACAGGGAGAGGAGAGCTGCGGGCTGTCTGTATATCTCTCCCGATCGCCCCCTCCCCCTTTCTGTCAGCTGAAGCTAGAAGAGAGAGCGGCTCTAATTGGATTCGCCGTGCCGCCACCCCGCTTCCTACCCACTGTTTTCCTCCCCATGATTGGCCACAGCAGAGGGCATTTAGAAGACTCTGAGGACTGGGGGCATCATGGGAAATGTAGTCCCTGAAGAGTGGCGGGGCCAGCGTGTCCACAGACACCATGCTACAGCCCCCAGCATGCAAGCACTCTACTGGGGGGGTGTTACAAGAGGAGGAAAGAGAATACTGTGCTGGGGGAAGCCAGAGAGGGATCCACGCTGTACCCACACCACCAGAGAGCCACGCTGTACCCGCATCAACCAGAGAGCCACGCTGTACCCACACCACCAGAGAGGGAGCCATGCTGTACTTGCACCACCAGAAAGGGAGCCACGCTGTACCCGTACCAACAGAGAGCCACACTGTACCCGCACCACCAGAGAGGGAGTCATGCTGTACCTGCACCACCAGAGAGGGAGCCACGCTGTACCCGCACCACCAGAGAGGGAGCCACGCTGTACCCGCACCACCAGAGATGGAGCCACGCTGTACCCGCACCATCAGCGAGGGAGTCACGCTGTACCCGCACCACCAGAGAGGGAGCCAAGCTGTACCCGCACCACCAGAGAGGGAGAAAGACCGAGCCACTGCCAGGGTACAGGCATGCTACACTACTGACTAGAGTCACCCCGGGCAACCCAGAGTGAGCGAACGTCCAGCCAGAGGGATCACTGTTGCGGTTTCACCAGGTCTGGTAAGAGGGCCTGCTGGCATTATCCATTACTGTTCCTAGGGACTGAGCCATTAGGAAGTGTCTAACCTGATATCCTCCCATCTATGCTGGGGGCAATTATTGCAGAAAATGACACCACATGCTGGGAGTTTTTAGTGCGGAAACTGACACCAGTGCTGAGGGTCATTATTATGTACACTGGTACAGATGCTGAAGTTTTTATTCTAGAAATCTGCACCGATGTGGGGGGTTATTATTGTTGCTACTGACACCAATGCTGGCGATTTTTATTGCGGAAACTGACAGCAAAGCTGGGGATTGTTATTGCAGAAACTGGCACTGATCCTGGGGGTTGTTATTTCCTTGGGGGGAACTCCATTTTTTATGATATTGTTATTCAAAGTTGCTAGTTGCTTGATAGTTGCATCAGGTTTCTCAAACCTTTGCATGCCTGCGCTTTATGTGATAATGACTAAGCCCCTCCCCTTCATGACATTGTCAAAAAGGGACCGAGCATGGATGACCTTAAAATGATGCCCCCCCCCCCCTGAAAAAAGTTCAGCGGACGCCCATGCACACAGCCCCAGCAAACCATGCCCCTGCTCCCTCCTTCACAGTAGTTCAACTGACAGCAGCAGGAGCCTATGGATCCTACAGCCCTCAGTGTCTCCTGTGAGACCAGGAAGAGGGGAGAGCAGGGTTTCAGTCAGGGCGGTGCTGGAGCAATGAGAGGAGTCAGGAACGAGGGAGTAGATCAGGTAGTGGGGAGTTTTTGTACCTCAATGCAGTAAAATGGTTTGAGTTTAGAACCACTTTAAGGTCTGTAGTGAATAAATATCCCAAAAGATTGCAATTACCGTATATACTCGAGTATAAGCGGAGTTTTTCAGCACATTTTTTTGTGCTGAAAATGCCCCCCTCGGCTTATACTCGAGTCTGTGTCCATCTTAATTTTTGTGCGCCTGATTCCGGCCAAACATGGCACACATATAGCCTCACTCTACCTCTACAAGTGTGCAAAATATTTTGTCTGGGGGACCTACGGCCGGGGAGCACCGATTTTTCAAAGCCGGGCACCCCTTCCATAGACTCCCATATTAAACATCAGTCTAGTCACACAGCGCCGGAGATCAGGTAGGGAGATTGGGCACAGTGAGGCATGGAAACAGTGAGGCATGGGCACAGTGAGGCATGGGCACAGTGAGGCATGGACACAGTGAGGCATGGACACAGTGAGGCATGGGCACAGTAAGGCACAGTGAGGCATGGACACAGTGAGGCACAGTGAGGCAGGCACATGGACACAGTGAGGCAAAGTGAGGCACAGTGAGGCATGCAAATGGACACCCTAGGCTTATACTCGAGTCAATAAGTTTTCCCAGTTTTTTGTGGTAAAATTAAGTGCCTCGGCTTATATTCGAGTCAGCTTCTACTCGAGTATATACGGTACATGGAATTGTGCTATGAACCACTCTAGTTTTGGATAAGCATTTTACCCCCTGATGTTTATATAACGCTGCTATATCATCATCTCTTACCTGCACTTTCTATCAAGGGATTTCCAGTATTACATGCATGGCTGCACTATCATGCTCATATGCTAACAAGGATCATGCTGATAGGGGGAGAGAACAGGGTGACAAATTGATCTTATCCATGTGCTTTGTTTCCTTTCACTGTCCGTTCACAAGCAGGGGGAGGGAAGAAAGAAATGCTATTTGGCTGCAGCAGAGAAAAATCAGATATCCTGCCCTGCCAGACAAGGGCTTTTCTGTGTGACAGGGCTGTGTAAATCTTAGGACCAGATGAGCAGAAAAATATTATTTTGCAATTATAAACAGCTCCCTTATATGTATTGCATCTGTGTATTTAGCTGTTCGCCTGCAGTTCACCTTTACCTTTTTTTAAAAGAAAGCATTGTAAAAAAAATAACAATTAAAAAAAAAAAAATAATAAAAAAATAAAAATAGTAAAAAATAAAAATGTAAAAAAAGATAAAAAAAAAAAAACTCCTGAGACAGTCCACGCCTCATCAGTGCCCATCAGAACCACCTATCAGTGCCCATCAGTGCTGCATATTAGTGCCACTGTCACATGACATTTAAAAAAAAACTATCGGTAATCCGTATGGGCGAGTACTTAACCACTTAAGCCCCGGACCAATATGCAGCTAAAGGACCAGGCCCCTTTTTGCGATTCGGCACTGCGTCGCTTTAACTGACAATTGCGCGGTCATACGACGTGGCTCCCAAACAAAATTGGCGTCCTTTTTTTCCCACAAATAGAGCTTTCTTTTGGTGGCATTTGATCACCTCTGCGTTTTTGTTTTTTTTTGCGCTATAAACAAAAATAGAGCAACAATTTTGAAAAAAATTCAATATTTTTTACTATTTGCTATAATAAATATCCCCCAAAAATATATAAAAAAACATTATTTTTCCTCAGTTTAGGCCGATACGTATTTTTCTACATATTTTTGATTGAAAAAATCGCAATCGGTGTTTATTGATCGGTTTGTGCAAATGTTATAGCGTTTACAAAATAGGGGGTAGTTTTATGGCATTTTTATTAAGTTTTTTTTTTACTAGTAATGGCGGCGATCAATGATTTTTTTTGTGACATTATGGCGGACACATCGGACACTTTCGATGCATTTTTGGGACCACCTAAGAAGTGATTCTTACTGTAGGGGGGCGTGGCTACACATTACACGTCACTGATCGTCTGTTCCGATGACAGGGAACAGACGATCACTGACATGCCACGGAGAAGAACGGGGAAAGGTTTGTTTACACTCACCTCTCCCTGTTCTTCAGCTCTGTGACCCGATCACGGGACACTGGCGACGATCGGGTCAGCAGGTCCCGCGGGCAAGGTCACGGAGCTCAGGACCGGGTCGCGAGCGCGCCTCCGGCAGCTCGCGCAACCCGCAGCTGGGCTCTTAAAGAGCAACGTACCTGTACGTTGATGTGCCCAGCCGTGCCATTCTGCCGACGTATGCAACCCTAGACTATGATCATTAGCATTGTTTGGAATTTTTGTTCAGTCCATAGAAAGTTACAAGGACACAACATTTCTGAAAGAATCAACAGGTATTTCTGTGCTTTTAAAACATGCCTTTAACCACATCCCATCCATCATCCCTTCGCAGTTCATAAATGTCAGCAAGTTGAAGTGGTTATACCGGGATCATGACTACATCTACATGACTATTGTAAAACCGATGTATTCCAGTACTGCCCACCACATTATACCCCATACCTTACTTATCTTAATCAAAGAGACCACACATTGCTGTTTTGGAGTAAAACATGGCCGTAGCAGCCTCCTTTATTTTTTTAACTGTTCCATCAGTTATCAAAAACTTTAACCATCAAAACACATAAACCCAGAAACATAACAGAAATATTGCCCCCTAGTGTTGGTCTTTGCAGGAACCTCAAATTCGCCATAATCATATTAACCCGATATTCCTCATCATATTAAATTCTTATTACCCCGGGACACTGCGGTACCTTACCAATGGTCATAGGCCTCAAGCCGATCAGCTACTCAGAGACGACCACTGACCGCAGTGCCCCCATTATCCAACTCATCCAGCTAAACTCCTGTTAGCTGGAAACCATCCTCAGAACCCATACCACCGATGGTTCCTGACCACTTGCTTATTCGAGGTACTTCCTTCTCCCGCAAAGACCAAACACCCGCCACTGCTACGACAATCCGTCCACCTGAAAAGAAAAATTGACAACAGAAAACCATACTGTGACCACATTAAAATTCCTCCTTCCTACATTGCTTATAGGGATGAGCCGAACACCCCCGGGTTCGGTTCGCACCAGAACCTTCGAACGGACCGAAAGTTCGCGCGAATTTTCGAACCCTATTCGTTATAATGGACGCGAACGTTCAAAATCAAAATTGCTAATTACAACGGCCAATATGCATGTTAATGTCATAAAACAGGTTTGGGGACCCGGGTCCTGCCCCAGGGGACATATATCAATGCAAAAAGAAATTTTAAAAACTAAAGTTTTTTCGGGAGCAGTCATTTTAATGATGCATAAAGTGAAAAAAAAAAAAGTCAAATATTCCTTTAAATATGGTACCTGGGGGGTGTCTAAAGTATGCCTGTGAAGTGGCATGTGTTTCCCGTGTTTAGAACTGTCCTTGCACAAAATGACATTTGTAAAGGAAAAAAAGAAGCCATTTAAAACCACTTGCGGCTTTAATGTCATGTCTTGTCCTGGCCGCCATATGGCTGAAAATCCTTGAGAAAAATGGCATGGCTACCCCATCACCCCCCCCCCACCCCAGCCCCTTTGGGTCTTGTATGGATACTAAGGGGGACCCCGCACCCAAAATAAAACCCTATACCTACAACCCTATATACTCTGAACAGCAGTATATAGGTGGTGCAAACAAGACATGGACTGTAGGTTTGTTCTTAAGTAGAATCTGAACAGGTACATTATGAAGTGTAGCTACATCCCAAAAAAATCAATTTTTAAGCTTTTTGGAGAACATAGGGAGGGGTTATCACCCCTGTAACATTTGCTGTCTTTGCACATCTGTTCAGAACATGTCACCTCACTTTCCGTCCCAATGACAAATGTTTTTGGAAAAGTGAGGTTTTAATTGAAACAAGGATTGGTGATAAAGCATCAGTAGAGAGGAGATACCTTTTTCCCAAATTAAATCTAACAGGATAGAATTTTCCTTCCTAGGGGTAGATTTCCTCTCACTTCCTGTTTTCTCTTGCCGTTTGCAAGTAGGAGTCGTTTGTAAGTTGGATGTTTGAAAGTAGGGGCCTGCCGTATATACTCTGCAGAAATTTGCCCTATTAGATGTTGGTGTAGCCACAAGACTGGTGGGCACAGAAATGGGCCCTGCTGTGAGTTAATAGATCAAGATTTGTACTTGCATGCACCTGTTGAACCGGGCAGAAAAATTGGGCCTTTGGTGGTGGTGGTGGTGGTGGTGGACGGTGTTGCCACAAGACTGTAAGCCCTCACAGTTACTCTTGGTGGGTGCAGGAATGGGCCCTGCTGTGAGTTATTAGATCAAGATTTGTAATTGCATGCACCTGTTGAACAGGGCAGAAAAATTGGGCCTTTGGTGGTGGTGGTGGTGGTGGACGGTGTTGCCACAAGACTGTAGGCCCTCATAGTTACTCTTGGTGGGCGCAGGAATGGGCCCTGCTGTGAACTATTAGATCAAGATTTGTAATTACACGCCCCTGTTAAACAGGGGCTGAAAAATTGTGCCTTAGGCATTGGTGCTGGTGCCACAACACTGCAACCCCTCACAGATACTGTACTTGGAGCACAGCAGTCACACCTGTTGCGAAGCATCTTTTTAAAAAATTGTAATTACACGCCCCTGTTATACAGGGGCTGAAAAATTGTGCCTTAGGCACTGGTGCTGGTGCCACAACACTGCAACCCCTCACAGATACTGTACTCTGAGCACAGCAATGAGACCTGTTGCAAAGCATTGCCTAAAAATTGTAATTACACGCCCCAACAGGGGCTGAAAAATTGTGCCTTAGGCACTGGTGCTGGTGCCACAACACTGCAACCCCTCACAGATACTGTACTCTGAGCACAGCAGTCACACCTGTTGCGAAGCATCTTTTTAAAAAATTGTAATTACACGCCCCTGTTATACAGGGGCTGAAAAATTGTGCCTTAGGCACTGGTGTGGTGGCATGGATCATTGAGGAGGAGGAAGAGGATAGTCAGTGAACATAACAGGACAGTCACTCAGCATCAGCATAGGCAGTCTTGAAGGGATGTGACATTATAAATTATTCCGTTATATCCGCTTCAGGTGTCTGGTAGCTGGTGGTGATCCAAGACTGATTCATTTTTATGAAGGTCAGTCGATCAACCGAGTCGGTGGACAGGCGCACCCTATGATCGGTGACAAATCCTCCAGCAGCACTGAATGTGCGTTCGGAAAGAACGCTGGATGCAGGACAGGCCAGTAGCTCAATTGCATACTGTGCAAGCTCTGGCCAGTGATCCATCCTCAGGACCCAGTAAGCCAGAGGATTTTCGGTGGGAAAGGTGTCCAAGTCTGACCTTGCCCCTAGGTATTCCTGCACCATGTATATCAGACGCTGGCGATGGTTGCTGGAACCGATCATACCTTGGGGCTGCGGACTAAAAAATTGTCTGAACGCATCGGTCAGACGTCCACCTTCCCCACCGCTCCTTCTGCTACTGACCGAAGCCTCAGCAACTCGTCGTCCAGGACCAGGAGTTTGTAACCTCCCAGTTTCTGGGAACGCGTTGCACAGACCTTTCTGCAAGGCCTCCCTGAGATGTCTCATCCTCTGCTCCCTCTGCGACGGCAAGATAAGGTCCGCAACCTTACCCTTGTACCGTGGATCAAGGAGAGTGGCCAGCCAGTAATGGTCACTCTCCTTGATCCGAAGAACACGAGGATCCTTCCGCAGGCTTTGCAGGATCAGGGAGGCCATGCAGCGTAGGTTAGCTGAGGCATTCGGTCCGGAGTCTTCTGGGTCACTGAGGATGACATGATCGCCAGCCACCTCCTCCCAGCCACGTACAAGTCCACTGGTTTGTTGGGACTGTACATCATCCCTAAAAGACTGCTGCTGCTGATGCTGAGTGCCAGGCTCCACCTCCATGCTCACACAATCCTCCTCCTCCTCCTCCTCCTCCTCCTCTTCCTGTGTGATGGGTGGGACAGAAGGAACATTGTCTGGATAAAGGGGGCCTTGAGAGACAAGGAAGTCCTCCTCTTCCTGCCTCTGTTCTGCCTTAAGTGCCCTGTCCATTATCCCACGCAGCGTATGCTCCAACAGGTGGACAAGAGGTACAGTGTCACTGATGCATGCACTGTCACTGCTCACCATCCTCGTGGCCTCCTCAAATGGTGAGAGGACAGTGCATGCATCCCTGATCATGCTCCACTGGCGTGGGGAAAAAAAGCCAAGCTCCCCTGACCCTGTCCTGGTGCCGTAGTCGCAAAGGTACTCATTGATGGCCCTCTGCTGCGTGTGCAGTCGCTGCAGCATGGCCAACGTTGAGTTCCACCTGGTGGGCATGTCACATATTAGGCGGTTCTTGGGCAGGTTCAGCTCCTTTTGCAGCTCAGTCAGCCGAGCACTGGCATTATAAGATCGCCGGAAATGCACACAGACTTTCCTGGCCTGCCTCAGGACATCCTGTAAGCCTGGGAACCTGCCCAAGAACCGCTGCACCACCAGGTTGAGGACGTGAGCCATACAGGGCACATGGGTGAGCTGCCCCTGTCGCAGGGCGGAGAGGAGGTTGGTGCCATTATCAGAAACGACCATTCCTGGCTTAAGCTGGCGTGGCGTCAACCACCTCTCGGCCTGCCCCTGCAGAGCTGCCAGAACCTCTGGCCCAGTGTGGCTCCTGTCCCCCAAACACACCAGCGCAAGCACGGCATGGCATCTTTTTGCCTGCGTACTCGCGTAGCCCCTTGTACGCCTACGGAGCACCGCTGGTTCCGAGGACAGAGCACTCGAAGAGGACATGGAGGAAGAAGAAGAGGAGGGGGTGGAGGAGAGAGGTGTGTCACAACCAGTAGTAGCATTTTGGAGGCGTGGTGGCGGAACAACCTCCAACACTACTGCACCTTGTCCTGCATCCCTCCCAGCTGCCAATAGAGTGACCCAATGGGCCGTGAAAGAAAGATAACGTCCCTGTCCATGCCTGCTGGACCATGAGTCAGCGGTAATATGCACCTTACCGCTGACCGCCCTGTCCAGCGAGGCATGGACATTGCCTTCCACATGCCAGTAGAGAGACGGAATCGCCTTCCGTGAGAAAAAGTGGCGTTTGGGAACCTGCCACTGAGGAACTGCACATTGAACAAACTCACGGAAGGGGGCCGAGTCTATCAACTGAAAAGGCAGCAGTTGAAGTGCTAGCAATTTAGCCAAGCTAGCATTCAACCGCTGGGCATGTGGATGGCTGGGAGTATACTTCTTTCGACGGTCCAGCAGCTGGGGCAGGGAAATTTGCCTGCTACAATCGGACGTCGGTGTACTGCAAGTACTTGGTTGTGACACACCTAATTCTACACCTTCAGTCCTCTCAGAGCAGCTTTCAGAGAGGACTGAAGATATAGTGGGGATGGAGATCCCAGCTGATGAGGAGCAAGGAGAGGTCCGCTTTGTTCTTTGGTGTGGGTCTTTTATGTGTGCTTGCCAACGAGCTGCACGGCAGGTCGACATATGTCTGCTCATGCTTGTGGTGCCCAAGCGGCTGATGTTTTGGCCACGCGAGATACGCTTGAGACAAATATTGCAAATAGCAGTGGTGCGATCTGATGCACTCGTCTCAAAAAAGGCCCACACCAAAGAACTTTTGTGATAACGTGCAGAGGCAGCGCCCTGCACAGGCGGAGCTCTGCGGTGTGGTACAGTTGCTGTGCTGGCCTCTAGCTGGCCTCCAGGGGGCATCCTGCCTCGTTGGACATGTGACGCTGCATCCTCCTCCTCCTCCTCCTCTCTCCCTTCAGGCACCCACGTGGAGTCAGTGACCTCATCATCCCCCCCCTCTTCACCACTAGAGCAAACCTGGCAGTAAGCTGCAGCTGGTGGAACACTACTGCCAGATTGCTGTCCTTCAGCATCCCCTCTCTCTGCGCGCACACTACTGACTTCCTCAAGCTGGGTATCATCATCCGAGCCTTCGAATCGTTGGGCATCCTCCTGGAGCATGTACCCAACACTGTGCTCAAACAGTTCGGGGGACTCCTCAGGAGGACATGGTGGGTCTAGGGAAGGGGTGGCTGATGATGCCATTGAGTACGCGTTGGCAGCTGCTCTGCCAGTACCCTGAGCCTGGGTGAGAGAGGATGAGGAGGATGAGGAGGGCTTGGTCATCCATTCTACCAAGCCTTCGGCATGATGCGGCTCCACATGTCCAGCTGCCGAAAACAAAGACAAGCGTGTCCCATGGCCACGTGCTGATGACGATGCACGACCACGTCCACGGCCAGCACTGTTGTCTCTAGAAACAGAGCCTGCCTGCCCTGTGTTCTTGCCTCGGCACGCTCTGCCTCTCCTTGGCGGTCTTCCAGCCATTGTAGTCGGTAGTGTATATAGTATAAAAAATAGAACTCCTATGTGTGCTCACAACACACTGTAGGTCCTATGGGTGCTGACACTAACACACTATAGGTACTATGTATGCTGCTGACAAGAAAATATAGGAGCTCTGTTTGCTGCCACTAACACACTAGAAGTCCTATTGGTGCTTCTGAGATGAAAATATAGGAGCTCTGTGTGATGCCACTAACACACTAGAAGTCCTATGGGTGCTGCTGAGAAGAAAATATAGGAGCTCTGTGTGATGCCACTAACACACTAGAAGTCCTATGGGTGCTTCTGAGATGAAAATATAGGAACTCTGTGTGATACCACTAACACACTAGAAGTCCTATGGGTGCTTCTGAGAAGAAAATATAGGAGCTCTGTTTGCTGCCACTAACACACTAGAAGTCCTATGGGTGCTGCTGAGAAGAAAATATAGGAGCTCTGTGTGATGCCACTAACACACTAGAAGTCCTATGGGTGCTTCTGAGATGAAAATATAGGAGCTCTGTGTGATGCCACTAACACACTAGAAGTCCTATGGGTGCTGCTGAGAAGAAAATATAGGAGCTATGTGTGATGCCACTAACACACTAGAAGTCCTATGGGTGCTTCTGAGATGAAAATATAGGAGCTCTGTGTGATGCCACTAACACACTAGAAGTCCTATGGGTGCTTCTGAGATGAAAATATAGGAACTCTGTGTGATACCACTAACACACTAGAAGTCCTATGGGTGCTTCTGAGAAGAAAATATAGGAGCTCTGTTTGCTGCCACTAACACACTAGAAGTCCTATGGGTGCTGCTGAGAAGAAAATATAGGAGCTCTGTGTGATGCCACTAACACACTAGAAGTCCTATGGGTGCTTCTGAGATGAAAATATAGGAGCTCTGTGTGATGCCACTAACACACTAGAAGTCCTATGGGTGCTGCTGAGAAGAAAATATAGGAGCTATGTGTGATGCCACTAACACACTAGAAGTCCTATGGGTGCTTCTGAGATGAAAATATAGGAGCTCTGTGTGATGCCACTAACACACTAGAAGTCCTATGGGTGCTTCTGAGATGAAAATATAGGAGCTCTGTTTGCTGCCACTAACACACTAGAAGTCCTATGGGTGCTGCTGAGAAGAAAATATAGGAGCTCTGTGTGATGCCACTAACACACTAGAAGTCCTATGGGTGCTTCTGAGATGAAAATATAGGAGCTCTGTGTGATGCCACTAACACACTAGAAGTCCTATGGGTGCTGCTGAGAAGAAAATATAGGAGCTCTGTTTGCTGCCACTAACACACTAGAAGTCCTATGGGTGCTGCTGAGAAGAAAATATAGGAGCTCTGTGTGATGCCACTAACACACTAGAAGTCCTATGGGTGCTGCTGAGAAGAAAATATAGGAGCTCTGTTTGCTGCCACTAACACACTAGAAGTCCTATGGGTGCTGCTGAGAAGAAAATATAGGAGCTCTGTGTGATGCCACTAACACACTAGAAGTCCTATGGGTGCTTCTGAGATGAAAATATAGGAGCTCTGTGTGATGCCACTAACACACTAGAAGTCCTATGGGTGCTGCTGAGAAGAAAATATAGGAGCTCTGTGTGATGCCACTAACACACTAGAAGTCCTATGGGTGCTTCTGAGATGAAAATATAGGAGCTCTGTGTGATGCCACTAACACACTAGAAGTCCTATGGGTGCTTCTGAGATGAAAATATAGGAGCTCTGTTTGCTGCCACTAACACACTAGAAGTCCTATGGGTGCTGCTGAGAAGAAAATATAGGAGCTCTGTGTGATGCCACTAACACACTAGAAGTCCTATGGGTGCTTCTGAGATGAAAATATAGGAACTCTGTGTGATGCCACTAACACATTAGAAGTCCTATGGGTGCTGCTGAGAAGAAAATATAGGAGCTCTGTTTGCTGCCACTAACACACTAGAAGTCCTATGGGTGCTTCTGAGAAGAAAATATAGGAGCTCTGTGTGATGCCACTAACACACTAGAAGTCCTATGGGTGCTGCTGAGAAGAAAATATAGGAGCTCTGTGTGATGCCACTAACACACTAGAAGTCCTATGGGTGCTTCTGAGATGAAAATATAGGAACTCTGTGTGATGCCACTAACACATTAGAAGTCCTATGGGTGCTGCTGAGAAGAAAATATAGGAGCTCTGTTTGCTGCCACTAACACACTAGAAGTCCTATGGGTGCTGCTGAGAAGAAAATATAGGAGCTCTGTGTGATGCCACTAACACACTAGAAGTCCTATGGGTGCTGCTGAGAAGAAAATATAGGAGCTCTGTTTGCTGCCACTAACACACTAGAAGTCCTATGGGTGCTTCTGAGATGAAAATATAGGAGCTCTGTGTGATGCCACTAACACACTAGAAGTCCTATGGGTGCTGCTGAGAAGAAAATATAGGAGCTCTGTTTGCTGCCACTAACACACTAGAAGTCCTATGGGTGCTGCTGAGAAGAAAATATAGGAGCTCTGTGTGATGCCACTAACACACTAGAAGTCCTATGGGTGCTGCTGAGAAGAAAATATAGGAGCTCTGTTTGCTGCCACTAACACACTAGAAGTCCTATGGGTGCTGCTGAGAAGAAAATATAGGAGCTCTGTGTGATGCCACTAACACACTAGAAGTCCTATGGGTGCTTCTGAGATGAAAATATAGGAGCTCTGTGTGATGCCACTAACACACTAGAAGTCCTATGGGTGCTGCTGAGAAGAAAATATAGGAGCTCTGTGTGATGCCACTAACACACTAGAAGTCCTATGGGTGCTTCTGAGATGAAAATATAGGAACTCTGTGTGATGCCACTAACACACTAGAAGTCCTATGGGTGCTGCTGAGAAGAAAATATAGGAGCTCTGTTTGCTGCCACTAACACACTAGAAGTCCTATGGGTGCTTCTGAGAAGAAAATATAGGAGCTCTGTGTGATGCCACTAACACACTAGAAGTCCTATGGGTGCTTCTGAGATGAAAATATAGGAACTCTGTGTGATGCCACTAACACATTAGAAGTCCTATGGGTGCTGCTAAGAAGAAAATATAGGAGCTCTGTTTGCTGCCACTAACACACTAGAAGTCCTATGGGTGCTTCTGAGAAGAAAATATAGGAGCTCTGTGTGATGCCACTAACACACTAGAAGTCCTATGGGTGCTTCTGAGATGAAAATATAGGAACTCTGTGTGATGCCACTAACACATTAGAAGTCCTATGGGTGCTGCTGAGAAGAAAATATAGGAGCTCTGTTTGCTGCCACTAACACACTAGAAGTCCTATGGGTGCTGCTGAGAAGAAAATATAGGAGCTCTGTGTGATGCCACTAACACACTAGAAGTCCTATGGGTGCTGCTGAGAAGAAAATATAGGAGCTCTGTTTGCTGCCACTAACACACTAGAAGTCCTATGGGTGCTGCTGAGAAGAAAATATAGGAGCTCTGTTTGCTGCCACTAACACACTAGAAGTCCTATGGGTGCTGCTGAGAAGAAAATATAGGAGCTCTGTGTGATGCCACTAACACACTAGAAGTCCTATGGGTGCTGCTGAGAAGAAAATATAGGAGCTCTGTTTGCTGCCACTAACACACTAGAAGTCCTATGGGTGCTGCTGAGAAGAAAATATAGGAGCTCTGTTTGCTGCCACTAACACACTAGAAGTCCTATGGGTGCTGTTGGGGTGCAATGCTGTGCTAACAGCACTGCGGTTGGTACTACTGCAATACTGTACTAACAGTAAGCACGCACCAGACTAATCCCCAGCAGCAGCTAATAACACGCTAACTGTGCAATCAGCAGCAATGAACGATCAATGACTTAGGTAGCAATGGTTTAGCAAAGAAATAGTCAATGGTTTAGCAAAGAAGAGCAAATCTTTCAGTATCAAGCAAAGACAGAATCAGCAGACTGATCTCTCCTAAAGCCGGAACTCATGTGACCGGGGCCGATGGCGTGGCGACCTTTTAAATGGTGGGGCATGTACTAAAGCCCCTGAGCTGTAATTGGCTACAGGCGTCCTGCCTGTAGCCAATTATTGCTCTCCGAGTTTCGGGCGCTGTGATTGGCCAAGCATGCGGGGTCACAGTGCATGCTTGGCCAATCATCAGCCAGCAATGCACTGCGCCGGCCGCGCCGGCCGCAATGCATTGCGGGGCCGCTTGCATCACACGAATGTGATGCGAACGGCCCAAATAGTTCTGGGCTCGACGAGCGAGCGAACGCCCGGTGCTCGATTCGAACATGGGTTCGAATCGAGCACCGGGCCCATCCCTAATTGCTTATAAGGGAGGGTGGGTGGGAAACTTTACCCTACGCTGTGTTAACTCAGAGGGGCGGGGTCTTCCTTTTATCTAGCCTTCACCCCTCCCCTCTATATTTCCATTAGCCAATAGTTAATCTTCTCTTATTACATACTCTGTTCACTCAGTCGTGCCCAGCCCTCCGCCTATGGCATTCTGTCTTTTTGCTCCGGGCTTTTCTTGACTATTGTAAAACCGATGTATTCCAGTACTGCCCACCACATTATACCCCATACCTTACTTATCTTAATCAAAGAGACCACACATTGCTGTTTTGGAGTAAAACATGGCCGTAGCAGCCTCCTTTATTTTTTTAACTGTTCCATCAGTTATCAAAAACTTTAACCATCAAAACACATAAACCCAGAAACATAACAGAAATATTGCCCCCTAGTGTTGGTCTTTGCAGGAACCTCAAATTCGCCATAATCATATTAACCCGATATTCCTCATCATATTAAATTCTTATTATCCCGGGACACTGCGGTACCTTACCAATGGTCATAGGCCTCAAGCCGATCAGCTACTCAGAGACGACCACTGACCGCAGTGCCCCCATTATCCAACTCATCCAGCTAAACTCCTGTTAGCTGGAAACCATCCTCAGAACCCATACCACCGATGGTTCCTGACCACTTGCTTATTCGAGGTACTTCCTTCTCCCGCAAAGACCAAACACCCGCCACCGCACCGAAGGGAAAACACATTTACCCTTTGGTGCCCCTCCAAACCTTAAGGGCTCGTTGAATCCCATCCTGCAAACCCAAAGACCATAAATCAGTCCCCACATCGTTCAGATGGACCCCATCCCTTCGTAGATACCGCCATGTATCCACCTCCAATTCGAAATGTCGGACCACCAACCCACCATTCCGTACCACAAATTTGCCCATTTCTCGGTTAATTTTCCTCCGGGCCCTGTTGATTCCAGCCACGGACCTAGCCCCCCTCCACTCTACCCGTGCCACCATGTCTGACCAGACGATAATCATGTCCGGGAATGACATCCTTAGCCTCAGGAAATCAGACTTCATATCCCGAGTCACTTCTAGCATGGACCTGAAACCCAAGTCGTTGCCACCTACGTGCAGTACCAGAACGTCAGGTGGCCTGTCCAAACGCGCAAAACGGTGCACCTCCGGAACCATCTTACTCCACAACATTCCTGGAATTCCAAGCCAGCGGACACACGCCTCCGGTCTTGGGAACCCCAGCTGCCGACCCTCATGACGAACATCGGCTCTCTTAGCCCCCCAGAAAACAAAAGAATGGCCCAGTATCCAGACCAACGCCTGCATTTGACCTGTAATTGCAAGAAGACATTCCCCATGAGAATCTCCCATCACCCTTATATATTCCCAGCAATCCGAACAGAAACCCAAACCAAAACATAAACAACGCTCCATGACTTGTACCCCCACATTATTCCAGTCCCACCAGTAGCTGTGGGCGTACGTATAACCGGAACCTCCTGGATTCCCAGCGGCCTATCTTCTTAACCGCCTCCTCATCCATCCCACATCTGGCCACCTCCGTAGCTGCCCCGATCCTAAAAGAGTGCGAGGAAAATTCATTTTCCTTGAGTCCCAAAGCCCGAAGGGACTTCCTGAACACCGCCATGAACTGATACCTTGAAAGTGGGATTCCGTCCTCGTGTACCAAAAAGGAACCCACCCCCGACGGTCGCACCTCCAAGTACCCTTTTACAGCCCTTACCGGGCACAACAGGGAACCTGGGACCGGAAAAACCTGGACCAACTTACCTCTGCCCATCTGGTCCGTCTTAGACCTCCTCAGCACCAGCGACACCCCTTGCTCCGTCCAGCCCACCTCGCTATCAAGCAACCCCCCGTGTACTGCTTTTGACGGGCTGACCAACTCACCTATTCTGAATGCTCCAAAGAATGCCAGTGAGAATGCCACCGTGAACAACAAAACTTCGTATGGGGATGAACATAAGCCCTGTAACTGCCCCATGATCTTGACCAAGAGAGCAAACGAAACCGGTCGCCTGCCATCCGGCTTCTGCCACCCCCGCCCATAACCCTTAAGTGCCTGCCGCACCCAAAAATCTTTTGTAAAATCGGGGCAACCTTGCCATTTGAACAAAAAGGCCAAGCCTGCCATCTTCTTACCCAAACTGGACCTGGACACACGGGCCTCCATGTTTCTAGCCAGGAAATACAGCACCAATAACCTGACATTGGGACCCACAGGATCCGCTCCTGCTTCCCGAACCATCTCTTTCCATTCCAACCCCACCTTCTCATACGCCCCCCATGTGCCCGTACTCACCGATTTTTTGATCCAACCTGACACTATTCCAACGGAATCTTCCACAGCCAGCCTGGACAAGGGACCCCACGTTGCTCCGCCCCCGGTGCCAACACTCGGAACCTGTCCCACTGAAAGCGAGACAGCGCATCAGCTATGACATTGTCCACCCCCGGAAGGTGCACCGCATACACAAACACATTGAGCTGCAAACATCTCAACACCAGATGGCGCAGAAGACGCACCACCGGGGGGGAAGATGCCGACACTTTGTTGATGACTTGTACTACCCCCAGGTTGTCCCCATGAAAACGCACTTTCAGATCCCTGAAACACGCCCCCCACAACTCCACCGCCAGCACCACCGGGAACAGTTCCAACAGAACCAAATTCTTGGTGAAACCAGCGTCCATCCAGGACTGCGGCCATGGGCCCGCACTCCACCTGCCCTGAAAGTAAGCCCCAAAACCTGCCCCCCCAGCTGCATCTGTGTATAGTTCTAAATCAAAATTGCTAATAGGGCCCGACATCCATAACGCTCTCCCATTGAAAGACTCTAAGAATGAATGCCAAACCCGCAAGTCCGCCTTGTGCTCTCTGCCCAAACTCACAAAGTGCGTGGGGGACCGTACCCCAGCCGTGCTAGCCGACAGCCGTCTGCAAAACACCCTGCCCATTGGCAGAATGCGGCACGCAAAATTGAGCTTTCCCAGTAGCGACTGTAAAACCCTAAGCTGCACTTTCCTTACCCCCATCATGACCTTCAGCTCAGTCTTGAGCGACTCCAATTTGTCCAATGGTAGGCGGCACTCCATGGCCTCCGAATCCAGGACAATACCCAAAAACGTGATAACCGTGCGAGGTCCCTCCGTTTTGTCAGGTGCCAATGGTATCCCAAACCGCTCTGCAACGTGCTCCAATGTGGCCAGGAGCACAGCGCAGATTCTGGATGAGGCCGGACCCACGCAAAGGAAATCGTCCAAGTAGTGAATGATTGAATTCACCCCCGACACATCCCTGACCACCCATTCCACGAACCAACTGAACTGTTCGAACAGTGCGAACGATATGGAGCATCCCATAGGCAAGCACTTATCCACATAGAACTCATTGTCCCACTTACAACCCAGGAGGTGAAAACTATCCGGGTGAACAGGCAATAATCTAAACGCCGCCTCTATGTCTGTTTTTGCCATCAGCGCCCCCTGGCCATACCGGCGAACCCACCCCACCGCAGCATCAAAGGAAGTGTAACTGACCGTACATGCTTCCGGATCAATAGCGTCATTGACCGACCTGCCCTTCGGGAAAGACAGGTGGTGAATGAGGCGGAACTTGTTGGGCTCCTTCTTAGGTACCACCCCGAGCGGGGAGACCACCAAGTTCACCAGGGGAGGGGACCGGAAAGGACCCCCCATCCGGCCCAAAGCAACCTCCTTGCGCAGCTTTTCCGTGACCACTGCAGGTTGCTGCAAGGCCGATCGCAGATTGCGTGCGATCGGGGGAATAACCTGCAAAGAACATGGAATGCGAAACCCCTCTGAAAACCCTTGCTCCAACAACCTTGCCGCCCCCTTGTCCGGATACCTACCGAGGAACAGCCGCATCCTTTCCACCATCACCGGAGTCCTCCCTTTTCTGCCCAGAGTCCCCGGCCCGCCCCTTACCTCGCTTAAAGCATCTAGCCTGTGTATGGGAGCCTCCGCAACCGGAGCACTCATGCTTGAAACGACAGGACCCCCCAAACTTGCAGGAGCCCTCATTATATTGCCAGCACACCCCCTTTTGTTTTCCGGCCGATTGTCCTGGGGAAGAGGTTCCACCGCCCCCCCCCCTTAAAAAACTGACTAGAAGCCCTTGGCGCCGTCATCAACCGCATCCATAAGCTTATGTCCTTATTATCCCACCGCAGGCCAGGCCTCACCGCTCTCCTCTGCCTGAATTGTTCATCATATCTGAGCCACCCCGTGCCCCGTACACTCTGTATGCTTCCCCTATAGAGTCCTGATAACCAAATAGTGCCGAACAATGTT
This sequence comes from Rana muscosa, assembly GCA_029206835.1. Taxonomy (NCBI): domain Eukaryota; kingdom Metazoa; phylum Chordata; class Amphibia; order Anura; family Ranidae; genus Rana; species Rana muscosa. The sequence continues at coordinate 498,817,614 of CM055116.1, read as the reverse complement.
CCGGGTTCTTCTGCCCTATAACACTAGCCATGATGGAGAATGCTTGCAACCAGTTTGTAAACGTCTGTGGGATCAGCCTATATCTCCTCTTCTCCTCATCCTCTTTTTTTTAATCATCCGGTTTTACCCTGTCCAGATGAAACTTCTCTAATGGCAGAAGTAAGAACATCTCCACATACTCACCCTTCCATATCTTTTCCTTCACTTCGGGTTTCAGGTGAGATCCCAGCAATGCCTCATAACACACATACATCTCACATTTAGCAGCATCATCCAACCTAATGACATCCTGCCTTGCCGCCTGTTCCACCGCACCACCCTCTTTTGTGGCCACAGCTGCAGAACCCAACCCTACAGCATCCCCCACCCCAATATTCCCCGCAGGTGTAACCGGTGACCCCACCACGGCAGCGGGCCCAGCCGTCCCTGTTGGCGGGACCCACGCCGCCGCCGGACTGACTCGCCCGCCATCCCCCTGTTCAAATTGGCTGACTAAGGATTTGATGCCCGCAAGAAACCCCTGCAGCCCGTCCGGCCGTGCACCTCCCCCATCCTGGAACGCACCCCCCCTGCCTGTCCATCATCTTGACCCCGAACTTGCACCGCAAAACCCACACCCGCAGCCGACATACCCACCTGGGCACCATTCCCCTCCTGGCCCCCAGCAGAAACAATTGAAAGGGACTTACCGGGCTGCCTGGAAGAACTCACACCAGCCGATCCACTCGAATCCACCGCTGCCTCCGACCGTCCGGGTCTCCGATCCTCCTCCGAGCTGCACACTTCACCCTCTGACAGCACACCAGCCAGCTCCTCACCACCGGACGATAGCTCACCAGGTGACCTGTCCCTGGAAGCCGAGGGGTCAGGACCCGATTGGTCCCACCTCCACGCACCTGACCCGCCCGCCGATTTCTTAACCGCCTTGCCTCCACGCTGTCTCTGCTCACCCGCACCGCCGTCATCACTCACTGGCACACCACCTCCCGCAGCCTCCTGCACCCGATGTCCGGCCGAGGGGGGGGGATGCCCGGACGCCGCGGCCACCGATGACCCCCACAGGAGCCCCAAACCGGGCCCGCCTGATCCGACTCCACGCGCCGCGCGGGCCTATCGGCCACACCGGAACTCCCGGTGCGGCCTCCCGCTGAGCTCTGCACTTGAGGGGGATTCCTTCCGGTACCCCCCGCCTTGGGCAATGCGGCGCGCTTAGCCGGGGGGCCCGAAGGGGCCCTAGGGGGACTCCCAATCTGCCGCTGAGCTCTCAGGGAGGGGCCCGGTGAGTAGCGATCTGGGGGTCTAGACCTCCGAGCTCGCCCAGCCTCTCTCCCCGCGGTACCTTGTGACCCGGCCAGACTTGAAAGCATCGGCCCCAGGGTCTCCTGGAGCCAATCCTCGCCCCGTGTCGCAGCCTCTGCCCGAAGCTGGGCCAGAAGTTTGTCTACAGAAGACATGCTGCTGCTAGCTGACATGCTGCTGGAAACTTTCCCCTGCGTTGTGTTAACTCAGAGGGGCGGGGTCTTCCTTTTATCTAGCCTTCACCCCTCCCCTCTATATTTCCATTAGCCAATAGTTAATCTTCTCTTATTACATACTCTGTTCACTCAGTCATGCCCAGCCCTCCGCCTATGGCATTCTGCCTTTTTGCTCCGGGCTTTTCTGTCATGATCCTGGTATTGTTTTTTTTTTTGATTGCTGTCCTTGTGATCCTAGCAACCCAAAAGGAAGCTACTGATGTTATTTCATTTTTCATTAAACAAATTGTAACAGGTACTATTTGTTGTAATATGTTGGCCGATTTATGTAGAATATTATATTATCATATATATGTACACATACAGTACAATATTGATCAGGCCAGAATTCAGTTGACAATGGTTGAGTTGTCCAAGCGAACTCAATTTTAACATATCAAAGGGGCAGCTGATGACTCTGTGCTATGTTGATGTTAATATGCAAGAATGCAGATTAGGGCAGTTTACAGCTAGGGGTCATTATCTGTCACCTTGAAAGACAGAAGCAGATCAAAGGCCTAATGGAAACGGCCAGTCGAATTGCTCAGCCCTTCAGTGTATAAGGTGTATAAGCTGGCAGTCTTGTCATTCTACATGAAGATGAAGCCACAGGTCTAGATATTGTCTAGGAAAAATGGGACTCTGAAGGCTACTATTTGTCATATTTACTCTGTTGGATTTTGTCATCTGTTGCAAGTATCTTATGGACTTTATGATCCAAGTAGCTGCTCTATTGAAGGCAACGAGGGGTCGGCCTACAGCAAATTACAAAAGGAAATTGTGGCTGGCAATCAACAAATTCAGGTACTTGACAGGTACACAAAAGGTCATCATTGCTCAAATGGGAAATGGAAAGAAGCAGATGGGAATTGTAAAAGGCTTGCAAGATGGACTACAGCTTTAAGCTCATGAATGTCAAGTGCAAGGAAATAGTTTGCAGCACAGAGTTTTTACTGCCGTATCCAAACCTTTTGACTTTGAAAGTGAGTGCTGGTACATTGATGGTTCTTCTTACTATAAAGATGGAATTTCATAATTTCAGGATTTGCTGGTGTTTGTGTAAAAGCATCTTTAAAACTGAAACCCTTTAGCCTGGAGATGAGAGAATCCTGGATTTATGTGGATTGGCGCTCCCAGAGCATACCAAGCTTTACTTTCAGTGAGATGGTGAGAGATGTGATGAAGTCAGACCAAAGAATGGATTGTGACATCAGCTTGTCTTTGCACAATATTCAAGAAGATCTTGATGTGATATACTCAAGAAAGAGCAAGCTTTAAAATAAGGCCTAAACAACTATACGGGCCACTGATATTTACCAAATCATTTTTCAGTCATGGTCTAAAGTTATATTATCTAATAACTGTTTCATGTGGATATTTTAGAGGCTGGTGAAGAGAGATGTAACCAGTAGGGATGAGCCGAACACCCCCCTGTTCGGTTCGCACCAGAACCTGCGAACAGACCTAAAGTTCGTGTGAACTTTAGAACCCTATTAAATACAATGGACTCAAACGTTCAAAATCAAAAGTGCTCATTATAAAGGCTTATATGCAAGTTATTGTCCTAAAAAGGGTTTGGGGACCCGGGTCCTGCCCCAGGGGACATGTATTAATGCAAAAATAAGTTTTAAAAATGGCAGTTTTTTCGGGAGCAGTGATTTTAATAATGCATAAAGTGAAATATTCCTTTAAATTTCGTACCTGGGGGGGTGTATAGTATGCCTGTAAAGCAGCGCTTGTTTCCCTTGCTTAGAACTGTCCCTGCACAAAATGTAATTTCTGAAGGAAAAAAAGTAATTTAACCACTTAAGCCCCGGACCATTACGCAGCTTAATGACCAGAGATGTTTTCACAATTTGGCACTGCGCTGCTTTAACTGGAAATTGCGCAGACATGCAATGTTGTACCCTAACGAAATTTGCATCCCTTTCTTCCCACAAATAGAGCTTTCTTTTAATGGTATTTGATTGCTTCTGCAATTTTTTTTTTTTTTTTTGCAATATAAATAGAAAAAGACTGAAAATTTAGAAAAAAAATGATATTTTCTAATTTTTGCTATAAGAAAAATCTAATAACTCAATTTTAGTTATACATTTAGGCCAAAATGTATTCAGCCACATGTCTTTAGTAAAAAAAATGTCAATAAGCGTATATTTATTGGTTTGTACAAAAGTTATAGCGTCTACAAACTAGGGTACATTTTCTGGAATTTACACAGCTTTTAATTTATGACTGCCTATCTCATTTCTTGAGGTGCTAAAATGGCAGGGCAGTACAAACCCCCCCAAATGACCCCATTTTGGAAAGTAGACACCCCAAGGAAATTGCTGAGAGGCATGTTGAGCCCATTGAATATTTTTTTTGTCCCAAGTGATTGAATAATGACAAAAAAAAAAAAAATACAAAAAGTTGTCACTAAATGATATATTGCTCACACATGCCATGGTTATATGTGGAATTGCACCCCAAAATACATTTTGCAGGCTTCTCCTGAGTAAAAAAAAAAAAAAATTACAAAAAGTTGTCACTAAATGATATATTGCTCACACATGCCATGGTTATATGTGGAATTGCACCCCAAAACACATTTTGCTTCTTCTCCTGAGTATGGGGATACCACATGTGTGGGACTTTTTAGGAGCCTAGCCGCGTACGGGACCCCGAAAACCAAGCACCGCCTTCAGGATTTCTAAAGGCACAAATTTTTGATTTCACTCCTCACTACCTATCACAGTTTCGAAGGCCATGAAATGCCAAAATAGCACAAACCCCCCCAAAATGACCCAATTTTGGAAAGTAGACACCCCAAGCTATTTGCTGAGAGGCATGGTGAGTATTTTACAGCTCTCATTTGTTTTTGAAAATGAAGAAAGACATATTTTTTTTTTTCAATTTTCAAAACTTTGTGACAAAAAGCGAGATCTGCAAAATACTCACCATACCTCTCAGCAACTTGGGGTGTCTACTTTCCAAAATGGGGTCATTTGGGGGGGTTTGTGCCATCTGGGCATTCCATGGCCTCCGAAACTGTGATAGGCAGTGAGGAGTGAAATCAAAAATTTACACCCTTAGAAAGCCTGAAGGCGGTGCTTGGTTGTTGGGGTCTCGTACGTGGCTAGGCTCCCAAAAAGTCTCACACATGTGGTATCCCCGTACTCAGGAGAAGCAAAAGAATGTATTTTGGGGTGTAACTCCACATATGCCCATGGCATGTTTGAGCAATATATCATTTAGTGACAACATATAAAATATTCCATGGACTCGACATGCCTCTCAGTATATAGCTTGGGGTGTCTACTTTCCAAAATGGGGTCATTTGGGGGGGGTTTGAACTGCCCTGGCATTTTATACACAACATTAGGAAGCTTACATCCACTCTTCTAACCACTTGAAGACAAAGCCCTTTCTGACACTTTTTGTTTACATGAAAAAAAATTTTTTTTTGTAAGAAAATTATGTTTAACCCCCAAACATTGTATATTTTTTTAAAGCAAAGGGCCTACAGATTAAAATGGTGGGTGTTGCATTTTTTTTTCCACACAGTATTTGCGCAGCGATTTTTCAAACGCATTTTCTGGTGAAAAAATACACTTTTTTTAATTTTAATGTATTAAAACACACTATATTGCCCAAATGTTTGACAAAATAAAAAACATGATATTAGGCCGAGTACATAGATACCAAACAAGACATGCTTTAAAATTTAGCACAAACGCGCAGTGGTGACAAACTACATACATTTATAAAAGCCTTTAAAAGCCTTTACAGGTTACCACGTTAGATTTACAGAGGAGGTCTACTGCTAAAATGACTGCCCTCGATCTGACCTTCGCGGTGATACCTCACATGCATGATGCAATTGCTGTTTACATTTGACGCCAGACCGACGCTTGCGTTCGCCATTGCGCAAGAGCAGGGCGGGACAGGGGTGCTTTTTTTTTTTTATTATTAATTTTGCTTTTCTATTTTATTTTTAAACTGTTCCTTCCATATTTTTTTTTTTTTTTTATAATTTTTATTGTTATCTCAGGGAATGTAAATATCCCCTATGATAGCAATAGGTAGTGACAGGTACTCTTTTTTTGAAAAAACTGGGGTCTTTTAGACCCTAGATCTTTCCTCTGCCCTCAAAGCATCTGACCACACCAAGATCGGTGTGATAAAATGCTTTCCCAATTTCCCAATGACGCTTTTTATATCCGGGGGGGGGGGACATTCCCTCCCACCGCTTGTAAAAGCAGCCCAGAGGCTAATTAGCCACTAGGATTGCTTTTACATGAAAGCCGGCCGCTGGCTGAAAAGAATGGTACCAAGATGATACCTAAACCCACAGGCATCATTCTGGTATAACCATTCAAAGTCCAGCAACATACCAGTACATTGCTGGTCCTTGTTGGACATGTATTGTAATCTTTTTTTTCATGCAGCCTGTTGGCTTAACGAAAAAAAGAGATTGATCGGTGGGTATGCCCACCATTAGAATACTTCCCTTCATCCACCCACTTCTAATGATGGGCATACATGCACCATTTATATATGCCGAAGCATGGGGGCATCCTCCCGCAAAAGTTATGCCGCGTACACACGGTCGGACTTTTCCACGGGCAAGCCTCCGTCGGAATTTTGACCGTATGTATGCGGCATTAGTAGCAAAATCGCTCCTCCGCTCCTCCGCCCCTGCTGCCCCCATGCTTCGGCATATATGCTTTTTTTTTTTAACTGTGGTGGTGAAATCACCTCCTACAGCACTGGAGTCGCAGGGATCAGGCCTGTCTCTGCGAACGCTACAGCTATGTGTGTTGTCTTTTGTAAGTGACAGTGATCGATCGATACTGCACTTGGGTGGCCTGGGCTGGATGGAGGGGCAAAACGCAGGTGCTAGCAGGTATCTGGGCTGATCCCGCTAACACTGCGTTTTTGAGAACCCTAAACTGCTGGGGACGCTAGTATAGATCTGATCAGATCAGATATTGATCTGTTCAGATACTATACCCCTAAGGGGGGTGTATGCTTCATGCGTGGGTGTTAGCGTTACTGGCACTAACCTAATGCTGCCTGGGGCGACGCAGACCCTCTCTGACGCTAAAACCTAATTGATATCACCCGCCGGGCGATCAGGGGGTTAAACCTTTATTGGGTTATATATGGCGGGTGCCCTGACACTATAAAAAGCAAACTAACTAACCAGCGTCACCCGTAACACTTATACGGTGATCACTGGTGAAAGGGTTAACTAGGGGCAATCAGAGGGTTAAACCTTTATTAGGTAATATATGGGGGTACCTGACGCTATATAAAAACCTGACGGGGAACCTAAATAATAAAATAACTAACTGGCAAACCAGTGTCACCAGTAACACTTATACGGTGATCACTGGTGAATGGGTTAACTAGGGGCAATTAGGGGGTTAAAACCTTTATTAGATAATATATGGGGGTACCTGACACTATAAAAACCTGCGGCGAACCTAAATAAAATAACTAACTACCTAGCAGCACCAGCATAACTAATACAGCGATCAGAAAAACGATCGCTTAGTGACACTGGCAAAAGGGGGTGAAAGGGTTACCTGGGGGGCGATCAAGGGGTTAAACCTTTATTAGGTAATATATGGGGGTACCTGAAGCTATAAAAACCTGTGGCGAACCTAAAAAAAATAACTGGCTACCTATCGGCACCACTGACACTAATACAGCGATCAGAAAAACGATCGCTTAGTGACACTGGCAAAAGGGGGTGAAAGGGTTACCTGGGGGGCGATCAAGGGGTTAAACCTTTATTAGGTAATATATGGGGGTACCTGACGCTATAAAAACCTGCGATTAACCTAAAAAAAATAACTGGCTACCTATCGGCACCACCGACACTAAGACAGCGATCAGAAAAACGATCCCTTAGTGACACTGGCAAAAGGGGGTGAAAGGGTTACCCGGGGGGCGATCAAGGGGTTAAACCTTTTTTAGGTAATATATGGTTGTACCTGACGCTATAAAAACCTGCGGCGAACATAAAAAAAATTACTGGCTACCTATCGGCACCACCGACACTAAGACAGCGATCAGAAAAACGATCGCTTAGCGACACTGGCAAAAGGGGGTGAAAGGGTTACCTGGGGGGGCGATCAAGGGGTTAAACCTTTATTAGGTAATATATGGGGGTACCTGACGCTATAAAAACCTGCGGCGAACCTAAAAAAAATAACTGGCTACCTATCGGCACCACCGACACTAAAAAGACAGCGATCAGAAAAACGATTGCTTAGTGACAGTGGTGCTAGGGGGTGAAAGGGTTACCTGGGGGGTGATCAAGGGGTTAAAACTTTATTAGGGGGGGTTAGGGGGCTACACTGGACCTTAAACTAACTGCCCTGACACTTTTACAGTCACAAATGTCACTGATTGCAGTGATCAGTAAATAAATGGTCACTGCAATCACTGACACTGTGACTGGGGGCTGGGGGGTGATCTGGGGGTGTCTGGGGGGCCTGGGGGGGGGGGCGATCGTGTGCCTATGTGTGCTGGTGTCAGTGTGCTGTTTAGTGCACTAACCTGTATGTCTTCTCTCCACGGCACTCGGTATATGTGAGAGCCGCAGGAGAGATGACATCACTTCCTCCTGCCTGTGTAAACATTACACAGGCAGAGGAAGATTCTCATTCGCCGGGAGCGATCGCGAGGGGGTGGCCGGAAACGAATGGCCGTCCCCTCATCACGGATCGCTCCCGAAACGATGCCGACCGCTCACTGTATAGAAGGGGGGTCCGATGGGACCCCCCAACTATACGAAGGCAGACACGTACAGGTACGTGATTGTGCCTGTCCGTGCCATTCTGCTGACGTATATATACAGTGAGCGGCCGTTAAGGGGTTAAAAGCACTCGCGGCTATAATGAATTGTCGGCTCCCAGCAATACAGAGAAAAGTCATTGATTAAAAAAAAAAAAAATGCGTGGGGGTCCCCCCAAATTCAATTACCAGGCCCTTCAGGTCTGGTATGGATATTAAGGGTAACCCTGCATCAAATTTAAAAAAAAATTACGTGGGGTTCCCCCCAAATATCCATACTAGACCCTTCAGGTCTGGTATGGATTTTAAGGGGAACTCCACCCCAAATGAAAAAAGAAATGGCGTGGAGTTCCCTTAAAAATCCATACCAGACCCTTTCATCCAAGCACGCAACCTGGCAGGCCGCAGGAAAAGAGGGGGGACGAGAGAGCGCCCCCCCTCCTGAACCATACCAGGCCACATGCCCTCAACATGGGGAGGATGTCCCCATGTTGATGGGGACAAGGGCCTCATCCCCACAACCCTTGCCCGGTGGTTGTGGGGGTCTGCGGGCAGGAGGCTTATCGGAATCTGGAAGACGCCTTTAACAAAGGGGACCCCCAGATCCCGGACCCCCCTATATGAATTGGTAAGGGGTACATTGTACCCCTACCATTTCACGAAGAAAGTGTAAAAAAAATGTAAAAAAAACACACAGACACCTTGGAAAAGTCCTTTATTAAAAATAAAATAAATAAATAAAAAAACATTCCAGCGATGTAATCCAATGTCCCGCGGCGTTCCGATGTCCAGCGCTGCAGTCTCCACTCCACATGAAACGTCATTGGCTGAGTGGACCTACACTGCGGAGGAAGTTCCCCATCAGGTCCGCTCAGCCAATGACGTAGGCGGGGTCTGAGGTACGAGGGGGCGGGGGCGCCCTCGTACCTCAGACCCCGCCTACGTCTTGGCTGAGCGGACCTGATAGGGAACTTCCTCTTCAGTGTAAAAAAATGAATAGACCCGCCCCTTCTCACGTTCCCCATCAGGTCCGCTCCTGATGGGGAACATGAGAAGGGGCGGGTCTATTCATTTTTTTACACTGAAGAGGAAGTTCCCCATCAGGTCCGCTTAGCCAATGACGTAGGCGGGGTCTGAGATACGAGGGCGCCCCCTCGTTCCTCAGACCCCGCCTATGTCATTGGCAAAAATCTATCTTGGTCTCATCAGACCAGAGAATCTTATTTCTGACCATCTTGGAGTCCTTCAGGTGTTTTTTAGCAAACTCCATGCAGGCTTTCATGTGTCTTGCACTGAGGAGAGGCTTCCTCCGGGCCACTCTGCCATAAAGCCCCGACTGGTGGAGGGCTGCAGTGATGGTTGACCTTCTACAACTTTCTCCCGTCTCCCGACTGCATCTCTGGAGCTCAGCCACAGTGATCTTTGGGTTCTTCTTTACCTCTCTCACCAAGGCTCTTCTCCCCCGATAGCTCAGTTTGGCCAGACGGCCAGCTCTAGGAAGGGTTCTGGTCGTCCCAAACGTCTTCCATTTAAGGATTATGGAGGCCACCGTGCTCTTAGGAACCTTAAATGCAGCAGAATTTTTTTTGTAATCTTGGCCAAATCTGTGCCTTGCCACAATTCTGTCTCTGAGCTCTTCAGGCAGTTCCTTTGACCTCATGATTCTCATTTGCTCTGACATGCACTGTCAGCTGTAAGGTCTTATATAGACAGGTGTGTGGCTTTCCTAATCAAGTCCAATCAGTATAATCAAACAGAGCTGGACTCAAATGAAGGTGTAGAACCATCTCAAGGATGATCAGAAGAAATGGACAGCACCTGAGTTAAATAAATGAGTGTCACAGCAAAGGGTCTGAATACTTAGGACGATGTGATATTTCAGTTTTTCTTTTTTAATAAATCTGCAAAAATTTTAAAAATTCTGTGTTTTTCTGTCAATATGGGGTGCTGTGTGTACATTAATGAGGAAAAAAGTTAAGGGGGTCTGAATACTTTCGGTACCCACTGTATATACATATGTAATGCCCTGCTCCCAATGAGTGGGCGCTATGTGTTAAAATTATAGTTGTCTGAGCAATAGTTTGGCTCGGAAGGATTGTATTCAAACTATATCTCTGTTTCAGTTCAGCTGGTTGCATGATTTCCCCCCCTGACGGTGGGTGTCGCTGTCACCACTGGTCAGGGTTGGAAAGGCAACAGGCTGGATGCATTGGGTATCTCTTTCCCAGAAGCAGCTCATTGGGCATGGTCAACCCGCTGTGCATTCTGGGAGAAGGTACTTAAGGGACAGACACCATTTTGTGGGTTTCGTTCGCGGGTGGTGGACGCCACCCGTATCCCAACCTGAGGGTCCTTCTGGCGTCAGGGATGTGTTTGCAGTTTCTGCCTCGGGACCACGTTGCCCGGAGGCTCCGATACTGAGATGTAGGCCCAGGAGTCGCTGGGGCCTACTGATCCAGGGATGATCCTGTGTCGCCTTGCCTGTGTGAAGGGACCGAGCAATTGAGGACTCAATTGGAGGATGTATCCGGATCAAAATCTACCTCACAGTGCTGCCAGAACGGCTGAAAGATCCTGGCACTGAGAGCTGTGTTCTTTTTTATCAGAAGGTAACCCAGTGAGTGGTTGCACAAGTCTGTGGCAGAGACTTTTGAACAAATTCTACTTTCACAAGTCTGTGGCAGAGACTACTGAACAAGTTCTACTTTCACAAGTCTGTGGCAGAGACTATCTGTGATCGAGCGATGCACCGGTTGCTAGGCCCGAGAGGGTGGGCCTATCCGGTAATTGCTGATTCCAGCGTGGAGACAGTTGTTCCTCTGGACCTAAGAAAATACCTGTGATCCGCAATTAAGGTACCTGAGTCCTCCCCATCCCTTCACCCCCCTCTGTTGGAAACTTTAATCAATTAAACCCCTTGAAAGAGACTTTGTGTTGGTGCGAATTTTCTTCAGGACAACTCTTCAAGGAGAACCCCTGAGACGAGCGTATGGAACAGTAAGGTAACGGCAGGCCCAAAATTAAACCAGCAGCTCCTACGGGGGTATCGCTACACATATATATATATATATATATTATATATATATATATATATATATATATATATATATATATATATATTGTGACAGCAGGCAGGTAAAATCACCAGGTTGCATCCAGGATGGAAGGTATATATGTCCTAGATTCAGGCTTTATGCCGATTTATACCAATAGGGGGAGTGCTGGGAGTCTTGCAGGGGAAGAGTTAATGAGCACAGCTGAATCAAGTGGGCTCATTGGGGCCTCTACAAGAACTCCCAGCATGCTAAGGGAGATGCTCCAACCTGGAACCAGATCTGTGTGGATAGTCTGGGGAGTGTGATCTCTGTGCGGTGAGCCAAAGCCTGTGTGGTTATTGCTAAGAATTTCTAAAAGCAGGGAGCTAGGGACTGGGACAGCACAAGGCTGTACCCAGTTGTTAGTTAGGGACACCAACGTGTGTAGTGAGCGGTCAAGTTGACCAGGATTTCTTTTCCTGTTTCTTTTGTTTTTGCTGTATTTTTTTGTCTGTATATAGTTCAAATAAAACCACACCCTTTTGTTTTCTCCTACCACTGTCTGCTGTGCCTGTTTTTGTGTGGTGAACCCATCCAGGGGGTCACACACACCCGCTGCTGAGTTAACCCCCTCACAATATATATATATTATCATATATATGTACACATCCAGTACAATATTGACCAGGCCAGAATTCAGTTGACAATGGTTGAGTTGTCCAAGCCAACTCAATTTTAACATATCAAAGGGGCAGCTGATGACTCTGTGCTATGTTGATATTAAGCACCTGAGACCTGGGCCATGTTCAAATGACGGCCTCAAGGTGGCTCTATAAATCCGGGAGGCCGTCAATAGACACTGAGATGCCGATGCGCGTGCCTGGCGGCCGCGATGTCCGCCAGGTACCCGCGATCGGCGTGTACACAGACAAGGATGTGGATCTTTGTGTGTAAACACAGAGATCCAAGTCCTGTCAGGGAGAGGGGACCGATGCTGTGTCCCTTGTACATAGGGACACAGATCGGTCACCTCCCCCAGTCAGTCCCCTCCCCCACACAGTAGTAATCACTCCCAGGTTACACATTTAACCCCTTCCTTGCGCCCTAGTGTTAACCCCTTCCCTGCCAGTGTAATTTTTACAGTAACCAGTGCATTTTTATAGCACTGGTCGCTGTAAAAATGACAATGGTCCCAAAATGGTGTCAAAAGTGTCTGATGTGTCCGCCATAATGTTGCAGTCACAATAAAAATCGCTGATCGCCGCCATTACTAGTAAAAAAAAAAATATTAATAAAAATGCTATAAAACTATGCCCTATTTTGTAAACGCTTTAACTTTTGCGCGACCCAATCAATAAACGCTTATTGCGATTTTTTTTTTTTTTTACCAAAAATATGTAGAAGAATACATATCGGACTAAACTGAGGAAAAAAATATATTTATTTTTTTTAAAATTTAGATATTTATTATAGCAAAAAGTAAAAAATATTGTGTTTTTTTCAAAATCGTCGCTCTATTTTTGTTTATAGCGCAAAAAATTAAAACCGCAGAGATGATCAAATACCACCAATAGAGAGCTCTATTTGTGGGGAAAAAAGGACGTCAATTTTGTTTGGGAGCCACGTCGCACGACCGCGCAATTGTCATTCCAAGCGTGACAGCGCTGAAAGCTGAAAATTGGCCTGGGCAGGAAGAGGGTTTAAGTGCCCAGTAAGCAAGTAGTTAATATGCAAGAATGCAGGTTAGGGCAGTTTATGACTGCAGCTGTTTACAGCTAGGGGTCATTATCTGTCACTCTGAAAGACAGAAGCAGATCAAAGGCCTAATGGCCTAATGGAAATGGCCAATCGAATTGCTTAGCCCTTCAGTGTTTAAGGTGTATAAGCTGGCAGTCTTGTCATTCTACATGAAGATGAAGCCATAGGTGTAGATATTGTCTAGGAAAAATGGGACTCTGAAGACTACTATTCTTTCTCATATTTACTCTGTTGGATTTTGTCATCTGTTGCAAGTATCTTATGGACTTTATTCTGTCTGAAGTTTCAATAAATGCATCTCTCTGGAAGAATCAGGTTGCTGCGGGAAACTACTCACATCATTATAATAATAATTATTTAATTATCCTCATCCCACCATTATATGACTATTCTTTGCATATTCATATACCTATTGTCATTTGTACTTTTTTTCCAGATAGCAAGGATAATTTACCACATATTTGTAGCAGTTTTGAATTGTAAGTCTGTTAACATTCTCCACATTGTCACTGGCAGAGCACTTGAAGTACAAGTTCTAGTTGACGCTTTTCCAATTTGTAGCAAATATGTGTGGCAAGTCTCTAGTAAGAGCTAAGTTGCAACGGTGAGTCTACAGCAGGAGCTCTGCAACTCACAGTGACCCCTGTGGTGGGATGACTATTGCACAACATATTTGAACCAGAACTTGCAGCAGACTAACAGAATGTTTGCAAAAAAAAGTTGATCTGGAGTCATGGAATGCAGACTTGTGCAACAAATGCCTGACAAGTCTAGCAATAACTTATCAAGTCATTTTTAAATGTGCTGCACAATTGCTTGCTATCTGGGTTGTTTTGCATTGTAAGGCTCAGTTCACATACACTATATTGCCAAAAGTAATGGGACGCCTGTCTTTACACGCACATGAACTTTAATGACTTACCAGCCTTTATCCATAGGGTACAATATTGAGTTAGCCCACCCTTTGCAGCTATACGAGCTTCAACTCTTCTGGGAAGGCTGTCCACAAGGCTTAGAGGTGTGTCTATGGGAATGTTTGACCATTCTTCCAGAAGCGCATTTGTGAGGTCAAGCACTGATGTTGGACAAGCATGCACCCTGGCAGGCCAGGAGAGGGGATGATGACTGAGTGCCCCCCCTGAACCATATCAGGCCACCGGCTCTGCCCCCCCACCCCAAAGCACCTTGTCCCTATGTTGATGGGGACAAGGGCCTCTTCCCCACAACCCTGGCTGGTGGTTGTGGGGGGTCTGCGGGCAGGGGGCTTATTGTAATCTAGAAGCCCCTTTAACGAGGGGGCTCCCAGATTCAGCCCCTTCCATGTGAATGAGTATGGGTTACATTGTTATTGTTTTTGTTTTTTCAATAAAGGAATTGTCAAAAACTTTTTTGGGTGAATGAGTAGGGGCACAATGTACCCCATACTCATTCGCATGGGGGGCTGGGATCTGGAGGCCCTGCCTGCAGACCCCCACAACCACCAGCCAGGGCTGTGGGGAAGAGGCCTTTGACCCCATCAACATGGGGCAGAGCCCCCCCACCCCAAAGAACCCTCATATGTTGAGGGCATGTGGCCTGGTATGGTTAAGGAGGGGGTGGGGCCTCATTCACCCCTCCCTTTCCTGGCCTGCCAGGCTACAAGTTTGGATAAGGGTCTGCTATGGATTTTGGGGAGGAGCCTTGTAGCTCAACAACAGAGCCTCGCAGCCCAGCAGCAAGCTCATCAACAGAGTCTGGAAGCTCAGCAACAGGCCCAGCAGCAATCTGAGGCCCGCTTCATAGACCTGTTGCAGAAGCAAGAACAGAGACTACAGCAACAAATGGAGACATTAATGCAGCAACGTCCGCAGACCAGTGAGGCAAGTAGTTCCACTAATACTGCGTCCTTTGGGGTGAGTCGTTTACTGACAAAAATGACTGGAGAGGATGATCCAGAGGTGTTTTTGACCACATTTGAAAGGACTGCTGAAAGGGAAAAGTGGCCTAAGGAGCAGTGGGCTGGACTGGTGAATCGCAGAAAGCTTACTATGACCTAGAGCCTGACCAAGCAAAAGACTATGTGATGCTAAAAAATGAAATATTGGCACGGCTGGGTGTCACCCTGGCCGTCCAGCTCAGCGTGTGCATAACTGGACTTTCCGGCTTGGAAAATCCCCCAGGTCTCAAATGTATGATCTCATTCACCTGAGCAGGAAGTGGCTACAGCCAGAGACTTTGTCCGCACCAAAGATTGTGGAACGTGTTGTGATGGATCGTTTCTTGAGAGCTCTTCCTACTGCCATCCAAAAGTGGGTAAGCCATGGAGACCCAGAAACGGCCGATAATCTTGTGGAACGTGTAGAGAAGTACTTGGCTATGGAAAACCTGACTGCCTCTTCCAGAGACTCACGGACTTTCCACCCTAAGACCAGACCATTCCCAGTGGTGGGTAAGATGATTCCAAGGGGTGAGGGTGGAGAGAATGAGAGGGTGAGAATTCTACCTAATGTCTAGCGAGAACAGCCTGGGAAGTCAGGGGCTCAAGAGGCAGCAAAAAGGATTGTTTGCTACCGCTGCCGACAAGAGGGACATATTGCAGCAAATTGCCCGGTTGTGGATGAACCCATGCAATGTGACTTTCTAAGGGACAGACGTCAGTCGCTGTTTGCGACAGTCGCATGCACTGCCATTCGGGGAACTGAGAAACATTTATGAAAAATGTGTATTAATGGTAAAAATGTTGTTGTGTTGCTGGATTCAGGTAGCCTGGTGACACTGATAAAAGCTGAATTAGTCACTACAGAGGTCTTAGGGAATAACAAGGTAGCTGTTATTTGTGTGCATGGGGACACCCGAGAGTATCCTGTGACTACAGTGTGTTTTGAGACCTCCAAAGATAACCTCTCTCATCAGGTGGGGTTAGTGTCTCAGTTACCACATGATGCCATTGTGGGAAGGGATTTTCCAAAGTTTTGGGAACTCTGGGATTGTCCTGAGCCCCCCACTGGTGCCCCTATATACCAGGAATGTGATAGCCAGAATTCCTCTGAGAGTGGTGAGGACTCTCCAGAATTCCCCTTGTCGGTATTGGCAGAGGAGACTCGAGAAACTGGGGAGGAGCCAACATCCTCAGATGAAAACGTGCCGTCTGTGGAGTTTTCTGATCTCGAGGTTCACAAGGAAAATTTTGCCACAGAACAGTTAAAAGACCCCACCCTAATAAAGGCACGGGAAAACGTAGTGAAAATAGATGGCGAGTTAGTGAACCCAGATGAGACCTGCACTTACCCATACTTCATTGTGGAAAAGGACCTACTGTATCGGGTGGCTAAAAGGGCAGAAGAAACCATTGAGCAGCTTGTGGTCCCCAAACCTTACAGGAAGTTGGTGTTAAAGTTAGCCCATGGGCACATTCTTGGAGGTCATCTGGGGACAGAGAAAACCAGAGAAAGGGTATTGCAAAGATTCTATTGGCCTGGGGTCATGAAGGAAACAGAAAATTATTGTTCCTCCTGCCCTGTGTGTCAGAGGTCGGCATCGATGCCACATTTCCGTAACCCGCTGGTACCTCTTCCCATCATTGAGGTCCCCTTTGAGAGGATCGCAATGGATTTGGTAGGTCCGATAATGAAGTCCGCTAGGGGGCATCAGTACATTTTGGTTATATTGGACTATGCCACCCGGTATCCGGAAGCGATTCCTCTCCAAAATACCTCGGCCAAAACCATAGCCAAAGAGCTATCGCTTGTTTTTAGCCGTGTGGGTATTTGTAAGGAACTGCTTACAGACCAAGGTACACCCTTTATGTCCCGGGTTATAAAAGAGCTGTGCAAGTTGTTTAAAGTGACACAATTGCGTACATCTGTGTATCACCCCCAAACAGATGGGTTGGTTGAAAGATTCAACAAAACCCTAAAACAAATGTTAAAGAAGGTGGTGGATAGAGATGGAAAGGATTGGGACTGTCTAATCCCCAATTTAATGTTTGCCATTTGGGAGGTACCCCAATCCTCTACGGGTTTCTCACCCTTTGAGTTACTCTATGGGAGACACCCAAGAGGGCTGTTGGATATCGCCAAGGAATCTTGGGAAAGTGAGAGTTCTCCCCACAGGAGTGTGATTGAGCATGTCGCCCTGATGCAAGATAGAATTGCACAGGTAATGCCCATCGTAAAGGAACATTTGGCCCAAGCGCAGTTGGCACAGCAGAGAGTGTACAACCGTGGGGCCAAGACCCGTACCTTTTCCCCGGGGGATAAGGTATTGGTACTTGTCCCTACTGTTGAAAGCAAATCCCTTGCTAAATGGCAAGGCCCCTACGAGATAATGGAAAAAGTGAGCGAAGTGAATTACAAGGTCAGACAACCAGGAAGGCAAAAGCCCGAACAGATCTATCACATTAATCTGTTGAAAGCCTGGAGGGATAGGGAATCCCTAGTCGCAGAAACTTTGTCACCAGCTCAGTCTGATTGCATGATTCCGGAGGTTGGAATAGCAGTCACCTTGTCAAACCCCCAAAAACAGGAGGTTAAAGAGTTTGTGCTTCGCAACAAGAAGGTTTTCTCTGAGCTGCCGGGACAAACGTCTGGGGTAGAGCATGATATTATTACCCCGCCCGGTGAAAGGGTGAAGCTAAAACCCTATCGGATCCCAGAGGCCCGATGGGAGGCAATATGTGAGGAAGTACAGAAAATGCTTGAATTGGGGGTGATAGAGGAATCCCAAAGTGATTGGTCCAGTCCCATACTGTTAGTGCCTAAACCGGATGGGAGCTGGCGATTTTGTAACGATTTTCGACAACTGAACAAAGTTACAAAATTTGACACCTACCCCATGCCACGTATAGATGATTTGATCGACAGGCTCGGAACAACCCAATACATGACAACTCTCGTTCTCACAAAAGGGTATTGGCAAATTCCCCTGGCCAAATTGGCCAAGGAGAAAAACGCGTTTGTAACCCCAGACGGGGCGTTCCAATATAAAAGAATGCCGTTTGGATTACAGAATGCACCGGCAACATTCCAGCGGAAAATGGACCAGATACTGAGGCCCCATCAGAAGTATGCTGTGGCTTACCTGGATGATGTAATTGTCCATAGCACAGATTGGGCCTCACATCTGCCAAAAGTGCAAGCAGTCCCAGACTCTATCCGGGAAGCTGGGTTTACGGCCAACCCCAAGAAGTGTACCATTGGACAGGAGGAGGCCAAATATCTTGGGTACACCATTGGGAGGGGAGTGATAAAACCCCAAATCAATAAAGTCGAGGCCATACTGAATTGGCCACGTCCCAACAGCAAGAAGCAGGTACGAGCCTTTCTGGGAATCGCTGGTTATTATCGGCGATTCATTCCCCACTTTGCTTCTCAGGCTGTGCCCCTAACCAACCTGACAAAAGGGAAAGAGTCTGTCATGGTTAAATGGACCCCAGAGGCTGAGGCAGCATTCCAATTCTTAAAAAAAGCCTCATGTAGCCAGCCAGTGTTGTACTCACCAGACTTCTCTAGGGAATTTGTCGTACAAAGTGATGCATCAGACGTTGGGTTAGGAGCAGTATTGTCCCAGGTCTGGAACGGGGAAGAGCACCCAGTCATTTACCTCAGTAGGAAATTGAAGTCCCATAAGGTAAATTACGCCACGATTGAGAAGGAGTGTTTAGCGGTGAAGTGGGCTCTAGATTCCCTTCGGTACTATCTGCTAGGGAGGCACTTTGACCTAATTACTGATCACGCTCCTTTAAAGTGGATGGCTCAAAACAAAGAGACAAATAGGAGAGTAAATAGGTGGTTCCTGGCCCTACAAGAATTCAACTTTACGGTAAAGCATCGCCCTGGCGTTCAAATGGGGAATGTGGATGCTTTGTCTCGAGTACATGCATGAATGATTGCTTGTGTTCCAACCCCAAGGTTAAAACAAGAGGGGGGGGGTATGTGACAGCAGGCAGGTAAAATCACCAGGTTGCATCCAGGATGGAAGGTATATATGTCCTAGATTCAGGCTTTATGACGATTTATACCACTAGGGGGAGTGCTGGGAGTCTTGCAGGGGAAGAGTTAATGAGCCCAGCTGAAGTAAGTGGGCTCATTAGGGCCTCTACAAGAACTCCCAGCATGCTAAGGGAGATGCTCCAACCTGGAACCAGATCTGTGTGGATAGTCTGGGGAGTGTGATCTCTGTGCAGTGAGCCAAAGCCTGTGTGGTTATTGCTAAGAATTTCTAAAAGCAGGGAGCTAGGGACTGGGACAGCACAAGGCTGTACCCAGTTGTTAGTTAGGGACACCAACGTGTGTAGTGAGCGGTCAAGTTGACCAGGATTTCTTTTCCTGTTTCTTTTGTTTTTGCTGTATTTTTTTGTCTGTATATAGTTCAAATAAAACCACACCCTTTTGTTTTCTCCTACCACTGTCTGCTGTGCCTGTTTTTGTGTGGTGAACCCATCCAGGGGGTCACACACACCCGCTGCTGAGTTAACCCCCTCACAATATATATATATTATCATATATATGTACACATCCAGTACAATATTGACCAGGCCAGAATTCAGTTGACAATGGTTGAGTTGTCCAAGCCAACTCAATTTTAACATATCAAAGGGGCAGCTGATGACTCTGTGCTATGTTGATATTAAGCACCTGAGACCTGGGCCATGTTCAAATGACGGCCTCAAGGTGGCTCTATAAATCCGGGAGGCCGTCAATAGACGGCCTCGGCTATTCCGGCCACTGGGGGGCGCGCGCGCGCGCCCGGCGCATCACTGAGATGCCGATGCGCGTGCCTGGCGGCCGCGATGTCCGCCAGGTACCCGCGATCGGCGTATACACAGACAAGGATGTGGATCTCTGTGTGTAAACACAGAGATCCACGTCCTGTCAGGGAGAGGGGACCGATGCTGTGTCCCTTGTACATAGGGACACAGATCGGTCACCTCCCCCAGTCAGTCCCCTCCCCCACACAGTAGTAATCACTCCCAGGTTACACATTTAACCCCTTCCTTGCCCTCTAGTGTTAACCCCTTCCCTGCCAGTGTCATTTTTACAGTAACCAGTGCATTTTTATAGCACTGGTCGCTGTAAAAATGACAATGGTCCCAAAATGGTGTCAAAAGTGTCTGATGTGTCCGCCATAATGTCGCAGTCACAATAAAAATCGCTGATCGCCGCCATTACTAGTAAAAAAAAAAATATTAATAAAAATGCTATAAAACTATGTCCTATTTTGTAAACGCTATAACTTTTGCGCAACCCAATCAATAAAAGCTTATCGCGATTTTTTTTTACCAAAAATATGTAGAAGAATACATATCGGACTAAACTGAGGAAAAAAAAATATAAAAAAAAAAAAAATTGGGATATTTATTATAGCAAAAAGTAAAAAATATTGTGTTTTTTTCAAAATCGTCTCTCTATTTTTGTTTATAGCGCAAAAAATAAAAACCGCAGAGATGATCAAATACCACCAATAGAGAGCTCTATTTGTGGGAAAAAAAGGACGTCAATTTTGTTTAGGAGCCACGTCGCACGACCGCGCAATTGTCATTCCAAGCGTGACAGCGCTGAAAGCTGAAAATTGGCCTGGGCAGGAAGGGGGTTTAAGTGCCCAGTAAGCAAGTAGTTAATATGCAAGAATGCAGGTTAGGGCAGTTTATGACTGCAGCTGTTTACAGCTAGGGGTCATTATCTGTCACTCTGAAAGACAGAAGCAGATCAAAGGCCTAATGGAAATGGCCAATCGAATTGCTTAGCCCTTCAGTGTATAAGGTGTATAAGCTGGCAGTCTTGTCATTCTACATGAAGATGAAGCCATAGGTGTAGATATTGTCTAGGAAAAATGGGACTCTGAAGGCTACTATTCTTTCTCATATTTACTCTGTTGGATTTTGTCAGTTGTTGCAAGTATCTTATGGACTTTATTCTGTCTGAAGTTTCAATAAATGCATCTCTCTGGAAGAATCAGATTGCTGCAGGAAACTACTCACATCATTATAATAATAATTATTTAATTATCCTCATCCCACCATTATATCACTATTCTTTGCATATTCATATACCTATTGTCATTTGTACTTTTTTTCCAGATAGCAAGGATAATTTACCACATATTTGTAGCAGTTTTGAATTGTAAGTCTGTTAACATTCTCCACATTGTCACTGGCAGAGCACTTGAAGCACAAGTTCTAGTTGACGCTTTTCCAATTTGTAGCAAATATGTGTGGCAAGTCTCTAGTAAGAGCTAAGTTGCAACGGTGAGTCTACAGCAGGAGCTCTGCAACTCACAGTGACCCCTGTGGTGGGATGACTATTGCACAACATATTTGAACCAGAACTTGCAGCAGACTTACAGAATGTTTGCAAAAAAAGTTGATCTGGAGTCATGGAATGCAGACTTGTGCAACAAATGCCTGACAAGTCTAGCAATAACTTATCAAGTCATTTTCAAATGTGTTGCACAATTGCTTGCTATCTGGGTTGTTTTGCATTGTAAGGCTCAGTTCACATACACTATATTGCCAAAAGTAATGGGACGCCTGTCTTTACACGCACATGAACTTTAATGACTTACCAGCCTTTATCCATAGGGTTCAATATTGAGTTAGCCCACCCTTTGCAGCTATAAGAGCTTCAACTCTTCTGGGAAGGCTGTCCACAAGGCTTAGAGGTGTGTCTATGGGAATGTTTGACCATTCTTCCAGAAGCGCATTTGTGAGGTCAGGCACTGATGTTGGACAAGCATGCACCCTGGCAGGCCAGGAGAGGGGATGATGACTGAGTGCCTCCCCTGAACCATATCAGGCCACCGGCTCTGCCCCCCCACCCCAAAGCACCTTGTCCCTATGTTGATGGGGACAAGGGCCTCTTCCCCACAACCCTGGCTGGTGGTTGTGGGGGTCTGCGGGCAGGGGGCTTATTGTAATCTGGAAGCCCCTTTAACGAGGGGGCTCCCAGATTCAGCCCCTTCCATGTGAATGAGTATGGGTTACATTGTTATTGTTTTTGTTTTTTCAATAAAGGAATTGTCAAAAACTTTTTTGGGTGAATGAGTAGGGGCACAATGTACCCCATACTCATTCGCATGGGGGGCTGGGATCTGGAGGCCCTGCCTGCAGACCCCCACAACCATTAGCCAGGGCTGTGGGGAAGAGGTCTTTGACCCCATCAACATGGGGCAGAGCCCCCCCACCCCAAAGAACCCTCATATGTTGAGGGCATGTGGCCTGGTATGGTTAAGGAGGGGGTGGGGCCTCATTCACCCCTCCCTTTCCTGGCCTGCCAGGCTACATGTTTGGATAAGGGTCTGCTATGGATTTTGGGGAGGACCCCACACCATTTTTTGGATCCCCGCTGACAGCTGATGAGTCATCCATTGTTAAGGACATGGCAACAGGTTTCCTGGCCTGTGCCTTAACAACTAGCTAATGTTAAAGACGCAAGTGGCTGCCGGCTCCAAAAATTTGTATCTGAACAGCGTGTAAATCGCAGCTCAACTGCCGAACAGCTGCTTTGGAAATTCGCAGTGAAAACTGAGGGGAAATTTGCACCGGACATGTGTGAAACTAGCCTAACAGTAACCTTGTTTTTAATTGAGTCCTAATGTGAGCCCATAAATAAATGAAACCTAATGCTGACACCACATCTAAAGACTTAGGCTGCAATAGATCAATTTTCATTCTTGGGTTTAGATATATTATAACTTTTTGAAGTCTATATTTCATGAAAATTGGTATTTCATTTTCATTTCAAATGACTTCATTTTGCACTTATCTCAATACACACATCATAGAACCACACAGTTATCACCAGTCAGCTAGTCAACTAGCTGTATGTTTTAGGAGAATTAACCTGTGTGATAATCTTTAAGATCCATGATTTGGTAGCTCTGACAGCTTAAAACAAATCTGCCAGCCATTTCAAACTTTTAAAAGCAAAATTGGCAATAGCAAGCACTGTATTATGTTGGCTATTATCTTTGTTACCCAGGAATTCTGCATCCTTCTGATCCTGGACATCATTCACTTAAGAACTATGCTCCACACACTACCACCTCTGTGTTGAATGAGAGCACATCAGTTACCCAAACTGTTGTTGCAATTGGACAGTGAGGTGGCTGTGGCTTTTACTTAAATAGGCAGGCTTTGCTTTGAAGCTAAATAAGTCAAACCCTTATTAAAAAAAGTGAAAATTGGGTCATATGGGCACACAGAAATATGTTTTCTGGATAATTAGGGCATCTTCTGTGCTTATTATTATAGGCGACCTTTACATTAAACAATTTAAAATGCTGATTAGATTATGTTAACTAGTTGATAACAGTAGTCCATTGACTATCAAAGGAAACAAGTTAGATTTCCTCACTAGGGATGAGCCTGATGTTCGTGTCGAGCATAAGTTCGACTCGAACATCGGGTGTTCGCCGAATAGCAAACATTATGCGGCAAATTCGAAAGCCGCAGAGCACCGTTAAAGTTTATGGGAGATTAACATGAAAAATCAAAAGTGCTAATTTTAAAGGCTTATATGCATGGTCTTGTCATAAAAAGTATTTGGGGACCCGGGTCCTGCCCCAGGAGACATGTATCAATGCAAAAAAAAGTTTTAAAAACTGCCGTTTTTTCGGGAGCAGTGATTTTAATAATGCTTAAAGTGAAACAATAAAAGTGAAATATTCCTTTACATTTTGTAACTGGGGGGTGTCTATAGTATGCCTGTAAAGTGGCGCATTTTCCCGTGTTTAGAACAGTCCCGCAGCAAAATTACATTTCTAAAGGAAAAAAAGTAATTTAAAAACTGATCGCAACTGTAATGAAAAACCAAAATTTAAAAGAAAATTGCGTGGGGGTCCCCTCAAATTCCATACCAGACTCTTCAGGTATGGATTTTAAGGGGAACCCTGCACCAAAATAAAAAAAAAATGGTGTAGGGGTCCCCCCAAAAATCCACACCAGACCCTTATCCGAGCACGCAACCTGGCAGGCCGAAGGAAAAGAGGGGGAGACGAGTGAGCACCCTCACTGACCCGTACCAGGCCACATGCCCTCTTCTATTCCGCCGTCGACGCTGAAGAAAAAACAGCTCTGCCTCCATGGGTGGCTCCCGCCGACTGACGCGTCTGTCGCTTTGACAGCTGTTATATAGCTGAGGGGGAGATTACGGGGAAACCACAGTGATGTAATGGGGAAACCCCTGTGGCGTCAAAGGGGCGGGGTCACCCAGTTATGTAACCAGGTGGCCCGCCCTCAGCTATATAACAGCTATCAAAGCGATAGACGCGTCAGTCAGCGGGAGCCGCCCATGGAGGCATCGGCGGTGGAATAGAAGATGAATGGACATCGCGGGACATTTATTTTTATTTTATAAAGGACTTGTCCCGAAGTGTCTCCTGTCTTTTTTACAATTTTTTACACTTTTTTTGTGAAATGGTAGGGGTACAATGTAAACGTTACCAATTCATATAGGGGGGAGAGCCAGGATCTGAGGGTCCCCTTGTTAAAGGGGGCTTCCAGATTCCAATAAGCCCCCCGCCCGCAGACCCCCACAACCACCGGGCATGGGTTGTGGGGATGAGGCCCTTGTCCCCATCAACATGAGGGCAAGGTGCTTTGGGATGGGGGGCAGAGCCCCCCCTTCCCCAAAGCACCCATCCCCATGTTGAGGTCATGTGGCCTGGTACAGTTCAAGAGGGGGGTGCTCTCTCGCCCCCCTCTTTTCCTGCGGCCTGCCAGGTTGCGCGCACGAATAAGGGTCTGGTATGGATTTTTGGGGGGACCCCTACACCATTTTTTTTAATTTTGATGCAGGGTTCCCCTTAAAATCCATACCAGACCTGAAGGGTCCAATATGGATTTTGAGGGGGACCCTTACACCATTTTTAAAAAAAATTGGCATAGGGTTTCCCTTAATATCCATACCAGACATGAAGGGCCTGGTTTGAAATTTGGGGGACCCCCACATAATTTTTTTTTCATTTTGGTTCAGGGTTCCCCTTAATATTCATACCAGACCCAAAGGGCCTGGTAATGGACTGGGGGGGGGGGACGCATGCCGTATTTTTCAATTACTTTTTTATTCTGTATTGCAGAGACCCGACAATTCATTACAGCCACAATCAAACTCGTCCCCCCCTCGTCCCCCCCTCTTTTCCTGCGGCCCGCCAGGTTGCGTGCTTGGATAAGGGTCTGGTATGGATTCTTGGGGGGACCCCTACGCCATTTTTTTTAAATGTTGGCACAGGGTTCCCCTTTAAAATCCATACCAGACCTGAAGGGCCTGGTATGGAATTTGGGAGAACCCCCACACAATTTTTTTTTCATTTTGTTTTTTGACGTTTTTTTCAATGACTTTTATCTATATTGCTAAGACCCGACAATTCATTACAGCCGTGATCAGTTTTAAATGACTTTTTTTCCTTTAGAAATTTTATTTTGCTGCGGAATGTTATAAGCACGGGGAAAATGTGCCACGTTACAGGCATACTATAGACACCCCCAGGTACGAAATTATAAGAAATATTTCACTTTTATTGTTTCACTTTAAGCATTATTAAAATCACTGATCCCGAAAAAAACTGCAGTTCTTAAAACTTTTTTTTGCATTGATACATGTCTCCTGGGGCAGGACCCAGGTCCCCAAACACTTTTTTTGACAATACCATGCATATAAGCCTTTAAAATTAGCACTTTTGATTTTTCATGTTTGTGTCCCATAGACTTTAATAGTGTTCACGTGTTGGAACAAATGTTTTGCCTATTCGCAAGTTCTGGTGCGAACCGAACCGAACCGGCAGGGGGGTGTTCGGCTCATCCTTTATTCCTCACCAATATGGGATATACAGAGTAGTAAAGGAAAGTCATTCCAATTACTGGAGATGAAATTCCAAGGTTGACTGTACGGACACCCAAGTGTTGTGAAATTTTAGCATAAATTGTGTAACTGGATTCATTAGGGTACCATACCATTCACTACATCAATTTGGCAGTGAAGACTGTCATTAAAAAGTGATAACAATACCAAACAGTTTAAGGTCAATACGTTTTTATTGGAATTTTTCAATCAAAACACAAAATTATACAAAAGTAAAAACAGCATCAATATTCAGTTCCATACGATGAACATTTCAGAGGTACATGCTTAGTCGGATACAATGAAAAGTCTCGCAACTAATCTGCGTATGCACTATTTCCACTATTGGATGGCGCCGGGAGCAGCCACCTCACCCGGACACCCCAACTGGGTTCAATCTCTGTCCAGGTTTTGGTAGCCACCCGGCTTGCCCCTCCCAGTGACAATTACTTTGGCGTATTGTATACCGCACTGAGATACGGTTCAAATTAACCTTTATGCAGAATAGAGTGCTGTCATTCAACTAATGAAGAGGATAAAATAAAATAAAATAAAATGTAGCGGGTGGTTACATTTAGGGGGAAGCATCTGAGTGGTAACTAGGCTCAGATGCACTAATTGTTAGGTTTCATGGACCATTTCTGTCCCTGGGAGATGGTAATGGTGTGTAGTTCCCTGGGGCCTATAGGTGGCGCTGTTGCCATGGGCCCGGGTTGAACCGCAGTACAAGGTTGTGCCTTTTTTTGTCCCCTCTTGGCAGCAGTACGGCGGGGTGGGGAACCTGCTGTGCCTGTCGGGAGAGGATATAAAAGGGGGCGGCCATCTTCCGGAGGGGTCGGTTCTGCGCTCAGGCACCTTAGGCCCGGAGGCCTGGTCGGGTTGTCTCTGGGTGCCCTAGGCCCGGAGACAGAGCTGCTGTTCCATCTCAGACACCTTCAGTCTGGGGTGAGGTACTTTGGAGAAAGGCCCAGAGCCCAGCAGCCTTCGGCTGGGATCCGCCGGGGACCGAGACCGAGACTCCCAGGGATCTGCCTTGCGAGGGGACCCATATCCAGGACGAGGAGGCCAGGGAGGTGACCCTTTCTGAAGACCCAGCGCAGTCGTGGTGACAGATGGGGCCTCTGGTAACTCTCCGGAGGGATGTTCTTGTCCTATAAAGGGCCAGGTTACTAACGGAAGGAAGTGCGTGTCCTTTAAGTCACAGTGACAGTGACACTACGCACCCAAGGTCAGTGGCAGTGGCTTTCATCTTTTTCACCCGGTCAGTGGCAGTGACCAACTTCATGGTCTGTGGCAGAGACCATGCGCCAAGCTTGTTCATGATAATCGGAACAGGAGAAAACCCAAATTCAAGTTTGTGCCTGGACCTCCTCCCACCTTATCTGACCTGTGTCTTGTCCCAACCTGTCTGCTCTCAAAGAGACTGTTTATTGTGCTAAAAGAATAAATAAGAGTTGGACCTTTAAGTTGGTGTGGACAGTTGCTTACTGGGGAGAACTAAAGACTTGTTTCTGACTACCGCAGAAACGAGGTCAGCACTGGAGGTTTTTAGACACTGGCTGCAAGCAGGCCAGAGAAACTAACACCGCTCAACCTCCTTATTTAGGAGGGTACGGGCTTGTGGTGCGGGGTGCCTCATTCTTTCCTGCGGAGGAGCCAAGCAGAAGAAAAGCAGGTAAAGTCTGGGGTTGGTGCGCTACAAAAATAATATAAATAAAACAAACCAAACATTGACACAGTCTGTAGATAACTCATTTGTTATAAATTATATTCAAATCGCCCCAGCTTATACCAGTCAGTCAATGGTTTCCAGTGGATATTCGCTATTTGATACTTTCCTTGTGATGAGCCAAACATTATTTCGTATGTGGCATGCGTGTTTGTTGTTGTTATAACTTCCCAAGAGTGGGCGTCTCCTTGTCCTTCCAATGTCTCATAATCGATAATCTAACACATAGCAGAGTGTGGATGACTATCGTTCTTTATGGTGCATGGATGGAATCTATTCCTAAGGATAATATGGCTAGTCCTGGTGATATAGGTATGTGTATTTTTAGTATTCGTAACAGTACTTCAAAAATTGTACTCCATAGGGTGCTTATGCGTGGGCAGTCCCCACCCCCTCCAGCAAAGTGGAGAAGTGTGGGCATCAAATTTGGAGATTCTTAGTGGAGTTAAATGCCAACAAAGCAACATTTTTGGGGTTAGCTCCCAGAGGTTAAAACTTTTGGTTGCAGAGTATGTTTTTTGAAGCGCTTTTTGCCACTTTGTTGCAGTGTAAGAAGCCCTCAACTCCCGCTCCCAAGCATTGATGTCAGAGAATTTGGTGAATGTAATTTTGTTGTTCATAGTATTGTAAAATAAGGAGATGCCTTTTATATTGGTGGAAGGTTTGGTAAAATATAGAGCTATCCTCCAAGGTAAATGGGTATAGATTTGTGGGTTTGTCTGGAGAAAGTGACTAATCTGGAGATATCTGTAAAGTTCAGAACTCTCTAGATTATATTCAACAATTAGGAGGTTTGTATAGAACAGATCTGTTGTGATATAGCCAGCATCCCTAACTAAATTGTACAGGAGAGTTTCTCCTCAAAGGCAGGACTTTTTAGGCATAGATTATGACAACCACTTGGGGGTATAGTCTGATAAAATTGTTTTATTACAAAAAATAACACATAATATGGTATGGCTTGACAGTACAGGCTTGGACAAAAATTCCTAAAGTGGAATTGTCACTTGATCATACAAGGTACATGACATGCAGGGACAAAACAACCATACAAGTAATGTTAACAATGTAAACATGTATATAAAACACGCAATTGTATATATATTAGATCGTACGCGTTACGGGGAAAACTCCTTCTTCAGGGAAGTTCCAATATATGATTAAGATAGTAATCTAAAACAGAAAAGCAGATCTTTACACAACAGCATTCATTGTAGGAGACAAAACAGATAGCCCATCAGACAGATGAATGATGGGTCTGATAATAGAAGTGGGGGGTTTGGGTGGCAGTGTACTTACATGGACATGCATACATCAGGCTTGGGACCTAGGTATATTAAACCCAACAGATCACATAGAAAAGGAATTAGTGTATGAAAGCCGTAAAGAAACAAGCAATAAAAACAGAACCCATTGATGGGCGGGTGAAGAGTCCAACGCAAAAGGCGTCCGGGGGCCAAACCAGGACCGTGTACGTCTAAAATGGGGAACATGGAAAAATATGTACCAATAAAATAGGAAAGCCTGAATTTTTATGTTCTAACATAATAACATCGTAGTCCAAATGTCATCAAACCTAGATTTGAACCTCCTTTGTGTATGAGGTCAAAAGGTAATAGGAAACATGTGAGGATGCCTATATATATATTAAAAGAAAACATCCTGGGGGGCGTGGCTTGGCGCGCAATGGAGACGGCAGCTTAACAGAGGAGCTCCGCCGACTTCCCAGCCTACAGCCCGTCTTTTTGCACGCTATCCCCGCAGGATGCACAGGAGATCTCACGGCACCCCGCTGACGAGATCCCGACGCTCTCTGGCAACCTGCAAGGGACGGGACATAGCGGATATCTTCAGAGATCACTCGGCCGCACAAAACAACAAGGCCCGGGGCAAGATGGCGTCGCTACGCACGGAGGAGGAATACAGTGAGGACTCCCAATCTGCCGCGGAGGACACTGGTAAGGATACCCCCGCAACAATCGCCCCCTCACGTTTGGGGAAATGACCAGCATTGCAGCTGACATCAAGTCCACATTTTCGGCAGCCATTACAGACCTGAAATCAAACCTTCTGGTACTCAATGAAAAGATGGAGGGAGCGGAAGCGGCAGGGAGACACAGGGACAGAGAGCTGCGCAGGCTGGAGATGGTCACGGTCTCCCATTCCTCACACCTCATTGAGGTCAATAGACACTTGGAGGACCTGGACAATAGGGGAAGGAGATGTAATATTAGGGTACGGGGGATCCCGGAATCGGTAGAAGCAGACCAGATAATGATGGCATTACAGAGGGTTTTCAATAGCTTGCTAGAAAGGCCCGAGGATACAGCTATTGATTTAGTTAGGGCGCACAGAGCACTTCGAGCCAGGGGTTCAGATTCCCAACCCCCACGGGACATAATCTGCTGCCTTCAAAACTTTACCCTAAAGGAGGACATTATGAAAAAAGTACGCAGAAACGACCATATAATCTTTAATGGAGAAACCATCATGCTCTTCCAGGACCTCTCCCAGATAACCTTAAAGAATCGCAGGGCACTGCGCCCCCTCCTGGACAAGCTCAGAGACAGAGATCTCAAATACACTTGGAGGGTCCCGTTTGCTCTTCTGGTGAACCACAACGGTAAGCAACACCTGCTGAGATCCCCGGAGGACTTACCGGACTTTTGCCATGCTTTGCAGCTAGACCTGATCGAGCTTCCGGAGTGGTACCAGGAATTTCGTCTGCCACCACTGGAGAAAAGCCCTCCGGACTCGCCGTTTTCTTCCCCTGACAACAGGACCGCCAAGAAGCTGAAGACAGGCCGCCGAGGAGGCTCTCACACCGGGTCACAGGCTGGAACACCAAACTTCAAACCACGCTCATCCAGGGCTCTGGATGAGTGTTGAAGGGGTTGTGGATTTCTTCTCCTCCTCTTTATTCGCATCTTTCCCCCCCCCCCGGTCTAACTTGATTTTAGTACTCTCATGTATTCACCCCTTATACACGCAGGAGCTGAGCAGGAGCTCGTCCAGTCGATTCTCGCCCCTTCAGTGAGACCTAACATCAGACACGCTCTGCTGCTCTCCTCAGCAAACGGATCATTCTAAACCGGCCCTTTTATTTTTTGTGTCTTTCGTATTCTCAGTTATAGTCTCCCGGTTGGTGAACAAGTTTACTAACCACCCTAGGACACCGGGTCATACTTCATGTTGCTCATCCCACATGATTTCGGTCGGTCACACTCGTGATCATCCAGAGGCTGAGAAACCAGACACACAGGACTCATACTGCTGTCTTACCTTCAGACCCAAACTCTAGAAGAGGGCCAAGATCCTGTTACTGACACGACACAGGGAGGGAGGGCCCCGGGTAGCTCTTGGACCAGTTGCTATCAATGCACCCCTTCCTGAATATAGTGTTAATGCAGTCAGCCGTGCATAAAAAGACTAGGGGGAAACCGCTCCTCACCCCCCGGAGGGTCTGGAGAGGAGGACCTCTACATCCATTTTTTCTTATATACTAAGTTCCATCTTGATAGTTAGTGTTATTGCTCAGCTTTGTTATTATACCTTTGTCCCGGGTCTTTTCTTTATGACCTCTGAACAATGGGACACAGGCGGGGGGCCCGTTTGTATTTGTTGGTGTTTTCTTCTATGTTTTTAGGCACCCGCATGTGTCTCATGTAACTCACAGTGTGCAGAAACGACTCATTTTCACCTGTTTATTGCCTCTCATATGGCTGGGAGGCGAGCACCTCAGGTTTCACGACCCTTAGATCTACCTATATTCGGCAAGTATTCTTGCCCCATAGACCTGTCGTATAGCCGCCTTCCTACCCCCCGCATAGTGCACCCTGGGTGGTCTCATTGACTACCCAGGATTCACTACCTAAAGTTCCTTGGGGGCTTTGTTAGCCCAAGGAAGATAACCATATCTCCTTTCTCTGACCCTTTTCTCACTTCTCTTAACTCTTCCTCACCTTACCCCAGTCTAACCTTCCCCGCTTCATCCCCCCCTTTTTTTTTTTTTGCCTCTTTACCTCTTCGGCCCCCTTCTGGACCCTCCTCAAACGGTATTAGAACATTTGTAATTAATCTGTTGTACTATATCCACATTGACCTCTTGCAATTTTCTCTTCTTGATCGCTCTTTCCGGTGGACGTAGAACACCAGCTCTCTCTGAACATAAGCCATGGCCTACTCCTCTCTTGGTCGCAACCCGACAGTAATATCCCACAACGCTAAGGGACTAAACATCCCAGAAAAACGCACAACACTTCTGAGAGAACTCAAAAAAGGTAAGCCACGGTTTGTCTTCTTGCAGGAGACGCATTTTAAGACTTCACAGGTCCCCAGGCTCACTGACTCCTACTTCTCCGAAGCTTTCCATGCCACAAATGACGGGGCCAAAACCAAAGGTGTGTCTATCCTAATAAGTAAAACCGCCTCCTTTGAAGTTACTGACAAACTTATTGACCCTGAGGGAAGATATGTTTTCCTGAAAGGGATTTGTGGGGGCAGGCCCCTAACCCTAGCTAATGTCTACTTCCCCAACACTTCCCACCTTTCATTCTGCAAACGTATGGTATCACAGTTGAAGGGATTTGGCAGTGGCTGTGTGATTCTAGGAGGGGACTTCAATATCCCACTGAACCCCCTGGTCGACACCTCTACTGGCAGGTCCCATATCACATACAAGATCCTTAAAAAAATAAAATCCCTCCTGAGCTCTTTGCAGCTGATAGATTCTTGGCGTCTCCTGCATCCTGATGACAAGGACTATACGTTCCACTCCATCCCCCACAACAAGTATTCTCGAATAGATTACATCTTTACATCACAAAGAGACCTCAACCAGATTACAGGGGCCAATATTGGGATCCAGTCCATTTCGGATCACGCTCCTATATCACTCACCTTAGACCTGACTGGACCACCCCCTAAATCTAACACCTGGAGACTGAACTCAGCACTCCTTACAGACCCACAAAGGCTCCCTGGACTTTCCAAAGCCATCAAAGAATTTTTTTCTCACAATGTGACCCCTGATGTAGACCCCATGATGATTTGGGAGGCACACAAATGCACCATAAGAGGGGAGTTAATCCAATTAGGGGCCCACTGTAAAAGGGAAAGGTAAAAATCGATTAGACAGCTGACAGACAAAATCCATGCCCTAGAAATACTACATAAAAAATCCCTATCGGAAAGATCGGCGAGCTACCTCCTGGAAACTAGGAAAGCCCTCCAACACCTTCTAGACGCTAAAACCAAGAGATTTCTGTTTTTTAAGAAGAAGGTCTATTACGAGCATGGAGACAAAACTGGAAGGTTCCTAGCCAGTGCTCTGAAAGACGCCAAATCATCACAGAACATTCTAGGTATAAGAAACAATAAGGGCAAAGTAGGCGTTACTACAGAGGAAATTGGCAAACACTTCCATGACTATTATTCCAACCTTTACAATCTACCTACACAAGGAAACTCCCCTCTCTCCCCAAAGTCAAGACTACAACTAATCCAGGACTACTTAAACGATTCCAAATTACCCACACTAACAGAAGAGAATGCCCAGCTATTAGATAGTCCCATTGACAAATCTGAAATTTTGCAATCCATTCAAGACCTGAAAGCGGGTAAAAGCCCAGGACCAGACGGATTCACTTCCATTTACTACAAGACATTTACTGACCTGCTCCTCGACCCGCTACATAAAGCTCTTAACTCCCTCTCATCGCCCAGAACGGTGCCATTGTCATTCCTCTCAGCCCACATTACGGTCATACCGAAACCGAATAAAGACCCCCAATTGTGTGCTAGCTACAGACCTATCTCCCTCCTTAATATTGACGTTAAGCTCCTAGCCAAAATTATTGCCAATAGACTTAGACCACTGCTGCACGGTATCATTGGTCCTGACCAGGCTGGCTTTATGCCGGGCAGGGAGACCAGAGATAGCGTGACAAAAGCACTCAACCTAATTTTTGCTGCACGTACTCGGAAGATCGAAGGCTTTCTCCTGTCCACGGACGCGGAGAAGGCCTTTGATCGTGTGGCTTGGGACTACATGCTGGAGACATGCCAACATATTGGGCTGGGCTCTGGCATGATGTCATGGATCGCGTCGCTATACTCAAACCCATCAGCTCGGGTCAAGATTAATGGTTCCCTGTCAGAAACAATCCATATCAACAACGGGACAAGACAGGGATGCCTCCTCTCACCCATCTTATTTATACTTTCACTAGAACCGTTCATTAGAAAAGTCATCGCAGAAGAAGCTATACAAGGCTTCACAATAGCTGGCCGGGAATTTAAGATAGCGGCGTATGCAGACGACCTGCTCTTTTTCCTAACCAATCCCCATGTCACCCTACCCTCATTACTACGTGAATTCTCCATATTTGGCAAGTTATCTAACCTTAAAATCAACTTTTCAAATTCGGAAGCCCTAAACATAAATTTGCCCGCAACCTCTCTAAACAGACTCAAAGCTAACTGCCCCTTTAAATGGGAATCTTCGGCCCTTAAATACTTGGGAGTCTGGCTGACTTCCAACACTGCCCACATCTATGAACGAAACTTCCCGCCCATTCTTAAGATTATAGACCAAGACCTAAAAAAATGGCACACTTGTAATTTCTCATGGTTTGGCCGGGCTGCCATATGCAAAATGGTCATTCTGCCAAAGCTCCTATATCTCTTTCGCAACCTGCCAGTTAAGATCCCCCAGAGTTTTTTCAAAATGGTCTCTAGCCTGCAGTCACGGTTTATCTGGGCACACAAGCCGCCCAGAATAAAAGCCCAACTCCTGATGAGGCCCAAACTCAAAGGAGGAATGGGTATACCGGATTTTAGACTATACTGCTGCCCATGTCACCAGAATTATTGACTGGCACTGTCATCACTCACAAAAAGATTGGGTCCAACTAGAGAATAGTCTCAGCCCTATAGCCCTACGATTCTCCCCTTGGATTCCCTGGTCTAGCTATCCCTCGACCCTCAGAACACACCCTTTCATAGGCACATCACTTGGAATCTTCCATAAGCTGACCAGACAAACAGATCTCTCTACCCCACTAAGTCCCTTGACACCCTTATCCAATAACCCAGACTTTCTCCCCGGAGTGAGGAACCGCTTACTACACACCCGACATACCTCCACACCGCTGCTCGCCAAGGACTGCTTCCATAAGGGCAGTTTTAAAGATTTCAAACAGCTCTCTGCAGAGCTAGACACGCCCACCCTTCCATTATGGACGTATTTTCAGATCAGACACTATCTGAACCAACCCCCTAGGAGAGATTCATTTGGAAGGGAAACAACAGATCTGGAGTCAGTGTGCCTGGAGGGTAAGCAAGTGAAGAGGGCTACCTCAATTTCATACGCATGGCTACGAGATCAACCCATGCAGGGAGATGACAGATTCAGAGAGAGCTGGTCCCGGGCCCTGAAGAGGCCTATTTCGGCCAAACAGTGGCAAAGAGCCTGTATATTTACACATAAATGCTCTCTCAGCTCAAGAACACAGGAGACATCCTACAAGCTCTTGACACACTGGTATGCTACGCCTGCTAAGATACATACCTGGTTCCCACAGATTCCAGACACGTGCTGGAGATGCGGGAAAGAACGGGGTGATCTCCTCCATATTTGGTGGCAGTGCCCTGAGATAGCTCCCTTCTGGGAGGCTGTTTGCGAGAAAATTCGGATAATCACTGAGACCTTAATTAATCTGGATGTGGTGTGCTGCCTGCTTCATATCACTGATGTATCTTACAAAAGATATAAAAATTCTCTGACCAAACACTTACTGAATGCGGCGAAAGCGCTTATACCTCTATTTTGGAAATCCACCAGAATCCCCACAATTCGGGATTGGTTCACGAGGATGTCTGAGATTTGTGATATGGAGGAGACGGTGGCCCAGTCAACGGACAACCATGATAAATTTTTTGACACCTGGTCCCCCTGGATTCATTACAAATTTTCACGAGCCTATGGGGACTCAACAGCAGTGGACCTGGCCACCTAGCTCCTCAGGCCAGACTCTGGATACCATGGTTTACTTATAAGGTCGTTGACCCTATGAAGCGCTGGACAAGGGAGGGTGCATGACTTCTCCCCTCCCATATCTGTACACCCTGTTACAGTTGCTCCAGAACTTTATAGGTTGCATATCTTAGCCGCTAACCTTTACGTGATTACTTGTATAATTCTGTGGAGGCTTCCTAATAAGTTCTCACCACGTCTAAGACTATGCTCAACCTATATGTCTACCCCTTCTCGGGACTCTTCCCTTCCCCTCTCTCCCACCTCTCTTCCTACACTTCTTTGAGCAACTTTAATTTTTGTTGATGAATGACCATTGTGACAGCAGGAAGGTAAAGTCACCTGGTTGCATCCAGGGGGGTAGATATATTTCGCCCAGATTCAGGCTTTACGCCGACTTATACAACTAGGTGGAGAGTTGTATAAGGCTAGTGGGCTCATGGATGACTCATACCTCTAGGGAGAGTGTGGGGCGTCGTGCAGACAGAGATGAGGAGACCAGCTGAACCTTGTCAGCTCATTTAGGCCTCTATAAGAACTCCCAGCTTCATTAGATGTTAGCTCATGCCTGGAACCAGACCTGTGTGGACTGTCTAGGGAGAGTGAACCCCTGTGCGGTGAGAAAAAGCCTGTGTGGCTATTTGTTTGGACATTGACTAAACCAGGGACTTAGGGACTAGGACAGCACTAGGCTGATCCCAGTTGTTAGTTAGGAAACCTGCATGTTTAGTCAGAGGTCAAGCTGACCAGGGTTTATTTTGTTTGTTTCTTTTTGCTTTGCTGTGTTTTTTTTTTGTCACTGTAAATAGAGGAATAAACCTTTTTGATCTTGAAAACCACAACCTCCGTCTGCTGGGCCTGTTTTTGTGTGGGGAGCCCATCCAGGGGATCACACACCCCCGCTACCGAGTTAACCCCCTCACAGTTGGTGGAGAACCAGTGGCAGTTTTTTTAAGCCAGCATGGAGGAGATACTGAAACAGCTGGCTCTAGCAAATGCCAATCAACAGCAGACAAATGCAGGTTTGCAAAGGAGCCTTGCAGCCCAGCAGCAAGCTCACCAACAGAGTCTGGAAGCTCAGCAACAAGCCCAGCAGCAATCTGAGGCCCGCTTCATAGACCTGTTACAGAAGCAAGAGCAGAGACTACAACAAATGGAAGCAGTAATGCAGCAACGTCCGCAGACCAGTGAGGAAAGCCGTCCCACTAATACCGCGTCCTTTGGGGTGAGTCGTTTATTGACAAAAATGACTGGAGAGGATGATCCAGAGGTATTTTTGACCACATTTGAAAGGACTGCTGAAAGAGAAAAGTGGCCTGAGGAGCAGTGGGCTGGACTGGTGGCTCCTCTGTTAACTGGTGAATCGCAGAAGGCTTACTATGACCTAGAGCCTGACCAAGCAAAAGACTATGTGATGCTAAAAGCTGAGATATTGGCAAGGCTGGGTGTCACCCAGGCTGTCCGGGCTCAGCGTGTGCATAACTGGACTTTCCAGCTTGGAAAACCCCCCAGGTCTCAAATGTATGATCTCATTCACCTGAGCAGAAAGTGGCTACAGCCAGAGACTTTGTCCGCACCAAAGATTGTGGAACGTGTTGTAATGGATCGGTTTTTGAGAGCTCTTCCTACTGCCATCCAAAAGTGGGTAAGCCATGGAGACCCAGAGACGGCCGATGGTCTTGTGGATCGTGTGGAGAAATACTTGGCTACAGAGAACCTGACGGCCTCTTCCAGAGACACTCGGACTTTCCACCCTAAGACCAGACCATCCCCAGGGGCGGATAAGAGGATTCCAAGGGGTAAGGGTGGAGAGAGTGAGAGGGTGGGAGCTCTACCCCAAGTTTGGCGAGAACAGCCTGGGAAATCAGCGGCTCAAGAGGCGGCAAGAAGGATCGTTTGCTACCGCTGCCGGCAAGCGGGACATATTGCAGCCAATTGCCCGGTTGTGGAGGAACCCATGCAGTGTGACTTTCTGACGGGCAGACGTCAGTCGCTGTGTGCGACAGTCGCATGCACTGCCATTCGAGGAACTGAGAAACATTTATGCAAAATGTGTGTTAATGGTAGAAATGTTGTGGTATTGCTGGATTCAGGTAGCCTTGTGACCCTGATAAAGGCTGAGTTAGTTAAAACAGAGGTCTCTGGGAATAGCAAGGTAGCTGTTATTTGTGTGCATGGGGACACCCGAGAGTATCCAGTGACTACAGTGTGTTTCGAGACCCCCAAAGGTACCCTCTCTCATCCAGTGGGCTTAGTATCTCAGTTACCGTATGACGCCATTGTGGGAAGGGATTTTCCGAAGTTCTGGGAACTGTGGGATGATCCTGAGCCCCCCACTGGTGCCCCTATGTACCAGGAATGTGATAGCCAGAACTCCCCTGAGAGTGGTGAGGACTCTCCGGAATTTCCCTTATCAGTATTGGCAGGGGAGACTCAAGAAACTGGAGAGGAGCCCACCTCCTCAGACGAAAACCTACCGTCTGTGGAGTTTTCTGATCTTGAGGTTCACAGGGAAAACTTTGCCACAGAACAGTTGAAAGACCCCGCCCTAATAAAGGCACGGGAAAACGTAGTGAAAATAGATGGCGAGTTAGTGAACCCAGATAATACCTGC
Organism: Rana muscosa; assembly: GCA_029206835.1. NCBI lineage: Eukaryota > Metazoa > Chordata > Amphibia > Anura > Ranidae > Rana > Rana muscosa. The sequence continues at coordinate 498,779,328 of CM055116.1, read as the reverse complement.
ACTTACCCATACTTCAGCGTAGAGAAGGACCTACTGTATCGGGTGGCAAAAAGGGCAGAAGAAACCGTTGAGCAGCTTGTGGTGCCCAAACCTTACAGGAAGTTGGTGTTGGAGTTGGCCCATGGGCACATTCTTGGAGGTCATCTGGGGACAGAGAAAACCCGAGAGAGGGTATTACAGAGATTCTATTGGCCGGGGGTGATGAAGGACATAGAAAATTATTGTTCCTCCTGCCCTGTGTGTCAGAGGTCGGCCCCGATGCCACATTTCCGTAGCCCGCTGGTCCCTCTACCCATCATTGAGGTCCCGTTTGAGAGGATCGCCATGGATTTGGTAGGTCCTATAATCAAGTCCGCTAGGGGGCACCAGTACATATTAGTTATAATGGACTATGCCACCCGTTATCCAGAAGCGATCCCTCTCCGAAATACCTCGGCCAAAACCATAGCCAAAGAGCTATCTCTTGTGTTTAGCCGGGTGGGTATTTGTAAAGAACTGCTTACGGACCAAGGTACACCCTTTATGTCCCGGGTTATGAAGGAGCTGTGTAAATTGTTCAAAGTGACGCAATTACGTACATCTGTGTATCACCCCCAAACCGATGGGCTGGTTGAAAGATTCAACAAAACCCTAAAACAAATGTTGAAGAAAGTGGTGGATAGAGATGGAAAGGATTGGGACTGTCTACTTCCTTATCTGATGTTTGCTATTAGGGAGGTGCCCCAATCCTCTACGGGATTCTCCCCCTTTGAGTTACTGTATGGGAGACACCCAAGAGGGCTGTTGGATATTGCCAAGGAAACTTGGGAAAGTGAGAGTTCTCCCCACAGGAGTGTGATTGAGCATGTCGCCCTGATGCAAGACCGAATTGCACAGGTAATGCCCATCGTGAAGGAACATTTGGCCCAAGCGCAGTTAGCACAGCAGAGAGTGTACAACCGTGGAGCCAAGACCCGTACCTTTTCCCCGGGGGATAGGATACTGGTACTTGTCCCTACGGTTGAAAGTAAATTCCTTGCCAAATGGCAAGGCCCCTACGAGATAATGGAAAAAGTGAGCGAAGTGAATTACAAGGTCAGACAACCAGGAAGGCGAAAGCCCGAACAGATCTATCACGTTAATCTGTTGAAAGCCTGGAGGGATAGAGAGTCCCTAGTCGCAGACACTTGGTCACCAGCTCAAACTGGTTGCGTGATTCCTGAGGTTGGAATAGCAGCCACCTTGTCACAACCCCAACAACAGGAGGTTAAGGAGTTTGTGCTTCGCAACAAGGAGGTATTCTCTGAGCTGCCGGGACAAACATTTGGGGTAGAGCATGACATCATTACCCCGCCCGGTGAAAGGGTGAAGTTAAAACCCTATCGGATCCCAGAGGCCCGACGGGAGGCAATACGGGAGGAAGTACAGAAAATGCTGAACTTAGGGGTGATAGAGGAGTCCCAAAGTGATTGGTCTAGTCCCATTGTGTTGGTGCCTATACCGGATGGGAGCTGGCGATTTTGTAACGATTTTCGTCAGTTGAACAAAGTTACAAAATTTGACACCTACCCCATGCCACGTATAGATGAGTTGATCGACCGGCTGGGAACAGCCCGATACATGACGACTCTTGACCTCACAAAAGGGTATTGGCAAATCCCCCTGGCCAAATTGGCCAAAGAGAAAACCGCATTTGTAACCCCAGACGGGGCGTTCCAATATAAAAGAATGCCGTTCGGGTTACAGAATGCGCCGGCCACATTCCAGCGGAAAATGGACCAGATGCTGAGGCCCCATCGGAAGTATGCTGCGGCTTACCTGGATGATGTAATTGTCCATAGCACAGATTGGGCCTCACATCTGCCAAAAGTGCAAGCAGTCCTGGACTCTGTTCGGGAAGCGGGGTTTACGGCTAACCCCAAGAAGTGTACCATTGGGCAGGAGGAGGCCAAATATCTTGGGTACACCATTGGGAGGGGAGTAATAAAACCCCAACTCAACAAAGTCGAGGCCATCCAGAGTTGGCCACGTCCCAACAGCAAGAAGCAGGTACGAGCCTTTCTGGGAATCGCTGGGTATTATCGGCGATTCATTCCCCACTTTGCTTCTAAGGCTGTGCCCCTAACCAACCTAACGAAGGGGAAAGGGTCGGTCATGATTAAATGGACCCCCGAGGCTGAGGCAGCATTCCAATTCTTGAAACAAGCCTTATGTAGCCAGCCAGTGTTGTACTCACCCGACTTCTCTAAAGACTTTGTCGTACAAAGTGATGCGTCAGATGTGGGGTTAGGAGCAGTATTGTCCCAGGTCTGGAATGGGGAAGAGCACCCAGTCATTTACCTCAGCAGGAAGTTGAAGTCCCATGAGGTAAATTACGCCACCGTTGAAAAGGAGTGTTTAGCGGTGAAGTGGGCTCTAGATTCCCTTCGGTACTACCTGCTAGGTAGGCACTTTGACATGGTTACGGATCACGCTCCGTTAAAGTGGATGGCTCAAAACAAGGAAACAAATAGAAGAGTGAATAGGTGGTTCCTGGCCCTCCAGGAATTCAACTTCACAGTAAAGCATCGCCCTGGCGTTCAAATGGGGAATGTGGATGCTTTGTCTCGAGTACATGAATGCCTGATTGCTGGTGTTCCAACCCCAAGGTTAAAACAAGAGGGGGGGGGGTATGTGACAGCAGGAAGGTAAAGTCACCTGGTTGCATCCAGGGGGGTAGATATATTTTGCCCAGATTCAGGCTTTACGCCGACTTATACAACTAGGTGGAGAGTTGTATAAGGCTAGTGGGCTCATGGATGACTCATACCTCTAGGGAGAGTGTGGGGCGTCGTGCAGACAGAGATGAGGAGACCAGCTGAACCTTGTCAGCTCATTTAGGCCTCTATAAGAACTCCCAGCTTCATTAGATGTTAGCTCATGCCTGGAACCAGACCTGTGTGGACTGTCTAGGGAGAGTGAACCCCTGTGCGGTGAGAAAAAGCCTGTGTGGCTATTTGTTTGGACATTGACTAAACCAGGGACTTAGGGACTAGGACAGCACTAGGCTGATCCCAGTTGTTAGTTAGGAAACCTGCATGTTTAGTCAGAGGTCAAGCTGACCAGGGTTTATTTTGTTTGTTTCTTTTTGCTTTGCTGTGTTTTTTTTTGTCACTGTAAATAGAGGAATAAACCTTTTTGATCTTGAAAACCACAACCTCCGTCTGCTGGGCCTGTTTTTGTGTGGGGAGCCCATCCAGGGGATCACACACCCCCGCTACCGAGTTAACCCCCTCACACCATTTATAGCCCTCTTTAGCCAGTGATTATTGATTGTCCTTGATTTCACTACTAGTCTTACTATATGATCATTCTATATACATTAATACACTGTCCGCAGTTTGGGGAGCTGCGTCTCCCCTTGTTGATTTCTTCTGTATCTCTTTTCAATAAACTTGATGTTACAAAAAAAAAAAGAAAACATCCTAGTTGTATATGTATCTCACCGTGGGGAGAGTGCACGCTGTTCTCAACATTGACCAGGTAACGAAGATAAGCTTTTCCTCTTATATTATGTATGTTGCTCTTTCTGTGCCATCCTTACTTTGAGACACGTCCACCTTTATTGCCCTAAGGTGGGGTGCTGTACATACCCTGCCTTGATGCTACTTGTGTGTTTTTTGCATACAGACTCCTGAGGTGATTCTTTATCTTCACTGTTGGACTTGTAATGCTACTCTGGGATCTCCTTTCATTTGCATTTGGATCCTGATTCCTCAGTCCACCCTTTGATACGGCTGGATTGCCCCAACCCGGCCATATTTATAACCTTGTGCTGGGTGTGAAATTATTGCACATGTAATATTCCACTCTCTGCTCAATCCTCTCTTCCCCCAAAGATACACAGCACCTTATGTGAGGTAAAAAATACATATACAACTAGGATGTTTTCTTTTAATATATATGTAGGCATCCTCACATGTTTCCTATTACCTTTTGACCTCATACACAAAGGAGGTTCAAATCTAGGTTTGATGACATTTAGACTACGATGTTATTATGTTAGAACATATAAATTCAGCCTTTCCTATTTTATTGTTACATATTTTTCCATGTTCCCCTTTTTAGACGTATGCGGTCCTGGTTTGGCCCCCGGACGCCTTTTGCATTGGACTCTTCACCCGCCCATCAATGGGTTCTGTTTTTATTGCTTGTTTCTTTACGGCTTTCATACACTAATTCCTTATCTATGTGATCTGTTGGGTTTAATATACCTAAGTCCCAAGCCTGATGTATGCATGTCCATGTAAGTACACTGCCACCCAACCCCCCACTTCTATTATCAGACCCATCATTCATCTGTCTGATGGGCTATCTGTTTTGTCTCCTACAATGAATGCTGTTGTGTAAAGATCTGCTTTTCTGTTTTAGATTACAATCTTAATCATATATTGGAACTTCCCTGAAGAAGGTGTTTTCTCCGTAACGCGTACGATCTAATATATATACAATTGCTTGTTTTATATACATGTTTACATTGTTAACATTACTTGTATGGTTATTTTGTCCCTGCATGTCATGTACCTTGTATGATCAAGTGACAATTCCACTTTAGGAATTTTTGTCCAAGCCTGTACTGTCAAGCCATATCATATTATGTGTTATTTTTTGTAATAAAACAATTTTATCAGACTATACCCCCAAGTGGTTGTCATAATCTATGCCTAAAAAGTCCCGCCTTTGAGGGGAAACTCTCCTATACACTCTAGATTATATTCCAACTGGACTGCCCTAAACGTTTTCAGTGCTGGCCCTATCATAAGATCGTTGATAGTTGTGATTCCTTTTTCTATCCAGTGCGTTATGTGGAGATCAGGGATGATCCCAGGAAGGCTGGAGATAGGAAGAGGAATTGATATTGTAGTGGAGTCAAAACCCTGCATGTCTAGTAGTGTTTTCCAAGCCTGAATTGAAGCTTTCATAGTGGGTGAAAGGGTGGTGGTGTCTGTTGTGGTAAATTTTACCGACATTAGAAGGTCATAGAGATTATTACCTGGAGTTTGGGATTCTTCTATTTCTTGCCACCTCGTCCTGGGAAATTGGGGGAACCATGTCCTCAATTGTGCCAGAATGGAAGCTATATAATAATCCTTTATCAATACGTGTCCCACTCCTCCCACTCTCCTTGATGCTACTAATTTCTTAAATGCACATTTTGCCCTTTTCCCCTTCCACAGATACTGATTAACCAAAGATTGTATTTGGTTGAAGTAGGAATTAGGAACTGGTATGGGTAGAGTCCTAAATAGATATAGTAGTTGTGGTAGCAACACCATCATGAATGCGGCTAGACGGCCCGACCAGGTGCACAAATATTCTACGGAAACATCACAGTTATGCTGGCGGGGGTGTCAGGAAATTGGGACTATGGCCCACATATGGTGGACATGTCCCAAAATTTAAAAATATTGGAGTGAGATATGGCAAATAATTAGAGAAATAACTAATATTGAAGTACCTGACGACCCGTGGGGATGTTTACTACATGGTATTCGAATGCCAAATAAATATTATTTGAGAACATTGCTCCCACAGCTTCTAAACGCTGCAAAGAGCCAAATACCTATCTATTGGTAAGACTCGGAACGACCGACACTGAAGGGCTGGTGCAATAAAATAGACAAAATGTATTGCATGGAATATCTTAGGTTCAGTGATGGGGAGGTAATGGAAGAATTCGAAGAAAAATGGAAGGAATGGAGAGTCTACAAGCACACAATGGGATATGCAGAAGTGATGGGGTTATAACACATAACAAAATAATAATTTAATAAAACATAAACTAAATATATTAAAATAAGAATCTAATTATAGATGGAGAGGAGGGGAAAAGTATATAAAGTTTATAAATAAAGAGAGAGAATAGAAGATGGAGAGATTTTAGAAGGGAGCGGTCGGGGAAATGGGGGGGGGGGGGTTGGGTTTATTAATAAACTGAAATGTAAAAGGTTATAATGTTGCGTTTATTTAAAGAAATAATAATAAAGGTATATATAAAAAAAAAAGACGGCCCGACCATGACAGCTCCATCTTAGATGGTGCGTAATTAGCTTCTACTAATCCCTCCATTGTAGCCGTTAGTGTAATGCCTAAATATTTAATGCCCCCTTCACTCCACTTGTACGGAAACCGTGAACTGAGAGATTGTTTCATGGATGGGTCAATCCCCATTCCCAAAATATATGATTTGCCTTCATTCACCTTGTAGTAAGAAACTTTATTAAACAGTTGTAACGCCGAGTGTACTAAAGCCAGGGAATCTTCAACCTCTGTGAGTATCAAAATAATGTCATCAGCAAATAGGCTGATAGTATGGGTGGAGTTTTGTATTGGAAAACCTTTAATATTGGGCTGGGTCCTAAAATAATTGGCTAGGGGTTCCAATAATAGATTGAAAATAGCAGGGAAAGAGGGCAACCCTGACGTGTCCCATTTGTGATGTTAAAGGGTTTAGATAGTACACCTGGTGAATAAACCTGAGCGGATGGCTGGGAGTAGAGGGCCATAATTGCTGCAAAAATGGGACCAGAAAACCCAAACTTCCCCAAAACCTGGCCAGATATTTCCAGTGGATTCGATCAAAGGCCTTCTCTGTGTCCAAAGCTAACAGCAGAGAAGGCCTTTGCTGGATCTTAGCTAAATGTATGATGTTTGTCAGTCTCCGATTGGCATCGGAGGTCTGACGAGCCTTAGTGAATCCTGACTGGTCTGGGTGTACCAAAATGGGTAAAATATCCAATAGGCGGGTAGCTATGAGTTTGGCATACAGCTTTAAATCTAAATTTAAAAGTGATACTGTAACGGCACCCCAAGTATGAAAGGGGTTAACACCGTTTAAGATATTCCCTTTCTGAACACACATCAGCTTAGCTACCGACACTCCACAGTCAGGCGACCGAGACCTATAGGAATAATTCTCCCAGAAATATGAGACAAACGCTCTGTATGAGGTTTCCAACTGGTCTGACACTTTATTGAGAAGAGAACAGGCTTTTATACACCAAGAGAGGCGGTTCTTACATTCTCCTCATTTTCCTCTGACAATACACCTTTGACCAGACCTAATTTACATGAGCTAATTAACTACAGCTGATGACTCAAACACATGACCTTTAGGCTAGCCTTACTGTCTCCTTAAACTACAGTACACATTCTGACATATCTTAGCAGACAACAGGTGAGTTCATTAGCTAATCCTTTTTCAGCTTAAATCACTATGCATAACCTTTATGTTCCCCAGACTGTCTGTCTGCTAATTTACAATACCCACAATTACAGAGTTAATTATCACAATGAAAGATCCTCAGAAGCCATCCTAGATTCATTTACATCACAACAGGCAGGTGGGCTGTAGTTGGTGACATTAGCATCTAACAGTATGTGTCCCAACAATATGAAGGAGTCACTTTTTCAGTTAACCTGTTGAGTTCATAATCAAACAGTAAATAGTTCTTTACAGATATCCTGGGGAATATTGTGGAAAAATATCACTGTCCCATTTTAAAGCAATCCAAGACATATTCTTAATGTCCATTATTTTCTTGCTCACCCTGTGCCCAAAGTGACTCCTGTCACAGATACCAAACAGTTTATAGGACAATCACCCTTCTAAGACCTAAGCAGGCCATTATGTTGTCATCCACAGAATAGGAGTAGAATTAGTAAAAATGATAATGGGTAATTTCGCTTCAAAATGTTCAATCTTCCTTAAAGGGTTAGTTAACCTTTACCAAATACTGCAGATAAGGAATATCTGTAAATAAAAACAAACTGTGCAGCTGGGACAAAATTTGAATAATGCCCTTACTATAGTTGTAGGCCATTTACATACCTCTTGAATCCTGACTGGAAAACTCCCAGTATGTTGCTAAGGATGTGGCTGAGAGAGGCCCAGCTGGTACTGTTCACCTTCACTATCACAGAAGTGAGCTCTCAAACACTGAGCTACTTTGTCAGGAGAGAGAAAGCGCATGAGAGGGGGCTTGAATCAGAGAAAAATCTTGCTACTATAATGTGAAGGCGAACAGTAACAATTAGGCTTCTTTTAGCAACGTCCTTATCAACATCCTGGGAGTTTTCAAGTCAGGCTTCATGAGGTACTGCATGTAAATAGCCTACACCTATAGCAAGGGCATTATTCAATTTTGGCCAAAGCCACAAAGCTTGTTTTTATCTACAGATGTCCCTTATCCCCTGATCATTAACCACTTACCGACCGCCGCACGAACATTTACGTCGGCAGAATGGCACGGACAGGAAAATGGGTGTATATATACGTCCCTTCAAATTTGCCGCCGTGATCGTGCCCGCGGGACCCGTGGACTCAATGTCCACCGGTGTCCCGCGATCGTGTGTCACGGAGCTACAGAACAGGGGATGCCTGTGTAAACAAGCATCTCCCTGTTCTGCCTAGTGACAGAACACTGATCGTCTGCTCCCTCTCATTGGGAGCAGTGATCAGTGTTGTGTCACAGTAAGCCCTGCCCCCACACAGTTAGAACACATCCCTAGGACACACTTAACCCCTTCCTAGCCCCCTAGTGGTTAACCCCCTTACTGCCAGTCACATTTACACAGTAATCAGTGCATTTTTATAGCACTGATCGCTGTATAAATGTGAATGGTCCCAAAATAGAGCCAAAAGTGTCCGATGTGTCCGTCATAATGTCGCAGTCACGATAAAAATCGCTGGTCACCACCATTACTAGTAAAAAAAATATATATATTAATAAAAATGCCATAAAAACTATCCCCTATTTTGTAGACGCTATAACTTTTGCGTAAACCAATCAATAAATGCTTATTGCGATTTTTTTACCAAAAATATGTAGAAGAATACGTATCGGCCTAAACTGAGGAAAAAATTATTATTTTTTATATATTTTTTGGGGATATTTATTATAGCAAAAAGTTTAAAATATTGTTTTTTTTTCAAAATTGACGCTCTATTTTTGTTTATAGCGCAAAAAAAAACAAAAAACGCAGAGGTGATCAAATACCACCAAAAGAAAGCTCTATTTGTGGGAAAAAAAGGACGTCAATTCTGTTTGGGAGCCACGTCACACGGTCACGCAATTGTCAGTTAAAGCGGCGCAGTGCCGAATCGCAAAAAGTGCTCTGGTCTTTGGGCAGCCAAATGGTCCGGGGCTGAAGTGGTTAATAGGGTATCAAAGGAAAAGAAAGGGGCTGAACAATGAGGACATCACAGGGCTTGAGACCAGGGCCGGTCCTAGACAGGGTGCGAGGGGTGCAGTTCACCCAGGCGCCACAGAGGTGGGGGCGCTCAAGCGCCAGAGTGCTCCCCTCCCTCCTTCTCCTCCTTGTTGGTATCCAGAGGCCGCTCTCTCCGACTGAGAGAGACCTGCGGTGACGTAGTGGGGGGGGGGGGGCGGTCCTACTGAAGGCGCTCGGACAGGCAAGGAGGGTTTCCTGGAGAATGTGTTAGCTAATGCTGCGGGCGGCTCCCCGCTCTGCCTCTGTCCCCCTGGACTCTGAACCTCAGCAGAGCCTGCACCAGGGCCATGAGCGCCGGTTAACTTCCTCCTCCTCCACGCATAGTGCTCTCCACCATGCTGGATGACCTCTTCTATTTTCTGCCTGTGTTTGTACATCTCTACTGCCTGTGTTTGTACATCTCTACTGCGTGTGTTTGTACATCTCTACTGCCTGTGTGTGCTACACTGAGACATGAGACAACAGTGGCTGTGTGCAGAGAGACTGCTCGACCACTCACAGCATGTCACTGTACACAGAAAGACAGTCCCTGACCTGGAGACCAGTCCCTCTCCTTCACCCACTCCTGAGTATGGCATTATCCCTGATTAATAGGGACAGTCCCTGTTTTATAAACCAGCCCTTCTGTCCTTTTTATTGTCTTCTGTCCCTCTACCAAGTGTAACTATCAGTTCTAATCCCTGTTTGGTAAGCAGTCCCTGATGTATAGAGAAGGTCCATGTTATAAACAGTCCATTAAAGAAACGGTCCTTATTATCCACTTGCTGTCTGGAAGATTTACCCCTCCTTAATGACCAGGCCATTTTTTGCAAAACGTCACTGCATTATTTTAACTGACAATTGCACAGTCAAGTGACACTGTAACCAAATAAAATTGATGTCCTTTTGTACCCACAAATAGAGTTTTCTTTTGGTGGTATTTAATCACCTCTGCGGTGACCGACGATTTAAAAAAAAAAAAAAAACGTACTGCTATAACACATCCAATAAAAAAATTGAAAAAAATCTAATTTCTTCATCAATTTAGGCCAATAAGTGTTCTGCTACATATTTTTGGTAAAAAAAATCCCAATAAGCGTACATTGATTGGTTTGCGCCTATATGGTTATAGCAGCTACATGGAACATTTATGTAATTTTTATTTATTTTACTTCTACTCGTAATGGTGGCAAACAGCAACTTATAGTGGGAATGCGATGTTGCAGTGGACAAATTGGACACTCTGCATCTGGTGGCAAGTGGCAAGCTCAGGGTTCCTACTGATTCTGCATTATGGTGAGTTGAACTATTTCATTATATATTACAATGTAGTAACAGAAATAATGTGATTTGATCATCCTGACACCATATCAAGCATGGTGTCAGGATGATTAAAGTGCTAACACCAGCCATTCACCCAACAAATCACCCGCTGACAAATTCCCCGTCAACTCCAGAGACTACATTCCACCTCGCACACCACCACCCATCCGCCAGTCGCCTCCACCCCCTCGGTCATTGGCAAAAGTTTGTTCCACGAAACCGGTCCCTCAAGAAGGGGGGGGGGATGTCCCTGAATGGCAGTTTGGAAATGTGGTCACCCTACCAGCAGTGAGTGTGTCTCCCTCCCCTGTGTGTGTGGCTCCCTCAGTGCAGCACCTGAGTGATGCGTGTACCTGTGTGTGGCCCATGAATGGTGTGTGGATGTAGGGGACATAGTGGCCCCTGTGAAGGGCAGAATCCGGGTCGTTGTAGGTGACTTGGCGGTAAATTGGGGGGTGTCACTGAGTGAGGCGCACACAGGCCCCGCCCCTCAGCACGTACTGCATTGCTGCTCCAATCCCAGTGACTGGGAGGTGAGCATGTGACCCCGGCTACGTCCAATACATGGGACCGCGCAGTGTGACCTTGTGTACGGTGCAGTGCAGTGCATCAGCCTGACATTTGTTCTCACTGTCACAATCTTCTCCACCTGGGCGGCGCAGCTGCACACTGTCCTCTCCAGCTGCCGCCCGGGTGGGGTTTGTGTTTGTCCAGAGGGGGGGTCTGTACTAATGGAGGGGGGATAATTTGTGGGGGGTCTGTACTAATGGAGGGGGGATGGTTTGTGGGGGCCAGGGGGGTCTGTACTAATGGAGGTGGTCTGGGATGTAGGGGCCAGGGGGGGTCTGTACTAATGGAGGGGGGATGGTTTGTGGGGGGTCTGTACTAATGGAAGGGGGTGGTTTGTGGGGGCCAGGGGGGTCTGTACTAATGGAGGGGGGATGGTTTGTGGGGGCCAGGGGGGTCTGTACTAATGGAGGGGGGATGGTTTGTGGGGGGTCTGTACTAATGGAAGGGGTGGTTTTTGGGGGCCAGGGGGGTCTGTACTAATGGAGGGGGGATGGTTTGTGGGGGCCAGGGGGGTCTGTACTAATAGAGGGGTGATGGTGTGTTGGGGCCAGGGGGGGTCTGGTGTGTGGGGGCCAGGGGGGGTCTGTACTAATGGAGGGGGGATGGTTTGTGGGGGCCAGGGGGGTCTGTACTAATGGAGGGGGGATGGTTTGTGGGGGCCAGGGGGGTCTGTACTAATGGAGGGGGGATGGTTTGTGGGGGGGTCTGTACTAATGGGCAGGTGGTTTGTGGGGGGGTCTCTACTAATGGAGGGGGGTGGTCTGTACTAATGGGGGGGTGGTTTGTCCTGAGGGGGGTCTGTACTAATTGAGGGGGGGGGTGGGCTCTACTAATAGAGGGGGGTGTTCTGTACGAGCCGTAGCTGTAATATATGCCGTCTGGACTCTCTGGTTATCTGGTTTCAGCAGGAGGCCTTTTGAAGGCATCTATCCCTTTTGATGGAATGGTGTATGTGCCTATTACTATACTTGCTTTGTGAGTATTAATGATCTTTTAATTTACTTTTAATAAACCTAGCCATTGGTAATGCACTAGGTCGGTGCGCCCTTATTTTTCCCTTTACTAATGGGGGGGGGGGGGGTTTGTGGGGGGGTCTCTACTAATGGAGGGGTCTCTACTAATGGAGGGGGGTGGTCTGTCCTAATGGGAGGGTGGTTTGTGGGGGGGTCTGTACTAATGGGGGGGTGGTTTGTCCTGAGGGGGGTCTGTACTAATGGAGGGGGGGTGGTTTGTGGGGGTCTCTACTAATGGAGGGGGGTGGTTTGTCCTGGGGGGTCTGTACTAATGGAGGGGGGTCTGTATTGAGGGAGGGGTTTATACTTAGTAGGGAGTCTATACTTAATACAGATCTGGACTCGGTGGAGTCAGTACGGGCAATTCAGAGTGAGCTGACTCCTGATCAGAGGAAGCGTTGTTGCTGTATCGCTGGGTCAAGTGAGAGGGCCGATCAGCCATTATCTCCTATATTATGTCTGCAGTCTCTGACCATCTCCTGTATTATATCTGCAGTCTCTGACCATCTCCTGTATTATATCTGCAGTCTCTGACCCTCTCCTGTAATATGTCTGCACTCTCTGATCATCTCCTGTATTATGTCTGCAGTCTCTGACCATCTCCTGTACTATGTCTGCACTCTCTGACAATCTCCTGTAATATGTCTGCAGTCTCTGACTGTCTCTTGTATCATGTCTGCACTCTCTGACGGTCACCTGTAATATGTCTGCACTCTCTGACGGTCACCTGTAATATGTCTGCACTCTCTGACCATTTCTTGTACTATGTCTGGGGGCTCTTCCTAACAGACTCTCTAACAGTAGCCCTCTCTGTGTGAATCAGAGAGACTCCTCTCCAGGTCTCATTAGTGTACGCTCTTCCTGTATTTTCTTTATTGTTAAAAGATCATGGGAGGATCCTAGAGTAACGACGACTTCTTAGGGGAGCATCTCTGTGTTTGAATCGTTGCCATAGAAACGTGTAAAGGGGAGGAGTTTGTAGGATGACCACGCCCACATGGGGGGGCGCCAGAAATATTTCTGCACCCAGGCGTCTGTGACCCTAGGATCGGCCCTGCTTGAGACCAATTCATTCAAGCAACACAGATCCACAGCATCAATGATTTGCTAATAAATTGTGATGGTTGTTTTGGCTGTTCTGAGATTGTCACGAAAATTGCAGAGATATATCTCTGCAATGTCTACTTTTATTTTTCAACCATGACCTTAAATCCTTTTTCTTTATCTTCTGTGGGTATAATACATTTATCCTCAGGTCAGAGTTTTCTCTGAAACAATTCTCTAGTAATACTATTTGCTGCAATGGATTGCAGCCTCTTTCATTAGAGTTATTATCATGAAATGATGCATTGGCTGCTCAGCTTAAAGATTCCTGTCTGAGTAAATAGATTAGACTCCCTGGTGCCAGCTCTTGTGATGAATTTCTGCCATATAGATTTTATTTTCATACCCAAGTTTCTCCAGTGGGGTTACTAAGCTCAGACACTGCACATTGTAGTCTGAAATGTATTCTCTGCTGCGCAAGGCATGCAGTGAACGGAGCTAATGGTCCATTATACTGAAGTTGAAACTGCTGAAACATTTACACATTCTGTATTAAAATTGTGTGTGCGCGTTTGTGTGGGTGTGGAAAAGTGTTTTAGCTATAAAGAGTTGTTAATAGAACCTACTAGATTATATCTACAATTTTCAGGAGCTTAACATTACTGAGAATAACTAAGATATAGCAGATAACATGATTCTTTGCCATTTCTTGAGTATTCTCAATGTAGAGCATTAGAATAGGCTTCTTCTCAGCCTGAAATTGCAGCTAGTAAAAATAATATGCTGCACAGATAATGTTATAAAGTACCATGGGGAGATAGCTCAATTTATTTAAAGCATATTTCCACTTTTTCAGTCACATTTGAGAAAACTCCACTACATGTTTGTTATGCATTCCCATTCAAACAACATGCCTAAAAAAAAATATATATATATATTTCTTTCCTTTTAGATGTTTCTCGGGAGAAGGTGTCATGGCTGACTGCAAAGTTTGTTGAATAATGTTATGCCGCGTACACACGATCGTTTTTCTTGCCATTTTTTTTCTTGCCTTTTTTCACGTCGTTTTTTTTCATGTTTCCTCTCAAGCCTGTCTTGCGTACACACGATCATTTTAAAAACCGATCAAGCAAAGCGCAGTGACGTATACCACGTACAACAGCACTATAAAGGGGAAGTTCCGTTCTAATGACGCCACCCTTTGGGCCGCTTTTGCTAATTCCGTGTTACCGCGTGTTAGTAAAAGTTTGGTGAGAGACGATTCGCGCTTTTCAGTCTTCGTGCTTTGAAGATCGTTTTGTGGAGTTCAGTTTGTGCTTGTGGGTTCGTATCTGTTTGGCAGGGCTTGTAGTCAGTTCGTATCTGTTTATTCAGTGCGTTCTCGTCTGCTCGGTCCTGTTTTTCAGCTTGTTCTTCATAGGCCTTGCTGTTCTTCCGTGCGTTCTTCTAGTTCGTTCTGAGCTTGCGACCGTTATCTAGCCATGTTGCGGCTACGTACTCGTCGGAGAGTTCGTGCTGTAGTTGGTGCAGGGGTTCATGCTGTATCCCGACTCCATGCCATGAGCAGGGTCAGGAGGAGTTCATGGACCAAGAATTGGTTGCTCCAGCGGCACCAGTTCTGTCATATGCCTTTGTTGCGGGAGATCAGGGAGAATAATCCTGATGACTATAGGAATTTTCTCCGGATGTCTGACCCCGTATTTCAGCATCTGTTGGCTTTGGTGTCCCCCTACATTACCAGGCAGGACACCGTTATGCGTGAAGCCATCAGTGCAGAGCAGAGGCTCATTGCCACGTTGCGATACCTGGCGACTGGGAGAAGCCTGCAGGACCTAAAGTTCTCCACAGGCATATCCCCCCAGGCTCTGGGTATCATTATACCAGAGACGTGTTCTGCCATCCTCCAAGTTTTGCAGGAGGACTATATTAAGGTAAGTGTTCTTATTGCAAACATCACATTGTATGTATTTTTTAAATGTTTTTTTGGGTGGGGTTTCTTAGCAGTCCCTAATTCCCATGATTCTTAGCTGCAGGGAATTTCCCCTTTCACCACATGCTAATTTTTTATTTTTTATTTTTTCATTAGGCCTACATTAACATTTCCCTTACCTAACCTCTCCAGCATGCTATCCTGGGGCCATACCCACCTTGCCTAGTCCTTTCCATGTATTTTATTCTATGCCCCCTAAAGATTGCCTAGGAATGTAACATTTGTCCTGAATTCAGACAGAGTGCTCCAGCCTTCATTTGTGATCTCCCCAACTCATCTTCAACCTCCCCCCCCCTCATTTTTTTCCGCTTTTTTTGTTGCTTACTACTAATGTTTTAATTTTTCTGTTTGCCCCAATGTTGGCCATGAATGATTTCCTTTAATCTGCTTTCAATGTTTCAGTCTCAAAGTATTAATTTATTTTTGATTTCATTCCACAGTTCCCTTCTACGCCACATGAATGGCAGAATGTGGCATCGGACTTTGCCCAACGATGGAACTTTCCAAACTGTGGAGGGGCCATCGACGGCAAACATGTTCGGGTCGTCCCACCACCCCATTCGGGATCCTTTTATTATAACTATAAGGGGTTCCACAGCATCGTCATGATGGCAGTGGTGTCGGCCACCTACGAATTCCTCTATGTGGACATTGGCAAGAATGGCAGGATGTCTGATGGAGGAGTTTTTGCATAGACGGAGTTTGGGGAACGGCTCTTTTTGGATCAGCTGGCCTTGCCACCAGCGGAGCAGAATGTGGAGGGACTCCCATTTGTCTTTGTGGCGGATGAGGCGTTTGGCCTGGGTCCCCATTTGATGATGCCATTCCCGCAGCGCACCCTCACCCCTGAGAGGAGGGTGTACAACTATCGGCTGGCCAGAGCAAGAAGGGTGGTTGAAAATGCCTTTGGCATCATGGCCAGCCGCTTCCGCCTGTTCCTCACCTCCATCCACCTTGCCCCTTACAAATGGAACCATGTTGTAATGGTGTGTTGTGTCCTACATAATTATCTCCGGGTGCATTCCACAAATTATCTGACTTTGACTGGGCCTGAGGCCACCTTAATGGAAGCAGAGCATCTTGTGGCCCTGGAAACTGGCCGTCCAGGCTTGGCCCCCCAAACCGGGCGTGAGGTCCGTGACAAATATGTGGATTATTTTGTGGGTAGGGGGGCCATTGAAATGCCTGATGACTTTTAACCTTTTAACCTTTTAATTTAGAAAAATAAAACATTATTTTTCACAAAGATTGGTTTCGTGTATAATTTTAATAATGGTTTCTGTTTTTCGGAGGTTTACCTAGTGGACTTGTATTGCCATGTGTATTGTGCATTCTTAATTCACCTTCATTGTCAGTGTAAACACAAAACATTGCTTAGTTCACAGTAGCACAACATTTACCTAATGAAGCCACAACTTCTTGATACCAAAATGCCATTTATTATTTTAGTATTGGACAAATCCTTTTAAATGTAGATGTCCTAAACATTTTTTGCTTGTTAAAACGCATGAACAGCCATGCATACCAAAAAAATATTAAAATATATATCGGAAAAATTTACATTTACTAGTCCTAAAAGGTTCAATGAAAAACATACCTGCCAAAACACACGCCCAAGCACAGCCATGATCTTTTGTAGCCTTTCCTCCACCCGCTTGGTATTTTCCCTGATCTCTATCAAGTCTCCCTTTAATTTTTGAAGGTCACGACAGCAGACCATCAGGTATTGGATCAGGATCTGGGCACTGTGATGTGTCAAATGTTTGGGGTCTTCGGCCAGAACTGCACCTACATTTAAAAAAAAAACATGTAGTATAGAATATGTAGGCCTACATCTATTAACCTGCATCTGTCTGGTTTGACACTGACCTGTTGAGGTGGCACTTTCCACTTCCACAACCTCACGTTCCTCTCCATCATGTGGGTCTGGGGCTATTGTTGAAGGTGTTGGATTTCGAGGCTCATCTGACGTAGCTTTTTGAAGCCCTATGGAGATTGCAAGAAAAGGTATAGTTTCATTATTAAGGTTGATTTTTGGGAGAAAAATAAAGCATGAGAAAATAATTTGCAAACATTCTTTTGAAGTGTGATCCATTTTTCAATGGACCCCCAGTGACAACAGGAAAACATGATTGGATACATAGCCAAATACGTAGCATATATTTTTTAAACAAAGTTTGACACATTGTAACACCCCAAAGTATATACACAGGATCACCTGTGTGTGACACCCTCAAACTTTGGGGCTTTTGGCCCACACTTGTACTACTGCGTTCAGATGTTTCATCAGCTGCTGAGCATTCTCTCCCTTAACATTACCATGCATATCCTTTTTTTTCCCCAAAAAGTTTTTTGGATTTGATCCCTAAAAATATTTGGTGACCAAATTTGCTACCCCCAAAAAATAAAATAAAATGGGTGTTCACACTGGATGATCCAAAAACATTGTTTGATGAACTGTACGGAGAATGAGGTTTAATACGTCCGTTTATTTTGCGGACGAATCTGAAAGATGGTATCTTTAACTGTACGATATCAAAGACAAACATACACGACATATTACAAGTAATAATCTCTAGCAGGGAAAATAGCACTATAAAACTTACTTTTTCATAGAACTTTCTTGATTCGTTTGTATTGGTCGGGCTCCCGCAACTTCAGATCAGACCATCGTTTTCTGAGCTGTTCCTTCGTTCTGCACACCCCGAATTTTTGGTGAAGACTTTTGACCACTTTGCCCATAATTTTTGACTTGACCAGATTTGGCCTTTTATACGGCCCATGCTTAGCATCATAATCCTCCCTCTTTAAAATGGCGACCATCTCCACCATTTCCTCGAATGACATGTTGGATGCCTTATATCTTCTGGATTGGGATTTGGGCTCCTCTGGAATTTCATCCTCTGTCGAGGTAATCTCAGCCACCTGTGTCTCCGCCATGTTGCTAAGCACTACGACGAGCGAGAAGGGGCGGGGAAAGTACAATATCGAACGTCAGGGGCGGGGAAAGCGTGCGTAGTTCCACGCATGCGCAGTGTATATCAAGTGCCGATCCATGTGTCGAAAATACGTTCATTTGGCGGGAGAGGGAGTTCGCAACGAACGTGTTGACCAAGGTACATAACATTCTTAAGGATTTTGGGTTACGCAGAGGAGGAGATTTGGGGCTTTTATATCTGTTCAAAATGCTGATTTGATGATTGTTGCCTGAAACATATGTCTTTTCTTGGTTTTTGATTTTACAGAGAGAATGAATACATTCAAAAACCCGGAGTTCATGGGGGAGTTCATTGACAAATGGAAAGAACTCCCTATCCTGTGGCAGACCAAAAGTGGGTCCAATAAAAACAAAACGGCCAGGACAGCAGCACTGGAGAGCCTGCTTGCATTTGTCCAAACCCAGATACCCACAACAACTCTCCAAGATGTCAAAAACAAAATTGCGACCATCAGAGGGACATACAGGACCCAGAGGACTATGGTCCTGAGGTCCCAGAGGTCAGGTGCACCAGCAGATAAGGTTTATAAACCCAGTCTGTGGTACTACAGCAAGCTTTCTTTTCTGGATGACCAGCTGGAAGTGCGGGAATCTCTCTCCACCCTTCCCCCCAGAGGTCAATCCAGCCTTCCTTGTAGCCAGCCCTCCAGCCTTCCTTGCAGCCAGCCCTCCAGCCTTCCTGGCAACCCTGCTCTGGCTTCCTCTGAAGATCAAGATCAGGCCCTTGAGGAGGCAGATTTGGAGCCAGGTAAAGTATTGATATCTCCATTTAGATGTTACAAAAGTGATGCATTTAAAATGAGGTTAGTATTGTAAGGTATTTTATAAAAAAAAAGGATTTAAAGAGCAAGATACGGTAGTGGTCAATTTTGATGTGGACAAGGCAACAATATCAGGAGGCGGAATCTGTGAGAATTTTCTAAATTTGCACATTCATGTCAAAAATGTCTGGAGGTGAACAATGTGTGTGATTGATGGTGGCAAAAAATTAATAAAGTCCCTTTCTTTTTTTACAGCCAGAGCAGAGCCAGGAAGAGGGTGATGGTGGGGACCAGGAGGAGGCAGGGCCAAGTGGCACCCAGGAGGAGGCTGGGCCAAGTGGCACCCAGGAGGAGGCTGGGCCCAGCACAAGAGCCCAGATGCCTCCCCTGGTAATGAGACCACGAGGGCCAAGGGGAGGTAGGCAGGTGGAGGAGGAAACAAGAGCTTTCCTCAAAGAGGCTACTGCGGCCCTCAGAGAGGCACCCTCTGCTGAGGAGGGCTTTGCCACAGTCCTGGCCAATAAGCTAGCCCAAATGGACCTGCGGCAAAAGCTGTATAGCGAGACCCTCCTGTTGAAGGTGATCAACAAGGGATTGCTCAGTGAACTCACCAAGTTCACCGACATCCCAGAGGTTGTCCCTACTCCTCCACCTCCTCCTCCTCGTCCTACTACTCCTCCTGCCACAACCTCTCCTCCTGATCCCCAGCCTCCGAGGAAGAAACCAACCAAGGCTGCAGGGAAGGCTGCAGAGAAGGCTGGAGAGAAGGCTACAAGGAAGAGAAAAAAATAATGCCTGCTGTAGTACCACAGACTGGGGACATATATGACTTATCTGCTGCGGTTCCTGACCTCTGGGAGTTCAAGCCAAGATTGGCCTCCTTTTTGGTTTTCACATCTTGGATGGTTGTTGTGGGGTCCAAGGGGTGAACAAATGCAAGCAGGCTCTCCAGTGCTGCCATCCCCTTTAATTTGTTATGTTCCGAAATAAAGGATACTTTTTTTTGGCTTTAAATACTAGACTATGTGATTTGTATTTCAAAAGAGAGTTTGCTAGGGAGCAGGCAGGGACATTTCTAATAATATTATTGTTATTAACAAGGGACACAAACCTCCTTGAGGCAAAATGAGACAAATTTTGAAGGTTGGTGTGGGACATTTCCCCAAACATAATTTAAGGGGGAAAAAAAAAAGCCACAGAAAAATGAAGAGGCTAACTTAAGTACTAAAAAAAATGCAAAAAGAACAAAAATCAAAAAAATGATCTTTACATTTCTTAAGAAATTTATGAGGGAGATGTGGCTTGAAAAGAATATTTTTCTATCATTAAAAAAATTAGAAATTACTTTAGAAACAAGTTTGGCATAACTCTCAATATCATTATCAAAAGAGGATAATTGTTCAAGCATTCTCTAAAGAAGAACGGAATGCGCAGCATTAAAACGATGCTATTAATTCAACCGTGACGAATGTGCCATATCGATTTCCAACACTAGCTTTACCAAAACGAGCGCTCCCGTCTCATACTTGATTCTGAGCATGCGCGTTTTTTTCACGTCGTTAAAGCATACACACTATCGTTTTTCATGTCGTTAAAAAAAACGACATGAAAAACGACGTGAAAAAAGAGAGCATGTTCGAAATTTTTAATGCCCGTTTTTCACGTCGTTAAAAATGCTCTGGAGCATACACACGATCATTTTTAATGGCCATTTTTTTTAATGCCATTTTTAACGGCATGAAAAACGATCGTGTGTACGCGGCATAACTCTAGGAAACTCTGTTTGTTCTGAGGAGCAGACCTAAGGCCTAGGTTAAAGGCCTGAAACAGCCGGAGGGCAAGAATGAAAGCCAGGAGGCTAAAGTTTTGAGTATGCAAGATACAATAATGGTGGAACCCCCCTGTGAGGGCTACTGGTGTATTTGTGAACTTTTTGTGCTTTTAAATAAAAGTGGGCTACCAGGCCCTTTAAAATTCAGTTCTGGACTGGCGTACTCACTAAAAAACGCACCTACCGCTGGAGTCTGATCACCCCAATCCTACAACTGTTAAAGACAGTGTGTATTTTGGATTTACTGGCCTTTTAATAACTAAAATACCTGATCGCAACAATAATTTAGATGCTATTTTGCATGTATTCAGTTTTAAACAGAAACTAGTCTTGAGCCACAAAAAAATAAAAATTTCATGTGCGATTTCAGCAAGTTTGAGTCTGCCAGATTATTAAAAGTCTTGGCTTTTCTGCTGTGTGGAATCTCCATTGAAGGCCCATTGAAAATACAAAGCCCCGGTAATTATTCTTTACGGTGACATTTTGCTATGAAATTTATTTAATTTTATCTGAAAAACAAAGCATATGGCCTAAAGTACACACTTTTTTTGCAGAGAAAGCAAACTTCCACTGTTGTTGCTTGTGGGCCTCATTGAACCTATAGGCAATGCTTGGACCAGTTTACACAAACCTTCAGGTATCAATAAGCCTATAGGCAATGCATGGGCCAGTTTACACAAACATTCAGGTATCACGGAACCTATAGACAATCCATGGGTCAGTTTACACAAACCTTCAGGCATCATTGAACCTATAGACAATGCATGGGCCAGTTTACACAAACCTTCAGGTATCAATGAACCTTTAGACAATGCATGGGCCAGTTTACACAAGCCTTCGGGTATCAATTAACCTGTAGACAATGGATAGGGCAGTTTACACAAACCTTCAATATCAATGAACCTATAGGCAATGCATGGGCCAGTTTACATAAACCTTCAGGTATCATTGAACCTATAGGCAGTGCATGGGGCAGTTTACACAAACCTTTAGGTATCACTGAACTTATAAGCAATGCATGGGCCAGTTTACACAAACCTTTAGGTATCAATGAACCTATAGGCAATGCATGTGCCAGTTTACACAAACCTTCAGGTATCAATGAACCTATAGGCAATGCATGGGTCAGTGAAAACTTCCTTAACATGAAGCCCTAAAACACATTGCTGACATGAATGAAGACATGAAGACATGAATGAAGTCTCACCTTGTGACACTTCCAATTTTTAAAAAAAAATTACAGTGCATTGAAAAACGTCCCCTCACCTAAGCTCACATAAAGTAAAACTGGCAGTGCATTTAGGCCTGGTTTATACCTATGCAGGTTGCAGTTTGCATATTCCAGGTGCGTTTTGCGTTTTTCAATACACATTTTTAATCCATTGAAGTCTATGGAACCAAAGACCAGTAAAAAGTCCCTGGCCTTTTCCATAAAATGAACAGATGTGAACATGACCCATAGGAATCCATGTTAAATGGACTGTAGTGCGTTCCTGCAAAACTGAAAATGCACTAAAAAAGGCATAGGTGCACTAAAAATCTATCCCTTTAAATACACCTGTCAGTAAATTCAAAAGTGCAAAAGTGCAAAAGAGCTCAGCCTGAACAAACTTCAACAATTCCTGATAGTGTCAATGCCCCCCCCCCTTTCCCTACATCCGTCACGTTAGCCTGCATTTTTTTTATGGGCCATTGAAGCCAAATATAACAATGATGGCCCAATAGGAAGAGGTGGGTTGACTATTTAAACTACCAAAAAGTATCAAAATGGACATATTCGATAAGGACAGCAATAGTAGCGTGTATGTTCTTCCCATGACAGGTTTCAAACCCAAGATACACCTAAACCCAAAACCTAACCTTTGCTTGAACATGCACATAAGTCTAACCATTAAACTAAAACTATTTATTTGTTAACCTAAAAACAACCAATATTAAGGTGAATATTATCACAGAGATACTAGCGCTGATATAACACTAAAATTGTACAACTGAAAATTCGCAAATGAATTTAATATTTGGCCAAAAGGGGAGATTTTATTATCTATGAACTGTTATTTATTTTGAATGCTTACCTCCTGCACACATGCCCTGCTCCATTCAATAAAACTTAGTATGCATTAAAAACAGTAATTATTAAACAAGATACATATGCTATCATGTACATGATTACACAACACTGCAATTACTTAAATCCTTACATTAACAAATGATTAACAAATTATTGTTGCAAATCTATCTAGAATATTTTTTTTTTTTTTTTTTTCGGAATGACAAGCTTTAAAGAATTATATTCCCTCTCCCTAGTTTAAAAAAAAAGACCATAGGGCATGATAGATAAATACAACATGCACAAAAATCTGAAATGATCTCTGGTTTGCTATCAGTACTTCCAGCAAACCTTTAATGTAAATTAAGAACTACAGTGGCTTTAAAAAGTATTCATACCCCTTGAAATTTTCCACCAAAAACGTAAATGTATTTTATTGGGATTTCATGTTTTGGTTATGTTTCTACCAGCTTTGCACATCTAGAGTGAAATTTTTTCCCAATCTTCTTTGCAAAATAGCTCAAGCTCTGTCAGACTGGATGGAGAGCATCTGTGAACAGCATTTTTCAAGTCTTGCCACCGATTCTCAATAGAATTTAGGTCTGTACTTTGACTGAGCCATTCTAACACATGAATAGGCTTTGATCTAAAACCATTCCATTGTAGCTCTGGTTGCATGTTAAGGGTCGTTGTCCTGCTGGAAGGTGAACCTCCACCCCAGTCTCAAGTCTTTTGCAAACTAACAGGTTTTCTTCTAAGATTGCCTTGTATTTGGCTCCATCCATTGTCCCATCAACTCTGACCAGCTTCCCTGTCCCTGCTGAAGAAAAACATCTCCACATTCCACAACATGATGCTGCCACCACCATGTTACACAGTGGGAATGGTGTGTTTAGGGGGATGTGCAGTTTTAGTTTTCAGCCACACGTTTAACTTTTAGGCCAAAAAGTTCAATTTTGGTCTCATCTGACCAGAGCACCTTCTTCCACATGTTTGCTGTGTCCCCCACATTGCTTCTCGCAAACTGCAACTGGGACTTCTTATGGCTTTCTTTCAACAATGGCTTTCTTCTTATCACTCTTCCATAAAGGCCAGATTTGTGGAGGGCACGACTAATGCCGCGTACACACGATCGTTTTTTCTGATGAAAAAAGACCGATGGACTTTTTTCATTGGACAAACCGATCGTGTGTGGGCCCCATCGGTCTTTTTTCCATCGGTATAAAAAAATAGAACATGTTTTTTTTTTTGTATAATCTTTATTTATGGAAGACAGGACAATACAGCTCTGATTACAGTATCCATAGGTAGAAAAAAAAAAACATCAAGTAATGTGCCAGTCCTTCCTTTTTTTTTTTTTTTGTTATTCCACAACAGACAGGTACAGAAACATAAATGACATAAATTACATAGTTTCACAAGAAAGAAACGGTTAAATCAGTCGTTAGCATACGAAATGCAAGAAAAGAAAAAAAAAAAAAAAAAAAAAAAGGGGGGGGGGAAAGGGTTCAAGTGACACATTAGCGGCGAGGACTACAACCTCACAATGAGCGAGCAGAGTCCCCAATCGCCAAATAGCAAAATACAAGACAAAATTCATCTCCGAAGAGATGTTAGCAAACATGTAGCTAGGCCGACCAGCTCCCCGGACCAATAGCGCAGAGAATCGCAGATCTTGGAGGGAGGATCAGGCGGGCGCGCACAGGGGGAGGGGGGCAGCAATGCACCTCCAACTAACCTCCCCCCGACACGCTGCCCCGCCCGGATCCTCCCAACTCGAGGCCCCCACACCATGGTGACACAAAAGTGTCGATCCCCCGAACTGTCCAGGGGAATCCGCGATATCAGAGCGCCCTAGCCCGGCAAGCCAGCCGGCCTTCCAGCCCCGCACCTGTCACCTAATGCTACTAACAAACTGTTGTTAAAGACTGAAACCACAGTAAACAAAAAAAAAAAAAAAAAAAATAAAAAAAAAAAATTTTTAAATAAAAAGGGGGGGATACAAACTAGGAAAGGAAAAATAGCAAGATAGAGTATAGCATACCTGGAGTCTTACGTCCAGCTCCGCCCCCGCCCCGGGCCCCGCCAGCCCTTAGCACATATTATGTACCTAGAAGAAAGAAAAAAGAAGAGGACCACTCGTCCCAGCTCCCACTACCGGCTGGGCATCCATGTGACTTTTCTAGTGCGCTTCAGCCCACTGCTCCCACCTGAGAACCCCGAGACCGCCCTTTGAGGGATGGCTCCGCGAGCTCCAACAGGGCCACATCCAAGCTAGAGGACACGTGGCCAGGATCCAGGACATATGCGTCCCAGGTCAACCAAGTTGCAGTGAAGCTATCTCGAGTACCCCTGCAGGTGGCAATCCAATCCTCCGCCTCCCTGATGTCTCCCACCTTACAACGCCATTCCTCCCTGCCTGGAATTTGCTGACGCCTCCAGTATATGGGAAGCAATCGTTTAGCTGCATTCAATAAGTGAGGCAGCACACTTTTCTTGTATCGGCTCATTGGCATGGGAGGAACGTGCAGCAGGAAGTGAACCGGGGAGAGAGGGATGTCCGTACCCGTTATATCTTTGATCTGGGTCCCTATGTCCTCCCAGTAGGGCCTAATCACCGGGCAGTCCCACCAGATGTGCAGAAGGGTGCCCCTGTGACCACAACCTCTCCAGCATCGATCCGACATGGATGGGTAAATCCTAGCTAGATCCGCCGGTACACGGTACCAGCGTAGCAATATTTTGAAATTTGTTTCCTGTGTCCTGGAGTCAATAGAACTAGACCGAGTAAGTTGGTAAAGAGAAGATAGTTGGCTAGGTGTAAAGACCGTCTCCAGGTCTTTTTCCCAGGCCCCAATGTATGCTGGCTTCACTACTGAGGCAGTGGAGCCAAGCAAGTGGTAGAGCTCAGAAATCGCATGCGGGACCGGTTCTTCTGCTACAAAGAGGTGTTCAAAGGGCGTAAGGGTGGAGATATCTCGTATGGAGTTCCCCTGAGCCATAAAAAAATGGTGAAGTTGTCTGTGGCGCCAAAAGTCCATAGGGAAACTCCCCGTACGGCCACGAAGGGCCGCCAAAGAGAGCAGCTTACCATCCTTCATAAGATGTCCACAACTGGCGTCCCCGCCGTCCACCCAAGAGCCAAAAAAGGCCGTCTGCTCACCCGGTGGGAACCACAGGTAACCTCCCAGTGGCGCCAGTGGGGAGACAGGGGGTGCCATCGGTAGAGTGGCATTGAGGCGATCCCAGGTTCGTAGAGCCTGGACCGTCAGAGGAGAAGCAAAATCAGACAACCCCCTGTGTTCCCGGGCCAACCACGGGGCATAGGACAAGTTTCTGCCCGCCATATATTTTTCTAGGGAGACCCAGATTTTGGATTTAGTGTGGAAGCGCCAGCTAAGGATCCTCTGGAGGACGATGGCCCTATAATACCTTTGAATGTCCGGTAGGCCTAAACCCCCAGCATCTCTCGGTCGGCTCAACAGTCTGAGCGCAACTCTTGGCCTCCTATTATTCCACACAAAGGTCGAGATCAGGCTCGACATCTGTGTGAAAAAACGCCTAGGCAAGGACATGGGTATCATTTGCAAATAGAACAGTATGCGTGGAAGAATATTCATTTTTATGATATTAAGTCGCCCCATCCAGGTGAATGCTGTCTTAGTCCAGAGGGCCAGGTCCTTCTTCACAGTTGTCAGTAAGGAAGGAAAGTTAGTCGCGTACAGGGTGTCAAACCTATCTGTCAGTCGTATACCCAAATATTTCAAGGACGATTTTGCCCAGGTGAATGGGAAGGCAGTTTGTAGCCTACCCGTCAGAGAGGGTGGTAACTGAATGGGTAATATCTCTGACTTTGCGTAATTGATCTTAAAATTAGAAAGTGACCCGAAATGTTGGAGTTCTCGCATCAGGTTAGGCAAAGAGATCAGGGGGTCCGTCAGGTGGAAGAGCACATCATCGGCGTACGCGGAAAGTTTATGCTCCGTGTGACCCACCGTCAGTCCTTTGATATCATTGTTCGCCCGTACAGTGCGTAGAAATGGTTCCAGCACCAGGGCGAACAACAGAGGAGAAAGAGGACATCCCTGTCTCGTACCATTCCCGATCGAGAACCTAGGGGAGAGAAAACCATTTACCTTGACCTGAGCACTCGGATCTGAGTACAAGGCCATGATCCATGCTAACATATGCGTGCGCAAGCCGAGAGCCTCCAGTACAGCGCGCAAGTAAGTCCAGTCAACCCGATCGAAGGCCTTCTCTGCGTCGGTTGACAGGATCAGGTAGGGGGGGGGGTCGGGAATAGCAAGAGCCCAGTGTATAAGGTGTATAGCCCTGATGGAGTTGTCTCTAGCCTCTCGGCCTGTGACAAACCCCGTCTGGTCCGGGTGGACAATGAGTGGGATTAGGTGTTTTAGCCTAGACGCAAGAATTTTAGCAAGAATTTTTATGTCCACATTAAGAAGGGATATAGGCCTGTAGCTCTGGGGCACAGTGGGGTCCTTCCCCTCCTTGGGAATCACGGTGATGTGGGCTAGCAGGGCCTCACTAGGGATCGCATTCCCGTTTGCTACAGAATTAAAGTAGCTGCACATCGACTCTGATAGCAGGGGTAGGAACAGTTTATAATAGGCTTTGGTGAACCCGTCAGGACCAGGGCTCTTCCCATTAGGCAAGGACCCCACCGTAGCCCCAAGCTCATCAGGCGTGATAGGGGACTCCAACATGGAACACTGATCATCCGTCAGCGGGGGAAGGCCAGCTGCGGTCAGGTAAGTTCTTATGTCGTTCAGTCTCTCAGTCTGGGCCTCAGAGGTCCGGGTCGAATCTAGGTTATAGAGGGTGGCATAATATTCTCGGAACCCAGAGGCAATTTGGGAAGATCTGGCTGTGAGCTCACCCGAGGGAAGGCGCAGCTTCTGTACATACATGAGCGCGCGCTTCTTCCTAAGGGCTCTGGCTAGCATGCGGCCACACTTGTTGCCATGTTCATAATATTTATGCGACAGGAAGCGTAGTTGTTTGCGTGCCTGTCGGTCCAATAAGCGTAAGAATAATTCTCTCAACTCTGTCAGTTTCCCAAGAGCCTCCGGGCTCCCGCCCTGCTTATGTTCAAGTTCTGCCTGCTGTAGCGCCTGGAGTACCCTAGTAAAGTCCGCTTGTCGGGCCTTCTTAAGTCTAGCTCCCTGAGAGATCAGTTCTCCCCGCACCACTGCCTTGTGTCCCTCCCAGATGACCCCTTTACTCATACCTTCTGTGGTATTTTCCGTGAAATAGTGGGACAGGACGGCCGTGACTCCGGAGACTGCGGCCGCGTCGTCCAACAGGGATTCATTCAGGCGCCATGACCATGCCCTACGGGTGCCCTGAGGCAGGGCCAAAGTGGCCATCACCGGGGCATGGTCAGAGATAGTTACATTCCCGATGGAAGAGGCTTGCAGCAGCTCCAGAGCCAAATGGTCCACACATATCAGGTCAATACGGGTGTAGACATCATGGACCTTTGAATAATAGCTGTAATCCCTATCTGAGGGGTGAAGCAACCGCCAACTGTCCAGGAGGCGATGAGACTGCAGGGATTTGCGGAAATGTTTAAGAAAGGCGTGAGAGTGGGAGGGGCGTCGGTGCGAGGTATCGAGTTGGGGATCAGGGCTTACATTAAAGTCACCTCCTAAAATCAGAGGGCCCTCTCTAAAATCTGTCAGGCTGTCTAGAACACTGTCTAGAAAGGTAAGCTGGTTGGAATTAGGGGCATATATCGTAGCCACTGTAAGCTTTTGGCCCGCTATTACCCCCTTCAGGAAAACATACCTCCCCTGAGGGTCGACCTTGCTCTCAATGACCTGGAGGGGGCAAGATTTATGAACGGCGATAGCCGTACCCCTAGATTTTGCAACCGATGAGTTGCTCAAGAACCACTGGCTATAAAGGTGGGTGGGCAATTTAGGGGTTGACTGGGGGGTGAAGTGCGTTTCCTGCAAAAGAATCACATGTGCCCCTGACCGCTTCAGTTCCCACCAGAGCTTACTTCGTTTACAGGGGGAGCAGAGACCGCGCACATTATAAGAAATTACCTTAAGCGATGTCACAGGGAATCCGTGGGGTGGTCGAGTCGCGTAGCATGGCTGCGGGCGCAGGGCGGAGGACGGAGCCGGAGGCAGTTCCTATAAAGAGGCAAGGAGTAAGAAAAGAGGAACAGAAGGGAGGGAAGAGAAAACCGCGAGAGTCAGGAAAACATACATAAGACATAAAGGACAACAATGGTAACAATACCATGACATAGAATACCTGGGGGGCAGGCGTCGGGCCCAGCCCCACAAGGGAGGAGCACCCGAGGCCCGTCCCCATCTCCAAACGAGGAAATATACCTAATAAGGTACGGTCTACGTGGGGAACGCGGACCAACACTGGAGGGAAGGGTGTGGGGGTCAGTCCCCGTCCACCGCCATGTATTAACAAGTAGATAACATTCAAGGGGGGAGAAAGTGCTATAGAAATAAAAAAAATAATAAAAACCCCCCTGAGGAGCAACTCTCTTAATTTGAAAGGTAAAAAAGTAAAAAAGAGAAAAACAAAAAGTTTGAAAACGAGTACAAGGTATCCGGGGAATGGACTCGCCGGGCCAAAACCGGGGCTATAGCTGCAAGTCTCTCCCAAAGGACAACAACAGGGGCCTGTGATCAGCATGGTTATAAAGGCAAATGGTCCAGTAGGAGGGACAACGAACAGCAACATACTGAGCGGCCAAGTCTCGGATCCAGGCATCGGCGAATTTAGAGGGCCCGGGACCCACTTAAAGAGCAAGTAGGATACCAGTACCAATGGAAACAGACCTTTCATGGAGGCAACAACAAGTCAGGGGGAAGGGAGCTGCCATTTAGTGTCGCGGCGACACAGGGCCAGAGGGGGAGGCAGAAGTGGGGTGCCTGCGGTTCCTCCTGCGGCTCTTGCGGGTAACCGGTAGCCAGGGTTGAGGGAGTTGCAGGTCAGGGTGATCTTGCGGGGTCCTCCAGTCCGGGAAGTCGACTGGCTCCAGTCCCAGGGTGCTCAGAAAGTGCGGTAGATCGTCTTTGGTGCGTAGCGTGGCTTGTCTGCCCTCTTTGGACGCCTGCAAATAGAATGGAAATCCCCAGCGATAATGCAAGCCTGCTTTTTGGATTGCTTCCAGCAGGGGGCGAAGAGCCCTGCGTTGCATTAGGGTCCTTCTGGAAATGTCCTGGTAGAAGTAAAGGTGGGCCCCATCAAAGTCAAAGTATGGCTTCCCACGCATCTTTTGCATGATCTTATCTTTCAGTGTGTACTTGTGGAGCTTGCATATGACATCTCTGGGGTTCTCCACATCCTGAGAGGGTGGCCTGAGGGCCCTGTGAGCACGGTCTATCTCTATGGGAGCAGTAGCAGGTAGGCCTAAAATCCCTCTAAATACATCCTCCAGAGTAGGAATAATGTCTTTAGGTGCCGTGGCTTCAGGCAGGCCTCGTATGCGAATGTTTGCTCGCCTGCTACGGTTCTCAAAATCATCCAACTGACACAGTAAAGTCTCAATTTTCTGATCCTGGGCACAGCATCTGGCTTGAAGCAGAGAGATGGCAGGTAGGACCTCATCAAGTTTCTGCTCCACTGTTTCCATCCTAGCCCCCAAATGGTTAGTGTCAGCCTTAAGCTGGGCAATGTCCTCCCTGAAGGCCCTCTCCACCCTGGCTGTGAATTTTTCAAGATCCTCTCGAGTAGGGAGGGACCAAATATGGCGCTTTATATCTCTGTCTCCCTCTCCCATGAAATCAGTCACGTCAGAGCCCTGATCAGGGGGGGCCGAGGATCCCGGGGAGAGTGGAGGGGCAGTGTCACTCACCATTTGTGGAGAGGGGATCCGGGAGTCCTGAAGCTGTTGCTGCTGCAGGGCCAGCTCCTTCTGAGCAGCCCTAGCTGCCTTGGTTGTTTTTGGCGTCGGCGCCATCTTGGAGGCCTCATGTCCCGGGCCTCGGGACCCGCTAAAGAAGGCATCCATCTGCTCCTGTCGTGTCCCCTCCGCCCTTGATTGCTGGGAGAGCGCCCGCCGTCCCTGTGACATGAATGCTGGCGTTCCGGGAGTGATATCTCCCCTCGTTAGTGCTGTAGATGCGGCGGTGTGCGAGGAGCTGAAGAGTCACACGTCCTCACTCCTCCATAGCTAGGCCACGCCCCCCAATAGAACATGTTTTAAATTATACCGATGGAAAAAAAAACGATAGCAAATTCCGATCGTCTGTGGGGAACTCCATCAGAGAAAAAACCCACGCATGCTCAGAATCAAGTCAACGCATGCTCAGAAGCATTGAACTTCATTTTTCTCGGCTCTTCGGAGTGTTTTACGTCACAGCGTTTGGGACGGTCGGATTTTTGACTGATGGTGTGTAGGCAAGAGACTGATGGAAGTCAGCTTCATCGGATTTCCGATGGAAAAATCCATCGGATTTTATTCCATCGGAAATCCGATCGTGTGTACAGGGCATAATAGTTGTCCTGTGGACAGATTCTTCCACCTGAGCTGTGGATCTCTGCAGCTCCTACAGAGTTACCATGGGCCTCTTGGCTGCTTCTCTGATTAATGCTCTCCTTGCCCGGCCTGTCAGTTTAGGTGGATAGCCATGTCTTGGTAGGTTTGCAGTTGTGCCATACTCTTTCCATTTTTGAATAATGGATTGAACAGTGCTCCGTGAGATATCCAAAGCTTTTGATGTTTTTTTTTATAACCTAACCTTGCTTTAAACGTCTCCACAACTTTATCCCTTACCAGTCTGGTGTGTTCCTTGGCCTTCACATTGCTATTTGTTCACTAAGGTTCTCTAACAAACCTCTGAGGGCTTCACAGAAGAGCTGTATTTGTATTGAGATTAAATTACACAAAGGTGGACTCTATTTACTACTAATTAGGTGACTTCTGAAGGCAATTGGTTCCACTAGATTTTAGTTAGGGGTATCAGAGTAAAAGGGGCTGAATACAAGTGCAAGCCACACTTTTCAGATATTTATTTGTAAAAAAATTGGAAAAACATTTATCATTTTCCTTCCACTTCACAATTATGTGCCACTTTGTTCACTCATGTAATTTACTCTTGCCTCATCAAATGGCCCTGCTGGATATGGCTATTACACTGGTTGTGCTTTCCTCATTTTCTAAGCTGATATCAACATCCACTGAGTTACTAGGTCCTGAAAATATGTTAGACTGACAGTACTATACAATGCAATAGAACCAAATTAGTTCCCAGCTCACAACCTGCCATTCTGAATCAGAATTTTTCAAAAAAATGTATAATGGATTAGTATAGAGGTTTTTTTTATTTATTATGAACATTGCACGTAACAGTGCATTTTTTAATTTTTTTATTAATTATTGTTCTTGTTTTATTTAGGTCAATAAGATTTTATAATTTTCTATCCAGTCAGCGGGTAGATGCTGGGCTCATTTCACATGCTTCCAATTGCTTCCTTACTATCTATTGTAAAAGCTTGTTTACAGAGCTCAGCAGCTTAAACTGAAATTTGGGCACTATTGACTCTTTATTGGTTGCTCAGTCTGGAGACCAAAGGCGTGGAGTTTTTTTTTGAGGAGGGGGTGGTCAACCGTATCAAAGACAGAAGAGAGGTACAGGAATAGGAGTACAGAATAGTGTCCATTGGTTTTGGCCGTTAGTAGATCGTTTGTTAGTTTTAGGAGAGCAGGTTTCAATCAAAGAAGGACAGCTTTGAGACAGGTAGTTACTGCTGTGTTTTTAAAGCTAAACCCTACAGCTCTGGATATCCTTTGTCGTGCATTTAAAATGTATTACTGTAATTGTAGTCATACATAATAACAAAAATATATAAAACAGCAGTTTAAAAAACTAACAATCATAAACAATTAAAATTTTATTGTTTACGGCCATTACAGTTTTAATTTACGGTAATATTTACTCGAAATTCTTCTCCAGTTCCTATAAATATAAACTAAACTTTCCTCTTTGCCGTAAAGCATAATTTGTCCTCTCTTTATGGGATTAATCCCTATCAGGATAGGATTTTAATTATGTGTGCCTTATTCCTTCCCCTTAGGGAGATCTATCTATCTCATCATCTATATTTCCTGTGCTACTAATAACATTTATCAGCCTTGTATGGGCTATTAGATCAGAGACGGAAGCTAGATATTTTGCGGTTATATAAGTTCCACTTCAGTTCCTTTCTGAATAAATGGTCTGAGCTGTTCTGATCTTCTAGTCAGCGGTAATGTGCTGTGGGTTTTTTACTTTCTGTATGGATCACTTGACCTCATAATGGCAGTTTGAACACTCCTGTTAGGGAGAGATTATAGGTTAAGCAGGTTAGTTTAAAAAAAAAATATTTGTGCTTCTAGTGATAGAATTGTTCAGAGATTTACAATATAGGCTTCAATAAAGATAATGTCCTATTACAATTTGTCATGATAGAATTTAATATTAAAATAGAATAATTATATCAAGAAAATCAATGGTTTAAACTTGAAAGCAATCCTTTATATATATATATATATATATATATATATATATATATATAAATGTAAGCTTACAACAGTAATAACACACTAGGAACACACTGTTGGTCTGCATATATCATTGTCTTCTCAAATACCCCAGGACAGCAAGTTATGAATGCAAATACTGACTTTGGAGGAGGATGACTTCTTTGCTGACATTTGCCATGTCTGCAGCCTCTGACATGTCCTCCTGTACCATGTCTGCAGCCTCTGTAATGTCCTTCTGTACCATGTCCGAGCCTCTGACATGTCCCTCTGTACCATGTCTGCGGCCTCTGACATGTCCTTCTGTACCGTGTCCGCAGCTTCTGACATGACCTCCTGTTCCATGCCCACAGTCTGACGTGTCCTCCTGTACCATTTCCACAGCCTCTGACATGTCCTCCTGTACCATGTCCGAAGCTTCTGACCTGTCCTCCTGTACCATGTCCGCAGCCTCTGACATGTCCTCCTGTACCATGTCAGCACAGCCTCTGACATGTCCTCCTGTACAATATCAGCACAGCCTATGACCACCTCCTATACCATGTCAGCACAGCCTATGACCACCTCCTGTACCATGTCCACACAGCCTATGACCACCACTTTTAACCATAATTTGCATATATATATATATATATATATATATATATATTGTGAGGGGGTTAGCTCGGCAGCGGGTGTGTGTGACCCCCGGGATGGGCTCCCCACACAAAACAGGCCCAGCAAACGGAGGTTGTGGTTTTCAAAATCAAAAAGGTGCGGTTTATTTTCTATTTACAGTGACAAAACACAGCAAAGCAAAAGAAACATAAACAAAATAAATCCTGGTCAAGTTGACCTCTGACTAAACATACAGGTTTCCTAACTAACAACTGGGATCAGCCTAGTGCTGTCCTAGTCCCTAAGTCCCTGGTTTTAAATGTCCAAGCAAATAGCCACACAGGCTTTGTCTCACCGCACAGGGGTTCACTCTCCCTAGACAGTCCACACAGCCCTGGTTCCAGGCATGAGCTCACATCTAATGAAGTTGGGAGTTCTTATAGAAGCCTAAATGAGCTGACAACCTTCAGCTTGTCTCATCAACTCCCTGTCTGCACGACGCCCCACACTCTCACTAGAGGTATGAGTCATCCATGAGCCCACTATCCTCAGCTGGGCTTATACAACTCTCCACCTAGTTGTATAAGTCGGCGTAAAGCCTGAATCTGGGCGAAATATATCTACCCCCCTGGATGCAACCAGGTGACTTTACCTTCCTGCTGTCACATACCCCCCCTCTTGTTTTAACCTCGGGGTTGGAACACCAGCAATCAGGCATTCATGTACTCGAGACAAAGCATCCACATTCCCCATTTGAACGCCAGGGCGATGCTTTACTGTGAAGTTGAATTCCTGGAGGGCCAGGAACCACCTATTCACTCTTCTATTTGTTTCCTTGTTTTGAGCCATCCACTTTAACGGAGCGTGATCCGTAACCATGTCAAAGTGCCTACCTAGCAGGTAGTACCGAAGGGAATCTAGAGCCCACTTCACCGCTAAACACTCCTTTTCAACGGTGGCGTAATTTACCTCATGGGACTTCAACTTCCTGCTGAGGTAAATGACTGGGTGCTCTTCCCCGTTCCAGACCTGGGACAATACTGCTCCTAACCCCACATCTGACGCATCACTTTGTACGACAAAGTCTTTAGAGAAGTCGGGTGAGTACAACACTGGCTGGCTACATAAGGCTTGTTTCAAGAATTGGAATGCTGCCTCAGCCTCGGGGGTCCATTTAATCATGACCGACCCTTTCCCCTTCGTCAGGTTGGTTAGGGGCACAGCCTTAGAAGCAAAGTGGGGAATGAATCGCCGATAATACCCAGCGATTCCCAGAAAGGCTCGTACCTGCTTCTTGCTGTTGGGACGTGGCCAACTCTGGATGGCCTCGACTTTGTTGAGTTGGGGTTTTATTACTCCCCTCCCAATGGTGTACCCAAGATATTTGGCCTCCTCCTGCCCAATGGTACACTTCTTGGGGTTAGCCGTAAACCCCGCTTCCCGAACAGAGTCCAGGACTGCTTGCACTTTTGGCAGATGTGAGGCCCAATCTGTGCTATGGACAATTACGTCATCCAGGTAAGCCGCAGCATACTTCCGATGGGGCCTCAGCATCTGGTCCATTTTCCGCTGGAATGTGGCCGGCGCATTCTGTAACCCGAACGGCATTCTTTTATATTGGAACGCCCCGTCTGGGGTTACAAATGCGGTTTTCTCTTTGGCCGACTTGGCCAGGGGGATTTGCCAATACCCTTTTGTGAGGTCAAGAGTCGTCATGTATCAGGCTGTTCCCAGCCGGTCGATCAACTCATCTATACGTGGCATGGGGTAGGTGTCAAATTTTGTAACTTTGTTCAACTGACGAAAATCGTTACAAAATCGCCAGCTCCCATCCGGTTTAGGCACCAACACGATGGGACTAGACCAATCACTTTGGGACTCCTCTATCACCCCTAAGTTCAGCATTTTCTGTACTTCCTCCCGTATTGCCTCCCGTCGGGCCTCTGGGATCCGATAGGGTTTTAACTTCACCCTTTCACCGGGCGGGGTAATGATGTCATGCTCTACCCCAGATGTTTGTCCCGGCAGCTCAGAGAATACCTCCTTGTTGCGAAGCACAAACTCCTTAACCTCCTGTTGTTGGGGTTGTGACAAGGTGGCTGCTATTCCAACCTCAGGAATCACGCAACCAGTTTTAGCTGGTGACCAAGTGTCTGCGACTAGGGACTCTCTATCCCTCCAGGCCTTCAACAGATTAACGTGATAGATCTGTTCGGGCTTTCGCCTTCCTGGTTGTCTGACCTTGTAATTCACTTCGCTCACTTTTTCCATTATCTCGTAGGGGCCTTGCCATTTGGCAAGGAATTTACTTTCAACCATAGGGACAAGTACCAGTATCCTATCCCCCGGGGAAAAGGTACGGGTCTTGGCTCCACGGTTGTACACTGTCTGCTGTGCTAACTGCTCTTGGGCCAAATGTTCCTTCACGATGGGCATTACCTGTGCAATTCGGTCTTGCATCAGGGCGACATGCTCAATCACACTCCTGTGGGGAGAACTCTCACTTTCCCAAGTTTCCTTGGCAATATCCAACAGCCCTCTTGGGTGTCTCCCATACAGTAACTCAAAGGGGGAGAATCCCGTAGAGGATTGGGGCACCTCCCTAATAGCAAACATCAGATAAGGAAGTAGACAGTCCCAATCCTTTCCATCTCTATCCACCACTTTCTTCAACATTTGTTTTAGGGTTTTGTTGAATCTTTCAACCAGCCCATCGGTTTGGGGGTGATACACAGATGTACGTAATTGCGTCACTTTGAATAATTTACACAGCTCCTTCATAACCCGGGACATAAAGGGTGTACCTTGGTCCGTAAGCAGTTCTTTACAAATACCCACCCGGCTAAACACAAGAGATAGCTCTTTGGCTATGGTTTTGGCCGAGGTATTTCGGAGAGGGATCGCTTCTGGATAACGGGTGGCATAGTCCATTATAACTAATATGTACTGGTGCCCCCTAGCGGACTTGATTATAGGACCTACCAAATCCATGGCGATCCTCTCAAACGGGACCTCAATGATGGGTAGAGGGACCAGCGGGCTACGGAAATGTGGCATCGGGGCCGACCTCTGACACACAGGGCAGGAGGAACAATAATTTTCTACGTCCTTCATCACCCCCGGCCAATAGAATCTCTGTAATACCCTCTCTCGGGTTTTCTCTGTCCCCAGATGACCTCCAAGAATGTGCCCATGGGCCAACTCCAACACCAACTTCCTGTAAGGTTTGGGCACCACAAGCTGCTCAACGGTTTCTTCTGCCCTTTTTGCCACCCGATACAGTAGGTCCTTCTCTACGCTGAAGTATGGGTAAGTGCAGGTATTATCTGGGTTCACTAACTCGCCATCTATTTTCACTACGTTTTCCCGTGCCTTTATTAGGGCGGGGTCTTTCAACTGTTCTGTGGCAAAGTTTTCCCTGTGAACCTCAAGATCAGAAAACTCCACAGACGGTAGGTTTTCGTCTGAGGAGGTGGGCTCCTCTCCAGTTTCTTGAGTCTCCCCTGCCAATACTGATAAGGGAAATTCCGGAGAGTCCTCACCACTCTCAGGGGAGTTCTGGCTATCACATTCCTGGTACATAGGGGCACCAGTGAGGGGCTCAGGATCATCCCACAGTTCCCAGAACTTCGGAAAATCCCTTCCCACAATGGCGTCATGCGGTAACTGAGATACTAAGCCCACTGGATGAGAGAGGGTACCTTTGGGGGTCTCGAAACACACTGTAGTCACTGGATACTCTCGGGTGTCCCCATGCACACAAATAACAGCTACCTTGCTATTCCCAGAGACCTCTGTTTTAACTAACTCAGCCTTTATCAGGGTCACAAGGCTACCTGAATCCAGCAATACCACAACATTTCTACCATTAACACACATTTTGCATAAATGTTTCTCAGTTCCTCGAATGGCAGTGCATGCGACTGTCGCACACAGCGACTGACGTCTGCCCGTCAGAAAGTCACACTGCATGGGTTCCTCCACAACCGGGCAATTGGCTGCAATATGTCCCGCTTGCCGGCAGCGGTAGCAAACGATCCTTCTTGCCGCCCCTTGAGCCGCTGATTTCCCAGGCTGTTCTCGCCAAACTTGGGGTAGAGCTCCCACCCTCTCACTCTCTCCACCCTCACCCCTTGGAATCCTCTTATCCGCCCCTGGGGATGGTCTGGTCTTAGGGTGGAAAGTCCGAGTGTCTCTGGAAGAGGCCGTCAGGTTCTCTGTAGCCAAGTATTTCTCCACACGATCCACAAGACCATCGGCCGTCTCTGGGTCTCCATGGCTTACCCACTTTTGGATGGCAGTAGGAAGAGCTCTCAAAAACCGATCCATTACAACACGTTCCACAATCTTTGGTGCGGACAAAGTCTCTGGCTGTAGCCACTTTCTGCTCAGGTGAATGAGATCATACATTTGAGACCTGGGGGGTTTTCCAAGCTGGAAAGTCCAGTTATGCACACGCTGAGCCCGGACAGCCTGGGTGACACCCAGCCTTGCCAATATTTCAGCTTTTAGCATCACATAGTCTTTTGCTTGGTTAGGCTCTAGGTCATAGTAAGCTTTCTGCGATTCACCAGTTAACAGAGGAGCCACCAGTCCAGCCCACTGCTCCTCAGGCCACTTTTCTCTTTCAGCGGTCCTTTCAAATGTGGTCAAAAATACCTCTGGATCATCCTCTCCAGTCATTTTTGTCAATAAACGACTCACCCCAAAGGACGCGGTATTAGTGGGACGGCTTTCCTCACTGGTCTGCGGACGTTGCTGCATTACTGCTTCCATCTGTTGTTGTAGTCTCTGCTCTTGCTTCTGCAACAGGTCTATGAAGCGGGCCTCAGATTGCTGCTGGGCTCGTTGCTGAGCCTCCAGACTCTGTTGCAAAGTTGCGTTTGTCTGCTGCTGGGCTGCAAGGCTCTGTTGATGAGCTTGCTGCTGGGCTGCGAAGTTCTGTTGTTGAGCTGCAAGGCTCTGTTGATGAGCTGCAAGGCTCTTTTGCAAACCTGCATTTGTCTGCTGTTGATTGGCATTTGCTAGAGCCAGCTGCTTCAGTATCTCCTCCATGCTGGCTTAAAAAAAAAACTGCCCGCATTCTCCACCAACTGTGAGGGGGTTAGCTCGGCAGCGGGTGTGTGTGACCCCCGGGATGGGCTCCCCACACAAAACAGGCCCAGCAAACGGAGGTTGTGGTTTTCAAAATCAAAAAGGTGCGGTTTATTTTCTATTTACAGTGACAAAACACAGCAAAGCAAAAGAAACATAAACAA
This sequence comes from Rana muscosa, assembly GCA_029206835.1. Taxonomy (NCBI): domain Eukaryota; kingdom Metazoa; phylum Chordata; class Amphibia; order Anura; family Ranidae; genus Rana; species Rana muscosa. The sequence continues at coordinate 498,740,146 of CM055116.1, read as the reverse complement.
AATAAATCCTGGTCAAGTTGACCTCTGACTAAACATACAGGTTTCCTAACTAACAACTGGGATCAGCCTAGTGCTGTCCTAGTCCCTAAGTCCCTGGTTTTAAATGTCCAAGCAAATAGCCACACAGGCTTTGTCTCACCGCACAGGGGTTCACTCTCCCTAGACAGTCCACACAGGTCTGGATCCAGGCATGAGCTCACATCTAATGAAGTTGGGAGTTCTTATAGAGGCCTAAATGAGCTGACAAGCTTCAGCTGGTCTCATCAACTCCCTGTCTGCACGACGCCCCACACTCTCCCTAGAGGTATGAGTCATCCATGAGCCCACTATCCTCAGCTGGGCTTATACAACTCTCCACCTAGTTGTATAAGTCGGCGTAAAGCCTGAATCTGGGCGAAATATATCTACCCCCCTGGATGCAACCAGGTGACTTTACCTTCCTGCTGTCACAATATATATATATATATATATATATATATATATATATAGGGGGTGCTATATTTAAGGGAAGTATCTGAGTGGTAATAAGGCTCAGATACACAAATTGTTAGGGTTCATGGAACATTTCTGTCCCTGGGAGATAGTGCTGATGTGCAGTTCCCCGGGGCCTATAGGTGGCGCTGTTGTAATAGGCCCGGGTTGAACCACAGTACAGGGTTGTGCCTTTTCTTGTCCCTTCTTGACAGCAGTGCGGTGGGGCGGGAATCTGCTGTGCCTGTCGGGAGAGGGTATAAAAAGGGGGCGGCCATCTTCCAGAGGGGTCGGTCGGTCGGCGCCCAGGCACCTTAGGCCTGGGTGTGTGTCGCCTCCGGGTGCCCTAGGCCCGGAGGCCTGGGTGTGTGTGTTGCCTCAGGGTGCCCTAGGCCCGGAGGCGGAGTTGCTGTTCCATCCCAGACAACTTCAGTCTGGGGTGAGGTACTAAATAGGAGGCCCGGGGCCCAGCAACCTTCGGCTGGGGTCCGCTAAGGATCGAGAGCTCCCAGGGTGCCGCCTTGTGAGGGGACCCGTATCTTGGATCGAGGAGGCCAGGGAGGTGACCCTTTCTGAAGACCCAGCGCAGAGTCATGGTGACAGTGAGGGCCTCTGGTAACTCTCTGGAGGGATGTTTTTCTCCTTGACATGGGCCAAGTTCTACAAGAAGGCAGTGCATGTTCTGTAGGTCATAGTGGCAGTGACTCTACGCACACCAGGTCAGTGGCAGTGACCAAATAGGGCAAGGCCCTATTCACCCGGTCAGTGGCAGTGACCATCTTCAACAAGTCAGTGACAGTGACTTTCATATTCATTAGGTCTGTGATAAAGATCGCACGACAAACCTGTTCGTGCATATCAGAACAGTAAGAGAACCAAGATTTTAGTTTGTGCCTGGACCTCTCTCCCACCTTATCTGACCTGTGTCTCGTCTCAACCTGTCTGCTCTTAATGGGACTATTTATTGTCCGTGTGAAAAAAATACAGAAGTTGGACTTTCAGTTGGTGTGGACAGTGGCTTTACTGGGGAGAATTAAGGACTTGTTTCTGGCCAAGCCAGAAGTGAGATCAGTTCGGGAGGATTCAAACACCGGCCGCAGGCAGGCCCGAGAAAACTAACATCGCTCAACCTCCCCATCCAGGAGGGTAGGGGCTTGTAGTGCGGTGTGCCTCAGTCTTTCCTGTGGAGGAGCCAAATTAAGAAAAGCAGGTAAAGTCTGGGGTGGGTGCGCTATATATATATATAATATATATATAAAGCCCTATGTGCTTTCATATCTGTCTTATCTATATATAATACACTTTTCAAATGTGCTTTAAAATGCATGGTTTTCCCTGTTATGAACAAGAAAATAATGACATTATTCTGTTGGGCTGGTAAAGTAATGCTATGGGGCTGGTATGAAATTATTTCCAGGGCTGGTTTTTATTCCCAGTCTGGCCCTGGTCGGAGGTTAAATGCCTTGTCAAGCATGCGGTGCCCAAATGGCTGGTGTTTTTCCACTCTTGATCTGCTTGCGGCAAAGATTGCAAATTTCAACAGTGTGATCGGCTGCACCATGTGCTAAAAAAGGCCCACACAGCTGAACTATGGGAAGTGGGCTGGGAGATAAGAGCTCCACAATCTGATGGAATAGTGTCGTTGCTCTCTACTCTTCCATGATGGCTGCCTCTGGAAGAAATCCTGGCTCATTTGGGTTGTTTTTCCCCCTCACTTTCCTCCTCTGTTTTATTCTGCACCCAAGTCGCATCAGTAATCTTATCATCATCATCCCCTCCATCCTCATCATCACAGGAGCCAACTTGGCAGTACGCTGTGCCTGGGGGATCATGATGGCCAATTTGTGGTTTATCAGTGTTCTCCCCTCTCTGTAGGCTCATGTTACACCCTTCCTCTACCTCAGAACCAACATCAGAATCAAGTAATGTCTGTGCATCGTCAAGAAGCAAGAGGCTGACACTGGGTTTAAATAATTCAGCTGACTCCTCCATGCAAGATGCTGAGGCTATGACAGGAGTAGCTGTAGCCAAGGAGGCAGAATAAGCTGCTCTGGCAGCTGCGGTGGACTGAACACTAGTGTCAGCTTGGGTCATAGAGTATGAGGAGGATGGGAATAGTTTAGTAAGCCAGTCTATCACCTCCTCTGCATGCTGTGGCTGGATGGCACGGGCAACATCACTAAACAGAGACAAATGTGTCCTGCCTGAAGACAGACTACGTCCACCTTTGACTGTGGACACTGCTGGCCCCCTCATAGTGGAATGGGAACATCTGCCTCTCTTTGTTGACCTCCCGGACATGATGGGGGGGGGCTTGTCACCCAAATTTAATAGAAACTGAGAAATTTGTGATTGGATGCACTTTATTGAATCAAAAGTGGTGTTTGGTGCACCATAAATTAAGGACTGATGCTGACAGAAATGTAAAAACTATAAAAAAAATAATAAAACTGACTGACCATTCAAAAAAATGGGGGCAGACAAAATAAAAAAAGACAAGAAAAAAAAAAACTTGTAGCAGTAAATGTTATGTAATGCTGTGTTAAATACACTATACTATACTCACACTGTACTGACACACTATACTGACACACTACACTATACTCACACTATACTAACACTACACTAACACTACAATAACACTCTACACTCAGTCACAATAAGCAAACCCACTAACTCGCTAGTAGCAAACTGAACCCTGTTCTATCTATCTTCACTCCAACAGCACACTGCAAAAGCTTCCTGTGGGAAGGAACCTTTTATAGTGTGGGCTGCAACTATGAGCACTGAGCCATGATTGGACAAAATCATTGTGAAAAACCCTCTGTCCTCAAACAGATCTAGGTCCACCGTTAATGCTTCCTCTGTTCAGATCCAACACTTATCCAAGATTCTCCAGCCATCCCAGTCACCAGACAAACCTCAGGGTAGAGTGGCAAAGCAAACTGACTTTATTATCAGACATGGACACACAGATATCTCTCCTCAAAACCACATCGCTCCCACCCTTGGAAAACAGGGCGGGTCAAACTGTCCAATGACAATGGCCACACAGGTCATTTGTGTTCAAACTTCTCAATAAACAGTCTTATCAGCAGGGGGGTTGGAGGAATCCCCCCTCCCTTTTTCCTCACAGCAAACACACTTACACATCCCATAATAGTTGTGGCAGTCACAATAGACAATAGAATACAGTCCCACCCCAAACCATCACAGCAAATAGTCCAACAGCATGGCACAGCACACATTATATATACATATATACAACATTGAATCTGACTAGCACAGATCATAGTGGGGGTTCTCATTCACCCTGTGCCCCTATTAGAGACACAGGGTGATTTACACATAAGAGGCGTCGGGGAAGCTGGACAAGTAGCCTTCAGAACTCTCCAGGGCAAGCTGAGCCGCACAAACCCCCCAACCCAAAGTCACTCCTCTCACACATCTTGCCTTTCGACAGGAGACTAACGCAGGAGGAGACCCCAGACGGGTTGACTCCAAAGTTAGTCAGTAGTTCCAGTCCCCCAATGCCGGTATCCATACAGTACCCCAAATAAATTGTCCCAAACAGAGCATTACTTACCCAGCCAACCTCTGCCTCTCTCAGAGAACATACCTGCCGCTGGGGAGAGGCCTGGACTGGCCCTTCTCCCTGGACTCCTTTCAGCCGCTGTCTTCTACAGGGTGACTGGGTTCACTCTGGCATGCTGTTGGGGATCTGGGCCGACTGCCCAGCATCCCTCGGGTAAACAGGTGGAGACTGAAGTCCCATCCACTTTTACAGGAAATCCATCATTTGTTAGTGGAGGGCAGAGGTTGGTAGCACTCTGCCCTGTTGCCAGCACTTCTGCTGGGTGGCTATGAGTGGCGACCACAAGCTGCAGTTGTGAGGTGATGACTGCATTCTCTCCTTGGATCCTAATCAGCAGTTCGGGACAGACTGCCACCGCCTCACCCTAGGCCTCCATAATTTCTTCAGGTGTAGGGCAGAGGTCTTGGACTCTCTGTCCGGTTGCCAGCACTTCAGCTGGGTTGGTGTAATAATTCTGGGGCGCCGTCTGCTGCTGAAACTCCCTGTCTCTGTTATTGTCTCCCAGATTCAAAAATCCTTGTTGGGAAGGGGGAATGGCAGCTTCCCCTCCCTGCATCTCTGCAATCCACTGGGGAAAAAGAAACACCACCTCCTTACCTCGGGCATCCGAAACTGCCACGGGTGTGGAGCAGGGGTCTGCAGTACTCTGTCCTGCTGAAAGCACTTCTGCTGGGGGTTTGCTAGGTGGTTCCTCCTCTACAGAAACTTCTATTAAATCCCCAGTCTCTGGAATTGCTAAAAATGTGGGACAGAGGTCTTGGACCCTCTGTTTGGTTGCCAGCGCTTCAGCTGGAGAAGTTTGTTGTAACTCCATAGATGCTGCTGGCAGAAAATCCCATGTCCCTGTCAGTGTTGTGGGAGAAAGGCCGACTACCTCTTCTCTCAAGAAGGCTAAAGCCACTGTAGGTGCTGGGCAGAGGTTAGCAGGGCTCTGTCCTGTTGTCAGCACTTCAGCTTTGGAGATGGCAATCTCCGGCGTTTCCACTGCCGATTCTCTGGCATGCTGCTGAACGCATTCTAGCAGTTTCCTGTATGCCTGTCAGGGAAACATATTATGCATTGAACACTAGATGGCAGCAAACAAGCTGTCAGGGAAACACTCAGCTGCTTAGTGCACGCATCACATGACTTCCTGGCTGTCTATAAAAGCTGTGCAAGTGCTCAGAGGAATTGCTGGTTTGTCTTCTGCATCTGATTACCTGTTGTGACCCGGATTGACCTTGAGCATTCTGATCTTCTCCTGCACCGACCTCTGGCTTGCCTACGGACTCTGCCTTGTCTCCAGTGTTTGACCCTCTGCCTGTGACCCAGACCTGTCTCCTGTCTCCAGTGCTTGACCTCCTGCCTGGGACCCGGACCAGCCTCTTGTCTCCAGTCCTTGACCCTCGGCCTGTACCCGGATCTGCCTTTGGCCTCCTGTGTTTGATCTCCGGTCTGTTCTGGACTTTCTGTGGAACTCTTGTCCTGCTGGTCCTGCGACCCCCAGTCATCGCACAGCTGCCCTTCTCTACAGAAGACCTCTATACAAGTCTTCCTTCCGTGGTAGCCTGTGCCTCTTTGTGCCATCCTCTCCTTTTCTCACCTCCAGGGGGCGGAGTGCGCCTAGTTGCAAGGGTGAACCGCTCTCGGCATCTCGGCCTTGGTAAGTACTCTCCTGACAGTACAAACCAGCCAGATGTCAGAGGCCGACAGAGCACGTTCCCCTTTGGATATCCTGTGCCAGCAAGTCACAGCTCTTACCGATGCGGTTCAGAAGCTGCAGGAAGGCTACACCCGGATTGATGGTCGCCTCCAGCAACTTTCCGGATCACCTTCACCAACAGTCACAGCTCCTGCACCCGCCAGTGGGGCCTCTTCTTCGCAAGCCTCTTCAAGTCCAACTGTGGTTATGGCCCTCTCAGAGCCTAGAGTTCCTCCACCGGAGCGATTTGCAGGCGATCGCAAGAAATACCGGGCCTTTAAGAATGCCTGTTCTCTTTACCTGGCCCTACAGCCCAGGACTTTCTCATCTGAAGTGGTAAAAGTAAGGTTCATTATCTCCCTCTTGGACGATGAATTACAAGCTTGGGCCCACAGCCTGATGGAACAGAGAAGTCCTGTATTGAATTCCATTGATACCTTTTTTTAAAACATGGCACAGCTTTATGACGATCCCCAATGCACAGCCATGGCTGAGGCCACCCTGCATATATTGTCCCAAGGGCGGAGGCCAGTTGAGGACTATACCGCTGAGTTTCGGAAATGGTCAGCTGACACTGGCTGGAATGAACCTGCCCTCAAATACCAATACCGTCAGGGGTTGTCAGAAGCTCTTAAGGATGAGCTGGCCAGGGTGGAAACCCCTGCTACTTTGGAGGACTTGATCCAGCCAGCCACTAAATTGGACAGGCACATGCAGGAGCGGCGCTCAGAGAGATTCCAGGTACCTCGTCCCAGCTGGATGCTTCCTAAACTGACTCCCATTCATCCGCCTTTAGCGGCTCCTCCGGCCACTCCTACTCCTGAAGGCGAACCCATACAACTTGGTTTGGTCCGTGCTCCCCTTACCATGGAGGAGAAGCAATGCAGGCGCCAAGCCAACCTGTGCCTGTATTGCGGGAGTGCAGGCCACTTCCTTCGTAACTGCCCTGTGAGGCCCACTAAGTCTATTCCACATTTTATTATGAACTATCAAGTCACTGGTGTGCCTCAGACTTACGTTACTCTCTTCATCTCTTTACAGTTAGCGGAAAGAGTAATCCACCTGCCAGCTATAATTGATTCTGGAGCCTGTAGCTGTTTCCTGGATACCTCGCTATCCCAGGAACTGCACATCCCTCTTCAGACCAAGAAGCAAAGCCTGCAGGTACATCTGGCCGAAGGGTCTTTTTCCTGTTCTGGACTTACCACACAGGAGACCAATCCCATTCTGACCACCACAGACTCTGATCACCAGGAGCTTCTGCGCTTTGATCTCATCCCTTCTCCTATGTTCCCCATCATTTTGGGGTTCCCCTGGCCGCAGGCCCACGAACCCCAAATAAATTGGAACAAGAAAGAGGTCTCCTTCTCTTCCCATTACTGTTCTCAGCATTGTGGTACTCCGGTTCCCACTGCCTGCCTAACTGTCTCCCCCACACCTGACAATCTTCAACATGTTCCCTCTGTATACCTTGAGTTCAGAGATGCTTTCGACAAACAGGCCGACCGTCTACCACCTCATCGGTCTTATGACTGCCCCATTGACTTGTTACCCGACTCTGAGGTCCCTTTTGGACGCATTTTTCCACTGTCCGAGACGGAGTTGAAAGCCCTTAGAACCTACATAAATGAGAACTTGGAGAAGGGTTTCATACATCCTTCCTCCTCACCAGCTGGATCTGGTATATTTTTGTGGAAAAAAAAGACGGTTCTCTGAGGACAGGCATTCATTATCGGGAATTAAATAAAATAACTGTTAAAAACCGATACCCGCTGCCACTTATCCCAGAGTTATTTCAGCGTTTCCGATCCGCCCGAATCTTCTCCAAACTTGACCTGCGAGGAGCCTACAACCTCATTCAAATTCGGGCTGGGGATGAGTGGAAGACCGCTTTCAGATCCAGGTTTGGACATTACGAATACCTGGTAATACTGCTTGGACTGTGCAACGCCCCGGCCACTTTCCAGCATCTAGTAAATTATATTTTCCGAGAGTACCTTGACAATTTCCTAGTAGTGTATCTGGATGACATCCTCATTTTTTCCTCCACCATTGAGTTGCACAGAGTCCATGTCAAAAAAGTTCTTGACATCCTCAGAGTACATAATTTATACCTCAAGGCGGAAAAATGTGACTTTGAAAAAACTGTTGTGCAGTTCCTGGGGTTCATCATCTCCACCAACGGGGTTGCAATGGACCCACAAAATTTCAAGGCAATTCAGGAGTGGCCGGCCCCAAGTGACAAGAAGGGAGTGCAACGGTTTATAGATTTTGCTAACTTTTACAGGCGATTCATTGTTGGCTTTTCAGCAATTGTGGCACCTATTACCCAACTCACATGCCAACACAACCATTTCCAGTTGTCTCAGGAAGCCCAGGAAGCCTTTTCAAAACTAAAAACCCTGTTTATCTCTGCACCAATTTTACGGCATCCAGACCCAACCCTGCCATTTGTACTGGAAGTTGACGACTCCGAAACAGCCACGGGGGCCATTCTTTCCCAGAGACACGGTCCCAAGGCCCTTTTACATCCCGTGGCTTTCGCATCTCGAAAATTAAGTTCGCCTGAGAGGAACTACGATGTAGGTGACAGAGAATTACTGGCCATTAAGTTCGCCTTGGAAGAATGGAGGTACCTGCTGGAGGGCGCTTCTCATCCCGTTATGATCTTTACTGATCATAAAAACCTGGAGTACCTCAGGTCAGCCAAACGTTTAGGACCCCGACAAGCCCGCTGGGCTCTCTTCTCTCCAGGTTCAATTTCCACATATCCTACAGACCCGGCTCCAAAAACGGAAAGGCAGACGCCCTCTCTCGGATGTTCCTCGAAACACCTCAGGTATCTGAACCTAGCACCATCTTGTCTCCGCAAATTTGTTTCTTAATTACCCAAACTGACCTGATAAATTCCATCAAATCAACTTCCAGTCATTGTACCCTCTCTGGAAAGTCACGATGATCTGCTCTAGGCTCATGGCAAAATTTTTGTCCCACAGGAAGCGAGATTACTGACCCTAAAAACCTTCCATGATCACAAGTTGGCAGGCCACTTCGGAACCCAGAAGACTGCCGAATTGATCTCCCATTCTTTCTGGTGACCAGGTTGGAAACAGGACTGTGAGGAAGGACTTTGTCTCATCTTGCACCCTTTGCCAACGCAGCAAGGGACCCAAAACCAAGACCTGGGGTTTACTTAAACCTTTATCCGTTCCGGAACGGCCATGGGCAGAAGTCTCCATGGACTTCATTGTCGACTTACCTCCTTCAGGGGGATTCACCACTATCCTGGTCATTGTCGACCGCCTTTCTAAAATGGCCCACTTCCTGCCCATGGTGGGTACTCCCTCGGCTTCCGACATGGCCAATGCCTTCTTCAGAGAAGTAGTAAGACTTCATGGTGTACCCAAGAGCATCGTCTCGGAAAGAGGTGTCCAATTTACCTCCAAGTTTTGGAAGGAACTCTGCAAATCCTTGGAAATAAAGATTTGTCTCTCCTCAGCCTACCATCCTCAAAGCAACGGCCAGGCGGAGAGAAAGAATCAGACGTTGGAGCAATATCTCCGTTGTTTTTGTTCTGGCTCCCAAGATGACTGGTCTACTCTCCTGCCTTACGCTGAGTTTGCGTATAATAACTCTATTCACACAGCTACCAACCAGTCACCCTTCTGGGCGAACTTCGGGTTCCATCCTTCCTTTCTCCCTGACACCTTCCCCGGGATATCTGTCCCTGCTGTACAGGACCGGATAGCTTTTATCCAGCAGAACTTTCTGAAGATTCAGGAAAACATGCAAAAGTCCCAGGACAACTACAAAAGGTATTATGACAAAGGAAGGAAGGAAAATCCAGTTTTCAAGGTTGGTGAAGAAGTCTGGCTATCAGCCATCAACCTCAGATTACCTCTCTCTCCACGAAAGCTGGGGCCAAGGCTCATAGGTCCCTTCAAAATCAAAAGGATGGTAAACCCTGTGGCCTTCGAACTAGCCTTGCCTAATTCCTACAGAATACATCCAGTATTTCACGCATCCCTACTGAAACCTGTCATCCCCAGTCCCTTCTCTGGGAGACAAGAACTACCTCCTCCTCCGGTCGAAGTGGATGGAGAAAAATAATTTGAGGTGGAGTCTATCTTGAGTTGTAGGAAAAGGGGTAGACAGCTCCAGTACTTAGTCAAGTGGAAGGGGTATCCCCCTGAAGACAACTCCTGGGAACCTTCTAGAAATTTACATGCTCCAAGCCTGCTCCAAGCCTTTCATCAGGAACACCCCGAGTTAATGTCCAGTTTGGGCGTCCAGAGGCCGCCCCTGGGGGGGGGGGGCATTGTCAGGGAAACATGCATTGAACACTAGATGGCAGCAAACAAGCTGTCAGGGAAACACTCAGCTGCTTAGTGCACGCATCACATGCCTTCCTGGATGTCTATAAAAGCTGTGCAAGTGCTGAGAGGAATTGCTGGTTTGTCTTCAGCTTCCTGTTATGTTCTGCTTCCTGTTTCCTGCATCTGATTACCTGTTGTGACCCGGATTGGCCTTGACCATTCTGATCTTCTCCTGCACGAACTCTGGCTTGCCTACGGACTCCGCCTTGTCTCCAGTGTTTGACCCTCTGCCTGTGACCCGGACCTGTCTCCTGTCTCCAGTGAGTGCTTGACCTCCTGCCTGTGACCCGGACCAGCCTCTTGTCTCCAGTCCTTGACCCTCGGCCTGTACCCGGATCTGCCTTTGGTCTCCTGTGTTTGATCTTTGGTCTGTTCTGGACTTTCTGTGGAAATCTTGTCCTGCTGGTCCTGCGACCCCCAGTCATCGCACAGCTGCCCTTCTCTACAGAAGACCTCTACGCAAGTCTTCCTTCCATGGTAGCCTGTGCCTCTTTGTGCCATCATCTCCCTGTCTCACCTCCAGGGGGCATATTGTGCCTAGTCGCAAGGGTGAACCGCTCTCGGCATCTCGGCCTCGGTAAGTACTCTCCTGACAATGCCCTTTCCAGATGCTGTTCCTTTCTTAGCAAATAGTCTAGATCATGTTTAAGCTCTGAGACCCCTGCAAACCCGAGCATAGCCTCTCTGTGTTCTTGCAGGTCCTCAAGGGTAGGTTCCCCTTCATCGCCAAACACAAAACAATCTGTAAGGCTCTCCCACAGCAATCCAGGGCCACCAAAGTCATATCCGTCCGGAGAGCATTCTGTTGTCTCTCCTAAATATTCCTCCTCCGCGTGCCATTGCAGAGCCCGATACCGATTGTCCAGCTCTATCTCCTGCTGGACCAGCCTGTCCAACTCAGTCACCCATTGCTCCTGGGACCGCATTCCCAGGAATTGCATCCGTAACTCCCTTTGTTCTCTGGCCTGCTGCTCTGGGGTTGAAAAGCACTTGTCTTGTTGCATACCAGCAACTTGGAGGCATCTAATCCAGTGTCTTACCCGAATCTGCTGCCTGACCTCCAGGTATTCATCCGCAGACACAGACCTGGTGTATGCTGAAAGGACGATCTGCAGAAGCCCCGGTCTGCTATCTGAAGTCTGCTATCCGATCTTGGATCCAGGTGGAGGTCTTCACAGCCAGGAAGCACAATTCCGCTGCTGCCAACCAGTTGTGACAAACCCTCTGTCCTCAAACAGATCTAGGTCCGCCGTTAATGCTTCCTCTGTTCAGATCCGACACTTATCCAAGATTCTCCAGCCATCCCAGTCACCAGACAAACCTCAGGGTAGAGTGGCAAAACAAACTGACTTTATTATCAGACATGGACACACAGATATCTCTCCTCAAAGCCACATCCCTCCCACCCTTGGAAAACAGGGCGGGTCAAACTGTCCAATGACAATGGCCACACAGGTCATTTGTGTTCAAACTTCTCAATAAACAGTCTTATCAGCAGGGGGGTTGGAGGAATCCCCCCTCCCTATTTCCTCACAGCAAGCACACTTACACATCCCATAATAGTTGTGGCAGTCACAATAGACAATAGAATACAGTCCCACCCCAAACCATCACAGCAAATAGTCCAACAGCATGGCACAGCACACATTATATATACATATATACAGCATTGTATCTGACTAGCACAGATCATAGTGATGGTTCTCATTCACCCTGTGCCCCTATTAGAGACACAGGGTGATTTACGCATAAGAGGCGTCGGGTAAGCTGGACAAGGAGCCTCCAGAACTCTCCAGGGCAAGCTGAGCCGCACAAACCCCCGACCCAAAGTCACTCCTGTTACAGTCATCATCACTTTGTCCAATCAGTTCTCTGACAGTACTCTGTGCCCTAATTGGCAAAGCCTTGCACCTGACCAGCGGTCAGGTGCATTGCTTTATCCAATTAGGGCCCTAGAATGCACTGGGAAGAATGCAGTGCATTGTGGGGCACTCGGCAGGCGCCCCACAAATTCGGTGTCCCTTGAATTCACCCAACTCTACTAATAAATAATGTGCTGCAGAACATAATTGTATTAAGTACATCTCCATTTACAGTTTTCTCTTAGTTTCCTGCAAATATCTGTTGATCCTGCCAGTGAAGTCTATTCAATACAGATTTCAGTTCAAACACTCTTGAATAGGAGGACAGGGAGAGTAGGGATGCAGGAATGGCATGAAGTGGATGATGCGGGTGTCTCTGGAACTTGAGAGTACTGTCGCCAAATGGTATAAGTGACTGAGGGACGAAGCCCACCAATAAGAAGGGGGTCAGGCTTAGAGACCAGTGAGTATAGCAGTAGAGAGACTCCCACTGACCAGCAGTATAGGTATACAAGCAGGTTACCCTGGTGGATGACACAGGCTCATCCGAGGTGCTGGGTCTAAGTATTAACCAGTATTCACCAGAGCTCATGATGGTGGAGATGGGGTTTGCTGCAGGTTAGTACCAGGTTGCGGTACTCATAATCACCCCCAGGAGGTGAGCAATCCAGGAACTTGTGGGCAGTGAAGTAGAAGAGCATATAGCAGAAAACAATCAGTGGATGAATTGTAGTCAGTACAGATAAATAGGCTAGGAGGAATCACAAATGGGCCAAGTGGCAAGCCAGGTCACTAACAGCAATCAGGATCAGATTTCAGAATCATTGACAACATGTGTACAGCTGAAGACCCAAAGCATCCTGGCAGCAAAGTCTCAAACCAGCCAGCAAGCAAAAGTTTAAGGCAGCCAGCAAGCAAGGTTAGCAAAAATACAGAAAGTCAAAAAAGCCTCTCACGACTGATGCTACATAAGATGTCCTGGGGTCAGCAGTCTGTTCCCTGGGGGCCAGGCAAGAGGCCACATCACACGCTGGAGCTCCCCTCTCTGGAGTTCTCAGTCCACATCTCTGTCAGTCCCTCTGGATTTTTCTGGTAGTAAGCCCTCAAAAGACCCTTATAGTGTCTCATTTGTAGCAATACCCCCAGTTAAGAGGGCTGCAGGTATAGTTTTGGGCCTGTAACACACTGCTGTCAACCCCCAGGAACTGGCTCTAACCTTCCTTGGCACAGCTAGCAGAAATGGAAGTGTGAAACCCACTAGGCTATAGGAATCACCACTCCGCAATAAAGCATACACAATAGTTAATATTAAATTACCTGAGCTGACTGCTTCAGCTGGGATAAACAGTACGCCACACACTTGTCTGCTTAACCACAAATACTTTACTGAATAGAAATATAAGGTTAGACAATGGTACATTTATCTATGCAGGGCCCTGCAATATCAAAAGTCAAGCAAATAACAAGTATTATGTTCTAACAGTCTTATGTGCACTAAATGTCTCTTAATAAACTACACTTGCGAGCCTTCCCCTTGTGGCCAATATGGCGGCCAACAATGTCTCCCTGCTGAACAGTCAGGCCTGACTAATTCACACACAGTTAGTTTGTTGAGAAAGTTCTTCGCTAGCAACGGTGGTGCACTTTGTAGGTTATTTGTAATCCAATGGTATTAAATCGTTGGTTACTCAGCAAGCAATAAAACAACTTAACTCTGGCTGCACAACACACTGTTTCTCTGGGGTACAATATAACACTCCAGTAACGGTGGGCCCTGACCAAAGGATACTGGGCCTAAAAGGTAGTCAAAGTATACTGAGCAAGTGCTCTCTCACCCGACCGGACCAGTCCGTACAACCGACTTCAGTAGCTGGTGTCCCGGAACACAATCTCACGATACCCGTAGTCTCAGATCCTCTCGACCATCCGAGGGAGATTGATGGATGAGACGACTCTGGGTTCTTCAGTGACGATCAGCAAGCTCTCCGGATGCCCTAGGCCCAGGCTCTCAAGGCCTATTCCAAAACAACAGGCCCCAATGTAGGCTCCACTTGCTAGGAGGGCGCCTCAGACTCCCTGGTTCCCGATCGCGGGCGCGACTGCGCATGCGCGCGCCCCCTGGTTGCCGCCAGGCAGGCTATTTAAGCCTGCCACTCACAGACAGTCCCTGCTGTCTGCTCTACAGCGTTGTGTATCAGAAACCCGATCTGTGACTTGTACCTGTGATAGACCCGGCTTGCCTGTGACCACTCCAGCCTTCTGCCTGTACCTGACCTCTGGCCTGTGGTGACGATTCCTTTGCCTGTCCCCCCTGTACCTTGCTGCCAGCCTGTTAACCGATCCGACCTGTCTGATTATCCCTGAGGTTCCTAGTTCCAGCCCAGTCTGCTGAACCATTCCAGTCTGCTGAAGCTTCCTGTGGTTCCTAGTTCCAGTCCAGTTTGCTGAACCATTCCAGTCTGCTGAACCATTCCAGTCTGCTGAAGCTTCCTGTGGTTCCTAGTTCCAGTCCAGTTGCTGAACCATTCCAGTCTGCTGAAGCTTCCTGTGGTTCCTAGTTCCAGTCCAGTTTGCTGAACCATTTCTGTCTGCTGAAGCTTCCTGTGGTTCCTAGTTCCAGTCCAGTTTGCTAAACCATTCCAGTCTGCTAAGCTTCCTGTTGTTCCTGGTTCCAGTCCAGTCTCCTAGTTGCTCCAGCTCCTGTCTCCCAGTTCCTGCAGAGACACCCTGGGCGTTGGACTACCATCACCTCTGTTGATCCTGCCAGGCACCCGTGCCACTCCTTACTCCTGTGCCAACTGTCACCTTACCATGGGGCCGGGAGTGGGAGCTGTAAGGGAGGCCGTCCCCTGCAATTTGGGCTCACAACCATCAGGTACGTGACAGTAGCAGACAGCCATGTCTGAGCCCGAGCAGGGAGCCTTCCCTATGGAAGAACTGTGTCAGCACCTGGCAGATCTAACCGAAGCAGTTAAGAATCTTCAGCAAGGCTACACCCGGCTGGAAGAACGGGTACTGGTTCTGTCCAGCCCTACCGGAACCCAAGCATCCCCCCACGCTTCTACCTCTTATACTGGGGCAGGATCAACACCAACAGTGGTAATGCACCCGAAAGATTCTCCGGTAATCGAAGTAGCTTCAGGGCTTTTCTCAACTCCTGCGAACTATACCTCACCCTTCAGCCACGAACCTTCTCTCTGGAAGTCACTAAGGTGGGCTTTGTGGTTTCCCTGCTTATCGGAGACCCCCAAACCTGGGCCCACCGTCTCTTAGAACAAAAGGACAAAGTTCTGACCAACCTTGCCTCCTTCTTTGACGCTATGGCCCAGCTATACGAAGATCCCCAGCTGTCAGCAACTGCAGAGGCGGCTTTGCGTACCCTCCAGCAGGGACGCAGGGCAGCAGAGGATTACGTGGCCGAGTTTAGGCGGTGGAGCACAGATACGAACTGGAGCGATGCCGCCCTCCACCACCAGTTCCGCATGGGAATCTCTGATCCTCTGAAGGATGAATTGGCTAGAGTTGGTGTACCTCTGACTTTGAATGCGTTGATCGATTTAACCATACA
Organism: Rana muscosa; assembly: GCA_029206835.1. Lineage (NCBI taxonomy): Eukaryota > Metazoa > Chordata > Amphibia > Anura > Ranidae > Rana > Rana muscosa. Next base: position 498,724,593 of record CM055116.1, on the reverse strand, counting down.
GGTCGATCGACGCCTAAGATAACGAAGGGCTGAGAGAGCTACAGGGTTTTCTCGCCCAACCTGGATGCTTCCAAGGGCTCCAAGTCATCTGCACCCGGTACCCACTGCATCACCAGCTTCTGCGCCCGACATACCTGAGCCCATGCAGCTTGGGGTCCTTCCCTTACCCCGGAAGAGCGACAACGTCATTGGATAAACAATCTGTGTCTTTACTGCGGAGAGCCTGGACACTACGTCAGGAACTGCCCTCTAAAGCTCCGTAAATGTCTCTCTATGACTCCTGAATAGTGATGAGCCGAACACCCCCGGGTTCGGTTCGCACCAGAACCCGCGAACGGACTGAAAGTTCGTACGAACATTAGAACCCTATTAAATACAATGGATGCGAACGTTCGAATTCTAAAGTGCTAATTATAACAACTATTATGCATGTTATTGTCCTAAAAAGGGTTTGGGAACCCGGGTTGTGCACCAGGGGACATGTATCAATGCAAAAAGAAGTTTTAAAAACGGTCGTTTTTCGGGAGCAGTCATTTTAATGATGCATAAAGTGAAAAAAAAAAAGTCAAATATTCCTTTAAATATCGTACCTGGGGGGTGTCTAAAGTATGCCTGTGAAGTGCCACGTGTTTCCCGTGTTTAGAACTGTCCCTGCACAAAATGACACTTCTAAAGGAAAAAAAAGCCATTTAAAACTGCTTGCGGCTTTAATGTAATGTCTGGTCCCGGTAATATGGATGAAAATCTTTAAGAAAAATGGCATAGCTACCCCATGACCCCCCCCCCCCCTACCCCAGCCCATTACCAGCCCCTTTGGGTCTTGTATGGATATTAAGGGGAACCCCGCACATAAAATAAAAAAGGCCCTATATACTCTGAACAGCCGTATACAGGCGGTGCATACAAGACAGGGACTGTAGGTTTGTTCTTATGTAGAATCTGTTTGTAATTTTGAACAGGTACATTGTTTAAGTGTAGCTCCAGCCCAAAAATCTATTTTTAAACTTTTTGGAAAACATAGGTAAGGGTTATCACCCCTGTAACATTTGTTTTGCTGTCTGTGCCCCTGTTCAGAACATTTCACCTCACTTTCCGTCCCAATGACAACTGTTTTTGAAATGTGGTGTTTTTCTTGAAACAAGGATTGGTGATAAAGCATCAGTACAGAGGAGACACCTTTCTCCCATATTAATTCTTACAGGAGAGAATTTTCCTTCCAAGGGGTAGATTTCCTCTCACTTCCTGTTGTCTTCTTGCGTTTGCAAGTAGGAGTCGTTTGTAAGTTGGATGTTTGAAAGTAGGGACCTGCCGTATATACTCTGCAGAAATAGGCCCCTTAGTTGTTGGTGTTGGCACAACACTGTAAGCACTCACAGTTACTCTTGGTTGGTGCTGGAACGCCCTGCTGTCAACTATTATATCAGGAATTTTAATTACATATAATTGTTGAACAGTGGTAGTAAAAATTGGGCCTTTGATGGTGGTGCTGGTGCCACAACACTGTAAGCCAGGACAGTTACTCTTGGTGGGTGCAGCAATGGGCCCTGCTGTGAATTATTAGATCAAGAATTGTAATTGCATGCCCCTGTTGAACAGGGGCTGAAAAATTGGGCCTTTCGTGGTGGTGGTGTTGCCACAACACTGTAAGCCCTCAGAGTTACTCTTGGTGGGTGCAGGAATGGGCCCTGCTGTGAATTATTAGATCAAGAATTGTAATTACATGCCCCTTTTGAACAGGGGCTGAAAAATTGGGCCTTTCGTGGTGGTGGTGGTGGTGGCGTTGCCACAACACTGTAAGCCCTCAGAGTTACTCTTGGTGGGTGCAGGAATGGGCCCTGCTGTGAATTATTAGATCAAGAATTGTAATTACATGCCCCTTTTGAACAGGGGCTGAAAAATTGGGCCTTTCGTGGTGGTGGCGTTGCCACAACACTGTAAGCCCTCAGAGTTACTCTTGGTGGGTGCAGGAATGGGCCCTGCTGTGAATTATTAGATCAAGAATTGTAATTACATGCCCCTTTTGAACAGGGGCTGAAAAATTGGGCCTTTCGTGGTGGTGGTGGTGGTGGCGTTGCCACAACACTGTAAGCCCACAGAGTTACTCTTGGTGGGTGCAGCAATGGGCCCTGCTGTGAATTATTAGATCAAGAATTGTAATTGCATGCCCCTGTTGAACAGGGGCTGAAAAATTGGGCCTTAGGCACTGGTGGCACAACACTACAACCCCTCACAGATACTGTACTTGGAGCACAGCAATAAGCCCTGTTGCAAAGTATTGCTTCAAAAATTGTAATGACACGCCCCTGTTAAACAGGGGCTGAAAAATTGGGCCTTAGGCACTGGTGCCACAACACTCCAACCCCTCACAGATACTGTACTTGGAGCACAGCAATGAGCCCTATGGCAAATTATTGCTAAAAAAATTGTAATTACACGTCCCTGTAAAACAGGGGCTGAAAAATTGGGCCTTAGCCACTGGTGGCGGCACCCATAAACAAAAATGATCTTCCAAGCTATCATCATCATCAATCGTATCATTGAGGACTCGGAGGAGGAGGATAGCCAGTCAACATAACAGCACAGGCACTCAGCATCAGCATCAGTCTTGAAGGGATGTGACATGTTAAAATCAATTAGTCTGTTATATCAGCATCAGGTGTGTGGTAGCTGGTGGTGATCCAAGACTGGTTCATCTTGATGAAAGTCAGTCGATCAACCGAGTCGGTGGACAGGCGCACCCTGTGATCCGTGACAAATCCTCCAGCAGCACTGAATGTGCGTTCCGAAAGAACGCTGGATGCAGGACAGGCCAGTAGCTCAATTGCATACTGTGCAAGCTCTGGCCAGTGATCCATCCTCAAGACCCAGTAAGCCAGAGGATTTTCGGTGGGGAAGGTGTCCAAGTCTGACCTTGCCCCTAGATATTCCTGCACCATGTTTATCAGACGCTGGCGATGGTTGCTGGAACCGATCATACTTTGGGGCTGCGGACTAAAGAATTGTCTGAACGCATCGGTCAGACGGCCACCTTCCCCACTGCTCCTTCTTTGACTGGCCGAAGCCTCAGCAACTCGTTGTCCAGGACCAGGAGTTTGTAACCTCCCAGTCTCTGGGAACGCGTTGCACAGACCTTTCTGCAAGGCCTCCCGGAGTTGTCTCATCCTCTGCTCCCTCTGCGACGGTAACATAAGGTCCGCAACCTTACCCTTGTACCGTGGATCAAGGAGAGTGGCCAGCCAGTAATGGTCCCTCTCCTTGATCCGAAGAATACGAGGATCCTTCCGCAGACTTTGCAGGATCAGGGAGGCCATGCAGCGTAGGTTTGCTGAGGCATTCGCTCCGGAGTCCTCTGGGTCACTAAGGACGACATGATCCGCAGCCACCTCCTCCCAGCCACGTACAAGTCCACTGGTTTCTTGGGACTGTAAATCATCCCTAAAAGACTGCTGCTGATGATGCTGAGTGCCAGCCTCCACCTCCATGCTGACACAATCCTCCTCCTCCTCCTCCTCCTCCTCCTCTTCCTGTGCGATGGGTGGGACAGAAGGAACACTGTCTGGTTAAAGGGGGCCTTGAGAGGCAAGGAAGTCCTCCTCTTCCTGCCTCTGTTCTGCCTCAAGTGCCCTGTCCATTATTCCACGCAGCGTGTGCTCCAACAGGTGGACAAGAGGTACAGTGTCACTGATGCATGCACTGTCACTGCTCACCATCCTCGTGGCCTCCTCAAATGGTGCCAGGACAGTGCATGCATCCCTGATCATGCCCCACTGGCGTGGAGAAAAAAAACCAAGCTCCCCTGACCCTGTCCTGGTGCCGTAGTCGCACAGGTACTCATTGATGGCCCTCTGCTGCGTGTGCAGCCGCTGCAGCATGGCCAACGTTGAGTTCCACCTGGTGGGCATGTCACATATAAGGCGGTTCTTGGGCAGGTTCAACTCCTTTTGCAGCTCAGCCAGGCGAGCACTGGCATTATAAGATCTGCGGAAATGCACACAGACTTTCCTGGCCTGCCTCAGGACATCCTGTAAGCCCGGGTACCTGCCCAAGAACCGCTGCACCACCAGGTTAAGGACGTGAGCCACACAGGGCACATGGGTCAGTTGTCCCTGTCGGAGGGCGGAGAGGAGGTTGGTGCCATTGTCGCAAACCACCATTCCTGGCTTAAGCTGGCGTGGCGTCAACCACCTCTCGGCCTGGCCCTGCAGAGCAGACAGGACCTCTGCCCCAGTGTGGCTTCTGTCCCCCAAACACACCAGCGCAAGCACGGCATGGCATCTTTTTGCCTGCGTACTTGCGTAGCCCCTTGAACGCCTACGGAGCACCGCTGGTTCCGAGGACAAACCACAGGAAAAGGCCATGGAGGAAGAAGAAGAGGAGGGGGTGGAGGAGAGAGGTGTGTCACAACCAGTAGTAGCATTTTGGAGGCGTGGCGGTGGAACAACCTCCAACACTACTGCACCTTGTCCTGCATCCTTCCCAGCTGCCAAAAGAGTGACCCAATGGGCCGTGAAAGAAAGGTAACGTCCCTGTCCATGCCTGCTGGACCATGAGTCAGCGGTAATATGCACCTTACCGCTGACCGCCCTGTCCAGCGAGGCCAAGACATTGCCTTCCACATGCCGGTAGAGAGCCGGAATAGCCTTCCGTGAGAAAAAGTGCCGTTTGGGAACCTGCCACTGAGGAACCGCACATTGCACAAACTCACGGAAGGGGGCCGAGTCTACCAACTGAAAAGGCAGCAGTTGAAGCGCTAGCAATTTAGCCAAGCTAGCATTCAACCGCTGGGCATGTGGATGGCTGGGAGTGAACTTCTTTCGACGGTCCAGCAGCTGGGGCAGGGAAATTTGCCTGCTAGAATCGGACGTCGGTGTACTGCTAGCAGAGTGGCCGCAAGTACTTGGCTGTGACACACCTAATTCTACACCTTCATTCCTCTCAGTGAATGTTTCAGAGAGGACTGAAGTTATAGTGGGGTTGGAGATCCCAGCTGATGCGGTGCAAGGAGAGGTCCGCTTTGTTCTTTGGTGTGGGTCTTTGAGGTAGGCTTGCCAACGAGCTGCATGGCAGGTCAACATATGTCTGGTCAGGCATGTGGTACCCAAGCGGCTGATGTTTTGGCCACGCGATATACGCTTGAGACATATGTTGCAAACAGCAGCTGTGCGATCTGATGCACTAGCCTCAAAAAAGGCCCACACCAAAGAACTTTTTGAATGACGGGCAGAGGCAGCGCCCTGCACAGGCGGAGCTCTGCGGTGTGATTCCGTCGGTGTACTGCCCTTACGCTGGCCACCAAAGGGCATCCTGCCTCGTTGGAGATGTGCCTCCTCCTCATCCTCCTCCTCCTCCTCTCTCCTATTAGGCACCCACGTGGAGTCAGTGACCTCATCATCCCCTCCCTCCTCATCACTGGAGCCAATCTGGCAGTATGCTGCAGCTGCTGGAACATGACTGCCAGATTGGTGTCCTTCTTGAGCATCCCCTCTGTCTGCTCTCACGCTACTGCCTTCCTGTAGCTGGGTTTCATCATCAGACCCTTCGAAACGCTGGGCATCCTCCTGGAGCATGTACCCAACACTGTGCTCAAACAGTTCGGGGGACTCCTCAGGAGGAGGACATGGTGGGTCTAGGGAAGGAGTGACTGATGATGAGTCTGACATTGATACCAGGGAAGAGGACGCTTTGGCAGCTGCTTTTCCAGTACCCTGAGCCTGGGTGAGAGAGGATGAGGAGGAGGAGGAGGGCTTGGTCTTCCACTCTACCAAGTCTTCGGCATGATGTGGCTCAACATGTCCAGCTGCCGAAAAGAAGGACAAGCGTGTCCCATGGCCATGTGCTGATGACAATGCACCGCGTCCACGACCAGCACTGTTGCCCCCAGACACAGAGCCTGCTTGCCCTCTTTTATTGCCTCCTGACTGTCTGCCTCTCCTTGTTTGCCTTCCAGACATTCTAATAGATGGCCTGCAGGGAGATGGGAAAAAAGCAATAAGGGCTACCTTCAGGTGTCCTTCTCTGTCCCTTTACTTAAGGATTTCTAAATATGGTTGAGGATGATTGCTTTTGCACAGAATAGCACAACGACAATTTCCCTGACTGTCCAAAAAACAAGGATTTCAAAGATGGTTGATGAGGAATGCTTTAGCACACTATAGCACAAGGAGAATTTCCCTCACTGTCCTTCCCTGTCCCTAGAAACAAGGATTATCACAGTGAAAGATACTGACACTCTTCCTACCTATAGTTTTCTGTCCCTAGAAAAAATGTTTTTTTTAAAGCACACTATAGCACAAGGAGAATTTCCCTCACTTTCCTTCCCTGTCCCTAGAAACAAGGATTATCACAGTGAAAGAAACTGACACTCTTCCTACCTATAGTTTTCTGTCCCTAGAATTTTTTTTTTTTAAAGCACACTATAGCACAAGGAGAATTTCCCTCACTGTCCTTCCTGTCTCTAGAAACAAGGATTATCACAGTGAAAGAAACTGACACTCTTCCTACCTATAGTTTTCTGTCCCTAGAAAAAATGTTTTTTTAAAGCACACTATAGCACAAGGAGAATTTCCCTCACTTTCCTTCCCTGTCCCTAGAAACAAGGATTATCACAGTGAAAGAAACTGACACTCTTCCTACCTATAGTTTTCTGTCCCTAGAAAAAATGTTTTTTTTAAAGCACACTATAGCACAAGGAGAATTTCCCCACTTTCCTTCCCTGTCCCTAGAAACAAGGATTATCACAGTGAAAGAAACTGACACTCTTCCTACCTATAGTTTTCTGTCCCTAGAAAAAATGTTTTTTTAAAGCACACTATAGCACAAGGAGAATTTCCCTCACTTTCCTTCCCTGTCCCTAGAAACAAGGATTATCACAGTGAAAGAAACTGACACTCTTCCTACCTATAGTTTTCTGTCCCTAGAAAAAATGTTTTTTTAAAGCACACTATAGCACAAGGAGAATTTCCCTCACTGTCCTTCCCTGTCCCTAGAAACAAGGATTATCACAGTGAAAGAAACTGACACTCTTCCTACCTATAGTTTTCTGTCCCTAGAAAAAATGTTTTTTTAAAGCACACTATAGCACAAGGAGAATTTCCCTCACTGTCCTTCCCTGTCCCTGGAAACAAGGATTATCACAGTGAAAGAAACTGACACTCTTCCTACCTATAGTTTTCTGTCCCTAGAAAAAATGTTTTTTTAAAGCACACTATAGCACAAGGAGAATTTCCCTCACTTTCCTTCCCTGTCCCTAGAAACAAGGATTATCACAGTGAAAGAAACTGACACTCTTCCTACCTATAGTTTTCTGTCCCTAGAAAAAATGTTTTTTTAAAGCACACTATAGCACAAGGAGAATTTCCCTCACTGTCCTTCCCTGTCCCTAGAAACAAGGATTATCACAGTGAAAGAAACTGACACTCTTCCTACCTATAGTTTTCTGTCCCTAGAAAAAATGTTTTTTTAAAGCACACTATAGCACAAGGAGAATTTCCCTCACTGTCCTTCCCTGTCCCTAGAAACAAGGATTATCACAGTGAAAAAAACTGACACTCTTCCTACCTATAGTTTTCTGTCCCTAGAAAAAATGTTTTTTTAAAGCACACTATAGCACAAGGAGAATTTCCCTCACTTTCCTTCCCTGTCCCTAGAAACAAGGATTATCACAGTGAAAGAAACTGACACTCTTCCTACCTATAGTTTTCTGTCCCTAGAAAAAATGTTTTTTTAAAGCACACTATAGCACAAGGAGAATTTCCCTCACTGTCCTTCCCTGTCCCTAGAAACAAGGATTCGCACAGTAAAACACACTGACACTCTCCCTACCTATAGTTTTCTGTCCCTAGAAAAAATGTTTTTTTAAAGCACACTATAGCACAAGGAGAATTTCCCTCACTGTCCTTCCCTGTCCCTAGAAACAAGGATGCGCACAGTAAAACACACTGACACTCTCCCTACCTATAGTTTTCTGTCCCTAGAAAAAATGTTTTTTTAAAGCACACTATAGCACAAGGAGAATTTCCCTCACTGTCCTTCCCTGTCCCTAGAAACAAGGATTCGCACAGTAAAACACACTGACACTCTCCCTACCTATAGTTTTCTGTCCCTAGAAAAAATGTTTTTTTAAAGCACACTATAGCACAAGGAGAATTTCCCTCACTGTCCTTCCCTGTCCCTAGAAACAAGGATTCGCACAGTAAAACACACTGACACTCTCCCTACCTATAGTTTTCTGTCCCTAGAAAAAATGTTTTTTTAAAGCACACTATAGCACAAGGAGAATTCCCTCACTGTCCTTCCCTGTCCCTAGAAACAAGGATTCGCACAGTAAAACACACTGACACTCTCCCTACCTATCCTTCTCTTTCCCTAAACTAAAGGAATCCAGGTTAAGCAAGAAAAAATAAATGTCACTGTCCCTGCCTATGCTTCTCTTTCCCTGCTCCGGAACACACTACACTAGGCCGCCGTGCTGGCGGCCTTTTATAGTGTGGGGCGTGTACTAAACACCCTCAGCAATAATTGGCCACAGGCATCCTGCCTGTGGCCAATCATTGCTCTCCTCGCTGCCGGCGCTGTGATTGGCCAAGCATGCGGGGTCACAGTGCATGCTTGGCCAAACACAGCGCCTGGATGACACTGCGATGGCGTAGTGCATTGTGGGCCGTTCGCGTCACTCGAATTTGGCGCGAACGGCCCAAATCGTTCGATCTTCGTCGAACGATCGAACAGCCGATGTTCGAGTCGAACGTATGTTCGACTCGAACACGAAGCTCATCCCTACTCCTGAATACACGGGTTCTATAGCTAAGACTGCATCTCATCTTGCCCTTTCAGTCTCATTACAGCTTTCAGGAAAGACCCTACCAACTCCCGCCATTTTTGATTCCAGGGCCTGCAGCTGTTTCATGGACTGTTCATTTGCTGCTAAACACTGGATTCCTCTCCTTCCCAAGACCCATGGACTCTCTGTTCACCTAGCTGATGGGTCTGCTATTAAATCAGGCCCTGTAGTCCTAGAGACTGTTCCTATACCTGCTCTCATCTCCAGCTCCCACCACAAACTGCTACGTATGGACATCATCTCTTCTCCATTATTCCCGGTGATCCTCGGTATGCCCTGGCTACAAGCCCACAATCTTGCCATCAACTGGGCCACAGGGGAGGTCACCTTATCTCCACCCTACTGCCAGCAGTTCTGTGGCTCTCACGCCTCTCATGGGCCGTCTACCTTGCTATGCCTGGACTCAGGGCCGGGCCGTGGCCAGGAGGTAACTGCCTCCAACTTCCCTGGATCTGTGGACACTCCTTCGGCAGACATGATGTGCCCCAGGTAGTGGACTGAAGATTGGTAAAACTGGCACTTCTCAAAAGAAAGTTTGAGTCCCCCATCACTGAGTCTCTTCAAGACCTTTTCCAGCCTTGCCTCAGGCTCTTCTAGAGTTTTCCCGAACACAATGCTATCATCCAGGTAAACCAGCACTTCAATAAGGTTCATATCTCCCACCGTCTTTTCCATGAGTCGCTGGAACGTGGCTGGAGCTCCAGAGAGGCCTTGAGGCATGCAATCAAATTCATAGAACACCACAGTGGTGATGAATGCTGTCTTTTCTCGATCTTCAGGGTGCATTGGAATCTGGTAATACCCGCTCTTCAAGTCCATCACACTGAACCACTTTGCTCCAGATAAACTCTGTAAGGCATCCTCTATTCGTGGAGTGGTGTATTGGTCGGGTAACGTTCTCCTATTGTGGGTCCGATAATCAATACATAGTCTCAATGACCCATTTTTTTTTTTTGGACCACCACTATTGGAGAGGCGTATGGGCTCCTAGAACCCGGTTCTCGTGAGCTCTGATAGTTACTCTCGCAGATCTTCCAAATCAGCCAAGGGGACCCGCCAAACTCTTTCCCTGAATGGTCTGTCCTCCTGCAGGTGGATGCTGTGGGTAGCACTTTTTGCACACCCCACATCGAACTCATACTTGGAGAAGATCTTCCGCCACCTAGTCAACTGGGCTTTAGCCTTCTCTTTCCAAGCCAGTGGTAAAGCCGTATCTTCCAAACAGAGTCTCTCCACAATAGCTCTCTCTCCCGCTTCCTTATTTAAGTCTGACAAGGCAACCAGGGTGTCAGGGTTCACTTGACCCAACAGCATCCGGGCTGGGATCTTCACAGGTGTGTCGGTGGTGTTCCTGATGCTCACCGACACCCTGCCATTTGCCTTATTCAGAGCTCTCAATGGGACCACCTCAGGAATCACTTCCAGCCCTTGATGGGTATCCAAAGGATCTGGCTTCAGGACTACGAAGGGGCCAGGTTGCTCCCAGGTGCCCCTCAGGCAAGTTACTTCCCCGGGCTGTAGGATCCTTTCTTTCTTGTCTAACTTCCAGACTTTTCCCACTCCTTCTTCTGGAGCCTTCTTTTCCAACACTAGCCGTTGATAGGCCCGTTGCAACATTGGGTGAATTCTGGCTGTTGAGGCGTCTTGCTCCTGGGCTATAGGGGCCAGTAATCTCCTGACCAGGTCAGTATTAGTTCCTATTATAAGGGAACTTTTGTTGGCTCCTGGCGGGCGAGGACAGACTACTGCCAATGTGTCGAAGATCTCTGCGTCTCCGGCTACTGAGGGGTCAAAGGCCAGTCTAATTGGGAGGTATCCATCATACGGGAAGTTTTGGGTTCCAAGTCCCCATATTTCCAAGTCTTCTAGCTTCTGCAAGGGCAAATGTCTCAGATGTTTCTGGTAGAAGTCCCGGTACAGAAGGGTCACTTGAGCTCCCGTGTCGAGAATGGCCTTCGTGTAGATCCCTTCCACTTGAATGGGGACCACTGGAGAGGGTCCCACCAGTTTAACAGGAAATTTTCTAGTGGAGGTTTCCTTCCTTGGTTCCATGGATTTGGCCTTCTGTGATTTCTTCTTCCTTAATCTCTTCCTGGACTTTAAGCCTTGTTGGGCCTGGTTTGCATTAATTTCCTTCCATGGTTTAGGTTCGGACTTAAAGTGAGAAGTATTAAGTTGGTGGGGTGGGGAATTGTCCCCCCTTCTTAGCTTCTCCTGCTCTCTGATTCCTTTGGAGCTTGCTGGAACTGATGGGCACCCGGATGACTCCTTCACCGGGGCCCTCTGGAGTTTTCCGACGGCTTGCGATATGTGCTTTGGGATCTCTTCGGGCTGGGACACACCCGTCCGTAAAGTCTAACCCCTCCACAGTTAAAGCAAACTTCCTCTTCTCTGTCCTGCTGGAAGACTGGTGTTGGGGCATTCTGAAACACCTCCTTCTTTAAGTCTTCTTTTTTTGTAGCTCCTGAACTTTTAGCCATTAGAAGTCAGCATTTCCAACACTTGGGCCATCTGTGACTTTAAGACAGCCACCTCAGAGTCCCGTTCTGTGGCCATAACAGATCCAACCCCTGTTGAGGGAGGGGGAGTGGGTTTCTCAGTTGCCTGTTGGTCACTGAGTAAAGCCTCTTCATCTCTCACTACATGCACGAGGTCTGAATAACTTAAGGACATAACTCCTCCGGTAGTCTTTAGATGGAGCCAAACTGGATCAGAGCGCAGTGCTCCCCTCTTGACCTGCCGCATCCTGGCTGCATCTATGGCTGTATCTATGGCCTGTGGTACTATCCCTTTCCTCAGGACTATCTGGCAGAGCATCTTATTCAACCTTCGGACATATTCAGAAAAACGTTCTCCTGGCTGTTGAAGAGTATGCTCAAACTGGTAGATTAAGTCAGTAACTTTCTCCAACTGGCCAAACTCCTCCTGCGGCATAGTTAAGTAATTGAAGAAAGAAAGAAAGATCTTCTGGACGCAGCACTCCGGTTAAAAAGCCTTTATTCCAAAAAAAGGTTCAGGAAACCAAAAACACTCTGCACAACACAACAAACTGGTCACGTCTGGCTGACGCGTTTCACACTATGAGTAAGCACTTTTAATAGTGTGAAACGCGTCAGCCAGACGTGACCAGTTTGTTGTGTTGTGCAGAGTGTTTTTGGTTTCCTGAACCTTTTTTTGGAATAAAGGCTTTTTAACTGGAGTGCTGCGTCCAGAAGACCTTTCTTTCTTTCTTCAATTGCATTTGCATTTGCCTGCACCCTCGGTTGCTGGGAGGAGGTAATTCCAGGGACTTCCACACCTGAGCGGCTTCCTTTCTCCGGCATAGTTAAGTAGTCATATGCAGTACAAGAGGTGTTGCTGAATCTAAGATTCTTCACAGCTTCTGCAGCGGCCCCCTTTAAGCTTTCGTTCATGCGCTGTTTCTTTTGGGCTTCCGTCACTTCCCATCCTTCCACAGCCTGCATTGCTTGTTCCATCCATGTATCAAAGTTCTCTTCCCTGAGTGGTACAGGCTGTTTACCTGAAAAAAATCTCAGCTTCCGGTACTCAGTCTCCACACACACCGTGTTACTCTTCTGGCACTTTGTGACAAGGTCCCCTAAAGCGTTAAGGAGTTCATAGCCTATAGTGGTCAGAGGCGCCGCGGAGATCGTTGTCTCTTTTGGCTGCTTTTCCCTAAGGCCCGGTTCGGGGGGTTCTTTCTTAATAGACTTTGCATGTGCTAGGCGGTATGTCTTCTGGTCTATGGACTGTACACTCTGGCCTCTGAAACTCTCAGGTATCTCATCCTTCCATTCTACCAATGCGTAGGTACGGGAGGCCCCCTCGTCTGGCCTGAGGTCAATTAACCATGTCTTCTGGCACGAGGACAGCAATTCCATGAGCCTGTCTACTTCGCTCCCCGACCAGTCTTCTCCGGGGAGCTCAACGACTACTGCCATGTCTGGAAAAGCGCCAACTGATGCGCACCACTGGGTCACTGTTAGAGGATCCATGCCGGTACTTCTGGCAGGCTTGATTGCAGAGTACAGGATCCCAGACTCGAGCCCCCACGTGTAGCAATACCCCCAGTTAAGAGGGCTGCAGGTATAGTTTTGGGCCTGTAACACACTGCTGTCAACCCCCAGGAACTGGCTCTAACCTCCCTTGGCACAGCTAGCACAAATGGAAGTGTGAAACCCACTAGGCTATAGGAATCACCACTCCGCAATGAAGCATACACAATAGTTAATATTAAATTACCTGAGCTGACTGCTTCAGCTGGGATAAACAGTATGCCACACACTTGTCTGCTTAACCACAAATACTTTACTTAATAGAAATATAAGGTTAGACAATGGTACATTTATCTATGCAGGGCCCTGCAATATCAAAAGTCAAGCAAATAACAAGTATTATGTTCTAACAGTCTTATGTGCACTAAATGTCTCTTAATAAACTACACTTGCGAGCCTTCCCCTCGTGGCCAATATGGCGGCCAACAATGTCTCCCTGCTGAACAGTCAGGACTGACTAATTCACACACAGTTAGTTCGTTGAGAAAGTTCTTCGCTAGCAACGGTGGTGCACTTTGTAGGGTATTTGTAATCCAATGGTATTAAATTGTTGGTTACTCAGCAAGCAATAAAACAACTTAACTCCGGCTGCACAACACACTGTTTCTCTGGGGTGCAATATAACACTCCGGTAACGGTGGGCCCTGACCAAAGGATACTGGGCCTAAAAGGTAGTCAAAGTATACTGAGCAAGTGCTCTCTCACCCGACCGGACCAGTCCGTACAACCGACTTCAGTAGCTGGTGTCCCGGAACACAATCTCACAATACCCGTAGTCTCAGATCCTCTCGACCATCCGAGGGAGATTGATGGATGAGACGACTCTGGGTTCTCCAGTGATGATCAGCAAGCACTCGGGATGCCCTAGGCCCAGGCTCTCCGGCCTAGTCCAAAACAACAGGCCCCAACGTAGGCTCCACTTGCTAGGAGGGCGGTGTCCGAAGAGACCTGCGTGTTGCTCCTCCCTGCTTAAATAGTCCTTCCCCAGCAGACCTTGCGCCGGGCAATGCACTGTGGGTGCCCCGCTGCACACTGGGTATAGTAGTCTTTGAACTCACTTAAAGCAATACCCCGCTACACATTATAATTGCAACACATTTGAGGACAAAGGACACCCTTGCTTGGTCCCTTTCTTAAAAAGAACAGTTGGACATTAATACTTATTTTCCTTGGCAGCAGTTATGAAATCACTTCAGCAATGATCACAAATTTGGACTCTTTCCAAACTGTCTCAGTACTTTCCACAGGTAAATCTTCACCATATAATCAATAGCCTTTTAAGCATTAAGTGATATTATTACCCTGCTACACACATATTCATGATCAATTAAAAGATTGGTGTATTCCTTTTGGATATTAATATCAGTTCCTATCCTAAATTCAGACTGGTCTGAGTGTATTACTTTGAGAAGCACTTTATTTGAATGTAAGGAAAAAACTTTAGACTGAATTTTTTAATTCTATATTTAACAATAAATTTGGTTAGAATTTAGAATTTTTCAAAAAGCTGAAGATTCTTCTCTGGTTTGACATTTGGTTTGACATTTCCATAAATGACATCTCTGACATTGCTGTAGTTACGGTAGCTGTGATGAGACTTATTGTTACATTTTACACTTTAAAATTTGATTGGTGATCCATCTAAATCATATTACAGACTGTATAAAATAGGCAATATAAGACCAAGCAGTGTAGTATGAAAAAAGTTTAATGAAAAATTAGTTTAAAATTAAACATGGAATGCCATCCATGTAAGTTTACCAGAACCTTCCAGAAATTGAACAACACAAAATACTACAAAACAATATTAAAAACAATCTCGATGGTTGCAAAGGGTAATGAAGTATCCCCAGTAGATCATCTGACACGTATTAACCACTTAACGATCGCTCACTGTATATATACGTCGGCAGAATGGCACGGACAGGCACAATCACGTACCTGTACGTGCCTGCCTTCGTATAGTTGGTGGTTATCGTTCCAGGAGCGATCCGTGATGAGGGGACGGCCATTCGTTTCCTGGCCACCCACTGACACCAGTACACGTAGGCACACTTACACCCCCCAGTCACCCCCAGATCACCCCCCAGATCACCCCCAGTACCCCCAGTCACAGTGCACCGTTTGCAGTTGTAATTTTTTTACTGATCACTGCAATCAGTGTCATTTGTGACAGTAAAAAGTTGCAGGGCAGTTAGGTCTAGGCCGCTTTAGGTCCAGGGTAGCCCCCTAACCCCCCCTAATAAAGGTTTAACCCCTTGATCGCTCCCCAGGTAACCCTTTCACCCCCTAACGCCAGCGTCACTAAGCGATCGTATTTCCGATTGCTGTATTTAGTGCCAGTGGTGCCCTAGATATCCAGTTATTTATTTTTAGGTTCCCCGCAGGTTTTTATAGCGTCAGGTACCCCCATGTATTATTTTAACCCCCTGATTGCCCCTAGAGTTAACCCTTTCACCAGTGATCACCGTATAAGTGTCACTGGTGACACTGGTTAGCCAGTTAGTTATTTAGGTTACCCGTCAGGTTTTTATATAGTGTCAGGTACCCCCATATATAACCTAATAAAAGTTTTAACCCCCTGATTGCCCCTAGTTAACCCTTTCACCAGTGATCACCATATAAGTTTTACGGGTGACGCTGGTTGGTTAGTTTGCTTTTTATAGCATCAGGGCACCCGCCGTATATAACCCAATAAAGGTTTAAATCCCTGATCGCCCGGCGGCTGATATCAAATAGGTTTAAGCGCCAGAGAGGATCTGCGTCGCCCCAGGCAGCGTTAGGTTAGTGCCAGTAACGCTAACACCCACGCGCAAAGCATACACCTCCCTTAGTGGTATAGTATCTGAACAGATCAATATCTGATCTGATCAGATCTATACTAGCGTCCCCAGCGGTTTAGGGTTCCCAAAAACGCAGTGTTAGGGGGATCAGCCCAGATACCTGCTAGCACCTGCGTTTAGCCCCTCCGCCCAGCCCAGCCCAGCCCAGCCCACCCCAGCCCACCCAAGTGCAGTATCGATCGATCACTGTAACTTACCAAACACAACACACATAACTGCAGCGTTCTGATCCCTGCGATCGCTAACAGTTTTCTTTGAAGCGTTTGATAAATTTGCTGACAGTCAGCTTTTTTTACCTGTGAATCTTACTAGTGTACCCCTAAATTTAGAGCCCAAAATGGCAAATCAAAGGTACTACGAGATTCTGAGCATGACAGATAGTGAAGAGGAGGTCACGCATCTGTCAGATTCAGGCTCAGAATATCTTCCCGTAGAAGACAGTGAAGTCAGCGGCTCCATGTCAGATAGCTCTGACGACGAAGATGAGGTCCCTGCTAAGGTCAGGCGTACCCGATCCCGATCTTCTGAGGTTGTTGAGGAGCAAGAACCACAGGGCTCTCGTATCATGGAGCAGAGTAGTACTAGCGCCGCTATTCCTTCTGGTGAATTGGCAAGCACCAGCGGCCTGGTACAGCCTGGGCGTACAACCAGCGCTGCAGTATCACGTGGTGATGTGGCGAGTCCCATAAGTGCAGTTCAAGCTGGCGAGGTGGCAAGCACAAGTAGTGTCCCCCTGCCACCAAGAAGAAGACAAAGGCAGGCCCGTCGTGCCCATAGTGCCCTTCCTGCAGAATTCGCCTATCCTGATTGGGTCCCCACCACTTCTGCAGAACCCGTACTTCCCCCATTCACTGCCCAACCCGGTATTCAGGTGGAAACAGCTGATTTCATGCCAATTGATTTTTATTCGCTGTTTTTCACGGACGATCTCTATAGATCTATTGTGGACCAGAGTAATTTATATGCTGGTCAATTCATTGCCGCTAGTCCCCAGTTGCCTTCCATTGCCAAAGATTGGAAACCAGTTACGGTTTCCGAATTTAAGACCTTTCTGGGCCTTTCCCTCAACATGGGCACACATAAATTCCCGTCATTGCGTGCTTATTGGTCCACGCACCCAATTGACCACATGCCCGTGTTCTCTGCCTCCATGCCCAGGAAACTATACGAGCAGATCTTGCGGTTCATGCATTTCAATGACAATGAACTTTGTCGTCCACGTGGAGACCCTGAATATGACCGGCTCTACAAAATTCAGCCCCTCATAAACCACTTCAACGAACGTTTTGCAGCCTTGTTTATTCCCGATCAAGTTGTGTGCGTTGATGTGTCCCTGATTAAATTTTCTGTCCGCTTGTCTTTCAAGCAGTACCTTCCCAGCAAGCATGCCAGATACGGGTCAAGCTCTATAAGTTCTGTGACAGGGCAACAGGCTATGTATGGAGCTTTACGGTTTATGAGGTAAAAGATAGTCAGGTTGAGCCGGTCAACTGCCCAGATTACATAGGGAGCGCTGGCAAGATAGTGTGGAAATTGGTGTCACCCTTATTCGGAAAGTGGTACCACTTATATGTGGACAATTATTACACGAGCGTGCCACTGTTTAGTCACTTGTTTGATCATCAGATTGGAGCATGTGGCACCGTGTGACCTAATTGCCAGGGCTTTCCCCAGAGGCTTGTAGATTCCCGTCTTAGGTTGAGGGAGAGAGCCTGCTTGAAGTGTAATAACTTGCTCGCTATGAAGTGGAGGGATAATAAGAATGTTTTCATTCTTACCTCCCTTCATGCAGACACGACAGTCCAAATTCATACGGCGACTGGTGTTGTGGAGAAACCCCTCTGTGTCCACGAATATAACCAAAATATGGGAGGGGTGGACCTCAACGACCAGTTGTTGGCGCCGTATCTAATTGACCGTAAGGCGAGACGCTGGTACAAAAAAGTGTCTCTATCCTTATTCCAATTGGCTTTGCTGAACGCTCATGTGCTATACAGAGCTTCAGGCGGGACGTTATCTCTCCTAAAATTCCAGGATGAGATAGTCACAGAACTCCTGTATCCAGGCGGTTCTGCACCTCACCATCCCCAACCAAATGCAGTAAGCCGGCTGCATGAGAGGCATTATCCGTATGTCCTCGAGAGTACCCCTACCCAACGAGCCCCCCAAAAAAGATGTCATGTCTGTAGCAAGCGCGGATTTAGGCGTGACACCCATTATTTTTGTCCACGCTGTCCTGACAATCCTGGTCTTTGCATTGGTAAATGTTTTGAACACTTCCACTCAAAAGTGAAGTTTTAGCGTAGGGTACAGCATTGCACAGAACAGGACACACTTACACAGGGTCTCCCAAGATGCCATCGCATTTTGAGAGACCCGAACCATTACAGTTGCTAAAGTTACAAAAAAAAGTGTAAAAAAGAAAAAAAAAACTTAAAAACAAAAAACACAAAAAAAATATAAAAAACAAAAAACAAAAATAGTTGTAGTTTTATTGTTCTCTCTCTCTCTCTCTCTCTCCCTTTTCTCTCTATTGTTCTGCTCTTTTTTACTGTATTCTATTCTGCAATGTTTTAT
The DNA here is from genome assembly GCA_029206835.1 of Rana muscosa. Classification (NCBI taxonomy): domain Eukaryota; kingdom Metazoa; phylum Chordata; class Amphibia; order Anura; family Ranidae; genus Rana; species Rana muscosa. The sequence continues at coordinate 498,706,279 of CM055116.1, read as the reverse complement.
CATGCTTACTTTTCAGGTATGTAATTTTTTGTTTTCAGGTGCGCCATTCAGCTGCAGCGCGGAATTATTTATCTTGACAGCAACAGCGTTTGCTCCCACAATACATAAAGCCGTGACTCCAGTGCTGTAGGAGGTGATTTCACCACCACAGTTAAAAAAAAGAGCATATATGTCGAAGCATAGGGGCGGAGGAGCGATTTTGCTCCTAATGCCGCGTACATAAGGTCGAAATTCCGACGGAGGCTTGCCCGTGGAAAAGTCCGACCGTTTGTACGCGGCATAACTTTTTTGCGGGAGGATGACCCCATGCTTCGGCATATATATATTTTAAGCACAGGTTGCTTTAAAAAAATGTTTTATTTTTTACTAGGTTTTTTTTTTGGTATTTGCTTTGCAGGTATGTTATGGTAAGGTCTTACTGTTATACTGTAATGTAACTTTGTTTTAATGTTAACCATCATTTGCTTAGCAGGTACGCCATTCAGTTGCAGCATGGATCTATTTATCTTGACAGCAACAGCGTTTGCTCCCACGATACATAAAGCCGTGACTCCAGCGCTGTAGGAGGTGATTTCACCACCACAGTTAAAAAAAAGATCATATATGCCGAAGCATGGGGGCAGCAGGGGCGGAGGAGCGATTTTGCTCCTAATGCCGCGTACATACGGTCGAAATTCCGACGGAGGCTTGCCCGTGGAAAAGTCTGACCGTGTGTACGCAGCATAACTTTTTATGCCGCGTACATACGGTTGAAATTCCGACGGAGCCTTGCCCGTGGAAATGTCCGACCGTGTGTACGCGGCATAACTTTTTTGCGGGAGGATGCCCCCATGCTTCGGCATACATAAATGGTGCATGTATGCCCATCATTAGAAGTGGGTGGATGAAGGGAGGTATTCTAATGGTGGGCATACCCACCGATCAATCTCTTTTTTTTGTTCAGCCAACAGGCTGCATGAAAAAAAAGATTACAATACATGTCCAACAAGGACCAGCAACGTACTGGTATGTTGCTGGATAGGGATGAGCTTGGTGTTCGAGTCGAACATCGGCTGTTCGATCGTTCGACGAAGATCAAACGATTTGGGCCGTTCGCGCCAAATTCGAGTGACGCAAATGGCCCACAATACACTGAGCCATCATGCACTGTGACCCCGCATGCTTGGCCAATCACAGCGCCGGCAGCTAGGAGAGCCATAATTGGCCACAGGCAGGTTGCCTGTGGCCAATTATAGCTCAGGGGGTTTAGCACACGCCCCACACTATAAAAGGCCACCAGCGCAGCGGCCTTGTGTAGCGTGTTCCGGCGCAGGGAAAGAGAAGGATAGGCAGGGACAGTGTGCTATTCTTTGTGCTATTCTTGTGTGTAGGGAGAGAGAAGGATAGGCAGGGAGAGTGTCAGTGTCATATTCTTTGCAAAACCTTGTGTGCAGGGAGAGAGAAGGATAGGCAGGGAGAGTGTCAGTGTCATATTCTTTGCTAAACCTTGTGTGCAGGGAGAGAGAAGGATAGGCAGGGGACAGTGTCAGTGTCATATTCTTTGCTAAACCTTGTGTGCAGGGAGAGAGAAGAATAGGCAGGGAGAGTGTCAGTGATATATTCTTTGATAAACCTTGTGTGCAGGGAGAGAGAAAGATAGTCAGGGGACAGTGTCAGTGTCATTGTTGCTAAGCCTCCTGCACAGTATACACCTGAAGCTAGCCCTTATTGCTGTGTTTTCCTGGTGTGTTACACTAACAGGCATTTGCAGCACTTACAGCGGGCGGAGTGTGCCTCCTGCACATTATACACCTGAAGCTAGCCCGTATTGCTGTGTTTTCCTGGTGTGTTACACTAACAGGCATTTGCAGCACTTACAGCAGGCGTAGTGTGATTCCTGCAAAATATACACCTGAAGCTAGCCCGTATTGCTGTGTTTTCCTGGTGTGTTACACTAACAGGCATTTGCAGCACTTACAGCAGGCGTAGTGTGATTCCTGCAAAATATACTCCTGAAGCTAGGCCTTATTGCTGTGTTTTCCTAGTGTGTTACACTAACAGGCATTTGCAGCACTTACAGCAGGCGTAGTGTGATTCCTGCAAAATATACACCTGAAGCTAGCCCGTATTGCTGTGTTTTCCTGGTGTGTTACACTAACAGGCATTTGCAGCACTTACAGCAGGCGTAGTGTGATTCCTGCAAAATATACTCCTGAACCTAGGCCTTATTGCTGTGTTTTCCTAGTGTGTTACACTAACAGGCATTTGCAGCACTTACAGCAGGCATAGTGTGATTCCTGCAAAATATACACCTGAAGCTACAGTAGCCCGTATTGCTGTGTTTTCCTGGTGTGTTACACTAACAGGCATTTGCAGCACTTACAGCAGGCGTAGTGTGATTCCTGCAAAATATACTCCTGAACCTAGGCCTTATTGCTGTGTTTTCCTAGTGTGTTACACTAACAGGCATTTGCAGCACTTACAGCAGGCATAGTGTGATTCCTGCAAAATATACACCTGAAGCTAGCCCGTATTGCTGTGTTTTCCTGGTGTGTTACACAAACAGGCATTTGCAGCACTTACAGCAGGCGTAGTGTGATTCCTGCAAAATATACTCCTGAAGCTAGGCCTTATTGCTGTGTTTTCCTAGTGTGTTACACTAACAGGCATTTGCAGCACTTACAGCGGCCGGAGTGTGCCTCCTGCACATTATACACCTGAAGCTAGCCCGTATTGCTGTCTTTTCCTGGTGTGTTACACTAACAGGCATTTGCAGCACTTACAGCGGCCGGAGTGTGCCTCCTGCACATTATACACCTGAAGCTAGCCCGTATTGCTGTGTTTTCCTGGTGTGTTACACTAACAGGCATTTGCAGCACTTACAGCAGGCGTAGTGTGATTCCTGCAAAATATACACCTGAAGCTAGCCCGTATTGCTGTGTTTTCCTGGTGTGTTACACTAACAGGCATTTGCAGCACTTACAGCAGGCGTAGTGTGATTCCTGCAAAATATACTCCTGAACCTAGGCCTTATTGCTGTGTTTTCCTAGTGTGTTACACTAACAGGCATTTGCAGCACTTACAGCAGGCGTAGTGTGATTCCTGCAAAATATACACCTGAAGCTAGCCCGTATTGCTGTGTTTTCCTGGTGTGTTACACAAACAGGCATTTGCAGCACTTACAGCAGGCGTAGTGTGATTCCTGCAAAATATACTCCTGAAGCTAGGCCTTATTGCTGTGTTTTCCTAGTGTGTTACACTAACAGGCATTTGCAGCACTTACAGCGGCCGGAGTGTGCCTCCTGCACATTATACACCTTAAGCTAGCCCGTATTGCTGTGTTTTCCTGGTGTGTTACACTAACAGGCATTTGCAGCACTTACAGCGGCCGGAGTGTGCCTCCTGCACATTATACACCTGAAGCTAGCCCGTATTGCTGTGTTTTCCTGGTGTGTTACACTAACAGGCATTTGCAGCACTTACAGCAGGCGTAGTGTGATTCCTGCAAAATATACACCTGAAGCTAGCCCGTATTGCTGTGTTTTCCTGGTGTGTTACACTAACAGGCATTTGCAGCACTTACAGCAGGCGTAGTGTGATTCCTGCAAAATATACTCCTGAAGCTAGGCCTTATTGCTGTGTTTTCCTAGTGTGTTACACTAACAGGCATTTGCAGCACTTACAGCAGGCGTAGTGTGATTCCTGCAAAATATACACCTGAAGCTAGCCCGTATTGCTGTGTTTTCCTGGTGTGTTACACTAACAGGCATTTGCAGCACTTACAGCAGGCGTAGTGTGATTCCTGCAAAATATACTCCTGAACCTAGGCCTTATTGCTGTGTTTTCCTAGTGTGTTACACTAACAGGCATTTGCAGCACTTACAGCAGGCGTAGTGTGATTCCTGCAAAATATACACCTGAAGCTACAGTAGCCCGTATTGCTGTGTTTTCCTGGTGTGTTACACTAACAGGCATTTGCAGCACTTACAGCAGGCGTAGTGTGATTCCTGCAAAATATACTCCTGAACCTAGGCCTTATTGCTGTGTTTTCCTAGTGTGTTACACTAACAGGCATTTGCAGCACTTACAGCAGGCGTAGTGTGATTCCTGCAAAATATACACCTGAAGCTAGCCCGTATTGCTGTGTTTTCCTGGTGTGTTACACAAACAGGCATTTGCAGCACTTACAGCAGGCGTAGTGTGATTCCTGCAAAATATACTCCTGAAGCTAGGCCTTATTGCTGTGTTTTCCTAGTGTGTTACACTAACAGGCATTTGCAGCACTTACAGCGGCCGGAGTGTGCCTCCTGCACATTATACACCTGAAGCTAGCCCGTATTGCTGTGTTTTCCTGGTGTGTTACACTAACAGGCATTTGCAGCACTTACAGCGGCCGGAGTGTGCCTCCTGCACATTATACACCTGAAGCTAGCCCGTATTGCTGTGTTTTCCTGGTGTGTTACACTAACAGGCATTTGCAGCACTTACAGCAGGCGTAGTGTGATTCCTGCAAAATATACTCCTGAAGCTAGGCCTTATTGCTGTGTTTTCCTAGTGTGTTACACTAACAGGCATTTGCAGCACTTACAGCAGGCGTAGTGTGATTCCTGCAAAATATACACCTGAAGCTACCCCTTATTACTGGTTTTCCCATCTCCCTGCAGGCCATTAGAATGTCTGAAAGGCAAACAAGGAGAAGCAGACAGTCAGGAGCCAATAAAAGAGGGTAAGCAGGCTCTGTGTCTAGAGACAACAGTGCTGGTCGTGGACACGGTGCATCGTCATCAGCACGTGGCCATGGGACACGCTTGTCCTTCTTTTCGGCAGCTGGACGTGTTGAGCCGCATCATGCCGAAGACTTGGTAGAGTGGATGACCAAGCACTCCTCATCCTCCTCTTCCTCTCTCACCCAGGCTCAGGGTACTGGCAAAGCAGCTGCCAAAGCGTCCTCTTCCCTCTTCCCTGGTATCAATGTCATCATCAGTCACTCCTTCCCTAGACCCACCATGTCCTCCTGAGGAGTCCCCCGAACTGTTTGAGCACAGTGTTGGGTACATGCTCCAGGAGGATGCCCAGCGTTTCGAAGGGTCTGATGATGATACCCAGCTAGAGGAAGGCAGTAGCGTGAGAGCAGAGAGAGGGGATGCTCAAGAAGGACACCAATCTGGCAGTCATGTTCCAGCAGCTGCAGCATACTGCTAGATTGACTCCAGTGATGAGGAGGGAGGGGATGATGAGGTCACTGACTCCACGTGGGTGCCTAATAGGAGAGAGGAGGAGGAGGAGGATGAGGAGGAGGCACATCTCCAATGAGGCAGGATGCCCTCGGGGGGCCAGCGTAAGGGCAGCACACCGACTGAATCACATCGCAGAGCTCCGCCTGTGCAGGGCGCTGCCTCTGCCCGTTATTCAAAAAGTTCTTTGGTGTGGGCCTTTTTTGAGTCGAGTGCATCAGATCGCACAGCTGCTGTTTGCAGCATATGTCTCAAGCGTATATCGCGTGGCCAAAACATCAGCCGCTTGGGCACCACATGCTTGACCAGACATATGTTGACCTGCCATGCAGCTCGTTGGCAAGCCTACCTTAAAGACCCACACCAAAGAAAAAAGCGGACCTCTCCTTGCACCGCATCAGCTGGGATCTCCAACCCCACTATACCTTCAGTCCTCTCTGAAACCTGCACTGAGAGGAATGAAGGTGTAGAATTAGGTGTGTCACAGCCGAGTACTTGCGTGCACTCTGCTAGCAGTACACTGACGTCCGATTCTAGCAGGCAAATTTCCCTGCCCCAGCTGCTGGACCATCGAAAGAAGTTCACTCACAGCCATCCACATGCCCAGTGGTTGAATGCTAGCTTGGCTAAATTGCTAGCGCTTCAACTGCTGCCTTTTCAGTTGGTAGACTCGGCCCCCTTCCGTGAGTTTGTGCAATGTGCGGTTCCTCAGTGGCAGGTTCCCAAACACCACTTTTTCTCACGGAAGGCGATTCCGGCTCTCTACCGGCATGTGGAAGGCAATGTCTTGGCCTCGCTGGACAGGGCGGTCAGTGGTAAAGTGCATATTACCGCTGACTCATGGTCCAGCAGGCATGGACAGGGACGTTACCTTTCTTTCACGGCCCATTGGGTCACTCTTTTGGAAGCTGGGAAGGATGCAGGACAAGATGCAGTAGCGTTGGAGGTTGTTCCGCCCCACGCCTCCAAAATGCTACTACTGGTTGTGACACACCTCTCTCCTCCACCCCCTCCTCTTCTTCCTCCATGGCCTCTTCCTGTGCTTTGTCCTCGGAACCAGCGGTGCTCCGTAGGCGTTCAAGGGGCTACGCAAGTACGCAGGCAAAAAGATGCCATGCCGTGCTTGTGCTGGTGTGTTTGGGGGACAGGAGCCACACTGGGGCAGAGGTTCTGTCTGCTCTGCAGGGGCAGGCCGAGAGGTGGTTGACGCCACGCCAGCTTAAGCCAGGAATGGTGGCTTGCGACAATGGCACCAACCTCCTCTCCGCCCTCCGACAGGGACAACTGACCCATGTGCCCTGTGTGGCTCACGTCCTTAACCTGGTGGTGCAGCGGTTCTTGGGCAGGTACCTGGGCTTACAGGATGTCCTGAGGCAGGCCAGGAAAGTCTGTGTGCATTTCCGCAGATCTTATAATGCCAGTGCTCGCCTGGCTGAGCTGCAAAAGGAGTTGAACCTGCCCAAGAACCGCGTTATATGTGACATGCCCACCAGGTGGAACTCAACGTTGTCCATGCTGCAGCGGCTGCACACGCAGCAGAGGGCCATCAATGAGTACCTGTGCAACTACGGCACCAGGACAGGGTCAGGGGAGCTCAGGTTTTTTTCACCACACCAGTGGGGCATGATCAGGGATGCATGAACTGTCCTGGCACCATTTGAGGAGGCCACGAGGATGGTGAGCAGTGACAGTGCATGCATCAGTGACACTGTACCTCTTGTCCACCTGTTGGAACATACGCTGCGTGGAATAATGGACAGGGCACTTGAGGCAGAACAGAGGCAGGAAGAGGAGGACTTCCTTGCCTCTCAAGGCCCCCTTTACCCAGACAGTGTTCCTTCTGTCCCACCCATCGCACAGGAAGAGGAGGAGGAGGAGGAGGATTGTGTCAGCATGGAGGTGGAGCCTGGCACTCAGCATCATCAGCAGCAGTCTTTTAGGGATGATTTAAAGTCCCAAGAAACCCGTGGACTTGTACGTGGCTGGGAGGAGGTGGCTGCGGATCATGTCGTCCTTAGTGACCGAGAGGACTCCGGACCGAATGCCTCAGCTAACCTACGCTGCATGGCCTCCCTGATCCTGCAAAGTCTGCGGAAGGATCCTCGTATTCTTCGGATCAAGGAGAGGGACCATTACTGGCTGGCCACTCTCCTTGATCCACGGTACAAGGGTAAGGTTGCGGACCTTATCTTACCGTCGCAGAGGGAGCAGAGGATGAGACAACTCCGGGAGGCCTTGCAGAAAGGTTTGTGCAACGCGTTCCCAGAGACTGGGAGGTTACAAACTCCTGGTCCTGGACAACGAGTTGCTGAGGCTTCGGTCAGTCAAAGAAGGAGTGGTGCGGAAAGTGGCCGTCTGACCGATGCATTCAGACAATTCTTTAGTCCGCAGCCCCAAGGTATGAACGGTTCCAGCAACCATCGCCAGCGTCTGATATACATGGTGCAGGAATACCTAGGGGAAAGGTCAGACTTGGACACCGTCCCCACCAAAAAACCTCTGGCTTACTGGGTCTTGAGGATGGATCACTGGCCAGAGCTTGCACAGTATGCAATTGAGCTACTGGCCTGTCCTGCATCCAGCGTTCTTTCAGAACGCACATTCAGTGCTGCTGGAGGATTTGTCACGGATCACAGGGTGCGCCTGTCCACCGACTCGGTTGATCAACTGACTTTCATAAAGATGAACCAGTCTTGGATCACCACCAGCTACCAAACACCTGAAGCTGATATAACAGACTAATTTATTTTCAAATGTCACATCCCTTCAAGACTGATGCTGATGCTGAGAGACTGTCCTGTTATGTTGACTGACTATCCTCCTCCTCCTCCTCAATGATCCGATTGATGATGATAGCTTGGAAGAACATTTTTGTTTCTGGGTGCCGCCACCAGTGCCTAAAGCCCAATTTTTCAGCCCCTGTTTAACAGGGGCATGTAATTACAATTTTTTATGCAATGCTTTGCAGCAGGGCTCATTCCTGCACTCCAACTAGAGTATCTGGGAGAGGTTGCAGTGTCGTGGCACCAGCACCAGTGCCTAAGGCCCGATTTTTCAGCCCCTGTTTAACAGGGGCATGTAATTACAATTTTTTATGCAATGCTTTGCAGCAGGGCTCATTCCTGCACTCCAACTAGAGTATCTGGGAGAGGTTGCAGTGTCGTGGGACCAGCACCAGTGCCTAAGGCCCAATTTTTCAGCCCCTGTTTAACAGGGGTATGTAATTACAATTTTTGATGCAATACTTTGCAACAGGGCTCATTGCTGTGCTCCAAGTACAGTATCTGTGAGGGGTTGCAGTGTTGTGGCACCAGTGCCTAAGGCCCAATTTTTCTGCCCCTGTTTAACAGGGGCATGTAACTACAGTTCTTGATCTAATAATTCACAGCAGGGCCCATTCCTGCACCCACCAAGAGTAACTGTGAGGGCTTACAGTGTTGTGTCAACACCACCACCACCACCACCAAAGGCCCAATTTTTCAGCCCCTGTTCAACAGGGGCATGCAATTACAATTCTTGATCCAATAATTCACAGCAGGGCCCATTCATGCGCCCACCAAGAGTAACTGTGAGGGCTTACAGTGTTGTGGCAACACCACCACCACCACCACCAAAGGCCCAATTTTTCAGCCCCTGTTCAACAGGGGCATGCAATTACAATTCTTGATCTAATAATTCACAGCAGGGCCCATTCATGCGCCCACCAAGAGTAACTGTGAGGGCTTACAGTGTTGTGGCAACACCAACATGTAAGGGGCAAATTTCAGCAGAGTATATAGGGCAGGCCCCTACTTTTAAACATCCAACTTACAAACGACTCCTACTTGAAAACGGAAGGAGACAACAGGAAGTGAGAGGAAATCTACCCCTAGGAAGGGAAATTCTCTCCTGTAAGAGTTAATATGGGAAAAAGGTGTCTCCTCTCTACTGATGCTTTATCACCAATCCTTGTTTCAATAAAAACACCACTTTTCAAAAACATTTGTCATTGGGACGGAAAGTGAGGTGAAATGTTCTGAACAGGGGCACAGACAGCAAAACAAATGTTACAGGGGTGATAACCCTTCCCTATGTTTTCCAAAAACGTTAAAAATAGATTTTTTGGCTGGAGCTACACTTAAACAATGTACCTGTTCAAAATTACAAACAGATTCTACATAAGAACAAACCTACAGTCCCTGTCTTGTATGCACCGCCTGTATACAGCTGTTCAGAGTATATAGGGCCTTTTTTATTTTGTGTGCGGGATTCCCCTTAATATCCATACAAGACCCAAAGGAGCTGGTAATGGGCTGGGGTGAGGGGGTGGTGATGGGGTAGCTATGCCATTTTTCTCAAAGATTTTCATCCATATTACCGGGACCAGACATTACATTAAAGCCGCAAGCAGTTTTAAATGACTTTTTTTTCCTTTAGAAATGTCATTTTGTGCAGGGACAGTTCTAAACACGGGAAACATGTGGCACTTCACAGGCATACTTTAGACACCCCCCAGGTACGATATTTAAAGGAATATTTGACTTTTTTTTTCACTTTATGCATCATTAAAATGACTGCTCCCAAAAAACTGCAGTATTTAAAACTTTTTTTTCATTGATACATGTCCCCTGGTGAAGAACCCGGGTTTCCCAAACCCTTTTTAGGACAATAACATGCATAATAGTCGTTATAATTAGCACTTTAGATTTTGAACGTTCGCATCCATTGTATTTAATAGGGTTCTAACGTTCGTGCGAACTTTCGGTCCGTTCGCGGGTTCTGGTGCGAACCGAACCCGGGAGTGTTCGGCTCATCCCTATTGCTGGACTTTGAATGTTTATACCAGAATGATGCCTGTAGGTTTAGGTATCATCTTGGTATCATTCTTTACAGCCAGCTTTCATGTAAAAGCAATCCTAGCAGATAATTAGCCTCTAGACTGCTTTTACAAGCAGTGGGAGGGAATGTCCCCCCCTGGATATAAACAGCGCCATTGGGAAATTGGGAAAGCATTTTATCACACCGATCTTGGTGTGGTAAGATGCTTTGAGGGCAGAGGAAAGATCTAGGGTCTAACCCCCCAATTTTTTTCAAAAAAAGAGTACCTGTCACTACCTATTGCTATCATAGGGGATATTTACATTCCCTGAGATAACAATAAAAATGATAAAAAAAAAAAAATATGGAAGGAACAGTTTAAAAATAAAATAAAAAAGCAAAATAAATAATAAAAAAAAAAAGCACCCCTGTCCCCCCCCTGCTCTTGCGCAAAGTCAAACGCAAGCGTCGGTCTAGCATCATATGTAGCTTGGGGTGTCTACTTTCCAAAGTGGGGTCATTTGGTGGGGTTTTGTGCTATCTTGGCATTTTATGGCCTTCAAAACTGTGATAGGTAGTGAGGAGTGAAATCAAAAATGTATGCCCTTAGAAATCTTGAAGGCGGTGCTTGGTTTTTGGGGTCCCGTACGCAGCTAGGCTCCCAAAAAGTCCCACACATGTGGTATCCCCGTACTCAGGAGAAGCAGCAGAATGTATTTTGGGGTGTAATTTCACATATGCCCATGGCATGTGTGAGCAATATATCATTTAATGACAACTTTGTGCAAAAAAAAAAAAAAGTTTGTCATATTCCCGCAACTTGTGGCAAAATATAAAATATTCCATGGACTCAACATGCCTCTCAGTAAATAGCTTTGGGTGTCTACTTTCCAAAATGGGGTCATTTGGGGGGGGGGGGGTTTGTGCTATTTTGGCATTTTATGGCCTTCGAAACTGTGATAGGTAGTGAGGAGTGAAATCAAAAATTTGCGCCCTTAGAAATCTTGAAGGAGGTGCTTGGTTTTTGGGGCCCCGTACGCGGCTAGGCTCTCAAAAAGTACCACACATGTGGTATCCCCGTACTCAGGAGAAGCAGCAAAATGTATTTTGGGGTGAAATTCCACATATAACTATGGCATGTTTGAGCAATATATCATTTAGTGACAACTTTTTGTACATTTTTTTTTCTTTTTGTCATTATTCAATCATTTGGGACAAAAAAAAAAATTCAATGGGCTCAACATGCCTCTCAGCAAATAGCTTGGGGTGTCTACTTTCCTAAATGGGGTCATTTGGGGGTGTTTTGTGCCATCTTGGCATTTTATGGCCTTCAAAACTGTAATAGGTAGTGATAGGTAGTGAGGAGTGGAATCAAAAATTTATGCCCTTAGAAATCTTGAAGGCGGTGCTTGGTTTTTGGGGTCCCGTACGCGGCTAGGCTCCCAAAAAGTCCCACACATGTGGTATCCCCGTACTCAGGAGAAGCAACAGAATGTATTTTGGGGTGTAATTTCACATATGCCCATGGCATGTGTGAGCAATTTATCATTTAGTGACAACTTTGTGCAAAAAAAAAAAGTTTGTCATATTCCCGCAACTTGTGTCAAAATATAAAATATTCCATGGACTTAACATGCCTCTCAGCAAATAGCTTGGGGTGTCTACTTTCCAAAATGGGGTCATTTGGGGGGGTTTTGTGCTATTTTGGCATTTTATGGCCTTCGAAACTGTGATAGGTAGTGATAGGTAGTGAGGAGTGAAATCAAAAATTTGCGCCCTTAGAAATCCTGAAGGCGGTGCTTGGTTTACGGGGACCCGTACGCAGCTAGGCTCCTAAAAAGTCCCACACATGTGGTATCCCCGTACTCAGGAGAAGCAGCAAAATGTATTTTGGGGTGCAATTCCACATATAACCATGGCATGTGTGAACAATATATCATTTAGTGACAACTTTTTGTAATTATTTTTTTTTTTTAGTAATTATTCAATCACTTGGGACAAAAAAAAAAAAATATTCAATGCGCTCAACATGCCTCTCAGCGATTTCCTTGGGGTGTCTACTTTCCAAAATGGGGTCATTTGGGGGGGTTTTGTACTGCCCTGCCATTTTAGCACCTCAAGAAATGAGATAGGCAGTCATAAATTAAAAGCTGTGTAAATTCCAGAAAATGTACCCTAGTTTGTAGACGCTATAACTTTTGCGCAAACCAATAAATATACGCTTATTGACATTTTTTTTACTAAAGACATGTGGCTGAATACATTTTGGCCTAAATGTATGACTAAAATTGAGTTTATTTGATTTTTCTTATAAAAAAAAATAGAAAATATAATTTTTTTCAAAATGTTCAGTCTTTTTCCATTTATATCGCAAAAAAAAAAAATCGCAGAGGCAATCAAATACCATTAAAAGAAAGCTCTATTTGTGGGAAGAAAAGGACGCAAATTTTGTTTGGGTACAACATTGCATGTCGGCACAATTTCCAGTTAAAGCAGCACAGTGCCTAATTCTGAAAACACCTCTGGTCTTTAAGCTGCATAATGGTCCGGGGCTTAAGTGGTTAATAAATGTGACAGCCACTTGTGTATCCAGTGAAGTGAATAGTGTCGTATTGCTGAAAAAAACTTCAGTATATCACAGCACAGTCTAGGTATATCTCGGTAGTATACTGGAAGCACAGTGGAGTCACAAGGGTTAAAGGCAAGTTGTTGCGGTTTTGAAATGTGGATATTAAGCATTAGTCCCTGTTGGTGGTTATGGTATCAGGGTCTTAAGAAATAGATTGAGAAAAAGGACCTCTAAGGTGGTTTTCTCTGAAATACTACCTGTGCCTCGAGCCACACCAGAGAGGCAGCAGGAGATTAGGGAACTGAACAGGTGGCTTAGGAACTGGTGTAGGAAAGAGGGGTTTGGGTTCCTGGAGAACTGGGCTAACTTCTCTTCTGCTTTAGTAAGGACGGGCTGCACCTTAATGGGGATGGTACAGCTCTATTGGGAAGAAAGATGGCCACAATGTTGGAGGGGCTTTTAAACTAGTTGTTGGGGGGAAGGGTTTAGGGGTAATGATAACCAGAAGTGAGCATAGGACAGAGAGGATTAGGGGAGACACTAGTGATAGTATATCAATGACATCTAGTCTGGGGGTTAAAGGGGTTGTAAACCTTCCTGTTTTTTTACCTTAGTGCATCCTATGCATTAAGGTTAAAAAACATCTGAAACTTACTGGCCCCCGTTTTACTTAAATGAGCCCTCGAAAGTCCCACGTCGAGAACGCACTGGATCTCGGCCCGGGCTTCTCGGCTCTTCATTGGATAGATTTATAGCAGTGCAGCCATTGGCTCCCGCTACTGTCAATCAAATCCAATGATGCGTGTGCCGGGGGGCGGGGCGAGTCCGGCATTCGTGTCTATGGACGCAAATGCTGGACTCGGGAGCACGCCCGCAAGGTAACCCCCTTGGGAGAGCACTTCCCAGAGGGGGTTATCTGATGCGGGGAGGAGCCGGGACAGCCGCCGAGGGACCACAGAAGATGGCGCTCGGGGCCACTTTGTGCAAAACAAACTGCACAGTGGAGGTAAGTAAGACATGTTTGTTGTTTTTTTTTTATTATTCAAATCTTTAGTACCACTTTAATGAGTCAGGAAATCAAAAACAAAACCTGAGAAATCATTAAAAAAAATGTACCAATACAAAACTCAGGGGAATGCCAGGAGCCTAGTCAACAAAATTGAGGAACTGGAGCTGCTACTAGATGAGGAGGATGTGAACTTCATGGGAATAACAGAAAATTGGTTTGACAGCTCACGTGACTGGCAAACATTCAGGGATATTCCTTGTATCAAAGGGACAGGGAGGGTAGGAGAGGGTTAGGGGTGTGTCTATATATCAGGAATGATTTACAGGTAGTAGAAATTGTTTGTAATTTGGAACAGGTACATTTTTTAAGTGTAGCTCCAGCCAAAAAATCTATTTTTAAGCTTTTTGGAAAACATGGGGAAGGGTTATCACCCCTGTAACATTTGTTTTGCTGTCTGTGCACCTGTTCAGAACATTTCTGTCCCAATGACAAATGTTTTTAGAAAATTTGCGTTTTTTTGTGAAACAAGGATTGGCGATAAAGCACCAGTGGAGAGGAGACACCTTTTTCCCATATTAACTCTTACAGGAGAGAATTTCCCTTCCTAGGGGTAGATTTCCTCTCACTTCCTGTTGTCTCCTTCCGTTTGCAAGTAGGAGTCGTTTGTAAGTCGGATGTTTGAAAGTAGGGGCCTGCCGTATATACTCTGCAGAAATTTGGCCCTTAGGTGTTGGTGTTGCCACAGCACTGTAAGCCCTCACAGTTACTCTTGGTGGGCGCTGGAACGCCCTGCTGTGAACTATTATATCAAGAATTGTAATTGCATGCCATTGCTGAACAGTGGTAGGAAAAATTGGGCCTTTGGTGGTGGTGGTGGTGTTGCCACAACACTGTAAGCCCTCACAGTTACTCTTGGTGGGCGCAGAAATGGGCCCTGCTGTGAATTATTAGATCAAGAATTGTAATTACATGCCCCTGTTAAACAGGGGCATAAAAATTGTGCCTTATGCACTGGTGCTACAACACTGCAACCCCTCACAGATACTGTACTTGGAGCGCAGCAATGAGCCCTGCTGCAAAGCATTGCATCACAAATTGTATTTACACGCCCCTGTTAAACAGGGGCTGAAAAATTGGGCCTTAGCCACTGGTGCTGGTGCCACAACACTGCAGTCCTTCACAGATACTGTAGTTGGAGCACAGCAATGAGCCCTGCTGCAAAGCATTTCATCAAAAATTGTAAATACACGCCCCTGCTAAACAGGGGCTGAAAAATTGGGCCTTAGCCACTGGTGGCGGTGCCCAGAACCAAAAATGTTCTTTCAAGCTATTAGCATGATTATTGAGGAGGAATAGGATAGTTACTCAGCATAACATGATAGTCACTCAGCATCAGCATAGGCAGTCTTGAAGGGATCTGACATTTCCAAAAAAATTATTCGGTTACATCAGCATCAGGTTCTTGGTAGCTGGTGGTGATCCAAGACTGATTAATTTTTATGAAGGTCAGTCGATCGACTGAGTCGGTGGACAGGCACACCCTGTGATCGGTTACAAAGCCTCTAGCAGCACTGAATGTGCGTTCCGAAAGAATGCTGGATGCAGGACAGGCCAGTACCTCAATTGCATACTGTGCAAGCTCTGGCCAGTGATCGATCCTCAAGACCCAGTAACCCAGAGGATTTTCGGTGGGAAAGGTGTCCAAGTCTGATCTTGCCCCTAGGTATTCCTGCACCATGTAAACCAGACGCTGGCGATGGTTGCTGAAAGCGATCATACCTTGGGGCTGTGTACTAAAAAATTGTCTGAACGCATCGGTCAGATGGCCACCTTCTCCACCGCTCCTTTTTTGACTGACCGGAGCCTCAGCAACACGTCCAGGAACAGGAATTTGTAACCTCCCAGTCTCTGGGAACGTGTTGCACAGACCTTTCTGCAAGGCCTCCCGAAGTTGCTTCATCCTCTGCTCCCTCTGCGACGGCAAGATAAGGTCCGCAACCTTACCCTTGTAACGTGGATCAAGGAGGGTTGCCAGCCAGTAATGATCCCTCTCCTTGATCGCACGAATACGAGGATCCTTCCGCAGGCTTTGCAGGATCAGGGAGGCCATGCAGCGTAGGTTTGCTGAGGCATGCGGTGTGGAGTCCTCTGGGTCACTGAGGACGACATGATCCGCAGCCACCTCCTCCCAGCCACGTACAAGTCCATGGGTGTCTTGGGACTGTAAATGACCCCTTTAAGACTGCTGCTGATGCTGAGTGCTAGGCTCCACCTCCATGCTGACACAATAATCCTCCTCCTCGTCCTGTGTGATAGCCGGGCCAGCAGGAACACTGTCTGGATAAAGGGGGCCTTGAGAGGTAAGGAAGTCCTCCTCTTCTTGCCTCTGTTCTGCCTCAAGTGCCCTGTCCATTATTCCACAGAGCGTGTGCTCCAACAGTTGGACAAGAGGGACAGTGTCACTGATGCATGCACTGTCACTGCTCACCATCCTCGTGGCCTCCTCAAATGGTGCCAGGACAGTGCATGCATCCCTGATCATGGCCCACTGGCGTGGGGAAAAAAATCCAAGCTCCTCTGACACTGTCCTGGTGCCATATTGCAACAGATACTCATTGATGGCCCTCTGCTGCGTGTGCAGCTGCTGCAGCATGGCCAACGTAGAGTTCTACCTGGTGGGCATGTCACAGATTAGGCGGTTCTTGGGCAGGTTGTAATCCTTTTGCAGGTCAGCCAGCCGAGCACTGGCATTATATGACCGTCGGAAATGCCCACAGAGTTTCCTGGCCTGCTTTAGGACCTCCTGTAAGCCCGGGTACCTAACTAAAGAACCACTGCACCACTAAGTTAAGGACGTGAGCCAAACAGGGCACATGGGTCAGTTGTCTCTGTCGAAGGGCAGAGAGGAGGTTGGTGCCATTGTCGGAAACCACCTTTCCTGGCTTAAGCTGGCATGGCGTCAACCACCTCTGAGCCTGCCCCTGCAGAGCTGACAGAATCTCTGCCCCAGTGTGGCTCCTGTCCCCCAAGCACACCAGCTCAAGCACCGCATGGCATCTTTTTGCCTGCGTACTTGCGTAGCCCCTTGAATGTCTACGGAGCACTGCTGGTTCCGAGGACAAAGCACAGGTAGAGGCCATGGAGGAAGAAGAAGATGAGGGGGTGGAGGAGAGAGGTGTGTCAGAATCACCAGTAGTAACATTTTGGAGGTGTGGTGGAACAACCTCCAACACTACTGCACCTTGTCCTGCATCCTTCCCAGCTGCCAGCAGAGTCACCCAATGCGCCGTGAAAGATAGGTAACGTCCCTGTCCATGCCTGCTGGACCATGAGTCAGTGGTAATTTGCACCTTACCGCTGACCGCCCTGTCCAGCGAGGCCAAGACATTGCCTTTCACATGCCAGTAGAGAGCCGTAATCGCCTTCCGTGAGAAAAAGTGGCGTTTGGGAACCTGCCACTGAGGAACCGCAGATTTCACAAACTCACGGAAGGGGGCAGAGTCTACCAACTGAAAAGGCAGCAGTTGAAGTGCTAGCAATTTAGTCAAGCTAGCATTAAACCGCTGGGCATGTGGATGGCTGGGAGCGAACTTTTTTGGCGGTGCAGCAGCTGGGGCAGGGAAATTTTGCCTGGTAGAATCGGACGTCGGTGTACCGATAGCAGATTGTCCGCAAGTACTTGGCTGTGACAATCTACACCTTCATTCCTCTCAGTGCAGGTGTCACGTACCTGGTAGACGAGCCCAATGTGCAGGGAGCGGCTTCTCGTAGCCTCTGATTCACGAGGCCCTGGTAGAGGGAACAGGAGCTCGCGAGGGCAGAGGGCACAAGTGCCTGACTGGTAAGCTGAGTAGGGGCCTTGAGCAGAAGCTGTAGTCCACGGCAAGGTGCAGTAGTAGAACACTCGTGGATGAGCAGCAGAGCAGGTGAGGGCAGACCGGGTCAAACACTGGCAGGCTGGTTCAGGTACAGAAGCGGGATCCAAAACGGGAGTCAGAGTCCAGGCCGGGTCAGTTCGTTGGGCAGGCAGAAATCAGGTTAGAGGGATAAGCAAAAGAGTCGTCAAGGCAAGCCGGGATCAGAAGGGCAGGCAGCAAACAGGATACACAGAGGGAAGCCGGATCAGGTAGGAAGTTCAGCAGCGGGGTATCAATCAGCAGGGGTCTCAGGAAACGCTGTAGACCAGACAGCACTGGGCAGCATGACAGGGGAGTTTAAATACCTGATTCTGGCGCCAAGCGCCGTGCGCGCGCGTGCGCGCGCACGCGCATGCGCCGAACAGTTCTTCCAAAGGCAGGCATTCTTCTGATGCTGCTGTTGCCGGGCAGATTACGTAAATGCCTTTCCTGACATTGCCCCCCTCCAACGGGCAGCCTCCGGATGCCCAACTGGGCCATCCTAACTGGGTGGGATCTTTTGAAGGCCAGAATTAGTCTCTCTGCGTGGATGTTAGTCTCTGGTTCCCAGGAATTTTCTTCTGGGCCATAGCCCTTCCATTTCACCAAGTACTGGGTTTGGTTGCGCCTCCTCCTGCAGTCTAGGATGGATTCGACCTCGAACTCCTCCTCCCCATTGATTAGTACTGGTTCTGGGGGGCCTATACCTCGATCGGAGAATGGATCTGGAACTGCAGGTTTGAGTAGGGCCACATGGAACACCGGGTGTATCCGGAAGGATTCCGGCAGTTTCAACTCATAAGCCACATCGTTAATCCGTCTTAAAACAGGGAAGGGGCCCACAAATTTGGGGCCCAATTTCTTGGAAGGGCATGCTAATTTTAAGTTCACCGTGGACAGCCAGACTTGGTCTCCGGGCACCAGGTTAAGCTCCCCCCTCCTGCTCCTGTCGAATATCTCTTTGTTATATTTCTGGGTCCTTGCCATTGTTTCTTGTAGTAGTTTGTTGTTATTGTTAAAGAAGTTCAGAGTCTCTTGGGCGGCTGGAACTGCACATTCCGGTATATTATTGGATAGGAACAAGGGGTGGAAACCGTAGTTTGCGAAAAAGGGGGACTGTTTGGTAGCTGAGTGGACAGAGTTGTTGTACGCAAACTCGGCAAGAGGTAGTAAGGGTACCCAATCGTCCTGAGAAAAGCCTGAGAAACAGCGTAGATATTGTTCGAGCGTCTGATTGGTTCGTTCAGTCTGCCCATTGGTCTGCGGGTGATAAGCCGAAGAAAGGCACAGGTCAATTTTTAAGGATCCACAAAGTGCTCTCCAAAATCTGGACGTAAACTGCACCCCTCGATCGGATACGATGTTTGAAGGGATACCGTGCAGCCTTACTATTTCCTTGATCAACAGTTTTGCGGTTTCAGGAGCGGAAGGTGTGCCTCTCATAGGCAAAAAATGGGCCATTTTGGATAGTCTGTCTACTACCACAAAAATGGTAGTGCAATCTTCGGATGGTGGTAACTCAACAATAAAATCCATGGAGATCATTCTCCAGGGTCTTTCTGGAATGGGTAGGGGTTTTAATAATCCCCATGCTTTGGCCTTGCTGCCCTTGTTTCGAGTGCAAACGGCGCATGAATCCACATAGTCTCTACAGTCCTTCAATAGGCGAGGCCACCAAAACATGCGCTGAAGAAGTTCAGATGTCTTGCGGATACCGAAATGGCCAGCCAGTTCATGGTCGTGGCAAGACTTAAGGACCTTGACTCGTGCTTGTTGAGGTACGAAAATCCTGTCCTGGAACCACAGCAGGTCATTTCTCCGCTGTAAGGTAACGTCCGGTAGGTGTAATTCACTTGTGTAAGCTCGTTTGATCTGAGATAGTACGTCTTCTTGTAATAAAAGAAAGTTTCCAGGCGTCAGGATGGTGTCCGGGAGTGACGAGGTTTAAGGTTCACTGAACATCCGGGAAAGTGCATCAGGTTTTGTGTTCTTTGACCCGGGCCTGTAAGTAATGTGAAATGAGAACCTGGTAAAAAAAAGTGCCCACCTAGCCTGACGTGGTCTCAGTCTCTTGGCGGCTTTCAAGTACTCCAGGTTCTTGTGGTCTGTGTAGACCAAAATGGGGTGTGCTGCCCCCTCCAGCAAGTAGCGCCATTCCTCCAGTGCTGCCTTAATTGCGAGTAATTCTCTGTCCCCGACATCGTAGTTTCTTTCTGCTTCGGACAACTTACGAGAAAAGAAAGCTACAGGGTGTAACAGGGCATTGGGACCCTGCCTCTGGGAGAGTACTGCTCCCACGGAATCTCTGAGGCGTCCACTTCTAGGGTATAGGGCAGGGCTGGGTCTGGGTGTCTTAGGACAGCGGCTGAGATGAACTGACCCTTGAGGGTAGAGAAGGCAGCCTGGGCCTCAGGGGTCCAGTTGAAGCGCGTGCCTTGTTTTGTCAGGCTGGTGATGGGGGCGATGATGGTGGAAAAACCCCGGATAAATTTGCGATAGAAATTTGCGAACCCCACAAACCGCTGGATCCCTTTCTTGTCCGTAGGGGCTGGCCAATCCAGGATGGCGGAGACCTTTTGTGGGTCCATCTTGATGCCTTCCACGGAGATAATCAGCCCCAAGAATTGGATGCTTTGCTGCTCGAAGACACATTTCTCAGGTTTTGCATACAGACCGTGTTGACGGAGTCGGGTTAATACCTTCCCAACATGTTCCCGATGGATGGACAGAGAAGGAGAGAAAATTAGGATGTCGTCTAGATAGATGATAACGAACAGGTCAAGATAGTCTCTGAAGGCCTCATTCACAAAATGTTGAAATGTAGCTGGGGCGTTGCATAGACCGAAGGGCATCACACGGTATTCAAAATGCCCGAATCGGGTACGGAAGGCGGTCTTCCATTCATCCCCGATTCGAATCCGGACTAGGTTGTAGGCCCCACGTAGGTCTAATTTGGTAAATATAGAAGCGGTTCCAAGTCTCTGGAAGAGTTCAGGCACCAGAGGAAGGGGGTAACGATTCTTGATCGTAATCTTGTTAAGCTCACGGTAGTCTACGCATGGGCGTAGTGAGTGGTCCTTCTTCTCGACAAAGAATATCCCCGCTCCTGCCGGTGAGGTGGAAGGGCGGATGAACCCTTTTTTCAGATTATCATCAATGTAAGTTTTAAGAGTCCCCAGCTCCAATTCGGTCAGAGGGAAGATCCTCCCAAATGGTACCTCTGCCCCGGGGAGGAGTTCAATCGGGCAGTCGTAGGGCCTGTGTGGGGGTAATGTCTCTGCACCTTTCTTGCTGAATACATCCAGAAAGGTGTGGTATGCTTTGGGGACGGATTGGCGGGTCTCGGTATCAGCATCAAGACACAGTAGCGAAGAAGGCGTATCAGTGTTTTTCAATAGGCAATGCTGGCGGCAATAAGGAGAGTGGAAGCTGATCTTTCCAGTAATCCAGTCAATCTTGGGGTTGTGAGCCCTCAGCCATGGCATACCCAGTATAATGGGAAACAAGGGGGACTCAATAATGTCCAGGCAAAGCCATTCCAGGTGGCTATTGGAGATGACTGTGTCCAGAGGGGCCGTCTCCTGGGTAACAGGCCCGGATTTGATGGCTGATCCGTCGGCCAGATGGATGGATAGACCCTTAGCTCTGGGTTGTAGGGGGATTCGGAACTTGCTGGCGAAAGATGCATCCATAAAGCCGCTACACGCTCCGGAGTCAATTAGGGCGGTAGCTTGGATATTCCCTCCTGGAAGCTGTAGGGAAATTGAAACAGCCAGATGAGTTGTGTTATCAAATGAAACAGGTGAGCAGGTAGAAAAAACAGAGGAAGACTTACGGGACTTGGCGGGACAGGACCTCACGTAGTGTCCCGGTTCGCCACAGTAAAGGCAGAGGTTGTTGTTCCGCCGGCGTTGACGCTCCTCGGGAGTAAGCGAGGGTCGAAGCAAACCAAGCTGCATGGGCTCTGGAACGTCGGTGGGCGTATGAGCGAATGCCGGAGGAGCGGAGTGAGGAGGGTTTGGGTTAAACACACGGGGAAGCATCCAGACAGGGCGAGAAGGGCCCGTGGTGCGCTCTGCCCTTCGTTCCCTTAGCCATCTGTCGATTTGGGTAGCCTGCAGAATCAGAGCGTCAAGCGTTGCGGGGATGCCCACCCGGGCCAGTTCATCCTTAAGAGGTTCCGAGAGGCCTAGGCGGAACTGGTGACGCAGGGCAGCGTCATTCCAGTTAGTATCCGCGCTCCAACGCCGGGATTCGGACACGTAATCTTCCACGGCCCTGCGGCCTTGTTGTAGGGAGCATAATGCGGCTTCTGCAGTGGCCGCCTGAAGGGGGTCCTCATAGAGGTCCATTGCTTGAAGGAAGGAACTCAGCAGGTTCAGGCAGACGTCCTTGTGTTCCAAGAGGCGATGGGCCCACGTCTGGGGTCCTCCTGAAAGTAGGGAAATGACAAAACCCACCTTGGTGGACTCAAGCGAGAATGTCCGGGGCTGTAACGCAAAGAACAGTTCGCAGGCGTTACGGAAGGCCCTGTATTTGCTGCGGTCCCCCGAGAATCTTTCCGGAGTGGGGACCCTAGGTTCTGGTGGCAGCATTACCACAGATGGCGCAGGAGAAGTTCCAGAGGCCGGGGTGGATAAGGTCCGGACTTGTTCCTCCAGACGGGTGTACCCCTCTTGCAAACTTCTGACGGCCGAGGTAAGTCCGTCCAGGTGGCGGCACAAATCCTCCATTGGAGAGGCTCCCTGCGTGGGCTCGGACATGGCTGTCTGGTACTGTCACGTACCTGGTAGATGAGCCCAATGTGCAGGGAGCGGCTTCTCGTAGCCTCTGATTCACGAGGCCCTGGTAGAGGGAACAGGAGCTCGCGAGGGCAGAGGGCACAAGTGCCTGACTGGTAAGCTGAGTAGGGGCCTTGAGCAGAAGCTGTAGTCCACGGCAAGGTGCAGTAGTAGAACACTCGTGGATGAGCAGCAGAGCAGGTGAGGGCAGACCGGGTCAAACACTGGCAGGCTGGTTCAGGTACAGAAGCGGGATCCAAAACGGGAGTCAGAGTCCAGGCCGGGTCAGTTCGTTGGGCAGGCAGAAATCAGGTTAGAGGGATAAGCAAAAGAGTCGTCAAGGCAAGCCGGGATCAGAAGGGCAGGCAGCAAACAGGATACACAGAGGGAAGCCGGATCAGGTAGGAAGTTCAGCAGCGGGGTATCAATCAGCAGGGGTCTCAGGAAACGCTGTAGACCAGACAGCACTGGGCAGCATGACATGGGAGTTTAAATACCTGATTCTGGCGCCAAGCGCCGTCACCGTGCGTGCGAGCACGCTCCCGCGCGCGCGCGTGCGCGCGCACGCGCATGCGCCGAACAATTCTTCCAAAGGCAGGCATTCTTCTGATGCTGCTGTTGCCGGGCAGATTACGTAAATGCCTTTCCTGACAGCAGGTTTCAGAGAGGACTGAATGTATAGTGGGGTTGGAGATCCCAACTGATGAGGAGCAAGGAGAGGTCCGCTTTGTTCTTTGGTGTGGGTCTTTTAGGTACACTTGCCAACGGACTGCATGGCAGGTCGACATTTGTCTGGTCAAGCACGTGGTGCCCAAGCGGCTGATGTTTTGGCCACTCGAGATACGCTTTAGACATATGTTGCAAATGGCAACGGTGCGATCTGCTGCACACGTCTGAAAAAAGGCCCACACCAAAGAACTTTTAGAATAACATGCAGGGACAGCAGCGCCCTGCACATGCGAAGCTCTGAGGTGTGATGCAGTCGTGTGCTGCCCTTAAACTGGCCCCTGGAGGGTATCCTGCCTCGTTGGAGATGCGCCTCCTCCTCCTCTCTCCTATCAGGCACCCACGTGGAGTCAGTGACCTCATCATTCCCTCCCTCCTCATCACTGGAGCCAATCTGGCAGTATGCTGAAGCTGAGGGAACATGACTGCCAGATAGCTGTCCTTGTTGGGCACCCCCTCTCTCTGGGCTCACGGTACTACCCCCTCTCTCTGAGCACACGTTACTGCCTTCCTCCAGCTGTGTTCCATCATCGGAGCCTTCAAAACACTGGCCATACTCCTGGAGCATGTACCCAACACTGTGGTCAAACAGTTCGGGGGACTCAGGAGGACATGGTGGGGCTAGGGAAGGAGTGACTGGTGCCATTGAGCTGAGGGAAGAGGCGCTTTGGCAGCTGCTTTGCCAGACAAAGTACCCTGAGGCTGAGCCTGGGTGAGAGAGGATGAGGAGGAGGAAGACGGCTTGGTCATCCACTCTACCAAGTCTTGGGCATGTTGCGGCTCAACATGGCCAGCTGCCGAAAAGAAGGACAAGCGTGTCCCACGGTCACGTGCTGATGAGGATGCACCATGTCCACGACCAGCAGCACTGTTGCCTCTAGACACAGAGCCTGCTTGCCCTCTTTTATTGCCTCGTGACTATCTGCCTCTCCTTATTTGCCTTCCAGACATACTAATGGCCAACAGTGAGATGTAGCTGCACAAAGGTGGGATGTATATATTTGTCTGTACTGATAATGCAGCTATCAGAATCAACTGCCTTCTGTGGTATTAGTATGGGAAAAGCAGCAGCAGCAGTAGTTAGTTTTAGGTGAAAACTGTGCAGAGAGGGACACAGTACACTAACTGAAAATACTTGCAGCTCTCTGCTTGTGGTTTTATTATGAGAACACCACTATAATAGTCACTAACTGTATTCAGGTAAGCTTTAGGTGAACGCTATGCAAAGCACGCAGTACACTAAGTGAAACACTGACTGTCTGCAGCTAGCGAAATCACCTGCCTGCCTGTCACAGTATAGAGAAAACCAGGAACGGATCTAGCTAATCTGAATACAGTGTATAAATATATATACAACACCTAGGATGCATATATATCCTCTACACACTGTAACTGCAGCTAACTGACTCACCTGCCTGCTCTATCTAATTCAATATATATTACACTGTCTGTCTCTGTAAACTCTCTCTTTTCACAACTCCAACACACTACACAAGGCCGCCGAGCCGGCGGCCTTATATAGTGTCGGGCGTGTACTAAACCCCCTGAGCCATAATTGGCCCAAGCCACCCTGGCTTTGGCCAATTATCGGCTCTCGGTTTTTTCTGCGCTGTGATTGGCCAAAGCATGCGGGTCATAGTGCCTGCTTGGCCAATCATCAGCCAGCAATGCACTGCGATGCCGCAGTGAATTATGGGCCGTGACGCGCCACTCGAATTTGTCGCGAACGGCCCATAATGTTCGCAATTCGGCGAACAGCCAATGTTCGAGTCAAACATGGGTTTGACTCGAACACGAAGCTCATCCCTACCCACCAGGCTCTCATACCCCTCCGCACTCCTGTCTACACTACCAGGGGCCGCGAGTCGGATCCGTAAGGGAGACCTTGCTCTGCTCCATTGGGCTCGTCGATCAGGTACGTGCAAGTCTGACAGTATCAGACAGCCATCTCCGAGCCCGAGCAAAGAAGTAACCCCATGGAGGAACTGTGTAGACACCTGAATGGTTTGACGCAAGCCGTGAAAGACCTTCAAGAAGGCTACACAAGACTGGAAGAGCGAGTTCAAGTCCTGGCTTCGCCTGCCAGCCCTCAAGGCGCTGTTTCAGCCGGATACCCAGCTGCTCCTTCTGTAGTTATGCTCCCTCTTGAGCCTAGGGTCCCCACATCCGAGAAGTTTGCGGGTGAACGCAGTAAATTTCATTCCTTCCGCAATGCCTGTGAACTGTTCTTTGCTCTGCAACTCCGCACCTTTTCTTTGGAAGTGACTAAGGTGGGCTTCATCATCTCTCTACTGACTGCCGAACCTCAGGCCTGGGCCCACCGTCTCTTGGAGCAAAAGGCTTCGTCATTGGAGACCCTAGCTACCTTCTTCACCGCTATGTCTCAGTTATTTGCGGACCCGCAACAGGCTGCCACTGCCGAGTCTGTACTACATACTCTTCAACAAGGTCGCAGAGCGGCAGAAGATTATGCAGCAGAGTTCAAACGCTGGAGTTCTGACACGGAATGGATGATGCTGCCTTGCGTTATCAGTTCCGGATGGGTTTGTCGGATCCGCTCAAGGACGAGTTGGCACTAGTTGGGATTCCCCAAACTTTGGACAAATTGATTGACTTGTCAATTCAGATCGGCCAACGTTTGAGGGAGCGTCGCTCCGAAAGATCCTCCTGCCAATACCGACCCATCTGGTTGCTCCCTAAGGTTCCTAGTCCTGTCAGCCTGGTGTCTCCGGCTCCCTCCGCTCTGGTCCTTGATGCCCCTGAATCCATGCAGCTGGGCCTACCACAGACGAAGCAATAATCTTTGCATGCACTATGGAGAACCAGGACACTACGTAAGGACTTGCCCAGCCAACATGCGTAAGTGTCTGCCTATTTCTTCAACATGTGCTTCTGTCTTACCTAACCCAACCTCTCATCTTGCTCTTTCCATCTTGTTGCAGCTACCCAGAGGGAATACCTCAATCTTATAGGAATAGGGAAAATAAAGGGAAAAGGGAACTGGGCTGGGGGGGGGGGGAAGGGAAATGTTGGGAAAATTCCCAGCTAAGGTTAAATGGAGATTCAGCTACCATTCTAATGGGTAATAATGAAAAAATACTTTATTGGTTGGATGCTACAAAAATAGAGAGTACACATTTCATCCTATCTAAATGACCTAGGTCATAGAGGAGAAAGGAGTTTCTCCCGTGGCTACACAATAATATATTACAACTTTACATAATACATATACACCGTGCACTGTAAGAAAACAATTATCTAAAAAAGATGGCAGAGAGGACTATTACCCCCCACTTAACCTATCTAAGCTCTCTAAGAGCTGTTAACATCATATGCCCGGGCATAAATTTATGACAGAACCTGGAAAACCTGCTAGATGTATAGAAGAGAACCAAGAAGGATGTATGCGGAACTAATATTAGAAAAATCCTAGATGAGATGTCAGCATGACAGTTCCTGAATCATCATGGAAATCAAACTCAATGGTAGTCCGCATAAAGGGTTGCTGGAAATGCTGGAAATAATCCTGCGCGTTCTAGAAGGTCTCAAAAAAGCCAATATATATATATAGCATGTCAGAAAAGCACTGCGTATGGATGTGAGTATCCTAGATATATGTGCTTATTATGTCTAAATAAACTGACATAGGAGACGAACATTCAGAGGATTGCATAAAGAGATATCTGTAGGGTATGTCCTTTGGTAAAATATCTCTGCATGGGGACTAGAAATTAGTCCTGGGTTTCCTGAGTGAGGAGAGTTTATGCCTAAGGACTGAGATTATGTTCAGTACAGGTGAGTGATACGGTGTAATTTGGTACAGTGGGTAACCATATAGTAGCTCACTGGCTTACCCGTCCTTTAGTTCAGTAAAGAGTTCCGACCGTCACTCACTGTCTGCTTCAGCTGTATCTGTGCCCCGCTTGTGAAGGAGGGATCCTCGGATCATGTGCCGCGTGGAGAGCGTCTCTCATTCAGTCACGTGTTGCCGACGCTGACTGGCTACGCGGTGCTTGAAGTCTCATCAGCTGGAGACAGCGTCTAGATCCACACATGAAGAGAGGCTTTAGAGTTGGTGCAGTACTAAATTCTGCCACTGCCACTGGGGGCAATAGGCATATTCCTCAAGATTCCTTGGAGATCTCTATGCAGGTTTCCCGGCCATTGTAACGGGGATGTTTACTGGAAGATAGGAGAGTACATGGGGGAACAAGTCCTAGCTCTGGACCACTGCGTCGGACATGACGCGTTTCGTGACCGTGATGTCACTTCTTCCTGATGTGTCAGTGGTCAGTTAATACCCTTATTAAATAGCATAATTCAGCCAATCAAAAGCCTGATCCCACTGGTGGACGTAGTAGCGCCATCTTGTGGTGAATAACAGAAAGTGCTAAAAAATCATGTAAAGAGTACTTTCACATTGTGTCATGAAAGAATAGGACTAAGATTACTATATTCTGTTTTAATTTTTGATGATTTGTAGAGACAGAAATAGGTAAAGATTCAAGACTGAAATATAAATCCAAATTTAAATTCAAATTCATATTTTTAAATCCAAATTTAAACCTAAATTTAAATCCAAAATTTAAAATTTATAGGTATAGCAGAGTGCCAGCCAAAATACCCCACCTGTTTATATGTTGCTAAATAACCCCTATTAACGTGGAGTATATATTACACAATACTCAAAGAAATCGCACACTTGGTTTGTACTGAGTGGGACCCCGATCAAAAGTCAGACAGCAAATGTCACTAGTCAGGGACAAAATGACTTCAGGGTTCCAGAAATATTTTCAGGCTCATTTCTGTATTTAACCCTTTAGGTTGGAGTGTTTGTAGTCTAAAAATCCACGATTTTTCGTATCTAATCATAACCGTGTCAAAATCCCCACGTCTTTCTGATATATTCAGGGCATAAAAGCCCTTGACTCGTAGACCTTGTGTTTTTCCTTCGTGGAATTTTAAAAAATGTTGAGCTACTGGAGTTTCCTCCTTGAGACGAATGCTCTTTAAATGTTCTGCGAACCGCACTCTGAGTTGGCGCTTGGTTTTGCCAACATACAAGAGATGGCATGGGCATTCCAGGATATAGAGTACACGTGCTGTACTGCAGTTAATAAAAGACTTGATTGGGTATGTATTGCTAGAGAGTGAATTTCTAAAGTTTTTGGTTTTATCCACATACTTGCAAGTGCCACAATGGCCACATGCATACATGCCCACTGTGCGTGGCATGTCTGTTAGCCAATTCCTATCCACTGGGCGTATGTATTCGCTACTGACTAATTCATCCCTGTGGTTCCTAGCTCTTTTGGCTGTAATTAGGGGTCTGTCTCCTACTATTTCTTTGAGTAGTTTACTACCTGTCAGGATGTGCCAGTGTTCTGATAGTACTACACGTAACTGGTGCCACTGGGAACCAAACGGTGTGATGAACCTGACTGGCTGGACTTGATTAAACTGCTGTTTGGATTTGGGTTGAAGTAATTCTTCACGCGAGCGTTGGCTTGCTATGCTTTTAGCCCTACGAAGGGTCCTATGTGCATATCCTCTTTACGGTAGCTTTCTTCACTGGAGCAGTTTCTGCGGATTCTAAGAAATTGTCCCACCGGGATACCTCGTTTGAGGGAAACTGGGTGGTGGCTATCTGCCCTCAGTAAGGTGTTAGCTGCTGATGCCTTTCTGAATGTCTCCGTGATTAGATGTCCCTCATGGATACTTATTTTTAAATCCAGAAAGGAAATCTCTAAGGGACTGGAGACAAACGTAAAGCGTGGATTCCGCATATTTTGGTTCAGCTCATCAATGAATTGGTTCAGCTGTGTGGGGGTCCCCTTCCACACCATGAACACGTCATCGATGTACCTCAGCCAGGCGCATGCGTAGCTGAGGTACAACGAGGAGGTGAACACCGTGTCTTCCTCCCACCAGCCGAGATGGAGGCATGCATATGATGGGGCCCATAGGGCTCCCATCGAGGTACCCTGGAGCTGCTGGAAAAATTTTGTGGCAAATTGAAAATAATTGTTCTTTAGTGCCAGTTCCAGCAGCTCCAGGATAAATTCATTTTGTGCTGCCATGTGAGGAAAGGTGAGTTCCAGAAAGTGGTAGACTGCCAAAATACCCCATTCATGGGGGATAGATGTATATAAGGACTCGACATCCACACTGACCAATAGGGCTCCCTCTGGGATGGGCATATCCTTTATATGTTTTAGGACATCACCTGTATCACGTACATAGGACGGGAGTTGTTTAACTAAGTCCTTGATAAGGGTGTCCACATATTTGCCTATCCTCTCCATGGGGCCTCTGATGGCCGACACAATCGGTCTACCTGGTGGGTTGTTCCTGTTCTTATGGATCTTAGGTATAATATAAAACGTAGGGACATTGTAGTCATCCACCTTGAGGTACTCTACTTCCCGTCTAGTCAGAAGACCCTCATCTGCTGCCCATTTGAGTTTATCATTGATGAGTGGTACCAAATCTACAAAGGGATTATAGGTAAGTTTTTTATATGTGAGTTGATCTGAGAGGAGGCGAAGTGCTTCCTTCTCATAGGAAGCTGCGGACATAAGGACCACATTCCCACCTTTATCACTGGGTTTTATGATTACTTTATCCGCCTTGCGCAGCTCTTCCAAACCCTTGCGTTCTGCTTTAGATAAATTACCTATGGGTTTTGTATGCCAGTTAAGTTTTTGTAAGTCTTCCTGGACCAGGAAGACTCCTATACGTTTATTGGTTTTAACTTGAGGCATGTTTGTTGACTTAATGTTCAACATGGCTTTGCGTTTGGCGGAAAGAGAATCATCATTATCTTCATCACTGTAGGTAGATGTTTCTTCCTGCAGTAATGATTCCAGACAACTAAGTGCTTGTTTTTCCTCTGCACTTAGTTGTTCTTGGGGTGTTTCCTGCTTGTTTCTCTCTAAATAGAGTGACCTATAAAAAACTCTCCTGAGGAAGAGATTGAGATCTTTAACTGTCTCAAACTGGTCCATATCCAAGGAGGGGGAAAAGGAGAGGCCCTTTCCTAGAAGATCTATATGATTTTGTTCCAACTTAAAATCTGACAGGTTGATTATTCGCAGATCCTCTGTTTGTATAGGGGTCAGGGCGGCTATCTCTGTTTTCGCTTGCTTCTCCTTATTGTTTGATCGTTTTTTAGCCTGTTTCCCTTTCCTAGATTTCTGCCGTCTCCTGTTCCCCCTACTTTGTCTCCTTTGAGGATCCCCTTGTTTAGTGGTGGTCCCTCCTGTGCCAGAAGATCCCTCTCTAAAAAAGACACGGATCTTGGATTTTCGTCTTCACTTCCTGATGAGTGTGCACTTGCTTCTGTACCTGACTGTGACTGGGGTCTCCTTTGGCGGGATCGACCTCGCTGGCTTTTGGGGGTTAGATCAAATATTTCCCCCTTGGCCCAGTCTTCTAAATCCCGCCTAAACTTCCCTTGTTTGGTAGATTTAAGATTTTTTTGTATTTTCTCTACCTCCCTCCTCAAAGAGTCATTGAGTCTTTCAAAGTCCAAACTATCCTTGAAAGGCTCAAGTTTCTGACCACTTTCAATAATAGCACTCTGTAATGTCACTAGTTGTTCCCTCTCCTCTTCTATAATTAATTTCATCACCTCAATGCCATGGGTGATGCATTGTTTCTGCCATTTATCCAAAAAGTTTTTTGTATGTAGATGCACTGCGGGCACAACTCGTTCCCGTAAGCCCCTGGGGATAATACCTTTCTCCACATATGATTCTAGGGATAGAATATCCCATTTACGATTAAGGGAGCGTATAATTAGTTTCTTATGTTCCCTGAACAGAAGTTTTATATCATCTTTAATTGTGGGGTCAGGAACTGCTGTATCCTCATTGAAGATGGCCCTGATTTCACTGTCAAGGTCCTCACTCAGTACAAATACCATTCCTAATTAGCTACAAAAATCCTAAACTACTGACATATAGACAATGTGAAAGGTAATAATGTATATGCCACAGGAAATGAAACTGCATTCAACCAACAGAGTCCAAAACCCTCGGATCCAGACAAAGAAAAGGGGATTATAAGGTAATCCTGTATTGTATGCAAAAAAGGGGGTGTAAATTGCCCAATTCACTGTAGGGTAACAATATTAGATACAACCAAAAGATGATTCGTTTGTAAAAACGGGATCCTCCTAACCATAAATTCTGTTTTATAGGAATAGGGAAAATAAAGGGAAAAGGGAACTGGGCTGGGGGGGGGGGGGGGAAGGGAAATGTTGGGAAAATTCCCAGCTAAGGTTAAATGGAGATTCAGCTACCATTCTAATGGGTAATAATGAAAAAATACTTTATTGGTTGGATGCTACAAAAATAGAGAGTACACATTTCATCCTATCTAAATGACCTAGGTCATAGAGGAGAAAGGAGTTTCTCCCGTGGCTACACAATAATATATTAAAACTTTACATAATACATATACACCGTGCACTGTAAGAAAACAATTATCTAAAAAAGATGGCAGAGAGGACTATTACCCCCCACTTAACCTATCTAAGCTCTCTAAGAGCTGTTAACATCATATGCCCGGGCATAAATTTATGACAGAACCTGGAAAACCTGCTAGATGTATAGAAGAGAACCAAGAAGGATGTATGCGGAACTAATATTAGAAAAATCCTAGATGAGATGTCAGCATGACAGTTCCTGAATCATCATGGAAATCAAACTCAATGGTAGTCCGCATAAATGGTTGCTGGAAATGCTGTAAATAATCCTGCGCGTTCTAGAAGGTCTCAAAAAAGCCAATATATATATATATAGCATGTCAGAAAAGCACTGCGTATGGATGTGAGTATCCTAGATATACAGTATGTGCTTATTATGTCTAAATAAACTGACATAGGAGACGAACATTCAGAGGATTGCATAAAGAGATATCTGTAGGGTATGTCCTTTGGTAAAATATCTCTGCATGGGGACTAGAAATTAGTCCTGGGTTTCCTGAGTGAGGAGAGTTTATGCCTAAGGACTGAGATTATGTTCAGTACAGGTGAGTGATACGGTGTAATTTGGTACAGTGGGTAACCATATAGTAGCTCACTGGCTTACCCGTCCTGTAGTTCAGTAAAGAGTTCCGACCGTCACTCACTGTCTGCTTCAGCTGTATCTGTGCCCCGCTTGTGAAGGAGAGATCCTCGGATCATGTGCCGCGTAGAGAGCGTCTCTCATTCAGTCACGTGTTGCCGACGCTGACTGGCTACGCGGTGCTTGAAGTCTCATCAGCTGGAGACAGCGTCTAGATCCACACATGAAGAGAGGCTTTAGAGTTGGTGCAGTACTAAATTCTGCCACTGGGGGCAATAGGCATATTCCTCAAGATTCCTTGGAGATCTCTATGCAGGTTTCCCGGCCATTGTAACGGGGATGTTTACTGGAAGATAGGAGAGGACATGGGGGAACAAGTCCTAGCTCTGGACCACTGCGTCGGACATGACGCGTTTCGTGACCGTGATGTCACTTCTTCCTGATGTGTCAGTGGTCAGTTAATACCCTTATTAAATAGCATAATTCAGCCAATCAAAAGCCTGATCCCACTGGTGGACGTAGTAGCGCCATCTTGTGGTGAATAACAGAAAGTGCTAAAAAATCATGTAAAGAGTACTTTCACATTGTGTCATGAAAGAATAGGACTAAGATTACTATATTCTGTTTTAATTTTTGATGATTTGTAGAGACAGAAATAGGTAAAGATTCAAGACTGAAATATAAATCCAAATTTAAATTCAAATTCATATTTTTAAATCCAAATTTAAACCTAAATTTAAATCCAAAATTTAAAATTTATAGGTATAGCAGAGTGCCAGCCAAAATACCCCACCTGTTTATATGTTGCTAAATAACCCCTATTAACGTGGAGTATATATTACACAATACTCAAAGAAATCGCAAACTTGGTTTGTACTGAGTGGGACCCCGATCAAAAGTCAGACAGCAAATGTCACTAGTCAGGGACAAAATGACTTCAGGGTTCCAGAAATATTTTCAGGCTCATTTCTGTATTTAACCCTTTAGGTTGGAGTGTTTGTAGTCTAAAAATCCACGATTTTTCGTATCTAATCAGAACCGTGTCAAAATCCCCACGTCTTTCTGATAGATTCAGGGCATAAAAGCCCTTGACTCGTAGACCTTGTGTTTTTCCCTCGTGGAATTTTAAAAAATGTTGAGCTACTGGAGTTTCCTCCTTGAGACGAATGCTCTTTAAATGTTCTGCGAACCGCACTCTGAGTTGGCGCTTGGTTTTGCCAACATACAAGAGATGGCATGGGCATTCCAGGATATACAGTACACGTGCTGTACTGCAGTTAATAAAAGACTTGATTGGGTATGTATTGCTAGAGAGTGAATTTCTAAAGTTTTTGGTTTCATCCACATACTTGCAAGTGCCACAATGGCCACATGCATACATGCCCACTGTGTGTGGCATGTCTGTTAGCCAATTCCTATCCACTGGGCGTATGTATTCGCTACTGACTAATTCATCCCTGTGGTTCCTAGCTCTTTTGGCTGTAATTAGGGGTCTGTCTCCTACTATTTCTTTGAGTAGTTTACTACCTGTCAGGATGTGCCAGTGTTCTGATAGTACTACACATAACTGGTGCCACTGGGAACCAAACGGTGTGATGAACCTGACTGGCTGGACTTGATTAAACTGCTGTTTGGATTTGGGTTGAAGTAATTCTTCACGCGAGCGTTGGCTCGCTATGCTTTTAGCCCTACGAAGGGTCCTATGTGCATATCCTCTTTCTCTAAATCTTTGATAGAGGGATTCTGACTCTTTACGGTAGCTTTCTTCACTGGAGCAGTTTCTGCGGATTCTAAGAAATTGTCCCACCGGGATACCTCGTTTGAGGGAAACTGGGTTGTGGCTATCTGCCCTCAGTAAGGTGTTAGCTGCTGATGCCTTTCTGAATGTCTCCGTGATTAGATGTCCCTCATGGATACTTATTTTTAAATCCAGAAAGGAAATCTCTAAGGGACTGGAGACAAACGTAAAGCGTAGATTCCGCATATTTTGGTTCAGCTCATCAATGAATTGGTTCAGCTGTGTGGGGGTCCCCTTCCACACCATGAACACGTCATCGATGTACCTCAGCCAGGCGCATGCGTAGCTGAGGTACAACGAGGAGGTGAACACCGTGTCTTCCTCCCACCAGCCGAGATGGAGGCATGCATATGATAGTGCCCATGGGGCTCCCATCGAGGTACCCTGGAGCTGCTGGAAAAATTTTGTGGCAAATTGAAAATAATTGTTCTTTAGTGCCAGTTCCAGCAGCTCCAGGATAAATTCATTTTGTGCTGCCATGTGAGGAAAGGTGAGTTCCAGAAAGTGGTAGACTGCCAAAATACCCCATTCATGGGGGATAGATGTATATAAGGACTCGACATCCACACTGACCAATAGGGCTCCCTCTGGGATGGGCATATCCTTTATATGTTTTAGGACATCACCTGTATCACGTACATAGGACGGGAGTTGTTTAACTAAGTCCTTGATAAGGGTGTCCACATATTTGCCTATCCTCTCCATGGGGCCTCTGATGGCCGACACAATCGGTCTACCTGGTGGGTTGTCCCTGTTCTTATGGATCTTAGGTATAATATAAAACGTAGGGACATTGTTGTCATCCACCTTGAGGTACTCTACTTCCCGTCTAGTCAGAAGACCCTCATCTGCTGCCCATTTGAGTTTATCATTGATGAGTGGTACCAAATCTACAAAGGGATTATAGGTAAGTTTTTTATATGTGAGTTGATCTGAGAGGAGGCGAAGTGCTTCCTTCTCATAGGAAGCTGCGGACATAAGGACCACATTCCCACCTTTATCACTGGGTTTTATGATTACTTTATCCGCCTTGCGCAGCTCTTCCAAACCCTTGCGTTCTGCTTTAGATAAATTACCTATGGGTTTTGTATGCCAGTTAAGTTTTTGTAAGTCTTCCTGGACCAGGTCCAGGAAGACTCCTATACGTTTATTGGTTTTAACTTGAGGCATGTTTGTTGACTTAATGTTCAACATGGCTTTGCGTTTGGCGGAAAGAGAATCATCATTATCTTCATCACTGTAGGTAGATGTTTCTTCCTGCAGTAATGATTCCAGACAGCTAAGTGCTTGTTTTTCCTCTGCACTTAGTTGTTCTTGGGGTGTTTCCTGCTTGTTTCTCTCTAAATAGAGTGACCTATAAAAAACTCTCCTGAGGAAGAGATTGAGATCTTTAACTGTCTCAAACTGGTCCATATCCAAGGAGGGGGAAAAGGAGAGGCCCTTTCCTAGAAGATCTATATGATTTTGTTCCAACTTAAAATCTGACAGGTTGATTATTCGCAGATCTTCTGTTTGTATAGGGGTCAGGGCGGCTATCTCTGTTTTCGCTTGCTTCTCCTTATTGTTTGATCGTTTTTTAGCCTGTTTCCCTTTCCTAGATTTCTGCCGTCTCCTGTTCCCCCTACTTTGTCTCCTTTGAGGATCCCCTTGTTTAGTGGTGGTCCCTCCTGTGCCAGAAGATCCCTCTCTAAAAAAGGCACAGATCTTGGATTTTTGTCTTCACTTCCTGATGAGTGTGCACTTGCTTCTGTACCTGACTGTGACTGGGGTCTCCTTTGGCGGGATCGACCTTGCTGGCTTTTGGGGGTTAGATCAAATATTTCCCCCTTGGCCCAGTCTTCTAAATCCCGCCTAAACTTCCCTTGTTTGGTAGATTTAAGATTTTTTTGTATTTTCTCTACCTCCCTCCTCAAAGAGTCATTGAGTCTTTCAAAGTCCAAACTATCCTTGAAAGGCTCAAGTTTCTGACCACTTTCAATAATAGCACTCTGTAATGTCACTAGTTGTTCCCTCTCCTCTTCTATAATTAATTTCATCACCTCAATGCCATGGGTGATGCATTGTTTCTGCCATTTATCCAAAAAGTTTTTTGTATGTAGATGCACTGCGGGCACAACTTGTTCCCGTAAGCCCCTGGGGATAATACCTTTCTCCACATATGATTCTAGGGATAGAATATCCCATTTACGATTAAGGGAGCGTATAATTAGTTTCTTATGTTCCCTGAACAGAAGTTTTATATCATCTTTAATTGTGGGGTCAGGAACTGCTGTATCCTCATTGAAGATGGCCCTGATTTCACTGTCAAGGTCCTCACTCAGTACAAATGCCATTCCTAATTAACTACAAAAATCCTAAACTACTGACATATAGACAATGTGAAAAGGTAATAATGTATATGCCACAGGAAATGAAACTGCATTCAACCAACAGAGTCCAAAACCCTCGGATCCAGACAAAGAAAAGGGGATTATAAGGTAATCCTGTATTGTATGCAAAAAAGGGGGTGTAAATTGCCCAATTCACTGTAGGGTAACAATATTAGATACAACCAAAAGATGATTCGTTTGTAAAAACGGGATCCTCCTAACCATAAATTCTGTTTTATAGGAATAGGGAAAATAAAGGGAAAAGGGAACTGGGCTGGGGGGGGGGAAGGGAAATGTTGGGAAAATTCCCAGCTAAGGTTAAATGGAGATTCAGCTACCATTCTAATGGGTAATAATGAAAAAAGACTTTATTGGTTGGATGCTACAAAAATAGAGAGTACACATTTCATCCTATCTAAATGACCTAGGTCATAGAGGAGAAAGGAGTTTCTCCCGTGGCTACACAATAATATATTACAACTTTACATAATACATATACACCGTGCACTGTAAGAAAACAATTATCTAAAAAAGATGGCAGAGAGGACTATTACCCCCCACTTAACCTATCTAAGCTCTCTAAGAGCTGTTAACATCATATGCCCGGGCATAAATTTATGACAGAACCTGGAAAACCTGCTAGATGTATAGAAGAGAACCAAGAAGGATGTATGCGGAACTAATATTAGAAAAATCCTAGATGAGATGTCAGCATGACAGTTCCTGAATCATCATGGAAATCAAACTCAATGGTAGTCCGCATAAATGGTTGCTGGAAATGCTGTAAATAATCCTGCGCGTTCTAGAAGGTCTCAAAAAAGCCAATATATATATATATAGCATGTCAGAAAAGCACTGCGTATGGATGTGAGTATCCTAGATATATGTGCTTATTATGTCTAAATAAACTGACATAGGAGACGAACATTCAGAGGATTGCATAAAGAGATATCTGTAGGGTATGTCCTTTGGTAAAATATCTCTGCATGGGGACTAGAAATTAGTCCTGGGTTTCCTGAGTGAGGAGAGTTTATGCCTAAGGACTGAGATTATGTTCAGTACAGGTGAGTGATACGGTGTAATTTGGTACAGTGGGTAACCATATAGTAGCTCACTGGCTTACCCGTCCTGTAGTTCAGTAAAGAGTTCCGACCGTCACTCACTGTCTGCTTCAGCTGTATCTCTGCTCCGCTTGTGAAGGAGGGATCCTCGGATCATGTGCCGCGTTGAGAGCGTCTCTCATTCAGTCACGTGTTGCCGACTGGCTACGCGGTGCTTGAAGTCTCATCAGCTGGAGACAGCGTCTAGATCCACACATGAAGAGAGGCTTTAGAGTTGGTGCAGTACTAAATTCTGCCACTGGGGGCAATAGGCATATTCCTCAAGATTCCTTGGAGATCTCTATGCAGGTTTCCCGGCCATTGTAACGGGGATGTTTACTGGAAGATAGGAGAGGACATGGGGGAACAAGTCCTAGCTCTGGACCACTGCGTCGGACATGACGCGTTTCGTGACCGTGATGTCACTTCTTCCTGATGTGTCAGTGGTCAGTTAATACCCTTATTAAATAGCATAATTCAGCCAATCAAAAGCCTGATCCCACTGGTGGACGTAGTAGCGCCATCTTGTGGTGAATAACAGAAAGTGCTAAAAAATCATGTAAAGAGTACTTTCACATTGTGTCATGAAAGAATAGGACTAAGATTACTATATTCTGTTTTAATTTTTGATGATTTGTAGAGACAGAAATAGGTAAAGATTCAAGACTGAAATATAAATCCAAATTTAAATTCATATTCATATTTTTAAATCCAAATTTAAACCTAAATTTAAATCCAAAATTTAAAATGTATAGGTATAGCAGAGTGCCAGCCAAAATACCCCACCTGTTTATATGTTGCTAAATAACCCCTATTAACGTGGAGTATATATTACACAATACTCAAAGAAATCGCACACTTGGTTTGTACTGAGTGGGACCCCGATCAAAAGTCAGACAGCAAATGTCACTAGTCAGGGACAAAATGACTTCAGGGTTCCAGAAATATTTTCAGGCTCATTTCTGTATTTAACCCTTTAGGTTGGAGTGTTTGTAGTCTAAAAATCCACGATTTTTCGTATCTAATCAGAACCGTGTCAAAATCCCCACGTCTTTCTGATAGATTCAGGGCATAAAAGCCCTTGACTCGTAGACCTTGTGTTTTTCCCTCGTGGAATTTTAAAAAATGTTGAGCTGCTGGAGTTTCCTCCTTGAGACAAATGCTCTTTAAATGTTCTGCGAACCGCACTCTGAGTTGGCGCTTGGTTTTGCCAACATACAAGAGATGGCATGGGCATTCCAGGATATACAGTACACGTGCTGTACTGCAGTTAATAAAAGACTTGATTGGGTATGTATTGCTAGAGAGTGAATTTCTAAAGTTTTTGGTTTTATCCACATATTTGCAAGTGCCACAATGGCCACATGCATACATGCCCACTGTGCGTGGCATGTCTGTTAGCCAATTCCTATCCACTGGGCGTATGTATTCGCTACTGACTAATTCGTCCCTGAGGTTCCTAGCTCTTTTGGCTGTAATTAGGGGTCTGTCTCCTACTATTTCTTTGAGTAGTTTACTACCTGTCAGGATGTGCCAGTGTTCTGATAGTACTACACGTAACTGGTGCCACTGGGAACCAAACGGTGTGATGAACCTGACTGGCTGGACTTGATTAAACTGCTGTTTGGATTTGGGTTGAAGTAATTCTTCACGCGAGCGTTGGCTCGCTATGCTTTTAGCCCTACGAAGGGTCCTATGTGCATATCCTCTTTCTCTAAATCTTTGATAGAGGGATTCTGACTCTTTACGGTAGCTTTCTTCACTGGAGCAGTTTCTGCGGATTCTAAGAAATTGTCCCACCGGGATACCTCGTTTGAGGGAAACTGGGTGGTGGCTATCTGCCCTCAGTAAGGTGTTAGCTGCTGATGCCTTTCTGAATGTCTCCGTGATTAGATGTCCCTCATGGATACTTATTTTTAAATCCAGAAAGGAAATCTCTAAGGGACTGGAGACAAACGTAAAGCATAGATTACGCATATTTTGGTTCAGCTCATCAATGAATTGG
This sequence comes from Rana muscosa, assembly GCA_029206835.1. Classification (NCBI taxonomy): domain Eukaryota; kingdom Metazoa; phylum Chordata; class Amphibia; order Anura; family Ranidae; genus Rana; species Rana muscosa. The sequence continues at coordinate 498,666,945 of CM055116.1, read as the reverse complement.
TTCAGCTGTGTGGGGGTCCCCTTCCACACCATGAACACGTCATCGATGTACCTCAGCCAGGCGCATGCGTAGCTGAGGTACAACAAGGAGGTGAAAACCGTGTCTTCCTCCCACCAGCCAAGATGGAGGCATGCATATGATGGGGCCCATGGGGCTCCCATCGAGGTACCCTGGAGCTCAATACCTCAATCCCAGTGTCCACCATAATTGATTCTGGAGCATGCAGTTGCTTCGTTGACACACCTCGCTCCATCATCAAATCTGGTCCTGTTACCCAGGAAACTGCTCCCTTGCTTGCTACCATGGCGACCCATCACCAGGAACTATTAAGCTTGGATGCCATCTCCTCACCCCTATTATATTGGGGATGCCCTGGCTTCAAGCCCATAACCCCTGTATTGACTGGACCACAGGGGAGGTCAAATTCCTTTCTAACTACTGTCAGCAGCATTGTCTGCAACAAGCCCCAACTTACTCTTCTCATCTGCTCTGCCTGGATATTGACACCGAACTACAGCAGTCCATCCCTGTACCCTACCATGACTTTCTGGATGTGTTTAGTAAAAAAGGGGCAGAGACCCTTCCCCCTCACAGACCTTATGATTGCCCTATAGAATTGCTACCTGGAACTGGAGTACCCTTTGGGAGGATCTTTCCTTTGACTGAGCAGGATCTGGGCACTCTGAAGGTCTACATTGATGATAACTTGAAGAAAGGGTTCATTTATCCTTCTACCTCTGTGGCCGGTGGCATCTTTTTTGATGAAAAAAAGGATAATTCCTTACGTCCCTGCATTGACTATTGGGAGCTGAACAAAATCACTATAAAAAAATGTTACCCATTGCCTCTTGTGCCAGAACTCTTCCAAAGATTGGGGTCTGCAGTTATTTTCACCAAGCTTGACCTCCGGGGAGCCTACAATCTAATCCGTATCCGAGAGGGAGACGAATGGAAAACTGCCTTCCATACTCAATTCGGACATTTAGAGTATTTAGTTATGCCCTTCGGATTGTGTAATGCACCGGCCACGTTCCAGCATTTTGTCAACGACATTTTCCGTGACTATCTGGACTTATATGTCATAGTGTACTTGGATGATATCTTGATCTTCTCTTCTTCAGTAAACAATCACTGCAGGCATGTTCAAAATTTTCTAGCTTGGCTCAGGCAACATGGATTTTACGCTAAACCCGAGAAGTGCGAATTCGAACTTCAATGTATCCAGTTTCTCGGGCTAATCATCCCTGTTGAGGGTATCAAGATGGACCCTCAGAAAGTGTCTGTCATCCTGGACTGGCCCGCTCCCACAGATAAAAAGGGGTTCAACGCTTCATTGGCTTCTCCAACTTTTATCGGAAGTTCATCAGGGGATTTTCCGCAATAATCGCCCCCTTACTGAATTTACCAAATTGACGAAACAAGAACCCAATTCTCTTGGTCTTCTAAGGGTCAATCCGCCTTTGAAAAACTTAAGGAGTTATTTACCTCTGCCTCCATCCTGAAACACCCTGAAACCTGTATTACCGTTTGTCCTTGAGGTGGATGCATCAGAAATCGCAGTAGGGGCTGTGGTATCCCAGCGACAAGGGTCCAAGGCCCATCTCTACCCAGTAGCCTTCTTTTCTCGCAAGCTATCCACTATGTGGGAGACCAGGAGCTTTTGGCCATCAAGGCCGCCTTAGAGGAGTGGCGTTACCTACTTAAGGGTGCTGCACATCCTATTCTGGTCTACACAGACCATAAAAACTTGGAGTACTTGAGAATGGCCAAGAGGTTGAAACCAAGACAGGCAGGGTGGGCACTCTTTTTCTCAAGATTCCTGTTTCATACCACATACAGACCTGGATCAAAAATATCAAACCCGATGCTCTCTCTCTCAGCGATTCTGAAAAATCCATACCCTCAGACACATCCTCCCTGCTGGAAACTTTCTGTTACTTCAAGAGGTTCTCATCTCTCGGATTAAGCAAGCTTCTGTTGATCTAACCCTACTCCCGGAGACCTGTGTAAAGGCACAAGATGGTCTGATCTGGCATGAAGGCAAAATTTTGGTCCCAGAGAGTCTATGGGTAAAAGTTCTGGAACATTGTTCTGACCATAAACTGGCCGGACACTTTGGTGCGCTGAAGACAGCTGAATTGGTTCAGCGCACGTTCTGGTGGGCCTCAGCTGGGTAGAGACTGCAAGAGCTATGTGGACTCATGCAACACTTGCTCCCAGAACAAGAATAGCCAGACAAAAGCCTAGGGTCTATTAAAACCTTTGCCCGTCCCTGAAAGACCCTGGAAGATGGTTTCGATGGACATTGTGGAACTCCCCCTGGCCGAGGGGTTCTCCACTATTTTTGTCGTTGTGAACAGATTATCCAAAATGGCTCACTTTCTGCCTATGAAAGGCACGCCTTCGGCCATGGAGATGACAAAGATCTTTATAAAAGAAATAGTGAGGCTGCATGGAGTTCCTGCTAGTATTGTTTCGGACCTGTCAGAGAGGGTTAGTAGATCAGACTGTGTGACTGCATAGAGGAGACCAAACGGGTGTAGGTGAAAGTATAACAATTTATTATGGTAAGTGAACAACATACAACCACCTCAAACAGAACACAGTGCAAAGAATAAATCAATACACAGTGACTATAAACAAAGTATTTACAAATATGGGAGATACCGGAATCGTAGTAAAAAGCCAGGCCGAGGTCATACACAAGGGGATCAAGCAGATGGGTAAGGATGGGAATAAAGCAGGATCAGGGAGAGGATGGATGGGTTGGCTGCAGAGCAGGGATCTAGGTAACCGGGGAGACAAATGCATGATGAGCTCAAGGTAGGGATCAGGTCGTATCGGGTCAAGCAGGATGCAGGGATGCGGGTTCAAGGTAGGGATCGGGGCAAGCAGGATGCAGGTTAGGGATCGGGTCGGATGCAGGCTCAAGTCAGGGTCACAGGTCCTAGGTCAGGGAGAGAGAGAGAGAGAGATACCAGGGCAAGGAGTGCTTGTACTTGCCGGGTATTTATGGAAAGGCTGATTAGCTTCAGGTCACAGCTGAGCGGAGGAAGGGCAGTTTGCTCCACACTGCCAGGATCCATCCGCTGGTAAAAACCAGTACTGCGTCCAAAGGATAATACAACACCAGCAGGGAAAGGTTCTCCTGACAGTTCCAAACTGCCAGGAGACACCTGCTGGTGGACCACAGTACTGCAAGACAAATAATAAATATCACCAGCGGATGGAACCTTTCCTGACAGTACCCCCCCTCAAAGGAGCGGCCTCCGGACACTCCAACTAGCTGTCGCCGGGGAAAGTTCATGGCAATAAGCTGGGTAATAGGCAAAGTCACATCCGGCCAGACAGTGGGCACATCCAACGGGTAAGCAGGCACATCCGGGCAGGAGACAGTCACATCAAGCTGGGCAGCAGACAGGGGCACACCAGACTGGGCAGCAGACAGGAACACATCGGGCTGGGGGGCAGGCTCCGGGTCATCGAGCTGGGCAGCAGGCTCTGGGTCATCGAGCTGGGCAGCAGGCTCCGGGTCATCGAGCTGGGCAGCAGGCTCCGGGTCATCGAGCTGGGCAGCAGGTTCCGGGTCATCGAGCTGGGCAGCAGACAGGAACACATCGGGCTGGGCAGCAGGCTCCGGGTCATCGAGCTGGGCAGCAGGCAGGAGCATCTCAGGCTGGACAGCAGACAGGAACCTCTCTGGCTGGGCAGCAGACAGGAATATCTCAGGCTGGGCAGCAGACAGGAACATCTCAGGCTGGGCAGCAGACAGGAACATCTCAGGCTGGGCAGCAGACAGGAACATCTCAGGCTGGGCAGCAGACAGGAACATCTCAGGCTGGGCAGCAGACAGGAACATCTCAGGCTGGGCAGCAGACAAGAACATCTCAGGCTGGGCAGCAGACAGGAACATCTCAGGCTGGGCCGCGGACAGGAACATCTCAGGCTGGGCAGCAGACAGGACACGTCAGGCTGGGCAGTAGGCTCCACAGACTGAGAAACGGGCATCATAACCTCAAGCCGGGAAACGGGCACCACAACCTCAAGCCGGGAAACGGGCACCACAACCTCAAACCGGGAAACGGGCACCACAGCGGGCACCACAACCTCAGGCCGGGAAACGGACACCACAATCTCAGGCTGGGAAACGGGCACCACAACCTCAGGCCGGGAAACGGGCATCACAACCACAGGCCGGGAAACGGGCACCGGATCTTCAGGCGGGGTCTCATGCACCGAATCTTCAGGCGGGGTCACCGGATCTACCGACTGGGACACCGGATCTACCAACTGGGAGACCGGATCTACCGACTGGGACACCGTCATCAGGACTTCTGTTTGGAAGACAGGCACAGGAACTTCAGGCTGGCAGGCTGGCACGGGAACTTCAGGCTGGCAGGCTGGCACGGGAACTTCAGGCTGGCAGGCTGGCACGGGAACTTCAGGCTGGCAGGCAGTTTGCTCCACACTGCCAGGATCCATCCGCTGGTGGAAACCAGTACTGCGTCCAAAGGATAATACAACATTAGCAGGGAAAGGTTCTCCTGACAGTTCCAAACTGCCAGGAGACACCTGCTGGTGGACCACAGTACTGCAAGACAAATAATAAATATCACCAGCAGATGGAACCTTTCCTGACAGGACCGAGGTGTCCTGTTTACCTCCAGATTTTGGAAGGCTCTCTGTGGTTCCCTTGAGATCGAGTTGGCATTCTCTTCTACTTACCACCCCCAGACGAATGGGCAAACTGAAAGAACCAAACGCTAGAGCAATATCTTCGTTGCTTCTCCTCTTTCTCTCAGGATGACTGGGTTTCCCTACTGCCCATTGCTGAGTTTGCGTATAACAACTCCCTGCACTCCTCCATCAAACAGACTCAGTTTTTTGCCAACTATGGTTTCCATCCATCCTTCCTACCCAATACCATACCCGAATGTGCTATTTCTGCAGTGTCCGAGACAATGGACTTCATTATAAACAACAAACGCCTACAGGAAACCATGTCTAAAACTCAAGAATACAACAAAAGAATGTTTGATAGGAAAAGGCGAGGAGAACTCAGTCTGGAACCTGGCAACCAGGTGTGGTTATCCACAACTAACTTAAAGATGGCCTGTCCCTCAAGGAAACTGGGCCCTAAATTCATGGGACCTTTCTCTGTGAAGAGGAAAATTAACAATGTGGTATATGAGCTTGACTTTCCCAACACCTTGAAGGTCCATCCAGTCTTTCATGTGACTCTGTTAAAACCGGTTGTTCCTAACCCTTTCGCTGGCCATAACACCAGTCCATCGGAGCCTGTAATAGTTGACGAGGAGGAATTTGAGGTGGAGGCGATTCTGAATTGTAGGAGAAGATACAACCAGACTCAATACTTAATAAAATGGAAGGGCTATGGACTGGAGGATAACTCTTGGGAACCTGAAAGCAGCATACATGCTGAGGAACTTATGCAGGCATTCAAGAGGTCCCATGCTACCAGATTGGCCCAACTGGGCATCCGGAGGCTGCCCTTAAGGGGGGGCACTGTCAGAGGAATCCCCATGCTGGACGTGGTGTTGGCCGCAGTGGTGCGCGCTACCGCGCTCCCCTGTGCACGCTGTTGTGCACGCTCCTGTGCGGGCATGTGAGCAGTGGTGTGCCTGTGCGTGCAGGTGCCATTCAGTCCATTTAAACGGCTGGAACACTCCCGTCCGGTGCTGTCTGATCTGCAGCTCCCTGTTACCCTTGCTCCCGTTATCTGCTTGAACTCCGACCTCCTGACTACCCGGCTTGTTACTTGGATTCCCCCACTCTTCCACCTGCATCTGACCTCGGCTTGTCTTGACCTTGAACCTGCCTGCTCCTCTGTACTTCGTTGCCTGACTGTTGCCTACCTTGCCTGTGACCTGACCAATCTGCTCTGCTCCTGCTTAGCTCCATCCTCCATTGGACCTACCTGCCTGTTTGCTGTCCGAGCGGATCATCATCCCCTCTGCATCCAGATCCTGAGCCACCTCTCTGCAACTACCCACCAGGCTCTCATACCCCTCCACACTCCCACGCCTCCTGTGTACACTACCAGGGGCCGCGAGTCGGATCCGTAAGGGAGACCTTCCTCTGCTCCATTGGGCTCGTCAATCAGGTACGTGCAATCTGACAGTGCATTCCAAGGGGTAATAAATATAGAAGAACAAAAGTGAAAACCGGGTGGCTGAATCAAAACGTTAAATGTCATATTAAGGACAAAAAAATGGCCTTTAACCACTTAAGCCCCGGATCAATATGCAGCTAAAGGACCAGGCCCCTTTTTGCGATTCGGCACTGCGTCGATTTAACTGACAATTGCGCGGTCGTGGGACGTGGCTCCCAAACAAAATTGGCGTCCTTTTTTCCCACAAATAGAGCTTTCTTTTGGTGGTATTTGATCACCTCCTGTGGTTTTTCTTTTTTGCGCTATAATCAAAAATAGAGCGACAATTTTGAAAAAAAATGCAATATTTTTTCTTTTTGCTATAATAAATATCACCCAAAAATATATAAAAAACATTTTTTTCCCTCAGTTTAGGCCGATACGTATTCTTCTACATATTTTTGGTAAAAAAATTGCGTTTATTGATTGGTTTGCGCAAAAGTTATAGCGTTTACAAAATAGGGGGTAGTTTTATGGCATTTTTATGTTTTGTTTTTTTTTACTAGTAATGGCGGCGATCAGTGATTTTTTTCGTGACTGCGACATTATGGCAGACACATCGAACACTTTTGACACATTTTTGGGACCATTGTCATTTTCACAGTGATCAGTGCTATAAAAATGCACTGGTTACTGTGAAAATGACACTGGCAGTGAAGGGGTTAACCTCTAGGTGGCGCTGTAGGGGTTAAGTGTACCCTAAGAAGTGATTCTTACTGTAGGGGGGAGTGGCTACAAGTTACACGTCACTGATCGTCTGTTCTGATGACAGGGAACAGACGATCACTTACATGCTACGGAGAAGAACGGGGAAAGGTTTGTTTACACTCACCTCTCCCCGTTCTTCGGCTCTGTGACCCGATCGCGGGACACCAGCAGCGATTGGGTCCATGGGTCCTGCGGGCGCGGTCACGGAGCTCAGGACCGGGTCACGAGCGCGCCGGCGGCGGCGCCTGCAGGACCCACGGCTGGGCTAAAAAAGGGCAACGTACCTGTACGTTGATGTGCCCAGCCGTGCCATTCTGCCGACGTATATTGGCATGAGGCGGTCCTTAAGGGGTTAAAAAGTACAACGCGGAGGGGTCAGTGTCAGCATTCCAACACTACAAGAAAAGCAATAAGAAGTGTAAATACACAATCAGCGTGGCTAAAATAGACTATGAGAGACGCATAGTGGAGGAGAGTAAAAATAATCCCTAGAAGTTTTTTAAATGTATTAACAGTAAAAAGGTGAGGACGGAACACATAGGCCCCATTAAGGATGAGGAAGGGAGGATCGTACAAGATGACAAGGAGAAGGCGGATGTGCTAGATGCTTTCTTTTCCTCAGTCTTCACACAAGAAAAGGAGGGGTATTCAGACTGTGACTGTATTGTTAGTTACACTTTACAGGATTTATCCTTTTGGCTAGCAGAGGCAGGTGTCCGGGAAGAATTAGACAAGCTCAACATAAATAAATCACCAGGACCAGATGGCTTACACCCGAGAGTCCTTAAAGAACTCATTCAGGTTATAGCCAGACCGCTATTCCTAATCTTCATGGACAGCATACTGACAGGATTGGTATCAGCTGATTGGCAAAAAAGCCTACGTAGTACCAATATTCAAAAAAGGACAGATATCTATTCCTGGGAATTATAGGCCTGTCAGTCTAACATCGGTAGTTTGTAAACTATTTGAAGGAATGATAAGGGCCCATATCAAGAAATTTGCTGACGAAAACAGTATCATTAGCAGTAATCAGCATGGGTGTACAAAAAGTCGCTCTTGCCAAACCAACCTATTAAAGTGGTTGTAAACCCACTTTTTAAACAAAGCCCAACAGGTAAGCCTAGATTAAGGCTTACCTGTAGGTGCAAGAAATATCTCCTTAACCTACACGGTTAAGGAGATATTTGTATGTAAATGCGGCGACGCTGACGTCACCCCATTCACAAATTCGGCTAGGTCGCAACATTCGACGACGTAGCCGAATTCGACAGCTCACGCGCGCATGCGCGGAGTCACGTCTTCTCCGCTCCGGCCAATCACAGCGCCGGAGCGGCGCTGTGATTGGCTGCAGCGGCGATACCCGGAAGTAACATTCCGGCTATCGCCGCAGCGATGGATGCGGCTAGAGGAGGAACACGGACGACTTCGGGGGCCCCGATCGAAGGTAAGTGGTACATAATGAGCTAGTATGCTAGTCATACTAGCTCATTATAGCTTTGTCTTGCAGGTTAGTCAAAAAAAAAAAAGGGTTTACAACCACTTTAACATTCTATGAGGAGGTGAGCTGCCATCTGGACAAGGGTAGGCCGGTGAATGTGGTGTATCTGGATTTTGCAAAAGCATTAGATATAGTTCCATACAAACGCTTAATCTACAAGCTGAGGTCTGTAGGCATAGACCATAAGGTTTGTTCTTGAATAGAAAACTGCCTATGGGGGTGTGTCCAAATGTTTGTGATAAATAATAAGGCAAATTCTATAGAGGGGCTGGTGAAAAGCAATGCCTAATAGATATTGAAAGATGAAGGCAAAGGCAGATTTGAAGAGGCGCATGAAGCAGAAGATAGATAGTGGCAGTTGTTAATTCTACCTCTATGAGGTTAATTCAATCATTGCTCTGTCTTCCTTGCATATGTGTCTCCAATGTCTCTCATCCTGCTATACAAGCCATTCAGAACTGGTCTTAGAGCCAATGAGGGACAGCAGCATGGAGTTGAATATGAATGAATATTTTTTTGAATCTCTGAGCCTTACTTTTCAGGGATAGGAGTGTGGATGATGTTATTCAATTGTATTCTCTTCTTGTCAGAACAGAAATGTAAGCCCAGTTTAAAGCTGTATGGTCCTTGTCGAGGCTGATCTGTCTCCTGCCTGAACTGAGGGCTGACACTCTGTCCAGACCTTTTGATTTCTTTCAAAAAATCCTGCCAGAATTTGTATTATATGTCAGTTTTTTGAGTGTTGTTTACAGCAGCGGTTCTCAACCTCAGTCCTCCAGTACCCCCAACGGGCCATGTTTTCAGGTTTTCCTTTACTTTGCACAGCTGCTTTAAATTAATATCAATGACATGGTATTGATAAGAGCTATTTTATCTAAGGGAAGTTCCCAAAACATGGCCCGTTGGTACAGTACTTGAGGACTGAGGTTAATGCCGCGTACACACGACCATTTTTCATGATGAGAAAAATGAAATTTTTTAATTTGGTCATTAAAAATGATTGTGTGTGGGCTCCAGAGCATTTTTCATGACGTGAAAAATGGGCATTAAAAATTTGGGACATGCTCTAATTTTTCTCTTCGTTTTTCACGTCGTCGTTTTTCTCGTCATGAAAAACGGCCGTCAAAAGGGAAAAGAAAGTGACTTCTGGAAGCAGCACTCCGATTAAAAAGCCTTTATTCCAAAAGGTTCAGGAAACAAAACACACTGCACGACACAGCAAACTGATCACATCTGGCTAATGCGTTTCACACTATTGTAGTGCTTACTCATAGCTGAGTAAGCACTACAATAGTGTGAAACGCGTTAGCCAGATGTGATCAGTTTGCTGTGTCGTGCAGTGTGTTTTGTTTCCTGAACCTTTTGGAATAAAGGCTTTTTAATCGGAGTGCTGCTTCCAGAAGTCACTTTCTTTTCCCTTTTGATTGCAATTGTATTTGCCTGCACCCTTGGCTGCTGGGAGGAGGTATTTTCAGGGATTCCCACACCTGAGCGGCTCCCTCTCTCCCATGAAAAACGGCCGTGTGTAGGGTTTAACGACGTGAAAAAAATGCGCATGCTCAGAAGCAAGTGATGATACGGGAGCGCTCGTTCTGGTAAAACTAGCGTTCGTAATGGAGATAGCACATTCGTCACGCTGTAACAGACTGAAGAGCACGAGGCTGAAAAGCGCGAATCGTCTCTCACCAAACTTTACTAACACAAGGATCAGCAAAAGCAGCCTAAAGGGTGGCTCCATCCGAATGGAACTTCCCCTTTATAGTGCCGTCGTACATTTCGTACGTCACCGCGCTTTGCTTGAGCATTTTTTTTCATGATAGTGTGAAGGCAAGGCAGGCTTGAGAAGAATCACGTTGAGAAAAACGTTGTTTTTTTCAATTACATTAAAAACGGTCGTGTGTACGCGGCATGAGAACCACTGGTCTACAGCACAGGTAGGAGATTGGATGACACTTCTGCCGTAAAAGGAAAAAAAATACAACAAAATAAAAATCTCTGTGAGGTAAGACTGCTTTATTATAACAAATCAAAAACTGCATATTTAGAATAATAAAGATGTCTATGCTTCCTGTTATCATGTGAATGTGGGAAGACAATTGAAAAAAAATACACGAGAGAGGGAGAAACCAGACAAAGAAAAAGTGTAAACTACCATCCCAGAAAAATCTTCACCTGGTTATTTTAGTTTTCAAAAAGTTAATGGGCATGCTTGATGACCAGGAAGTACATTGCACTTTCCGGATTTGAACATTAAGTACTGGATATCATATTTTCTGACTGTCAAATACATAATATTATTTAATAACAATGGGCCAATTAATTCTAAGACTCCCCAGCGCCTTGGGGAGTAGCCTCTTACTATCTATTATTATTTAAACTCTACTCAGCTTTTCGCATTAGACTGTGCGACTTAAGCAGCGATTCATTGCAAATACATTGGGCATAGCCTGGACACTAGCTTCAAGATGGACTTCCTTGTCTCCACCCCGTATTCAAGGTACACCCCCTCTCTCTCCCTTTCTCCCCCTTCCTTTTCCCCCCTCCTTTCATCACCATTCTTTCTTCTTTTCCTCCCCTCCCTCTCCCCCCTTCCTCCTTTTCCCCCCTCCCCCTTTTCTTTTTTTCCCCATCTATCCCTTCTCTCCCCCTTTTTCTCCCTCCCCCTTCTCCTCCCTTTCCCCCCCCTTCTCTCTTCCCCCCCTTTTCTTCCCTTCTCCACTTTCCCTCCCTTCCTATCCTGTTCCCATCCCTCCACCTACACTCCCACACCATTCTTTCACCTCTTTCATCACTTGCATCCCATGATCACGTGTGTTTGCACCCCCAATTAGCCTGTAGATATGGGCTCTAGATACTAACTACTACTTATCTTATACACCCGGAATTGGGTCCATTCACATGTATGTCCCCCTTGGTCGCCACGTGGGACCCTGTATGGTGACCCCCGTTGCCCTCGACTGGCAGGGCCCTTTAGGAAAGCAGCTGTGCCCTTGCTCCCCAATTAACATATTGTCGCTTCTGCTAATTTTTAATCATGGACTGACTGTCAACTTTATTTTAGACATGTTTCTGATGAAGCGGCATTGACCGCAAAACTAGTCAAGATTTTTGTCGTGACCCTCAAACCCATTGTGATTTTCCCCCCCTGAGGGGATTTCTTCCCTGGTGTTATGTATAGTCGTTATTATTTTTAATTCTGTCCATTTTTATGTGTCTTGTTGATGTTGTATTCAATAAAACCTTTTCCTTTTTGTTTTATACTTGTATTGTTATGTTTGATTTCATCTACTCACCAGTACCGCAATAGTCCAACCGCCCCCCCCCCCCTTTTGGCTCTCCGGTTTGGGGACCACAGACCCAATTTCTCTATACTTAAATTTCTGGAACCCTCTACAATGTTTATGTATTTTACTTTAGAGGCTATACTTTAATTCAATGGGCCAATTAAGCAGTATGTTTACCATTACCACACTGAACTGTAATATGCTTTTCACATTGACTACCAAGGCCTATGAATTGTTCTTACCGCACTAGTTCATAAGGGAATTAACACCTGGACTTTATACTTACAAATGAACCACTACAGCTAGGAATTTTACCTTTCTCTCAGTTATCACTGTGTATTTTATGATTGTCTTATTTCGTTGTTTTTTTATTTGTTGTAATTATCTTATTTTGAAGAGCATCTGTTCTGTGTTGGCACCTTACTAAACAGCCCAGTTAATAAAAATCTTCATAATAGGTTTTGGTGCTAGTAGTTTGTATCCTTTAGTTTGGTTTTGCTTGGCTTAGCAAGCATTTTACTGGCAGTTACAACAGATAATTGTTGTTGATCTCGCTCAAAATGTGTGTGTTTATTAACTAAAGTAAACTGTAGTAAGCCTTTACACTAACTGCACATTGACATTCTAATCTTCATGGCATGCAATTTATAAAAGCAAACGTAGAGTAAGAATTACTGTATATGATGCATTTATTGAATGTCGTTTGGGAGGAAAATTGCCTATAGATTGTCTAACTATGCAAAGACGTAGAGGAAAGTCATAGTGAAAACTGCGTTTTGGCTTCATAAAATGAAAATGTAAATATTCTGACTAGCTTGTCTTGTAATATATGCTTCTATCTTACAAAGGAGTTCTTCTGGCCCAAACTATTCAATTAATTTGATCAATTCAGCAGATGTTTTAATCAAATATACTGCTCCATCATTTTAATTTATGCCAAGAGCAATTTTTTCAAAGTTTAAACAACCACTATGCAATCTTTTGCAATCTCATCAAAATTTTCCATTCAGCTAAGCTCTTAGAATAATCACTTATGAGACTTTGTCAGAAATGAATTGATATTACAGATCTCTTAGGTGTGATGATTACAATTTTGTTTGAATCTAAACATTTGGTTGATGGAGTAAAGTAAAACACTTAAAGAAAAAAAAACCTTAACTCTACTAAAACTCAGATCACATTAATGCACTTAAAATTTTATGCATTTAACTCCTTTGTGACTTTAATATGCCTTTTATAGCCCAAATATAAACTACCCCTTGTAGTAAGAACATTAATTAATCTTGCAGCAAAGAAATAGGAACATAACTGTTTGTGTTTCTACTTCCGAGACCAAACAGACAAATACAGACAAATACATCTGTTAGAGTTAGGCCATGTTCAAACGAGACGTTACACTGTGTTTACGCCCACAGACGTCAGATTGAGAGCAGTGTCTGTGTCCGTCCAGCTGACATCAATTGACATCAATGGGACTGCCTGCATGGGGGTGCACAGAACACCCGTGCAACCCCGTGTGTGTAAACACGACCCTCCATGGGCATAAGCTTTAGTATGCCCCATGTGAACGAGGCCCTATGACCATTTTAACTAATGCATACTGATGCTGCTAAACTTGGTCTGGACATTTAAGCATCAAAAAATCTCTGGTCACGAAAGGTTTAAGTATACCGTATTTGCGGGCGTATAAGGCGGCTGGGCACATAAAATATTTAGTTTAAAACTGTGGTTTTGTGCTCTACTCACCGTGTAAGACAACCCCCTTGTGCGGTAATACCGTTGTTCAAAAACAAAGAGGCCGCAGCCCGCCAGGTGCTCTGTAAAGCTGTATGTATTTAGTATATCCTGGTGGGCGATGCACTCTGTTGATGACTACAGAGCATGCTAAGCCTGCTCGGATTGGAGTAACAACCTCTGCCAATCCGAGCAGGCTACATAATGTAGTTGGAGTTCTAGATTATTGCCCAACAGTGCTTACTGGCCACTTACCCATCATGAGATGTTTCTTGTGTGACACCTTGGTAATGAGACACCTTTTAATAGGCCATCAGTTGGGACTGAACCGGCTATTTATTTGCACTGACAAAGGGCAGGATTGCTTTCTAATTAGCAATAGATGTCAGCTGGGGTTTTGGCTTTCTAAGCCTTTTTGGACCTCCCTTTCTTCACGTGTTCAAGAATTGTTCCCTGGGTCACTCTATTTTATTACACATAACTTAATTTCTGACCTTTTTTGTTTTGGTTTCTTTGTATGTATGTATGGCATGGGTTGTTACCGACATGTGGTGAAAAATGCACGTCAATAGCACCTTTAGAAATATCTTTACCTAGATAAATGGTGACATGTTCAATACTTATTTTACTCGCTGTATACCTAGTGAAGTGACTGGCCTCAGGTGATACACAGAGATGAAGCAAATCCTCCTACATAAGTTATACCTATTTATCTACAGTCGTCTTTCCTCTACATGAATTCAAAGTGCAGAATTACACAGGATCTCTCACTTCTAAAAAGCAGGGGGTGGAGAGCTAAATTTACACTTAGTGATGGGAGCTCTGAGAGCTGATTGGAAGTAAAGGACACACCCCCATCACACAGCACAGAGGAACAAAGCTGAGGCTGTCAATCACAGGCTGTGTCCTGTCACCATTTTTCTCTTGGTGCCAGGGAAATTTGTCAGAAGTGACTCGTGCTTATAGCAGAGGAATGAGGCAGCAGACAGAAATGACACGCTGTGCTCTTAATTGAGACAAGTACAGACTACAGAGGTATATGCTGTGTTCATATTTCATATCTGAAGTTTACAACCACTTTAATGGACAACTCCATATTGTCTTGTGACTGGACTGACACTGATGCTTGACAGGTCCCTACTTTCTGACATAGGAATATTTATCACTTTTAGACCAAAGAAAAGTCAGTGGTTCACTTTTAAGTATGAATGTCAACATTTAATTTTAATGTCACGAGCTAATCTGCACAAACTTATATCCCGAACCTTTCTATTGATTAACAAAGCTGTCAATTCTAGTGTTGGCCAGCTCTTGTAACTGATATGAAACATCTGAAATTTGTATATAAGAGAATCCCAGTATTTAGGACGCAATAAAGTTGATTTACTAAAGGCAAATAAGCTGTTTGCTTTTCAAGCTGCACTGTCCAAGAATATTTCACCAAAAGCTTAGTGAATGTGGTGAAATTTCACTTTCTAAAGAATACCCAATGATGTGCAAGGAAAAAATAAAAATTTTTTGTTTATAAATGCTATTGGAGGATGAATGTCAGCAGAGCCTCATCTCATTCACTAAGTTCTGGGGCAACTTCCCTCTCAAGTGCAACTTCCAGGGAATCGACCCCCATGGCTGCTGGAGTAAATATGTAAAGTTTGTGTGCAGGCTATAGCCGAAATACGGCTACAGCCTGGCTCTGTTGTTCCGGGAGAACGTCCATGGACATGATCCTGGAACCACACCCCTTGCACGCCCCCTGGGGCATGCATCCAGCGCTCTCTGTGAATGCTGTGTCTTTTGGACACAGCAGATCACAGATTGTGGTAAAGAGCCAAACACAGTGGCCCATGTGATCAGCTGTGTCCAATCGCAGCTGATCACAGTGTAAATTGGCTTGCCGGTTATCTGCACTACTTTCCTCACGTACTGTCACAGCATGAGGAGAGGAGAGTGGGTAACCAGCAATCCTGACAAAGCACATGTACACAGATAATCAAGGCACTGATCACCGATGCCCTAATTATCAGTGCAGCCCCATCAGTGCCCATCAGTGCTTTCCCTTAGTACCGCCTATCAGTGCCCATCAATGCTGCTTATCAGTGCCCATCAGTGCCATCTATCAGTGCCCATCAGTGCTGCCTATCAGTGCCACATATCAGTGCAGCCTCATCAGTGCCTCCTCATCAGTGTCCATCAGAGTCACCTACCAGTGTCCATCAGTGCAGCCTGTCAGTGCCCACCAGTACAACCTTTTTGGCACACATCAGTGCAGGAGGAAAATTACTTATTTGCAAAATAAACAGAAACTAAAAAAAGTTGTTGTTTTTTTTCAAAATTTTCCATCTTTTGTTATTTGTTTAGCAAAAAATAAAAAAATAAAATGGTGAGTAAATGCCACCAAAAGAAAGTTCTATCTGTCTGAAAAAATTATAAAAATATCATATGAGTACAGTGTTAAATGACTGCACAATTACCATTCAAAGTGCGACAGCACTGAAAGCTGAAAATTGGCCTGGGCAAGAAGGGGTACGAGTGCCAGATAAGCCAGTGGTAAAACTACCTTTGGGCAAATTACTACATATGAATATAGGATGGTGTATCAATGTATAGGACTGAGGAACTGAGCCAACACAACAGGCACAACACAAAATATTTTTTTAGCACCAGCCTGAAGGTCAGAATAAAAAAACCATAAATATCCTGTATGTACTATATTGTAAAACTACACACTAGTTAAAAATGAAGAGTCAATGTACACAGCTTTCAGGTGTAGCTGTAGAAGCACACTTTCTAAAGCCTTGTACACAAGGTTGGACTTCCATCGGACTTTTCCGAGGATTTTTGTCCGAACGGAGTTGGTTGGGAACACCCATAGCATACACACACTCTGACTTTTCTGCAAACTTTCTTAAAACTTCTTACAACATCACGTGTTTTTTCTGCTCTTTTCTGATCTTTACCGCCACCCTTTGGTCAACTTCTGCTATTGTTGGTTGATTTTAACATTAGTTGTTTTGTCCATCGGACTAAAGTCCGATGGTTTCCTGTGCACGGTCGGACTTTGCTCCATCTGACTTTTGTTGGGCAAAAGTTTGTCCGTTTGCAGACCCAACTTTTGTCCGATGAAATCCAAAACCAAACGAAAAAAGTTTGTCCGATGGAGCGTACACACGGTCGGATTGTTGGTCCAACTTGCTTAAAACGAAGTTTGTTGGGCAAAAGTCCGACCGTGTGTACGGGGCTTTGCTCTCCTCTCCAGTTGGTCATATACACAGTTCAATCCCAGGAAGCAGAATATATATTGAATAGCTGATGTTTCCCAATAAAATCCAGGTGAAGGCACTCCCTTGTTCTTCAGAGCAACAATTTATTTATTCAAAAACAGTCTCTAAAAGCAGCTCAGTGGTTCCAGGTTTGGAAGAAGCAAGTGTCAAGTGTATGTTACCTGTCTCTCTTTCTCCCATGTGTACTTTTGTACCATTGATCCGCATTTATGGACTGTTTTTAAATAAATAAAGTGCTGCTCTGAAGAAGCAGGGGAGCAGGCAAGCAGACAGGTAGTGGTTCCAGCAAGTCTAAAGCTCCAGGGGGATGTTCACTGATTTTCCCAGCAGATCTGATGTAGGAACGTGCAAACAAAGGTGCCATATTGTAGCAGCACAGCACCGTTATAAAATATACTCCCTGCTACATTCTGGCCTAAATTCTTTTCTTTTTTTAAGCAGTGGTATGAAAGTAGAACAGGATTATATTATATCTCTTCTGAAGTGGGGCCACGGCAGGAAGTGGGTATTATTTTGGGCAATGATTTCTGTATTTGTAATTTATATCTTAATCTAGGCATGTAAAATGCTGGCTTCCCTAGTTGCTTAGCAATTCATTGCCAAGAGAGTTCAAGGAAGCATACAGGTCTGTAAAAATGATAAGGCCCCATGCACACGAGACGCTGTTATTTGCTGTTAAATGCGCGTTCAGAGGCAGTTGGACGCTTTTTTCAACTGCCCCTGAACCCATTCAATGTTATCCTATGTGTCCACGCACATACTCTCGTTTTTTGGCATTTACAAGCAGTTGCGTTTAACCTCGTTTTTCCAGAAGCAAAAAAATGGGTTCAGACGCAAAAGTTTTCCACGTTTCAGATGCTAAACGCGGCTAAACGCGGCTAAACGCGGTACTGGCTTTTTGCCGTGTTTGCGTTTATAAGCGTTTTTAAAGGTGACCTATTTTTTTTACATTAGAAATCTCAAAAATGATGGCAAATGATGAAAAACCATAAAAAAAATATATAAAAAAAACTGTAATTGCTTGCATTGCACTGTAGACAATCCACAACTTGTGGCAGGTGATGTGGCAAGTGGATAATCCACAACTTGTGACAGGTAGGGATGAGCTTCGAGTTCGAGTCGAACTCATGTTCGACTCGAACATTGCCTGTTCGCCCGTTCGCCGAACAATGAACAATTTGGGGTGTTTGCGGCAAATTCGAAAAGTCTATGGGAGAAATCTAAAGTGCTAATTATAAAGGCTTATATGCAAGTTATTGTCATAAAAAGGGATTGGGGACCCGGGTCCTGCCCCAGGGGACATGTATCAATGCAAAAAAAAGTTTTAAAAACGGGTGTTTTTTTAGGAGCAGTGATTTTAATAATGCTTAAAGTGAAACAATAAAAGTGAAATATTCCTTTAAATTTCGTACCTGGGGGGTGTGTATGATATGCATGTAAAGTCGCGCATGTTTCCCGTGCTTAGAAGTGTCTCTGCACAAAGTGTCATTTTTGAAGGAAAAAAAGTCATTTAAAACTCACTCGTGGCTATTAATGAATTGTCGGCTTTTATCAATACATAGAAAAGTCATTGATAAAAAAAAAAAAAAACGTGGGGGTTCCCCCAAATTCAATTACCAGGCCCTTCAGGTCTGGAATGGATATTAAGCGGAACCCCGCCGCAAATTAAAAAAAATAATGGCGTGCGGTTCCCCCTAAATATTCATACCAGGCCCTTCAGATCTGGCATGGATTTTAAGGGGAACTCCACCCCAAATTAAAAAAAAATGCGTGGAGTCCCCCCTAAAATCCATACCAGACCCTTATCCGAGCACGCAACATGGCCGGCCGCAGGGGAAGAGGGGGGGATGAGAGAGCGGCCCCCCCTCCCTCCTGAACCGTACCAGACCACATGCCCTCAACATGGGGAGGATGTCCCCATGTTGATGGGGACAAGGGCCTCATCCCCACAACCCTTGCCCGGTGGTTGTGGGGGTCTGAGGGCAGGGGGCTTATCAGAATCTGGAAGACCCCTTTAACAAAGGGGACCCCCAGATCCCGCCCCCCCTATGTGAATTGGTAAGGGGTACATTGTACCCCTACCATTTCACGAAGAAAGTGTAAAAAAATGTAAATAAAAACACACAAACACCTTGGAAAAGTCCTTTATTAAAAAAAACAAAAACATTCCAGCGATGAAATCCAGTGTCCCGCGGCGATCCGATGTCCAGCGCTGTCCGTCATTGGTTGTGCCTGAGCGAACCTGATGGGGAACTTCCTCCACAGTTTTTTAAATGTATAGACCCGCCCCTTCTAAAGTTCCCCATCAGGTCCGCTCAGCGGACCAGATGCGGAACGCGAGAAGGGGCGGGTCTATTCATGTATTACACAGTGAAGGAAGTTCCCCATCAGGTCCGTTTGCTGTCCCCTCAAAATAACTCAACACACAGGTATTAATGTCTAAACCGCTGCCAAAAAAAGTGAGTACACCCCTAAGTGAAAATGTCCAAATTGGGGCCAATTAGCCATTTTCTCTCCCCGGTGTGTCATATGATTCGTTAGTGTTACAAGGTCTCAGATGTGAATGGGAAGCAGGTTACATTTGGTGTTACCACTCTCACTCTCTCATACTGGTTACTGGAGGTTCAACTTGGCACCTCATGGCAAAGAACTCTCTCAGGATCTGAAAAAAATAATTGTTGCTCTACATAAAGATGGCCTAGGCTATAAGAAGATTGCCAAGACCCTGAAACTGAGCTGCAACACAGTGGCCAAGACCATACAGCGGTTTAACAGGACAGGTTCCACTCAGAACAGGCCTCTCCATGGTCGACCAAAGAAGTTGAGTGCATCTGCTCAGCATTATACCCAGAGGTTGTCTTTGGGAAATAGACATATGAGTGCTGCCAGCATTGCTGCACAGGTTGAAGGGGTGGGGGGTTAGCCTGTCAGTGCTCAGACCATACGCTGCACACTGCATAAAATTGGTCTGCATGGCTGTCATCCCAGAAGGAAGCCTCTTTTAAAGATGATGCACAAGAAAGCCTGCAAACAGTTTGTTAAAGACAAGCAGGGAGAGAAAAGTTACAGGGAAGAATTCCTACTGTGAAGAGACGCAGGCGGACCATGCTGCTTAATAAGAGATACATTTTATTCGAAAAATATGTTAATACAAAAAAGGGCCAAGACCAAGTACCCACCACCAACACGAAGATCATGTTAAAAATAACCACTATTCATGTACTGTGATATACTGAAGCAGAGCATGATCCCCTCCCTTCAGAGACTGGGCTGCAGGGCAGTATTCCAACATGATAACGACCCCAAACACACCTCCAAGACAACCACTGCCTTGCTAAATAAGCTGAGGGTAAAGGTGATGGACTGGCCAAACGCGTCTCCAGGCCTAAACCCTATTGAGCATCTGTGGGGCATCCTCAAATGGAAGGTGGAGGAGCGCAAGGTCTCTAATATCCACCAGCTCTGTGATGTCGTCATGGAGGAGTGGAAGAGGACTCCAGCGGCAACCTGTGAAGCTCTGGTGAACTTTATACCCAAGAGGGTTAAGGCAGTGATGGAAAATAATGGTGGCCACACAAAATATTGAAACTTTGGGCCCAATTTGGACATTTTCACTTACGGATGTACTCACTTTTGTTCCCAGCGGTTTAGACATTAATGGCTGTGTGTTGAGTTATTTTGAGGGGACAGCAAATTTACACTGTTATACAAGCTGTACACTCACTACTTTACATTGTAGCAAAATGTTATTTCTTCAGTGTTGTCACATGTAAGGATATACCGTATTTATTGGCGTATAACACGCACTTTAAATCGTGGGTGCGTGTTATACGCCGATACCCACTGATCCCGGCGATCTCCGCTGACTGAGCGGAGCGCAGCGATCGCCGCCGAGATACACATAGCCGAGTGTACTCGGCTATACTCGGCTTTTCTCGGCTCTGCTCACAGTCACGCCCAGTCCCGCCATTGGACCTGTGATATGTCCATCATAGGGCGGGACTCGGCGGGACTCGGCGTGACTGTGAGCGGAGCCGAGAAAAGCCGAGTATAGCCGAGTACACTCGGCTATGTGTATCTCGGCGGCGGCTCCGACCAGTCCCTGCGTCTCTGCGTTCCCTGCGTTCTCGGCGGCGTTCGCCCCGCTCCGCCTAGTCTCTGCGGCGATCTCGGCGGCGCCAATTTTGAAAACTGGGGCAAGGCTGCACTTAGCAAAGGCTACACTGGACACTGAGCAAAGCTGCACTGGACACTGGGCAAAGGCTGCACTGGACAAAGCTGCACTGGACACTGGGCAAAGGCTGCACTGGGCAAAGGCTGCACTGGACACTGGGCAAAGCTGCACTGGACACTGGGCAAAGGCTGCACTGGACAAAGCTGCACTGGACACTGAGCAAAGCTGCACTGGGCAAAGGCTGAGCTGCACTGGGCAAAGGCTGCACTGGACACTGCTGACAAGGCTGCAACGGACACTGGTAAGGCTGCATTTAAATGTAAGTTTTTTTTTTCCTTAAACTTCCCTCCTAAAAGTTTTTTTCCCTAAAATTCCCTCCTAAACTTGGGGTGCGTGTTATACGCCGGTGCGTGTTATACGCCGATAAATACGGTAATAAAATATTTACAAAAAAAAAATGTGAGGGGTGTACTCACTTTTGTGAGATACTGCATGTGTATATATATATATATATATATATACAGTATAAATATATTGCCATATATACAAATAATAATAGATACAAAAATACTATGTAGCAGCAAAACAAGTAACAGCAGAAAAGATAGGCTGTGCTGATCACTCAAAGGTGAAAAAAGGTCAGAACTGTGGGTAACACAGTTGATGTGCTATATGTAGATTTAGCCAAAGCCTGGAATATGAGAGATGAGAAATGGGACCCATTCCCCTAGGCATTTTAAGATGACAGTGGTGGGAAGAGTTACAATAGGTGTTATTATTAACCCATATTTTAATTAGATTTTTACACCTATGTGTAACTGGTCCAATGTTGTGTGAACTAAACACACTAAACTAAAAACAAGCTGCTTATTGCTAAAGAAAAATAATGTAATAATGCTTAGATTTATGTTCAGTCACACTCTCCGGGGGTTCATAATAAATTATAAGCATATCTAACATTCTCACTCACCATAATAATCAATTCAAAAAGAATGTAAGAAATGTTAAATATTTAGAAAATATTTCTCCATTGATAACAATGTAAGAAAGGGAATAGCAAAGAAATAGCACACATGCATGATTGAATGATATAAAAATAAAACAATTGAGAGACATAATCCACCTGCCTATAACACCTAATTTTATAGTTTTCTTCGGGATAACAAATTATATTTTTAGAACATAAAACCCTTTAATAGTGTCTGTAAACCTTGCACAACCTCTGTTTTGTTTCACATTCAGATGCAAGCTGTGTGGTCCACGCAGCTCTCCCCCCTACATTGTGGCTTTATGTACCGTAACATATCAGCATTTTCCACTCTTAGTGCGAAAAAGGAACAAACAGATATACAAAGTCAAAACATTCTATGATGTGTTAAAACCCATCCAACCAATTTAACTAATATTTATTGGTTTTAACTAACGTAAATAGGGAAAGAGTAAGGGATAATATACTTTTTTATACTTTTTTTGGCTTCCTGCAAACCTGTTGGGCACATTACCCCTTACTTTCTATCCCAAAGAAGAGTAAAGTGATTGAAATCTCAGATATAAAATATGAGCAGTATAAATGTCCCTTGTGCTCAGATGTGGTGCTTGCCCGACTGATGCGTGTGATGCCAAAGGTCTTACTGTGCTCACAGAACTTGTGAGCGTCCTTATAAGCACTGAAAACAACAACAAAAGAAAGGGCACACTGACTTAGTACATTACCAACATAACCATTTTTATTGAATAAATAAAGGTAATCTACTTACAAACTTTTAGCAAGCATAGGCATGTAAAAAGATGCCAACGAGACCACCTCAAGATCCACAGTGCTCAGTGGTGTAGGAAGCCCTTGTAGCATCCAAAGGCCAACACGTTTCAAGGGTCAAGCCCTCTTCGTCAGAGCCAAACTAGCTATGGATGATTTCACATAAGCCTTTAATTATTAAATATGAACTAAGCATATCCCCCCATAGTGTGTACTTGTCTCAATTAGGAGCAGGAAGTGTCACTTTTGTCTGCTGCTTCGTACCTCTGCTATCTGCATGAATCACTTCTTACAAATTTTCCTGACTCCAGCAGAAAAAAGGTTACAGGGAGGGATATCCAGCTGATTGACAGCCTCAGCTCTGTTTCTGTGTGAAGGGGCATGTGTCTCCTCCATCCAATCAGCTCTCCCTACTGAGCTCTGCAGAGTGTAACTTCAGCTCTCCGTTCCCTTCTTTCTGAACTCTCAGACAAGCTTATAAATTCAGAACTTCAAATGGCAATAGGGAAGAGAGGGCTGCAGCTAGACAGGTACAACTTATATAGGAGGATTTTTTTCACCTCTGTGTATCACCTGAGGCCAGTCACTTCTCATATATAAGGGTTTACAACCACTTTAAAGGAAGAATGAAGCCATGTGTAAGGAAGCAGCTTTGCATCTGTAGCCAGGTGCTGGCTAGCTTTGCCTGTGTAATCGTGGGACATTCTCCAGCATCAGGTGCAGTAAGCCTATTTATCCTCTAGTGCTCAGCACGGACACTGTGTCATCATCTCCTTAGTGCAGAATGAACAGAGATCACAGCTAAGAGCAAGGGATCTTGGAATATGTGGTGTAAGGAGCCAGGATTTTCACTAGAGCCAGACTGTTTTGCGGCCTACAAGTTCCAGCCATCTGGGAGAGAGAGCAGAATGCTGCACAAAGACATATGTAGCCGGGTCTGGGCAGGAGCCTTCCTCTTGGGACACGGCATTCAGCTGTGAGCAGGGATCCAGACAGTCAGAGGGATAGGAGCCGGCACTGCGGGCTAGGTGGTGTGGAGAGTCTCCGGTGGGTGTGTGAACGTATCTATCAACACCAGCTACCTGTCAGCCGAGTGACAGTCATGAGGGGTCACTCTCATTGTCACCGATACAGATCCTGAAGAATCCCAGAGTTGTGTGGTGTTCGGCCAGGCACCCTCCTCTGGTTGCAGACATTCCAGGTGTCTTTTCCAGGACATCCTATTCGCTTAAGCCTTGGGGTGATCAGGATTAATGAGCGGGTAGAAGCCCTCCCTCTGTGCACCCTACAAAGACACTGAATGCAGACAACTTCATTCCTTTCTTTTACGTGAAAGCCTTAAAAGGAAACACTTTGCACCTGTCATTCTCAGTAACTGGACCCCATTTTACAGCAATTTCCTTGGGTCCTTATTGAGCTAGCGGAAGACACTGGACATCTATCTCATCAGGACTTCTTTACGCTTCTCCTTCCCCCCACCTATTGGACTCCGGGCTCAATATCTGCATGCGTTAAGGGGAACTCTTCTCAGAGATCAAGCATTGCATTTCCTATAACTTATTGTTCTGTAATTGTGCCACCAGTTTGTTGGGCCCATGGCATCAGGATTTAAAGTGAGCAGCCTGACTTAAAAAACTTTTATACCTGGGGTCAAAGGTTCTATCAGGGTCTGCTGGCTACTATTTGTTTGTTGTATGGTAATTCTCTTTGAATTGCATACCCTTTGCATATTCTCAAGAGTAATGCCGCGTACACACAACCGTTTTTTCTGACGGAATTCCGTTCAAGCTGTCTTGCATACACACGGTCACACCAAATTCCGCCCGTCAAGAACGCGGTGACGTACAACACTACGACAAGCTGAGAAAATTAAGTTCAATGATTCCGAGCATGCGTTGAATTGATTCCGAGCATGCTTTTTAGTCCGTCGGAAAAGCATACAGATGAATTTGTAGATAGATATTCCGCGCTTAGGTAAGTTACAGTAAGGTTGTAGCACCCCCCCCCCCTGAAAAACTCCCTAAGGAGATTCTGGAATGATAAGATAAGTGTTAGGGTAGTGGCGCTTCATGAGATCTATTGGGTGACCAAATAGGTCTATAGCAATAAGTACCAGACAAAGATATGCAGATCACAAATGACTAAAATTAAGGAATACACATATATACACTCTAGAAATAGGACAGACCAGGAGATCACAATATGTTCCTGAATATGTGAGCTAGAGCTAAGTAATCAAGTGCTAGCAGTGACAAATAATAAGGTATACCTCCACCTCACTGAAAACTACTGCAGCAGAAATCTCCGAGGGAGATTGATAATTCATATAAGCAAATAATCCTAAAGTGTAATTGTGCCAAAACATAAGTGTAAATATATAAAATAGTATATAAAACTAAAAACAGTAATCTGTGTCAGTCATACACTACAAACAGCGCTGATGTTAAGTGAGAGTAAGTGGCCAACTAAAGTAATTGCAATGTGCACCTTCCACCAAACTCTCCAGATCCACCACGTAAAAACACACTCCCCTTAGGGGTTAACACTCACCAGAGCGATAATAAAAAACAGCCTTGAACAGAGGATTTTCATCAAAACCAAACACTGTGATCTGCATCAGTCAGGGGGACAGTAGAATGTAGTGGGCTCCCAATATATCAAAACAAACAAGAGAGAGCGCAAATAGCGTAATCCCATTTTATTTTATAAGACACCCCTCACATAAAATATCCCCTCAAACATTAAACGTACATCATAAGAACATCAAATGAGCATAAAGGAAAGTGGTGGCACTTCACCGTATCCGCCGTCCGGCGTGTATCGTTAGAACCGCAAGCTGTATGAAGCTTGCTTCCTTCTTCCTGGTTCTACTCGGTGGAGCGCAACACACACTTCCGGCGTGTCGTGTGGGTCACGTCCTGATGCGTTTCATCATTGGCTGACTTCAACAGAGGGCATGCCCACACCACTCACACGCTGGCTTAAATTGCCCCCACCCTCCTCCGCCTTAGCCAATCAGTGCGCGTCAAGCATAAAGATAGGCGCACATCGTAATGCATGAAACGACACACTGAAGGCTTCCTACAGGCAGGAAAGTGGGACAAAAACAGCCACACTGCATTATAAAAAACATTGCCCGGATTAAACTTCACAGTTGTTTATAAAAGCAAGGGGTATAATAATACGATATTAACTGCATCAATGCCATATTATAAGTTGATCCTAAAACCATCAAGTCATGATGAACAAATATACGAACATAAAATAAATCTTAAAAAGAAAACTTCCATATAAGGATCATAAGACTCACTTAACATAAATGTAAATGATAAACATTCTACACTATGCAACTGTGGTCTATAAAAAATAATTGAAAGCAAAAAATATATATGTGATAAAAAATATTAAATCATATATATTGCCAAGTGACTCAGATAATAATATTAAATGGTTAAACACAAATAACACAAATATTTAAATATCACTGATAAAACAATTAATGTCCAGATCCACGTTTAACCCCTTCGGCGACAAAGTATCTACCGAAAAAATCCATTGAGTTTTTCTCTTGGAGAGGTCTCTCACCAGGTTAGAGCCTCTACATGCCAGCTTTAGGTGGTCAATACCCCAAAATTTGAGACCAGTGGGGTCCTGTTTGTGGAACAATTTAAAATGGAGTGACATATTATGGTCTTTAAAACCAATAATAATATTCGCAATATGTTCAGCAATTCTAATTTTCAGTTGACGCTTAGTGCGGCCTATATAAATAAGCCCGCACGGACATTGGACGGCATGCACCACATAGGAGGTGTTGCATGTAATGAATTCTCTAATAGTGAATTCCTTATGGTTTGAAGTAGATGTAAAGACTTCGACAACCCTTAATGGTCTATTCACCTCTCTACATGCACGACACCTCCTACACTCAAAGAACCCATCCCTATCCCAAAAAGTGGAAGGTCTGGATGGAGGATCCAAAACTTTCCGCACTATTTTCTCAGCAAAGCTCAAGGCTCTTCTGTAAATAAAGCTTGGCTTCCGAGGCAATACTGTAGAAAGTACTTTGTCCATAAGTAGGACATGCCAATTAGTGGCAAAAATCTCTTCAACTTCTCTGTATTGAGAGTGGAATCCAGAAATAAAATTCCACTCACGTCCACTGTCAGTACGCGAAGGAGACAAATCTCTAAGAAAGTCTTCCCTAGGAAGTACCGCCAGTTCATGTTTAATAGAGTCCAATGCCTCCTTACGATAACCTTTTTCAGTAAATTTTCCCTTTGTGATCTGTGCTTGTGATATAAAGCCCATCTCCTCAGAGCAATTTCTTTTCACTCTGGTCATTTGCCCCTTAGGGATGTTCCTTAGCCACATGGGATGGTGGCCACTGCTGATAGGTAAGTAGCTATTAGAATCTGTAGGCTTAAAAAATACTTTTGTTCCCAATCCCAACCTATTCTCTTGTCTAAAGATGTGAACATCTAAAAAGTGTATATCACTAGAACTATATTCACTAGTCAACTTAATGTTGTTTTTATTACTGTTTAATTCTTTTAAAAATTCATGTAATGTGTCCACTGGCCCCTCCCAGATGAAAAACAAATCATCAATGTATCTTTTATACATAAGAAGATGTGGGCGGGTCACAGAAAAAATAAATTTATCCTCCCATTCCCCCATAAAGAGATTTGCTATACTGGGGGCAAATTTAGCCCCCATAGCAACACCTCTACGCTGGGAATAAAAATCACAGTTGAACCAAAAAAAATTGTGACTTAGGCAGAAGTCAAGAGCATTCCTTATAAAGACCTTCTGATTATGCGGTATATCATCACGTTTGCATAATGCCCAATTAAGGGCCAAGAGCGCATCATCGTGTTGGATGATGGTGTATAAGGCAGAAACATCCGCAGTTACTAAATACACTTCCTCTTTCCCTGTAAGGTCAACCAGTTGTAACATCTGAAGTAAGCTCTTAGTGTCCTTAAGGTAAGCTTGAGTCTGCACAACACTTTTTTGGAGATAAAGGTCCAGATATTGTCCTAATCGAGATGAAATGGACCCTATCCCATTAACAATGGGTCTCCCAGGGGGGCAATTAACATCTTTATGGATTTTGGGGAGGGTGTAAATTGTAGGGATTCTACTACTACTGGGCGCCAAGTACGTTCTCTCACGCTTGGTTAAAACCCCAGTTAAGTAGCCCATTTCAACTAAACACTTCAAATTGATTCCATACTGTATAGATGGATCTTTCTCTAACTTAATATAAGTATTATCATCACTTAACATCTCCATTAGTTGATTAAGATAAAATACTTTATTTAAAATAACAACCCACCCCCTTTTATCTGCGGGCCTGATCACTACTTCCTTTCTTTCTTCAAGCATCGTGATCCCGTCCAATATATGGCGTGGATTGACTTCTTTTTTGGGAACTATATGTTCAAGATCTCGTATCACAAGACCCTTAAAAGTCTCCAATTGATGGTTTGCACCATTAAGGGGATTAAAGAGGGATTTGTTAGGAAGTCCACTATCAAGTGCAACTGAAGAGATATTAGTCACTGGTTGGGAATTTTTATTCAGAAAGTATTTTTTCATATTTACTTTGCGCATATACTTGTGTATGTCTATAAAGACATCCAACTTGTTAATTGGCCTTTTCAGGCCACATTTCAAGCCTAAATGCAGAATATTTGTTTCTTTGTGCGATAAAACTGTGTCACTCAGGTTAAATATGCCACCTATTCTGGGCCTCTCCTTTTTCTGGACCTTTTGTCCCACTCGACATCCTCTCGTTCTTCTCTCCTCTGACTGGGATATTGAGCCTGGTCCCTTTCCCAATATGTTGGTTCTTTCCAATGGGAATCTCTGTGATCTTGTGTTTGCTGAAATTGAGCCGGCGGTCTCCCTCTTCGTTGAGGGAAACCCCGGCCTTGCTTCTGCCATCCCCTCCCTCTCCCTAAAAAAGGACGGGGAGATTGGTAACCACCTCTTGCCCAATTTTCCCACAATGGTTCAAACCTATTATTAACTGGAACCTGATACTGCTGATTATGGGGTGTGTGATAATAAACACTATTTTGTCCATCTCTCACTGAACTACCTCTGCCATGATCAACATTATTTCTAATAGGTGTGGAGTGATCCCTCAGTGGGCGAGGTGGAGCATCACTCCTCCTTATATCACTCATACTGGGAACATTAGTAGGTATTAAGGGTGGTCTGAACCCAGGGACATCCAACTGGACACTCTCTCCATTGGTTTTCCTATTATCAGGAGTCTTGGTTTGTTGCCAAAGATACACAGAGTTAGAGCGAAAGTCACCCAAATCACGGTGAAACTTTCTAATCTTCTTCTTCTGAGTATCTTTGTCAACTTTTTCAAGCTTCTGTGAAGTTTAATCCAGGGCGATGTTTTTTATAATGCAGTGTGGCTGTTTTTGTCCCACTTCCCTGCCTGTAGGAAGCCTTCAGTGGGTCGTTTCATGCATTACGATGTGCGCCTATCTTTATGCTTGACGCGCACTGATTGGCTAAGGCGGAGGAGGGTGGGACGATTTAAGCCAGCGTATGAGTCATGTGGGCACGCCCTCTGTTGAAGTCAGCCAATGACAAAACGCGTCAGCACGTGACCCACACGACACGCCGGAAGTGTGTGTTGCGCTCCACCGAGTAGAACCAGGAAGAAGGAAGCAAGCTTCATACAGCTTGTGGTTCTAACGATACACGCCGGATGGCGGATACGGTGAAGTGCCACCACTTTCCTTTATGCTCATTTGATATTCTTATGATGTACGTTTAATGTTTGAGGGGATATTTTATGTGAGGGGTGTCTTAAAAAATAAAACGGGATTATGCTATTTGTGCTCTCTCTTGTTTGTTTTGACATATTGGGAGCCCACTACATTCTACTGTTCCACTGACTGATGCAGATCACAGTGTTTGGTTTTGATGACAATCCTCTGTTCAAGGCTGGTTTTTATTATCGCTCTGGTTAGTGTTAACCCCTAAGGGGAGTGTGTTTTCACGTGGTGGATCTGGAGAGTTCGCTGGAAGGTGCACACTGCAATTACTTTAGGATCACCTATGGACACTATTTGAAGCACTGTGTTTATCTATCAGACTTTTATTGTGGAGTTGGCCACTTACTCTCACTCAACATCAGCGCTGTTTGTAGTGTATGACTGACATAGATTACTGTTTTTAGTTTTATATACTATTTTATATATTTTTGCCATGTTTTAAACAGCTGCTCAGATATTATCTTAGCTTGATGAAGTTTTAAGAAATAATTTGGTCATTATTCACTGTTCATCTGTGGATGACCCTTTTGTTGGTCCCAATTTCAGGTTTTTTTCATAGGCGCTGAGTGGTGTATTGGAGGCCTTATATACACCCGTATTTTATAAGTGTAAATATACTGAATGTATACGTGTGAAAATAAAAATAAATGTAGCAAGAAATAAAAAAAATCACATGTGCATTAAACCAAAAATATGATCAGTGCAATTAATGTAAATATAATTCCAGCAGCCAAGCACACATAGTTGATGTTGCTTAGCAACTGTCCTTGGAGAAAAGCAATATCCCCATCCAGGAAATGAGTTCATTCATATAACGCAACATTCAAGAAGTATCTCCAAAACAGTTCCAGGGTGAAGTGGTGCTTTATCACAGCATATAGTAGGTGACTCCCGTGCTTCCCCTCAAGTGTCCCCACTCACCAGATCCTCACCAGGGCAGCAGTCAGTCCACACTCCACTCGATATCCAATAAGAAAAAAGCAATGGCTGATGGCACTACATGTTCCCCATGGGGTCAGAGACCATAGTGTATTACCAAACGGCAAATTTATTGTAAAAATTATTCATCGTCTGAGATGACGTCCATGACAAAACGCGTAAGGCAGAGCCACGCACACTACGTCACTTCCTGATTTTAGAGCATTGGGTGGAACGCAGATGGCGCGCACGCTGTGAAATCCATGCTCTGCTTATACGAATTGCCATCCATTGGTTGCTGTTTTTAGTACACCGCTTTGGTGTTTTTGCTTTATATGTTTTTATGAATAATTTTTACAATAAATTAACTGTTTGGTAATACACTATGGGAGTGCTTTTTGTCTCTGTCCCCATGAGGAACTTGTAGTGCCATCAGCCATTGTTTTTTTCTTTTTGGATATCGAGTGGAGTGTGGACTGACTGCTGCCCTTCTGTATACAAGGACCCACCGTGTGGAGCCATCAGGATTAGGGATGAGCCGAACACCCCCGGGTTCGGTTCGCACCAGAACCTTCGAACGGACCGAAAGTTCGCGCAAATTTTCGAACCCTATTCGTTATAATGGACGCGAACGTTCGAAATCAAAATTGCTAATTACAACGGCCAATATGCATGTTAATGTCATAAAACAGGTTTGGGGACCCGGGTCCTGCCCCAGGGGACATATATCAATGCAAAAAGAAATTTTAAAAACTAAAGTTTTTTCGGGAGCAGTCATTTTAATGATGCATAAAGTGAAAAAAAAAAAGTGAAATTTTCCTTTAAATATGGTACCTGGGGGGTGTCTAAAGTATGCCTGTGAAGTGGCATGTGTTTCCCGTGTTTAGAACTGTCCTTGCACAAAATGACATTTGTAAAGGAAAAAAAGAAGCCATTTAAAACCACTTGCGGCTTTAATGTCATGTCTTGTCCTGGCCGCCATATGGCTGAAAATCCTTGAGAAAAATGGCATGGCTACCCCATCACCCCCCCCCCACCCCAGCCCCTTTGGGTCTTGTATGGATATTAAGGGGGACCCCGCACCCAAAATAAAACCCTATACCTACAACCCTATATACTCTGAACAGCAGTATATAGGTGGTGCAAACAAGACACGGACTGTAGGTTTGTTCTTAAGTAGAATCTGAACAGGTACATTATGAAGTGTAGCTCCATCCCAAAAAAATCAATTTTTAAGCTTTTTGGAGAACATAGGGAGGGGTTATCACCCCTGTAACATTTGCTGTCTTTGCACATCTGTTCAGAACATGTCACCTCACTTTCCGTCCCAAGACAAATGTTTTTGGAAAAGTGGGGTTTTAATTGAAACAAGGATTGGTGATAAAGCATCAGTAGAGAGGAGATACCTTTTTCCCAAATTAAATCTAACAGGATAGAATTTCCCTTCCTAGGGGTAGATTTCCTCTCACTTCCTGTTTTCTCTTGCCGTTTGCAAGTAGGAGTCGTTTGTAAGTTGGATGTTTGAAAGTAGGGGCCTGCCGTATATACTCTGCAGAAATTTGCCCTATTAGATGTTGGTGTAGCCACAAGACTGGTGGGCACAGGAATGGGCCCTGCTGTGAGTTAATAGATCAAGATTTGTACTTGCATGCACCTGTTGAACCGGGCAGAAAAATTGGGCCTTTGGTGGTGGTGGTGGTGGTGGTGGACGGTGTTGCCACAAGACTGTAAGCCCTCACAGTTACTCTTGGTGGGTGCAGGAATGGGCCCTGCTGTGAGTTATTAGATCAAGATTTGTAATTGCATGCACCTGTTGAACAGGGCAGAAAAATTGGGCCTTTGGTGGTGGTGGTGGTGGTGGACGGTGTTGCCACAAGACTGTAAGCCCTCACAGTTACTCTTGGTGGGTGCAGGAATGGGCCCTGCTGTGAGTTATTAGATCAAGATTTGTAATTGCATGCACCTGTTGAACAGGGCAGAAAAATTGGGCCTTTGGTGGTGGTGGTGGACGGTGTTGCCACAAGACTGTAAGCCCTCACAGTTACTCTTGGTGGGTGCAGGAATGGGCCCTGCTGTGAGTTATTAGATCAAGATTTGTAATTGCATGCACCTGTTGAACAGGGCAGAAAAATTGGGCCTTTGGTGGTGGTGGTGGTGGTGGACGGTGTTGCCACAAGACTGTAGGCCCTCATAGTTACTCTTGGTGGGCGCAGGAATGGGCCCTGCTGTGAACTATTAGATCAAGATTTGTAATTACACGCCCCTGTTAAACAGGGGCTGAAAAATTGTGCCTTAGGCATTGGTGCTGGTGCCACAACACTGCAACCCCTCACAGATACTGTACTTGGAGCACAGCAGTCACACCTGTTGCGAAGCATCTTTTTAAAAAATTGTAATTACACGCCCCTGTTATACAGGGGCTGAAAAATTGTGCCTTAGGCACTGGTGTGGTGGCATGGATCATTGAGGAGGAGGAAGAGGATAGTCAGTGAACATAACAGGACAGTCACTCAGCATCAGCATAGGCAGTCTTGAAGGGATGTGACATTATAAATTATTCCGTTATATCCGCTTCAGGTGTCTGGTAGCTGGTGGTGATCCAAGACTAATTCATTTTTATGAAGGTCAGTCGATCAACCGAGTCGGTGGACAGGCGCACCCTATGATCGGTGACAAATCCTTTCCTTCGGAAAGAACGCTGGATGCAGGACAGGCCAGTAGCTCAATTGCATACTGTGCAAGCTCTGGCCAGTGATCCATCCTCAGGACCCAGTAAGCCAGAGGATTTTCGGTGGGAAAGGTGTCCAAGTCTGACCTTGCCCCTAGGTATTCCTGCACCATGTATATCAGACGCTGGCGATGGTTGCTGGAACCGATCATACCTTGGGGCTGCGGACTAAAAAATTGTCTGAACGCATCGGTCAGACGTCCACCTTCCCCACCGCTCCTTCTGCTACTGACCGAAGCCTCAGCAACTCGTCGTCCAGGACCAGGAGTTTGTAACCTCCCAGTTTCTGGGAACGCGTTGCACAGACCTTTCTGCAAGGCCTCCCTGAGATGTCTCATCCTCTGCTCCCTCTGCGACGGCAAGATAAGGTCCGCAACCTTACCCTTGTACCGTGGATCAAGGAGAGTGGCCAGCCAGTAATGGTCACTCTCCTTGATCCGAAGAACACGAGGATCCTTCCGCAGGCTTTGCAGGATCAGGGAGGCCATGCAGCGTAGGTTAGCTGAGGCATTCGGTCCGGAGTCTTCTGGGTCACTGAGGATGACATGATCGCCAGCCACCTCCTCCCAGCCACGTACAAGTCCACTGGTTTGTTGGGACTGTACATCATCCCTAAAAGACTGCTGCTGCTGATGCTGAGTGCCAGGCTCCACCTCCATGCTCACACAATCCTCCTCCTCCTCCTCCTCCTCATCCTCATCCTCTTCCTGTGTGATGGGTGGGACAGAAGGAACATTGTCTGGATAAAGGGGGCCTTGAGAGACAAGGAAGTCCTCCTCTTCCTGCCTCTGTTCTGCCTCAAGTGCCCTGTCCATTATCCCACGCAGCGTATGCTCCAACAGGTGGACAAGAGGTACAGTGTCACTGATGCATGCACTGTCACTGCTCACCATCCTCGTGGCCTCCTCAAATGGTGAGAGGACAGTGCATGCATCCCTGATCATGCTCCACTGGCGTGGGGAAAAAAAGCCAAGCTCCCCTGACCCTGTCCTGGTGCCGTAGTCGCAAAGGTACTCATTGATGGCCCTCTGCTGCGTGTGCAGTCGCTGCAGCATGGCCAACGTTGAGTTCCACCTGGTGGGCATGTCACATATTAGGCGGTTCTTGGGCAGGTTCAGCTCCTTTTGCAGCTCAGTCAGCCGAGCACTGGCATTATAAGATCGGCGGAAATGCACACAGACTTTCCTGGCCTGCCTCAGGACATCCTGTAAGCCTGGGAACCTGCCCAAGAACCGCTGCACCACCAGGTTGAGGACGTGAGCCATACAGGGCACATGGGTGAGCTGCCCCTGTCACAGGGCGGAGAGGAGGTTGGTGCCATTGTCAGAAACGACCATTCCTGGTTTAAGCTGGCGTGGCGTCAACCACCTCTCGGCCTGCCCCTGCAGAGCTGCCAGAACCTCTGGCCCAGTGTGGCTCCTGTCCCCCAAACACACCAGCGCAAGCACGGCATGGCATCTTTTTGCCTGCGTACTCGCGTAGCCCCTTGTACGCCTACGGAGCACCGCTGGTTCCGAGGACAGAGCACTCGAAGAGGACATGGAGGAAGAAGAAGAGGAGGGGGTGGAGGAGAGAGGTGTGTCACAACCAGTAGTAGCATTTTGGAGGCGTGGTGGCGGAACAACCTCCAACACTACTGCACCTTGTCCTGCATCCCTCCCAGCTGCCAATAGAGTGACCCAATGGGCCGTGAAAGAAAGATAATGTCCCTGTCCATGCCTGCTGGACCATGAGTCAGCGGTAATATGCACCTTACCGCTGACCGCCCTGTCCAGCGAGGCATGGACATTGCCTTCCACATGCCGGTAGAGAGACGGAATCGCCTTCCGTGAGAAAAAGTGGCGTTTGGGAACCTGCCACTGAGGAACCGCACATTGAACAAACTCACGGAAGGGGGCCGAGTCTATCAACTGAAAAGGCAGCAGTTGAAGTGCTAGCAATTTAGCCAAGCTAGCATTCAACCTCTGGGCATGTGGATGGCTGGGAGTATACTTCTTTCGACGGTCCAGCAGCTGGGGCAGGGAAATTTGCCTGCTACAATCGGACGTCGGTGTACT
Organism: Rana muscosa; assembly: GCA_029206835.1. Taxonomy (NCBI): domain Eukaryota; kingdom Metazoa; phylum Chordata; class Amphibia; order Anura; family Ranidae; genus Rana; species Rana muscosa. Next base: position 498,631,823 of record CM055116.1, on the reverse strand, counting down.
GCAAGTACTTGGTTGTGACACACCTAATTCTACACCTTCAGTCCTCTCAGAGCAGCTTTCAGAGAGGACTGAAGATATAGTGGGGATGGAGATCCCAGCTGATGAGGAGCAAGGAGAGGTCCGCTTTGTTCTTTGGTGTGGGTCTTTTATGTGTGCTTGCCAACGAGCTGCATGGCAGGTCGACATATGTCTGCTCATGCTTGTGGTGCCCAAGCGGCTGATGTTTTGGCCACGCGAGATACGCTTGAGACAAATATTGCAAATAGCAGTGGTGCGATCTGATGCACTCGTCTCAAAAAAGGCCCACACCAAAGAACTTTTGTGATAACGTGCAGAGGCAGCGCCCTGCACAGGCGGAGCTCTGCGGTGTGGTACAGTTGCTGTGCTGGCCTCTAGCTGGCCTCCAGGGGGCATCCTGCCTCGTTGGACATGTGATGCTGCATCCTCCTCCTCCTCCTCCTCCTCCTCTCTCCCTTCAGGCACCCACGTGGAGTCAGTGACCTCATCATCCCCTCCCTCTTCACCACTAGAGCAAACCTGGCAGTAAGCTGCAGCTGGTGGAACACTACTGCCAGATTGCTGTCCTTCAGCATCCCCTCTCTCTGCGCGCACACTACTGACTTCCTCAAGCTGGGTATCATCATCCGAGCCTTCGAATCGTTGGGCATCCTCCTGGAGCATGTACCCAACACTGTGCTCAAACAGTTCGGGGGACTCCTCAGGAGGACATGGTGGGTCTAGGGAAGGGGTGGCTGATGATGCCATTGAGTACGCGTTGGCAGCTGCTCTGCCAGTACCCTGAGCCTGGGTGAGAGAGGATGAGGAGGATGAGGAGGGCTTGGTCATCCATTCTACCAAGCCTTCGGCATGATGCGGCTCCACATGTCCAGCTGCCGAAAACAAAGACAAGCGTGTCCCATGGCCACGTGCTGATGACGATGCACGACCACGTCCACGGCCAGCACTGTTGTCTCTAGAAACAGAGCCTGCCTGCCCTGTGTTCTTGCCTCGGCACGCTCTGCCTCTCCTTGGCGGTCTTCCAGCCATTGTAGTCGGTAGTGTATATAGTATAAAAAATAGAACTCCTATGTGTGCTCACAACACACTGTAGGTCCTATGGGTGCTGACACTAACACACTATAGGTACTATGTGTGCTGCTGACAAGAAAATATAGGAGCTCTGTTTGCTGCCACTAACACACTAGAAGTCCTATGGGTGCTGCTGAGAAGAAAATATAGGAGCTCTGTGTGATGCCACTAACACACTAGAAGTCCTATGGGTGCTTCTGAGATGAAAATATAGGAGCTCTGTGTGATGCCACTAACACACTAGAAGTCCTATGGGTGCTGCTGAGAAGAAAATATAGGAGCTCTGTTTGCTGCCACTAACACACTAGAAGTCCTATGGGTGCTGCTGAGAAGAAAATATAGGAGCTCTGTGTGATGCCACTAACACACTAGAAGTCCTATGGGTGCTGCTGAGAAGAAAATATAGGAGCTCTGTTTGCTGCCACTAACACACTAGAAGTCCTATGGGTGCTGCTGAGAAGAAAATATAGGAGCTCTGTGTGATGCCACTAACACACTAGAAGTCCTATGGGTGCTTCTGAGATGAAAATATAGGAGCTCTGTGTGATGCCACTAACACACTAGAAGTCCTATGGGTGCTGCTGAGAAGAAAATATAGGAGCTCTGTGTGATGCCACTAACACACTAGAAGTCCTATGGGTGCTTCTGAGATGAAAATATAGGAACTCTGTGTGATGCCACTAACACACTAGAAGTCCTATGGGTGCTGCTGAGAAGAAAATATAGGAGCTCTGTTTGCTGCCACTAACACACTAGAAGTCCTATGGGTGCTTCTGAGAAGAAAATATAGGAGCTCTGTTTGCTGCCACTAACACACTAGAAGTCCTATGGGTGCTGCTGAGAAGAAAATATAGGAGCTCTGTGTGATGCCACTAACACACTAGAAGTCCTATGGGTGCTTCTGAGATGAAAATATAGGAGCTCTGTGTGATGCCACTAACACACTAGAAATCCTATGGGTGCTGCTGAGAAGAAAATATAGGAGCTCTGTTTGCTGCCACTAACACACTAGAAGTCCTATGGGTGCTGCTGAGAAGAAAATATAGGAGCTCTGTGTGATGCCACTAACACACTAGAAGTCCTATGGGTGCTTCTGAGATGTAAATATAGGAGCTCTGTGTGATGCCACTAACACACTAGAAGTCCTATGGGTGCTGCTGAGAAGAAAATATAGGAGCTATGTGTGATGCCACTAACACACTAGAAGTCCTATGGGTGCTGCTGAGAAGAAAATATAGGAGCTCTGTGTGATGCCACTAACACACTAGAAGTCCTATGGGTGCTTCTGAGATGAAAATATAGGAGCTCTGTGTGATGCCACTAACACACTAGAAGTCCTATGGGTGCTGCTGAGAAGAAAATATAGGAGCTCTGTTTGCTGCCACTAACACACTAGAAGTCCTATGGGTGCTGCTGAGAAGAAAATATAGGAGCTCTGTGTGATGCCACTAACACACTAGAAGTCCTATGGGTGCTTCTGAGATGAAAATATAGGAGCTCTGTGTGATGCCACTAACACACTAGAAATCCTATGGGTGCTGCTGAGAAGAAAATATAGGAGCTCTGTTTGCTGCCACTAACACACTAGAAGTCCTATGGGTGCTGCTGAGAAGAAAATATAGGAGCTCTGTGTGATGCCACTAACACACTAGAAGTCCTATGGGTGCTTCTGAGATGTAAATATAGGAGCTCTGTGTGATGCCACTAACACACTAGAAGTCCTATGGGTGCTGCTGAGAAGAAAATATAGGAGCTATGTGTGATGCCACTAACACACTAGAAGTCCTATGGGTGCTTCTGAGATGAAAATATAGGAGCTCTGTGTGATGCCACTAACACACTAGAAGTCCTATGGGTGCTTCTGAGATGAAAATATAGGAACTCTGTGTGATGCCACTAACACACTAGAAGTCCTATGGGTGCTTCTGAGATGAAAATATAGGAGCTCTGTGTGATGCCACTAACACACTAGAAGTCCTATGGGTGCTTCTGAGAAGAAAATATAGGAGCTCTGTGTGATGCCACTAACACACTAGAAGTCCTATGGGTGCTTCTGAGATGAAAATATAGGAGCTCTGTTTGCTGCCACTAACACACTAGAAGTCCTATGGGTGCTTCTGAGAAGAAAATATAGGAGCTCTGTTTGCTGCCACTAACACACGAGAAGTCTTATGGGTGCTGCTGAGAAGAAAATATAGGAGCTCTGTGTGATGCCACTAACACACTAGAAGTCCTATGGGTGCTTCTGAGATGAAAATATAGGAGCTCTGTTTGCTGCCACTAACACACTAGAAGTCCTATGGGTGCTTCTGAGATGAAAATATAGGAGCTCTGTGTGATGCCACTAACACACTAGAAGTCCTATGGGTGCTTCTGAGATGAAAATATAGGAGCTCTGTGTGATGCCACTAACACACTAGAAGTCCTATGGGTGCTGCTGAGAAGAAAATATAGGAGCTCTGTTTGCTGCCACTAACACACTAGAAGTCCTATGGGTACTGCTGAGAATAAAATATCGGAGCTCTGTGTGATGCCACTAACACACTAGAAGGCCTATGGGTGCTGCTGAGAAGAAAATATAGGAGCTCTGTTTGCTGCCACTAACACACTAGAAGTCCTATGGGTGCTGCTGAGAAGAAAATATAGGAGCTCTGTTTGCTGCCACTAACACACTAGAAGTCCTATGGGTGCTGCTGAGAAGAAAATATAGGAGCTCTGTGTGATGCCACTAACACACTAGAAGTCCTATGGGTGCTGCTGAGAAGAAAATATAGGAGCTCTGTTTGCTGCCACTAACACACTAGAAGTCCTATGGGTGCTGCTGAGAAGAAAATATAGGAGCTCTGTTTGCTGCCACTAACACACTAGAAGTCCTATGGGTGCTGTTGGGGTGCAATGCTGTGCTAACAGCACTGCGGTTGGTACTACTGCAATACTGTACTAACAGTAAGCACGCACCAGACTAATCCCCAGCAGCAGCTAATAACACACTAACTGTGCAATCAGCAGCAATGAACGATCAATGACTTAGGTAGCAATGATTTAGCAAAGAAATAGCCAATGGTTTAGCAAAGAAGAGCAAATCTTTCAGTATCAAGCAAAGACAGAATCAGCAGACTGATCTCTCCTAAAGCCGGAACTCATGTGACCGGGGCCGATGGCGTGGCGGCCTTTTAAATGGTGGGGCGTGTACTAAAGCCCCTGAGCTGTAATTGGCTACAGGCGTCCTGCCTGTAGCCAATTATTGCTCTCCGAGTTTCGGGCGCTGTGATTGGCCAAGCATGCGGGGTCACAGTGCATGCTTGGCCAATCATCAGCCAGCAATGCACTGCGCCGGCCACGCCGGCCGCAATGCATTGCGGGGCCGCTCGCATCACACGAATGTGATGCGAACGGCCCAAATAGTTCTGGGCTCGACGAGCGAGCGAACGCCCGGTGCTCGATTCGAACATGGGTTCGAATCGAGCACCGGGCCCATCCCTAATCAGGATCAGAACATTCATGCGCAATTCCCCCTCTAGGGGTTATAGGATCTGGTGAGTGGGGACACTTGAGGAGGAGCACGGAAGTCACCTACAGGGATGAGCCGAACACCCCCCTGTTCGGTTCGCACCAGAACCTGCGAACAGACAGAATGTTTGCGTGAACTTTAGAACCCTATTAAATACAATGGACTCGAACGTTCGAAATCTAAAGTGCTAATTATAAAGGCTAATATGCAATTTATTGCCCTAAAAAGTGTTTGGGGACCCGGGTCCTGCCCCAGGGGACATGTATCACTGAAACAAAAAGTTTAAAAAATAGACGTTTTTACGGGAGCGGTGATTTTAATAATGCTTAAAATTAAAAAATAAAAGTGAAATTTTCCTTTAAATTTCGTACCTAGGGGGTGTGTATGATATGCATGTAAAGTGGTGCATGTTTCACGTGTTTAGAACTGTCTCTGCACAAAATGTAATTTTTGAAGGAAAAAAAGTCATTTAAAACTCACTCGGGGCTATTAATGAATTGTCGGCTTTTATCAATACATAGAAAAGTCATTGATAAAAAAAGCGTTCCCCCAAATTCAATTACCAGGCCCTTCAGGTCTGGAATGGATATATGGGGGAACCCCGCCGCAAATTTAAAAAAAAATGGCGTGCGGTTCCCCCTAAATATCCATACCAGGCCCTTCAGATCTGGCATGGATTTTAAGGGGAACTCCACCCCAAATTTAAAAAAAAATGGCGTGGAGTCCCCCCAAAAATCCATACCAGACCCTTATCCGAGCACGCAATCTGGCCGGCCGCAGGGGAAGAGGGGAGGACGAGAGAGCGGCCCCCCCTCCCTCCTGAACCGTACCAGGCCACATGCCCTCAACATGGGGAGGATGTCCCCATGTTGATGGGGACAAGGGCCTCATCCCCACAACCCTTGCCCGGTGGTTGTGGGGGTCTGCGGGCAGGGGGCTTATCGAAATCTGGAAGACCCTTTTAACAAAGGGGACCCCCAGATCCCGGCCCCCCCTATGTGATTTGGTAAGGGGTACATTGTACTCCTACCATTTCACGAAGAAAGTGTAAAAAAAAAATGTAAATAAAAACACACAAACACCTTGGAAAAGTCCTTTATTAAAAAAACAAAAAACAAAAAACATTCCAGCGATGAAATCCAGTGTCCCGCGGCGATCCCGATGTCCAGCGCTGTCCGTCATTGGTTGTGCCTGAGCGGAACTGATGGGGAGCTTCCTCTGCCGTGTTTTAAATGTATAGACCCGCCCCTTCTAATGTTCCCCATCAGGGCCGCTCAGCGGACCAGATGCGGAACAAGAGAAGGGGCGGGTCTATACATGAATTACACAGTGAAGGAAGTTCCCCATCAGGTCCGCCCCCTCGGTATGTTAGACCGCGCCTACATCATTGGCCTGAGCGGACCTGATGGGGAACTTCCTTCACTGTGTAAATTTAAATTACACAGTGAAGGAAGTTCCCCGCTCAGGCCAATGACGTAGGCGGGGTCTGACATACCGAGGGGGCGGACCTGATGGGAACTTCCTTCACTGTGTAATACGTGAATAGACCCACCCCTTCTAAAGTTCCCCATCAGGTCCGCTCAGCGGACCAGATGCGGAACATGAGAAGGGGCTGGTCTATTCACGTATTACACAGTGAAGGAAGTTCCCATCAGGTCCGCCCCCTCGTAGAGCAGACCTGATGGGGAACTTCCTTCACTGTGTAATACATGAATAGACCCGCCCCATCTCGCGTCCGCATCTGGTCCACTGAGCGGACCTGATGGGGAACTTTAGAAGGGGGGGTCTATACATTTAAAACACGGCGGAGGAAGTTCCCCATCAGGTCCGCTCAGGCACAACCAATGACAGACAGCGCTGGACATCGGGATCGCCGCGGGACACTGGATTTCATCGCTAGAATGTTTTTATTTTTATTTTATTTTTATTTTTTTAATAAAGGACTTTTCCAAGGTGTTGGTGTGTTTTTATTTAAATTTTTTGACACTTTCTTCATGAAATGGTAGGGGTACAATGTACCCCTTACCAATTCACATAGGGGGGCCGGGATCTGGGGGTCCCCTTTGTTAAAGGGGTCTTCCAGATTCCGATAAGCCCACTGCCCGCAGACCCCCACAACCACCGGGCAAGGGTTGTGGGGATGAGGCCCTTGTCCCCATCAACATGGGGACATCCTCCCCATGTTGAGGGCATGTGGCCTGGTACGGTTCAGGAGGGAGGGGGGGCCGCTCTCTCATCCCCCCTCTTCCCCTGCGGTCGGCCAGGTTGCGTGCTCGGATAAGGGTCTGGTATGGATTTTTGGGGGGACTCCACGCCATTTTTTTTTTTAATTTGGGGTGGAGTTCCCCTTAAAATCCATGCCAGATCTGAAGGGCCTGGTATGGATATTTAGGGGGAATCGCACGCCTTTTTTTTTTTTAATTTGCGGTGAGGTTCCCCTTAATATTCATTCCAGACCTGAAGGGCCTGGTAATTGAATTTGGGGGAACCCCCACGCTTTTTTTTTTTTGCCTTTTATCAATGACTTTTCTATGTATTGATAAAAGCCAACAATTCATTAATAAAAATAACAGTGTACTAAGAAATAAACCGCCCCTTTCCTTAACACACTCCACTGCGCCTTGGAGAAACGTCTGATAAATTCAGACTGAATTATCAGCTGCTACTTTAAAAAATAAAAAGTGAAAAATAATTTTGAATAACCAAAATAGTAGCGCTCAGTGTCTTACAACACAAATCTAAATATAAACCATATACACTCCGTGAGATAGTGCATAAATGTGAATGTTCATAAATATACACCCTGTAAAGAAATGTGCATACAATAAACTCATCAAGTGTCCATAACGTTCATGACAGTGATTTAAAACAATTAATATAAAGTGTTTAACTGAAAATGAGTCCATAAAAAAGTGCACAAAATAAGTCCATAAAAAGTGCATCCAAAAGTGACTTCAAATGAAGATGATGACAAATAAAACTTTCTTGTGTTTTCTTCAAACCTTCACCACACCAATGTGCTCAGTGATTCCACTCCCTAAGGACTTGCACTCACCACAAGAATATGCCTCGCACTCTCATGCTTGGCTAATCAGCTTGATTACCCCCCCAGGGTATCACAAACGATTCCAAAATGATGAAATTAGGTCAGTCAAGTCTCCCACATGAAAAAACAAATGCTTCCAATAGTGAAGTATATCAAAACTTTTAATTAAAATAACACAGCACAAGTGACCATCAATGGTTACACTCACATTTAGACCGATCAAATTGGGCACTTCAAAGCAAACATTTCCAAACGCCAGGCAAGTTAATAGTAGGCTGTCGCGATGTATTGCGGTCTCGGCGGACCATATAAGCATGTATGTCTCACCCTCCTTCATGTACGCTTGCCTCTCCACTGCAATCGAATCACCGCAGACTCCCGCCCAAACACCAATTCATTAATAGCCGCGAGTCAGTTTTAAATTACTTTTTTTCTTTCAAAAATGACATTTTTTGCAGGGACAGTTCTAAGCACGGGAAACATGCGCCACTTCACATGCATATCATACACACCCCCCAGGTACGAAATTTAAAGGAATATTTCACTTTTATTGTTTCACTTTAAGCATTATTAAAATCACTGCTCCTAAAAAAAAGGTAGTTTTTAAAACTTTTTTTTGCATTGTTACATGTCCCCTGGGGCAGAACCCGGGTCCCCAAACACTTTTTAGGACAATAACTTGCATATAAGCCTTTATAATTAGCACTTTAGATTTCTCCCATAGACTTTTCGAATTTGCCGCGAACACCCCAAATTGTTCGTTGTTCGGCGAACGGGCGAACAGGCAATGTTCGACTCGAACTCGAAGCTCATCCCTAGTCACCTACTATATGCTGTGATAAAGCATCACTTCACCCAGGAACTGTTTTAGAGATACTTCTTGAATGTTGCCTTACATGAATAAACTAATTTCCTGGATGCTTTGAACTTTTCTCCAAGGACAGTTGCTAAGAAACATCAACTATATGTGTGCTTGGCTACTGGATTTATATTTACATTAATTGCACTGATCATATTTTTTGGTTTCATGCACATGTGATTTTTTGGATTCCTTGCTACATTTATTTTTATTTTCAATATATTTTCTTTTCACACGTATACATTCAGTATATTTACACTTATGTTTTGGCACATTTACACTTTGGGATTATTTGTTTATATGAATTATCAATCTCCCTCTGAGATTTCTGCTGCAGTAGTTTTCAGTGAGGTGGAGGTATACCTTATTATTTGTCACTGCTAGCACTTGATTACTCAGCTCTAGCTCACATGTTCTCTATCCAAGTCCGTCAGAATTTCCGAGTGAAAAAGTCAGATGGGGCATACACACGGTAGGAATATCCCGTCTGACTTTTTCCATCGGAAATTCCGACCGTGTGTACGCGGCATAAGAGTTTAACACTGAAAACGACTGCTTGTCTTGTTTTTCTTTGTGTGTAGAACCTTAAGTAAAATACTTGTTTATCTGCTGCATTTGGGTGTCTTTATAATTGCATTATCTCTTTGAAACATGTCCGAACCCAGAGTATCAGAGGTGTCGGGAGGCTTGCAAGGTCAGGAAAGCCTTTGGGGTCAGTCATCTTCCAGTGGCCCTCACAGGGGTGGCGCTACACATTCAAAAGGAATGCAATAGGTACATAGAAGATAGAAGTCCACTCATTTGCATTGTTTGTAATGGCATGGCCCACTCAGACACCAACAACCTACAAGTGCATCTCCCTTTGTAAACTGACAGGCAGGTGCACAGCTATGACCAATTGCATGAGCCATTTGGTTTACTTCAGAAGAATAAAGGTTGTAATTGGTCCCACTGGAGATTCACCAAGCTCTAGGCTCCTGCTTAGATTGCTTTGTGGATAATTTGGCTCTGTTTTTCACTCTTTCATTGCTGAGATTTCCCATACATTTTTATATCTAGTAAAGCCTTGTGCCTGGGAAAGGAGATAAAGATAAATTTCCTTAAAAGTAACAAATGTTTGGCTGCATGTAAAACATGTAGTCAGCTGTGTTAGTGCAAGTTCTAATCAATTCAAAGTGATGCAACAGTTGCAGCCAAACCATTACACTGAAAATATTATACACACACTCTTTTACATGTCATGCTGTAGAGTGGTGTGGATTTTAGATTTCTATATCATGGTTTTGAGGGGTCTGTTCCTGGCAAAACAACACTTCTGGCATGTCCCCAGCAGGTGCCAGGGCCATAAATGTCCTTGTGTAATAGAGAACATAATTTCCTCATTTCCAGAAGAACCACCTTCACACCTGCGGCAGCCTATAAGAGAGCTTACCTGATCTGACCTGCTGCATTCAGAACTAGCACGGTGATTGGCTGTGGTGCTGTGCCCTATGCAGGACTGCACATCCCTAGTACCTATTTTCCTTCTTTTTTTTTTTTCCTGGAAACATGCCCTGCAAACAGGAAGCATTGGTGCTTTTGTCAGGGGTTGCTTCTGCTGTCATGCATGAAAGTGGATGAGGAGAGAGGATCTGTGGGATCGCCAGAAAGTGTTCTATCCCCCTTGCTGGAAGAGGATAGCCAGAGGAGGCATACAGAATGACCGCATGCCGAAAAGGAAACAGCAGGTACTGAAATGCTGCAGGTACCCCTTATCGGCTTTTGCAATCCTCTCTGCTATTCGCATTGCCATATTCCTGTTAATTACGCTCCCATTACCCACCTTGCATTTATGCCTTGCTCTCTAGTGCTTCTGTGTCCACTTACTGGGCTCAGATGTCTGTACTTCATTGCACAATGAATGCAGAGACAAGCCATGACTGGGAAATCCCATGTATTTTCAATGCTGGGAAAATATTATTTGTTGGTGTGTGTGTATAGGGGTGTAGCAGGGGTAAGATACCTGTACTTGGGAAGCACACTGTGCCCTAATTACTCCTGACCCCTGTGCTCTGTGCGTTATGCACTCCGAACTGACGCACTTTGTGCCCTACCCACGAATGACTCTTGCACTCTCTGTGCCACACACTCCTGACCAGGGCAGCCATCAGAAATTTTGGGACCCTTACACAGCTTTAGACCTGGGCCTGACTACCAAAATTCCCTAGGGCCCGTCCACTCGCCGTCCCACCAAATCCACCCACCGGCCACCCCACCAAGTCTCTTTCCATGTCCTCCTCCTTCTCCAGTCCCATCCCCCCATCCCATGTCGTCATTGTCCTCCTCCTCCATCACATGTCCTCCTCCTCATCCATCCCATGTCCTTCTACTCTTCCTGTACCATTCCCTCCATCCCATGTGCTTTTTCTCCTCCATCCCTTGTCCTCTTCCTCCTCCAGTCCCATCCCCCCCATCCCATGTTTTCCTCCTCCTCCTCTTCCTGTCCCATCCCCCATCCCATGTCCTCCTCCTCTATCACATGTCCTCCTCCTCCTCCAGTCCCATCCCATGACCTCCTCCTCCTCCAGTCCCATCCCATGTTCTCCTCCTCCTCCAGTCCCACCCCATGTCCTCTTCCTCCATCCCATGTCTTACAGGAGATAACCAGAGACTGTGGATAGATTACAGGAGATAACCAGAGACTGCGGATAGATTACAGGAGATAACCAGAGACTGCGGATAGATTACAGGAGATAACCAGTGACTGTGTATAGATTAAAAGAGATGACCAGTGACTGCGGATAGATTACAGGAGAAAACCAGAGACTGCGGATAGATTACAGGAGATAACCAGAGACTGCGGATAGATTACAGGGGATAACCAGAGACTGCGGATAGATTACAGGAGTTAACCAGTGACTGCGGATAGATTACAGGAGATAACAAGAGACTGCGGATAGATTACAGGAGATAACCAGAGACAGCGGATAGATTACAGAAGATAACCAGGGACTGCGGATAGATTACAGGAGATAACCAGAGACTGCGGATAGATTACAGGAGATAACCAGAGACTGCGGATAGATTACAGGAGATAACTAGAGACTGCGGATAGATTTCAGGAAGATTACAGGAGATGATCAAGTAGCCATTTTTAAAAGTTTACCTTTCAGCAACGACCCTCTATACAGGGGGTAAACAACAGGGAAGGTTTAACCATTTAGCACAACAGTGAGGCAGTGTATATGGGCGGAAACACCTACCTGGCCATCCGGGCCCGCGCTCTCAGCGATCCGGGGGCGGGGCTATCAGCGGCCGGGGGCTATCAGCGACCAGGGGGCTGGACTCTTAGTGGTCAGGGGGCAGGGCTCTCAGCAGCCGGGGGCGGGGCTCCAAGCGATCCAGGGGAGCAGCTCCCACTTGGTTTCTCTGCTTCGAGCCTCCGAGGACATACAGGCTGCATGGGGCGGGGGCAGGGCAGGCTCAGAGGGTCAGTGGAGCTCTCGGCCCCGCCCCTCCCTGCTGACAGAGCCTCCCTCAGTCGAGCCCAATAGCCCATGCCAGTGTTCCCCGGTGGTCGGGCGGTGTAATAGCATGGCAGGCTCAGGCAGCGCACAACACAGCTTATGTGTCAGTGCCGATGGCGGAGCAAACAGCGCCACTAGTTAGAGCAGTGCATACATAGCTTTTTCTTCTGAATGGGCATTTGTACCGCCCCCTGCTGGAGCCGACCCAGCCTCTGGCTGGGGGCTGGTGCCCCTTACATGTGTACTGGCTATAGCCCCCTGATGGCGGCCCTGCTCCTATCCTCTTCATTCTGTGCACTACATATTCTGGGTCCAGAGCAGAGTATTTAGTGCCTTTAAGCCCATCCCACAGTGACATTTGACCACACCCACCATTTTCTGTTGTGCCTAGCTTTCCTTGCAGTGCCCAAATGGGGGCATTATTCTATATATATAGCAAAAAATGTGCAGGTTGGTGCAAAGGCATCAAAAAAAATCACAGAACAGGCCCTTAGATACAGGTCTGTACTCACTGTAGCCAGAAACAGATTCTTCTAGATGCCTTTCCCTCCTAGTCAGCTCCACAGGACATCTGGGTTGCAGCTTCCTCAATTCTGGCCCTCAGATCGACCACCTGAGGCCGCATGGCAGCTTGTACAGAGAAGGGGCAGCAGCCCCCTCCCTCAGGGATCCCGCTCTCCAGCCAAAGACCCCGAGCACATATACCCAGCATGCCCTAAGGCACCTGTTTCTGCCAATGGCCAGGGCTGTAACTACGCCTATGCTCCCGTTTGTCAGGTTTCCTTCCACTGTCCAATATGCCTCATCCTGTTGGACCATTGTGAAACAGGCAGACATCATGAGCAGCACCTGAGCAAAATGAGCAGACACCATTAAAAGGATCACTGCTCCCTAGAACACCTACATTTATCTGATAGCCTCCCTGGTATGCAGGGAGACCCAAAACGATGCTCTCTCTCTCCAGCACCTACCTAAGAGGGTGCTACATAGGGCTAAAGTAATAGGAAATGTTTGGGACTTGGACTTTTTAGACACAATAATACAAAAATTTATTAAAAAAGTATAAATTTATTAAACAAAAATATTGTTTAGAAACAATCTTGTTAAAAAAGCCCACATCATTAAATCAATACAACAATACCACCATTATATAGAAAAAAACATATCTCTCAATGGCATGATGAAGGAATGACAAGGTTATTCCATATAGTACATAATCCATATGATAAATGAGGTAGAAGTATGGCGGTGGAGATTTGTTGAAATTGATGCAACATTCGCCCGACAAGTTCCGCGTGCAGTCACGCTTCTTCAGGAGCAAAGCATGTAGACTGACAAAAGATTTAAAACAAGAAAAACAATAAGAATTTATAACATTTAAACATGTCAATATAGATTATATAACAAACAAAAATATATAAATACGGTGGAACGATCAGCTGCCAAAGCCTATGGCACATCAGCGCCAAATGGGGACACTCATAGGGGTGGCATGAGACAATGGGTAGCTATGGAGGCTGTGATGGGGGGATCCTGTGCGTTCTTAAAGTGTGTTGGTTTACACCAGATTTGGTAGAGAAGACATGCTGATTGAACAGCTGTGTGTTTGGCTATTTAGTTCTGACATGACTATGGATCAGGGCTCCACCCAACAGACAGGAAGTCTGTGCATGGGAGTCAGGTGGACTCCCATCCCTCTGAGAGTCAGAGGCTATCTATGCTGCATGGGTGCAGCCAAAGTGTGCGTGTCTGCAGGAGGCAGACGTCATTGCTGAAGTAAGCAAGAAGGTGCTGACCGGGAGTAAGCGAGGAGTGAGCTTATCTCTAGGAAACTCTGTTTGTTCTGAGGAGCAGACTTTAGGCCTAGGCTAAAGGCCTGAGACAGCCGGATCGCTAGAATGAAAGCCAGAAGGTTAAACTGTTGAGTATGCAAGATACAGTAATGGTGGAACCCCCCGCGAGGGCTACTGATGTATTTGTGAACTTTTTGTGCTTTTAAATAAAAGTGGGCTACCATGCCCTTAAAAATAGTTCCTGACTGGCTGGAATCACTGGAAAAAACGCATCTACTACGAGAGCTAACAACCCCCAATCTTACATATGGTGGAGAATAAGGGGCAGCTTTGGAAGAGTTCCTGATCCGTGCATACCAAAAACAGTGAGTAGAAAGAAACCGTGTGTTTTGCAGCAATACTGTGATGAACAGCCAATGTGAATGAAAAGTCAAAGTTTTCTGCGGTGAACTGCTGTTAGCTGTGTGGGACAGCCAGACGAACTGCATTGCACAGAGTTCAATTAATGGACTGTGTTGTATGTGTTGTATACAGGTGATGTGCCCGTGGAAGTGAGCTCAACGTGGCTTGAGAGGATGTGTCCACTTAGGAAGGTCCAGTGGATGAATGATTCAAGCAGAGAGTGAAGTCTGCATGTGAAAGTGTGCTGTTTGCAAGTCTTGGAGACAGTACCTCAAATTTTCCTGTTTTAAAAGGAACTGTGTTAAAAAAACGTTGTTGGCCTGACCTCAGAGATGGGGCGGTCAAAACGCAAAAAGGAAGCAATGTTTGCTGAGATGAGAGACAGAGCGGGTGTTGTTCCTAGCAACACTGGTGCAAGGAGTGCACAGGTGACTGCAAGTATGGAGAGTTCACCAGAGTCTGAGTCTGCAGTGAATTGGTGCAGGCGACACTTGGCTGCACTGAACCAAGTTAAAGGAGAAGTGCATGCTGTTGCCCCTGGCAACGCTGGTGCAAGATGGCCAGCTATCAATGTGCAAAGTGCTAAGAACCCAGTGCGCTGTTTGCGGTGCAGTGAGTGGGGGCATAAAACTTCCAAGTGCCCTTTGTCCCAGGCTCCAGTAAAGCAAAGGTATGAGAAGCCTGCTCTGAGTGTAAAGAGTGAGCAGATGGGTGTGGTTGCCCGTGGCAACAAAGCAGAAATCCGTACAGCTAACTTCATACGGCCTATGTTACCTTCGGAATATGTTGAAGATTTTTTGGAGGAGTTTGCGATGATTGCTTCCTACAGAGGATGGCCCAGAAATCGCTGGGTTGAGTTGGTGCAACCTTTTCTGATCGAGGAGTACCAGGAGGTGTACCGTGGGATGTATACTAACCGAGATGACTACGACAATTTCCTAGGAGCAATCCAATCTAGAGAGCGCTGGAAAAGATCAGCGGGGAGAATGTGGTCTCCCATAGCAACCGGGGAAAGTATGTTTTCAGAAAGGAGGAGCTACAGAGAGGAGGTATACCACCATCCTCATAGAGATACCAGTAAAAGTCTGCATGTTGGGAGAGTGCCGTCTCCCTTAGCAACAGGAGAAAGTCGCCAAGTGCCATGCCTGGAATGTGGTCAGCTGGGCCACGGGATCTTTTCTTGTCCAAGCTTGTGGAATACAGCTGCTGATCGTGTTGTTGGGCTTAATGCTTTGCCTGCAAGCCCAGAGAAGAGCCTATCATATCCAGCATCCTGCAAGGGGTATGACCAGGTGTGTGGGTCTGCTGTTACCCCTGGCAACAGGAAATTTGTTTTGCCTGCAGGCGATGTTGGAAAATCCAAGAGGGATGTAATGTTAACAGCAGAAAGGTTGGGACTTTATATGAGGCAATACTGAAGATAAGCCTCCATCCCTGGCATATGGAATAGAAGGGAGGGTGGGACTTTATATGAAGCGCATTGCTAAAATGCGCTTCATATAACGTCCCACCATCCCTTCTATTTCAGGGATGTAATGTTACCCTGTGTCCAAGAGGGGGTGTCATCTTGTGAGAGCACAGCAAACAAGGGACAACACCCTCAATTGAAGCCTTTAACCCCTGCTAAAGAGAATGGTAAGACTGTTCCTGTTAAAAACATGGGAAAGACTGACTGTGTGGTTGCTCACACTGAAGTGGAAGTGACCCCAGAGGGGAGATCCACTGAAGATGTAAAAATGAACTAGCTGCAGTGTGCTACCCAGATCAGTGGGGAGACACAGGTTAAAACCCTGCTTGCAGCGAGGTAAAAAATTGAAAAGGACATATGGACTCTAGGTACACCTAAGGTAATCCAGCAGAGTGCTGGGAGAGATGTGCTAGGGGTGACCAAAGCAGTTAATACGCCATGTTCCCTAGTGACAGTGACAGGTGCTGCGCAGTTGCCCAGGGAAACCACCAAGGAGCCTGTAGTGGTGAGGCAAGTGGTTTCCCAGGACAACTGTGAAGACGCCCTAGTGGGCAAAATAATTCCTTTGGAGAAGAAGGGTGGTGTGCTGAGTGGCACGCAGGGTGCCATGCCTTTATGACACAAGTCAATTTGATAGAGCTTGTAAAACTGCTATGGTTATGAATACTGATGATGAAGATATTGCTGATGATACATGTACTTATGGTAATGTGATGCTTAATGAGGTAGGGGTGATCGCTAAGCAAGATATGCGATTCTCCTTGGCAACAGTATATAAGACTGCAGAAGTGTCCTTAGAAACCTCCAGGGAGCTCTGTGTGTTGGAGCCAGAGGTTGCCTGGGACAACTGTGGTGCCGCTCTGATGGATAAGAGGGTACTTGACCTTGGTGATGAGAAAAATGGTAAAACTCAAATGTTTGAAATAACTTGTAGTGATAATGGGTTAAGTGCTTCACAGTAGGTATGGTGTTCTTTGGTTGCAACTCAGCATTCTCTCTCCTCCAAACATGACGAGCTGTGTTTCTACCAAACAGTTCTACTTTGGTTTCATCTGACCATATGACATTCTCCCAATCCTCTTCTGGATCATCCAAATGCTCTCTAGCAAACCTCAGACGGGCCCGGACATGTACTGGCTTAAGCAGGGGGACACGTCTGGCACTGCAGGATCTGAGTCCCTGGCGGCGTAGTGTGTTACTGATGGTAGCCTTTGTTACGTTGGTCCCAGCTCTCTGCAGATCATTCACTAGGTCCCCCTGTGTGGTTCTGGGATTTTTGCTCACCGTTCTTGTGATCATTTTGACCCCACGGGGTGAGATCTTGTGTGGAGCCCCAGATCGAGGGAGATTATCAGTGGTCTTGTATGTCTTCCATTTTCTAATTATTGCTCCCACAGTTGATTTCTTCACACCAAGCTGCTTGCCTATTGCAGATTCAGTCTTCCCAGCCTGGTGCAGGTCTACAATTTTGTTTCTGGTGTCCTTCGACAGCTCTTTGGTCTTCACCATAGTGGAGTTTGGAGTGTGACTGTTTGAGGTTGCGGACAGGTGTCTTTTATACTGATAACAAGTTCAAACAGGTGCCATTAATACAGGTAATGAGTGGAGGACAGAGGAGCCTCTTAAAGAAGAATATACAGGTCTGTGAGAGCCAGAGATATTGCTTGTTTGTAGGTGACCAAATACTTATTTTCCACCATAATTTGCAAAAAAATTTTTTTCCAAATCAGACAATGTGATTGTCTGGATTTGTTTCCACATTTTGTCTCTCATAGTTGAGGTATACCTATGATGACAATTACAGGCCTCTCTCATCTTTTTAAGTGGGAGAACTTGCTTGGTGGCTGACTAAATACTTTTTTGCCCCACTCTATGTACTTAGCGGAAGATTTGTACTTGAAGACCGATCTATCTGTACTTGTAAAGAAAGCTGCACCAGAAAGAGAGCTGTACTGGGTTGGGGTGGGGGAGGCTTTTGGCTTGAGAAGAGAGGTATTTTTTGTTGTACTCTGTCGCATGATCTGTGCATTATGTTTTCCTAACCATGCACTTTGTACATTACACACCCCTGCACTCTGTGAGTTAACGTGGTTGTAAAGCCTTAAGGTTTTTCCACCTTAATGCATTCTATGCATTAAGGTGAAAAACCTTCTGTGCTGCAGCTCCTCCGCAGACTCCCCTGCTCTTTTTCTTACCTAAAACTGATCTGATACAGCAATGTGCATGAGTGCAGTGGCTCCAGCCATTGGCTCCTGCTGCTGTCAATCAAAAGCTGTGACTTGCTCACGCTGTTGCCTCCCGACCGGGAGCCGGTGGACAAATCTCGGTGGGTTGACGTTACTGTTCAGAGTGACAAACCTAAACAGCTTCCTCAAACTTTTGGGAAACTGGCAGGGTTTCTCTGCTTATGCCGGGGTGCTTTGCGAGAGGTTTGTGGAGTCAGGCCCTTCTCTTCTTTGTTACCTGGATCTTATCTGGGGCGCCTACAAAGTTTATGGGGGTCAGTGTTGGTTTCACTATGATACTCAGCTTCGTCAGAAAATGGCAACGTGTAAAGAGTTTAGTTTTGATTGCCAGGACAGAAGCCTGTGGTTGTTACTTATGTGCCCCCCACAGGCCGTCGTCCCTTCAGTCCCCAAAAAAGTTGTCTGCTGGCTGTTTAACTAGAGCCAGCCACTGCAAGTAGTACACCACGTGCTGATTCAAGCACAAATGCTCACTTTGCGGGGGTGCTCACTCAGCCATTCGGTGCTTTAGGAAGAGTAAGCAGGCACCTCCCAAACCTGGGGCAAAGCCTAACCTTTCTAAGCCAGAGGACGTCAGTGAACATCTTAGGGATGCTTCCCTGGCTAGACCGATACCCTCTTCATAGGGAAGCTTTGATCTTGAGGGACGGGTTGGACCATGGTTTCTGGATCCCCATTACACATTCTGATGAGCCTACCATGGCGACTCAGTCCCCCGATTTGTGGTTTCGCTCCATATCCTCTCCAATATCCTTTCCCTGTTGCCGTCTGTGTGTTTCTCGGGTTTTGAGACCCTTCTGTTCCGGGTGGATTTCTTCTGAGCATTTTTTGGTGTCTTTTGTATCAACGAGCTGGTTTCGCTATCCAGATCCTCAGTGAGCAGTGTCAAAACCGAGGACATGACTTGTTCTAAACACTATGTGTCAGTATTTCTGCATACCTCGAAAACAGACAACTGTTTTCAAGCACCTGTAAAGTGCCTGAAAAGCTCCTCCCCCTGCAGCCTCAGTGTGAGAGCCCGAGTGCTTTCACACTGGAGTGGTGTGCTTGCAGGACAGGAAAAAAAGTCCTGCAAGCAGCATCTTTGGGGCATTGCGGGAGCGGTGAATACATTGCTTCTAAAATGCCCCTGATATTGAAATCAATGGCCAGCGCTGCCAAATAGCCTGCAAAGCGATTCGGCAGCGGCGCTTTTGACCCTTTTTCGGCTGCTAGCGGGGATGAAAAAGCAGCCCGCTAGCGGCCGAAAAGTGCTGCTTAAACAACTGTAAGGCGCTTTACCACTAACGTCCCCCCTCCCCAGTGTGAAAGTAGCCTAAGGGTAGATGTGTAGTTTTGCATTCTTGTACGAGACCCTTTCGCCCAGTCCCGTTAGCCTCGCACTTTAGATATGCACGCCCCCCCATTCCCCACTTTTCTATTTCATGATTCTTCCTCCCAGAGAAGGTTCCAATTCTTGCAGGCTTTCCGTTGTTGACTTGACAAATTAGGTCTTCTCTCTCAGGATTTTTTGATGCACTCTTTCCGTATCAGTGCTACTACCGTGGCTTCTGGCATGGATTTTTCCAATAGAAAGCTTCAGCGTTTTAGTAGGTGGGAATCCTCTTGTTTTTCTTTGTATGTTTGCTCACACTTATTGTTTTGATTCCAGGCTTTCAAGGGGTTGTTCTTATGTTAATAGTTGGCTTTATTAGAAAGGTATGTGCAGTGCTAATCTCCGTGAGAAAAACCTGTATAGCTACAAGTTATGTGTAAACCAATGAATAAGGGTCAATGTATCTTGTGTAATGTGTCCATGAAGAAACCACATAAACAGTATCATAAAAAAGGTATATATATATACCACATCTACATATACAAACATGGGATCTAAAGAGTTAATAACCTCAAACAAGAGATAATGGGTGAAAACAAAAAGTGCAAAAAAAGCATAAAGGGAAAAAAAGTCCAATTGAATCCACAAAGTGAAAAAACAAATGTTCTGATAAGTGATCCAAAAAAGGTGGTAGGTAAGTCCAAAATGCCAGTAAAAGGAATCACAAGTGCAAAGGAGTAAACCACCACCAGCTCTAGAAAAGCTTACCGAAACATGTGGACTCAATAAGGCTTTACGCCCAATGAGTCAACAAGGCAGAAGGTGTATGCACACCAATGAGATGGAGCCTCCGCACCACTTCTTCCTGGCCACAATAGGAGATGATCTCTCTGTACTTCCTACGGCTCAATCTTATGGCAACTGGAAAGGACCAGCGATCTCAGATCAAAGAGTGGGTAGTGTCTTCCTTGTGACACTCAGACGGTATAGGCAAAAAGCAAAAAAGGCTTCACATAGTGTAAAACCATAAGATGTAAAATTTGTTGTAAAAAATCAGGAACACTCACATTTCCATAGATAAAAAGCGCTTGAAAGATATTCAGGTAACAGTCAGTATAATGCAATAGCACCAACAGAGCTGGATCCAACGCGCTTCGTCTGAACAGACATAATCTGGGGTATGTCTGATGCACTTTTTGCACTTTTTGTTTCACCTATTATATCCTCTTTGAGGTTATTAACCCTTTAGATCACATGTTTGTATATGTATAAATATGAGGTGTATATATAACTTTTTTATGATACTATTTACTGTATGTGGTTTCTACATGGACACATTGATTATACAAGATACACGGATTTTGATTGATTGGTTTACACATATGATTACCTTGTAGCTATAAAGGTTTTTCTCACTGAGATTAGCACTGCACATACCTTTCTTATATTTGCTACACAATTTTGTCCTTTGCTGTGCTGGCTAGTTTAGTTCACTTAGGGCATTAGCGCGGTATTCCCCTTATTTCATTTTTTGTTAAAATAGTTGGCTTTATGCCTAGGCCTATGCGCCTCAGCAGTCAAGACATTTAATGTCTTTTATGTATGTCCTTTTATATACGTTACTGTTAATACTTTAATATTTATAGTATATATAATTACGGATCAGTATAGGCTTACAGTTGATATATAGCATTTAGACAGCTTGTAATAAATTACTAAGCAAATCAGCTGGGTTTTATGGTGCCTATCAATGAAGCAAATACAATTTTATTTGTATTCCATATTGATTGAATCAATTGCTTTGAATGGTGGCTTAACTGATGTCTGATTTCCTGAGATAAGTAAAACTTATATCTCCGCTTATAATTAAGGTAATGTGCCTTGGAGTGGAATCAGAATTTCCAGAGAGGTACCATTAATCCATCAGGCATATGATTGATAAAACCACTGTGCCACTTACTTTATTATTATATGAAGATGTAAATGAAATAGTTTGGAACATATTGTAATGCTGCTCATTTAACCCATTGGCCTTTTATAATTGTAATTGCACCTACATGAGCAGCCAAGGACAGGCTGCTTACTTATATCTTGTACTTCATCCCATTAATTTTACTGGCATATACTGTATTACTGACCTGCTAATTAAAAAAAAAAATCTGGAAACCAAAATTGCATGATATATCGAACTGGTTTTTGCCAAACAGAAGTATCAATACCATTTCTATATACTATAGTGAGATTGGCCTAAGAACTACCCAAGCTAGAAATACTTCTGAAATGCAAATATCTTCTAGTGATTTTATCTGCAAATCAACCCACGTCTCCTTGTGGAATTGAAGGCCACACTAAACCCCAATTCATCCCAGTGCTAAGCCTCTTCCTCTATCAATTAGCGGTCAAATGGCAGAGCTTTAATTGCCAGAAAAGACTTTGCTATTTAAAACTTTATTGAAATATAACCCAATTTGTCCCATTTTCATTTGTAAGAAGTCCTTAGAAGGGTCCATTTACTTTTTAAAAGAGCGTTTGGACCCTTTAATAGAATGTATGGACTCTTTGACCTAAAAGTAGATAGCAAAAATCTGTCCCCTCATTGAGTAGTTGAGTTACAGTAGTACTCATAAGTTTACATACCCTGGCAGAATTAATGATTTCTTGGCCATTTTTCAGAGAATATGAATGATAACACAAAAACGTTTCTTTCACGCATAGTTAGTGTTTGGCTGAAGCCATTTATTATCAATCAACTGTGTTTACTCTTTTTAAATCATAATGACAACAGAAACTACCCAAATGACCCTGATCAAAAGTTTACATACCACAGTTCTTTATACTGTGTATTGCCCCATTTAACATCAATGACAGCTTGAAGTCTTTTGTGGTATTTGTGTATGAGGCCCTTTATCTTCTCAGATGGTAAAGCTGCCCATTCCTCTTGGCAAAACGCCTCCAGTTCCTGTAAATTCTTGGGCTGTCTTGCATGAACTGCTCATTTGAGATCTCCCCAGAGTGGCTCAATGATATCGAGGTCAGGAGACTGAGATGGCCACTCCAGAACCTTCACTTTATGCTGCTGTAGCCAATGGCAGGTCGACTTGGCCTTGTGTTTTGGATCATTGTCATGTTGGAATGTCAAAGTACATTTCATGCACAGCTTCCTGGCTGATAAATGCAAATGTTCCTCCAGTATTTTTTGATAACATACTGCATTCATCTTGCCATCAATTTTGACCAAATTTCCAGTGCCTTTGTAGCTCACACATCCCCAAAACATCAGCAACCCACCTCCGTGTTTCACAGTAGTAATGGTGTACCTTTCATCATAGGCCTTGTTGACTCCTCTCCAAATGTAGTGTGGTTGTGGCCAAAAAGCTAATTTTTGGTCTCATCACTTGTGCCAGAAGATTTGAGACTTGTCTCTGTGCTGTTTGGCCTATTGTAAGGGGGATACTTTGTGGCATTTGCGTAGTAATGGCTTTCTTCTGGCGAGTCGACAATGCAGCCCATCTTTCTTCAAGTGCCTCCTTATTGTGCATCTTGAAACAGCCACACCACATGTTTTCAGAGAGTCCTGTATT
Organism: Rana muscosa; assembly: GCA_029206835.1. NCBI lineage: Eukaryota > Metazoa > Chordata > Amphibia > Anura > Ranidae > Rana > Rana muscosa. The sequence goes on along the minus strand of CM055116.1, from coordinate 498,609,007 downwards.
TCACCTGAAGTTATTTGTGGGGTTTTCATTTGCATCCAGAAAAATTTGCCTGGCAGTTGGGGCTGAAATTTTATTTAATTACAATATCAATTTTAAATAATTGTAATATTAAATTTTTGATCTTTTACAATAGAATACAAATACATTACAAATTATGTTTGCGAAAGAGAACCATAATAAGTAGTATATCATTTGGTCAGTTAAGAAATGACAAACATTTTCCATCCCGAGCCTTTGAATTTTTTCATCCATACAGTCAAAATGAACGTCAATTAATCTCCATAAACCATTAGAAATTCAAAGGAACATACATTTTCAAACACAATTTTCCCAGTGTATGGCCAGCTTTAGATGTGCTTTTAGCCCTATGTATTGAATACAATGTGTTTTTTATTTTGTTTATACTGCATCTCTTACAGTACCACATTGGTAGCATCAATTTACTTCACAGCACTTCCAATAGCTAATCCTCTGCTAGTAAACACCCGGCCGAGCCGGAATTGGAAAATTCATATTACTTATTTATTTCAACTAATTAATGTATTCCTACTAAATCCTTCACTCACTTTACGTCCATTATCACTATCACCTTCTGAAGGCTATTGCTAAGGCCAAGCAAACACCTGGCAGAGACACCCCACTTTATTTACTTATTTCATTTATTTATTTGATTTTTACATTCTATGTGTGGTCCCACTTAGGTTCTGATTATATCAGAGAGAACCCCCTTTGTGTTTCTCATTTGTAGACCTATTATTACCAATATCTGGCTCCCAGCAGATTGGTTTCACGTAAGAGCAGCGCCACCACTACACCCCTCATTTTTTTCATATCCTTGCTCCACCTAATTAGGAGGCAGCAATAAGTAGAGGCAGCAGCTCTGACTACTACGTTGTGTTTGAAGTCCTTTTGCGCGGAGTCACCTACCTTCCTTCATGCTACATGAGATGGTCAGACTGCGGACACGCTACATGAGATGGTCAGTGACTGCGGACATAGTACAGGAGATGGTCAGACTGCAGACATGCTACATGAGATGGTCAGACTGCGGACATGCTACATGAGATGGTCAGACTGTGGACACGCTACATGAGATGGTCAGACTGCGGACATGCTACATGAGATGGTCAGACTGCGGACATAGTACAGGAGATGGTCAGACTGCGGACATGCTACATGAGATGATCAGACTGCGGACATGCTACATGAGATGGTCAGACTGCGGACATGCTACATGAGATGGTCAGACTGCGGACATGCTACATGAGATGGTCAGACTGCGGACATGCTACATGAGATGGTCAGACTGCGGACATGCTACATGAGATGGTCAGTGACTGCGGACATGCTACATGAGATGGTCAGACTGCGGACATGCTACATGAGATGGTCAGACTGCGGACATGCTACATGAGATGGTCAGTGACTGCGGACATAGTACAGGAGATGGTCAGACTGCGGACATGCTACATGAGATGATCAGACTGCGGACATGCTACATGAGATGGTCAGACTGCGGACATGCTACATGAGATGGTCAGACTGCGGACATGCTACATGAGATGGTCAGACTGCGGACATGCTACATGAGATGGTCAGACTGCGGACATGCTACATGAGATGGTCAGACTGCGGACATGCTACATGAGATGGTCAGACTGCGGACATGCTACATGAGATGGTCAGACTGCGGACATGCTACATGAGATGGTCAGACTGCGGACATGCTACATGAGATGGTCAGTGACTGCGGACATAGTACAGGAGATGGTCAGACTGCGGACATGCTACATGAGATGGTCAGTGACTGCGGACATAGTACAGGAGATGGTCAGACTGCGGACATGCTACATGAGATGGTCAGTGACTGCGGACATAGTACAGGAGATGGTCAGACTGCGGACATGCTACATGAGATGGTCAGTGACTGCGGACATAGTACAGGAGATGGTCAGACTGCGGACATGCTACATGAGATGGTCAGTGACTGCGGACATAGTACAGGAGATGGTCAGACTGCGGACATGCTACATGGGATGGTCAGACTGCGGACATAGTACAGGAGATCAGCAGGTAAGTATAAAAAAATAATTCCTGTTGTGCCGAGATTTAGAATGGTTCCCCCGCCGGATTCTGTTCCCCCCCTGTCTCTCGGCTACTATCGGAACTCCGCCACCTCAGCCCTGTACATTGCTGCTCCCTCCTACTCTTCCTCATGAATTCAAATGCTCCTAATACCGACTGGCCTCTCCAGCCCTCTGCTCAGCATTCATGAGGCGTAGGCGTGAGCGGCGCTGGAGAGGCGGGGCGGTATTAGAAGAATTTGCATTCGTGAGTACTGTACTAGGAGAGAGCGGCAATGTACAGGCTGAGGGGGGGGCGGAGTTCCGATAGCCGAGTGACAGAGAACAGAATCCGGCGGGGGAACAGTGCTGTCTACATGACGCGCTCATGTGACTGCCCTCTCTCCTCTCTGCTTTCACATCTGACGCCAGGAGAGACGTGAGACGTGAAAGCAGAGAGGAGAGAGGGCAGTCACATGAGCGCAGCATAGGAAAAAAAAAAAAGTAACAGCTCTCCCGGGAGGAGGGGGCGGGGCTAGACATCGGCATAATCGATTAATAGGTTTCCCTGCATCTGTGCCGCATCGGGGACGCCCGAATCGCGATGCACCGATTAAATTTGACACCCCTAATAGATAGTAGTGTGCCACATCCTGAAGTATTTGAGTAATAGGAAATGTTTGGGACTTGGACTTTTTAGGCATAATAATACAAAAATTTATTAAAGTATAAATTTATTAAACATAAATATTGTTTAGAAACAATCTTGTTAAAAAGCCCACATCATTAAATCAATACAACAATACCACCATTATATAGAAAAAAACATATCTCTCAATGGAATGATGAAGGAATGACAAGGTTATTCCATATAGTACATAATCCATATGATAAATGAGGTAGATGTATGGCGGTGGAGATTTGTTGAAATTGATGCAACATTCGCCCCACAAGTTTTGCGTGCAGTCACGCTTCTTCAGGAGCAAAGCATGTAGACTAACAAAAGATTTAAAACAAGAAAAACAATAAGAATTTATAACATTTAAACATGTCAATATAGATTATATAACAAACAAAGATATATAAATACGGTGGAACAAAGACAAGGAGAGGGGTGCCTCTGAGGAAGTATCAAATAAAACTTTAATAAAAATGCTAAATTCACTCACATGAAAAGATGCAGAGCAGAATGTACATTCACAACTTGGGTAGAAGAGTGGGGTTTGGGCTGCATATTATAGCACATCCATCAGAGCTGGCACCACAGTGGATCCAAACAGGAAAAGGTGTGGGATAACAAGGCTCAGCAAAGGATACTTCTAAAGCCCAATAATCATATTATACCAGATGCAGTAGAGATGAGTCCATCTGACGTGGTATTGGTTCCAAGATGGGATGGATGAGGGAGATGGGACATCAGAGCTGGAAGGCAGGCAATGCTGTAGCTGATGAGGCTCGTCTGGCCTCCGGGATAAGATGGAGAGACACGGCCGTGTAACCGGAGTTCAAAACGAGGCTTGGCCAGCAAAACAAAGCGTGGTGCCAGGCCGTGACGTCATCAATTGATATAATAGTGATTGTTTCAACCACGGATGGCTAATTACAACATTATAGAAATATGTGTATATAGGGGTGGACCCCCCTATAATTATTAAAGAGAAATATAAAATCATATATATTATAATTGGTCAACTTACTGTGGATCATAGAGGAATATCACTAAGATAATAGACAGCCAGTGAGTAAAATATAGTAATCCCAAATACAGGAGGATGAGAGGTGTTGAACAAGGGGATACATAGGTTTGTCCTACAATAAAAAGGTAAGCCAATGTTGCATAATAAAGTACCAAAAAATTGATATTGTAATATAACACTACATATAATAAAAGCTCACCTGATTAGACAATTTTGCAGCGCTAGGCTAATTGGTCAAGCTAGTTCCGGCTGATATAGCCATGTGTTAGAATCCTATCCAGCGTTAAATTAAGATGTGTCAGGAAACAATAAGTGTGTCCCATCTAGTACATCAGGCAGAGGGGTGAACGGCTATAGTAGCCGGTCATATTTAATATACCTAAAAGTTTGAGTTAGATAAGGAGAAAAAGAGGCCTGATCAGCATGGTAGTGTAGATTCTAATAGTAAGAACAAGGTATGCAAGAGATGGGCAAGATCTGTACCTGAACAAATGTCTCCCGGTCAGCAGCTCTCATGATAATCCACCATCCTGCAATGGTGGCTGTGTAAAGCACGCTAGAATAGCGTGCCGTATAAGTACACGCCCCATTCCGTAGTCAACCAATCAGCGGAGCCGAGATGACATCATCCGGAAAGGTCGTATGGTCAACGCGCATGCGCCCCGGGGATCCCGCGCATGCGCCCTACGGGGGAGACGGACGCACTACGCCAGGACCATGGAGGGCAGCTGATTGACCAGCCAAACAACGCGATGGGAGGAAAAGGGAGGATCCCCCCACCGCAGAAGATGGCAAGCGTCACCTGCACCTGGAGAGTGCATGGTGACGCTTGGGCGGCCACATAGCACCGCAACAAGTCCCCCTGGAGCCACCCCCAAAACGATCCAGACGACACCCATACACCAGAGGCGGGCAGTCAAAAGTTCCGAATCCGCATTTATATTACAACAATGAAAAAAATGAAAAAATATTTTTTATAAAGGTATTTAACAAAGAAAACGTAAAAAATTAGCCCTTAGTCACCATAAGGGGAATAAACACAAATATTCCTGCGCTGCTACTATAAAGAGAAAAAGCAGCTACAAAGCCTGTGGACAAAAAGGTGCATGTAACAAAAAACAAATAATTGTAGCGCTAAAGGGTGTAGGTCAACAAATAAATAAATAAATGACCCTTATGAACAAAAGGAATAAATTGAAAAATCCCCTTGTGAAAAACAATGTTGAGTTCAAAACAACCAAAATGTCTCTGGTGAATGATATCAAAGTACATTCGTGTTGGTATGAAATAAAAAGTCCAATAGTGTTCCACAATGGTCCAAAATGTATTCGTGATAATTAAACCACACCAAACAATCCTGAATCACTTGTGTAAAAGAAAAAACCACCACCAATATAAAGGAGGCTTACCGGACTCAGTGGACCCTACTAAACATATGTCTAGAGGGTCAACAAAGCTTTGGATGTATGTCCCTGAAGGATCAGCAGCTGGTGGTTCATCCAAGGAGCGTCTCTCGTAGCAACTCACAATGGAAGGGTGAATACCAACTTGAAAGATGGTGGCCCAATGATGTTACACCAAAATGACAGCCAAATGTAAAGGAAAAAAGAAGGGCACATAGCGTAATACTGCTAAAAGAGTATATTTAATGTAGGTAGTTACACTTACATTCAGATGGTCATAAAAAGCGCTTCATAAAATATCAGTGGCAACCAGGGATGAGCCGAACACCCCCCTGTTCGGTTCGCACCAGAACCTGCGAACAGACAAAATGTTCGTGTAAACTTTAGAACCCTATTAAATACAATGGACTCGAACGTTCGAAATCTAAAGTGTTAATTATAAAGGCTAATATGCAAGTTATTGTCCTAAAAAGTGTTTGGGGACCTGGGTCCTGCCCCAGGGGACATGTATCAATGCAAAAAGAAGTTTTAAAAACGGCCGTTTTTTCGGGAGCAGTGATTTTAATAATGCTTAAAATGAAAAAATAAAAGTGAAATATTCCTTTAAATTTCGTACCTGGGGGTTGTGTATGATATGCATGTAAAGTGGCGCATGTTTCCCGTGCTTAGAACTGTCCCTGCAAAAAATGTCATTTTTGAAAGAAAAAAAATGCATTTAAAACTGACTCGCGGCTATTAATGAATTGTCGGCTCCCGGCAATACATACAAAAGTCATTGAGAAAAAAAAAAAAAAAAAGCGTGGGGGTTCCCCAGAATTCAATTACCAGGCCCTTCAGATCTGGCATGGATTTTAAGGGGAACTCCACCCCAAGTTTAAAAAAAAAATGGCGTGGAGTCCCCCTAAAAATCCATACCAGACCCCTTATCCGAGCACGCAACCTGGCCGGCCGCAGGGGAAAAGGGGGGGGACGAGAGAGCGGCCCCCCTCCCTCCTGAACCGTACCAGGCCACATGCCCTCAACATGGGGAGGATGTCCCCATGTTGATGGGGACAAGGGCCTCATCCCCACAACCCTTGCCCGGTGGTTGTGGGGGTCTGCGGGCGGGGGGCTTATCGGAATCTGGAAGACCCCTTTAACAAAGGGGACCCCCAGATCCCGCCCCCCCCCTATGTGAATTGGTAACGGGTACATTGTACCCCTACCATTTCACGAAGAAAGCGTAAAAAAAATGTTTAAAAAAACACACAAACACCTTGAAAAAGTCCTTTATTTAAAAAAATAAATAAATAAACATTCCAGCGGTGAAATCCAGTGTCCCGCGGCGATCCCGATGTCCAGCGCTGTCCTTCATTGGTTGTGCCTGAGCGGACCTGATGGGGAACTCCCTCTCAGTATTTTAAATGTATAGACCCGCCCCTTCTAAAGTTCCCCATCAGGTCCGCTCAGCGGACGAGATGCGGAACATGAGAAGGGGCGGGTCTATACATGTATTACCAAAGTGAGAGCAGTTCCCCATCAGGTCCGCCCCCTCGGTATGTCAGACCCGCCTACGTCATTGGCTTGAGCGGGGAACTTCCTTCACTATGTAAATTTAAATTTACATAGTGAAGGAAGTTCCCCGCTCAAGCCAATGACGTAGGCGGGTCCGACATACCGAGGGGGCGGACCTGATGGGGGACTGCTCTCACTTTGGTAATACATGTATAGACCCGCCCCTTCTCATGTTCTGCATCTCGTCCGCTGAGCGGACCTGATGGGGAACTTTAGAAGGGGCGGGTCTATACATTTAAAATACTGAGAGGGAGTTCCCCATCAGGTCCGCTCAGGCACAACCAATGACGGACAGCGCTGGACATCGGGATCGCCGCGGGACACTGGATTTCACCGCTGGAATGTTTTTTGTTTTTGTTTTTTTTAAATAAAGGACTTTTTCAAGGTGTTTGTGTGTTTTTTTAAACATTTTTTTACGCTTTCTTCGTGAAATGGTAGGGGTACAATGTACCCCTTACCAATTCACATAGGGGGGGGCCGGGATCTGGGGGTCCTCTTTGTTAAAGGGGTCTTCCAGATTCCGATAAGCCCCCCGCCCGCAGACCCCCACAACCACCGGGCAAGGGTTGTGGGGATGAGGCCCTTGTCCCCATCAACATGGGGACATCCTCCCCATGTTGAGGGCATGTGGCTTGGTACGGTTCAGGAGGGAGGGGGGGCCGCTCTCTCGTCCCCCCCTTTTCCCCTGCGGCCGGCCAGGTTGCATGCTCGGATAAGGGGTCTGGTATGGATTTTTAGGGGGACTCCACGCCATTTTTTTTTAAATTTGGGGTGGAGTTCCCCTTAAAATCCATGCCAGATCTGAAGGGCCTGGAATGGATATTTGGGGGAACCCCACGTCAATTTTTTTTTTATTTGCGGCGGGGTTCCCCTTAATATCCATTCCAGACCTGAAGGGCCTGGTAATTGAATTCTGGGGAACCCCCACGCTTTTTTTTTTTTTTTTTTTTTATCAATGACTTTTGTATGTATTGCCGGGAGCCGACAATTCATTAATAGCCGCGAGTCAGTTTTAAATGCATTTTTTTCTTTCAAAAATGACACTTTTTGCAGGGACAGTTCTAAGCACGGGAAACATGCGCCACTTTACATGCATATCATACACACCCCCCAGGTACGAAATTTAAAGGAATATTTCACTTTTATTTTTTCATTTTAAGCATTATTAAAATCACTGCTCCCGAAAAAACGGCCGTTTTTAAAACTTATTTTTGCATTGATACATGTCCCCTGGGGCAGGACCCCGGTCCCCAAACACTTTTTAGGACAATAACTTGCATATAAGCCTTTATAATTAGCACTTTAGATTTCTCCCATAGATTTTTCGAATTTGCCGCGAACACCCCAATTTGTTCGCTGTTCGGCGAACGGGCGAACAGGCAATGTTCGAGTCGAACATGAGTTCGACTCGAACTCGAAGCTCATCCCTAGTGGCAACAGTGGAGAGTCCCGACGCGTTTCGCAAGAAATTGCATCGTCTGGGTATGCCCGTCGCCCCTCTGCGGTGGATACATGCAGGTGTACATTGGAAAGATTTTCACCAATTCCCACAGCTCAGTTATTTCTAGACATGCCGCATCTAAACGCAGAACTCTAGGAACTTTTCCTTTACTAACGATGTGGAGGGGCTCATTTGCTAAGGCATGAGAAGCCGAGACACTTAAAGAGACCTCTACCTCAGAGGCAACTGACAAAACTTGTGGCTCCCCCTGAGCACTGCAAATCGCATGTGTCACACTCATCCTCTCACTTTCAGCAACACTGAGCCCTTCCAAGTCGCTATCCATTAGCTCATCAACCTGACGCTCAACATTACACATCTCTTTTACTATGGACAAAACCTCTGCCATGTATGTGCCCTTTTCAGATCCTTCCAACTGGAGAGGGTTCATTTCTGCAAAAGCCAACGCACCCGTGTCTACCGGCCCTGCAGCCTCTCCATTTAGCATAGCAGAAATTGTGTCCACCCCACTGTTACCCACTGAGCCTTCCTTGTTTAAATGCACTTGTGGCAAAACATTTTTAAAACACAACAGGCTGCAATAACATAACTTCACCACTTTGCTCGGGTGGCAACATCATGCTTTGGGGCTGTTTCTCTGCAAAGGGAACAGGATGACTGATCTGTGTACATGAAAGAATGAATGGGGCCATGTATTGTGAGATTTTGAGTGCAAACCTCCCATCAGCAAGGGCATTGAAGATGAAACGTGGCTGGGTCTTTCAGCATGACAATGATCCCAAACACACCGCCCGAGCAACAAAGGAGTGGCTTTGTAAGAAGCATTTCAAGGTCCTGGAGTGGCCAAGCCAGTCTCCAGATCTCAACCCCATAGAAAACCTTTGGAGGGAGTTGAAAGTCTGTGCTGCCCAGCGACAGCCCCAAAACATCACTGCTCTAGAGGAGATCTGCATGGAGGAATGGGCCAACATACCAGCAACAGTGTGTGACAACCTTGTGAAGACTTGCAGAAAATGTTTGATCTCTGTCATTGCCAACAAAGGATATACATATAACAAAGTATTGAGATGAACTTTTGATATTGACCAAATACTTATTTTCCACCATAATTTGCAAAAAAAAATATTTCCAAATCAGACAATGTGATTGTCTGGATTTGTTTCCACATTTTGTCTCTCATAGTTGAGGTATACCTATGATGACAATTACAGGCCTCTCTCATCTTTTTAAGTGGGAGAACTTGCACAATTGGTGGCTGACTAAATACTTTTTTGCCCCACTGTATCTCTTAACCACTTAAGCCCCGGACCATTTGGTAGCTAAAGGACCAGAGGTGAATTCAGAATTTTGCACTGCGCTGCTTTAACTGTAAATTGTGCGGACATGCAATGTTGTACCCAAACGACATTTGCGTCCTTTTCTTCCCACAAATAGAGCTTTCTTTTAATGGTATTTGATTGCCTCTGCGATTTTTATTTTTTGCGATATAAACGGAAAAAGACAGAAAATTTTGAAAAAAAATGATATTTTCTACTTTTTGTTATAAGAAAAATCGAATAAACTCAATTTTAGTCATACATTTAGGCCAAAATGTATTCAGCCACATGTCTTTAGTAAAAAAAATGTCAATAAGCGTATATTTATCGGTTTGCGCAAAAGTTATAGCGTTTACAAACTAGGGTACATTTTCTGGAATTTACACAGCTTTTAATTTATGACTGCCTATCTCATTTCTTGAGGTGCTAAAATGACAGGGCAGTACAACTCCCCCCCCCCCAAATGACACCATTTTAGAAAGTAGACACCCCAAGGAAATTGCTGAGAGGCATGTTGAGCCCATTGAATATTTTTTTTTTTGTCCCATGTGATTGAATAATGACAAAAAAAAATAAAAAATTACAAAAAGTTGTCACTAAATGATATATTGCTCACACATGCCATGGTTATATGTGGAATTGCACCCCAAAATACATTCTGCTGCTTCTCCTGAGTACAGGGATACCACATGTGTGGGACTTTTTAGGAGCCTAGCCACGTACGGGACCCCGGAAACCAAGCACCGCCTTCAGGATTTCTAAGGGCGCAAATTTTTGATTTCACTCCTCACTACCTATCACAGTTTTGAAGGCCATAAAATGCCAAAATAGCACAAAACCCCCCCAAATGACCCCATTTTGGAAAGTAGACACCCCAAGCTGTTTGCTGAGAGGCATGGTGAGTATTTTACAGCTCTCATTTGTTTTTGAAAATGAAGAAAGAACATTATTTTTTTATTTTTTTTTTTTTTTCAATTTTCAAAACTTTGTGACAAAAAGCGAGATCTGAAAAATACTCACAATACCTCTCAGCAAATAGCTTGGGGTGTCTACTTTCCAAAATGGGGTCATTTGGGGGGGGGGGTTTGTGCCATCTGGGCATTCCATGGCCTCCGAAACTGTGATAGGCAGTGAGAAGTGAAATCAAAAATTGACACCCTTAGAAAGCCTGAAGGCGGTGCTTGGTTACGCGGCTAGGCTCCCAAAAAGTCTCACACATGTGGTATCCCCGTACTCAGGAGAAGCAACAGAATGTATTTTGGGGTGTAATTCCACATATGCCCATGGCATGTTTGAGCAATATATCATTTAGTGACAACTTTGTGCAAAAAAAAAAAAAAATTTATTTGTTCCGCAACTTGTGTCAACATATAAAATATTCCATGGACTCGACATGCCTCTCAGTATATAGCTTGGGGTGTCTACTTTCCAAAATGGGGTCATTTGGGGGGGGGGGTTTGAACTGTTCTGGCATTTTATACACAACATTAGGAAGCTTACATCCACTCTTCTAACCACTTGAAGACAAAGCCCTTTTTGACACTTTTTGTTTACATGAAAACATATTTTTTTTTGCAAGAAAATTATGTTGAACCCCCAAACATTATATATATTTTTAAAGCAAAGGCCCTACAGAATAAAATGGTGGGTGTTGCATTTTTTTTTTCTACACAGTATTTGCGCAGTGATTTTTCAAACACATTTTTTTGGGAAAAAATACACTTTTTAATTTTAATGCACTAAAACACACTATATTGCCCAAATGTTTGATGAAATAAAAAAGATGATCTTAGGTCGAGTACATAGATACCAAACACGACATGCTTTAAAATTTCGCACAAACGCGCATTGGCGACAAACTACATACATTTTTAAAAGCATTTACAGGTTACCCCGTTAGATTTACAGAGGAGGTCTACTGCTAAAATTACTGCCCTTGATCTGACCTTTGCGGTGATACCTCACATGCATGGTGCAATTGCTGTTTACATATGACGCCAGACCGACGCTTGCGTTCGCCATTGGGCAAGAGCAGGGCAGGACAGGGGTGCTTTTTTTTTTTTTTTTTTTATTATTAATTTTGCTTTTTTATTTTATTTTTAAACTGTTGCTTCCATATTTATTTATTTTTATCACTTTTATTGTTATCTCAGGGAATGTAAATATCCCCTATGATAGCAATAGGTAATGACAGGTACTCTTTTTTGAAAAAACTGGGGTCTATTGGACCCTAGATCTTTCCTCTGCCCTCAAAGCATCTGACCACACCAAGATCGGTGTGATAAAATGCTTTCACAATTTCCCAATGGCGCTTTTTATATCCGGGGGGGACATTCCCTCCCACTGCTTGTAAAAGCAGTCCAGAGGCTAATTAGCCACTAGGATTGCTTTTACATGAAAGCCGGCCGCTGGCTGAAAAGAATGATACCAAGATGATACCTAAACCCGCAGGCATCATTCTGGTATAAACATTCAAAGTCCAGCAACATACCAGTACGTTGCTGGTCCTTGTTGGACATGTATTGTAATCTTTTTTTTCATGCAGCCTGTTGGCTGAACGAAAAAAAAGATTGATCGGTGGGTATGCCCACCATTAGAATACCGCCCTTCATCCACCCACTTCTAATGATGGGCATACATGCACCATTTATATATGCCGAAGCATGGGGGCATCTTCTCGCAAAAGTTATGCCGCGTACACATGGTCAGACTTTTCCACGGGCAAGCCTCCGTCGGAATTTTGACCATATATACGCGGCAATTGGAGCAAAATCGCTCCTCCGCTCCTGCTGCCCCAATGCTTCGGCATATATGCTTTTTTTTTTTTTTTTAACTGTGGTGGTGAAATTACCTCCTACAGCACTGGAGTCGCAGGGATCAGGCCTGTCTCTGCGAACGCTGCAGTTATGTGTGTTGTGTTTTGTAAGTGACAGTGATCGATCGATACTGCACTTGGGTGGCCTGGGCTGGACGGAGGGGCAAAACGCAGGTGCCAGCAGGTATCTGGGCTGATCCCGCTAATACTGCGTTTTTGGGAACCCTAAACTGCTGGGGACGCTAGTATAGATCTGATCAGATCAGATATTGAGCTGATCAGATACTATAACACTAAGGGGGGTGTATGCTTCACGTGTGGGTGTTAGCGCTACTGGCACTAACCTGACGCTGCCTGGGGTGTGACGCAGACCCTCTCTGACGCTAAAACCTAACTGATATCACCCGCCGGGCAATCAGGGGGTTAAACCTTTATTGGGTTATATACGGCGGGTGCCCTGACACTATAAAAAGCAAACTAACTAACCAGCGTCACCCGTAACACTTATATGATGATCACTGGTGAAAGGGTTAACTAGGGGCAATTAGGGGGTTAAAACCTTTATTAGGTAATAGATGGGGGGTACCTGACGCTATATAAAAACCTGACGGCGAACCTAAAAAAAAATTACTGGCTACCTATCGGCATCACCGACACTAAGACAACATTCATAAAAACGATTGCTTAGCGACAGTGGTGATAGGGGGTGAAAGGGTTACCTGGGGGGCGATCAGGGGGTTAAACCTTTATTAGATAATATATGGGGGTACCTGACGCTATAAAAACCTGCGGCGAACCTAAAAAAAATTACTGGCTACCGATCAGCATCACCGACGCTAAGACATCGATCAGAAAAATGATCGCATAGTGACGGCGGTGCTAGGGGGTGAAAGGGTTACCTGGGGGGTGATCAAGGGGGTTACACCTTTATTAGGTAATATATGGGGGTACCCGACGCTATAAAAACCTGCGGCGAACCTAAAAAAAATTACTGGCTACCGATCAGCATCACCGACGCTAAGACATCGATCAGAAAAATGATTGCTTAGTGACAGTGGTGATAGGGGGTGAAAGGGTTATCTGGGGGGTGATCAGGGGGTTAAACCTTTATTAGGGGGGGGTTAGGGGGCTACACTGGACCTAAAACTAAATGTAGTGACACTTTTACAGTCACAAATGTCACTGATTGCAGTGATCACTAAATAAATGGTCACTGCAATCAGTGACACTGTGACTGGGGGCTGGGGGTGTCTGGGGGGGGCGATTTATGTGCCTATGTGTCCTGGTGTCAGTGTGCTGTTTTGTGTACTAACCTGGCATCTTCTCCTGTACGGCGCTCGGTATATGTGAGCGCCCCAGGAGAGATGACATCACTTCCTCCTTCCTGGCAGGCAGGGGAAGCTCTCTCATTCGCCGGGAGCGATCGAGAGGGGGTGGCCGGAATCGAACGGCCGTCCCCTCATGCCGGATCGCTCCCGAAGGTAAAATGACCGCTCACTGTAAAGAAGGGGGGTCCGATCGGACCCCCCAACTATACAAAGGCAATCACGTACATATACGTGATTCTGCCTGTCGGTGCCATTCTGCTGACGTATATTTACAGTGGGCGGTCGTTAAGTGGTTAACTGAATCCCTGGTACAGATTTTCCCCAAATACAGATTTGCCCCCTAGTACAGATTTCCCCCTTTACAGCTCTCCCACCAAGTACATATTTCCCCACAGCACAGATCTCTACCAAGCACAGACCTTTCTCAAGTACATATCTCTATCACAGTACAGATTTCCCCCAATATACATTTCCCCCTAGTACAGATTTACTCCAAGCACAGACCTCCCCCGCTCCAGATCTGCCTCACAATACAGCTCTCCCACCAAGTACAGATTCCCCCACAGTACAGATCTCTTTCAAGCACAAATCTTCCTTCAAGTAGAGATCTCTTCCCCAGTACAGATTTCTACACCACTCCAGATCTGCCTCGCAATACAGCTCTCCTCCCAGTACAGTTCACCCACCCAGCACAGACTTCCCACAAGTACAGATCTTCCCCCCAGTGCAGCTCCCTCTTCAAGTACAGATATCCCCCAAGCACAGATCTTGCCCCAGTGCCACTCCCTCTTCAAGTACAGATCTTCTCCAGTACAGATCTCCCTAAGTACAGCTCTCCCTCCAAGTATAGATCTCCCCCAGCACAAATCTCCCCTGAAGTACATGTAGCACTACCCCCGTAGGAGCTGCTGGTTTAGATTTGGGCCTGCCGTTACCTTTCTGTTCACCACACTCGTCTCAGGGGTCCCTCTTGAAGAGCTTTCATGAATGTCCACACCAACACTTGGTTTCTTTTTCTTCAAAAGTTTTATTAAACAGTTCCAACAGAGGAGTAGAGGGATAGGGGAGGTTCAGGTACCTTGCTTTGTGGATCACGGGCACAATCTTAGATCCAGAGGACAAATCAGTTCCACACTGGATTCAGCAACCACCGGATAGGCCTACTCACTGGCCTAGCAACCGTTGCGAACCTCGTTCAAAGTCTCTGCCACAGACTTGGTGAGTGCCGTTGAGTCGTTTCACAATCTTCTCGTGCAACCACACTGACACTTTGCAAAGTTCCTCAGGAAACACACAGCTCACGGTGCCAGAATCTTTCAACCAGCCGGCAGCACCATGAGGTAAATTGGCCAGGATGCGTCCTTCAATTGAGTGCCCAATTGTTCCGCTTCTTCCCGCAGGCAAGACCGCATAGGACCATCCCTGAACTAGTAGGCCCCAGAAACTCCTGGGCCTACTCTCAGTTGCAGAGCCTCGGACCAGCAGACCCCGAGGCCGAAGGTGGCCGTCTGACCGATGCGTTCAGACAATTTTTTAGTCCGCAGCCCCAAGGTATGATCGGTTCCAGCAACCATCGCCAGCGTCTGATATACATGGTGCAGGAATACCTAGGGGCAAGGTCAGACTTGGAAACCTTTCCCACCGAAAATCCTCTGGCTTACTGGGTCTTGAGGATGGATCACTGGGCAGAGCTTGCATATTGAGCTACTGGCCTGTCCTGCATCCAGCGTTCTTTTGGAACGCACATTCATTGCTGCTGGAGGCTTTGTCACGGATCACAGGGTGCGCCTGTGCACTGACTCGGTTGATCGACTGACCTTCATAAAGATGAACCAGTCTTGGATCACCACCAGCTACCAAACACCTGAAGCTGATATAACAGAATAATTTATTTTGAAATGTCACATCCCTTCAAGACTGCGTATGCTGATGCTGAGTGACTGTCCTGTTATGTTGACTGACTATCCTCCTCCTCCTCAATGATCCGATTCATGATGATAGCTTGGAAGAACATTTTTGTTTCTGGGTGCCGCCACCAGTGGCTAAGGCCCAATTTTTCAGCCCCTGTTTAACAGGGGCATGTAATTACAATTTTTTATGCAATGCTTTGCAGCAGGGCTCATTCCTGCACTTCAACTAGAGTATCTGGGAGAGGTTGCAGTGTCGTGGCACCAGTGCCTAAGGCCCAATTTTTTAGCCCCTGTCTTACAGGGGCGTGTAATTAAAATTTTTGATGCAATACTTTGCAACAGGGCTCATTGCTGTGCTCCAAGTACAGTATCTGTGAGGGGTGGCAGTGTTGTGGCACCAGTGCCTAAGGCCCAATTTTTCTGCCCCTGTTCAACAGGGGCATGTAATTACAATTCTTGATCTAATAATTCACAGCAGGGCCCATTCCTGCACCCACCAAGAGTAACTGTGAGGGCTTACAGTGTTGTGGCAACACCACCACCACCACCACCACCAAAGGCCCAATTTTTCTGCCCCTCTTCAACAGGGGCATGCAATTACAATTCTTGATCTAATAATTTACAGTAGGGCCCATTCATGCGCCCACCAAGAGTAACTGTGAGGGCTGACAGTGTTGTAGCACCACCACCACCACCAAAGGCCCAATTTTTCCTACCACTGTTCAACAATGGCATGTAATTACAATTCTTGATATAATAGTTCACAGCAGGGCATTCCAGCGCCCACCAAGAGTAACTGTGAGGGCTCACAGTGTTGTGGCAACACCAAAACGTAAGGGGCAAATTTCAGCAGAGTATATACGGCAGGCCCCTACTTTCAAACATCCAACTTACAAACGACTCCTACTTGCAAACGGAAGGAGACAACAGGAAGTGAGAGGAAATCTACCCCTAGGAAGGGAAATTCTCTCCTGTAAGAGTTAATATGGGAAAAAGGTGTCTCCTCTCTACTGATGCTTTATCACCAATCCTTGTTTCAATAAAAACCCCACTTTTCAAAAACATTTGTCATTGGGACGGAAAGTGAGGTGAAATGTTCTGAACAGGTGCACAGACAGCAAAACAAATGTTACAGGGGTGATAACCTTTCCCTATGTTTTCCAAAAAGCTTAAAAATAGATTTTTTGGCTGGAGCTACACTTAAACAATGTACCTGTTCAAAATTACAAACAGATTCTACTTAAGAACAAACCTACAGTCCCTGTCTTGTTTGCACCGCCTGTATACTGCTGTTCAGAGTATATAGGGCCTTTTTTTATTTTGGGTTCGGGGTTCCCCTTAATATCCATACAAGACCCAAAGGGGCTGGTAATGGGCTGGGGTAAGGGGGGGTCATAGGGTAGCCATGCCATTTTTCTCTTTACAAATGTAATTTTGTGCAGGGACAGTTCTAAACACGGGAAACACATGCCACTTCACAGGCATACTTTAGACACCCCCCAGGTACGATATTTAAAGGAATATTTCACTTTTTTTTTTTTCACTCTATGCATCATTAAAATGACTGCTCCTGAAAAACGGCCGTTTTTAAAACTTATTTTTGCATTGATACATGTCCCCTGGGGCAGAACCCGGGTCCCCAAACCCTTTTTAGGACAATAACATGCATATTAGTCATTATAATTAGCACTTTAGATTTTGAACGTTCGCGTCCATTGTATTTAATAGGGTACTAACGTTCATGCAAACTTTCGGTCCGTTCGAAGGTTCTGGTGCGAACCGAACCGGGGGGGTGTTTGGCTCATCCCTATATACCAGGATGTTCAGAGTGAGAAGCCTTCCATTGCCATGTCATCTAAGACAAGGAAAAGCTCTAAACTTCCTAGCTTACACTCTTTGGACTGCCTGTTATTAAGGTCTGACAAGTGGCAGCAGGGGCCCAATGCTTCTGGTGTGCAGCAGCAGTCAGCACAGGCTGATGCACAGCTGATACTCTGGGTGGGAGCTTTAGACTCACCCATACACCTCTTATCTCTGTTTTTGGCGTGGATAAAGCAATTTATTAGATGTTTAGGTGTTGACCAATATATTAGTGTTTGGCCATTGTATCAGTGTATGATATTCATTATTGTTCTGTCTTACATTCATTAAACAGGCAGGAAATTCAAAGAAATCTCCCAAATGTGGATGCTGACAGCATTAAAAGGTTAAAGGAGATCTAACCCTTCTCCACTAAAACTAAAAAACATTAAAAAATTGCCCAGAATTTAATAATTTAGAGTGCTGCATTGTATGTCTCACCGAAGTGCTATCAATATACAATACAGTGGAATAGATTTGGGCAGGGATTAAAAAAAAAAGGCTGTAAATTAATAGGGATGGGCTGAACACCCCCCAGTTCGGTTTGCACCAGAACACCTCGAACAGGCAAAAAGTTCTAGCGAACATGCAAACCCTATTAAAGTCTATGGGACACGAACATAGAAAATCAAAAGTCCTAATTTTAAAAGCTGATATGCAAGTTATTGCCATAAAAAGTGTATGGGGCCTGGGTACTGCCCTGGGGGTCATGTATCAATCCGAAAAAATCCGTTTTTAAAACAATCATTTTTAAAGGAGCAGTGATTTTAATAATGCATAAAGTGAAACGATAAAAATGAAATATTCCTTTAAATATCGTGCCTGGGGGGTCCCCTTAGTCTGCCTGTAAAGTGGCGCATTTGTGCAATGTGTAGAATAGGGGTGAGCCCGATGTTCGATGTTCGCCTGTTCGTCGAATACCAAACATTATGGGTTAGTGGGAAATTCGAGTGCCCACTGAACACGCCATAATGAACAGCGAGACCGTCAATGCACTGCGAGACTGCAGTGTATTGACGGCTGCTGATTGGCCAAAGCATGCACCTGACCTGTATGCTTTGGCCAATCACAGCGCGCTCTGCTGTTAGAGCCATGATTGGCCAAAGGCAGGGTGCCTTTGGCTAATCATGGCTCAGGGGGCTGAGTCCACGCCCCATACTATGTAAGGCTGCTTACACGGCAGCCCTACATAGTTTTATGAATGAGAACAGCAAAATTACATTTGTAAAGGAAAAAAAATAATTTAAAACTGCTCGTGGCTGTAATGTATTGCCGGATCCTGGTAGGCCGCAGGAAAAGGGGGAGACGAGAGAGCGCCCCCCCCCCCCCAACAGTACCAGGCCATTTTTTGGTACCAGTAATTGGGTGTATTTGTTCACACAAATATTTTCCCTGTTCGCAAGTTCTGGTGCGAACCGAACCGGGGGGGGGGGGGGGGGGGGTTCAGCTCATCCCTAGTGTAGAACATGCAGTAACAATAATGACATTTCTAAAGGAAAAAAATTTAATTTAAACTTGCTTGCAGCTGTAATGTATTGCTGGCTCGTGGCAATATAGATGAAAAAAAAAATGACAAAAAAAAAAAAAAAACAGCGTAGGGTCCCTTCCCAAGTCCATACTAGGGCCAGGTATGGATTTTAAGGGGAACCCCACAGCAAAATTTAAAAAAATATTGTCGTGGGGTCCCCCCCCAAAAATCCAACCAGACCCTCATCAGAGCATGCAGCCTGGCAGGTCAGGATGGGGGGACGAGCGAGCGCCCCCCCCCCCCTCCTGAACCGTATCAGGCCACATGCCCACAACATAGAGAGGTGGGTGCTTTGGGGCAGGGGGGGTTCTGCCCACCCTAAAGCCCCTTGTTCCCATGTTGATGGGCTCAAGGGCCTCTTCCCAACAACCCTGGCCGGTGGTTGTCGGGGTCTGCGGGCAGGGGGCTTATCGGAATCTGGAAGCCCCCTTTAACAAGGGGGCCCCCAGATCCCAGCCCCCCCTATGTGAATTGGTGTTGGGTACATTATATCCCTACCCATTCACCAAAAAAAGTGACAACTTTTTTTTTCTTCTTTTTTAATAAAGGAATTGTCAAAACTGTCTCTTTATTTGTTTTTACTTTTTTACACTGTTTTTTGTGAATGGGTAGGGGTACAATGTACCTGATACCCAGTCACAAAGGGGTGGGGCCAGGATCTGGGGGCCCCCTTGTTAAAGGGGGCTTCCAGATTCCAATAAGCCCCCGCCCGCAGACCCGACAACAACAGCCCAGGGTTGTCAGGAAGAGGCCCTTGTCCCCATCAACAAGGGACCCCAAAGCACCCTCCCCATGTTGAGGGCAAGTGGCCTGGTATGGTTCAGGAGGGGGGCACTCCCTTTCCCCAGATAAGGATCTGACTTGGATTTTGGGGGCCCCATGCGGTTTATTTTTTTATTTTGGCATGGAGTTTCCCTTAAAATTTATACGTGACCCAAAGGGTCTGGTTTGGATTTTGGAGGGACCCCACACCGTTTATTTTTCTTAGTTCTGTCAAAGAGTTCCCCTTAACCACTTCAATACACTGTATTATATACTCTGCACTATATACTCTGCACTGTATTATATACAGTATACTACACTGACGGCACTATATATTTTCCTCTGTATTATATATACTACACTGACTGCACTATATACTCTGCAATGTATTATATATACTACACTGACTACAATATATACTCTGAACTGTATTATATATACTACACTGACTGCACTATATACAGGCGGTCCCCTAGTTACAAACATCCTTTTGCAAACGGCTCCTACTTACAAACGGAGGGAGACAACAGGGAGTGAGAGGAAATCTACTCCCTAGGAAGGGAAATTCACTCCTGTAAGAGTTATGGGAAAAAGGCACATCCGCTGATGCTTTGTCACCAAGGCTTGTTTCCACAATAACCCAAAATTTTCAAAATCCAATTGTCATTGGGACAGAAAGGGAGACCCTATTTTGTTTGTAATCTGGGGACTGCCTGTACTCTCCACTGTATTATATATACTACACTGACTGCACTATATACTCTGAACTGTATTATATATACTACACTGACTGCACTATATACTTTTAACTGCATTATATATTCTACACTAACTGACTACACAGTACACTAACTACCTGCCTAATCTCCATTCATTCACTATATACAACCACAGTTTAAGCAGCAGCCTTATATAGTGTGGGGCATGGACTTAGCCCCTGGGCCATGATTGGCCAAAGGAACCCTGCCTTTGACCAATCATGGCTCTCACAGCAAATTGCTGTGATTGGGCAAAGCATTCGATCTCGCAGTGCATTATGGTGAATGCCCCACGAGCGCCCCATATGTTCTTTTGTTCTACGAACAAACGAACGCCCGATGTTTGTGTCGAACATCGGGCCCATCCCTATAAATGAAGAATGCTTTCAGAAATAAATCATGTTAATCATTTATTTTTATCAATTAATAAAATGGAAAGTAAATGAACAGGAGAAAAATCAATATTTGCCTCTAGGTACAAAACTTGCACACCGTTTTTGAAGGAACACGGAAGGTAAGTTGTTCCAAACATCTTGGAAAACTAACCACAGATCTTCTGTGGATGTAGGCTGCTTCAAATCCTTTTGTCTCTTCATGTAACCTCAGACAGATACACTGCCTTTACACTGAAGATAGTTCTTAATGATATTGGCTGCATGTTGGGGTTGTTGTCCTGCTGCAGAATAAATTTGGGGCCAGTCACACACACCTCCCTGATGGTATGATGGATAAATATCTGCCTGTATTTCTCAGCATTGAGGACACCTTACATAGTTACATAGTTGGTAAGGCTGAAAAAAGACAATAGTCCATCCAGTTCAACCTGTGTAGGTGCATGTGTCAGTGTTTATAATGATTTGCCATACCCTTGTATGTTGTGTCCTTTAAGATGTATATCTAAGACCCCTTTCACACTGGGGTGGTTTGCAGGCGCTATTGCGCTAAAAATAGCGCCTGCAAACCGACCTGAAACAGCGGCTGCTGTTTCTCCAGTGTGAAAGCCCGAGGGCTTTCACACTGGAGCGGTGCGCTAGCAGGACCGCTCCAAAAGTCCTGCTAGCCGCATCTTTGGAGCGGTGAAGGAGCGGTGTGTTTACCGCACCTCCACCACTCCTGCCCATTGAAAGCAATGGGACACCGCGGCTATACCGCCGGCAATGCGAATTGCCGACGGTATTAACCCTTTTTCGACCGCTAGCGGAGGGTAAAACCGCACCGCTAGCAGCCGAATACCGCCGCAAATCCGACGGTAAAGCGCCGCTAAAAATATCGTCACTTTACTGCCACAGCACCTCCCGCCCCAGTGTGAAAGGGGTCTAAGAGTCTTTTAAAGATATCCATACTCCCTGGATCCACCACCAATTGTGGGAGAGAGTTCCACATCCTTATTGCCAGTGAATAACCCCCTACGCAGTTTAAGGTCAAACTGCTTCTCCTCCAGTCTCATTATGTGGCCCTGTGTCCTTTTACACTCCCTAGGACTGAATAGTTTTTTTTTTTTATGCCTGGATCCCCATTGAGATATTTGTAGATAGCTATCATGTCCCCTCTCAAGCGTCTTTTCTCCAGCGAGAATACATTTTGTGTTTGCAGCCGTTCTTCGTAATTTGAGATCCCCCAGTCCCCTAATTAGTTTTGTTGCACTTCTTTGGGCTCTCTCCAGCTCCAGCACATCCCTTCGGAGGACTGGTGACCAGAACTGAATGGAAAACTGCACTGTATTCTGTTGCTCAATCTGTCATCTATTAGCACCCCTAGATCCTTTTCCATCCTTGATTCTCCCAGCTGTTCTCCACCTAGTGAATATAGTGCATTTCTCCACATTAAACCTCATTTGCCATTTGTCTGCCCACTCTTATTATGTTCAGGTCTTTCTGCTAATTTTCTATGTCCTGATGCGAGTTTATTACTTTGCTTATCTTTGTGTCATCCACAAAGACTTATGCCGCGTACACACGACTGTTTTACATGACGAGAAAAATGCAATTTTTTAATTTGGTCATTAAAAACGATCGTGTGTGGGCTCCAGAGCATTTTTAACGACATGAAAAATGGCCATAAAAAATTTGGAACATGCTCTAATTTTTCTCGTCGTTTTTCACGTTGTCGTTTTTCTCATCATGAAAAATGGCCGTGTGTAGGCTTTAACGACGTGAAAAAACCGCGCATGCTCAGAAGCAAGTGATGAGACGGGAGCGCTCGTTGTGGTAAAACTAGCATTCGTAATGGAGATAGCACATTCAACACTTTGTAACGGACTGAAGAGCACGAGGCTGAAAAGCGCGAATCGTCTCTCACCAAACTTTACTAACACAAGGATCAGCGAAAGCAGCCCAAAGGGTGGCACCATCCGAATGGAACTTCCCCTTTATAGTGCCGTCGTACATTTCGTACGTCACCGCGCTTTGCTCGAGCATTTTTTTTCATGATCGTGTGTAGGCAAGGCAGGCTTGAGAAGAATCACGTCGAGAAAAACGTCGTTTTTTTCAATGTCATTATAAAATGGTCGTGTGTACGCGGCATTAGACTAAACTAGTTATCCCATACTCTATATCATTAATAAATATGTTGAATAGAACAAGTCCCAAGACAGAACCTTAGGTTACCCCACTCACATCTCCAGACCAGCCTGAGTACATGTTATTTATCACTACCCTTTGGGCCCGTCCCTGTAACCAGTTTTTTATCCAAGCACAAAACCTATGGTCCAAGCCTGCGGACCTTAGCTTGTAAATTAAAGGAGTAGTAAAGTTACATGTTTTTTCACCTTAATGCATCCTATGCATTAAGGTGAAAAAACATTCGACAATACCGCCCCCCCCCCCGAGCCCCCGTTTTTCTTACCTGGCCCCTCGAAAGTCCCATGCTCGTCCCCGTCATCCTCTTCGTTTTTCAGCCTGGCCGCCGATTGGCTACACTGGATGGATTGAAAGCAGCGCAGCCATTGGCTGGCGCTGCTGTCAATCACATCCAATGACGCGGCGCGCGGGGGGCGGGGCCGAGTGATACAGTCGGCGGCTATGGCCGCCGCTGTATTACGGGAGCGCGCCCGCAATCACTCCACACCATGCGAGCTCACTCGCATTAAGGTGTGAAGTCCTTGCGGGGAGGAGCCAAGACAGCCGCCGAGGGACCCCAGAAGACCAGGATCGGGGCCACTGTGTGCAAAACGAGCTGCACAGTGGAGGTAAGTATAACATGTTTGTTATTTTTAAGCAAAAAAAGGGAAGCTTTAGTGCTCCTTTAAGCGTTTATGGGGCACTGTATCAAATGCTTTTGCAAAGTCCAGATACACCACATCCACAGGCAGTGCCGGCCCAAGACATTGTGCTGCCTGGTGCCAAGAAGTGGACCTGTCATGGCTCTATACATGTATGTAGGAGTATAAAGAGGACCTGTCATGGCTTTATACATTTATATATGAGTATAAAAGGACCTGTGCGTGGCTGGTGGCCGCAATGTCAGCCGGCCACCCGTGATCGCTCCAGAGAGCCAGAACGGGGATCTGTCAATGTAAACAGACAGATCCCCATTCTGACAGGGGAGGAGAGACAGATCTGCTCTTCCTAGTGATTAGGAACAGAGATCTCTCTCCTCCTCCAGTCAGTCCCATCCCCCCAGTTAGAAACCCCTCCCAGGGAACACATTTAACCCCTTTCCTGCCCGTGACATTTACACAGTAATCAGTGCATTTTTATAGCACAGACCGCTATATAAATGTCACTGGTCCCAAAAAAGTGTCAAAAGTGTCCGATCTGTCCACAGTCTCGCTAAAAATCGCAGATCACCGCCATTACTAGTAAAAAAAAAATAATAATACTAAAAATGCCATAAATCTATCCTCTATTTTGTAGACGCTATAACTTTTGCGCAAACTAATAAATATACACATTGTGTTTTTTCTAACAAACATATGTAGAAGAATACATATCGACCTAAACTGATGAAGAAATGTTTATTTTAATTTTTTTGGATGTTTATTAGAGCAAAAAGTGAAAAAAAATGTTTTTTCAAAATTGTCGCTATTTTTGTTTATAGCACAAAAAATAAAAACCGCAGAAGTGATCAAATACCACCAAAAGAAAGCTCTATTTGTGGGGGAAAAAGGACGTCAATTTTGTTTAGGTACAACGTCGCACGACCGTGCAATTGTCAGTTAAATCGATGCAGTGCCGAATCACAACAAAAACTATTGAAGTGCATTATTTCTATTATTACATTGTTATATAAAATAAAATAGTTCAACTCACCATAATGCCGAATCAGTGGGAGCCCCGAGTGTGTCACTTACCGAGTCATCTGCCACCAGATGCAGATTGTCACTTGCCCCGATGTTACACATTGCAGATTGTCACGGGCACAGCGTGGCTCCCTCTCTGATTGTAAATAAGGCCCCTTTCACACTGACACGTTTTTTAGGCGGTTTAGCGCTAAAAATAGCGCTGCTATACCGCCTGAAAAAATCGTGCCCTGCAGTCTCAATGTGAAAGCCCGAAGGCTTTCACATTGAAGCGGTGTGCTAGCAGGACCGCTCCAAAAGTCCTGCTAGCCGCATCTTTACAGCGGTGAAGGAGCGGTGTGTTCACCGCTCCTTTACCGCGGTTTCCCATTGAAAGCAATGGGAAACCGCCGTAATACCGCCCGCAATGCGCCTCTGCAGAGGCGCATTGCGGGCGGTATTAACCCTTTTCCGGCCGCTAGCGGGGGTTAAAATCACCCCGCTAGCGGCCGAATACCGCAGTAAAAATTAAGGTATAGCGGCGCTAAAAATAACGCTGCTATACCTCCCCGCCTCAGTGTGAAAGGGGCCAATGGTACAGTGTGGGTGCCTCTCTGGCTTCCCCCAGCACATCCCTCTCTTTTCCCTGTGTCCTGTAGCAATTACTCCCTCAGTTTCTTCCTGGGTTCCAGACTCTCTCTCCCAGCAGAGTGCATGCTGGGGGCTGAAGTCTGCTGGCTGTGCACAACAATGGGGCAGTCAAGCTTCTGGGACTGCATGTTCCATGATGCTCCACTAGACCCTAGTCTCTTTTGATTGGCCACAGCGCAGCCAATCGGGATGGAAACAGACCAGGCAAAGAACTAAGCAGCAAACCAGGTGAGAGCCGCTCTCTCTCCACTGCTGACACTCGGGAGAAAGGAGGGGGCGAGCGGGGGAGATATACTGACGTCCCACAGCTCGCCTCTCTCCCTTGTCACAGCTTCTTGTTCCTTCACTATAGCGGGCACGCGGCATGCTGGGGCCCCTTACAGGAGTACTACTGCCTGCCTGTACCCCCCTGATGGCGGCCCTGCGGCTGGCTGACGGGCGGCAATTTGCCGCCCCCCTATAAGTGCCGCCTGGGACCGAGGTACCATCGGGTCCCAAGGTAGGGCCGGCCCTGTCCACAGGCCTCCCTCTATCTAGATGGCTGCTTACTTCCTCTTAGAATGTTAGCAGATTGGTCTGACAGGAACGTCCTCTCATAAACCCATGCTGATTACCACTAAAGATATTCTTCTCATCAGTAAAGCTTTGGATATAATCACTAATCATTCCCTCCAAGAATTTAGCCACTATTGATGTTAGGCTAACTGGCATAAAATTCACAGGAATATGTCTCTGCCCTATTTTGAATATTGGTAACACGTTGGCTTTTCTCCAATCAGCTGGTACCAATCCTGTCAGTATTCTGCCCACAAATTAGGAAAAATGGCCTGGCTATAACTTGACTAAGTTCTCTGAGGACTCGCGGGTTTAAACATCTGGACCTGGTGATTTATTTGTGTTAAGTTTATTGAGTCTTTCGTTGACTCTGGCCTCTGTTAGCCACGTGGGTATGTCACGTGTTCTGTCACTAACACTACAGGGGCTGTCCGTAAACACTTCTTTTTCCTGCGTAAAAACTGTGGAGAAGAAGGACTTTAGTAGTACAGTTGCCTTCTTTGTTTCACCTGTAACCATTCTCCCATGCTCATCTTTTAAGTTTTTGATATTTTTTTCAGCTATGTGTCTTTTGTAATCTTTTCTAGCCGCCCTGATTGCGATTTTTACATTTCTTATTGCATTCCTTGTAGTGCAGGAATGTTGGTGGTGACCAATTCCCTTTATATTTTCGCTTTACTATATTTATTGCGCAATGGAATGCACTGTTTGATACCTTTGTTTAAAGCGGAGTTCCAGGCTATTTTTAATTTATACAAAAAGTATAGCTGCTAACCTGTCCCACGGTCCAGCGATGCGGCCGGATGGAGGCCCGCTCCTCTCTGCGACATTGGAACTGTGGGCACCCGGCTGTGACAGCTTGTGGCTTCACGGCCGGGCCCGCACTGCGCATGCGAGAGTCGCGTTGCACTTTTGGAGGGGATAGGCGGTCTTCTGGGACCTGTCACGTGTCCCAGGAGATCGCCTAGAGGGAGGGGCCGCCTAGAGGGAGAGGAGGAGTCGCCTAGGTGGCCCTCTAGGCGGAAGGAGGAAGTGGGACTGAAAGTCCCCTTCAAAACAAAGAACCCACTCTCCCCCCCAAAAAAAATTACATGCCAAATGTGGCATGTAAGGGGGCGAGGAGTACTTAAAGCGGAAGTTCCACTTTTGGGTGGAACTCCGCTTTAATATGTCCCTAATGCATTCCCATTTCTCTTCTGTGTTCAATGATTCCAGAATTTGGTCCCAATTAATGTTATGTAGCAATGACCGTAGCTTAGGAAAATTGGCTCGTTTGAAATTTTGTGTATTTGTACTACCCATATGCCTCCTTTTACTCTTGATCCCAAGTTATCGCATATCTCCACATCTGAGATCAGACTTGGATCTTTCGTAATTAATAGATCTAACAGGGCATTCTTTCTAGTTGTCCTGTAAAACATTCATGAAGTGATGGGTCTTTAGTGAGTGAGCTGTTCCCTCTGCCCAGTCGATATCGGGATAATTGAAGACCCCTTATAATTACATTACCCTGTTTCTCTGCCATTTCTAACTAAGATAGTAATTCCAGCTCCTCCTCCTCCTTCATGTTGGGTGGCCTATAGCATACCCCCACTATTAATTTCTCACTCACCTCCTCTCTTTGAAGTTCTACCCATACTGATTCCACCTCCCCCTGGCCCCATACAAAATGTCACTCCTCTCTACCACCCTTACATCACTTTTGACATATAAACACACCCCTCCCATACCTTCCCTATCTTTACAATACAAGGAATAGCCCTGTATATTGGCCAGCCAATCGTGTGAGCTGTCAAACCAAGTTTTGGTTATTCCCACAAAGTCTAAATCCTCCTTGTGTAATAGCAGCTCTAGATCCACTATTTTGTTAGCTAGATTCCTAGCATTTGTGTATAGTCCTCTTATTGTTGTATGAGTGCATAAAGTTTTTTGTTTCTCCTGGCATTGTTTTTGAAATTGAATTGCCCACTCACTTACCCCATGATTAGTTGATTTGGTTGTATTTTCACTGCTATTACTACTGCTGACTCTCCTATCACCCTCTGTCACCTGCTCCCTGTTGGCTATTGCTTTCGCTGGCCCCTCCCCCCCAACACCTAGTTTAGATCCTAACCAAACCTCAAACTCTATTTGCAGAAAAGCAACCCCAAACTTGCAAGGAACCTCCACCATGCTTCACTGTTGCGCGCAGACACTCATGGTACTGCTCTCCCACCCTTCGAAAGAACATACTGTCTCTTGCTACAGCCAAATATTTTACATTTTGAAACATCAGTCCAGAGCATCAGCTGCCATTTTTCTGCACCTCAGTTCCTATGAGTTTGTGAATAGTTGAGTCACTTAGCCTTGTCTTTTAAGTAGGAGGTATGACTTTTTGCCAACAATTCTTCCATGAAGATCAGTTCTGGCCAGACTTCTTCAGACAGTAGATGGGTGTACCTGAGTCCCACTGGTTTCCACCAGTTTTGTGCTGATGGCACTGCTGGACATCTTTCGATATTAAAGGGAAGTAAGCATGATGTGTCTTTCTTCTACTGCATTAAATGTCCCTGGTCAACTACTACGTCTATGACTTTGCTCAATCAATGATGTCCTCAATGCTGAGAAATACAGGCAGAAACGTATTCATCATGCCATAATATTGGAGAGACATGTGCTTGGCCCCAATTATTTTCTGCAGCAGGACAGCGAACTTCAAATATGCAGCCAATGTCATTAAAGTGTTACTAAACCCAGAACTCTGTATTTACTATATCTGGGCTCCCACAGTACACAGAACATGGACATGCAATAGTTTTAATAAATATACAGTATACTGATAAATACCTTTTATCATCAGCAGTCTGTGACTTCTAACAATGTCTGGTTAAAACTTGTAGGAGGAGTTTTCATTCTCCCATGATTGTCCTATGAGGATGCAGGACCCCTGACCTTCTGCCTGGACAGAGCTGATTGGCCCTGTGCTGATCACATGCACCCTCCCAAGAAAAAAATACTCTCTAGCAATACACACCAAACTGAGCATGTGCAGCTTATCCCCAAGGCTCTGTATCAGCAGATGGATTGGGGACAGTGGAAGAAGGGGAGAATCAGAGGATCAAACAGCTTTTTTACACAATGTAGAGGATTAACCCCTTAGATTCCACACTGAGACTAACAAGAATGCTTTACTGCATATACAGACCGATTTTACTGTTGTGGGTTTAGTAACACTTTAACCACTTGCCGCCTCCGCCCTATAGCGTATTGACAGCGGCAAAGTGGTTTCAAAATCCTGACTGGACGTCATATGACGTCCTCAGGATTTTGAGCCGCTGCGCGCCCCCGAGGGCGCGCATCGCGGCGATCATTGCTGCGGGGTGTCAGTCTGACACCGCGCAACACCGATCTAGGTAAAGAGTCTCCGACGGAGACTCTTTACCACGTGATCAGCCGTGTCCAATCACGGCTGATCACAGTGTAAACAGCAAAAGCCGGTCATCGGCTTTTCCTCACTCGCGTCTGTCAGACGCGAGTAGAGGAGAGCCGATCGGCTGCTCCTCTGACAGGGGGGATTTGTGCTGATAGATTATCAGCGCAGCCCCCCCGAGGATGCCCACACTGGACCACCAGGGATGCCACCAGACCACCAGGGATGCCAGCACCAGGTATGCCACCCTAGACCACCAGGGATGCCAGTTAGTGCCCCCTAATGGATGCCAATCAGTGCCCACAATGGATGCCAATCAGTGCCCACAATGGGCATCACTGATTGGCAGGCATTATTGTTTGGCACTGATTGGCATCCATTACAGTACATCAGTGCTGCCTATCAGTGCCCATCCGTGCCACCTATCAGTGCCCATCCATGCACATCCGTGCCACCTATCAGTGCCCATCCATGCCCATTCGTGCCGCCTATCAGTGCCCATTCGTGCCGCCTATCAGTGCCCATTCGTGCCGCCTATCAGTGCCCATCCGTGCCGCCTATCAGTGCCCATCCATGCCGCCTATCCGTGCCACCTATCCGTGCCCATCTGTGCCGCCTATCCGTGCCCATCTGTGCCACCTATCCGTGCCCATCCGTGCCGCCTATCCGTGCCCATCCATGCCGCCTATCCATGCCACCTATCAGTGCCGCATATTAGTGCCCATCATCAGTGCCCATCAATGCCACCTCATCAGTGCCACCTCATTAGTGCCACCTCATCAGTACCTGTTAGTGTAGACCCATCAGTGAAGGAGAAAACGTACTTATTTAAAAAGTTTTGTAACTGAAACAAAAAAATACTTTTTTTTTCAAAATTTTCGGTCTTTTTTTATTTTTTTTGCAGAAAATAAAAATCCCAGAGGTGATCAAATACCAACAAAAGAAAGCTTTATTTGTGGGGAAAAAATTATAAAAATGTAGTTTGGGTACAGTGTAGCATGACCGCGCAATTGTCATTCAAAGTGCAACAGCGCAGAAAGCTGAAAATTGGTCTGGGCAGGAAGGTGTATAAGTGCCCAGTATGGAAGTGGTTAAGAACTTTCTTCAGTGTAAAGAAGAACAAGGAGTCCTGGAAGTGATGGTATGTTTTTTTTATAAAGCCCTGATAAGATCATTGAGTCTGCCTGGGATTTCTTGAAGAGACAGAAGGATTTGAGACAGCTACATCCACAGAAGATCTGTGGTTAGTTTTCCAAGATGCTTGGAACAACTTACCCACTGAGTTCCTTTTTAAACCCTGTGCAAGTGTACCTAGAAAAATTGATGCTGGTTTGAAGCTAAAGGGTAGTAATAATTGATTTGATTTTAATTTTTCTTCTGTTTGCTCACTTAGCATTTTGTAAATTGATAAAAACAAACAATTAAAATATATATTTTTGAAAGCATTCTTACTTTACAGCATTTCTTCACACTTGCGTAAAACATTTGCACAGTACTTTATAGGTACACGTAAACTTCAAATATTTATAGCTAGCTACATAGCTTTTTAGTAAAAAATCTAAACTGCTGACTGATCAGCAATAAAATGAGATTTTAGTAATGTGTTTGGCAAGAAATTTGTCATTCAGAGCATTGTTGAATAAATGTTTAATCTGCTTTATTTGAGCATACCATCATTTGTTTTCTCAAATAATGTTGTGACATTAAAATACAAAGCAGTGAAAGCCTTGAAGACACATAAGCATCTTGGGCATGTTTTGCATTTTGCTATGATTTCAAGTTATAAAGCAATATCTTACAATGCAGAAATTGTGTTCTGCTGACATTTACCCACTGACTCATGGCCTAGGCATTCAAACAGGATACTTAATCCCACAAAACTGGAAAGTCCCTCAGACATTGATAAAAATGTCTTTATTAATTTGATCTTTGTTAATAGAACTACAGAATTATAGAATCTGCTGTCACAGTTTGCTAACATTTACTGTCATTATTGGCCTCCAATGCTAAATTCCAAAATCTTATCTCAAGCAAAACAGTTTCATTGTAATGTTTTGTTAGTGTTTAATAATAAATAAATAACAAATGATCAGCTAGTTCCTATTTTCTAACATGTTATTTGTAATTAAGTAACATACAGAAAAAACAATACAACGCATCATAATGTATTACATAATACCCATGCTTTAGCACTTGTAGTTATATAGCAGAACTAGGGTCGTCAGTTTGAATCCCAACCATGGCTCTACCTGCCTGGAGTTTGCATGTTCTCCCCATGCCGGCGTGGGTTTTCTCCCACACTCCAAAGACACACTGATAGGTTGATTGGCTCCAGACTAAATTGGCCCTAGTATGTGTATGTACTGTATGACTTTGAGTTAGGGGCCTTAGATTGTAAGCCCCTTGAGGGCAGGGACTGATGTGAATGTATAATATACAGTAGGTGCCGCCGATTTTGTGTCAATCTCGCCTCTTCTAGCGGCGAGATTGACACCCTACGAGCCCCGTCGTGAGAGCCAGCGCAGAGCTGTCTCGTCATCGGGAAAGGAAACATTTTGTTTTTCCTTTCGCAATGAGCGACACGCATTGCTGACATTGAGGCCGGTGGGCGGAGATCCGACGTGGATTCCCGCCAATACTAGGCACTGTGTTTGGTATGAATCCTGAGCGGGAACTCGACGCCAAATTTTAAATAAAAAACCGGCATGGGTGCATACCAGGCTCTTCGGTCTGGTATGGATTTTAAGGGGAATCCCCTAAGCCGAAAAAACGGCGTGGGGGTCCCCCTCAAAATCCAAACCAGACCCTTATCCGAGCACGCAACCTGGCAGGCTGCAGGAAAAGAGGGGGGGATAAGAGAGTGCGGCCCCCCTCCCTCCTGAACCGTATCAGGCCGCATGCCCTCAACATGGGGGGTTTGGTGCATGTGACTGTGACGTCATGAGAGGCCTATATAAATCATTGCGGACCGCAAACCCAGCATTACAGCAGGAGAAACCGACGTGTCAACATCGAAGAGGAGAAGGGGGAAGAAGACGGCGACGGCGACGGGAAGACCAGGTCCCTCCACTAGCAAAAGTGCTGGAAGAAGATAGTGGAGAAGCCTGGCAGAAGGACAACGGAGAGCGGGAGGAGACGACGGGGAAGATCGGGCCTCTCCGCTAGCAAAAGAGCTGGAAGAAGATAACGGAAAAGCCCGGCAGAAGGAAAAAGCCACCGGAGAGCAGAAGAAGACCCCCGAAGTCGGAAGAAGACCCCCGGAGCTGTGTAATAAATTACTTTAAAAACCTGTGTGTGTTTTTTTTATTGACATTTTTGTTCCACCAGGTGAATGGGTATGGGGTACGGTGTACCCCATACTCAATCACATAGGATGGGGGGCTGGGATCTGGGGGCCCCCTTATTAAAGGGGGCTCCTTATTAAAGGGGGCTCCCGGATTCCGATAAGCCCCCCCCCGCATACCCCGACAACCAACGGCCAGGGTTGTCCGGAAGAGGCCCTGTCCCCTTCAACAAGGGGGCAGGGTGCTTTGGGGCAGGGGGCGCAGGTCGCGGGGTGGGGGGGCTGCAGGTTGCCCCCCTGCCCCAAAGCACCAAACCCCCCATGTTGAGGGCATGCGGCCTGGTACGGTTCAGGAGGGGGGGGCGCGCTCTCTCGTCCCCCCTCTTTTCCTGCGGCCTGCCAGGCTACGTGCTCGGATAAGGGTCTGGTTTGGATTTTGAGGGGGACCCCCACGCCGTTTTTTCGGCTTAGGGGATTCCCCTTAAAATCCATACCAGACCGAAGGGCCTGGTATGCTCCTGGAGGGGAAACCCATGCCGGTTTTTTATTTAAAATTTGGCGTGGAGTTCCTGCTCAGGATTCATACCAAACACAGTGCCTGGTATTGACGGGAATCCACGTCGGATCCCGTTCAATACAGTGTCGCGTCGCCTTCTCGCTATTGCAGCGAGCGCGAGATGTCGGCACCCTGTCGCCGAGATGTCGGCACCCTGTCACCGAGAATCTCCGCGATGGGTTTCCGATGGATTTACAATGTCGGCGGCACCTACTGTATATGTATATGTAAAGCGCTGTGTAAATTGATGGTGCTATATAAGTACCTGTAATAAATATATATATATATATATATATACACTCACCGACCACTTTATCAGCTACACTTTGCTAGTACCGGGTTGGACCCCCTTTTGCCTTCAGAACTGTATTAATTCTTTGTTTCATAGATTCAACAAAGTGTTGGAAACACTCCTCAGAGATTTTGGTCCATAATGAAATGATAGCATCATGCAGTTGCTGTCGGCTGCACATCCATGATGCAAATCTCCCATTCTACCACATCCCAAAAGTGCTTTGTTGGATTGAGATCTGGTGACTGTGGATGCCATTGCAGCACAGTGAACTCATTGTCATGTTCAAGAAACCAGTGGTGAGATGATTTGAGCTTTGTGACATGGTGCATTATCCTGCTGGAAGTAGCCATCAGAAGATGGGTACACTGCAGTCAAAGGGATGGACATGGTCAGCAATACTCAGGTAGGCCGTGGCATTTAAAGATGCTCAACTGGTACTAAGGAGCCCAAAGTGTGGCAAGAAAATATCCCCTGCACCATTACACCACCAGCCTGAACTGTTGATACTAGGCAGGATGGATCCATGCTTTCATGTTGTTAATGCCAAATTCTGACCCTACCATCTAAATGTCACAGCTGAAATCGAGACTCATCAGACCAGGAAACATTTTTTCCAATCTCTTATTGTCCAATTTTGGTGAGCCTGTGTGAACAGTTTCCTGTTCCTAGCTGACAGGAGTTGCACCCGGTGTGGTCTTCTGCTGCTGTAGTCCATCTGCTTCAAGGTTCAATGTGTTGTGCATTCAGAGATGGTATTCTGCATACCTTGGTTGTAACGAGTGGTTATTTGAGTTACTGTTGCCTTTCTATCATCTCAAACCAGTCTGCCTATTCTCCTCTGACCTCTGACAGCAACAAGGCATTTTCTTCCACACAACACCCACTCACTGGATATTTTCTCTTTTTCGGACCATTCTCTAGGGCAGGGATATGCAATTAGCGGACCTCCAGCTGTTGCAAAACTACAAGTCCCATCATGCCTCTGCCTCTGGGTGTCATGCTTGTGGCTGTCAGAGTCTCGCTATGCCTCATGGGACTTGAAGTTCTGAAACAGCTGGAGGTCCGCTAATTGCATATCCCTGCTCTAGGGTTTACAGAGATGGTTGTGCATGAAAATCCCAGTAGATCAGCAGTTTTTTAAATACTTAGACCAGCCCGTCTGGCACCAACAACCATGCCACATTCAAAGTCACTTAAATCCCCTTATTTCCCCATTTGGATACTCGGTTTGAACTTCAGCAAGTTTTCTTCACCACATCTAGATGAAAAAGCGCATTAACTTGATGCCATATGTTTGGCTGATCAGCAATTTGTGTCACCAAGCAATTTAACAGGTGTCCCTAATAAAGTGTCTGGTGAGTATATATAAATATATATGTAGCGGGTATGTACTTTTCAGAATGTTTAATTCGGGTGAAGACATCAGTGATGTCTAGTTTCCTGCGGCCCAGCAGGTGGCGCTGTCACTTTGGGCCGGGGTTGAACCATCACTGCAGTGCCGTACCCTTTGTGACCTCTCGCAGCGGTTGTACGGCGAGGCGGGGAACCCGCCGTGCTTGCTGGGAGGGGTTATAAAGGGGACGGACATCTTCGCCACGGGGTCCGTGCCCCAGGCACCTTCAGCCTGAGGGCTGCTGTCCGCGGTCGGTGTCCAGGCGGCCTTGGCCTGGACACGTGGAGTTCGGGAGTCACCCCAGACACCCTCAGTCTGGGGTGAGGTACATCATTCAGGCCTGGGGCCCAGCTTCTTCCACTGGGTCCCGCCCGGGAGGAATCGTCCTAAGGTGCCCACAGTATCGGGTACCTGAATCCAGGCGTAACGGACCGTGCAGGTGACCTTTCCGTAGATCTGGTGCAGCATATTGCCAGTGCCGAGACAGGGCCTCCGGAGACAGTCGGGATGGATGTCCTTTCCAAACGGGCTGTATTCACACGGAAGGTGGTCCATGTTCTAAGGTCGGTGGCAGAGACCGTTACATTCAGGCCTGTGGCAGGGGCTGCAACAGTTCACTCGGTAGGTGGCAGCTACCAACTTCACGGTCGGTGGCAGAGACCGTGCGCCAAGCCTATTCACACGCAAAAGGAATAGAAGAGTTAATTTGTGCCTGGACCTGCTCGCATCCACACCCCTGTCTGTCTGTTACAAGAGTTCAACTGATTATGTTCATCCTGGCAAATGGAGAAATAAAAGAGTGTTGGACTTTTAATGGTGTGGGGCTCTATTACTGGTAGACACATCTCCACGGAACAAACAGAGGCTCCGTATGCAACGAACAGACCCGAAGGTAATTCAAGTGACTTTGTTCAACCCTCATACACATACGAGGTGAGAGCTTGGCGTAGTGTTCCTGCACTCTCCTCTCCCAGGTACCCCTAGACAACAGTTGTATAACTGATAAAGCTAGAGAGAGAGTGAGGCCGCTACATATATGTATATGTATATGTGTATGTGTGTATATATATATACACACACACACAGTATACAGTGCCTTGAAAGAGTATCCACACCCCCTGAAATTTTTCACATTTTGTCATGTTACAACAGCGGAAGGAAAATGATAAATGGTTTTCAAAATGTTTTACAAATAAATATCTGAAAAGTGTGGCATGCATTTGTATTCAGCCCACTTTACTCTGATACCCCTAACTAAAATCTAGTGCAACCAATTGCCTTCAGAAGTCACCTAATTATTAAATAGAGTCCACCTGTGTGTGATTTAATCTCAGTATAAATACAGCTGTTTTCTGAAGCCCTCAGAGGTTGTTAGAGAACCTTAGTTAATAAACAGCATCATGAAGGCCAGGGAACATACCAGACAGGTCGGGGATAAAGTTGTGGAGAAGTTTAAAGCAGGTTCTAAAAAAATATCCCAAGCTTTGAACATCTCAAGGAGCACTGTTCAATCCGTCATCCAAAAATGGAAAGAGTATGGCATAACCTACCAAGACATGGCTGTCCACCTAAACTGACAGGCCGGGCAAGGAGAGCATTAATCTGATAAGCAGCCAAGAGGCCCATGGTAACTCTGAAGGAGCTGCAGAGATCCACAGCTGAGGCGGGAGAATCTGTCCACAGGATAACTATTAGTCATGCCCTCCACAAATCCTGGCTTTTATGGAAGAGTGGTAAGAAGAAAGCCATTGTTGAAAGAAATCCATAAGAAGTCCTGTTTGCAGTTTGCGAGAAGCCATGTGGAGGACACAGCAAATATATGAAAGAAGGTGCTCTGGTCAGATGAGACCAAAATTGAACTTTTTGGCCTAAAAAAAGCAAATTGCTATGTGTGGTGGAAAACTAACACTGCACAGTACCCTGAACACACCACCCCCACCAAGAAACATGGTGGTGGCAGCATCATATTGTGGGGATGCTTTTCCTCAGCAGGGACAGGGAAGCTGGTCAGAGTTGATGAGAAGATGGATGGAGACAAATACAGGGCAATCTTAGAAGAAAACCTGTGATCGGTTTTCCCGTCTGAAAAAAGTTGGATGTTTTTTCCGACGGAATTCCTCTCCTTGCCTACACACAGTCACACAAAAGTTTGAACTTTTGACTGCCAAGAACGCGGTGACGTAAAAGACTACGACGAGCCGAGAAAATGAAGTTCTATGCTTCCGAGCATGCGTCGATTTGTTTCCGAGCATGCGTCGGAATTTAGCGCGTCGGGATTTGTACACACGATCGAATGCAGTAATGTACTGAGACATTTTTGATAAAAACCTGCTCCAGAGTAGGTGGGCCCCTGCTCCATACAGTACCTGCTGTGCTGTGTGAATGATTATCCGCTGTTAAAAATAATGGGGCCCCTCACAGCCTACCTGACGGGGTTCTCTTTGACCCTGCCCTTGACCCTACCCATGGTCCCTCTCCTGACCCTGCCTCAAAACAAAATGCAGTTTTGGGGTCATACAGTGCAACGGTTGTGAAAGTGACCGGATGGCTTCAGAGCTGCTCGTATAATTTCCTTTAAATGATACGCCTTTAAAGTTGCCTTTAAAAATATACACATGCTCCTGGCCGCTGACCCTAGCCAGGAGTATGTGTATGTGTTTAAAAACACATGGTTTGCAGCAGGGTCCTAGACTAAAGTGGTTAAAGCAGAGTGGATGGGGGGCAGTAAAAATGCAGCTCAGCACGTTTTTAATGGGACCCCCCCAAATGAATGTGTAGTAGAATCTCACTGTGCCTTATGATCTTTAGCATTAGGATAATCATTCACACAGCACAGCAGGTACTGTATGGAGCAGGGGCCCACCTACTCTGGAGCAGGTTTTTATCAAAAATGTCTCAGTACATTACTGCATTCATCTTTCAAACAACCAATGAAAAACTAGGCTACACCTCTAGTAATTAATTCCAAGGGGCCAATAATGCATACTCCCTGGGTACAGAAGAAATAAACCGTCACTCATGTAATCCCTGAAGGATGGGGAGTGTGCGCCTCTAGGTAAATGACAGCATATACTGTATAAAAATATTGGACTGAAGGTCCACAAGAATACATCAACAAGGAACAGCCGGTTATATAATAATACAAATTGCTTTATTGAAAAATCACAATGTCCACCATAAAGATAAAAAAAACACCTCCACCATATGATCAGATAAAATTTTATAACGTTTTCAAAAGGGCAAAGGTACAGTAGCTACCATAGACATGACAAACATCCACACACATGTGGATGTTTGTCAATTGTCATACACGTACAGTGTATATACAGTATGTGCCTAAGTACCCGCTGTGAAGATATTAATCACAGACCCAATAGAGCACTTTCCCAGTGTGGGGGTCAATGTGGTAATCCACGGCAACGCTGTATCCTGGCCTAGGCCAACAAGGCCCAGGCCTAGGGCAGCACTTTGCAGGGGGGCAGTACGAAAAGAGTCCCCGCTGGCTTGTGCTACACTGTTAATGTAACGAAAGCTGCTTCTTATTTTGACTGTACTATCATCCTGGACCACAAACCTTCCTTACTGTGCTATATGTTTTCTGCTGCACTATTGACATGGTAATATCTTCTTAGTGCTCTCCATAAAATTATCAGAAATTTGTGCTTAAAGTAGAACTACAGGCAACACTTTTGTTTTAGTTTTGGATAGAGTAAGGGAGGGCTAAAACCCCTGTCAGTTTTTTTTTTACCACACCTTTCCCATTGCAGAGATTTCCCATCACTTCCTACCTCATAGCCCAACAGGAAGTAAGAGGAAATCTATGCAAATTAAGGTAATCCAATGCCCCCCCCCCCAGGCCCTAAGAACTAGTATCCCCACTCGAAAATTTCAGGGTGGGTCTTAAACAGAAAGGGGTGTGGCCTTAACAGGAAGGGGTGGGTCATATTTAAATTAGGGAGTGCACGAGTTTTGTCAGGCACAAAACCTAAATACACTACTTATCCACGGGTCACAGAATATGCACTATTCAGCAAGGATGGTATGCGTATGTTGAGAAGACCTGACCCACACCCAGGATATTTGCATACTTCACTTATCGTTGGCCATAGAAGCTGTTGTATGCGATATAATAAAGCAAGGTCCTGGGACAGGTGTAAGCCCCTGAGAAGTGGGCAAGTATGGAAAATAGCGTGGCATTTTTTAATAGTATTGTTGTATAGAATATAATACTATAATACTATAACAAACGCCACACTATTTTCCATACTTGCCCACTTCTCAGGGGCTTACACCTGTCCCAGGACCTTGCTTTATTATATCACATACAACAGCTTCTATGGCAAACAGTAGGTGAAGTATGCAAATATCCGTGGTGTGTGTCAGGTCTTCTCAACATATGCATACCATCCTTGCTGAATAGTGCATATTCTGTGACCCGTGGATTACCACATTGACCCCCACACTGAGCAAGTGCTCTATTGGGTCTGTAATTAATTTCTTCACAGAGGGTACTTAGCCACATATATACACTGTACATAGCATGTGTGTGTATGTTTGTCATGTCTGTGGTAACTATCTGTGCCCTTTTGACAAGATTTTCACATTTTATCTGATGATATGGTGCAGGTGTTTTTTCCTTCTATGGTGGACATTGTGATTTTTCAATAAAGCAATTTGTATTATTATATAAATGGCTGTACCTTGTTGACTTATTCTTGTGAACCTTCAGTCTAATATTTTTATATATGGATTCATCTTTCCCTCGATCCTGACTTGTCTCCCATTTCCTGCCACTGAAAAACACCACAGAATGATGCTGCCACCACCATGCTTCACTGTAGAGATGGTATTGGCCAGATGATGAGCGGTGCCTGGTTTCCTCCAGACATGATGCTTGCCATTCAGGCTAAAGAGTTCAGTCTGTTTGATCAGACCAGAGAATTTTGTTTCTCATGGTCTGAGAGTCCTTCCAGTGTCTTTTGGAAAAACTCCAGGTGGGCTGTCATGTGCCTTTTACTGAGGAGTGGCTTCCATCTGGCCGCTCTATCATACTAGCCTGATTGGTGGAGTGCTGCAGAGATGGTTGTTATTCTGGAAGGTTCTCCTCTCTCCACAGAGAAACACTGAAGCTCTGTCAGAGTGACCATCGGGTTCTTGGTCACCTCCCTGACTAAGTCCCCTCTGCCCCGATTGCTCAGTTTGGCCGGGCGGCCCACTCTAGGAAGAGTCCTGGTGGTTCCAAACTTCTTCCATTTATGGATGATGGAGGCCACTGTGCTCATTGGCGCCTTCAATCCTGCAGACATTTTTCTGTATCCTTCCCCATATCTGTGCATTGATACAATCCTTCCTCTGAGGTCTACAGACAATTTATTGGACTTTATGGCTTGGTTTGTGCACTGACATGCACTGCTAACTGTGGGACCCTTATATAGACAGGCGTGTGCCCTTTCAAATCATGTCCAATCAATAGACATGTGCATTCGTTTTCGTCCGAATGCATTTTCGTCCGAATTTCAGCTATTTTCGTTATCGTTTTAACAAACGAAAACGAAAGCACAGAATCCGAAAACCGAAAGATCCGACATAAACAAATGCTTTATTTTCGTTTTCGTTGTGACAACAGTTCGATATAGATAGGAGATTCGACGTGACGCTGACAATAACAATCTGTGTCTATCGAACCTGTGGTCGAATGTGCCTAACCTTAACTCTTTTAGTCCAAGATTATACTACATAGAGAGAAAAGATTCTA
The DNA here is from genome assembly GCA_029206835.1 of Rana muscosa. NCBI lineage: Eukaryota > Metazoa > Chordata > Amphibia > Anura > Ranidae > Rana > Rana muscosa. Next base: position 498,568,435 of record CM055116.1, on the reverse strand, counting down.
CATAGAGAGAAAAGATTTGACATAGAAAGAAAAGATTCGACATTATAGAGAGAAAAGATTCGACATTATAGAGAGAAAAGATTCGACATTATAGAGAGAAAAGATCACTGCTGGAATTGGGTGGGGGAAGTAAAATAAAAATAATGATGATGATGAATGTTATTGGCTGATTGTAACCAAAGAGGAGGAGCAGTAAAATAGCTAGAACGACGAAGATTCGACAAAGCATCGAAAAACATACAAACGTCAAATCTGTCATTGAAGGCTTATGGTGTCTGTCGAAAGTTAGAAGATTCGACGGTGCAGCTAAACTGTACAACGCTGCAATCGTACATTTCCGGTCAAATGCATCCTCCCATAGGCTATAGAAGAATTCTAATGTTGGTTGACTAATAATAATAATTAATAAATATAATTATTACTAGTCATACAACATTAGAATTCTTCTATAGCTTGTGGGCGGAACATTCGACCGGAAATTTATGATTGCAGCGTCGTACAGTTTCACTGCTCCGTCGAATCTTCTTTGAACATTCGACATACACCATAAGCCTTCAATGACAGATTCGACCTTAATTAATTCAGATTTTCGGACGAATGCAATTTCTAACGAAAAATGAAATAAATAAAAACGAATTTCGGGAGTAACTAAATAAATGTATTTTTCGGACGAAAACGAAATTCCGAAACAAAATATTTCAGTGTGCACATGTCTACCAATCAACTGAATTTACCACAGGTGGACTCCAATCAAGTTGTAGAAACATCTCAAGGGTGATCAGTGGAAACAAGATGCATCAGAGCTAAATTTTGAGTGTCATGGCAAAGGCTGTGAAAACGTATGTACATATGACTTTTTCATTTTTTATTTTTAACCACTTCAGCCCCGGAAGAATTTACCCCCTTCCTGACTGCACTTTTTGCGATTCGGCACTGCATTGCTTTAACTGACAATTGCGTGGTTGCGCAACATTGTACCCAAACAAAATTGACGTCCTTTTTTTCCCCACAAATAGAGCTTTCTTTTGGTGGTATTTGATCAAATCTGCGGTTTTTATTTTTTGCGCTATAAACAAAAAAAGAGCAACAATTTTGAAAAAAATAACAATATTTTTTACTTTTTGCTATAATAAATAACCCCCAAAAATATATATAAAAAAAAAAATTCCCTCAGTTTAGGCCGATATGTATTCTTCTACATATTTTTGGTAAAAAAAAATCGCAATAAGAGTATATTGATTGGTTTGCGCAAAAGTTATAGCATCTACAAAATAGGGGATAGATTTATGGCATTTTTTTATAATTGTTTTTTTTTATTAGTAATGGCGGCGATCTGCGATTTTTATCGTGACTGCGACATTATGACGGACACATCGGAAACTTTTATTGCCTTTTTGGGACCATTGTCATTTATACAGCGATCAGTGCTTTAAAAATGCACTGATTACTGTGTACATGACACTGGCAGGGAAGGGGTTAACCACTAGGGGGCAAGGAAGGGGTTAAGTGTGTCTACATACTGCAAATGACATACTGTGCAACATATAAGATACACTACATAAGTTGAACCACAATTGATGAAACCCCTAATCTAAAAGGTGTTTGTAACTAAAGATTCAAAGCTTTTTCTACATAGATTCAAATGACAATATCTGCATACAATATCTACAATATCTAAAACATTTTGGTTTTAGATATACTAACACACATTCTGCACTAGCGTGTAAGGTATTTCCCCTAGATACCACTGGATGTCACTGTTCTACATACTTTGAATATATTTTCTACCTCCCTTAAGACTGTGAACAGTGGAAGAAAACACACATTAATATTTTTCCTTTGATTGTGGTTTTCGAAACTAACGCAGTGCCTTCAAAAAGGTAAAAGGTAAATAGGGATGTAGCGGGTATTTGAATTTAGGGCAAGCATCTGGGTGGTAGTGTAACCCAGATGCACTGATTTCTAGGGAATCCGAGACCCTTTTGTGGTTTTCGGAGGACTCTGGTGGTGTGAGGTTCCCTGTGGCCTACAGGTGGCGTTGTCGCCCTGGCCGGAGCTGAGCTCACACCGCAAGACTGTGCCTTTTTGTCCTTTCCTGGCGCTGGTACAGCGGGGCGGGGAACCTGCTGGAACGCAAAAGGAGAGGAAATAAAAGGGGCGGACGCCTTGACCTTGGGGTTCAGAGTCGGAGGACGCGGCCGCACCCAGGAACCTTCAGCTTGGGTGCTGTCGTCCCGGAGTTCCGGGCCCAGGTGCCCTTGACCTAGCCGGAGCGAGAGATGGAGTCCATCTCAGGCACCTTTAGCCTGGGGTGAGGTGCTATGGCGGATGCCTGGGGCTCAGTACCTTCGACTGAGTTCCGCGAGGGTGGAGGAATCCGAGGGGGCCCTAACTCTTTGGGTGCCTGTGCCTGTGTCTGAGTTCGTGAGGACTGGTGAGCAGAACTTCTCTGGAGAGTCCGGCGCAGCATCGCTGGTGACAGAGAGGCCTCTGGTGACTCCCTTGGACGGATATCCTTCCCCTGACAGGGGCCGCGCTAGCGAAGGTAATTCATGTTCTACTTCATATATTCAGTGGCAGTAACTATTCGCCATTGGTCACACTATAGTGGTTAGCGATATCGTGAAGGATTGTGCCTACTCCCACTAATACTGAACTGTTGCAAAGGTCCCAACTTGACTGTGCTGTATGTTTATTCGCTGAGAAGAATAAAACTGTGTTGGACCTATTCAGTGTGTGGAACTCTTGTTACTAGGAGCAAAGGGGAGTGAATCTGAGGAAAGGATTTGACCCTAGGACACCTACACAAAGCCCGATCTTTCTGGCCTTCACCTCTTCACTATGGAGGACATGGGCCGTGGTGTATCTCATCCCTCTCCCCGCCACTGACACCCCTAGACAGAGACAGACAAGCCGAGAATGAGAAGGGGTGAGAGGGGTGAGGTCACTACAGGGAAATCGTTAAAGTTTTGGAGCGCAGTACTGATAGATATCCCTTACACTGTTTGGCAAGGTACGATTTTTGAATCGCTGAAGGAGATACATTATAAACTGAATGGCTTGGATCCCTAAAGATGGCCATATATGATACAATCTGGTGGAAGGATATAAATCCTTTTCTGTATTGTGTAGTTACAGTCACAGAAAGCTTGGATAGATGATAGATGCATAAATTGCACATCGATTATCGACAGAACTTACATATTTTACAGCTAGTGCTACCTGCTCCCTGATCAGCCCTGCAATTTCCTTTGTGGCTCACTGCCTTGCATCACTTCCAGCGGAACTTCACTCTCTCAGTCAACACTGACTATTTTTAATCTTTGCTAGTGTAGCGATACCCCCAAACTAAGAGAGCCACTGGTTTTGTTTCGGGCCCTGTACACAGCACAGCCAATCCCCGGCAATCTACTCAACCCTTCTCTGGCACAGCTAGTCTAGGGGTGGTATCTATATGTATGGCTTCTATACCAATTCCTGAACAATCCCACAATAACCCAAACAGTTGTGAAATATAGTAACGGACGCCAATACCAGAATGATTTACTGTAATAGGTTTACTCATATAGAAAGGGTAACGGTCAGTACCATGTAACACATACATGCAGAGCCCTGCAGTAATAATAACACTAGTCAACTATAGTGCACATATAGTTCTATCACACACTGATATATAGCTATACATCCCAGGAGTCTTCAGGAGGGGAGGAGAGGAGGAGGGGAGGAGGGATTTTCTCAGCTAAGCACCCCTCCTGTCTGCATGCCTGAGCTAAGGGCAGATGAATCCCAGGAAGTAAATGCTACATGAATCATCTGCCCTTACTCAAGATGGCCAAAGTCAGAAATACTAGGGTGGTGTTTTATCAATGTGATTTGTTAGCAAAAATAAGCATGGAGACATGGATGGAAGGGTGAGTTTGTTTTGAATAATAAAAATGAACTAAACAGAGTTTTTGTTTTGTGGTGCTTAGATGCAGTAAAATTCCGCTTTCACAGTCTACAAAAAGAAGTTAGCAATGGAAGACTTTGCTTTGCCATTCACTGTGCTAATATTATGAATGGGGTATAGGTAGCTATAAAATATCCAGCAGCTGTCACTGACTGTAGGTTTCATCCTGACAGAGGTATGAATTAGAGTGTATCATTATTCAGGGCAGCACCCCATTATATCTCATTTGTAGTGGCCCAGGGGACACCCTGACCCCATCCTGCACTGCTGAACACAGAGAACCAGCCATGATCGGACTTACACTGTATTTTTAAAAGTATTAGGATGCCTGCCTTTACACGGGCCAGTCAAATTCCTCCCTCCCAAACTCTCTCATCCATGTCTTTATGTCTTTGTGCACTGGTCCAAATCATTTGGTGGAGGGGGGATTAAGGTGTGGGGTTGTTTTTCAGGGGTTGGGCTTGGCCACTTAGTTCCAGTGAAGGGAACTCTTAAGGCGTCAGCATACCAAGACATTTTGGACAATTTCATGCTCCCAACTTTGTGGGAACAGTTTGGGGGTGGCCCCTTCCTGTTCCAACATGAATGCACACCAGTGCACAAACAAGGTCCATATAGACATGGATGAGCGAGTTTGTGGTGTAGGAACTTGACTGGCCTGCACAAAGTCCTGACCTCAACCCGATAGAACACCTTTGGGATGAATTTAGAGCAGAGACTGTGAGCCAGGCTTTCTCGTTCAACATCAGTGCCTAACCTCACAAATGCTCTTCTGGAAGAATGGTCAAACATTCCCATAGACACACTCCTAAACCTTGTGGACAGCCTTCCCAGAAGAGTTGAAGCTGTTATAGCTGCAAAGGGTGGGCCAACTCAATATTGAACCCTACGGACTAAGACTGAGATGCAATTTAAAGTTCATATGCATGTAAAGGCAGGCGTCCCAATACTTTTGGCAATATAGTGTATTTAACACCCTGAAAATTCAATCTTAAATTATGAGCAGTTCTGCTCATGAAAAGTTTTCTAGCACAAAATGTACTGTGTTAGCCAAGGATGGAAACAAAAGGTGAACACTAGGGATGAGCCGAACACCCCCGGGTTCGGTTCGCACCAGAACCTTCGAACGGACCGAAAGTTCGCGCGAATTTTCGAACCCTATTCGTTATAATGGACGCGAACGTTCGAAATCAAAATTGCTAATTACAACGGCCAATATGCATGTTAATGTTATAAAACAGGTTTGGGGACCCGGGTCCTGCCCCAGGGGACATATATCAATGCAAAAAGAAATTTTAAAAACTAAAGTTTTTTCGGGAGCAGTCATTTTAATGATGCATAAAGTGAAATTTTCCTTTAAATACGGTACCTGGGGGGTGTCTAAAGTATGCCTGTGAAGTGGCATGTGTTTCCCGTGTTTAGAACTGTCCTTGCACAAAATGACATTTGTAAAGGAAAAAAAGAAGCCATTTAAAACCACTTGCGGCTTTAATGTCATGTCTTGTCCTGGCCGCCATATGGCTGAAAATCCTTGAGAAAAATGGCATGGCTACCCCATCACCCCCCCCCCCCCACCCCAGCCCCTTTGGGTCTTGTATGGATACTAAGGGGGACCCCGCACCCAAAATAAAACCCTATACCTACAACCCTATATACTCTGAACAGCAGTATATAGGTGGTGCAAACAAGACATGGACTGTAGGTTTGTTCTTAAGTAGAATCTGAACAGGTACATTATGAAGTGTAGCTACATCCCAAAAAAATCAATTTTTAAGCTTTTTGGAGAACATAGGGAGGGGTTATCACCCCTGTAACATTTGCTGTCTTTGCACATCTGTTCAGAACATGTCACCTCACTTTCCGTCCCAATGACAAATGTTTTTGGAAAAGTGGGGTTTTAATTGAAACAAGGATTGGTGATAAAGCATCAGTAGAGAGGAGATACCTTTTTCCCAAATTAAATCTAACAGGATAGAATTTTCCTTCCTAGGGGTAGATTTCCTCTCACTTCCTGTTTTCTCTTGCCGTTTGCAAGTAGGAGTCGTTTGTAAGTTGGATGTTTGAAAGTAGGGGCCTGCCGTATATACTCTGCAGAAATTTGCCCTATTAGATATTGGTGTAGCCACAAGACTGGTGGGCACAGGAATGGGCCCTGCTGTGAGTTAATAGATCAAGATTTGTACTTGCATGCACCTGTTGAACCGGGCAGAAAAATTGGGCCTTTGGTGGTGGTGGTGGTGGTGGTGGACGGTGTTGCCACAAGACTGTAAGCCCTCACAGTTACTCTTGGTGGGTGCAGGAATGGGCCCTGCTGTGAGTTATTAGATCAAGATTTGTAATTGCATGCACCTGTTGAACAGGGCAGAAAAATTGGGCCTTTGGTGGTGGTGGTGGTGGTGGACGGTGTTGCCACAAGACTGTAGGCCCTCATAGTTACTCTTGGTGGGCGCAGGAATGGGCCCTGCTGTGAACTATTAGATCAAGATTTGTAATTACACGCCCCTGTTAAACAGGGGCTGAAAAATTGTGCCTTAGGCATTGGTGCTGGTGCCACAACACTGCAACCCCTCACAGATACTGTACTTGGAGCACAGCAGTCACACCTGTTGCGAAGCATCTTTTTAAAAAATTGTAATTACACGCCCCTGTTATACAGGGGCTGAAAAATTGTGCCTTAGGCACTGGTGCTGGTGCCACAACACTGCAACCCCTCACAGATACTGTACTCTGAGCACAGCAATGAGACCTGTTGCAAAGCATTGCCTAAAAATTGTAATTACACGCCCCAACAGGGGCTGAAAAATTGTGCCTTAGGCACTGGTGCTGGTGCCACAACACTGCAACCCCTCACAGATACTGTACTCTGAGCACAGCAGTCACACCTGTTGCGAAGCATCTTTTTAAAAAATTGTAATTACACGCCCCTGTTATACAGGGGCTGAAAAATTGTGCCTTAGGCACTGGTGCTGGTGCCACAACACTGCAACCCCTCACAGATACTGTACTCTGAGCACAGCAGTCACACCTGTTGCGAAGCATCTTTTTAAAAAATTGTAATTACACGCCCTTGTTATACAGGGGCTGAAAAATTGTGCCTTAGGCACTGGTGTGGTGGCATGGATCATTGAGGAGGAGGAAGAGGATAGTCAGTGAACATAACAGGACAGTCACTCAGCATCAGCATAGGCAGTCTTGAAGGGATGTGACATTATAAATTATTCCGTTATATCCGCTTCAGGTGTCTGGTAGCTGGTGGTGATCCAAGACTGATTCATTTTTATGAAGGTCAGTCGATCAACCGAGTCGGTGGACAGGCGCACCCTATGATCGGTGACAAATCCTCCAGCAGCACTGAATGTGCGTTCGGAAAGAACGCTGGATGCAGGACAGGCCAGTAGCTCAATTGCATACTGTGCAAGCTCTGGCCAGTGATCCATCCTCAGGACCCAGTAAGCCAGAGGATTTTCGGTGGGAAAGGTGTCCAAGTCTGACCTTGCCCCTAGGTATTCCTGCACCATGTATATCAGACGCTGGCGATGGTTGCTGGAACCGATCATACCTTGGGGCTGCGGACTAAAAAATTGTCTGAACGCATCGGTCAGACGTCCACCTTCCCCACCGCTCCTTCTGCTACTGACCGAAGCCTCAGCAACTCGTCGTCCAGGACCAGGAGTTTGTAACCTCCCAGTTTCTGGGAACGCGTTGCACAGACCTTTCTGCAAGGCCTCCCTGAGATGTCTCATCCTCTGCTCCCTCTGCGACGGCAAGATAAGGTCCGCAACCTTACCCTTGTACCGTGGATCAAGGAGAGTGGCCAGCCAGTAATGGTCACTCTCCTTGATCCGAAGAACACGAGGATCCTTCCGCAGGCTTTGCAGGATCAGGGAGGCCATGCAGCGTAGGTTAGCTGAGGCATTCGGTCCGGAGTCTTCTGGGTCACTGAGGATGACATGATCGCCAGCCACCTCCTCCCAGCCACGTACAAGTCCACTGGTTTGTTGGGACTGTACATCATCCCTAAAAGACTGCTGCTGCTGATGCTGAGTGCCAGGCTCCACCTCCATGCTCACACAATCCTCCTCCTCCTCCTCCTCCTCTTCCTGTGTGATGGGTGGGACAGAAGGAACATTGTCTGGATAAAGGGGGCCTTGAGAGACAAGGAAGTCCTCCTCTTCCTGCCTCTGTTCTGCCTCAAGTGCCCTGTCCATTATCCCACGCAGCGTATGCTCCAACAGGTGGACAAGAGGTACAGTGTCACTGATGCATGCACTGTCACTGCTCACCATCCTCGTGGCCTCCTCAAATGGTGAGAGGACAGTGCATGCATCCCTGATCATGCTCCACTGGCGTGGGGAAAAAAAGCCAAGCTCCCCTGACCCTGTCCTGGTGCCGTAGTCGCAAAGGTACTCATTGATGGCCCTCTGCTGCGTGTGCAGTCGCTGCAGCATGGCCAACGTTGAGTTCCACCTGGTGGGCATGTCACATATTAGGCGGTTCTTGGGCAGGTTCAGCTCCTTTTGCAGCTCAGTCAGCCGAGCACTGGCATTATAAGATCGGCGGAAATGCACACAGACTTTCCTGGCCTGCCTCAGGACATCCTGTAAGCCTGGGAACCTGCCCAAGAACCGCTGCACCACCAGGTTGAGGACGTGAGCCATACAGGGCACATGGGTGAGCTGCCCCTGTCGCAGGGCGGAGAGGAGGTTGGTGCCATTATCAGAAACGACCATTCCTGGCTTAAGCTGGCGTGGCGTCAACCACCTCTCGGCCTGCCCCTGCAGAGCTGCCAGAACCTCTGGCCCAGGGTGGCTCCTGTCCCCCAAACACACCAGCGCAAGCACGGCATGGCATCTTTTTGCCTGCGTACTCGCGTAGCCCCTTGTACGCCTACGGAGCACCGCTGGTTCCGAGGACAGAGCACTCGAAGAGGACATGGAGGAAGAAGAAGAGGAGGGGGTGGAGGAGAGAGGTGTGTCACAACCAGTAGTAGCATTTTGGAGGCGTGGTGGCGGAACAACCTCCAACACTACTGCACCTTGTCCTGCATCCCTCCCAGCTGCCAATAGAGTGACCCAATGGGCCGTGAAAGAAAGATAACGTCCCTGTCCATGCCTGCTGGACCATGAGTCAGCGGTAATATGCACCTTACCGCTGACCGCCCTGTCCAGCGAGGCATGGACATTGCCTTCCACATGCCAGTAGAGAGACGGAATTGCCTTCCGTGAGAAAAAGTGGCGTTTGGGAACCTGCCACTGAGGAACCGCACATTGAACAAACTCACGGAAGGGGGCCGAGTCTATCAACTGAAAAGGCAGCAGTTGAAGTGCTAGCAATTTAGCCAAGCTAGCATTCAACCGCTGGGCATGTGGATGGCTGGGAGTATACTTCTTTCGACGGTCCAGCAGCTGGGGCAGGGAAATTTGCCTGCTACAATCGGACTTCGGTGTACTGCAAGTACTTGGTTGTGACACACCTAATTCTACACCTTCAGTCCTCTCAGAGCAGCTTTCAGAGAGGACTGAAGATATAGTGGGGATGGAGATCCCAGCTGATGAGGAGCAAGGAGAGGTCCGCTTTGTTCTTTGGTGTGGGTCTTTTATGTGTGCTTGCCAACGAGCTGCATGGCAGGTCGACATATGTCTGCTCATGCTTGTGGTGCCCAAGCGGCTGATGTTTTGGCCACGCGAGATACGCTTGAGACAAATATTGCAAATAGCAGTGGTGCGATCTGATGCACTCGTCTCAAAAAAGGCCCACACCAAAGAACTTTTGTGATAACGTGCAGAGGCAGCGCCCTGCACAGGCGGAGCTCTGCGGTGTGGTACAGTTGCTGTGCTGGCCTCTAGCTGGCCTCCAGGGGGCATCCTGCCTCGTTGGACATGTGACGCTGCATCCTCCTCCTCCTCCTCCTCTCTCCCTTCAGGCACCCACGTGGAGTCAGTGACCTCATCATCCCCTCCCTCTTCACCACTAGAGCAAACCTGGCAGTAAGCTGCAGCTGGTGGAACACTACTGCCAGATTGCTGTCCTTCAGCATCCCCTTTCTCTGCGCGCACACTACTGACTTCCTCAAGCTGGGTATCATCATCCGAGCCTTCGAATCGTTGGGCATCCTCCTGGAGCATGTACCCAACACTGTGCTCAAACAGTTCGGGGGACTCCTCAGGAGGACATGGTGGGTCTAGGGAAGGGGTGGCTGATGATGCCATTGAGTACGCGTTGGCAGCTGCTCTGCCAGTACCCTGAGCCTGGGTGAGAGAGGATGAGGAGGATGAGGAGGGCTTGGTCATCCATTCTACCAAGCCTTCGGCATGATGCGGCTCCACATGTCCAGCTGCCGAAAACAAAGACAAGCGTGTCCCATGGCCACGTGCTGATGACGATGCACGACCACGTCCACGGCCAGCACTGTTGTCTCTAGAAACAGAGCCTGCCTGCCCTGTGTTCTTGCCTCGGCACGCTCTGCCTCTCCTTGGCGGTCTTCCAGCCATTGTAGTCGGTAGTGTATATAGTATAAAAAATAGAACTCCTATGTGTGCTCACAACACACTGTAGGTCCTATGGGTGCTGACACTAACACACTATAGGTACTATGTGTGCTGCTGACAAGAAAATATAGGAGCTCTGTTTGCTGCCACTAACACACTAGAAGTCCTATGGGTGCTGCTGAGAAGAAAATATAGGAGCTCTGTTTGCTGCCACTAACACACTAGAAGTCCTATGGGTGCTGCTGAGAAGAAAATATAGGAGCTCTGTGTGATGCCACTAACACACTAGAATTCCTATGGGTGCTGCTGAGAAGAAAATATAGGAGCTCTGTTTGCTGCCACTAACACACTAGAAGTCCTATGGGTGCTGCTGAGAAGAAAATATAGGAGCTCTGTTTGCTGCCACTAACACACTAGAAGTCCTATGGGTGCTGCTGAGAAGAAAATATAGGAGCTCTGTTTGCTGCCACTAACACACTAGAAGTCCTATGGGTGCTGCTGAGAAGAAAATATAGGAGCTCTGTTTGCTGCCACTAACACACTAGAAGTCCTATGGGTGCTGCTGAGAAGAAAATATAGGAGCTCTGTTTGCTGCCACTAACACACTAGAAGTCCTATGGGTGCTGCTGAGAAGAAAATATAGGAGCTCTGTTTGCTGCCACTAACACACTAGAAGTCCTATGGGTGCTGCTGAGAAGAAAATATAGGAGCTCTGTTTGCTGCCACTAACACACTAGAAGTCCTATGGGTGCTGCTGAGAAGAAAATATAGGAGCTCTGTTTGCTGCCACTAACACACTAGAAGTCCTATGGGTGCTGCTGAGAAGAAAATATAGGAGCTCTGTGTGATGCCACTAACACACTAGAAGTCCTATGGGTGCTGCTGAGAAGAAAATATAGGAGCTCTGTGTGATGCCACTAACACACTAGAAGTCCTATGGGTGCTGCTGAGAAGAAAATATAGGAGCTCTGTTTGCTGCCACTAACACACTAGAAGTCCTATGGGTGCTGCTGAGAAGAAAATATAGGAGCTCTGTTTGCTGCCACTAACACACTAGAAGTCCTATGGGTGCTGCTGAGAAGAAAATATAGGAGCTCTGTTTGCTGCCACTAACACACTAGAAGTCCTATGGGTGCTGCTGAGAAGAAAATATAGGAGCTCTGTTTGCTGCCACTAACACACTAGAAGTCCTATGGGTGCTGCTGAGAAGAAAATATAGGAGCTCTGTTTGCTGCCACTAACACACTAGAAGTCCTATGGGTGCTGCTGAGAAGAAAATATAGGAGCTCTGTTTGCTGCCACTAACACACTAGAAGTCCTATGGGTGCTGCTGAGAAGAAAATATAGGAGCTCTGTTTGCTGCCACTAACACACTAGAAGTCCTATGGGTGCTGCTGAGAAGAAAATATAGGAGCTCTGTTTGCTGCCACTAACACACTAGAAGTCCTATGGGTGCTGCTGAGAAGAAAATATAGGAGCTCTGTTTGCTGCCACTAACACACTAGAAGTCCTATGGGTGCTGCTGAGAAGAAAATATAGGAGCTCTGTGTGATGCCACTAACACACTAGAAGTCCTATGGGTGCTGCTGAGAAGAAAATATAGGAGCTCTGTTTGCTGCCACTAACACACTAGAAGTCCTATGGGTGCTGCTGAGAAGAAAATATAGGAGCTCTGTTTGCTGCCACTAACACACTAGAAGTCCTATGGGTGCTGCTGAGAAGAAAATATAGGAGCTCTGTTTGCTGCCACTAACACACTAGAAGTCCTATGGGTGCTGCTGAGAAGAAAATATAGGAGCTCTGTTTGCTGCCACTAACACACTAGAAGTCCTATGGGTGCTGCTGAGAAGAAAATATAGGAGCTCTGTTTGCTGCCACTAACACACTAGAAGTCCTATGGGTGCTGCTGAGAAGAAAATATAGGAGCTCTGTGTGATGCCACTAACACACTAGAAGTCCTATGGGTGCTGCTGAGAAGAAAATATAGGAGCTCTGTTTGCTGCCACTAACACACTAGAAGTCCTATGGGTGCTGCTGAGAAGAAAATATAGGAGCTCTGTTTGCTGCCACTAACACACTAGAAGTCCTATGGGTGCTGCTGAGAAGAAAATATAGGAGCTCTGTGTGATGCCACTAACACACTAGAAGTCCTATGGGTGCTGCTGAGAAGAAAATATAGGAGCTCTGTTTGCTGCCACTAACACACTAGAAGTCCTATGGGTGCTGCTGAGAAGAAAATATAGGAGCTCTGTTTGCTGCCACTAACACACTAGAAGTCCTATGGGTGCTGCTGAGAAGAAAATATAGGAGCTCTGTGTGATGCCACTAACACACTAGAATTCCTATGGGTGCTGCTGAGAAGAAAATATAGGAGCTCTGTTTGCTGCCACTAACACACTAGAAGTCCTATGGGTGCTGCTGAGAAGAAAATATAGGAGCTCTGTTTGCTGCCACTAACACACTAGAAGTCCTATGGGTGCTGCTGAGAAGAAAATATAGGAGCTCTGTTTGCTGCCACTAACACACTAGAAGTCCTATGGGTGCTGCTGAGAAGAAAATATAGGAGCTCTGTTTGCTGCCACTAACACACTAGAAGTCCTATGGGTGCTGCTGAGAAGAAAATATAGGAGCTCTGTTTGCTGCCACTAACACACTAGAAGTCCTATGGGTGCTGCTGAGAAGAAAATATAGGAGCTCTGTGTGATGCCACTAACACACTAGAAGTCCTATGGGTGCTGCTGAGAAGAAAATATAGGAGCTCTGTTTGCTGCCACTAACACACTAGAAGTCCTATGGGTGCTGCTGAGAAGAAAATATAGGAGCTCTGTTTGCTGCCACTAACACACTAGAAGTCCTATGGGTGCTGCTGAGAAGAAAATATAGGAGCTCTGTTTGCTGCCACTAACACACTAGAAGTCCTATGGGTGCTGCTGAGAAGAAAATATAGGAGCTCTGTTTGCTGCCACTAACACACTAGAAGTCCTATGGGTGCTGCTGAGAAGAAAATATAGGAGCTCTGTTTGCTGCCACTAACACACTAGAAGTCCTATGGGTGCTGCTGAGAAGAAAATATAGGAGCTCTGTTTGCTGCCACTAACACACTAGAAGTCCTATGGGTGCTGCTGAGAAGAAAATATAGGAGCTCTGTTTGCTGCCACTAACACACTAGAAGTCCTATGGGTGCTGCTGAGAAGAAAATATAGGAGCTCTGTTTGCTGCCACTAACACACTAGAAGTCCTATGGGTGCTGCTGAGAAGAAAATATAGGAGCTCTGTGTGATGCCACTAACACACTAGAAGTCCTATGGGTGCTGCTGAGAAGAAAATATAGGAGCTCTGTTTGCTGCCACTAACACACTAGAAGTCCTATGGGTGCTGCTGAGAAGAAAATATAGGAGCTCTGTTTGCTGCCACTAACACACTAGAAGTCCTATGGGTGCTGCTGAGAAGAAAATATAGGAGCGCTGTGTGATGCCACTAACACACTAGAAGTCCTATGGGTGCTGCTGAGAAGAAAATATAGGAGCTCTGTTTGCTGCCACTAACACACTAGAAGTCCTATGGGTGCTGCTGAGAAGAAAATATAGGAGCTCTGTTTGCTGCCACTAACACACTAGAAGTCCTATGGGTGCTGCTGAGAAGAAAATATAGGAGCTCTGTGTGATGCCACTAACACACTAGAAGTCCTATGGGTGCTGCTGAGAAGAAAATATAGGAGCTCTGTTTGCTGCCACTAACACACTAGAAGTCCTATGGGTGCTGCTGAGAAGAAAATATAGGAGCTCTGTTTGCTGCCACTAACACACTAGAAGTCCTATGGGTGCTGCTGAGAAGAAAATATAGGAGCTCTGTGTGATGCCACTAACACACTAGAATTCCTATGGGTGCTGCTGAGAAGAAAATATAGGAGCTCTGTTTGCTGCCACTAACACACTAGAAGTCCTATGGATGCTGCTGAGAAGAAAATATAGGAGCTCTGTTTGCTGCCACTAACACACTAGAAGTCCTATGGGTGCTGCTGAGAAGAAAATATAGGAGCTCTGTTTGCTGCCACTAACACACTAGAAGTCCTATGGGTGCTGCTGAGAAGAAAATATAGGAGCTCTGTTTGCTGCCACTAACACACTAGAAGTCCTATGGGTGCTGCTGAGAAGAAAATATAGGAGCTCTGTTTGCTGCCACTAACACACTAGAAGTCCTATGGGTGCTGCTGAGAAGAAAATATAGGAGCTCTGTTTGCTGCCACTAACACACTAGAAGACCTATGGGTGCTGCTGAGAAGAAAATATAGGAGCTCTGTTTGCTGCCACTAACACACTAGAAGTCCTATGGGTGCTGCTGAGAAGAAAATATAGGAGCTCTGTTTGCTGCCACTAACACACTAGAAGTCCTATGGGTGCTGCTGAGAAGAAAATATAGGAGCTCTGTGTGATGCCACTAACACACTAGAAGTCCTATGGGTGCTGCTGAGAAGAAAATATAGGAGCTCTGTTTGCTGCCACTAACACACTAGAAGTCCTATGGGTGCTGCTGAGAAGAAAATATAGGAGCTCTGTTTGCTGCCACTAACACACTAGAAGTCCTATGGGTGCTGCTGAGAAGAAAATATAGGAGCTCTGTTTGCTGCCACTAACACACTAGAAGTCCTATGGGTGCTGCTGAGAAGAAAATATAGG
Source organism: Rana muscosa (assembly GCA_029206835.1). NCBI lineage: Eukaryota > Metazoa > Chordata > Amphibia > Anura > Ranidae > Rana > Rana muscosa. The sequence goes on along the minus strand of CM055116.1, from coordinate 498,553,322 downwards.
AGCTCTGTTTGCTGCCACTAACACACTAGAAGTCCTATGGGTGCTGCTGAGAAGAAAATATAGGAGCTCTGTTTGCTGCCACTAACACACTAGAAGTCCTATGGGTGCTGCTGAGAAGAAAATATAGGAGCTCTGTTTGCTGCCACTAACACACTAGAAGTCCTATGGGTGCTGCTGAGAAGAAAATATAGGAGCTCTGTTTGCTGCCACTAACACACTAGAAGTCCTATGGGTGCTGCTGAGAAGAAAATATAGGAGCTCTGTTTGCTGCCACTAACACACTAGAAGTCCTATGGGTGCTGCTGAGAAGAAAATATAGGAGCTCTGTTTGCTGCCACTAACACACTAGAAGTCCTATGGGTGCTGCTGAGAAGAAAATATAGGAGCTCTGTTTGCTGCCACTAACACACTAGAAGTCCTATGGGTGCTGCTGAGAAGAAAATATAGGAGCTCTGTGTGATGCCACTAACACACTAGAAGTCCTATGGGTGCTGCTGAGAACAAAATATAGGAGCTCTGTTTGCTGCCACTAACACACTAGAAGTCCTATGGGTGCTGCTGAGAAGAAAATATAGGAGCTCTGTTTGCTGCCACTAACACACTAGAAGTCCTATGGGTGCTGCTGAGAAGAAAATATAGGAGCTCTGTTTGCTGCCACTAACACACTAGAAGTCCTATGGGTGCTGTTGGGGTGCAATGCTGTGCTAACAGCACTGCGGTTGGTACTACTGCAATACTGTACTAACAGTAAGCACGCACCAGACTAATCCCCAGCAGCAGCTAATAACACACTAACTGTGCAATCAGCAGCAATGAACGATCAATGACTTAGGTAGCAATGGTTTAGCAAAGAAATAGCCAATGGTTTAGCAAAGAAGAGCAAATCTTTCAGTATCAAGCAAAGACTGAATCAGCAGACTAATCTCTCCTAAAGCCGGAACTCATGTGACCGGGGCCGATGGCGTGGCGGCCTTTTAAATGGTGGGGCGTGTACTAAAGCCCCTGAGCTGTAATTGGCTACAGGCGTCCTGCCTGTAGCCAATTATTGCTCTCCGAGTTTCGGGCGCTGTGATTGGCCAAGCATGCGGGGTCACAGTGCATGCTTGGCCAATCATCAGCCAGCAATGCACTGCGCCGGCCGCGCCGGCCGCAATGCATTGCGGGGCCGCTCGCATCACACGAATGTGATGCGAACGGCCCAAATAGTTCTGGGCTCGACGAGCGAGCGAACGCCCGATGCTCGATTCGAACATGGGTTCGAATCGAGCACCGGGCCCATCCCTAGTGAACACACAGACAATACCTTCATTTGTTTAACTGAAAATTATTTGTAGTGCAAGCTTTTGCGATTAGTCAGTTCTATAATTTCCCTCTTGAAAGGGTGCCCCAATCACAGTACAAAAGGAGCCTCAGGACCTTTTCATGCTAGATAGCAAAAAAATTAAATCTGTTTCAGCTACTCTGGTTAGGCACTGCGATTTGGGTGCAGGGTGATTGTATCCCATTTTACATTTGATTTTAAGTGCGCTCCCTTTGATTATTATTAGACTGTGTTTTTTCATGAAAGCGCATCAAAGTCTTGCATGTCTCATCTTTAATGATCTTTCAAGAAAGTCTAATAGAAGTCAATGGGAGCGCATATAAATCTACGTAAAAGCTGTGTGTACAGTTGCAGCACACTGATGTGAACTCGGCCTTTAAAAAAGAGGACTTAAAGTGGTTCTAAAGTCAGAAGGTTTTTTTTATCTTATGGCATTAAGATAAAAAACCTTCTGTGTGCAGCAGCCTCCCTCAGCACCCCTAATACTTACCTGAGCCCCATCATGATCCAATGATGTTGCACGAGAGTCTTGGCTGTCTGGGACTCTCCCTCCTGATTGGCTGAGACAGCAGTGGGGCGCCATTGGCTCCCGCTGCTGTCAATCAAACAGAAAAAAATGCAGCGGTCCATTGCATTTTTTCTGTTTGTACAATTAGAAATGGAGGTATATCGCTATGGTTGCCTCAGATCACAATTATTTTCCTATGCTGTCAATCAAAGTATGTGAGCCAATGAGGAGAGAGATGGGGCGGGGCTGAGCCATGGCTCCGTGTCTGAACAGACAAGTAATGGGTAAGTGTAGGTAAATAGTGTATAACAAGTGATTAAAAAAGAATAATTGGCAATAAAAATTAAAATAAATATAAATCTAAGTGATTACTAACATTCAAGGTTGCTGCTCTCAAACTGCATGTGTCTTTAAAAATGTGAACAGGATAGGAGCGCTACCATATACTATACTAATACATCACCAAATAAATCATAAAAACTCGTATCAAATATAACAATATATAAAGTCCATAAATTCCAGTGAACAAATAAATAAATATATAAAGTTCATGTGAATCCAAGTAGGTTTTTCCAGTGCAGCTTCAACTTAAAGCGGAGCTCCCCCCTAAAGTGGAACTTCCGCTCATCGGAACCCTCCCCCTCTCCGGTGTCACAATTGACACCTTTCAGGGGGGAGGGGGGTGCAGATACCTGTCTAAGACAGATATTTGCACCCACTTCCGGGAGTCCTCTCTGCGGGAAATCTGCAGGAAGTACGTCACTTCCCGCAGAATACCCATTGTGTTCTGGGAGACACTCGGCTCCCAGAACACATGGGGACCAGTCAGAACGGCGCAGTGCGACTCGCGCATGCGCCGTAGGGAACCGGGCAGTGAAGCCGCAAGGCTTTACTTCCTGGTTCCCTCACCGAGGATGGCGGTGGGGGCAGCAGAGTGACGAGCGATTGCTCGTCCTCTGCTGCGGACGTCGCTGGACTCCAGGACAGGTAAGTGTCCTAATATTAAAAGTCAGCAGCTGCTGTAGCTGTAGCTGCTGGCTTTTATTAAAAAAAATTTGGCGGAGCTCCGCTTTGATCGGATGTGCAGTATAAAGTGCCAAGACAAACATCAGTGCAGAATTTGTGCTCCCCTCTGTGTGCCCTCTCACTCAGCAGAGATCCTGGACTCCCATAACAGAAGTCAGATGCGTTTTGAGACGGTGGCTGGGCTTAGTAGTCCCACTATTTATTGTATAAAATTCCAGGTAATCCACTTATAATGAAACATTAAAAACAATGTAAAACTGGAACCAGAAGTAGCCGGCCGGAAATGATGTCACCACCTGTGGTCACCTGACCGAATTCGTCCCGCCCACGGGTCGTTTTCATGGGTTAGTGTAATATGTTTTGTGAGGGCGTTAGCTCGGCAGCGGGTGTGTGTGACCCCCGGGATGGGCTCCCCACACAAAAACAGGCCCAGCAAACGGAGGTTGTGGTTTTCAAAATCAAAAAGGTGCGGTTTATTTTCTATTTACAGTGACAAAACACAGCAAAGCAAAAGAAACATAAACAAAATAAATCCTGGTCAACTTGACCTCTGACTAAACATACAGGTTTCCTAACTAACAACTGGGATCAGCCTAGTGCTGTCCTAGTCCCTAAGTCCCTGGTTTTAAATGTCCAAGCAAATAGCCACACAGGCTTTGTCTCACCGCACAGGGGTTCACTCTCCCTAGACAGTCCACACAGGTCTGGGTCCAGGCATGAGCTAACATCTAATGAAGCTGGGAGTTTTTATAGAGGCCTTAAATGAGCTGACAAGCTTCAGCTGGTCTCATCAACTCCCTGCCTGCACGACGCCCAGCCCTCTCCCTAGAGGTATGAGTCATCCATGAGCCCACTAGCCTCAGCTGGGCTTCATCAACTCCCTAGTTGTATAAGTCGGCGTAAAGCCTGAATCTGGGCGAAATATATCTACCCCCCTGGATGCAACCAGGTGACTTTACCTTCCTGCTGTCACAGTTTATACATGTGGAAGCCACAAGGCACCTTTGATAAATGTAGTCCCTAACTCTAATCTGATCTGAATTTCTCAACTATGGTAACATTTATGGCAATTCACAAAAAGAGAGCAGGACATTCGTTGGTTCATTGAGAATTGCTCTGATGAATATCCCATAATGCATTGTGAACAACTGTCATTGGCCAAAGACATCTGGTCAGGTGCAAGTCCTTGGTCAGTGATGGTTTTGTACAAATTTGCAGAAAACACTCTACAAAAGGCTCTACAAAAGGCTACTGTTTTGGCAGTCCTTTGTCAGTGTATGGGAGTTTAGTGGGAGGGACAGCTGACAGTATTGCAGGGAAAGAGAGTTGCCAGCATAGTGTGCTAATACAGCTACATGGTGCTAATTACAGCACTATATTCAGTGCTGTTCATTTACACCGATTGCAGTGAAGTGCAGTGTGTGTGTGTGTGTGTGTGTGTGTGTGTGTGTGTGTGTGTGTGTCAGCAACAACTTCTGTTACTAATGTTGCTGCTCTCCCCTTTGTTTACTTTTTATTAATTTTTTTTTGGGGGGGTTTCATCTAAAAAAAGGGTCCTGTAGTTGCAGGCTACTTCCAGTAGAGCTCTAGTGATGATAAGGTGGGGGTGATGAAGAGGTCTCTGATTGTACTTGGGTGTCAGACATAAAGCACAAAATCAGAGAGGCAGGATGTCAGCCAGGGGAAGATCACAGAGGAGTAGGGGGAGCAGCCATCCAATTCCAACAAATGGTAGAGATTTAAAGGTGCAAGGCCAGTCCACTCCACAGAGCTCAGCTGTGTGGGCATTTTTCAACACATGGGTTGTAGACCGCACCATGAAAACTTGCAGTCTCTGCCTTAAACATGTCAAGCGTGACAATACCATCAGTAATTTGGGTATCATCACTTCTCACCATGCAGCTTCTTGGGAACAGCACCTGAATGCTAACCAAGGGCAGGAAAGGGGCACACTCCTCCACCTTCCATCTCTTCTCTTTTTCTTCTCTTTCCACCTCTGCTCCCACTATACAAGATTCCCCATAAGCAGCCTCTAGCAATGGGAGTCTTTCAGGGAGTGTAAGAAGTTTACCTCATTGCTCTTCCTGCGTAGAATAGGGTCATCACAATACCAAGCAGAGTAGGGCAGGCTAAGTCTGCAACCCTTCTCTGATTCTGAAAAATCTACCCTGCCATCTCAATCTGTAGAACTGAGCAAGCAAGTCGCTCTGCAACAGCTGCTGGAGTATCAGAATAGGTATGCCCCAATCACCCCTGTGCCCAGTGGCTCAATTCCAGATTGTCAAATTTGCTGGTTTTACTAGCCCAGCTTTTCCAGCTGGTGGAGTCAGCCTCCTTTTGTGAATTTTAAGCTTGTGCTGTACCAGAGAGGCAGCATCCACAATTTCTTCACCAGTAAGTCCATCAATGCCCCCCGCCATCATATGAAATATAGTGCTTCCATGTCACTGGACCATGCAGTCAGCAAAAGGGTCCACTTCACAACAGACATGTGGCCCAGCAAGTATGGGCCAGGAGGTTATATATCATCCACAGCCCATTGGTTAACTCTGCTGGCAGCCAGGACCGATGTAGAATGGGCACACTGCTAAAGCTAGTTGTGCCACCCCACATTCTTATCACTGGTGATGATCTCAGAACAGTTGCCTTCATCTTCTCCTCCTCAATAATCTCTTCAAGTGAGTCATCCTCTGAAGCACCATTCCCCCACAAGTTTTCAGGAGGCTATACAACAGCTCAGGCAAAATTTGTGCATGCCTAAAGCCTCGTACACACGGTCAGACTTCCATCTGACTTTTCCGTGGATTTTTGTCCGAACGGAGTTGGCCGGGAACACCCATAGCATACACACCACAGGACTTTTCTGCAAACTTTCCCAAAACTTCTTCCAACATCGTGTGGTTTTTCTGCTCTTTTCTGCTCTTTACCGCCACCCTTTGGTCAACTTCTGCTATTGTTGGTTGATTTTAACATTATTTGTTTTGTCCATCGGACAAAAGTCCGATGGTTTTCTGTACACAAGGTCGGACTTTGCTCCATCGGACTTTTGTTGGCCAAAAGTTTGTCCATTTGCAAACCGAACTTTTGTCCGATGAAAACAAAAAAAAGACCAAAAAAGTTTGTCCGATGGAGAGTACACACGGTCGGATTGTTGGTCCAACTTGCTCAAAATGAAGTTTGCTGGCCAAAAGTCAGACCGTGTGTACGGGGCTTAAGGGAGCCACACTGGGACAGAGATTTTGTCAAATTTGCATGGGCAGACCCAGAGGTAGCTAACTGCATGCCTTCTTGTGCCAGGAAAGGTTATGTGTGAATAATGCATCAATCTGCTCAGCAGAAAAAGTGCACACAAGTACCTTGCCTGGCACACATCCTCAACCTGATGGCACAGCACTTCCCGGATAGGTACCTGGGCTTATAGGATCATCTTAGGCAATCTAGAAGTGTTTGTAGTCATGTCAAGTGTTCATACCCAGTCAGTGTGCGGAAACTCCATGTGCCCATGCAACACCCGATACAGTATGTGACATATCTACCCAATGCAACTCTACCTTGTCTATTATAATCTTAAAAAGCTCCCGCACAACTAGGCATCCTACCTACTAGATGGACTATCTGCACTGCTGCTGACACTTTATGCGTTCCCACATATAGCAGTAAATGTCAGATTCAGGGAAAACAGTGCCGCGCGATACCCACCCTACAGTCAATAACGTGTTGCAAATGTTAACAAAACATATATAAAAAATATTCAAACAATGTGCACCAAGTGATCCCTCCAATAAATAAATAATCAATAAAAAAAATTGAAATCAATATTCTTAACGTGAGTCCTTCAATAAATATTAATCAGTCCACCTTAAACGTGTCAGTGTCCCTATTTCATTATATTGCACACAATCTTCAGTACTGTTAAATATGTGATCCCAAGCTGCAATTACTTCCAATAAAGATCTTGCACTATTTTCATAATTTACGTGAAGATCCCAGCACCAACATTCAAATGCCCTCACCTTCTTTACATGACCTAAGGAACATTAGGTCTATTGCTCCTTCCCCTTTAAATTGGGGTCAGTATAGCCATGACTGGTATTCCTCTCTGCTGCCTCCGGGTATTTTAATCCACATTCATCCCTCTCAATCCTTAAGAGAATTGCACCCAGAAGCTGAAGAATATTTCCTGCTACCAAATGTCGATAAAAGAGAGGTTGTAGAAGGTATCCACATGGGATGGATCTAAGTCCCAGATGGGTATCTGACCTTACAAATGTTCCTTTTTGCTGAATGGGTACAAATTCCCACAGATAAGATAAAAGAATCCATCTGTACCCAGGCACAGTTGACTGACTGACATTTGTGAAAATGAACCAGTCCAAGACCAGTGACAACAGTCAAGACCCTGTTACAGGTTAATATTTTGGAGGAGTCTGCCACATAAAGGATTTATTTTCTGTATAGCCTAACCCTTACCTTTCATCACTGCAGGCCTGAAATAAATCCCACCTCCTGTCACCATTGTCATCTGCTGTCTCCATGAGCACACCTCCTACTACCACTGCTGGCTCGCCATCATTACACTGGATCCATTGCTGTTTGTTGAACCTGCTGGAACGCAAAAGGAGAGGAGATAAAAGGGGCGGATGCCTTGACCTTGGGGTTCAGAGTCAGAGGACGCGGCCGCACCCAGGCACCTTCAGCTTGGGTGCTGGTGTCCCGGAGTTCCGGGCCCAGGTGCCCTTGACCTGGCCGGAGCGAGAGATGGAGTCCATCTCAGGCACCTTTAGCCTGGGGTGAGGTGCTATGGCGGATGCCTGGGGCTCAGTACCTTTGACTGAGTTCCGCGAGGGTGGAGGAATCCGAGGGGGCCCTAACTCTTTGGGTGCCCGTGTCTGAGTTCGTGAGGACTGGTGAGCGGAACTTCTCTGGAGAGTCCGGCGCAGCATCGCTGGTGACAAAGAGGCCTCCGGTGACTCCCTTGGACGGATATCCTTCCCCTGACAGGGGCCGTGCTAGCAAAGGTAATTCATGTTCTACTTCATATATTCAGTGGCAGTGACTATTCGCCATTGGTGACACTACAGTGGTTAGCGATATCGTGAAGGATTGTGCCTTGACCTACTCCCACTAATACTGAACTGTTGCAAAGGTCCCAACTTGACTGTGCTGTATGTTTATTCGCTGAGAAGAATAAAACTGTGTTGGACCTATTCAGTGTGTGGAACTCTTGTTACTAGGAGCAAAGGGGAGTGAATCTGAGGAAAGGATTTGACCCTAGGACACCTACACAAAGCCCGATCTTTCTGGCCTTCACCTCTTTACTATGGAGGACATGGGCCGTGGTGTATCTCATCCCTCTCCCCGCCACTGACACCCCTAGACAGAGACAGACAAGCCGAGAATGAGAAGGGGTGAGAGGGGTGAGGTCGCTACAGGGAAATCGCTAAAGTTTTAGAACGCAGTACTGAGGAAGAGAAGAGGGCTGATAGATATCCCTTACACTGTTTGGCAAGGTACGATTTTTGAATCGCTGAAGGAGATACATTATAAACTGAATGGCTTGGATCCCTAAAGATGGCCATATATGATACAATCTGGTGGAAGGATATAAATCCTTTTCTGTATTGTGTAGTTACAGTCACAGAAAGCTTGGATAGATGATAGATGCATAAATTGCACATCGATTATCGACAGAACTTACATATTTTACAGCTAGTGCTACCTGCTCCCTGATCAGCCCTGCAATTTCCTTTGTGGCTCACTGCCTTGCATCACTTCCAGCGGAACTTCACTCTCCCAGTCAACACTGACTATTTTTAATCTTTGCTTGTGTAGCGATACCCCCAAACTAAGAGAGCCACTGGTTTTGTTTCGGGCCCTGTACACAGCACAGCCAATCCCCGGCAATCTACTCAACCCTTCTCTGGCACAGCTAGTCTAGGGGTGGTATCTATATGTATGGCTTCTATACCAATTCCTGAACAATCCCACAATAACCCAAACAGTTGTGAAATATAGTAACGGACGCCAATACCAGAATGATTTACTGTAATAGGTTTACTCGTATAGAAAGGGTAACGGTCATTACCATATAACACATACATGCAGAGCACTGCAGTAATAATAACACTAGTCAACTATAGTGCACATATAGTTCTATCACACACTGATATATAGCTATTTTCCCTTGTGAGCAATATGGCGCTCAGCAATGCTATAAACCCCCCAGTCAGGCCTGACTCAGTTAAAGTTCAGTCTTTAAGTGAGGAATCTTCGCATGCAAGATGATCGGTGGTGCACATACAGGAACAATGATTTGTAATCCAACAGTGGTCTATGGCAATAGAAGCAACTCCCCGGAGACTATATAACTCAGTTCTGCAACTAGTCTCCTGTCAGGAAAGCAAGTATAACACGATGGGCCAAGGCAGTCAATAGGCCTAACAAAGTACTCGATTATAGCTGTGAGCAGGTGCTTTCTCACCCCTCCGGACTCGATCCCAGTCCGGAACTCCCACCGCTGTGTCTCCGCACACAGGATCTGCCACCGCCGGATCTCTGGTCCAACTGACGTCCGCGAAGCAGGTAGATGTCAGATGCCGCACAGGCTCCGCAGCGAGGTTGAAGGCTCTCTGGAAGTGCGCAAGGCCCAGGCCTCGGGCCTTGCACTCGCAGCAGGTCCGCACAGGAAGTCCTCTTGCCAGCCGCGCGATGTCCAAAGAGGCACCGCGCCCTCCCCTTTTATACCCCACCCATGAGTCTCTGCGGCAGCCCAATGCACCCTGGGTGCCAAACGGAGTTCTGGGTAACGTAGTCCATGGGGCCTCAACGGAGACCCCGCTACACTAGCATTGTTAAATAGATAGGAAAGTATATCATAATTACTTGTTTTAAACCTTTTTTTGCATTTCTTCTTTTACTTCCTGGTTTCCAGGCCTAGGCAAATGATGTCATACATCCCAGGAGTCTTCAGGAGGGGAGGAGAGGAGGAGGGGAGGGGGGATTTTCTCAGCTAAGCACCCCCTCCTGTCTGCATGCCTGAGCTAAGGGCAGATGAATCCCAGGAAGTAAATGCTACATGAATCATCTGCCCTTACTCAAAATGGCCAAAGTCAGAAATACTAGGGTGGTGTTTTTTCAATGTGATTTCTTAGAAAAAATAAGCATGGAGACATGGATGGAAGGGTGAGTTTGTTTTGAATAATAAAAATGAACTAAACAGAGTTTTTTGTTTTGTGGTGCTCAGATGCAGTGAAATTCCGCTTTCACAGTCTACAAAAAGAAGTTCGCAATGGAAGACTTTGCTTTGCCATGCACTGTGCTAATATTATGAATGGGGTATAGGTAGCTATAAAAAATCCAGTAGCTGTCACTGACTGTAGGTTTCATCCTGACAGAGGTATGAATTAGAGTGTATCATTATTCAGGGCAGCACCCCATTATATCTCATTTGTAGTGGCCCAGGGGACACCCTGACCCCATCCTGCACTGCTGAACACAGAGAACCAACCATGATCGAACTTACACTGTATTTTTAAAAGTATTAGGATGCCTGCCTTTACACGGGCCAGTCAAATTCCTCCCTCCCAAACTCTCTCATCCATGTCTTTATGGACCTTGCTTTGTGCACTGGTCCAAATCATTTGGTGGAGGGGGGATTAAGGTGTGGGGTTGTTTTTCAGGGGTTGGGCTTGGCCACTAGTGATGAGCCGAACACCCCCGAGTTCGGTTCGCACCAGAACCCGCGAACGGACCGAAAGTTCGCACGAACTTTAGAACCCTATTAAATACAATGGATGCGAACGTTCGAAATCTAAAGTGCTAATTATAACGACTATTATGCATGTTATTGTCCTAAAAAGGGTTTGGGAACCAACCCGGGTTCTGCAGCAGGGGACATGTATCAATGCAAAAAGAAGTTTTAAAAACGGGAGTTTTTCTGGAGCAGTCATTTTAATGATGCATAAAGTGAAAAAAAAAAAGTCAAATATTCCTTTAAATATCGTACCTGGGGGGTGTCTAAAGTATGCCTGTGAAGTGCCACGTGTTTCCCGTGTTTAGAACTGTCCCTGCACAAAATTACATTTCTAAAGGAAAAAAAGCCATTTAAAACTGCTTGCGGCTTTAATGTAATGTCTGGTCCCGGTAATATGGATGAAAATCTTTAAGAAAAAGGACATAGCTACCCCATCACACCCCCCCCCCCTTACCCCAGCTCATTACCAGCCCCTTTGGGTCTTGTATGGATATTAAGGGGAACCCCGCACACAAAATAAAAAAGGCCCTATATACTCTGAACAGCCGTATATAGGCGGTGCATACAAGACAGGGACTGTAGGTTTGTTCTTATGTAGAATCTGTTTGTAATTTTGAACAGGTACATTGTTTAAGTGTAGCTCCAGCCAAAAAATATATTTTTAAGCTTTTTGGAAAACATAGGGAAGGGTTATCACCCCTGTAACATTTGTTTTGCTGTCTGTGCAGTGTGCACCTGTTCAGAACAGTTCACCTCACTTTCCGTCCTAATGACAAATGTTTTTTGAAAATTTGGGGTTTTTATTGAAACAAGAATTGGTGATAAAGAATCAGTGGAGAGGAGACACTTTTTTTCCCATATTAACTCTTACAGGAGAGAATTTGCCTTCCTAGGGGTAGATTTCCACTCACTTCCTGTTGTATCCTTCCGTTTGCAAGGAGGAGTCGTTTGTAAGTTGGATGTTTGAAAGTAGGGGCCTGCCGTATATACTCAGCTGAAATTTGCCCCTTACATGTTGGTGTTGCCACAACACTGTGAGCCCTCACAGTTACTCTTGGTGGGCGCATGAATGGGCCCTGCTGTGAATTATTAGATCAAGAATTGTAATTGCATGCCCCTGTTGAACAGGGGCTGAAAAATTGGGCCTTTGGCGGTGGTGGTGGTGGTGGTGTTGACACAACACTGTAAGGCCTCACAGTTAGTCTTGGTGGGTGCAGGAATGGGCCCTGCTGTGAATTATTAGATCAAGAATTGTAATTGCATGCCCCTGTTGAACAGGGGCTGAAAAATTGGGCCTTTGGTGCTGGTGGTGGTGTTGACACAACACTGTAAGGCCTCACAGTTAGTCTTGGTGGGCGCAGGAATGGGCCCTGCTGTGAATTATTAGATCAAGAATTGTAATTACATGCCCCTGTTAAACAGGGGCAGAAAAATTGAGCCTTATGCCCCGTACACACAATCGTTTTTCATGCCGTTAAAACTGCCATTTTAAAAAATGGCCCTGAAAAATGATCGTGTGTATGCTCCAGAGCATTTTTAACGACGTGAAAAACGCCCATTAAAAATTCCGGACATGCTCTCTTTTTTCACGTCGTTTTTCATGTCGTTTTTTTTAACGACGTGAAAAACGATAGTGTGTATGCTTTCACGACGTGAAAAAAAAACGCGCATGCTCAGAAGCAACTATGAGACGGGAGCGCTCGTTTTGGTAAAGCTAATGTTGGAAGTGGAGATGGCACATTCGTCACGGTGGAATTAATAGCATCGTTTTAATGCTGCGCATTCCGTTCTTCTTTTGATAATACTTTAAAATTACCCTCTTTTGATAATGACATTGAGAGTTATGCCAAACTTGTTTCTAAAGTAATTCCAAATTGCTCTAATGATTGTAAAATATTATTTATAAGCCGCACCTCCCTCCTAAATAATACTAATAATAATAAAATAATGTAATTCTCCTTTTTTCTTTAAATTATATTTTACTATTGTGTTTTTTTTTTTGTGGCCTTTTTTTTATTATTTTGGCTTAAATTATTCTTGTGTAAAGTTACCACAACAACCTTCCAAATGTGTCTCATTTGGCCTCAGGGAGGTTTGTGTCCCCTGATAATAACAATAATATAATTTGAGATGTCCCTGCCTGCTCCCTAGCAAGCTCTCTTTTGAAATACAAATCACATAGTCAAGTATTTTAAGGGCACTAATTTTTTTTTTATTTCAGAACATTAACAAAATAAAGTGGAAGGCAGCACTGGAGAGCCTGCTTGCATTTGTGCATCCCTTTGACCCCACAACAACCATCCAAGATGTCCAAACCAAAATAGAGATTAGATCCCCAAAAAAAAGGAGCCCAATCTTGTCTTGAGCTCCCAGAGGTCAGGAGCCACAGCAGATAAGTCCTATATGTCCCCAGTCTGTGGTACTACAGCAGGCATTATTTTCTCCTCTTCCTTGTAGCCTTCTCTCCAGCCTTCTCTGCAGCCTTGGTTGGTTTCTTCCTTGGAGGCTGGGGATCAGGAGGAGAGGTTGTGGCAGGAGGAGTAGTAGGAGGAGGAGGAGGAGGTGGAGGAGTAGGGACAACCTCCGTTATGTCCGTGTACCTAGTGAGTTCACCCAGCACGCCCTTATTGATGACTTTCAATAGCAGGGTCTCACTGAATTTTTTTTGCTGCAACTCCATTTGCCCTAGTTTGTGGGCGAGGACTGCGGCAAATCCCTCATCAACAGAGGGTGCCTCTCTGAGGACCACTGTTGCCTCTCTGAGGAAGGCCCTGGTTTCCTCCTCCACCTGCCTACCTCTCCTTGGCCCTCGTGGTTTAACTACCAGGGGAGGCATCTGGGCTCTTGTGCTGGGCCAAGCCTCCTCCTGGGTGCCACTGGGCCCAGCCTCCTCCTGGGTGCCACTGGGCCCTGCCTCCTCCTGATCCCCAACATCACCCTCTTCCTGGCTCTGCTCTGGCTGTAAAAAAAGAAAGGGACATTATTTATTTTGCCACATCATCATTCACAGACATTGTTCACCTCTAGACATTGTTGAAATCAATGCCAAAAGTTATGTCATTTTCATTGATTCCGCATCCTGGTTTTGTTGTCTTGTGCACATAAAATTAGGCCACTACTGTATCTTGCGCTTCACAAACTTTATTGGTAGAAGTGTACATACCTTTAACAATACTAACATCTATTTAAATTCTACAATTTTGTAAGATATAAATATAGATATCAATACTTTACCTGGCTCCATATCTCCAAATCTGCCTCCTCAAGGCCCTGATCTTGATCCTCAGAGGAAGCCAGAGCATGGTTGACAGGAAGGCTGGAGGACTGGCTGCAGGGAAGGCTGGAGGGTTGGGTACAAGGAAGGCTGGATTGACCTCTGGGGGGAAGGGTGGAGAGAGATTCCCGCACTTCCAGCTGGTCATCCAGAAAAGCAAGCTTACTGTAGTACCACAGACTGGGTTTATAAACCTTATCTGCTGGTGCACCTGACCTCTGGGACCTCAGGACCATAGTCCTCTGGGTCCTGTATGTCCCTCTGATGGTCGCAATTTTGTTTTTGACATCTTGGAGAGTTGTTGTGGGTATCTTTGTTTGCACAAATGTAAGCAGGCTCTCCAGTGCTGCTTTCCTGGCGTCTTTATTTTTATTACCGCCACTTTTTGTTTGCCATAATATAGGGAGCTCTTGCCATTTGTCGATGAACTCCCCCATGAAGTCTGGGTTTTTAAAAGTATTCATGATATCTGTAAAAGCGAGAAACCAAAAAAAATATATATTTCAGGCAACATTCCTCAACTGTGCATTGTCTACATATTTTGAGCACACAAATCTCCTCGTCTGATGAACCTCAAAAAGTAAAATTGTTAGGTACCTTCGTCACGACGTTCGTTGCTAACTCCCTCTCCCGACAAATGAACGTATTTCCCAGACATGGATCTTCACTTGATATACACAGCGCATGCGTGAAACTCTGCACGCTTTCCCCGCCCCTGACGTTCGATATTGTACTTTCCCCGCCCCTTCTCGCTCGTAGTGCTGAACAAAACATGGCGGAGACACAGGTGGCTGAGATTACCTCTACAGAGGATGAAATTACAGAGGAGCCCAAATCAAGACCCAGGAGATATAAGGCATCCAACATGTCATTCGAGGAAATGGTGGAGATGGTCGCCATTTTAAAGAAGGAGGATTATGATGCCAAGCATGGTCCGTATAAAAGGCCTAATCTGGTCAAATCCAGAATTATGGGCAAAGTGGTCCAAATTCTTCACAAAAAATTCGGGGTGTGCAGAACGAAGGAACAGCTCAGAAAACGATGGTCAGATCTGAAGTTGCGGGAGGCCGACCAATATAAAAGAATCAAGAAAGTTATATTAAAAAGTAAGTAATTTTTTTTTAGTTTCCATGGTACATATTATTTTCTTGTATTCTGTCGTGTATTTTTAACTTTCATATAGTACACTGAAAGATACCATCTTTCAGGTTCGTCCGCACAGTAAACGGACGTATTAAACCTCTTTCTCCGTACAGTTCCTCAAACGATGTTTTAGGATCATCCAGTGTGAACACCCATGTATTTTGGTTTATTTGGGGGAGTAAATTTGGGCCTCACTTATTTTTTGGGTGCTAATCCAAAGGACATTTGTTCGTTTGAAAAAACGATATGCATGGTAATGTTAAGGGAGTGAATGCTCAGCAGCTGATGAAACATCTGAACGCAGTAGTACAAGTGTGGGCCTAAAGCCAAAAAGCTTGAGGGTGTCACACACAGGTGATCCTGTGTAGATACTTTGGGGTGTTACAATGTGTCAAATTTGTGTTCAAAATGTATATGCTCTGGTTTTGGCTATGTATCCAATCATTTGTCCCGGTTGGCACAGGGGGTAAAATTTAAAATGGAGCATGCTTCAAAAGAATGATTACAAAGTATTTTTTCATGTTTCTTATTTTAGCAAAATTGAGTCGCTACTAATGAAACTATTCCTTTTATTTCAATCTCCCTAGGGATTCGAAAAGCTACCTCAGATGAGACGATAATTGCAACACCTACAACAATAGCCCCAGAACCCCAGGATGGAGAGGAATGTGATGTTGTGGAAGTGGAAAGTGGCACCACCACAGGTCAGAGAGAAACCAGACACATGCATGTTAAATAGATGTAGGCCTACATATTCTATCCTACATATTTCTTTTTACATTTAGGTGCAGTCCTGGTCGAAGACCCCAATAAGTTGACACATCACAGTGCCCAGATCCTGATCCAATACCTGATGGTCTGCTGTCGTGACCTCGAAAAAATTAAGGGAGACTTGCTAGAGATCAGGGCAAATACAAAGCGGGTGGAGGAAAGGCTCCAAAATATCATAGCTGTGCTTGGGTGTGTCTAATGTTTTTACACCAAATAACGTTTTACTTGCAGAGTTTTATAAGTATTTTTGTTATTTTACCCTTTAATGACTAGCACATGTTTAGCTTTTTCAAAATTTTGACGAATATAGTTTGTTTATGCATGGCTGGTCATGCGTTTTAATACACCCGAAATTAAGGGAACATCCACATTTCTAAGGAAGTTTCCCACCTAAAAAAAGAAATAAAGGTATTTTTACATAACAAATAATTGTGGCTTCAGTATGTAAATGTGGTGCTGAGTGAACTAATCAATGTTTGGTGTTTACACTGACAATGAAGGCTAATTAAAAGATTGTTTAATCCACATGGCAAAACAAGTGCACTAGGTAAACCTACCAGAAACATCAAACATTATACAATAAAAAATCCAAACCAATCTTTACTCAAGAAAAAGTTTTATTTTTTTGGTATAAAATTATTAAAGATTGTCTGGCATTTCAATGGCCCCCCTACCCATAAAATAGTCCACATATTGGTTACGGACCTCACGTCCGGTTGGGGGGGCCAAGCCAGGACGGCCAGGTTCCAGGGCCACCAAAGTTTCTGCATTGATTAAAGAGGCCTCAGGCCCACTCAAAGATATATAACTCGTTGAATGCACCCTTAGGAAATTATGCAGCACACAGCACGTCATAACCACATGGTTCCATTTGTATGGGGCAAGGTGGATGGAGGTAAGGAAGAGGCGAAATCGTCTGGCCATGATCCCAAACGCATTTTCCACCACCCTTCTGGCTCTGGCCAGCCGATAATTGAACACCCTCCTCTCAGGGGTGAGGGTGCGTTGCGGGAATGGCCTCATCAAATGGGGTCCCAGGCCAAATGCCTCATCCGCCACAAACACAAAAGGTAGTCCCTCCACATTCTGCTCCGCTGGTGGCAAGGCCAGCAGATCCAAAAGGAGCCGTTCTCCAAACTCCGTCTGGGCAAAAACTCCTCCATCAGACATCCTGCCATTCTTGCCAACGTCCACATAGAGGAACTCGTAGGTGGCCGACACCACTGCCATCATCACGACGCTGTGGAACCCCTTATAATTATAATAAAAGAATCCCGAATGGGGTGGTGGGACGACCCGAACATGTTTGCCGTCGATGGCTCCTCCACAGTTCGGAAAGTTCCATCGCTGGGCAAACTCGGAAGCCACATTCTGCCATTCATGTGGCGAAGAAGGGAACTGTGGAATTAAAGAAATAATAAATTAATACTTGGAGCCAGAAACATTGAAAGCTGATTTCATACACACATTCATGGCCAATATTGGTAGAAACTGTTCAAAACATAAAAAATTGGAAGCAAGAAAAAACAAACAAAACAAAAAATTATGGGGGGGGGGTTGAAGATGAGTTGGGAATATCACACATGAAGGCTGTAGCACTCTGTATTGAAGTTAACAAAAATGAAACATTCCTAGGCAAAATTTAGGGTGCGTTTTGGGTAAAGCACTACGATGGAACATAGAATAAAAAACATGGAAATGACTAGGCAAGGTAGGTATGGCCCCAGGATAGCATGCTGGAGAGTTTAGGTAAGCCAAATTTACAGGTAGGCCTCAAACCCCAAACTTTAAATAATAAAACATGGGGAGAAAGGGGACATTCCCTGCAGCTAAGAATCATGTGAATTAGGGACTGCAAATAAAGCAAATTAAAAATATCCAAAAATAAAAACCATACAATGTGAATTTTTGAAGAAGAACACTTACCTTAATATAGTCCTCCTGCAAAACTTGAAGGATGGCAGAACAAGTCTCTGGTATAATGATCCCCAGAGCCTGGGGGGATATGCCTGTGGAGAACTTAAGGTCCTGCAGGCTTCTCCCAGTAGCCAGGTATCGCAACGTGGCGATGAGCCTCTGCTCAGCACTGATGGCTTCCCGCATAACGGTGTCCAGCCTGGTAATATAGGGGGACACCAAAGCCAACAGTTGCTGAAATACGGGGTCAGACATCCTGAGAAAATTCCAGAAATCATCAGGATTATTCTCCCTGATCTCCCGCAACAAAGGCATGTGACAGAATTGGTGCCGCTGGAGCAACCAATTCTTGGTCCATGAACTCCTCCTGACCCTGCTCATGGCATGGAGTCAGGATACAGCATGAACCCCTGCACCAACTACAGCACGAACTCTACGACGAGTACGTAGCCGCAACATGGCTAGATAACGGTCGGCTGAACAGAACGAACTAGAAGAACGCACGGAAGAACAGCAAGGCCTATGAAGAACAAGCTGAAAAACACGAACGTGCATAGCAGGCCGCACTGAATAAACAGATACGAACTGACTACAAGCAGTGCTAAACAGATACGAACCCACAGGCGCAAACTGAACTCCCGAAAACGATCTTCAAAGCACGAAGACTGAAAAGCGCGAATCGTCTCTCACCAAACTTTTACTAACACGCGGTAACACGGAATTAGCAAAAGCGTCCCAAAGGGTGGCGTCATTCGAACGGAACTTCCCCTTTATAGTGCCGTCGTACGTGTTGAACGTCACTGCGCTTTGCTTGATCGTTTTTTTAAATGATGGTGTGTACGCAAGGCAGGCTTGAGAGGAAACATGAAAAAAAACGAGGAGAAAAACGTTGGTTTAAAAAATGACATTAAAAACGATCGTGTGTACGGGGCATTAGGCACTGGTGCCACAACACTGCAACCCCTCACAGATACTGTACTTGGAGCACAGCAATGAGCCCTGTTGCAAAGTATTGCATCAAAAATTGTAATTACACGCCCCTGTTAAACAGGGGCTGAAAAATTGGGCCTTAGCCACTGGTGCTGGTGCCACGACACTGCAACCACTCCCAGATACTCTAGTTGGAGTGCAGGAATGAGCCCTGCTGCAAAGCATTGCATAAAAAATTGTAATAACACACCCCTGTTAAACAGGGGCTGAAAAATTGGGCCTTAGCCACTGGTGGCGGCACCCAGAAACAAAAATGTTCTTCCAAGCTATCATCATCAATCGGATCATTGAGGAGGAGGAGGATAGTCAGTCAACATAACAGGACAAACTCTCAGCATCAGCATCAGTCTTGAAGGGATGTGACATTTGAAAATAAATTAGTTTGTTATATCAGCTTCAGGTGTTTGGTAGCTGGTGGTGATCCAAGACTGGTTCATCTTTATGAAGGTCAGTCGATCAACAGAGTCGGTGGACAGGCGCACCCTGTGATCCGTGACAAATCCTCCAGCAGCACTGAATGTGCGTTCTGAAAGGACGCTGGATGCAGGACAGGCCAGTAGCTCAATTGCATACTGTGCAAGCTCTGGCCAGTGATCCATCCTCAAGACCCAGTAAGCCAGAGGATTTTCGGTGGGGAAGGTGTCCAAGTCTGACCTTACCCCTAGGTATTCCTGCACCATGTATATCAGACGCTGGCGATGGTTGCTGGAACCGATCATACCTTGGGGCTGCAGACTAAAGAATTGTCTGAACGCTTCGGTCAGACGACCACCTTCCCCACCGCTCCTTCTTTGACTGACCGAAGCCTCAGCAACTCGTTGTCCAAGACCAGGAGTTTGTAACCTCCCAGTCTCTGGGAACGCGTTGCACAGACCTTTCTGCAAGGCCTCCCGGAGTTGTCTCATCCTCTGCTCCCTCTGCGACGGTAAGATAAGGTCCGCAACCTTACCCTTGTACCGTGGATCAAGGAGAGTGGCCAGCCAGTAATGGTCCCTCTCCTTGATCCGAAGAATACGAGGATCCTTCCGCAGACTTTGCAGGATCAGGGAGGCCATGCAGCATAGGTTAGCTGAGGCATTCAGTCCGGAGTCCTCTGGGTCACTAAGGATGACATGATCCGCAGCCACTTCCTCCCAGCCACGTACAAGTCCACTGGTTTCTTGGGACTGTAAATCATCCCTAAAAGACTGCTGCTGATGATGCTGAGTGCCAGGCTCCACCTCCATGCTGACACAATCCTCCTCCTCCTCCTCCTCCTCCTCCTCTTCTTCCTGTGCGATGGGTGGGACAGAAGGAACACTGTCTGGGTAAAGGGGGCCTTGAGAGGCAAGGAAGTCCTCCTCTTCCTGCCTCTGTTCTGCCTCAAGTGCCCTGTCCATTATTCCACGCAGCGTATGTTCCAACAGGTGGACAAGAGGTACAGTGTCACTGATGCATGCACTGTCACTGCTCACTATCCTCGTGGCCTCCTCAAATGGTGCCAGGACAGTGCATGCATCCCTGATCATGCCCCACTGGCGTGGTGAAAAAAAACCCGAGCTCTCCTGACCCTGTCCTGGTGCCGTAGTCGCACAGGTACTCATTGATGGCCCTCTGCTGCGTGTGCAGCCGCTGCAGCATGGCCAACGTTGAGTTCCACCTGGTGGGCATGTCACATATAAGGCGGTTCTTGGGCAGGTTCAACTCCTTTTGCAGCTCAGCCAGGCGAGCACTGGCATTATAAGATCTGCGGAAATGCACACAGACTTTCCTGACCTGCCTCAGGACATCCTGTAAGCCCGGGTACCTGCCCAAGAACCGCTGCACCACCAGGTTAAGGACGTGAGCCACACAGGGCACATGGGTCAGTTGTCCCTGTCGGAGAGCGGAGAGGAGGTTGGTGCCATTGTCGCAAACTACCATTCCTGGCTTAAGCTGGCGTGGCGTCAACCACCTCTCGGCCTGCCCCTGCAGAGCAGACAGGACCTCTGCCCCAGTGTGGCTCCTGTCCCCCAAACACACCAGCGCAAGCACGGCATGGCATCTTTTTGCCTACGTACTTGCGTAGCCCCTTGAACGCCTACAGAGCACCGCTGGTTCCGAGGACAAAGCACAGGAAGAGGCCGTGGAGGAAGAAGAAGAGGAGGGGGTGGAGGAGAGAGGTGTGTCACAACCAGTAGTAGCATTTTGGAGGCGTGGCGGTGGAACAACCTCCAACACTACTGCACCTTGTCCTGCATCCTTCCCAGCTGCCAAAAGAGTGACCCAATGGGCCGTGAAAGAAAGGTAACGTCCCTGTCCATGCCTGCTGGACCATGAGTCAGCGGTAATATGCACCTTACCGCTGACCGCCCTGTCCAGCGAGGCCAAGACATTGCCTTCCACATGCCGGTAGAGAGCCAGAATCGCCTTCCGTGAGAAAAAGTGGCGTTTGGGAACCTGCCACTGAGGAACCGCACATTGCACAAACTCAGGGAAGGGGGCCGAGTCTACCAACTGAAAAGGCAACAGTTGAAGTGCTAGCAATTTAGCCAAGCTAGCATTCAACCGCTGGGCATGTGGATGGCTGGGAGTGAACTTCTTTCGACGGTCCAGCAGCTGGGGCAGGGAAATTTGCCTGCTAGAATCGGACGTCGGTGTACTGCTAGCAGAGTGGCCGCAAGTACTTGGCTGTGACACACCTAATTCTACACCTTCATTCCTCTCAGTGCAGGTTTCAGAGAGGACGGAAGGTATAGTGGGGTTGGAGATCCCAGCTGATGCGGTGCAAGGAGAGGTCCGCTTTGTTCTTTGGTGTGGGTCTTTAAGGTAGGCTTGCCAACGAGCTGCATGGCAGGTCAACATATGTCTGGTCAAGCATGTGGTGCCCAAGCGGCTGATGTTTTGGCCACGCGATATACGCTTGAGACATATGTTGCAAACAGCAGCTGTGCGATCTGATGCACTCGCCTCAAAAAAGGCCCACACCAAAGAACTTTTTGAATAACGGGCAGAGGCAGCGCCCTGCACAGGCGGAGCTCTGCGGTGTGATTCCGTCTGTGTGCTGCCCTTACGCTGGCCACCCAAGGGCATCCTGCCTCGTTGGAGATGTGCCTCCTCCTCATCCTCCTCCGCCTCCTCTTTCCTATTAGGCACCCACGTGGAGTCAGTGACCTCATCATCCCCTCCCTCCTCATCACTGGAGCCAATCTGGCAGTATGCTGCAGCTGCTGGAACATAACTGCCAGATTGGTGTCCTTCTTGAGCATCCCCTCTCTCTGCTCTCACGCTACTGCCTTCCTCTAGCTGGGTATCATCATTAGACCCTTCAAAACGCTGGGCATCCTCCTGGAGCATGTACCCAACACTGTGCTCAAACAGTTCGGGGGACTCCTCAGGGGGAGGACATGGTGGGTCTAGGGAAGGAGTGACTGATGATGACATTGATACCAGGGAAGAGGACGCTTTGGCAGCTGCTTTGCCAGTACCCTGAGCCTGGGTGAGAGAGGATGAGGAGGATGAGGAGGGCTTGGTCATCCACTCTACCAAGTCTTCGGCATGATGTGGCTCAACATGTCCAGCTGCCGAAAAGAAGGACAAGCGTGTCCCAGGCCATGTGCTGATGACAATGCACCGCGTCCACGACCAGCACTGTTGCCCCCAGACACAGAGCCTGCTTGCCCTCTTTTATTGGCTCCTGACTGTCTGCCTCTCCTTGTTTGCCTTCCATACATTCTAATGGCCTGCAGGGAGATGGGAAAACCAGCAATAAGGGGTAGCTTCAGGTGTTTATTTTGCAGGAAGCACACTCCGCCCACTGTAAGTGCTGCAAATGCCTGTCAGTGTAACACACCAGGAAAAAACAGCAATAAGGGCTAGCTTCAGGTGTATACTGTGCAGGAGGCTTAGCAACAATGACACTGACACTGTCCCCTGCCTATCCTTCTCTCTCCCTGCACACAAGGTTTAGCAAAGAATAGGACACTGACACTGTCGACTGCCTATCCTTGTCTGTCCCTACACACAAGGTTTAGCAATATGGTTCAGCACACTAGGTTTAGCAAAGATTATGACACTGACACTCTCGACTGCCTATCCTTGTCTGTCCCTACACACAAGGTTTAGCAATATGGTTCAGCGCAGTAGGTTTAGCAAAGATTATGACACTGACACTCTCGACTGCCTATCCTTGTCTGTCCCTACACACAAGGTTTAGCAATATGGTTCAGCACACTAGGTTTAGCAAAGATTATGACACTGACACTCTCGACTGCCTATCCTTGTCTGTCCCTACACACAAGGTTTAGCAATATGGTTCAGCACACTAGGTTTAGCAAAGATTATGACACTGACACTCTCGACTGCCTATCCTTGTCTGTCCCTACACACAAGGTTTAGCAATATGGTTCAGCGCACTAGGTTTAGCAAAGATTATGACACTGACACTCTCGACTGCCTATCCTTGTCTGTCCCTACACACAAGGTTTAGCAATATGGTTCAGCACACTAGGTTTAGCAAAGATTATGACACTGACACTCTCGACTGCCTATCCTTGTCTGTCCCTACACACAAGGTTTAGCAATATGGTTCAGCACACTAGGTTTAACAAAGATTATGACACTGACACTCTCGACTGCCTATCCTTGTCTGTCCCTACACACAAGGTTTAGCAATATGGTTCAGCACACTAGGTTTAGCAAAGATTATGACACTGACACTCTCGACTGCCTATCCTTGTCTGTCCCTACACACAAGGTTTAGCAATATGGTTCAGCGCACTAGGTTTAGCAAAGATTATGACACTGACACTCTCGACTGCCTATCCTTGTCTGTCCCTACACACAAGGTTTAGCAATATGGTTCAGCACACTAGGTTTAGCAAAGATTATGACACTGACACTCTCGACTGCCTATCCTTGTCTGTCCCTACACACAAGGTTTAGCAATATGGTTCAGCACACTAGGTTTAGCAAAGATTATGACACTGACACTCTCGACTGCCTATCCTTGTCTGTCCCTACACACAAGGTTTAGCAATATGGTTCAGCGCACTAGGTTTAGCAAAGATTATGACACTGACACTCTCGACTGCCTATCCTTGTCTGTCCCTACACACAAGGTTTAGCAATATGGTTCAGCACACAAGGTTTAGCAAAGAATATGACACTGACACTCTCCCTGCCTATCCTTCTCTGTCCCTACAAACAAGGTTTAGCAAAGAATATGACACTGACACTCTCCCTACCTATCCTTGTCTGTCCCTACACACAAGGTTTAGCAATATGGTTCAGCACACAAGGTTTAGCAAAGAATATGACACTGACACTCTCCCTGCCTATCCTTGTCTGTCCCTACACACAAGGTTTAGCAATATGGTTCAGCACACAAGGTTTAGCAAAGAATATGAAACTGACACTCTCCCTGCCTATCCTTTTCTGTCCCTACAAACAAGGTTTAGCAAAGAATATGACACTGACACTCTCCCTACCTATCCTTCTCTGTCCCTACACACAAGGTTTAGCAAAGAAAAAATATGACACTGTCCCTGCCTATCCTTCTCTTTCCCTGCGCCGGAACACACTACACGAGGCCGCCGCGCTGGCGGCCTTTTATAGTGTGGGGCGTGTACTAAACCCCCTCAGCAATAATTGGCCACAGGCATCCTGCCTGTGGCCAATCATTGCTCTCCTCACTGCCGGCGCTGTGATTGGCCAAGCATGCGGGGTCACAGTGCATGCTTGGCCAATCACAGCGCCAGGATTGCACTGCGATGGCGCAGTGTATTGTGGGCCGTTCGCGTCACTCGAATTTGGCGCAAACTGCCCAAATCGTTCGTTGTTCGCCGAACGCGCGAACAGCCGATGTTCGAGTCGAACCTATGTTCGACTCGAACACCGAGCTCATCCCTATTGGCCACTTAGTTCCAGTGAAGGGAACTCTTAAGGCGTCAGCATACCAAGACATTTTGGACAATTTCATGCTCCCAACTTTGTGGGAACAGTTTGGGAATGGCCCCTTCCTGTTCCAACATGAATGCACACCAGTGCACAAACAAGGTCCATATAGACATGGATGAGCGAGTCTGTGGTGGAGGAACTTGACTGGCCTGCACAAAGTCCTGACCTCAACCCGATAGAACACCTTTGGGATGAATTAGAGCAGAGACTGTGAGCCAGGCTTTCTCGTTCAACATCAGTGCCTAACCTCACAAATGCTCTTCTGGAAGAATGGTCAAACATTCCCATAGACACACACCTAAACCTTGTGGACAGCCTTCCCAGAAGAGTTGAAGCTGTTATAGCTGCAAAGGGTGGGCCAACTCAATATTGAACCCTACGGACTAAGACTGAGATGCAATTTAAAGTTCATATGCATGTAAAGGCAGGCGTCCCAATACTTTTGGCAATATAGTGTATTTAACACCCTGAATATTCAATCTTAAATTATGAACAGTTCTGCTCATGAAAAGTTTTCTAGCACAAAATGTACTGTGTTAGCCAAGGATGGAAACAAGAAGGTGAACACACATACAATACCTTCATTTGTTTAACTGAAAATTATTTGTAGTGCAAGCTTTTGCGATTAGTCAGTTCTATAATTTCCCTCTTGAAAGGGTGCCCCAATCACAGTACAAAAGGAGCCTCAGGACCTTTTCATGCTAAATAGCAAAAAAATTAAATCTGTTTCAGCTACTCTGGTTAGGCACTGCGATTTGGGTGCAGGGTGATTGTATCCCATTTTACATTTGATTTTAAGTGCGCTCCCTTTGACTATTATTAGACTGTGTTTTTTCATGAAAGCGCATCAAAGTCTTGCATGTCTCATCTTAAATGCTCTTTCAAGAAAGTCTAATAGAAGTCAATGGGAGCGCATATAAATCTACGTAAAAGCTGTGTGTACAGTTGCAGCACACTGATGTGAACTCGGCCTTTAAAAAAGAGGACTTAAAGTGGTTCTAAAGTCAGAAGTTTTTTTTTATCTTATGGCATTAAGATAAAAAACCTTCTGTGTGCAGCAGCCTCCCTCAGAACCCCTAATACTTACCTGAGCCCCATCATGATCCAATGATGTTGCACAAGAGTCTCGGCTGTCTGGGACTCTCCCTCCTGATTGGCTGAGACAGCAGTGAGGCGCCATTGGCTCCTGCTGCTGTCAATCAAAGAGAAAAAAATGCAGCGGTCCATTGCATTTTTTCTGTTTGTACAATTAGAAATGGAGGTATATCGCTATGGTTGCCTCAGATCACAATTATTTTCCTATGCTGTCAATCAAAGTATGTGAGCCAAAGAGGAGAGAGATGGGGCGGGGCCCGGCCATGGCTCCGTGTCTGAACAGACAAGTAATGGGTAAGTGTAGGTAAATAGTGTATAACAAGTGATTAAAAAATAATAATTGGCGATAAAAATAAAATTAAATATAAATCTAAGTGATTACTAACATTCAAGGTTGCTGCTCTCAAACTGCATGTGTCTTTAAAAATGTGAACAGGATAGGAGCGCTACCATATACTATACTAATACATCACCAAATAAATCATAAAAACTCGTATCAAATATAACAATATATAAAGTCCATAAATTCCAGTGAACAAATAAATAAATATATAAAGTTCATGTGAATCCAAGTAGGTTTTTCCAGTGCAGCTTCAACTTAAAGCGGAGCTCCACCCTAAAGTGGAACTTCCGCTCATCGGAACCCTCCCCCTCTCTGGTGTCACAATTGACACCTTTCAGGGGGGAGGGGGGTGTACCTGTCTAAGACAGGTAAGTGTCCTAATATTAAAAGTCAGCAACTGCTGTAGCTGTAGCTGCTGGCTTTTAATAAAAAAAAATTGGCGGAGCTCCGCTTTAATCGGATGTGCAGTATAAAGTGCCAAGTGCCAAGACAAACATCAGTGCAGAATTTGTGCTCCCCTCTGTGTGCCCTCTCACTCAGCAGAGATCCTGGACTCCCATAACAGAAGTCAGATGCGTTTTGAGACGGTGGCTGGGCTTAGTAGTCCCACTGGCTGTATCACTGAGGCTTGCGTTGTCCTCAATGAGCCTTCAGAATCCCCAGAATCCCCTTGAGAAGTGTGCAAACATTATGAGGACTGCTGGGCTCTGTGGTCCCACAGGCTGTAACTCCAGCTATAACAAACCTCCAGGGATGGGTACAAATGGCAAAAGAAGCTATATAGCGTAATTCTGTATATTTATTGTATAAAATTCCAGGTAATCCACTTATATTGAAACATTAAAAACAATGTAAAACTGGAACCGGAAGTAGCCGGCCGGAAATGATGTCACCACCTGTGGTCACCTGACCAAATTCGTCCCGCCCGCGGGTCGTTTTCATGGGTTAGTGTAATATGTTTATACATGTGGAAGCCACAAGGCACCTTTGATAAATGTAGTCCCTAACTCTAATCTGATCTGAATTTCTCAACTATGGAAACATTTATGGCAATTCACAAAAAGAGAGCAGGACATTCGTTGGTTCATTGAGAATTGCTCTGATGAATATCCCATAATGCATTGTGAACAACTGTCATTGGCCAAGGACATCTGGTCAGGTGCAAGTCCTTGGTCAGTGATGGTTTTGTACAAAGTTGCAGAAAACACTCTATTAAAGGCTCTACAAAAGGCTACAGTTTTGGCAGTCCTTTGTCAGTGTATGGGAGTTTAGTGGAAGGGACAGCTGACAGTATTGCAGGGAAAGAGAGTTGCCAGCATAGTGTGCTAGTACAGCTACATGGTGCTAATTACAGCACTTTATTCAGTGCTGTTCATTTACACGGATTGCAGTGAAGTGCAGTGTGTGTGTGTGTGTCAGCAACAACTTATTTTACTAATGTTGCTGCTCTCCCCTTTGTTTACTTTTTTTTTTTTTTTTTGGGGGGGGGGGGTTCATCTAAAAAAAGGGTCCTGAAGTTGCAGGCTATTTTCAGTAGGGCTCTAGTGATGATGAGGTGGGGGTGATGAAGAGGTCTTTGATTGTACTTGGGTGTCAGACATAAAGCACAAAATCAGAGAGGCAGGATGTCAGCCAGGGGAAGATCACAGAGGAGTAGGGGGAGAAGCCATCCAATTCCAACAAATGGTAAAGATTTACAGGTGCAAGGCCAGTCCACTCCACAGAGCTCAGCTGTGTGGGCATTTTTCAACACATGGGTTGTAGACCGCACCATGAAAACTTGCAGTCTCTGCCTTAAACATGTCAAGCGTGACAATACCATCAGTAATTTGGGTATCA
The DNA here is from genome assembly GCA_029206835.1 of Rana muscosa. Classification (NCBI taxonomy): domain Eukaryota; kingdom Metazoa; phylum Chordata; class Amphibia; order Anura; family Ranidae; genus Rana; species Rana muscosa. The sequence goes on along the minus strand of CM055116.1, from coordinate 498,525,426 downwards.
TCACTTCTCACCATGCAGCTTCTTGGGAACAGCACCTGAATGCTAACCAAGGGCAGGAAAGGGGCACACTCCTCCACCTTCCATCTCTTCTCTTTTTCTTCTCTTTCCACCTCTGCTCCCACTATACAAGATTCCCCATAAGCAGCCTCTAGCAATGGGAGTCTTTCAGGGAGTTTCAGAGGTTTACCTCATGGCTCTTCCTGCATAGAAGAGGGTCATCACAATACCAAGCATTTGATTCTGAAAAACCTACCCTACCATCTCAATCTGTAGAACTGAGCAAACAAGTCTCTCTGCAACAGCTGCTGGAGTATCAGAAGAAGTATGCCCCAACCACCCTTGTGCCCAGTGGCTCAATTCCAGATTGGCAAATTTGCTGGTTTTACTGGCCCTGCCTTTCCAGCTGGTGAAGTCAGCCCCCTTTTGTGAATTTTAAGCATGTGCTGTACCAGAGAGGCAGCATCCACAATTTCTTCACCAGTAAGTCCATCAATGCCCCCGCCATCATATGAAATATAGTGCTTCCATGTCACTGGACCATGCAGTCAGAAAAAGGGTCCACTTCACAACAAACATGTGACCCAGCAAGTATGGGCCAGGAGGTTATATATCATCCACAGCCCATTGGTTAACTCTGCTGGCAGCCAGGACCGATGTAGAATGGGCACACTGCTAAAGCTAGTTGTGCCACCCCACATTCTTAACACTGGTGATGATCTCAGAACAGTTGCCTTCATCTTCTCCTCCTCAATAATCTCTTCAAGTGAGTCATCCTCTGAAGCACCATTCCCCCACAAGTCTTCAGGAGGCTATACAACAGCTCAGGCAAAATGTGTGTATGCCTAAGGAAGCCACACTGGGACAGGGATTTTGTCAATTCTGCATGGGCAGACCCAGAGGTAGCTAACTGCATGCCTTCTTGTGCCAGGAAAGGTTATGTGTGAATAATGCATCAATCTGCTCAGCAGAAAAAGTGCACACAAGTACCTTGCCTGGCATACATCCTCAACCTGATGGCACAGCACTTCCCGGATAGGTACCTGGGCTTATAGGATCTTCTTAGGCAATCTAGAAGTGTTTGTAGTCATGTCAAGTGTTCATACCCAGTCAGTGTGCGGGAACTCCATCTGCCCATGCAACACCTGATACAGTATGTGACATGTCTACCCAATGCAACTCTACCTTGTCTATTATAATCTCAAAAAGCTCCCGCACAACTAGGCATCTTACCTACTAGATGGACTATCTGCACTGCTGCTGACACTTTATGCGTTCCCACATATAGCAGTAAATATCAGATTCAGGGAAAACAGTGCCGCGCAATACCCACCCTACAGTCAATAACGTGTTGCAAATGTTAACAAAACATATAAAAAAAATATTCAAACAATGTGCACAAAGTGAGCCCTCCAATAAATAAATAATCAATTAAAAAATTGAAACCAATATTCTTAACGTGAGTCCTTCAATAAATATTAATCAGTCCACCTTAAACGTGTCAGTGTCCCTATTTCATTATATTGCACACAATCTTCAGTACTGTTAAATAAGTGATCCCAAGCTGAAATTACTTCCAATAAAGATCTTGCACTATTTTCATCATTTACGTGCAGATTCCAGCACCAACATTCAAATGCCCTCACCTTCTTTACATGACCTAAGGAACATTGCGCCTTCCCCTTTAAATTGGGGTCAGTATAGCCATGACTGGTATTCCTCTCTGCTGCCTCCGGGTATTTTAATTCACATTCATCCCTCTCAATCCTTAAGAGAATTGCACCCAGAAGCTGAAGAATATTTCCTGCTACCAAATGTCGATAAAAGAGAGGTTGTAGAAGGTATCCACATGGGATGGATCTAAGTCCCAGATCGGTATCTGACCTTACAAATGTTCTTTTTGCTGAATGGGTACAAATTCCCACAGATAAGATAAAAGAATCCATCTGTACCAAGGCACAGTTGACTGACTGACATTTGTGAAAATGAACCAGTCCAAGACCAGTGACAACAGTCAAGACCCTGTAACAGGTTAATATTTTGGAGGAGTCTGCCACCTAAAGGATTTATTTTCTGTATAGCCTAACTCTTACCTTTCATCACTGCAGGCTTGAAATAAATCCCACCTCCTGTCACCATTGCCATCTGCTGTCTCCATGAGCACACCTCCTACTACCACTGCTGGCTCGCCATCAATACACTGGATCCATTGCTGTTTGTTTTAACTGCACTTTTGCTTTGGCACATCCAATATTTCTGCAGCTGTTTCAATGTTTCAAAGAATTTTAAAAAAATTTGGGCAGGTAACATTGACTGTTCTGCACAAATATTTCTGTAGCATTACAATATTTTAGCACCATTTTTGGCTATGTAACCTCCTGTTCTCTGCATGAATATTTCTGTAGGATTACATTGGTTTAGCACAATTTTACAATTTCAAAGAATCAGAAATTTTTGGCCTGTGCTGTGCATAAGCGTTTCTGCAGGGTTATGTTTTTGTACCACTGACACTCCAAATCAAACTTTCCTTAGCCATTTCATAGTTGCAAATAATTTACATCTTTGGCAGGTAACATTCTGTGCTCTGCAAGAATATTTGTGTTAGCTTACAGTGTGCTGGCATTAGTAATACTCAAAATCAAAATTTTACATTGTTTCCCAAACATACTTTTTTAAATATATTTTTACATTTCATTTTAGTACATCATCATTAAAAATGGACATTATGTTTCTGCATCGTTTTAAGTTTAGAATTTTCATGCACTCTAAATCGTGCCGTGTGAATTTATTATTGCTGTTTGCATGTATATTTTAACCCTACATAAGTACATTGCTGGCTTGATTCAGAATAATTTTGTATGCACACTCTTTAAAGTAGTTTGACCTAACAATGATTCTTTAAATGAAAACACCCGTTTGCATTACCTAACTCAGAATTTTGGGACCCAAAAAATATACCTTATGTTTTAGCAGCTAATTTTTTGACTTTTTTTCTCTTTTAGGCACAGAAGGAATACAAGCTTTATTTTTGTAAAAAAAAAAGTATGGTGTCTGTCTGCTCTTTCCTATAAATTTTTTTTATTATTTATGTATCCCAAAAATGAACTGAATATTTTGGGCTGAAATGTCACTTCTCTTTGCTTCTGCAAAGCAATCCTATTTAGAGGGATAAGATTCTGTAAAATTAAAATAGTTTCTTTAAAGTGGAGTTCCACCCATTTTTTTATGTGTGTCTGTGCTGCATGCCCTTAGCACATAGTTTTCACAATGGGCAATATTATTATTTTTTTGGGATTGTAAATACCTTTTTTTTCCGTTTTTCAGCCTAACTTCCTGGTCTTAATAGCCTAGGCTATTATGTCACAAGGCAATTCGCAAGGGTTCCTGGGATATCAGCGTCATGTATCCCATGACTACTTGTGAATCACCTCCTACCGAAATCTCGCGTGTTTTGTGTGACACTGTCATATTATAATTGTGTGCAGAGAGAGAGAGGAGGTTTCAGAAGTCATCAGAGATGTGTGGGTGGGCGGGACAGAGCAGCTATCGCACACCAGCCAATAGGATGGGGTCAGGGCGGGCCTCTACGTGTATGCGGCTCCGCCCCTTTTCTAAAAAAGCCAAATAATTGTCTGGTGTGCGATAGCTGCTCTGTCCCGCCCACCCACACATAGCTGATGACTTCTGAAAGCTCCTCCTCTCTCTCTCGCTGCACACAGTTATAATACAAGACGGTGTCACACAAAACACCAGCTTCCAGCATGCTCAGTCTTATAATATAACTTCTGAAAGATCCTCTCTCTCTCTCCCTGCACACAGTAATAATATAAGCAGGGCTTTTTTCAGCCAGAACGAAACCTGAGACAGCTGTTGAGACACTGAGGTTGTTCTGCAGTGGTCAGAGCTGGGGGGGTGTATTTAGATTGGGCACAGTGAGAGCTGTGGGGGGAGATATGGATTAAGCTGAGCTGTAGATAAGGGTGCAGAGGTGACATGTGGAGGGGCAGAGCGATAGTCTGTGGATGGGTTGAGCAGAGGTGAGGTAGTCTGCGGATGTGATGTGCAGAGCAGGGGTGAGATAGTCTGCGAATGGGATGTGCAGAGGTGAGATAGTCTGTGGATGGGATGTGCAGAGGTGAGATAGTCTGTGGATGGGATGTGCAGAGCAGAGGTGAGATAGTCTGCGGATGGGATGTGCAGAGCAGAGGTGAGAGTCTGCAGATGGGATGTGCAAAGGTGAAATAGTCTGCGGAGGGGATGTGCAAAGGTGAGATAGTCTGCGGAGGGGATGTGCAGAGCAGAGGTGAGAGTCTGCGGAGGGGATGTGCAGAGCAGAGGTGAGAGTCTGTGGATGGGATGTGCAGAGCAGAGGTGAGATGGTCTGCAGAGGGGATGTGCAGAGCAGAGGTGAGATGGTCTGCGGAGGGGATGTGCAGAGCAGAGGTGAGATGGGCTGTGGAGGGGATGTGCAGAGCAGAGGTGAGATGGTCTGCGAAGGGGATGTGCAGAGCAGAGGTGAGATGGTCTGCGGAGGGGATGTGCAGAGCAGAGGTGAGATAGTCTGCGGAGGAGACACAGACACACAGAACGAGATAAATATATAACAAAAGATATATATATTTCTTGAATAATATTTCTTCTACATGAAGTATATTTACTGGTTCCTGGAGGGGGGAGGGGAGGAGAGGTTTGCATAGATAAGGACAACTTCCGCTGACACTGCCGTTGCTATGGAAACCTCACTTGAAACTTATTACACTGCTTGTGCAGCACTGAGCATGTGCGAGATTTGCAAGTCTGAAATCCAGGAAGACATGCAGTCTGGCTTCAGATGCCCACACTTAAGATGGCCACAGCCTATTTCTAGTTTATAAATGTTCTAAATGCTGTAATAACCTAACAAAACGAACCTCAGTTTACAGACTAACTTTACTAGAATACATTAAGCTTGTGTATTATTGGGGTATTTTTATTTAAAAAGTGCCATTTCGGCTGGAACACCCCTTTAATATAGTGTCTTTGTAAAATAGTCTCATTGCTTATTTCTAGCTAAAATATGACTTCTCTCAGCTTCTGAAATTTCCTTGGATTAAAAAAGTTGTGATTCAGTGCATCAAACTGTGCAATTGTATAATATTTGAGAAAACAAAATTTTAATTTTTTATTTCTGCCTGATAAATGCCTAGTGCCTTCATTTTAAACTTCCTTCAAAAAAACAGGATGAGATCCTGTGCATCAAATGTGTACAATGTCTATATGGGGTCTCTGGAAAAATAATGTCTTATCTAATATTACTGTCTGAAATTTGCCTACTTTCTGCCTCCAAAATTGCATCACATGATAAACAAATGTGATATTCAGCAAAAAAAAATAATTGTTGTATATAGTGCATTTGGAAACCATACATTTCATTTACTATGGCTGAAATTATGTATGGCTGAAATATTCCAGCTCACTGACTACTAAACAGTTTTTTCATGAAAAATTGATAACCCAAGATTAGCTTCAATAAACCACTTTGTAGCTAAAGGACCAGGCCCCTTTTTGTGATTCGGCACTGCGTCGCTTTAACTGACAATTGCGCGGTCGTGCGACGTGGCTCCCAATCAAAATTGGCATCCTTTTTTCCCCACAAATAGAGCTTTCTTTTGGTGGTATTTGATCACCTCTGTGGTTTTTATTTTTTGCGCTATAAACAAAAATGGAGCGACAATTTTAAAAAAAAAAACATTTTTTTCCACAGTTTAGGCTGATACATATTCTTCTACGTATTTTTTGTAAAAAAAATCGCAATAAGCATTTATTGATTGGTTTTCGCAAAAGTTATAGCTTCTACAAAATAGGGGACTGTTTTATGTCATTTTTATTAATAATTTTTTTTTTACTAGTTATGGCGGCGATCAGCGATTTTTATCATGACTGTGACATTATGGCGGACACATCGGACACTTTTGACACCATTTTGGGACCATTGTCATTTTTACAGCGATCAGTGCTATAAAAATGCACTGATTACTATAAAAACGACACTGGTAGTGAATGGGTTAACCACTAGGTGGCGCTGCAGGGGTTAAGTGTTTCCTAGGAAGTGATTGTTACTGGGAGGGGGCGTGGCTACACGTAACACGTCACCGATGACCGTTCACGATCACGGGGAATGGTGATCAGTGACAGTGTCACTAGGCAGAATAGGGGAATGCCTTGTTTACAAAGGCATTCCCCTGTTCTGCTCTTGCCGACCGCACATCGAGTTTGCGGGACCCGCGGCCGCACTCGCGAGGCACGCGGCGGGCGCGTGCGTGCCCGCAGGGCGGCAGATTTAAAGGGACGTACCTGTACGCCCATATGCCTGCCTGTGCCATTCTGCCGACGTACATCGACGTGCGGCGGTCGGCAAGTGGTTAAAATTTTCCTTATTTTCCTGACTGAAAGAAGCAAATTCTTCTTCAAAATGTGCCTTCCTTTTAAGAAGATAAGATTCAGTTCTACAAATATGTGCAGTTTTTGAAACCTGTGTCTGAAACAAGTTTTGGGTAATATTTCTGGCTCAAATAGGCCTAATCTCTGCCTCAAAAGAATCCTCCCATTAATAAGCATATGATTCTTTGCAGCAAATCTGTACAATATACTTTATATTATAACTCATATCATAAATACCCAGTGTAAAGTGTTAACAGACTAATACATGAATATACAGTGGGGCAAAAAAGTATTTAGTCAGCCACCAATTGTGCAAGTTCTCCCACTTAAAAATATGAGAGAGGCCTCTAATTGTCATCATAGGTATACCTCAACTATGAAGCCTCGTACACACAAACGAGCAAGAAACGACAAGAAAACTACCGAGATAGCTTTCTTGCCGAGAAAATCGTTCGTGTGTATGGTTTCTCGTTGAGAAAACTGACCAGAATCTCGACGAGAAAAATAGAGAACCAGCTCTCTATTTTCTCGTCGAGATTCTCGTCGGCATGTTTCTCAGAAAAGTGTGTGTGTGTACACTTACCTGTCGCCGTGGAAACCCGCGCATGCTCGAATTGACTTTGACGCATGCGCGGTAGCTTCCTAGGCATAGGTAGGGTGTAGCAAGATGGCGGCCATGGCATCGAATGTGACGAGCGCACGCTCGTCGTAGTCAATGACGTCACCGCAGGTTCTTTGAATGGAGCGTGTGTACACTCGGCCGGGACAAGTTTCTTGTCCAAGAGTCTCATCAAGAAAAACAACGTGTTTTTTCCTGACGAGATTCTCGGCCGTGTGTACGAGGCCTGAGAGACAAAATGTGGAAACAAATCCAGACAATCACCTTGTCTGATTTGGAAATAATTTATTTGCAAATTATGGTGGAAAATGAGTATTTGGTCACCTACAAACAAGCAAGATTTCTGGCTCTCACAGACCTGTATCTTCTTCTTTAAGAGGCTCCTCTATCCTCCACTCATTACCTGTATTAATGGCACCTGTTTGAACTTGTTATCAGTATAAAAGACACCTGTCCACAACCTCAAACAGTCACACTCCAAACTCCACTATGGTGAAGACCAAAGAGCTGTCGAAGGACACTAGAAACAAAATTGTAGACCTGCACCAGGCTGGGAATACTGAATCTGCACTAGGCAAGCAGCTTGGTGTGAAGAAATCAACTGTGGGAGCAATAGTTAGAAAATGGAAGACATACAAGACCACTGATAATCTCCCTCGATCTGGGGCTCCACGCAAGATCTCACCCCGTGGGGTCAAAATAATCACAAGAAGGGTGAGCAAAAATCCCAGAGCCACACGGGGGGGACCTAGTGAATGACCTGCAGAGAGCTGGGACCAACGTAACAAAGGCTACCATCAGTAACACACTACGGCGCCAGGGACTCAGATCCTGCAGTGCCAGACGTGTCCCCCTGCTTAAGCCAGTACATGTCCGGGCCCGTCTGAGGTTTGCTAGAGAGCATTTGAATGATCCAGAAGAGGATTGGGAGAATGTCATATGGTCATATGAAACCAAAGTAGAACTGTTTGGTAGAAACACAACTCGTCGTGTTTGGAGGAGAGAGAATGCTGAGTTGCAACCAAAGAACACCATACCTACTGTGAAGCATGGGGTGGCAACATCATGCTTTGGGGATGTTTCTCTGCAAAGGGAACAGGACGACTGATCCGTGTACATGAAAGAATGAATGGGGCCATGTATCGTGAGATTTTAAGTGCAAACCTCCTCCCATCAGCAAGGACATTGAAGATGGCTGGGTCTTTCAGCATGATAATGATCCCAAACACACCGCCCGGGCAACGAAGGAGTGGCTTCGTAAGAAGCATTTCAAGTTCCTGGAGTGGCCTAGCCAGTCTCCAGATCTCAACCCCATAGAAAACTTTGGAGGGAGCTGAAAGTCCGTGTTGCCCAGCGACAGCCCCAAAACATCACTGCTCTAGAGGAGATCTGCATGGAGAAATGGGCCAACATACCAGCAACAGTGTGTGACAACCTTGTGAAGACTTACAGAAAACTTTGACCTCTGTCATTGCCAACAAAGGATATATAACAAAGTATTGACATGAACTTTTGATATTGACCAAATACTTATTTTCCACCATAATTTGCAAATAAATTCTTTCCAAATCAGACAATGTGATTGTCTGGATTTGTTTCCACATTTTGTCTCTCATAGTTGAGGTATACCTATGATGACAATTACAGGCCTCTCTCATCTTTTTAAGTGGGAGAACTTGCACAATTGGTGGCTGACTAAATACTTTTTTGCCCCACTGTAAATGTGATCATATTCTGTGACTATATAGTTCATATGTAAGACATGATGTCCCAGACAGTCTTAAACAAAATGTGATCTTGAAAGCTTCCACCACACCACGTGCACTTGGGGATTCCACACCACTCTGGATGTGTATTCACCAGATGAAGATGCCTTTTCCCTCTCATGCTCGGCAAAACAGCATCAACCCTCACAGGGTTAAGCATCCACCGATATCCAATGAACCAGATGTCATTAGACTGTTGTATATTTCATGATCTTCTCCTCCCCATCCCCAGAAAAGATTTGAAAGTCCATTGACTTTGAGGAATTGTTCTTTGGTGAAGGCCACTATTCCTCCAAATGCAGTTTTATAACTTAGTCGTATAAAAATGAGCAATACCAAAAACAAATCCTTAGCACATGCTTGGATTGAAGGCTCACATGCATGTGCAAATGTTCACACCCACAATGATCGCCATTCCTGTACCTATCCAGGTAATTGCACAATGATGTTCAATATGTGTAGTGTGGCCATAGTTTGCTCAACTAGTGAGAGCTTTGAGGCGGAGTACTGCGGGGAAAGCTAGGGGGACTTTTACCTGTTGCTGGTAAAGCCCCATGCAGATGTGCTGGAAAGCGTTTAATTTCTTTGAGACATTGATGGAGTATTCAGCAAATATCAGGATTTTGATTCCATCGATTTGCAGAGACCTGACCTGCCTGTATTTTTGCAAGATTGAGACTTTCTTGTTCATACATCACGGGACACAGAGCAGCATAGTCATTACTATGTGGGTTATATAGAATTACCTTCAGGTGCTGGCACTGGCAACTTCCAAAACAGGAAGTACCCTCCCCTATATAAGCCCCTCCCATCCGGGAGTACCTCAGTTTTTTGCCAGTGTCTAAGGTGTTGGCCAAGGTTAACATGTATTCATCTGGGCTTGTGTACAGGTTCTCTGGGCCTTAGCAAGCTATTCCGGATCTGACCAAAAAAGCTTCATAGCTAAACGGTCGGTACCCGGGCCTTGCAGAGAAGAGCAGGGTTTTGCCTGTAATGCCTCTCTTAGGAGGGCTGGACCCTGGGATCCAGAGCTCTGGTCATACCCAAAACCAAGAGGCTATCTGTGCAGGGTGCTATACAGGTCCAGGGGAGTGGAATCCTTGGGAACCCGGTCCCTGAAGGTCTAGTACAATGCCTGCCGTGAGAGGTGAAGTTTGGGCTTCTGTGGACCAAACAAAGTCCTGCGGCGGGGAAAAGGTAAGTGGGGGCCCCTCAGGAACTTGGTTCTATTGAGGGGACCCCCAAGCCTAATATGTCTTTCTGCCTGTTACCTAAAGGGTATTCCCGCTAATAGCTGTATATGCCTAAGAAATCCTAGAAATGTTTTTTCATAAGGGAAGTTTTAAAAAAACTGTAAACCTGGAAATGTTTTTCATAAAGGAGGTTTTAAAAAAAAAAAAAAAAGACAAAAGTGCGGTACCTGTGTTTGTCCACTAGAGGCCGCTGTGGAACGTCTTTTTTCTTGGGACTATTCCTTCCATGGTGAAAGTCCAGGCAGATGAGTGAGCTCTCTATCAGGGAAGCTGCATTCCTCTGTCATGCTGCCAAGTAGTTTCCTTCCATCCCCGAGTCCTGGTAAAACAGGGACCCTGGCTCCTCTCCCTACATGGCGCCAAGAGCGCACACGTGCACGCGCGCGCGCGCACACATGCTTTCTTTTTATAAGGTTTAGCTTCAAAAAAGGGGGCGGAGCCTGGCGGATGACGCGCTCTGTGCGCCCAGCGCTTCTGCGCATGCGCGGGCGTCCCAGCAAGATAAAAGGACTCAGTCCACGCTGCTTGCTATGGACACAGAGCATGAAAAGGAGCTGGTAGCATGGTATAGGGGCTTACAGCGGGCGGTTGATACAGGCATCCCCAGAAAGACGCATTAGTAGACACCCACTGATGTACATAGCAGCAAATTGCATTAGACTATTTCAGTAAGGGGTGTATTGTGGCTGGAATACCTCAGCTTTGAACTAAGGAATATGCCACCTAAAAAACTCCGAGATATACCTCTCAGGAAGTGTAGGGGGTCTCCATCGGGCTCTGAGGATCTGGAGCAGTCATCTGCACCCTCCTCCCCTGAGAAATCAGAGGTTAATACCCATAAGGAACCCCCGGGAGTGCCAGGTACTGCGGCTGTCCTCAGTCCACCTGCTCCTGCATATATAACAGAGGAGGTTTTTTCCTCAACTCTGGAGGGATTGGAGCAGAGATTGGCTGCATTGATCGCTTCTTCTCTACAGGAAAGAAAGCGCGCCAGATCTCCATCACCTCCATTAGAGTGCCTGTTGGCAGAGCAACAGTCCCAGGAAGGGACCGACCTACCTGAAGGGGATCAGGAGGAGGTTAGCTCTGTTTTTGAGGAATCGACAGTAGATGAACCATTTTCAGCATCACAGACTGAAAGATTGTGGGTCCAGACCCTAACTGACATGGTTCGATCTGCATTTAAAATGCCTCTTGTTGAACCATCAACTACTGTTGTCTTCTCATTGGGGTCGCTAAAAGCTCCCCAGGTTAATTGCTCCTTTCCAATACATCCATTATTGGAAGGACTTACAGTATATACCAGGACTGGGAACATCCTGATAAACTATTTGTTCCGCCTAAAAGGTTTCCGGTGATCTATCCCATGGAGGAAAAGTTCACCCAGAGATGGAATGTTCCTACGGTGGATGCAGCCATCTCTTCTGTGAACAAATCACTGACATGTCCAGTAGATAATGTTCAAATGTTCAAAGATCCAGTGGATAAAAAATTGGAATCTTTATTAAAATCTGCTTTTTCCACAGCAGGGGCTGTTACACAGCCAGCAGTGGCAGCTATTGGGGTCTGCCAAGCTTTAAAGGATCAAATGAAAATGGTCCTGAGGGATTTGCCAGACCAACAGGCCCAGGCTCTGGCTGATCTGCCTAGAGCATTATGCTTTGCGGTTGACGCCATCAAGGATTCTATCCATCAGGCCTCCCGCCTCACGCTGTCTTTGGTACATATGCGTAGGCTTCTGTGGCTTAAAAACTGGTCTGCTGAAGCTCCCTGTAAGAAGCTCTTAGTTAGCTTCCCATTTCATGGGGAACGCCTTTTTGGCGAAGACCTGGATAAGTATATCCAGAAGATTTCCAGTGGTAAAAGTACTCTCTTACCGAGTAAGAAGAGGTCTAGGGGTCCATCTTTTAAGAGGACTACCTCTCCTATCCCTGCGACGTCTGCTACTAAGCAGTTCCGACGGCCTCCTCGGTCAAACTCAGGAGGTAAAAATCAGGGACAGCCACAGGGTAATAAAAAGCCCTGGATCCGAAGAGGTACTAAACCAGCCTCCAAGTCAAGCCTATGAAGGGCTGCCCCCACTCAAACGGGTGGGGGGAAGACTTCAGTTGTTCGCAGAGACCTGGCGGGAGACGATCAAAGACAGATGGGTGCTCTCCGCAGTAACTCTGGGATACAAGTTGGAGTTAAAAGAGTCTCCTCCGTCCCATTTTATGTGGTCAGGCATGCCAAGAGACCCTCTGAAAAGACGGTCTCTCCTATTGGCGTTAGAACAACTATTGCTCCAAGGAGTAATTATGGAGGTTCCTATGGAAGAGTGGGGGTTGGGTTTCTACTCAAACCTTTTCACAGTCCCGAAGCCAAACGGGGACATAAGACCCATATTGGACCTAAAGAGTCTAAACAAATTTCTAAACGTCCGGTCTTTCCGGATGGAGTCGATCCGATCGGTCACCGCTGCCCTACAAGGGGAGGAATGGTTAGCCTCGATCGACATCAAAGATGCTTACTTGCATGTTCCCATCTTTCCAGGTCATCAAAAATTCCTACGCTTTGCAGTAGAAGGGCGCCATTTTCAGTTCAGAGCCTTACCATTCGGTCTGGCCACAGCACCACGAGTGTTCACAAAAATTCTGGCCCCACTGTTGGCCGATCTAAGAACACGGGGTGTAACGATAATGGCATACCTAGACGACCTGTTGTTGATGGACCACTCAGTTGCCAAGCTAGAAGTGGTAATTATCGATACAATCAAGTATCTAGAATCTCACGGTTGGGTCATCAACCTGGACAAGTCAGCCCTACAGCCAGTGAAAAACCTGGTATATCTAGGGCTACGGCTGGATTCAGACCAGAGGAAGATTTTCTTACCTCTAGACAAGGTATCCTCTTTGAGGGGCTTGGTCCGTCTGCTTTGTGCAAAAAGACAGCCGTCCATACGCCTGTGCATGAGGCTGCTAGGAAAGATGGTAGCATCATTCGAAGCTGTGCCATACGCCCAATTCCACTCAAGGAATTTACAAAGGGCCATATTGTCAGCCTGGAACGGAAAAGTTCAGGCTCTAGACTTCCCGATGGCTTTGTCCCCTTCCGTTCGGAAGAGTCTCTGCTGGTGGTTGATCCCCCAGAATCTCCAGAAGGGAAAACCCTTCAGCCCGATATCTTGGAAGGTGGTCACTACAGATGCCAGCCTTACAGGCTGGGGGGCAGTACTGGAGCAATGATCTCTCCAGGGCAGATGGTCAAATGTAGTAAAAACCCTGCCCATCAATCTCTTAGAGATACGAGCAGCCCGGTACGCCCTAGTAGCCTGGACATCCAGACTCCAAGGGTCCCCTGTCAGAATTCAATCAGACAATGCCACAGCAGTGGCATATATCAATCATCAGGGAGGCACCAGGAGTCGTGCAGCCCAGAGGGAAGTAAGTCACATCCTGGAATGGGCAGAAAAGCATGTCCCATGTATATCAGCTGTCTTCATTCCAGGGGTGGAGAATTGGAAGGCGGACTTTCTGAGTCGCCAACAGTTATGCCCAGGGGAATGGTCCCTTCATCCCGAGGTCTTCCGAGCAATATGTCAGCGGTGGGGAACACCGGATGTAGATCTGCTAGCATCCAGATTCAACGCAAAGGTGGACAGGTTTGTCTCCCGGACAAGGGATCCCCTCGCTTGCGGCTCGGATGCTCTGGTGTTCCCTTGGGATCAGTTCAGACTGATATATGCATTCCCTCCGCTACAATTGTTGCCTTGACTCCTTCGCAGAGTCAGGTTGGAGAAGAAGCCGGTGATCCTGGTGGCTCCAGCGTGGCCCCGAAGGGCCTGATACGCGGAGATCATCAAAATGTCTGTGGGGAGTCCTTGGACCCTTCCACGTCGTCCGGACCTGCTTTCGCAAGGACCGATATACCACCCTTCCTTACTAACTCTAAGTTTAACGGCCTGGCTATTGAGTCCCACATCCTAAAGAAGAGAGGTCTCTCTAACTCTGTGGTATCAACTATAATCAATGCCAGGAAGCCTGTATCCAGGCAGATCTACTATAGAGTTTGGAAGGCGTACATCACTTGGTGCGAGGCCAGAAAATGGCATCCACGTAAGTACGTTATAGGCAGAATACTGGACTTCCTGCAGTGGGCTGTAGACAGGAAGTTTGCCTTAAGTACTATCAAGGGCCAGGTTTCGGCCTTGTCAATACTATTTCAAAGGCCCCTGGCTATGCATTCACTTGTCAAATCCTTTATGCAAGGTGTGACTCGTATTATTCCACCGATTAAGGCTCCCATATGCCCATGGGATCTAAATTTGGTTCTGTCGGTTCTGCAGAAGCAGCCATTTGAACCTTTGCGGTACATTTCCTTGGTTCTACTCACCAGGAAATTGATATTTTTAGTAGCCATATGCTCGGCTAGAAGAGTGTCGGAATTAGCCGCCATGTCCTGTAAAGAGCCATATCTGGTTATCCATAAGGACAGAGTAGTATTACGTCCTCACCCAGCCTTTCTTCCTAAGGTGGTATCGAGGTTTCACTTGAACCAGGATGTGGTTCTTCCTTCTTTTTTCCCCAAACCAAGCTCGGTAGAGGAAAAGTTATTGCATTCTTTGGATGTAGTAAGAGCAGTTAAAGCTTATCTAAAAGCCACTGCTCAGATTCGTAGAACGGATTCTCTGTTTGTTCTGCCGGAAGGCCCCAGAAAGGGTCAGGCAGCATCAAAATCTACTTTAGCCAAGTGGATTCGACAGGTCATAATACAAGCCTATGGCTTGAAAAGTAGACCGCCTCCGTTCAAAGTTAGGGCGCACTCCACGAGAGCAGTTGGAACTTCATGGGCAGTGCATCACCAGGCCTCCCTGGCGCAAATTTGTAAGGCCGCAACATGGTCTTCAGTACACACGTTTACTAGGTTCTACCAGGTGGACGTGAGAAGTCAGGAGGATGTCGCCTTTGGGCGCAGTGTGTTGCAGGCCGCAAAAGATCCTCGTGCCTGATGGCGCCCAGCTTATGTATGGTGTATCCCCCCCCTCATGTGGCATTGCTTTGGGACGTCCCACATAGTAATGACTATGCTGCCCTGTGTCCTGTGATGTATGAACAAGAAAGTAGGATTTTTAAAACAGCTTACCTGTAAAATCCTTTTCTTGGAGTACATCACGGGACACAGAGCACCCACCCCTCTTTTGGGGACACGTATTGCTTTGCTACAAAACTGAGGTACTCCCGGATGGGAGGGGCTTATATAGGGGAGGGTACTTCCTGTTTTGGAAGTTGCCAGTGCCAGCACCTGAAGGTAATTCTATATAACCCACATAGTAATGACTATGCTGCTCTGTGTCCCGTGATGTACTCCAAGAAAAGGATTTTACAGGTAAGCTGTTTTAAAAATCCTACTTTTTGCAAGATTGAGACTTTATCTGCATAGTTCAGATGTTTAGCAATAATTGTGTGGGGGGATGTGTGTTCCGTAGAAAAAACCCTATGCGATGTACACGTTCTACTTTGCAGGGGCCTGGTAGGCCTAGTGCTTCGGGTATGCACCGGGAGCAAAATTCTGTAATTGCAGATGATAGCATAGATTCTGGCACTCCTATAAAGCGCAGGTTACTGCGGCGCAATCTATTTTCCAGGTCTTCTAGTTTCTGTAATATGTACTGGTTTGTTTTATGTTGTGCCTGCTCCGTTACCAGTGCCTGGTATAGTTCTTCCTCAATGTTGGAAATTCTGTTCTCAGCCTCATTGAGGCGAGAGGCATGTTCCCCCAGCTCTTTTTTTATGAGCAGCATGCCTGCATTAACAGCCTTTTCAACTGAGGCTTCTATGGTAGGGGCCAGAATCGCAGCAACTGCTTTGGCGATTCCTTCTTTGGTGTCTTCTCCTGGCTGTGGTGAAGGAGAGGTGGAGCAGCTACTCACCTACATAGAAGGCGCTTCCGACATATTGGATGGAAAGATGGCATCCCCGGTCTCGATTTGGCACTGGGCCGGTGGAACTCACGGACTGCTTTTGTCCAGGAAGCGGTCCATCGTTGCAGGGGCTTCCCGGAGATTGTGCGGGAGCAGTAGGTGTCTGGGCTGACTTTTAATGCCATTTTTAGGGCTGTGCTGCGGGAGCTGAAGTGGAGTACAGCTACTCCATATAGCGCAGGTACACAGGACAGCACTGGATTTATGACCGAATCAACACCTATTTTTTTTTGCACTTACTGAACAGATATAACAAAAAACACTTTCAATGGTACATTTGACAAACACGTTCATTTGGCAAGTTAATTTTTAGGGTTTACATACACTTATTTGTTTTCATTAATTAATCATTACATGTATTATGTAAATACTAATAATATATGTACTTGCATTTTATAGATTCTTCCAATCCACCATACAGCAGCATTCAAACTGGGAATAGGAGGGGCAGCAATGGGAGTCAATCATCACTGTGTTAGCACTTCTGGTGGTCCCTGGCATTCAGCACTGGTGGTGGTCCCTGGTGGTCCCTGGCATTCAGCACTGCTGGTGGTCCCTGGCATTTAGCACTGGTGGTGATCCCTGGTGGTCCCTGGCATTCAGCACTGGTGGTGGTCCCTGGCATTCAGCACTGGTGGTGGTCCCTGGTGGTCCCTGGCATTCAGCACTGGTGGTGGTCCCTGGCATTCAGCACTGGTGGTGATCCCTGGCATTCAGCACTGGTGGTGATCCCTGGCATTCGGCACTGGTGGTGGTCCCTGACATTCAGCACTGGTGGTGGTCCATGGTGGTCCCTGGCATTCAGCATTGCTGGTGGTCCCTGGTATTCAGCACTAGTGGTGGTCCCTGGCATTCAGCACTGGTGGTGGTCCCTGGCATTCAGCACTGGTGGTGGTACCTGGTGGTCCCTGGCATTTAGCACTGGTGGTGGTCCCTGGTGGTCCCTGGCATTCAGCACTGGTGGTGGTCCCTGTCATTCAGCACTGGTGGTGATCCCTGGTGGTCCCTGGCATTTAGCGCTAATGGCGGTCCCTGGCATTCAGCACTGGTGGTGGTCACTGGTGGTCCCTGGCATTCAGCACTGGTGGTGGTCCCTGACATTCAGCACTGGAGGTGGTCCCTGCATTCAGCACTGGTGGTGGTCTCTGGCCATCGACACTGCTGGTGTTCCTTGGCATTCAGCACTGGTGGTGGTCCCTGGTGGTCCCTGTCATTCAGCACTGGTGGTGGTCCCTGCATTCAGCACTGGTGGTGGTCTCTGGCCTTCGGCACTGCTGGTGTTCCTTGGCATTCAGCACTGGTGGTGGTCCCTGGCATTCAGCACTGGTGATGGTCCCTGGCATTTGGCACTGGTAGTCCCTGACATTTGTCTCAAGTGGTCCCTGACATTCAACACTGGTGGTGGTCCCTGACATTTGGCTCTGGTGGTCCCTGACATTCGGCACTGGTGGTGGTCCCTGACATTTGGCTCTGGTGGTCCCTGACATTTGGCACTATTGGTGGTCCCTGACATTGGCTCTGGTGGTCCCTGACATTTGGCTCTGGTGGTCCCTGACATTTGACTCTGGTGGTCCCTGACATTCGGCTCTGGTGGTCCCTGACATTCGCCAATGGTGGGCACTGACACATTGCACTGATTTACATTTATAAGGCTTTAACCTATCATACCGTGTGTTATGTATGGCTTGCTGGCTGCAGAATGAGGGGTGTGATTTATGTTGAAGTGGGCGAGTTCACATTTACATGTACAAGCCTAGTGTACCTCCCACATTCACTCCCATCCCAAGGATTCATGGGAAATGTAGTCTGATTACAGTTAGAGAGAGAGAGAAGAGGATATGATGCAATCACTGTTCTAACACTTCCTCCCTGCCAGAAAAGATGATGCATTTTTTAAATCAGAAAACTGACTTCCTGAAAATAAAATCAGACATATCTCTTAAACAGTAAGACATTTCACAAATGTAATAACTGTTTAGAGTTCTGTGTGTGTGTGTGGGGGGGGGGGGGGTGTACTAATGGGGAATTTTTAAAAAATCCCGGAGTTCTGCTTTAAACAAGATTTTTTTTAGCCAGCTTGCACAAAAACAAGTGTATTTTCCAGTGGTATTTTTCGCCCTTGACAAAAATCACATTTGTATATGAAACCTGTGACGTTTTCCTTTTAAATTTTGGTCATAGATCTTTAATGAAACCCTAAACGTTATTTTAGTTAAATCTGTAGTTCCAAAAGCAGTGTAAAAAGTATGTATTTCCATTTCTAAGGCATATCAACCAAAAATGACATTAGCAGAGACATTTGATACAACGGTTCATAGCTCATGGAGAATTTATCATGATGACATTGTGAATTCCTTCTAAACAGAGCACAAATTTATAAGAAAGAATGGATATTGTTATCAACTCTACCCTATACTCAACCTACTCCATGATGCATTTTGCATATCTTATGGATTTCAGCAGAGAGAACTCCATGACTGGAGGGGAGATGATTACATGATTTTTGCAGGTTACATGACCATGCACTTATCCTGATTTCAGACTTCCAAAGCCATAAGAGTGCTAAGCACATTTATGAAGCAGATTGCTGTTCATAATAAATGTTCTTTAACCACTTAACGACCGCTCACTGTATATATACGTCGGCAGAATGGCACGGACAGGCACAATCACGTACCTGTACGTGCCTGCCTTCGTATAGTTGGGGGTCCCATCGGACCCCCCTTCTATACAGTGAGCGGTGGTTCTCGGTGCGGGAGCGATCCGTGATGAGGGGACGGCCATTTGTTTCCGGCCACCCCCTCGCGATCGCTCCCAGCGAATGAGAATCTTCCTCTGCCTGTGTAATGTAAACACAGGCAGAGGAAGTGATGTCATCTCTCCATGCGGCGGTCTTTTCGTCCAGAGCGCCGTGGAGAGAAGACATCAGGTTAGTGCACCAACACTACACTAACACGTAGGTACACATAGGCACACAATTCACCCCCCAGATCACCCCCCAGGTCATCCCCTGCACCCCCAGTCACAGTGTCACTGATTGCAGTGATCATTTATTTACTGATCACTGCATTTAGTGTCATTTGTTACTGTAAAAAGTGTCAGGGCAGTGAGGTTTAGGCCCCTTTAGGTCCAGGGTAGCCCCCTAACCCCCCCTAATAAAGGTTTAACCCCTTGATCACCCCCCAGGTAACCCTTTCACCCCCTAACGCCAGCGTCACTAAGCGATCGTATTTCCGATCGCTGTATTTAGTGCCGGTGGTGCCCTAGATAGCCAGTTATTTATTTTTAGGTTCACCGCAGGTTTTTATAGCGTCAGGTACCCCTATATATTATTTTAACCCCCTGATTGCCCCTAGAGTTAACCCTTTCACCAGTGATCACCGTATAAGTTTTACTGGTGACACTGGTTAGCCAGTTAGTTATTTAGTTATTTAGGTTACCCGTTAGGTTTTTATATAGCGTCAGGTACCCCCATATATAACCTAATAAGGGTTTTAACCCCCTGATTGCCCCTAGTTAACCCTTTCACCAGTGATCACCATATAAGTTTTACGGGTGATGCTGGTTGGTTAGTTTGCTTTTTATAGCATCAGGGCACCCGCCGTATATAACCCAATAAAGGTTTAACCCCCTGATCGCCCGGCGGCTGATATCAATTAGGTTTTAGCACCAGAGAGGGTCTGCGTCGCCCCAGGCAGCGTCAGGTTAGTGCCAGTAATGCTAACACCCACACGCAAAGCATACACCTCCCTTAGTGGTATAGTATCTGAACAGATCAATATCTGATCTGATCAGATCTATACTAGCGTCCCCAGTGGTTTAGGGTTCCCAAAAACGCAGTGTTAGCGGGATCAGCCCAGATACCTGCTAGCACCTGCGTTTAGCCCCTCCGCCCAGCCCAGCCCAGCCCAGCCCACCCAAGTGCAGTATCGATCGATCACTGTCACTTACCAAACACAACACACATAACTGCAGCGTTCGCAGAGACAGTCCTGATCCCTGCGATCGCTAACAGTTTTTTTTTTTAAGCGTTTGATACATTTGCTGACAGTCAGGTGCTTTTTTTACCTGTGAATCTTACTAGTGTACCCCTAAATTTAGAGCCCAAAATGGCAAATCGAAGGTACACTAGTGAAGAGGCCTACGAGATTCTGAGCATGACAGATAGTGAAGAGGAGGTCACGCATCTGTCAGATTCAGGCTCAGAATATCTTCCCGTAGAAGACTGTGAAGTCAGCGACTTCATGTCAGATAGCTCTGACGACGAAGATGAGGTCCCTGCTAAGGTCAGGCGTACCCGATACCGATCTTCTGAGGTTGTTGAGGAGCAAGAACCGCAGGGCTCTCTTATCATGGAGCAGAGTAGTACTAGCGCCGCTATTCCTTCTGGTGAATTGGCAAGCACCAGCGGCCTAGTACAGCCTGGGCGTACATCCAGTACTGCAGTTTTACGTGGTGACGTGGTGAGTCCCATAAGTGCAGTTCAAGCTGGTGAGGTGGCAAGCACAAGTAGTGTCCCGCTGCCACCAAGAAGAAGACAAAGGCAGGCCCGTCGTGCCCATAGTGCCCTTCCTGCAGAATTTGCCTATCCTGATTGGGTCCCCAACACTTCTGCAGAACCTGTACTTAACCCATTCACTGCCCAACCCGGTATTCAGGTGGAAACAGCTGATTTTATGCCAATTGATATTTATTCGCTGTTTTTCACCGAAGATCTCTATAGATCTATTGTGGACCAGAGTAATTTATATGCTGGTCAATTCATAGGCCCTAGTCCCCAGTTGCCTTCCATTGCCAAAGATTAGAAACCAATTATGGTTTCCGAATTTAAGACCTTTCTGGGCTTTTCCCTCAACATGGGCACACATAAATTCCCGTCATTGCGTGCTTATTGGTCTACGCACCTAATTGACCACATGCCCGTGTTCTCTGCCTCCATGCCCAGGAAAACGATACGAGCAGATCTTGCGGTTCATGCATTTCAACGACAATGAACTTTGTCGTCCATGTGGAGACCCTGAATACGACCGGCTCTACAAAATTCGGCCCCTCATAAACCACTTCAACAAACGTTTTGCAGCCTTGTTTATTCCCGATCAAGTTGTCTGCGTTGATGAGTCCCTGATTAAATTTTCTGGTCGCTTGTCTTTCAAGCAGTACCTTCCCAGCAAGCGTGCCAGATACGGGGTCAAGCTCTATAAGTTCTGTGACAGGGCAACAGGCTATGTATGGAGCTTTATGGTTTATGAGGGAAAAGATAGTCAGGTTGAGCCGGTCAACTGCCCAGATTACATAGGGAGCGCTGGCAAGATAGTGTGGAACTTGGTGTCACCCTTATTCGGAAAGGGGTACCACTTGTATGTGGACAATTATTACACGAGCGTGCCACTGTTTAGTCACTTGTTTGATCATCAGATTGGAGCATGTGGCACCGTGCGACCTAATCGCCGGGGCTTTCCCCAGAGGCTTGTAGATTCCCGTCTTAGGCTGGGGGAGAGAGCCTGCTTGAAGTGTAATAACTTGCTCGCTATGAAGTGGAGGGATAATAAGAATGTTTTCCTTCTTACCTCCCTTCATGCAGACACGACAGTCCAAATTCGTACGGCGACTGGTGTTGTGGAGAAACCCCTCTGTGTCCACGAATATAACCAAAATATGGGAGGGGTGGACCTCAACGACCAGTTGTTGGTGCCGTATCTAATTGACCGTAAGGCGAGACGCTGATACAAAAAAGTGTCTCTATCCTTATTCCAATTGGCTTTGCTGAACGCTCACGTGCTATACAGAGCTTCAGGCGGGAAGTTATCTCTCCTAAAATTCCAGGATGAGATAGTCACAGAACTCTTGTATCCAGGCGGTTCTGCACCTCACCATCCCCAACCAAATGCAGTAAACCGGCTGCATGAGAGGCATTATCCGTATCTCCTCGAGAGTACCCCTACCCAACGAGCCCCCCAAAAAAGATGTCGTGTCTGTAGCAAACGCGGATTTAGGCGTGACACCCGTTATTTTTGTCCACGCTGTCCTGACAATCCTGGTCTTTGCATTGGTAAATGTTTTGAACGCTTCCACTCAAAAGTGAAGTTTTAGCATAGGGTACAGCATTGCACAGAACAGGAAACACTTACACAGGTTCTCCCAAGATGCCATCGCATTTTGAGAGACCCAAACCATTACAGTTGTTAAAGTTAAAAAAAAAAAAGTGTAAAAAAAATAAAAAAAATAGTTGTAGTTTTATTGTTCTCTCTCTCTCTCTCTCTATTTTCTCTCTATTGTTCTGCTCTTTTTTACTGTATTCTATTCTGCAATGTTTTATCATGCTTGCTTTTCAGGTATGTAATTTTTTGTTTTCAGGTGCGCCATTCAGCTGCAGCGTGGAATTATTTATCTTAACAGCAACAGCGTTTGCTCCCACGATACATAAAGCCGTGACTCCAGTGCTTTAACCACAGTTAAAAAAAGAGCATATAGAACATAAATCGTATATTCTTGACATGGGTCTGGATGCGGTTACTAGCAATCTTCTCCGAAATAAATACCCCTACCCTTGGGCAGATACAGGGATACCCTACTTAGGTATCACACTCACTAAATCCACAAAAGGTCTTTTCACACACAATTATGCTGCACTGAAACACATGATCATCCGAGAAACGTCAAAAATATCCAAATTTGAATTCTCCTGGGCAGGCCGCCTCGCCGCCTTTAAAATGATGATACTACCTAGGCTATTGTACATCTTTCGTACACTCCCTATACCAATCCCTCAATCCTATCTTAGGTCCTTACAATCCATTTTAACTCAGTATCTATGGCAAGGCAAAAAATCCAGATGCAACCATGCAAAACTCATCAAACACAGATCTGTAGGTGGGATGGGTCACGTTGATATAAGAGACTATTATATAGCGACTATTCTTTCACAGCTTAAGGAATGGATGAACTCTACTCCTATCACACTTTGGGGACACATAGAAAATAGCATGACTCCTGGGCATAACTTGTCCCACTGGTTATTTAGCACAACCACAGGAAACACACCACTACACCTTTACTCCCCCACCATTCAAGCCTCTGTTAAAATATGGAAAATAATCCACTCGTCTAAATGGGTGAATCTCCCAACCAAAGATATCCCGGTACCTATAGGAACTTTGTCATTACTTACTCCAGACCTACATATCCCACAATGGATTACTACTCGAGTGTCTAACACACGTGAACTACGCTCTTTAGTTCTCGATCAGCCGTTTTCCCATGCTCAAGAGACACTCGAAGCGCCTAACGCAGATTACCTTACATACTTTAGAGTGCAACATTGCCTCACTACGAACCCTTCCATAGAAGGCTCCCTACCCATTACCTTATGGAACTACCTCTTCTCTAACAACACAAAAGCTAGGGGCACCTCCTTGATATACTCAATCCTACAGGAGAAAGACACATTTAACAAATCCAAACCCATTACTGATTGGGAAAATGACTTCCTTACACAGTTCTCTGAACAACAATGGCACACAGCAATCAAATCCGTATATAAATATACGTCCTGTACCTCTCTGTGGGAACTCACCCAAAAGTTGTTGATGAGATGGTATCTGACACCATCCAGAATAGCCAAATTTCACACTCACACATCCCAAGATTGCTGGAGAAACTGCACCCTCTCTGGTACACTTATACATATTTTTTGGACATGTCCCCGTCTGCGACAGCTCTGGACTGCAGTAGAGTCAATACTGAGAGACATACTTAATTTTCCTATCTTGCTGACCCCCCATCTAGCTCTTCTGAATCTAACCATTGATGACATACCACCCAACCTTAGGCTGGTGGTCACACACATCCTCTTAGCGACAAAACTTCTGATAGCCAGACACTGGAAATCCACAGACATCCCCACTCTCACAGAAGTAGTGAACCTGGTACAAACTCACCACACATATGAAATCATCCTCTCACGGGGATCACCTGCCAACCCTGCTTTAAAGAGTCTCTGGAACCCATGGAAAATCTGGTACGACAACAAATTTAACCGCTGATTTATAGTATTCCTTTTAAAGCTCTCTTGCTTCTCCTCCCCTTCTACCCCACCATCACTACCCCACTCCCTCCTGACCTACCCCCCCCCCGCTTCACCTGTTCAAAAACTTCACTGTGTAGATGATTATTGTTTGATAACTACTTACTGACTGTTTGAACTGCTATATTTTGAATCTATAACAAGATGGTGTACACTATCTGGATTGATCTTTCACAGATTTCCAATGTATTCTACACTACTTATTTTCTATCATTTTTGTCCTTACATATATGTATGTTTGAAATTTCAATAAAAACTATTCAAATAAAAAAAAGAGCATATATGCCGAAGCATAGGGGCGGAGGAGCGATTTTGCTCCTAATGCCGCGTACATACGGTCGAAATTCCGACGGAGGCTTGCCCGTGGAAAAGTCCAACCATTTGTACGCGGCATAACTTTTTTTGCGGGAGGATGCCCCCATGCTTCGGCATATATATATATATTTTAGGTACAGGTTGCGTTAAAAAATTTTTTGATTTTTTACTAGGTTTTTTTGTTGGTATTTGCTTTGCAGGTATGGTATGGTAAGGTCTTACTGTTATACTGTAATGTTACTTTGTTTTAATGTTAACCATCATTTGCTTAGCAGGTACGCCATTCAGTTGCAGCACGGATCTATTTATCTTGACAGCAACAGCGTTTGCTCCCACGATACATAAAGCCGTGACTCCAATGCTGTAGGAGGGGATTTCACCACCACAGTTAAAAAAAAGAGCATATATGCCGAAGCATGGGGGCAGCAGGGGCGGAGGAGCGATTTTGCTCCTAATGCCGCGTACATACGGTCGAAATTCCGACGGAGGCTTGCCCATGGAAAAGTCTGACCGTGTGTACGCAGCATAACCTTTTATGCCGTGTACATACGGTCAAAATTCCGATGGAGGCTTGCCCGTGGAAAAGTCAGACCGTGTGTATGCGGCATAACTTTTTAGCGGGAGGATGCCCCCATGCTTCGGCATTTATATATTTTAGGCACAGGTTGCGTTAAAAAAATGTTTTATTTTTTACTAGTTTTTTTTTTGGTATTTGCTTTGCAGGTATGGTATGGTAAGGTCTTACTGTTATACTGTAATGTTACTTTGTTTTAATGTTAACCATCATTTGCTTAGCAGGTACGCCATTCAGTTGCAGCGCGGATCTATTTATCTTGACAGCAACAGCGTTTGCTCCCACGATACATAAAGCCGTGACTCCAACGCTGTAGGAGGTGATTTCACCACCACAGTTAAAAAAAAGAGCATATATGCCGAAGCATGGGGGCAGCAGGGGCGGAGGAGCGATTTTGTTTCTAATGCCGCGTACGTACGGTCGAAATTCCGACGGAGGCTTGCCCTTGGAAAAGTCTGACCGTGTGTACGCAGCATAACCTTTTATGCCGCGTACATACGGTCGAAATTCCGACGGAGCCTTGCCCGTGGAAATGTCCGACCGTGTGTACGCGGCATAACTTTTTTGCAGGAGGATGCCCCCATGCTTCGGCATATATAAATGGTGCATGTATGCCCATCATTAGAAGTGGGTGGATGAAGGGAGGTATTCTAATGGTGGGCATACCCACCGATCAATCTCTTTTTTTCATTCAGCCAACAGGCTGCATGAAAAAAAAGATTACAATACATGTCCAACAAGACCAGCAACGTACTGGTATGTTGCTGGACTTTGAATGGTTATACCAGAATGATGCCTGCGGGTTTAGGTATCATCTTGGTATCATTCTTTTTAGCCAGCGGCCGGCTTTCATGTAAAAGCAATCCTAGTAGATAATTAGCCTCTAGATGCTTTTACAAGCAGTGGGAGGGAATGTCCCCCCCCCGGATATAAACAACGCCATGGGGAAATTGGGAAAGCATTTTATCACACCGATCTTGGTGTGGTCAGATGCTTTGAGGGCAGAGGAAAGATCTAGGGTCTAACCTCCCATTTTTTTTTCAAAAAAAGAGTACCTGTCACTACCTATTGCTATCATAGGGGATATTTACATTCCCTGAGATAACAATAAAAATGGTAAAAAATAAAAAAATATGGAAGGAACAGTTTAAAAATAAAATAAAAAAGCAAAATAAATAATAATAAAAAAAAAGCACCCCTGTCCCCCCCTGCTCTTGCGCAAAGGCGAACGCAAACGTCGGTCTAGCGTCATATGTAAACAGCAATTGCACCATGCATGTGAGGTATCACCACGAAGGTCAGATCGAGGGCAGTAATTTTAGCAGTAGACCTCCTCTGTAAATCTAATGTGGTAACCTGTAAAGGCTTTTAAAGGCTTTTAAAAATGTATGTAGTTTGTCGCCGCTGCGCGTTTGTGCGCAATTTTAAAGCATGTCGTGTTTGGTATCCATGTACTCAGCTTAAGATCCTCTTTTTTATTTCATCAAACATTTGGGCAATATAGCGTGTTTTAGTGCATTAAAAATAAAAAAAGTGTGTTTTTCCCCCAAAAAATGTGTTCGAAAAATCGCTGCGCAAATACTGTGTGGAAAAAAAAAATGCAACACCCACTATTTTAATCTGTAGGGCATTTGCTTTAAAAAAATGTATAATGTTTGGGGGTTCAACGTAATTTTCTTGCAAAAAAAAAAAATGTTTTCATGTAAACAAAAAAGTGTCAGAAAGGGCTTTGTTTTCAAGTTGTTAGAAGAGTGGATGATGTGTGGCATAAAATGCCAGGACAGTTCAAACCCCCCCCCCCCAAATGACCCCATTTTGGAAAGTAGACACCCCAAGCTATTTGCTGAGAGGCATGTTGAGCCCATTGAATATTTTTTTTTTGATTGAATAATGACAAAAAGAAAAAAAAAATGTACAAAAAGTTGTCACTAAATGATATATTGCTCAAACATGCCATGGTTATATGTGGAATTGCACCCCAAAATACATTCTGTTGCTTCTCCTGAGTACAGGGATACCACATGTGTGAGACATTTTGAGAGCCTAGCCGCGTACAGGACCCCGAAAACCAAGCACCACCTTCAGGATTTCTAAGGGGGTAAGATTTTGATTTCACTCCTGGCCTTCAAAACTGTGATAGGTAGTGAGGAGTGAAATCAAAAATTTATGCCCTTAGAAATCTTGAAGGCGGTGCTTGGATTTTGGGGTCCCGTATGCGGCTAGGCTCCCAAAAAGTCCCACACATGTGGTATCCCCGTACTCAGGAGAAGCAGCAGAATGTATTTTGGGGTGTAATTTCACATATGCCCATGGCATGTGTGAGCAATATATCATTTAGTGACAACTTTGTGCAAAAAAATAAAAGTTTGTCATATTCCCGCAACTTGTGTCAAAATATAAAATATTCCATGGACTCAACATGCCTCTCAGCAAATAGCTTGGGGTGTCTACTTTCCAAAATGGGGTCATTTGGGGGGGGGGGGGTTTGTGCTATTTTGGCATTTTATGGCCTTCGAAACTGTGATAGGTAGTGAGGAGTGAAATCAAAAATTTGCGCCCTTAGAAATCCTGAAGGCGGTGCTTGGTTTTCGGGGGCCAGTACGCGGCTAGGCTCCTAAAAAGTCCCACACATGTGGTATCCCCGTACTCAGGAGAAGAAGCAAAATGTATTTTGGGGTGCAATTCCACATATAACAATGGCATGTGTGAGCAATATATCATTTAGTGACAACTTTTTGTAATATTTTTATTTTTTTTGTCATTATTCAATCACTTGGGACAAAAAAAAATATATTCAATGGGCTCAACATGCCTCTCAGCAATTTCCTTGGGGTGTCTACTTTCCAAAATGGGGTCATTTGGGGGGGTTTTGTACTGACCTGCCATTTTAGCACCTCAAGAAATGAGATACTGTAGGCAGTCATAAATTAAAAGCTGTGTAAATTCCAGAAAATGTACCCTAGTTTGTAGACGCTATAACTTTTGCGCAAACCAATAAATATACGCTTATTGACATTTTTTTTACTAAAGACATGTGGCTGAATACATTTTGGCCTAAATGTATAACTAAAATTGAGCTTATTCAATTTTTCTTATAACAAAAAGTAGAAAATATCATTTATTTTCAAAATTTTCAGTCTTTTTCCGTTTATATCGCAAAAAAAAATCGCAGAGGCAATCAAATACCATTAAAATAAAGCTCTATTTGTGGGAAGAAAAGGACGCAAATTTCGTTTGGGTACAACATTGCATGTCCGCACAATTTCCAGTTAAAGCAGTGCAGTGCCAAATTTTGAAAACACCTCTGGTCTTTAAGCTGCATAATGGTCCGGGGCTTAAGTGGTTAAAAAAAAGCAATTGTATGGTTGTGGTACAGCCATACCACAGCTTTAGAACTTGGATACTACTGTAAATGTTTCTATACTCCACAATTAGGACCAAATGCCCAAAAAAATAAAAACAAAGCAATAGTAAGGACATTTGAAAAGGAAACAGATGTAAAAATGAATACTCCTACCTGACTTTTTATCACACATACATACTTTACAGAAATTATAAGTCATTTCTAATTCAAACATTACCAATGCTACTACTCTGGGTGTTCTAAAACTGGTAGTTCTATCCCTCAGCACTACTTACAAACAGCTTATGAGCATGCATATACCCGCAGCAACCCACAAATCCAACTTAAAACCCACAGTCCTATTTTATTTCAAATGCAGTCACATAAACATGAATGCCCAGGTAGCTTAAGAAAGTATTTTATATGCATACAGAGGCAATGCTTTGGAAGAAAACAAGAGATTTGTCAGCTGGGGGTGTCTGGCACGCTCTGCTGAAGCTCCTAAGATGAAATTAGCCAGATCCCATGTCTATGGAAACTTGAAATCATCATTTATTTATAAAGATATTATTGAAAACTAGAGTATTAAAAGTGATTATCTGTTACAGGAAATTCTAAATGGCATGAGTATTGTAATATTACTTGGATGTCTTTAGAAGGAAGTTTTGGTTTGTACAGTTTAGATAACAAACCTAATAATTGAATAAGTCTCACTTTAAACAGTGTTCTTTGATAAAGTTGAGCCAGTTACTGTGAATGCACTATTGAATTTCAGAAAACAATGTTACTGTGTGCAGTATAAGATGAGATTAAAATGAAACTGAGCTGGTTAACAAATTTATTTAAAAGGATGTGTTATCATATCTCTTTGGTATTGGGAGCATTAATATACAGTAAATGTTCTTGTTCTAGCACAACCTTATTTTGAACAAGATAGTGTATACATATTAGTACACAGTAAAATACAGTGATTTTAAGTTGGCTCAATAAATTTTTGATGGAAAATATATTACTGTTTTTTTAAATTAGATTTAATTATGTGTTGTGTACTTGTTCCTGCTACAGCCTTTCAAAGACTTATATTCTTATTTACTTCTAATATGTATACATGAAAAGTTAAGAAAAGCTTCAGTGGGTATCTTATCAAGGAATTGCCTTGACGTATTACCAACAGGTATTCACTTTTTAACTTCACCTTGTCTTGTAAGTATTAAAAGAGAAGTATGTTTTGTTTTTTTAATGCCCATTTATACTTACCTAGGTGGATACAGCATCGGTCCAATGCTGCATCTGTCTCTCGCCGCCTCTGCACTGAGAACTGACTCATCGAACACCGCCGATGGATCTGTTCTCACAGCTCTGGCTGTCAATCAGCAGCTCTCCTCTCTGCTCCTCCACGCTCACTGGAACTCTGAGCTGTGGAGGAGAGAGGCTGTCTCAGGTTCTCAGCAGCTTGCTGAGAGCCTGAGACAGCCATCAGTCCAGGCACCTGGCAGATCCAGACTTTGTGGTCGGGATGACACAGTGCCTGGACTGATTCCAGTGCCGTCAGCAGAGAGCGGACATCAGACCGTTCTCTGCTGAAAACAGGTCACAGGAGTGCAAAACGAATTGTACTCCTGTGACCCATAGGAGAAGCCCAGCCAAACGAGCTAAGGTTGGACTTCTCCTTTAAATAATGCATATAAATATGTTGTATTTTGGTATGCAACCAGAAGGTGGAGCTCACTCAGAGTAGTAATTTATTTGTATCTCCCCCTTGGTGTGGCAGAATATTCAAATAGAAACAGCTTTTGCTTTGTACTCTTTTAGAAAGTAAAGAAAAAATACAGTGAAACAAAAAAAAAGGATGAAGAATATAAAACTCCAAAATAAAAAATCTCAAATTAAAAATAAAACAAAAATCTACCATTTGCTGCTTACATTTACATATGACCCCTGTCATGCTTTTGTTTATAAAAAAACAGCCAGGAGATCCCAAGTCATGTCATTGACCACATATGGTCATGGCCATAGCACATACTAATAAACATCAGAAGACTTCCATGAAAACCAAGACCTACCAAACTGTGACGGAACCACCCAACACCCAGCTTGGGTGCTTCTGTCAAGATACAGCTTCCTCCAGTCTGGACGCAGGAACCAGGTATTATAGCTGAGCACCCAAGGACTAGATGACACTAGCTTTACTGGAACTCTTTATTGTAAATTCACACATAATATATACCATGCAAGATCAGGTAATAGCTTGATCACATTATCATAGACAATTAGCACATCTAAGCCTTGATTAGTCAGGGGTTGCCCAGACAATCCGGCAACAAGCTCACAACCCTAGATACACAAAGTACATTACACATTATCTCGCATTTCACAATGGTTCAATAACAAGATAAAGTGGACACAATATTAATCACATCTCCAAGAGATGAGCAGACAGACAGAAACAATAGGTGACTCAATTAACAATGGGAATTCACACTTAGGAGGCACACAATGGGGCAAAGACAATTAACACATACCATCTTAAACAGATTATAGAAGGAAACACAAGCATCAGGTTGCTTTGAGCAGTCATTGCTGGTTTGGGCACAAAGGCCCCAAATCTGTGTGTTTCGGGGGGAGACAGACCCAAATTTCGAAGCAAGATCACTCCAAGGGTTCCTAAGGCACACACCTCCCAAAGAGTAGTGCTTCCTCAAAGTATCTCAAGAGGCCTCCCTGCCGTCCCCTCTAAAAAGTGGGGTCTGTCACACAAACTTTTCAAGAGACAATCTCAAGTTACACTTTCTTCTCTTTCTCCTTCTCCTTCCTGCCACAAGATTTCTGAAGATCAACAATGGGTTGGAGGCATTCTGCCATGGGAAAGCACCTCTGAGATCTTTGTACCAGCTCCTCTTCCATCTTAACCCTCTTTTCTAAAGAAATGTGAAAGGAGCTTACAAATCACACTTACTGACAATCAAATAGACACGGGTGCTATTGTTTGCCCATAAGGTTTCAAAAACATGCATGTAACAGCTACAAGATACACATGTGCACTGCCGAAAAACGTGTTCGTTTTTGTTTCATTCGTTTTTAGTTTTTTTCGTAAATATGGAAATTCGTAAATTTAGAAATTTGGAATTTGAAAATTTGAAGATTTGGAAATTCGTAAATTCAAAAATCCGAAAATCCAAAAATAAGAAAGAAAATCCAAAAATTTGAAAGAACAAAAATCTGAAAATTCCAAATAATAACTTACTAAGAATAACTAACTATTAAATTATAGGTATTGGAATTTCCTTTCAAATTTGGCTGTTAGTGAACGTAACGAATACAAATTTATCTGAAGTTACGAATTATCCGAATCAACGAGTGCCGCATCTAAACAAATGGAACAGAACAAATTAATAAATAATAATAATAACAAGTTTTTATTATCATTATATATATTGTTATTTATTATTATTAATTTGTTACGTTCCATTAGTTTAGATACGGAATTCGTTATTCTGAATAATTCATAACTTTGGATAAATTCGTTACATTCACTAACAACCAAATTATTTCAGATTTTCTCATTTTTGGATTTTTAAAAAAAACGAATTCGGAAGAAACGAATTGCACATGTCTACTACAAAAGTTTGGAAGACCTGTGACGATGTTTGAGGACTTTTTCCATCTGGCTCCTCTGGAATAAAGTCTTTCCACTTCATACCAGCTCCTCTAACAACACTCCATTTCCAGAACCTTCTTTACTGAAGAAATGTGAAAGAAACTTGCAAATTACCCATACTGACAGTGAACCTGCCTCAACTTCTTCCACTGCCGTATCATGGCGGGTATTTGCCAGTATCATTCCCCTTCCTTTGGTAAAACCAAAAGCCTATGTGTCAAAGGGTTCTATGCCTTGAAACTATCAAATAGGAGAGGGGACTTCGATACAGTCCTGGCGAATAGTCACATTAGTGACCAGGTGTCCTGATAGGTTATAAAGCCCGTACCACTCTCCCTTGCGGTATATTGTTGGTCAGAAAGGAGATCTTTTCGATCTCCCTGCTAGCATATTATGTCCCTGCCTGCAGATTCAAAGTAAAAGAGACATGCTGCCTTCCATATTTCTCTTATATGGAAAAAGTAGTGTAGCGGGTATGTACTTTCCCGGGTGTAAATTTAACTGGCAGAGACACCAGTGATGTGTAATTCCCTGCAGCCCAGCAGGTGGCGCAGTCGCCATGGGCTGGGGGTTGAGCCATTGCTGTGTGCCGGGCCTCCTTTTTGTCCTCCCTCGGCAGCGGTATGGTGGGGCGGGGAACCCGCCGTACTTGCTGGGAGAGGGTATAAAGGGGCCGGCCATCTTTGTCATGGGGTCGAGTCCCAGGCACCTTCAGCCTGTGGGCGGTGGTTCGTGTCGGTCCTGTAGGCGGCCTAGGCCTAGAGGACAGTCGGAGGTCGTGTTCCATCCCAGGCACCTTTAGCCTGGGGTGAGGTACTCGGATGGAGGTCTGGAGCTCAGTGCCCAACACTGGGTTCCGCGAGGGATGGAGGTCCTAGGGAACCCAGGGATTGGGAACCCGAATCCGGAAGGCGTAATGGACCGGGGCGAGCTCCTCACTTGAAGACCGGGTGCAGCAGATTGCCAGTGACAGGTGAGCCTCCCACCGGAGACCGCCTGGAAGGAAATTCCCCCTCGCTCGGAGGAAAGTGGAGAACCAATTGTGTCTGGGCCTACTAGCATCCACACCTCCTTTTCTGTTCTGTTTTCTACTGATTATGCTGTTCACTCGAGAGGAATAAAGGAGTGTTGGACTTTAATGGTGTGGGGCTCTTTTCTGGTGGACATTGTTCAAGGTAATCTCACGTGGAGGTCTTAGGTGCACAACACTGACCCGAAGGTATAGAAAGAATTTTGCTTACACCGCACTGACACCTGTGGTGAAGGTCAGGCGTGGTGTCCCTGCTCTCTCCCCTCTGAGGTACCCCTAGACAAGAAGAGAAAGGAGCTGATGCAAAGAGGGGAGTGAGGGGGGCGCTACAGTAGTATTCCTGCGCTTAGGAGAGTTTATATATATATGTGTGTGTAGAGCTGCAGCCTCCCTATTAGGATCCTACAAGAGGATCCTAGATAAATGAAAAAAATGCTGTGGGGTGTGGCGCTGCTCACTCTTCAGGTGTGACCCAGAAGATAGAGATAGGCTAATCTTATTCAAAAATAAAAAGGAGATTGAAATATCGGGACTAGTTGCTTGTCACCCCAAAAGGTTACTGGGTTCCAATCATTGAACCAAAGTCCCCTGCGGTGGGGAGATAACAGTATAAGTGGGTGAAAAAATTATAATAAATGACGAAACCTTCCAATCACATACCCACACCTCCCAAAGCCAATAGAGGCCTGATAACACAATGAGAGGCTGGGATTACCCCTATGTAAGGTACGATAATAGTGTATTAAACAAAAATAGTGCCAGAAAATATTCAATAATATAAATAATACTAGATGTATCTGTGAGTTAGCTAAATTGCATAAGGGTCATATACCACAATAGATATGCATGTGACCAAAAAAGGGGGAATTAATTCCTCAAATGTTGTGAACCAAATGGTTATAAAATGTCCAAATAAATCAATTTATAGTCCACACAGTGTATGGTGATTTCAAAGTGTCCACAGTGAAACGAATAAAATGAAAAAATCTTCCAGTAACTTTGACAGATACTCCCCCTCAAGGGTCCCTACTCACCAGCTCCTCGCACCCCTACAGGGGTAGACAGCATATACGGCTGGATCCAGGTGGGGTCCGGATTTCCCGATCTGTTACTTCCAGGATAGGGTATGTATCCACAGCGGGTCTCCAAAAAATCCTTGGTTTCTCACATCCAGAGATGATTTGGTTGACAAACAGCGATTGTCCAGTGCCCTCAGTAAAGAAAGTGATAGGCTCCCATAGTGCAGTAAAATTCGGATAGTTTATTAAAATAAAGTTAAAATCAAAACATAAAAGGCTGCCTCCAAGGCGTGGTAATTTCAAAAATACAGCTCCATGGTATCCGTATGACTAGGATCGCAGCATGCGCCTCAGCTGCACACCAGTCTCAGGTACCCGGATGGACACAGCGTGATGTGCGTGGTTCCGCCTTACGCACGTTTCGTATTGAACGTCTACTGAGGCGCCTATTGTGGTATATGACCCTTATGCAATTTAGCTAACTCACATATACATCTAGTATTATTTATATTATTGAATATTTTCTGGCACTATTTTTGTTTAATACACTATTATCGTACCTTACATAGGGGTAATCCCAGCCTCTCATTGTGTTATCAGGCCTCTATTGGCTTTGGGAGGTGTGGGTATGTGATTGGAAGGTTTCGTCATTTATTATAATTTTTTCACCCACTTATACTGTTATCTCCCCACCGCAGGGGTCTTTGGTTCAATGATTGGAACCCAGTAACCTTTTGGGGTGACAAGCAACTAGTCCCGATATTTCCATCTCCTTTTTATTTTTGAATAAGATTAGCCTATCTCTATCTTCTGGGTCACAATTGAAGAGTGAGCAGCGCCACACCCCACAACATTTCTCTTATAAGCAGAGTTGCTCAGTGGGAGATCTTTCCCATCTCCCTGCCGCCACACAGAGCGATAATGTTAATGCACACGAGGTGTGCCTGGACACAGCCAACACACCCCGTGTGCACTATGATTCTCATACATGCCTATGGCAATGCAGAACCACCTTGAAGCAGGTCTTCTGCAGATCCAATGCACCTTCTGAATTTTCAAAGAAGCATCTCAACCTGATGTCAATTCAATACCACTGAAACAAGCCCAGAGCCCTTTAACACAGGTCCTTACTTTGTCTCAGGCTGGTTCTCAGGGGTGAGAACCCTCATGGTTACTAAAAGAGCAAATTAACTTCGACTTTTCCTTACAAACATGGGACCAATCTCCTGATCGTGGTATCATGTCGGGGGAAGGATTTTAGGAATAGTGATGTGATCTTCCTACTGAATGGTATCCATATTTTGATTTGTATTTCTTGAAACTGAATAAACATCATTGAAATAAAACAATACATGACTTAAAGCTTTAAATAGTACATACTAACATATATTTTCTTTGTTTTCAGTATCAGAAATGAGCCTGTCAAGGCCAAAAAGCCGGCCATTACACCAAAACCACCGACCACCCAGCCACAACAGCAGCTGAGTGAAAAGCTGGTTTCCCATTTTTCCGAAGCTACGGGAATGTACCCAAGATGAGCCAAACTGTAAAACTGTAATGCCGTGTACACACGATCGGAAATTCCGACAACAAAACCGTGGATTTTTTTCTGACGGAATGTTTGCTCAAACTATGTGTGGCATACACACGGTCACACAAATCTTGTCAGAAATTCCGAACGTCAAGAACGCGGTAATGTACAAGACGAGCCGAGATTAAAGTTCAATAAGCAGTTCGGCTCTTCTGGTTGATTCTGAGCATGCGTGTTTTTTTGTGCGTCGGAATTGCATACAGACGATCGGAATTTCCGACAAGAACTTTTCTTGTCGGTAAATTTGAGAACCAGCTCTCAAATTTTTGCTGTCGGAAATTCCGACAGCAAATGTCTGATGGAGCCTACACACGGTCGGAATTTCCGACCAAAAGCTTACATTGAACATTTGTTGTCGGAATTTCCAATTGTGTGTATGCGGCATAAGTTTTTTTGTTAACATTAATTGGTGGTTTGAGCATTACAGTCATATGGCTGAAAAAAAGACCCTTGTTCAGACATTAAAGCTTTGTGAATTGTCAATAAAAATGTAAAGATAATGTCCAGCCATTGCCAGAAGCAACATGTTTTAAAAGCAGTATATAAAATATTTGTAACCATCATGAAGAAAGTGAAAAATCTACGCAGTTCCTTATCAATGTTATCAATGAATGAAGGTTTCCTGTCAGCTTCATCCCACAATATATAGCCATAAGGCTGTTATAGAAAATAAGGATGATTGGATTTTTTTCTTTTGTTTAAAATCAGAATAAAGTTTATTAACAACTTTTACCAGTACAATTAACATTGCACATTCTGAAGTATTACATTTACACAATACCTTCACAGAATGTATAGTAGAATAATATTATTGTACATAGCCAAAGCAGATTTATAAAAAAAAATTGAACCTGAGATGTCATTAGTCGTTATATCTCACAGTGTATGCATCCATATATATGGTTTAGGAAGACATTCTCATTATATCTCTTCCCCAGTAGATTAAATTAAACTCACACCAAGGGTGAGGACACACTGAGCGGTTGAGTTCCCAATATTAAGTCAATAGCCTTTCAAGAATTAGATCTAATGGAACCAAGCCAGGGGTAGCTAGCCAGCATCCCCCAGATCTTATTGAACTTAGAACTTTCGTATTTATCGACGTATATAACACACGTTGGCGTATAACGCGCACCCTAATTTTAAGAGGGAAGTTTCAGGAAAAAAACATATTTTTTAAATAAACAACTTTGAAACAAATTAAGGATCAGTGCCCATCAATGTCCATCTGCAGCCCAAATAAAGTCCTCAATGCAGCCTGATCAATGCATCAATGCAGCCTAAATAAAGTCCTCAATGCAGCCTGATCAATGCAGCCTGATTATTGTCCTTAATGCAGCCCAAATAAAGTCCTCAATGCAGCCTGATCAATACATCAATGCAGCCTAAATAAAGTCCTCAATGCAGCCTGATCAATGCAGCCTGATTATTGTCCTCAATGCAGCCCAAATAAAGTCCTCAATGCAGCCTGATCAATGCAGCCTAAATAAAGTCCTCAATGCAGCCTGATCAATGCATCATAAATACCTTTTTTAAACTACCGTCACCATCTCCCTCACCAGCAGCCTGAATCAGGAAATCACCGAGCCGTCATCTCCTCTCCACTCGGCTCTCACGTTACACACACACAGTCCCGCCTCCGCCATAGGCATTGGACCAGCTACTGTGATAGGCAGAACACTGGTCCAATGCCAGTGGCAGCGGCGGGACTGTGTGCGTGTGACGTGAAAGCCGAGGAGCCGAGTGGAGAGGAGATGACAGCTCGGTGAGGTACACTGACGGCATAATACACGCACCCCTGCTTTGTCCCCAATTTTCAGGGGAAAAAAGTGCATGTTATACGCCGATAAATACGGTATATATTTATATTAATTATGTTTCTAAAGCCAGCCTGCATTATGCAGGAAACATCATATGAAAACAATGTTTTCATTAACGTTCACCCTAAAAATAGACAATGTCTCCAAAGTTCAGAGTGGTTTTATAGTCTACTCTTGGCCTGCAGTGTTCTGATTTGTCCTCTGGATTCCCTCTGTTATCCAAATCAACAACATAGCCACTATTTTCCAGTTTGGCCTCTACAACATATTCTGTTCCATGTCTTTTAGCCTTACTAGAGCAGAATTGAGAAGATGTAGCCTGGCTAAAGACTTTGGCCTGATCTCTTTAGGGAAAGTCCATCACTATAATCTGTTGAACGATGGACTTTTCTTTAGAGCTGAATCCACCCAGAACTGCATTTCTCTTTTGGTCTCTTGTGGTTTAGATGTAACCTTTTATGAAATAAAAATTCTTTGTGGATTTAACTGGGCTTCTGGCAATGAAAGGGGACCCATCAAATGGGAGGAATTAAACATTCTAGTACATATATTTGGAATGTGTTGGGTTTTTAAAACAATATAAATGACTTTATTCTTTGCTTGTCCTATTGTTATATTCTCTGTACCTCTTCTTACCAATATTTCTCCTCCAGGTGTCTCAGACAAAACAATGGTGACTGCAATCAAGCCATGATTATCTTCCAGAAGATGAAGTTCATTGAAGTCACCGGAATGTTCGAAAAATACGCAGACAAGTACGTTTCTGTTAAATCCATTGGGACTCCCTGTTTCTGGGGAATGGTTTTCACACACATTTTTGTTTTCCATTCTTTAACATCTAGGTTTGAAAAGTTCTTATATGAGATTGTCAGTCCAAATTTAGCTTTAGCAATATGAACATGTGGAAACCCAGCAAATGGTTTTCCCATTTTACTTGATTAAATGGGTCCATATGTTATTATTTTTGCTTTCTTCAATCTAAAAATTGCTCTATTATGTATTCTGCAACCCGTCCTAACCTCCATATGTCTTTACAGGTGTCTTCGGGAGAACAACTGGGACTGGGTACAGTCTATGAATGACTTCAACTTCATGAATTTAAAAGACCAAATTCCACCACAATGCTTTTTTACCGACATGAGGGACAGACCATCTCTCCAACAAACAAAAACTTGATAGACTTTGAATTTTCCAGGATGACCAACATGTGACCTCAGTGGGCGGAAAAGTAAGTCTGGGTTTTTATTTCTATTCTATTGTTTTTTTATGTGATTAAAGCTGGCCATACACTAGGAGATTTTCATCAGGAGACAGCTGAAATTTGCTCCATGTGTGGCCCTGTCTTCACCCTCCTGCCCAACATTCTTTGATTGAAAATGTTTGTACCAACAAGGACTGGATGCAGCTGCTATTTGGGTATTCAGAAGACCATCACCAGCGGCTGTCAGAATACACTAGGAGCAGAAGGATGGATGGGCGAAGCTATTACATTTTATTAATATTATGCCTCAGAATTCCTCTAGTGATCTCTAAGTTTACATTTTATGTTGAGGGGCTTTTGTTCACTTCAGGAGGGTTTTGCATTCATAAAAAAGTCTATAGGAATGCAAAAGCCGTATGAAGCAGGTCGAATGCAGGTCAGAAGGAGGCCAACTGCAGGTCATATATACCTGTCAATGAATTCTGAATCATTTCAGAAATCTCTTGAACTAATATTAAATTGATGTCATAACCACAAGCCCAAAATCTGCCTACACAAGCCCTTTGACGACAGTTTTTCCTTTTCTATCAGCCTACTTTTTCCTGGTGGTACAAAACCTTTATTGTACTTTATTATACCACCTCCCCCCTCCATTTAGAATGTTAGCTCCACGAGCAGGGCCCTCCTGTCCCCTCTGTATTGAACTGTATTGTAATTGTGCTGTCCCCCATCTACCCATTGTAAAGCGTTGCGCAAACTAGTGGCGCTATATAAATCGTGTATAATAATAATAATAGTAATTGTACTTGTCCATGGTGGAATTGTCTCCTGCTCAGAGCAGAGGGTAGTCTTTTACTGCTCTTCTGAATGAAGTCTAGGCTGTTTACATTATCATCGCCCCTTACCAATGAGATAATCGATTCGCTGGATCTATGACAAAATGGAGGTGACCCAGGAAGTCAGGGGGAAATTCTGTCGTTACCATTGTTTCCACTATATATACATGCTGCTTGGAAATGAAATGTTGAGTTTTGTGTATTAGCCTTATATACTGTATACCTAAAAAAGGAGAAAATTGCGCTAAAAAGTCCTCATGAAAATTTATATATATGAATAAAGTCCAATGTGGCAGGCTGGTGTAAACGCAAAGATGTCCAAATACTAGAAGGACCTTGAGAAATTCATGCTTACCAAATGAGTAAGCCAATACCGCAGATGGCTATAGCCCAGCCAAGGCCTTGAGTTGGCACCAAGATACCCGCTTCACCAGGAAATTATGATTGCGATAGCTGGAACTATGACTCCACGATATATGGTATTGATCAGCCCAAAAAATAAAAATAAAAGCACATAGCGTAATCCTGCCACAATAAATGATCTTGTAGGGATCAGTATTATGGACAACACCCAGTGAAAAATATGCAGGAGTGAACCACCACCTCACAATCGATCTCCTTACCAGATAACGCTAATAAAAAGCTTAAACAAATTAAAAAGAACACCCCACACAATGATTGTGATCCGCCACCTCTCAAACAGTCTTCTTACCAGATGTAAACAACTTTAAGGCTTGATATTATGGGTGAATATATCAGGATCCTATAAATAACTGCAGGCTCAGATGGTGAAGGGATGAAGACAGACTCTCCCAGCTGGGACCGTATTCCGTGTGTACGGTATTGACATCGGGTACCCAAGAGGAATGAAAAGACACGAAAGCGAGGCTGTTGTGGGAGGAACCTCACGTCTGAACGAACGTGAGGTAACAGGAAGGAGGGGGGGGAAAGAGAATCTCCGAGTGGAGCCGAGCGGGGAGGCGGAAGTGCCCGAGGCTGACGTCACGCAGCGGGATCGGCCTAACTCGGCCGTACAGCGCCCCTCAGCCGGTGCTCTTTAGCAAAACCTAGCAGGAACAAGGAGCACCGGCTGAGGGGCGCTATACGACCGAGTTCGGCCGTTCCCGCTGCGTGACGTCAGCCTCGGGCACTTCCGCCTCCCCGCTCGGCTCCACTCGGAGATTCTCTTCCCCCCCCCCTCCTTCCTGTTACCTCACGTTCATTCAGACGTGAGGTTCTGCCCACAACAGCCTCGCTTTCGTGTCTTTTCATTCCTCTTGGGTACCCGATGTCAATACCGTACACACGGAATACGGTCCCAGCTGGGAGAGTCTGTCTTCATCCCTTCACCATCTGAGCCTGCAGTTATTTATAGGATCCTGATATATTCACCCATAATATCAAGCCTTAAAGTTGTTTACATCTGGTAAGAAGACTGTTTGAGAGGTGGTGGATCACAATCATTGTGTGGGGTGTTCTTTTTAATTTGTTTAAGCTTTTTATCAGCGTTATCTGGTAAGGAGATCGATTGTGAGGTGGTGGTTCACTCCTGCACGTTTTTCACTGGGTGTTGTCCATAATACTGATCCCTACAAGATCATTTGTTGTGGCAGGATTATGCTATGTGCTTTTCTTTTTCTTTTTTGGGCTGATCAACACCATATATCGTGGAGTCATCGTTCCAGCTATCGCAATCATAATTTCCTGGTGAAGCGGGTATCTTGGTGCCAACTCAAGGCCTTGGCTGGGCTATAGCCATCTGCGGTATTGGCTTACTCATTTGGTAAGCATGAATTTCTCAAGGTCCTTCTAGTATTTGGACATCTTTGCGTTTACACCAGCCTGCCACATTGGACTTTATTCATATTTATAAATTTTCATGAGGACTTTTTAGCGCGATTTTCTTCTTTTTTATTTCTACTTGTGTTTATCTCACTTTTATTGCTGCTATAAGGAGTCTTTTTTTAATTTAATTTTAATTTTATTTTATTTTTACAGCAAGCGCGTTTTTTTTTCCTTTATTATACTGTCTACCTGTATGTCCTGTCATTCTATTGTCTATTAGTAATCTCACCAACACTTTCCTTTTCAGGTGTCTTTCTGACATGAAGTGGAGTTGGCAGGACACAGACGCCATCTTTAAAAAGATGAAGGTAAAAATTTCAGTATATAACTAAGGGGAGCATTTAAAAAGTGCAGCCATGGGGTTGTGAGAAAAAATAAACTGGGGGACAGCTTGGTTATTTGACTGGTCGAACACACATGACCAGCTCTCCTCCAATCAGAAAGCAGCTCAATGAACTACCAAAGAGTACACACCGTGACCCCCACATTGTAGATTAGCAGGATAAGCCACTAGCACACGCCTGCGGGGAGCGCAAAGCACGGGGATCGGTGGGGCATATCCGATCCTGGTAAAGAGCCAATGACATAGACTCTTTACCATGTGATCAGCTGTGTCCAATCACAGCTGATCACATGGTAACCAGAAAGTGTCGTTTATCGCTGACAAGACACGAGTAGAGGAGAGCCGATCGGCGGCTCTCTTAACAGGGGGGTGGGGTCTGCGCTGACAATTGTGCATTGCTTATCAATGCAGACCCATCGAGGATGCCCACTAGAGCCCTCCAGGAATGCCCACTAGAGCCCACCAGTGATGCCAATTTGTGCCCATCAGTGATGCCTGTCAGTGCCTCCTAAACAGTGCTGCCTATCAGTGCCATCTATCAGTGCTGCACATCAGTGCCCATCAGTGCCGCCTATTAGTGCCCATCAGTGCCACCTATAAGTGCCCACCAGTGCCACCTATCAGTGCCCATCAGTGCCACCTATGAGTGCCCATCAGTCCCGCCTATGAGTGCCCATCAGTGCCGCCTATGAGTGCCCATCAGTGCCACCAATCATTGCCCATCAGTGCTGCTTATCAGTACTGCCTGTCACAGACCCCCAAAGCATCCTCCCCATGTTGAGGGCATTTGACCTGGTACGGTTCAGGAGGGGGGAGGCCGCTCTCTCGTCCCCCCCCTCTTTTCCTGCGGCCTGCCAGGTTGCGTGCTCGGATAAAGGGTCTGGTATGGATTTTTGGGGGAACTCCACGCCATTTTTTTTAATTTGGGGTGGAGTTCCCCTTAAAATCCATACCAGACCTGAAGGGTCTAGTATGGATATTTGAGGGGAACCCCACGTCATTTTTTTTAAAATTTGACGCAGGGTTCCCCTTAATATCCATACTAGACCTGAAGGGCCTGGTAATTGAATTTGGGGGGAACCCCACGCATTTTTTTTTATTTTTATCAATGACTTTTCTCTGTATTGCCGGGAGCCGACAATTCATTATAGCCGCGAGTGCTTTTAAATTACCTTCTTTCCTTCAGAAATGACACTTTGTGCAGGG
The DNA here is from genome assembly GCA_029206835.1 of Rana muscosa. Classification (NCBI taxonomy): domain Eukaryota; kingdom Metazoa; phylum Chordata; class Amphibia; order Anura; family Ranidae; genus Rana; species Rana muscosa. The sequence continues at coordinate 498,482,548 of CM055116.1, read as the reverse complement.
ACAGTTCTAAGCAAGGGAAACCAGCGCTGCTTTACAGGCATACTATACACCCCCCCCCCCCCCCCAGGTATGAAATTTAAAGGAATATTTCACTTTTATTGTTTCACTTTAAGCATTATTAAAATCACTGCTCCCGAAAAAAGTTTTTACAACTTTTTTTTGCATTGATACATGTCCTCCGGGTCCCCAAACACTTTTTATGACAATAACTTGCATATAAGCCTTTAAAATTAGCACTTTAGATTTCTCCCATAGACTTTTACAGGGTGTTCCGCGGCTTTTCTAATTTGCCGCGAACATCCCAAATTGTTCGCTGTTCGGCGAACGTGCGAACAAGCAATGTTTGAGTCGAACATGAGTTTGTCTCGAACTCGAAGCTCATCCCTAGTCATTATTATAGTTCTAAATGTAGTGCTGTATTCTATGTTCTGCAATGATATCACAAGGACACACAGTAATATCTGTTCAGGTCACCACATGGTGTCACTATTGCAGCATGTAAATTCTGCAACTCAAGTAACTCATCAGCCTGTTTGACATTTACCTTTAGCGGTTTTATATATTTAAATTTATGTTTAAATATGTATTTTAATGAATTTATATTAATGTTTCCACATCCCATCTATTTTAGTTTAGAATTTGTATGTGGATTATTTATTTTTAAGTGTTTTAAGGCAGGTACACATTATTCAGTGCAAATGGATGAAATAAATAATGGGCATGTTTCTTTATGGAGAAAGAGATAATAATAATTATGTTCAGCCTTTGTAATTTTGTTTTGAGACATACTTACTAGATTTGAATTGAAACTAAACCACAGACAAAAAAAAGTTTGTTTAAATATATTGCCAAACAGCCACAAAACATATAAAACCACCTTGTGTGCACAAAATGTCTTTGCAAATCCAGATATTAGCTTCAAAAAGTAGCAGTGACATCATCATTGTGCTGTACATAGCTTGTACAGAAAGCAGAGCTGTGGAAGAGACCCTAAGGGCTGAAGTAGAGAAAATTATTATATTCTTCCATTCTTTCTGAACAGAATGAATAAAGGAATATGTCCAACCGGCTATTGTATTTAGACAGCTGTGACAACCGTGGCTGCCTGTATACCTGAACAGTGTCTGCATCTGATAGGATGTAGTCACTGTTCAGTGGATAATTTTTTACCTGGCTCAGTCAATTTTTAAATTGACTTTTGTTGAACCAGGTGGTGCTTAGCCTGGTTACCCAAGGCTTGAATTTTGACCATTTCCACAGGAATCATCTAAAATGTTTGCCTTGTATGGCTAGCATCTTTTCTGCCACGGTTTTGCTACTGTGTGTTGATTAACCCTGAAATACAGGGCATTTACTTCCTTACTGCTGTCTAGCTGTTTATACAGCCGTGTCGGTTTTGAAATGTGGCAGTGGCTGCGGGGAGAGTATTCCCCCACCTGCTGTCACAGTGAAAGGGGTGAGGGGGGTGACAGGGGCACGAGCTGGAACGTGTTTCATGTTACAACCTAAATAGAGGTGTAACATGTAACATGTTCCAAAGGTGAACTTAGCCTTTAACATGCCTAACAAACTAACATTGACCAGAAAGTTCCAAATGAGCAAGATCACAAGTCAGTAGTATAGTATTTTTGAGTTGAGAATTTACAGATATTGTACCTTAACCACTTGAGGACCAGCTGCCGCAGTTATACTGCGGCAGGTTGGCTCCCCTGGGAGATCCGTCGTAGCTGTACATCGACCTGCTTTAAGAGTACTAGGAGCGCTCGTGACGACAGAGCCGACGCATGTGCCCGGCAGCCGCGATGTCTTCTGAGAGAGACAGAATGGAGGAATGTAAATAGACAGATCTCTGTTCTGTCATGGGACAGGAGACTGATCTGTTGTTCCTACTGCTTAGGAACAACAATCAGTCTCCTCCTTCAGGCAGTCCAATCCCCCCACAGTTAGAAACACTCCCTAGGACACATAGTTAACCCTTTGATCGCCCCCTAGTATTAACCCCTTCCCTGCCAGTGACATTTATACAGTAATACGTGGCTATTTTTAGCTCTGATCGCTGTATAAATGTCAATAGTCCCAAAAAAGTGTCAAAAGTGTCCGATCTGTCTGCCGCAATGTCGCAGCCTCTTCTAAAAATCGCAGATCTCTGCCACTACTAGTAATAATAATAATAATAATAATAATAAAAATGCCATAAATCTATCCCCTATTTTGTAGACACTATAACTTTTCAATATATATGCTTATTGTGATTTTTTTTACCAAAAATATGTAGAAGAATACATATCGGTCTAAAACTGAGGAAAAGGTTTTATGTTTTGTTTTTTAAAATGGGAAATTTATTATAGCAAAAGGTAAAAGATATTGTGTTTTTTTCAAAATTGTCGCACTTTGTTGTTTGTAGCGCAAAAAATAAAAATCACAGAGGTGATCAAATACCACCAAAAGAAATCTCTATTTGTGCGGAAAACAAGTACATCAATTTTATTTGGGTACAGTGTTGCACAACCATGTAATTGTCAGTTAAAGCGACGCAGTGCCGTATCGCTAAAAATGGCCTGGTGATTAAGGGGGCAAATCTTCCAGTCCTTAAGTGGTTAAAGTGCATGTAAACCTAACACTGAAAATGTCACTGTACTCTTCCCTTCCTCATAAAAATATTGTTGGCATTTCTTTGTTCCTAATTCATAAAACTAACTAAATTAGGTGAGTGCCTCTTAAACAATGGAGTGGTTAGTTTGGGGTTTTATTTTTACTATATGTTTCAAATAAAGTTCATTGTTATATGGCCTCTAACATTAATTCTATTTTTTCTGTTTTACCTTAAAGTAAATGTATGCCCATGTAGAGAAAAGCAACAGGTTCACTTTAATGCAAACCTGCTCAGATGTATTTACTTAACTTTCTTTCACTTTGGGGTTGATTTACTAAAGACAAAAAGACTGTGCACTTTGCAAAGTGCAGTTGTACCCTGCTAGTGCAGTTGCTCCAGAGCTTAGTAAATAAGCAGAAGCTCTGCTGACTTCCATCATCCAACCAGGTGCAAGCAAAATTGCAACTTTTATTTTCCTTGCATGTGATTGGGTACTTTTTGCAAAGTGAAGCCTTAACTCATTTACTAATCTCTGGAGCAACTGCACTTTACAAAATGCACAGTCTATTTGACTTTAGTAAATCAACCCCATTTTGTCAAATCTGTTAATTTGCCCTAGATGGGCAAAGCACAAGTTTGCTTTAGGCAGGGTTCACATATGTGCTGCCGTGGTTCCCAGCATGAGGTCCGGTGCATTCATGTTCAATGGTTCACTTGCAAATCAGGTCCGAATTTTTGCCTGAATTCGCACCTGAACCAGACCCAAACCCACACAGGACACTTTTGGACACTTTTTGGAATGTGGACCGCGGTCACACCAGACCTGTGTGAACCGGTTCCGTTCGCGCTCGCATGTCATCCAATTCACACATATGTGAACCCAGCCAAAAAAAAAAAAAACTTGGGTTTTTATTTACTTTGTAATAGTGTTAAAAGTAATCAAGCACTTTGTTGCATCACTGTATTTTGAATTTTGTTTCCTGTATTGGTGAAATACATATTTCTCTGTTATATTTGTTATCTTTCAGAAAAAATAACAGCACTTCAATATGTGAACTAATTCTGCCTCTTTTTAACATTAGCCTCTAGCTTCCATTTTACATTTTGGTAGGTTACCAGGCAGGTGGCTATGCCTTTCTCAGACCACCCAGATCAATCACATTACGTCCCACTTTTTTAAAACAAAGCAATCTAACTATTCCCTGCTCTATACATAACTAAAGAAAGGGCTTTAAAGTGAAGTTCCACCCAAAAGTGAAACTTCTACTCATTTGTCTCCTCTTCCCCTTCGGTGCCACAATTGATACCTTTTTGGGGGAGGGGGACAGGATACCTGTCTTAAGCCTCGTACACACGGCCGATTTTCTCGTCGTTAGAAACACGTTGTTTTTTTCGACGAGATTCTTGTTAACCTTGACGATTTTCTCGTCAAGCTTTCCATGCGTACACACTGACATTTCCCAATTTCCTTGTTGTTCTCCGCGGTCAGGTCCAGCACGTACAACGGCACTATAAAGGGGAAGATCTATTTCCCTGGCGCCACCCCCTGGGCTGCTTTTGCTGATCTCGTGTTACCGCGTGTGAAGTAAAAGTTTGGGAAGAGACGATTCGCGCTTTTCAGTCTTCGTGCTTTCAGTTCGTTTTCTGCGGTTCAGTTTGTGCTTGTGGGTTCGTATCTTGTCTTTCAGGGCGTGTAGGCAGGTCGTATCTGTTTTACAGTGCATTCTTGCCCATTCGTTTCTGATTTTCAGTTCGTTATTCATAGGCCTTGCTGTTCTAAAGTGCGTTCTGTTCTGTACGTTCTGATCAGACGACCGTTTCCTAGCCATGTCGCCTGGACGATCTCGTCGTCGAGTTCGTGCTGTGCGTGCGCTTGGTGTTGGTCTGCTTGTTTTGGACCAAGACCAGTCCATGAAGGGGGTGAGGAGGAGTTCATGGACCAAGAATTGGTTGCTCCAGCGGGACCAATTCTGCCATATGCCTCTGCTGCGGGAGATCGTCGAGAATAATCCTGAGGACTACAGGAATTTTCTGCGGATGTCTGACCCCGTTTTTCAGGAACTGTTGGCTTTGGTGTCCCCCTATATTACCAGGCAGGACACCGTTATGCGGGAAGCCATCAGTGCTGAGCAGAGGCTCATCGCCACCTTACGTTACCTGGCGACAGGGAGAAGTCTTCAGGACTTGAAGTTCACGACAGGCATCTCCCCCCAGGCTTTGGGCCTCATAATCCCAGACACCTTTTCTGCCATTATACAAGTCCTGCAGGAGGACTATATTAGGGTAAGTTTTCTCCATTAACATCACATTTTATGTATTTCATGTATGCTAATGTATTGTATTTCTTTCATCCTTCCCTAATTACCATGATTGTAATATGCTGAGAATGTCCCCTTTGTCCTCATGCATGTTGGAAGTTTTTAAATGCCCCTTTTTTCTCCTCCATGCATATTTCCCTTCACTAAGCTTTCCAGCAGGGGCGTCTGTTGCTCCAAATGTTTGGGGGTCCAAACCCAATTTTAAGAACTAAACTTCCTCCTTTTTAGCGACTGTGCCTATTAAACGCCACCAGTTGCCCCTTCCAATGCAGCCATTTTGTCCCCTCCAATGCAGCCATTTTGTCCCCTCCAATGCAGCCATTTTGTCCCCTCCAATGCAGCCATTTTGTCCCCTCCAATGCAGCCAGTTTGCCCCCTCCAATGCAGCCAGTTTGCCCCCTCCAATGCAGCCAGTTTGCCCCCTCCAATGCAGCCAGTTTGCCCCCTCCAATGCAGCCAGTTTGCCCCCTCCAATGCAGCCATTTTGTCCCCTCCAATGCAGCCATTTCCCCCCCAGCCCTGCACTTACCTTCTTCTGGTCAGCGCCATCCTTCTTCTGTCCTTGATGTCTTTTCCTGCCCTCGATGTTGCATCAGCCAATCATGTAACCGTAAAACAGACCTGGTGAACATGATTGGCAGAGCAGCGCCTGTCAGTGTTTACCCAAGGAATGTCCCCCCCCCGCGTCCCCAATTTTACTTTTATCAAGCCAATTACATCCCTCAGGCTGGATTTTGCAAGCCTATTTGCCCCCCTGTTTCTGATATGCAATTTTCACCCCATAAATGCCGCAGTTCTTCATATGTCGGTCGCTTAACAGGGGGCCACCCACCTGAATATTGTGCGGCATTGACAATACATAGGTTACTGCAACGCATGAACCTATGTATTGTTCTGAGTGACGGGCGCAGGATAGAGGTGGCAGTGCTCCAGCGCCCATTTTGGACGCACCGCCACTGCAATGCTATCCTGTGGCCAAACACATCTACCCACCCCCAAAAATATTTTAAGAATGGACCATCAGAGGGGGTGATGAATATGAAACATGAGCCTTCCATTATACTTATTAAAAACACCTTAAACTGAGATTTTTATTGATGTTGGCCTCTAATGTATTTTCTTATAATCTGCTTGTAATGTTCTATTTTTAAATTCTAATTTGTTTTCATCTTGTTTGATTCCCCAGCTTCCTTCCACGCCACAGGAATGGCAGACTGTGGCATCGGAGTTTGCCACGCGGTGGGACTTCCCCAACTGCGGTGGTGCCATAGACGGGAAGCACGTCCGCATCGTGCCGCCACCCCGTTCTGGGTCCTACTACTTCAACTACAAGGGGTTTCATAGCATTGTGCTGATGGCGGTGGTGTCAGCACGGTATGAATTCCTCTATGTTGATGTAGGGAAGAATGGCCGGATGTCCGATGGGGGATCCTTCATCCAGACAGAGTTTGCCCTCCGTCTCCAGAGTGACGACCTTGCATTGCCACCGGATGCAGGGAATGTTGAAGGACTCCCCTTTGTTTTTTTGGCTGATGAAGCCTTCGGACTTGGACCGCACCTCATGAGGCCATTTCCACAGAGGACCCTGACCCCAGAGAAGAGGGTGTTCAACTACCGGCTGGCCAGGGCACGAAGAGTCGTTGAAAATGCCTTCGGGATAATGGCCAGCCAGTTCCGCCTTTTTATGACTCCCATCCACTTGGCGGACTACAAAATAAACTATGTAGTTTTATGCTGCTGTGTGCTCCATAACTTTCTCAGCAGAAAATCAACTTCTTATATGGCCTCAGTTTTTCCGGAGGCAGGACTTTCCTCTGGCAATCGGCTGCCGGGCCTCGAATCTGCCCGTTCTGGCTAGCTCCCCCAAAATGCCCGTGAGGTTCGTGAGAAGTATCTGGAATATTTCACGGGTAGGGGGGCAATTCCTATGCCAGGCCATGTGTAAAGATGCATGGAGAACGAACTCAATAAAAATCTGATATAATCTTTTAACTTTTGTTTTTTCATGTCTCCTAGTTTGTCTTAGTGCATTTGTAGTGCCAAGTGTATTTTCCTTTAGTAAATACCAACCATTTCACTATGTAACCCCACAAAAAAAAAAAATAAGGTTAGAGCGTATTTGAAAAAGAAGCTACACGTTGTTTGTGTTCAAACATTTTACTCTGTGCACATTCACACACATGGTAATATTTTTTTTTTGGGGATTTTGGCTGGCCACAAACCGGCAATTTTTTTAATATGAAAATAGAAAACCATCAGTTGCATTGCAAAAAGTACAACATTGGATACCTCTGAGCAATATGAGGCATTCACGTACACAAACTATGTCTCTATGTGCCCGTCCTAATATGGGGTCTTGCCACCCCTTGCCCAGCCAAAAATTGAATATGCACACATTTAGTAGTATTTTCCAATAGGGAATTTAAACTTCTGATCCCTATTGTCAACATGTGCTATCTGCCATCAGGGGTAATCAATGGACGTGTTTTGGGGGTGCAACCCCTTCTTCAGTTCACCTACTTTAGATACGAGGAAGGGGTTGCACCCACAAAAGCCGTACATGGATATCCCCTGATGGCAGATGGCACATGTTGACACACTGTGTGCATATTCAATTTTTGGCTGGTTTGATTGTCAAAAAGGTAATAAAAAGGGGGAAGAACAATCATTAAACAAAATTTGGGGTTTTGATGCCTTATTCAATTCTCCCCAAAACATCGAGAATGTCTTTAAATGTTTGATCCATCACATGAATTCTTTGTTTAATTCTGTCCAGTTCTGTGCTACATTCCATCACTTGCTGTATTATTCGGAGGGCACTGTCAGCAGAGAAACGTGTACTATCCTTCACCACAACATTTACATCCCCTAAAAACAAAATAAAAAAGGTATTATAACTCTGCAGGCCTACATCTCTTACCTGAAGCTGTGGTGACAGATACTGACCTGTTGTGGTGACCAGTTCCACCACGTCATCCACTTCTCCTTCCTGCACTTCTCCTTCCTCCACCTCTTCAACTTCCTCAACACCCTCAGGTTGTGGGTCTTTGTGAGGTTGGGGTTGTTTCGAAGCTGTGGGTTTCATGTGCTCCCTGGAGTGTTCTCCTCCCAGTCTTCTCTCCCCTATGAGAAGCAAACCAAAGGTCTAGTTATCACACAGAAATTCTCTATGAAAAATGAAAACAGGCTAAATTGCTTGAAAGTGGGGTACAAGTGTGTGTTTGTGCGGAATTTAAACATGAATGCATTATATATATGTCCAAGAATCGGTTTAGTATTCACCTTTGGCTGTCAATTTTCAGACATGGAGGCAGCACAAAAATTCACTGATGCACCTGTGTGGGACACCCCAAAAAGGCGGTTTTTGTGGCCCACACTATAGTGCTCCAAAGTACAGATGTGGAAGCAGCTGCTGAGTGTCCTCTCCTTTACACTGATTAAAGTTTGCATTTCATTCTCTTTACAAACACATCATCTAGCCAACAATTTAAAGAAATCCGGCAGATGTCTAATTACATTTGAGGGTGAAAAATAACCCAAAAAAGAGGAGAGTGGCCGAACGATGTGTCTGTAACGAACGATTACTGTGCCAAACCAAGTTCAAACGATGACATTTTGGAAGGGAGTACAATAGGAAATAAAAAAAAATGGAGCAACATGGAAGTTGAGAAATAAATTAATAGCATAAAAGTGAAAAATTTACTTACTTTTTGCTAGCATTCTCTTAATGCTCCTTAACTGCTCCTGCTCCCTCAGTTTGAGGTCTGACCACCTCTTTCTGAGCTGCTCATTTGAGCGTTTCACCCCAAAATTCTTCTTCAGCCTCTTCACGACTTTCTTCATGATTTTGGCCTTCCTTCTATTTGGTTTGCTATACGGCCCATGCTTTGCGTCATAATCCGACTTTAGCAATATGTCCACCATCTCCGCATAAGACATATTAGATGCCTTGAATCTCCTCCTTGATCGTGACGTTTCCTCAGTCTCCGTGCTTGTCTCCTCCTCGTTATTTGAGGAATTATCAGACACCTGCTGTAAATCCGCCATATCTGTCTGCGCGCCGAAAGAGAAGGGGCGGGGAAAAGATGTTAGTTAGAACGTCATGGGCGGGCGACGTGTGCGGAGCGACGTGTGTGGAGTTACACGCATGCGTGGTGTATATATAGCAAACACACATGTGACTATACTACGTTCGGTGTGCGGAGAGAGGAGTTCAAGTGACGGACGTGCGAACGAAGGTATGTGATTTTGTGACTTTGAACAATTGTTGGCCTATACTGTCTTGAGAATGTTGGAGGATATATATGGTGAAAAAGATTTTAAGGAGGTTAGACTGTGTGCCTCACATTAGTTAAATTTTTTTTGACTTGCAGACCCAAAATGAATGTCTTTATAAGTGACAAGGAATTCCTTGCGGAATTTATAGACCGGGTAAGGGAGCTGCCCGCTCTGTGGGAGACCAAAAACCCCATCCATAAAAAAAAAGGGGCGAGAAAAGCAGCGCTGGAGAGCCTGCTCCCATTTGTGCAGACCAAGGTGCCCACAGCCACAGCAAAACAGGTGGACACTAAAATTGGGAGCTTGAGAGGCACATACAGGACTGAACACTCTAAGGTCCTGGCTTCTCAGAGGTCAGGAGCAGCAGCAGATGATTTGTATGTCCCCAATTTGTGGTACTACAGCAGGATGTCCTTTCTGGATGACCACATTGAGGCAAGGCCATCACTATCCACTCTTCCCCCCAGACTTCCCTGCAGCCAACCTGAGCCTTCTCTGGAGCAAGAGGAGGCAGCCATCCTGGATGAACCTGATTTGGCCATCTGGAGCCAGGTATAGTATTTATAGAAAATGTATTGTGATAAACCTAATGTTTGACAAATATGTCAAGATGACAAACATAAACTATTTTGGGTTCCACAAGTGAAATCAAGATCTCTAGACATTAGTCTGGCCTAAATTGGGTGCTAAATAGTCAATCTGATGTAGTTGTAAACTGTAAAAAAATTTTTAAGGATTTACATTCTAATTGCTTCAAACATGAGCTGAAAGTTGGATGAAAACAATAAAACAAAAAATTAAACTATGTCCCTTTTTCATACACAGGATGAAATCAGCCAGGAGGAGGGTCAGGAAACTGTCAGGCAGGAGGAGGCAGGGCCCAGTGGCAGCCAGGAGGTGGCAGGGCCCAGTGGCAACCAGAAGGTGGCAGGGCCCAGTGGCAGCCAGGAGGTGGTCGGCCAAAGGAGAGGCACAACATCACAGGTGCCTCCCATCCGACTTCCCAAAAGAAGCAGGAGGGACAGGACCACCAGTGAGGCAGCAATGGCCCTTATTAAAGAGGCCCATGCCACCCTCAAGGAGCCCACATCCCCTGAAGAGGCCATTGAGCATGGAGCAACGCCTCCTATGCGAGCCCCTGCTCATCACCTTGCTGAACAAGGGGGTGATGGAGAAAATTACCCCCAATACCGCAATTTGTGAGGTGTCACAACTCTCACAACCTCAACCTCCTCCTCCACCTCCACCTTGTTCTTCTGCCCCACCCCCTTCTCCTCCACCTTGTTCTTCTGCCCCACCCCCTTCTCCTCCTCCACCTCCACCTTGTTCTTCTGCCCCACCCCCTTCTCCTCCACCTCCTCCTCCACCTTCTTCTTCTGCGCCACCCCCTTCTCCTCCACCTCCTCCTCCTCCTGACAGGAGTACCCCTCCAGTGGCCCAGCCTCCAGCCACACGAAGAAGGAAGGCTGCAGGGAAGGCTTCAGGGAAGGCTGCAGGGAAGGCTGCCAAGAAGACGAGGAAGTGATGGCCTTGCTTCATTGTGGTCGGACAGAAGGCAGCCTGTTGTAGTACCACACACTTGGGACATATATATCACCTGCTGCTGTTCCTGACCTCTGGGAGGCCAGGATCAGATTGTGCTCAGAACTGTTGGCCTTCTCAAGCTCCCAATTTTAGTGTCCACACAGGGTTGATGTGTGCTCTGGGGTCCCTGGGATGCACAAATGGCAGCAGGTTCTCCAGCGCTGCCTTCTCTTTATTTTGTTTCAAACATGAATAAATGTTATTTTTGTTTAAGTTCATACTTGACTATGTTTATTTTTACAATTTTTTAATTTAGCTTTGGATTAAGCAGATACATTTGACAGCCAAAAAAAGGGACAGATAACAACCCCCAAAAAATACAAGTAAAATATATTTTTGAAAATAGAGGGTGTAAAATTTACCAAAAATAAATTAAAATATTCAATGGGAGATCACTATCAAAACATTGGCAAATTACTATTAACATCTGTTTGAAAAATATAAAACAGTAAAATATTCAGAAGATCTTGCACAATATAATACACATATATCTTCTGAAGAGCAGCATGAAAAAGGTTAAAAAAAGATAGTCCTAACTCTGTGTGAATATCAGCAGCAAAAGAAGTTCATTAGTTTTGATTAATGTAACATTCTAAAGAAGATTTCAATGCACAAAATTTAAACGATGCAATAATTTAGAGCGTGACGAATGTGCTATCTCCATTACGAAGGCTTGATTTAGCAGAAGATGCGCTCCCGTCTCATACTTGCTTCTGAGCATGCACGCTTTTGGAAGAGTCGTAAAAGCATACACACAAACCATTTTCTCGTCACAAAACAGGCCGACGAGAAACACGACGAGGAAATCTTGAATCCTGACGAGAAAATAGAGAGCAGGTTCTCTATTTTCTCATCGAGATTCACGGCAGTTTTCTCGTCGTAAAACCATACACACGAACGGTTTTCTCGAGAAAAAAGCTCTCGCGGCACTTTTTTTGCCGGTTTTGGACGAGAAACTCGGTCGTGTGTACGAGGCTTCAGACAGGAATCCTTTTCCCACTTCCAGGAGTCCATGCCGTGGCCCATGATGTCACCGCGGGGCTCCCTCCTCCACCCTCCTCCTCCCCCTGTCGCCGGGCCAGTAGGAGAGATGAGCGGGGCCTAGCACATGCATAGAAGGGGTTCCTGGCATGAAACCATAAGGCTACACTGCCGGATTCCCTTACCCGCAGAGGAAACATCAGCTGCGGTGCTGACATCGCTGGACTCCAGGACAGGTAAGTGTCCTATTATTAAAAGCCAGTAGCTTTGTAGCTTGTGTGTAGCTGCTGGCTATTAATTTTTTATTTTTTTGGCGGACCTCAGCTTTAAATATTTTGCATATAACAGTATGTAAGCTTTCTTTTTACAGTCTTTTTAATGTATTTTAGTTTTAGTTGGGGCTTTTTTTTTTTATTCACTCCTAATTTTTAAAACATTGCGATGAAAAAAATAAATAGTCTTTGGCAGACTGTATAACCTGTTATTTGTTACTGGAAAAGACAAAGGAGAGTGAAATGAAACCTGCCTGTCAATGATTTACACTGTAAAGCCACAATGCCGTATCTGAAAAATACAAAGTTCGCCTTAAAGGTTGCCTGTTTTTAAGGATTGGTCATAGCAGTTCATTACATTCTGTAATCAGCTGAGAGAGTTGTCAACCTTTACAATCAGCTGGAGCATAGCCACAGCCAATAGAAGTTGCTTTTCTTAAAGAATGGAATGTTTGGAATGCTCAGCATACAGACATGTCCAGGCAGGTAAAAAGTACCCTGAGAGCTTCATCCAGCAGATAAAGGGAAATGGTACTGTGTAATGTCCATACATGCAAAGTATTGATGAGCCAAATATACCTGCGGACATTGGATACGTTTAGATGCCAAATCTGAATTCCGTTGTAATCAATGTGAATCGAATCTGTAAAATCAATATTAGCCATTTTGCTAGTCATTAGGTTAGGGATTGTCAAACAAATGACATGAGAAATGTACTAATGCAAACATTTAAAAAAAAAATGCAATCTGGCCAGGAACAGCAAGGTTGTGTGCTTCTTCGCAGTGGAAAAGTTTGCCATCCAGCAATATATTAATTGCAATATTTATAATGTAGTTTATATGATAAAATGCAGTGCATGTTCTCTCTAGTCGTATATTAGGATGTTCTCTCCAACCTCTGAGAATTTGTATAGGAGAACATTTTTGTGATTAAATAAATAGGAAACACATTTCTAATGTCTTTAAACATTTCAGGAAGGTTCATAGGAGGAACATTTTCTGATATTGAGAAAGTTTTTTCTTTTGATAGAGGTGGTGCGATACACTGCAAATTATTTGAATGAGACGTGGTGGATATTTAAAGCATAAGTTCACCTTTCATAACATGTTACACCCGCATTCTGGATGTAACATGTAACATGTTACTAAATCAGACCCCATTTTCACAGTGGGTGTGGGATCTTCTCCCCGCATTCGCTGTCACAATTTAAAATGAGTGCAGTCATAGAGGGCTCTGCCTTCCCAGCCACTCCATTTATTTACAGAGTTCTGTGAATGAGAGAACTATAACTACTACCATCAAGCAGTGGCGTCACTAGGGTTGGTGTCACCTGGTGCGGCAAAACATGGTGTCACCCCCCTCCTGTCTATCCTGCCCAGCGCCCTGCAGGCAGCGCACAGTCACAAGGCGCACCCCCAAATGACCCCTGTAAATTAAAGTATAGGGTGGTATTGGGCCAGCTGGAGCGATATAGGGCAGGTTGGGGTAATATACTGTAGGGCAGGTTGTGGTGGTATAGTGCAGTCTGGGGTGGCATAGGATAGGTTGGGGTTGTATAGGGAAGGCTGGGGTGGTATAGAGCAGGTTGGGGTGGTATATGGCAGTCTGGGTGGCATTGGGCAGGTTGGGGTTATATAGGGCAGGGTGTGATATCATAGAGCAGGTTGCGGTGGCATAGGGCAGGTTGGGGTGGTATAGAGCAGGTTGGGGCGGTATAGAGCAGGTTGGGGTGGTATATGGCAGGCTGGGTGGCATTGAGCAGGTTGGGGTTATATAGGGCAGGGTGTGATGGCATAGAGCAGGTTGCAGTGACATAGGGCAGGTTGGGGTGGTATAGGGCAGGGTGCGGTGGTATAGGGAAGGCTGGGGTGGCATAGGGCAGGGTGCGGTGGTATAGGGCAGGCTGGGGTGGCATAGGGCAGGGTGCGGTGGTATAGGGCAGGCTGGGGTGGCATAGGGCAGGGTGCGGTGGTATAGGGCAGGGTGCGGTGGTATAGGGCAGGCTGGGGTGGTATAGGGCAGGCTGGGGTGGCATAGGGCAGGGTGCGGTGGTATAGGGCAGGCTGGGGTGGCATAGGGCAGGGTACGGTGGTATAGGGCAGGCTGGGGTGGCATAGGGCAGGGTGCGGTGGTATAGGGCAGGTTGCAGTGGCATAGGGCAGGTTTCGGTGGCATAGGGGAGGTTGCGGTGGCATAAGGACTGGTTACGGTGGCATAGGCAGGCTGGGTTGGTATGGTGCCAGGTTAGGACTCCATCATGGGGTGCAAGGTGGTCTACTGCTGCTAGACACAGCTATAGATTATATATAGATATTATGTAATATAGCTGGTCCATCCGCCCCTCCCCCCACCAGACCAGCTAACTCAACTACGGTGCCTATTATATGTAATATAATATATCTGTGTCCAGAATCACCCCCCCATTATCATCATCAGACCAGATCAGGGTGGGGGTGTCTCAGTCAGCTAATATAAATTATATAGTCAGTGTTGTCTGTCTGATAATAGGGGGGGTGGGGGTGATGCTGGACACAGATATATTATATTACATATAATAGGCACAGTAGTTGAGTTAGCTGGTCTGGTGGGGGGAGGGGCGGATAGACCAGCTATATTACATAATATCTATATATAATCTATAGCTGTGTCTAGCAGCAGCAGACCACCTTGCACCCCTCCTCCCTCCCTTCATTATCATACAATACAGGACAGGACAGGTCAGGGCGCCAGACCTGTATTGCCAGACAGCCAGTCCTCCTCCCACACTAGCTCTGCCTCTTACAATGGCAACCACCCCCCGCTCCCCACACACACACCTACCTCATCTCGTGCTCGGGAGTAGGGGCGGCGGTGGAGAGCCCCCGCACCTGTTCTTCTGGAGTCTTGACTGGAGAGGAGGAGGGCTGGGCAGCGACCCTCACAGCGTGCAGCCGGAGAAAGTTGTGTGTGACGTCACATCATCACAGTGCAGTGTGATGATGTGACAGGCTGACGCTCTGTAGGGTAGGGAGGGAGGAAGGAGAATAAGGAACCCAGAGCCGGAGGACACACACACCAGGCGCGGCCGCGGCGCTGGAAGTGTTGTTCCAGCCCAGTGGGGTGAAGTTGCTGAATTAAAGTTTCAGCTGTAAGAAAAAAAAAAAAAGTAAAAAAAAAAAAAGTAAAAAAAAAAAAAAAAACTTTTCTCACCGTCGGGAGGGTGTCACCCCTCTAGCGGGTGTCACCCGGGTGCGGTCCGCACCCCCCGCACCCCCCTAGCAACGCCTCTGCCATCAAGCTTTGCGGCTGGTGGCCTGTAGTTCTCAATGAAGCGCTCTAGTAGTTCATTGATTCTTCCTGCCATTCAGTAACTGCCTTTCCTTATAAGGTACAGGCAGACAGCTACACTGATAGTCTATAGGAGCCTGACACTGTACATGCAAACTGTTGATTGCGGGTGCAATGCTTTACAGGTCACTAATAAAAAAATTATAATAAATGCACATTTTTTTTACCTGCAAAAGGTCATGCATTTATTTGTAATTTTTTTTACAAGGTGAACTTAGCCATATCTCCCAACCCGCACGGATTCTGCAGGACTTTACCGCATAGACACTCCAGTCCCGCGAAACAGCTCATCAAGTTAGAAGTCATGTTAAAAAATTTTGCCGCCCCGCGAAAGCACGCCCTCACCCCCGCTCAACAACTCTCATAATATCGTGCTTCCCGCGATACCACCCACCCCCCCCGCTCAAAAACTTTAATGTCGGCCGCCCCCTCCTCAACAACATGAATGTCCCGCAGTTGCAGTTTTAAAAGTTGGGAGGTATGACTTAGCCTTTAAGTTAGGTACCAGGACACGTCTTGCTGAACCATCCTTGGTATGTTATTCTGCATCTGAAATTAAATAGTACTTAATATTCGTATTTACCACTTCAGCCCCGGAAGATTTGGCTGCTCAATGACCATGCCATTTTTGCGATACGGCACTGCGTCGCTTTAACTGACAATTGCGCGGTCGGGCGACGCTGTACCCTAACAAAATTGACATCCTTTTTTTCCCACAAATAGAGCTTTCTTTTGGGGGTATTTGATCATCTCTGCGGTTTTTATTTTTTGCGCTATAAACAAAAAAAGAGCGACAATTTTGAAAAAAACACAAAGGGGCCAACCTACAGCTACGATGGCTCGCGGGATCGTGCCGGCCTCCCGCAGTATAATGACGGCGGCTAGTCGGCAAGTGGTTAATATGTGTTATTTCTAGTCCTATTCAGTTTAATATGTTTCAAGGCTGGGCTTTCCACTATGCCATTTCTATGTGTAGCGGCCTCCTCACTCCCCTCTCTTTTTCGTCTCTTGTCTAGGGGTATCTTAGAGGGGAGGGAGCGGGGACACCACGCCTGGCTTCCACCACATGTGTCAGTGCGGTATAAGCAACGTTCTTGTATTACCTTCGGGTCAGTGCTGTGCACCTGGATCCTCCCTCCAAGAGTCACCTTGAACAATGTCTGTTAGGAAATGAGCCCCACACCATTAAAGTTCAACACTCCTTTATTCTTCTTGAATGAACACAATCAGTTGAACTCCCTTAGTAGGAACAGAACAGAAAAGGAGGTTTGGATGCGAATAGGCCCAGACACAATGTAGTTCTCCACTTTCCTTCCTGAAAGTGGGTTACGGTCTCCACACGAGGGGGGAATTTCCTTCCAGGCGGTCACCGACGAGAGGCTCATCTGTCACCGGCGATATGCTGCACCGGGTCTTCAAGTGAGGAGCTCCCCCCGGTCCATTGCTCCTTCCGGATTCGGGTACCCACTCCCGGAGTTCCCTAGGATCTCCTTCCCTCGCGGAACTCAGTGTTGGGCACTGAGCTCCGGACCTCCATTGGAGTACCTCACCCCAGGCTAAAGGTGCTTGGGATGGAACACGACCTCCGATTGTCCTCTGGGCCTAGGCCACCCAGAGGACCATCACGAACCACCGTCCACAAGCTGAAGGTGCCTGGGACTTCGACCCCTTGACAAAGATGGCCGGCCCCTTTATACCCTCTCCCAGCAAGCACGGCGGGTTCCCCGTCCCACCATACCGCTGCCGAATGAGGACAAAAAGGAAGCACAACACACAGCAATGATTCAACCCCAGCCCAGGGCGACAGCACCACCTGCTGTGCTGCAGGGAATTACACATCACCAATGTCTCTGTCAAGTTCAAATTTACACCCGGGAAAGTACATACCCGCTACACTCTCCCCCCGGTCATTTGACACTGGTCCCCAGTGTCTGGAGTAAATCATGCCCTCAACGGCTGACATAATCCAATCCAGAAACCGACTAACAATTGTACAAAAATGTAAAACTTTAGAAAAAACTATCCAACTGAAACATTGTGTCTGAGCCCTGTAAAGAAAAAAAGGGAATAAAGACAAGAGAGAAACAACAGCACTGATTCATAACTTTGAATCACATATTCACATTTGACTTCCCCCCCCATCCTGACTAAGACCCACCCCATACTCAGTGGACTTGATGGGATGTTCTCCTGAGGAGGGAAAAGAAAGGATTAACACATATAACCCTGACACCTGTCATTGTGTAATGGAAAAGAAACTTCTCGGGAAGAAATCACTTTTCTCCAAGGAGTGAGTGCATGAAAAGTGTTTTAACGTTGCGCAACACTGCCACCTGGTGACAGCCCCGCGGTAACTGCACTCGTGGAACTTTCCTCTTTTCCTTTGGCTTATCTACCCCAGAGTCCATAATCTCTTTCAGGAAAAGTGAAGAACAACAGGAACAGTTCTTCATTCCTCTGGGCACAAAAGCAACGGGCCCCAGAAAGTTCAGCAGCATGATAAGAACGGAGTCTCTTTTCTCCTACAGGTAAAAGCGGGGATGCGGCAGAACAAGTGGTTTCAAGTGCTGATCCATGGTTTCCAGATGATACTCCACATCTTCTCCTTCTTTGCGCCGGATCAACACTTTATCTGCATGGATGTGTCGTCCCAACATCCACTCTGCCTTGCAGTCTTTAAAACGTTGAGAGGCTTTTGGAGAGCATGCCAGGTACCTGCGAGCGTGTGGAACCTGAAGGTGGGTCCAAACAAAGTCATTGTACCAGTGCTCCCGGCACACTTCCACCTCATAAAGCAGTTCCTTCGACAAGTATGGATACTCCCATCCATAGTCTGCAGCAACCTTCTGGCCAAATAGCCGTTGCAATCTCGCCAAAGGAGGCATGGTAGCTTTGTCCCCTTCACCAGGCAAAACTATCGAGTCCGGGTGGCGAGGGACCTTGATCACATCTGATCTGGGCATTGGTGCCCTCAGCAACAGTCTCTTTTCCCCGGCCTTCGGTACAGATGGCACCGGGGATGTAGAAGCAGGCTGGGGACGGGACCTCTCTTCAGGCGCTGGTGCCTCCACCCAGGGTGTACTTTCCACTGTTGACATGGGTGGATCTCTGATCCTCCGAGATGAAGCGAGAGGTACTTTGTCCCAGCCCTTCTCGGCAAACAAATCGTCTATAGCAACGTCGTCTCCCATGTCCGAGAGCGACTCCAGGTCAGAGGTGTCACACTCCTCCGCGGGTATGTAGCCGGTTGTAGAAACGGAGCCACCACCTCCCGCGGATTCGCTAGGCCATGACTTCCTGACACCTCCGCCCACACACCAAATCTCTCCGCCTGGCTTACCTCGGCCTTTACTTGAAGCGGGACGTCCGGAACTCTTGTCAACGGATCCATCCAGGCCGGGCGTAAGCGGGCGAGGCGGTCCACCACAACCGCTGGTCGGGGCTACCATGCCGGTCTTTCTCTTCGGTGGTGGACGCTGCGAGACAGTGGTGACCGAGTCAGCATCCTCGGATTTCTCCCGTTGGGGTTTTACAACCTCCTCCGCGGTCGTTGCAGTGTGCGTAGGGATGGCTCTCACAGCAGTGATTCCTCCTCTCTGAGTGGTGTTGTCCGCAGCACGGCTGGGGTATATGGTTCTCGGCCTCTCAACCGCCGGATCCACTTCGAACAGGAACTCCCCACAGGCCTCACATCGCCCGAATGGCTTCAGCTGGCACACCAGTCCCAAACAGCTGGGACAAATCACACCCAAGGCCTCAACGTCCATGCACGAGTACAGGGTGAATCGACCCCTTGGCTTTAGCCGGATCCCCGTATCTGTTACCGGAGCAGCAGCAGTCAATGTCATGGTGGAAGGGTGAACTGGAATCCACGATGTATGTCCGGACATGGCGACCTGTTGCTGATCCATTGCACACTGCAGAGTTTTTGCACCAATGTCCCACATGTAGTCCTTCACACATATTGGACTCCTCCCCTTTCCTCCAGTTCGCAGGCTTTTCTTCTTTTCTGTTTCTGAGTCACGCCCACGAACTAAGCGATGGGGGTGTGCCTGGTGGCGCAGTGCAATAGAAGCCCCCACGTGTAGTACTTCACACGGCTGAACTTCCTCCTCTTTCCACTCTTCTGCGCGGGCCTTTCCCTTCATTGGGTCATGTCCACGACTTCGAGCAGGGATGCACTTCGGCCAATGAAGGCCTGCCTATTCGCTTAACTCTTCTAACAGACACGTTCAATACTGTGGTGCACAAACACTATCCCGGACGAGCCCCCACGTGTAGCGGCCTCCTCACTCCCCTCTCTCTCTCGTCTCGTCTCGTCTCTTGTCTAGGGGTATCTTAGAGGGGAGGGAGCGGGGACACCACGCCTGGCTTCCACCACATGTGTCAGTGTGGTATAAGCAACGTTCTTGTATTACCTTCGGGTCAGTGCTGTGCACCTGGATCCTCCCTCCAAGAGTCACTTTGAACAATGTCTGTTAGGAAATGAGCCCCACACTATTAAAGTTCAACACTCCTTTATTCTTCTTGAATGAACACAATCAGTTGAACTCCCTTAGTAGGAACAGAACAGAAAAAGAGGTGTGGATGCGAATAGGCCCAGACACAATGTAGTTCTCCACTTTCCTTCCTGAAAGTGGTTTACGGTCTCCGCACGAGGGGGGAATTTCCTTCCAGGCGTTCTCCGATGAGAGGCTCACCTGTCACCGGCGATATGCTGCACCCAGTCTTCAAGTGAGGAGCTCCCCCGGTCCATTGCGCCTTCCGGATTCGGGTACCCACTCCCGGGGTTCCCTAGGATCTCCTTTCCTCGCGGAACTCAGTGTTGGGCACTGAGCTCCAGACCTCCATTCGAGTACCTCACCCCAGGCTAAAGGTACCTGGGATGGAACACGACCTCCGATTGTCCTCTGGGCCTAGGCCACCCAGAGGACCGACACGAACCACTGTCCACAAGCTGAAGGTGCCTGGGACTTCGACCCCTTGACAAAGATGGCTGGCCCCTTTATACCCTCTCCCAGCAAGCACGGCGGGTTCCCCGCCCCACCATACTGCTGCCGAGGGAGGACAAAAAGGAAGCACAACACACAGAAATGATTCAACCCCAGCCCAGGGCGACAGCGCCACCCGCTGGGCTGCAGGGAATTACAAATCACCAATGTCTCTGTCAAGTTCAAATTTACACCCGGGAAAGTACATACCCGCTACATATGTTTTTAATTAAATTTGGTGTGTTACTCCTCCCCCTCTATCTGTGTGTGGGGGGTTTGAAGTTATATAATGTGGGTATTTTCAGTTAAGAGATAGCTATAATTAGGGACAGAATGGCTGAAATGCATTATGCCGCGTACACACGATCATTTTTCCCGTCGGGAAAAATTACATTTTTTCCTTTGGACGAGAAAAACGATCGTCTGTGGGCTTTTTGCCGTTTTTCCTGACGGGAAAAACGGCATTAATCACGATGAGAAAAATTAGAACATGTTCTAATTTTTCTCATCGTTTTTTCCAGCATTTTTTTCCGCGGCAGTTTTCCCATAGGGAATCACTGCCACGGAGCCCACACACGCTCGTTTTTCTCGACAAAGAAAAAAATGACGGGAAAAACGGTCGTGTGTGGGGGAACATGCCGTTCCCTCGTTTTTCTTTTTTTTTCATGCCGTGATTCACGGCGGTGTTTTCACCGCCGTGAATCACGATCGTGTGTACGCGGCATAAGCGTGTTTGTTTTACCAGATCTTATTCCTATGTGATAATAAGTACTGTATGTTTAGAAAATGTTGCCATGGTGCCAGCTTCTATTTGAGAGAATTGATACTGGGCGCTCTACAGAGGCATAAGTCAGAGCACTGACAAAATTCTTTTGAATTCGTTATGGACAGCTCTTCCTTGACCTGACATAGTAAAACTTGTCACATGATTGCAAGGTAGACAGAATGTTCTGTAACTGTGAGCAGTTCTGATTGGCTCTTGGGAAAAACTTGAAAATTCAGATTGTCAGAAATGCCCAATTTCAACACTTGGAACACATTCGGAATCTAGAGTAGGGTGACCAGACATCCCCGGTTTCAGGGGACAGTCCCCGGATTGAGGACACTGTCCCCGGACCAAGTCTGCCCCCGGTTTTGTCCCCGGATTGGATTTGAACAGGGGCTGGGGAAATTTCAAAGTCAGTCAGTGCAGAATTAAAAAAAAAAAATTCTGAATTACACACACCCGCTCCACCGCTCCTACTAGCTTAGGGGGTGTATTTTTTCTATTATCTGTGCCCCTTTGTGATGATCATGTGCTGGTCGGAGCGGAGGGAATATTTCTTCAGTTTCGGGTGCATGCCCATTCAGCTCAGTTTGCATGTTCTTCTGCCTCGGCTCAAGTCCTGGCCAGCCCCCTGCTTATCCCCTTGTCTTCCCTGGCGGAGTGATCTTCCTCCGATCTCCACCCAGTAGTATTTGGGGGTCCGGAGCGTAAGACTTGACAGGCTGGGAGGCGGACGGTGACGGGCAGAGAGTCGCTGATTGCCGCCATTACTAGTAAAAAAAATATATGTCCCCGGATCTCATTTTAAAAATCTGGTCACCTTAATCTAGAGCCAATAGGATTTAAGGGATAGCAACAACAGTAGGGCTAGGACTAGGAGCACAGGGAGGAAAGGAATTGCATTAAGGCAAATCGTGGGTGTGCCCAGAATGTAAATAGAACCTGACCTTACATGATGTATACACTGCACACATTGCTTCAGACCTTGTATCCAAAAATATACTGTGCCAAAAGCTATAGTCTCACAGACAAACAATGATCTCATGAAAAAAATTCACTTCTGAAAAGTTTACATGGACAGAAAGCTGACACTAACAGACTGTGCACTTTTGCAAAGCGCAGTTGCACTCTGCAAGAGCAGTTGCTCCAGAGCTTAGTAAATGAGAATAAGCTCTGCTGACTTCCATCATCCAATCATGTGTAAAGAAAAATGCTGTTTTTTTTTTTTCCTTGCACGTGATTGGGTACTTGCAAACTGAAGCCTTACCTCATTTACTAAGCTCTGGAGCAACTGCACTTAGAGAGGGCAACTGCAAAGTGTACAGTCTATTTGCCTTTAGTAAATCAACCCATTAGTCTGAGCCTACCATTAAGAAGACTAAAACCATTAACTAAAACATTTCCAGATTACTTAGTAACCATTTATAACAATGAGCACTGTGGTCCAAATTGTTTAATGAACCAGTATATAATGCAGTGGATTTCCTCCCCCCTTTAGTTGGTGGTCAGTGAAGGATGCCCCCATTTTTTGGTTTTCAGTGGAGAGTGAACCCTAAGGTTAGTGGTTAAGGAAGAGCGCTCCTTAAAATTAGTGGTCAAAAGAGCTTTCCCCCTAAAACTGGTCGTTAATGAGTGTGACCTAAAGTGGGTGGTTGGTGTTTTTGCCCCCATAAAGTCAGTACTTAGTTGATCATGCCACATAAAATTGGTATCCAGTGGTCAGTGCCCCCCAAAAGTTGGTGTTTAGTGTAGTGTGCCCCTAAAATTGATGGTCAGTGGAGAATGCCTACTAAAGTTGGTGGCCATTGGAGTGCACCCTCTATAGTTGGTGGTGCGTCCCCTCACCAATTACCAACAGTAAAAACAAATGGCAACCACCCCAACCTATAACTGGCCTTTGCAGTCAGAGGCACTTTACTGAGATCAGTGTAGCGGTGTGTCAGACTGACACGCGGCACCACTGATTGCCGCGATGCGCGCCCCAACGAGCGTGCGATGGCTGTTATCCTGCTGGACGTTATATGACGCCCAGTCAGGATAACTGAACCACCGCCCGGCACGTCATTCTGCTATAGACCGGGCAGCAAGTGGAAAAGAGGAGCTCCAAGCTCCCCCCCAAAATGTTAAAATCAGCAGCTACAAATATTGTAGCTGCTGACATTTACTATATGGACACTTACCTGTCCAGGGATCCAGCAATGTCCTCACCTGAGCCAACTCTTCGGCTTTAGGTGCAGGCCCCACCATCTCAAGTAAGGGAAAACAGCAGTAAAGCCTTGCGGCTTTACAGCCAGTTTCCTACTGCTCATGTGCGAGCCACAATATGCTTTGTGAATGGTCCTGTAGTCTTCTGGGACCTGTGATGTGTCCCAGAAGGCTGCGGAGGAAGGAGGAGGGCTGAACTACCAGCTCTGATTGCCGTGGTACATCTGACCAGAAGTGGGAGCGGGTACTTGTCAAAACCAGGTGCCAGCTCCCCTCCCCCCCCCTCAAAATGTGCCAAATATTGCAGTTGAGGGGGGAAGGATGCAAACAAGCGCAACTTCCCTTTTTGGGTGAAGTTCCACTTTAATACACATGTATAGTCACCTGCAGCAAAAGCAGTACATCTACTTCTACTTTAAGTCCTTACCTAACCACTGACCGGTGGAACATAAACTCAGTCCTGCAGGCACTGGGGCCCGTTCCTTTACTCACTGTGGAGTCTTCTCCCAACAGAGGATCTGTAATCCACAAAGTAAGAGAAGAGTCCTTTCCAGTATGAAGAGTCCCTTCCAGTATGTAGTCTTCTTAGATCAGATAGTAACAACAGTAAACAGTACCTCAAGGTGGGCAGTAGGTCTCTCACCACACTTGTATTCAGGTGAAGTCCCCCCTGACACACACAGGATAGATGAAGAGAGTACTAAATCCCAGCTCTTGAGTAAGATCCGGTAAAAAGTAGCCATCCAGGCTCCAGGCTCACACAAACTGTGCAGAAACCCTTGAGCCTCTTACATCTGGCTTCCCTGCTATTCAGTTTATTCTCCCCAGGCTCTCTCCCACAGTTTGTGTCTGGTTGCCAGGGTTATTGGCCTGGTCATGAGGCGGCCAGAGAACCCCTCTCCTCACTGCTAGGAGTAGGCTCTCTCCTTGGTTGTGGTGGCAGCCAATGAAGATCTTCTTTTTTCCTCCTCTCTCTCTCTGCCCCCTGCAGGAAAGGAGAAATATCATATGTGGCCAGGAAGGGACAATCTTCTGGGTGGCTTAAAGGGGCCAACAGTGGCTGCGACACTTAAATAGCCCAAAAACTATTAAAATCAATCCCTGCAACAATGATATATTTATGCCTAGCTGGCAAAGCCTTTTCTCCATATTTCATAAAATCAGAAGTTTCTAAAGTGGCAAAAATGTTGTAATATTGTCAATGTTTTCTGGTTTTGTAGAAGCAACATGTGCTAGAATTTGGTCCTCTTTTACCTCCTAGTAATAATATATTCAAGAATAATTGATCTGAACACCATAGTGAATGTCCATGAGAGGACTGGGGACTGTTAGCCTGAATTGCAAACATAACCAACTTGCACTTTTATGTCAGAAGCTGTTACTTGTGGGCTAAGGAAACACTGCATCCTGGGTATGTTGTGGGTTTGTTGTACAGTGGGTGTTGTACACGGAACATGGTTTATTGTGATGCACTTTTTTTCATATACACACTGCATGGGCCAAAATAAGGGATTGTAAAGAATGAATTGAAGGTGACTAGTTTTTTTTTATGGGCTGAACAAGATGACAGTAGCTCTGTGAAAATTACACAGAGGCACCACAATATATAACACCATACCATTATCACAGATAGGGATGAGCCGAACACCCCCCGGTTCGGTTCGCACCAGAACCTGCGAACAGACCGAAAGTTTGCGCAAACTTTAGAACCCCATTAAAGTCTTTGTCACAGGAGAGGCTTGAACCTGTGCGGTTTGGCCAGAAGTGTCCGGCAACCTGCTGCTTGCCATTCATCACTTCCTGGAAAGTAAAGGAGCTGTGGAGATTGGAAATTGGAAACGTGCTGCAGCTATACATTTCTCCTTGGCTGCAACTTGGCTGGGATATTGGCTGAACCAACACAGGATTGTGTCCCACATGCTGTCTACCCCTGCAGGGGTGCGAGGAGCTGGTGAGTGGGGACCCATGTGGGGGAGCACCTATGAAGCTCTTGGAAGTTTTGTCGGCACTGATTATTTTGGAAACTGAGTTCACTATTTAAACATCCACTTATATGGTTTTTGCACTTAGCAATTGGACTTTATGTACTGGCACACATATATACTGTTATATGTTTTTATAGTATTTTTATTTACATAGGTATCACATGCAACATATTATTATAGTGGCATACTATTGGAGCAATTGGTAGCACTATTGTTCATTTCATTATTCTATTTATGGATCTTATGTGACTTGGTACTTTACTGAACCACCTGTGGATCACATACACTAATTAGGGTGTTGCTATTTCATTAGCACTCTAAAGCACTAACTCTCACTCATAATATAGGCCATCCTTGGTCATTAGTAAGAGGGCTTTAAGTTTTATACACTTTTTGTTTAGCCACCTGAAGTAAGCCGGACCCACCCACCCAGGGGAGGTGTTTAACAAGTCCCTATTCCTTTTATTTCATTCTAAACCCCTGGATTACTCCTGAGGGGAGAGCAGCGCCACACCCCATAACTATTTACATAAACCTGGCAGTATGCTGCAGCTGGGGGAACATGACTGCCAGATTGCTGTCCTTGTTGGGCACCCCCTCTCTCTGGGCTCACATTACTGCCTACCTCTAGCTGGGTTCCATCATCGGAGCCTTCAAAACGCTGGGCATCCTCCTGGAGCATGTACCCAACACTGTGGTAAAACAGTTCGGGGGACTCCTCAGGAGGACATGGTGGGGCTAGGGAAGGAGTGACTGATGCCATTGAGCCAAGGGAAGAGGCCGCGTTGGCAGCTGCTTTGCCAGACAAAGTACCCTGAGCCTGGGTGAGAGAGGTTGAGAAGGATGAGGATGGCTTGGTCATCCACTCTACCAAGTCTTTGGCATGTTGCGGCTCAACATGGCCAGCTGCTGAAAAGAAGGACAAGTGTGTCCCACGGCCACGTGCTGATGAGGATGCACCGTGTCCACAACCAGCACTGTTGCCTCTAGACACAGAGCCTGCTTGCCCTCTTTTATTGGCTCGTGACTGTCTGCCTCTCCTTGTTTTCCTTCCTGACATACTAATGGTCTGCAGTGAGATGTAGCTGCACAAAGGTGGGATGTATATATATATCTATACTGATTATACTGCAGCTAGAAGAATCAACTGCCTGCTGTGGTATTAGTATGAGAACACCAGCAATTGTCTTCAGTTAGTTTTAGGTGCACACTGTGCAGAGGACACAGTACACTAACTGAAAATACTTGCAGCTCCCTGCCTGTGGTATTAGTATGAGAACACCAGCAATTGTATTCTGGTACCTTTAGGTGCACGCTTTGCAAAGGACACAGTACACTAAGTGAAAATAAAGCAGATCCCTGCCTGTGGTATTGGTATGAGAACACCACCAATTGTATTCAGGTACCTTTAGGTGCACGCTGTGCAAAGGACGCAGTACACTAAGTGAAAATAAAGCAGCTCCCTGCCTGTGGTATTGGTATGAGAAAACCAATTGTATTCAGGTACCTTTAGGTGCACGCTGTGCAAAGGACACAGTACACTAAGTGAAAATAATGCAGCTAGCACAATCACATGCCTGCCTGTCAGTATAGAGAATAAAAGGAACGGATCTAGCTAAACTGAATACAGTGTGTAAATATATATACAACACCTAGGATGCATATATATCCTCTACACACTGTAACTGCAGCTAACTGACTCGCCTGCCAGCTCTATCTAACTCAAATCAAATTACACTGTCTCTCTCTCTCTCTGTGTCTTCTAAGTTATCCAACGCCGCAACACACTACACAAGGCCGCCATGCCGGCGGCCTTATATAGTGAGGGGCGTGTACCTACTCCTCTGAGCCATGATTGGCCAAAGCCACCCTGGCTTTGGCCAATTACGGCCATCCGTACTTAGGGTGCTGTGATTGGCCAAGCATGCGGGTCATAGTGCATGCTTGGCCAATCATCAGCCAGCAATGCACTGCGATGTCGCAGTGAATTATGGGCCGTGACGCGCCACTCGAATTTGTTCGAAATTCGGAGAACAGCCGAACAGGCGATGTTCGAGTCGAACATGGGTTCGACTCGAACTCGCAGCTCATCCCTAATCACAGATAATATGACATTGATTGCAGTTCCTGCTCTGAGGTTTAAAAGAGGAAGTATGCACCTATGTCCTGGCTCTGTCCTTCTCTGACCTGTAGAATGACTTAGGAAGGACATTTTCCAATTAAATTGTGTCATACTTTTGTGTGTGGTAAGCTACATAGTGGAAGCCATCTTGCTGTAGACCATTCTGTTATTGATGGCTGGATTAGCCATTTGCAGCAACTCTGCTTCAGACTTTAGACTCCTTTCACACTGAGGCGCTTTTCAGGCGCTTTTGCGCTAAAAATAACACCTAAAAAGCAGCATCTTTGGGCATGTGTGGAGCACTTAAAAAAGCGTCTCAAAAACGGCCCTTCTTATTGAAATGAATTGGAAACGCTTCAAAAGCACCTGAAAAGCGCTGCAAAATCGCTTCAAAAGCATTGCAAAATGACCTTACAAAAAGTGCACTGCTAGTGCTTGAAAAGTGCCGCAAAAGCACCCAACGTTTTATGGGCAGTTTTTGCAGCACCTCAGTGTGAAAGGGCTATAAATGTTATGCGACCTGGACTTTTTAAAAATCTAAGAAATATATATTTAGAAGTGAATTACCTTGGTAAATATACCGTTTGTGAGTGTGCTGCTTATTACTTATATAGTCATATAGTCAGATGTACACTGAATGAAACTATGTGTCTTATGCACAAGTATTATTTTATCATTCTAAGGAAGCAGGAAAAGCATTTTCAATCAATATAATAACTTAATTATAAAAATGATTTTTGGAAGATAAGGAAGCCGAACCCATTCAAATCAGTTAGCATTGAAAAAAAAATTCTGCCCATTTTATATTGATTTGCTGCTACAGAAAACTTGATTATGTGCTTGCTCTAAAATGATTTCTTTGGTTGCATTTTTGTATCTCATATGAGCATAATTTTCCCCTCACAGAAAATATTTGGCAAAAAATATGTGTCTATGCTTACTTGTATCACTACTGTACCAACGCAGGGACCAGCAGTGGGCCATCAAATATCTTTAACGCAGAGAGGAAATGGTACAGATTCCCAACCCCCACTATTAAAAAGTGAGAGACTCACTATTCTCTGAGCTGTTGCCTTACATTGGCCGCCTCCAACTGTTCCCTGGTCTCCAGTGCTAAAATGTATGGAGGCTATAAAACATATGGAAAGAATTCACCATACTATTACGGACACCATGCATATTGTTGATTGGCAATGGGAATCTTGGTTGTCTTATTAACATGCTAGCATGTACAGTGGGGCAAAAAAGTATTTAGTCAGCCACCAATTGTGCAAGTTCTTCCACTTAAAAAGATGAGAGAGGCCTGTAATTGTCATCATAGGTGTACCTCAACTATGAGAGACAAAATGTGGAAACAAATCCAGACAATCACATTGTCTGATTTGGAAAGAATTTATTTGCAAATTATGGTGGAAAATAAGTATTTGGTCACCTACAAACAAGCAAGATTTCTGGCTCTCACAGACCTGTATCTTCTTCTTTAAGAAGCTCCTCTGTCCTCCACTCATTACCTGTATTACTGGCACCTGTTTGAACTTGTTAACGGTATAAAAGACACCTGTCCACAACCTCAAACAGTCACACTCCAAACTCCACTATGGTGAAGACCAAAGAGCTGTCAAAGGACACCAGAAACAAAATTGTAGACCTGCACCAGGCTGGGAAGACTGAAACTGCAATAGGCAAGCAGCTTGGTGTGAAGAAATCAACTGTGGGAGCAATAATTAGAAAATGGAAGACATACAAGACCACTGATTATCTGCCTCGATCTGGGGCTCCACGCAAGATCTCACCCCGTGGGGTCAAAATGATCACAAGAACGGTGAGCAAAAATCCCAAAACCACACGGGGGACCTAGTGAATGACCTGCAGAGAGCTGGGACCAACGTAACAAAAGCTACCATCAGTAACACACTACGCCGCCAGGGACTCAGATCCTGCAGTGACAGAAGTGTCCCCCTGCTTAAAGGGGTTGTAAAGGTACATGTTTTTTCACCTTATGCATCCTATGCATTAAGGTGAAAAAACATTCGACAATACCGCCCCCCCCCCTGAGCCCCTGTTTTACTTACCTGGCCCCTCGAAAGTCCCGCGCTCGCTCCCGTCATCCTCCGAGTTCCTGAGCCCGGCCGTTGATTGGCTACACTGGATGGATTGAAAGCAGCGCAGCCATTGGCTTGCGCTGCTGTCAATCACATCCAATGACGCGCCGCACCGGGGGGCGGGGCCGAGTGATACAGTCAGCAGCTATGGCCGCCGCTGTATCACGGGAGCGCGCCCGCAGTAACTCCACACCATGCGAGCTCACTCGCATTATGGTGTGGAGCAGTGGTTCTCAACCTTACTAGTGCCGTGACCCCTTAATAAAATTTCCTAAATTGTGGGGACCCCTAACAGTAAAATTATATTTTCGTAGCGTTTCGTATATTTTCGTAGCGTGGGTTATCAGCACCCAAGGCAAGACTAGTAATTTGCGCCCCTAACCCATGGATATTTAGCGCTCCCTGAGTCCCTTCCACTTGTACAGCATGAAAACCCCTTATAATACATTTTAGTATGTACCACTCTTTCTCTTTGTTCTCCTTTCTTTCCTTTTTATCTCTCGCTATCCTAATTTCTTTTTTTTTTCCCCTATCCCTCTCTCTATCCGTCTTTTTTTGTTTTTTTTCTCTTATTCTTTCTCTCCTTTTTCTTTGTTCCACCCCCTCTCTTCCTCTCCCTTCCATGTATTCCCTATTTGTATTCCTTCTCTTACTCCTTAGTGGGGGGGGAATGGGATGAGTGGCAGTGCTGGCAGGGAGTTGGGATGAGTGGCAGTGCTGGGGGGAGTTCTTGATCAAGGTCATCTGCTCATCTGAGAACTGTAGTGGGGACTTATAATGGCAACTATAATCACAGGTAGTGTTACTCCCTGTGTCCTCGGCTTTGTGGTGTCTTGTAGCAGTGACACCTATGCCGAAATCGAGAGATAGGGTCTCCTCTAGCCCCTCCCACTTCACATTCCTCACCAGTCAGCTGACCTCTAGTCTCTGCTACTAGCCATGCCGTGAACTGAATGGGCGGCTGCGGGCTTCAGGAACAGCCCTGCTGGGTGGCTGCGAAATGGCTGGGAGAGCAGCGCGGGCTTCAGGATTTGGTGACCCCTGGCAAATCGTCATTCGACCCCCAGGTTGAGAACCACTGGTGTGGATTCCCTGCGGAGAGGAGCTGAAACAGCCGCCGAGGGACCCCAGAAGACCAGGATCGGGCCACTGTGTGCAAAACGAGCTGCACAGTGGAGGTAAGTATAAAATGTTTGTTATTTAAAAAAAAAAAAACGGGAACCATTAGTGTTCCTTTAAGCCAGTACATATGTTTGGAGGAGAGAGAATGCTGAGTTGCAACCAAAGAACACCACCTACTGTGAAGCATGGGGGTGGCAACATCATGCTTTGGGGCTGTTTCTCTGCAAAGGGAACAGGACGACTGATCTGTGTACATGAAAGAATGAATGGGCTCATGTATCGTGAGATTTTGAGTGCAAACCTCCTCCCATCAGCAAGGGCATTGAAGATGAAACGTGGCTGGGTCTTTCAGCATGTAAATGATCCCAAACACACCGCCCGGGCAACAAAGGTGTGGCTTCGTAAGAAGCATTTCAAGGTCCTGGAGTGGCCTAGCCAGTCTCCAGATCTCAACCCCATAGAAAACCTTTGGAGGGAGTTGAAAGTCCGTGTTGCCCAGCGACAGCCCCAAAACATCACTGCTCTAGAAGAGATCTGCATGGAGGAATGGGCCAACATACCAGCAACAGTGTGTGACAACCTTGTGAAGACTTACAGAAAACGTTTGACCTCTGTCATTGCCAACAAATGATATATAATAAAGTATTGAAATTAACTTTTGATATTGACCAAATACTTATTTTCCACCATAATTTGCAAATAAATTCTTTCAAAATGAGACAATGTGATTGTCTGGATTTGTTTCCACATTTTGTCTCTCATAGTTGAGGTATACCTATGATGACAATTACAGGCCTCTCTCATCTTTTTAAGTGGGAGAACTTGCACAATTGGTGGCTGACTAAATACTTTTTTGCCCCACTGTATTTTAGTTGACTGTGATATGCAGATGATGCAGATGATGTTTGAGGCTGGGTTCACACTGGGTTTCCCCGCATCCAATTTGCATGTCAGGAGACTGTGACCAGCTTTCAATGGAGCCTGTTCATGACTCTCCGGGACGGCTGCAGAGCGGTTTCATTTCAGGTCCGAATTCAGCCAAAAATTCAGACCTGATTCACCCCTGAAATCGTGACTAGTGACTTACCTGACTCCTGCTGTGAGACGCTCTGCACAACAGTGTGAACCCAGCCTAAAAGTACTTTTTTCTGTTCCTAATATTAACACTTTACTCACTTTGTACCAGCATATGAGGCCTTGATATTATGTTTATATCCTGATGGTCATTGTTTGGTTGTTTTTTCTGTTTTGTTCTTTAACCAGTAGCCGACCAGCTGCCGTCATTATACTGCGGCAGGTTGGCTCTCCTGAGCAAATCGCCGTAGCTGTACGTTGGCCCTTTAAACAGCTATAGCTGCACGGCGGGGGACCCGATGCGTGTGGCCAGCTGGCGTTATGTCCGCCAGCCACGCACGATCGCGGACACAAGAGCCAGAACGGAGGTGTGTGTGTCTGTGTAAACACACACATCCCTCTTCTGATAGGAGAGGAGAGACAGATTGTCTGTTCCTACTAGCTAGGAACAGCAATCTGGCTCCTCCTCTAGTCAGTCACACCCCCATACAGTAAAAAACACTCACGAGGGAACACATTTAACCCCTTGAACACCCCCTAGTGTTAAACCCTTCCCTACCAGTGACATTTACACAGTAATCAGTGTATTTTTATAGCACTGATCACTGTATAAATGTCAATGGTCCCAAAAATGTGTCAAAAGTGTCCAATCTGTCCGCCACAATGTCGCAGTCCCAGTAAAAATCACTACTAGTAAAAAAAAAACAATAATAAAAATGCCATAAATCTATTCCCTATTTTGTAGACGCTATAACTTTTGCGCAAACCAATCAATATATGCTTATTGTGATTTTTTTTACAAAAAATGTGTAGAAGAATATATATATCGGCCTAAACTGAGTAAGAAATTTATTTTTTATATATTTTTGGGGGATATTTATTATAGCAAAAAGTAAAAAATATATTTTTTTTTCCAAAATTCTCACTCTCTTTTTGTTTATAGAGCAAAAAATAAAAACCACAGAGGTGATCAAATACCACCAAAAGAAAGCTCTATTTGTGGGAAAAAAGTACGTAAATTTTGTTTAGGTACAGCGTTGCACGACCGTGCAATTGTCAGTTAAAGCAACGCAGTGCCATATCACAAAAAATGGCCTGGTCATTATGGGGGCAAATCCTTCCCGGGGCTGAAGTGGTTAATTGCTGCTATATGGGTGGTGATTCATGATATGGCTGGTTTTATTTTTGCTTTGTTAAGGCAACTAATTGCTAGTTGTATTTTGATTGTAATTGCATCATATTCTCCAATAAAAACCACTGGTAAACAAAAAAAAAAAAAAAAAAAAAGTGAGAGACTTTGGGGGAAAATTAGAAAATTAGAAAATTAAGGAAAATTAGACTGTGCACTTTGCAAGTGCAATTGCTCTAATTTTCTGAAGAGCT
Source organism: Rana muscosa (assembly GCA_029206835.1). Taxonomy (NCBI): domain Eukaryota; kingdom Metazoa; phylum Chordata; class Amphibia; order Anura; family Ranidae; genus Rana; species Rana muscosa. The sequence continues at coordinate 498,449,444 of CM055116.1, read as the reverse complement.
TAGTGAATGTGGTGATGCTCTGCTGATTTACCTCATCCAATTATGTGCAAGCAAATACTGTATATATCATAGTTTTTAGACACTATGCCTTTCACACAAACTAAATAATATATCCCGGCTTAGTCACCTCCTGGTGTGGCGATCCTGAGGACCGCGACCTGGTACTAACATGCAGCAAAAGCCATCTCCACCATCAGGAGCTCTGGTGAACATCGGTTAGTACTTAGACTCTGCATCTCAGGTGAGCCCACCTTGTCCACCTATTCTGCTGACTGGTGGTAGTCTCGCTACTGCTATAGCAACTGATCTTCGAGCCTGACCCCTGATCGTGACAGAATAATCTGGCCCAAACATGGAGGCTGCTGTAGCAAATGTGGAAAACCTCTTAGGCAGCAAATTGCTGAGCTACAAGAATTTGGTGTTACCTACCAAGTTAAAGTTGCAAAACTAGAAAGTATGGTGGAAAGGCAACAGGGGGGGGGAATCATACCCTGCAGAGACAAATGCTGGACCGAGATGATACTAACATACAAATACCTCAGCCTTAATCATCTAAGTTTAATGGAGACCGCCGCCATTACAGGGGTTTCTTTGATCAATGTTGTTTATATTTCCAAAGGCACCCTGCTGCATCTCTGTCTGAGAAAAGGAAGGTAATGATTATTCTCAAACTTCTGACTGGGGAAGCTCTAGCTTCGGCCTCCCTGTATAGAGAACAAGATGGTGCCACTTTGAATAATCTTCAGACTTTTTTGAGTCAGGTTTTTGATGATCCCAATTTCTGTGCTACTGCCAAAGCAAAGTTGCATAGTTACATAGTTAGTTAGTCAGGTTGAAAAAAGACAAAGTCCATCCATGCTCTGACATTGAGTACACGGCTGAATTCAGATGATGGATCGCAGATTCCACTTGGAACCCTGCAGCGCAAAAGAGCCAGTTCCGCCAAGGGCTTTCTGAACAGGTCAGGCTGGGTTCACACTGGTACGACAAACGCTCCGACATTGGAAGCTCATGTCGCATGACGTGTGAAAATCAATGTTTCCCTATGGTCTTAACTGGTCCGACACAAGTCGGTCCGACTTTAAAAATGCTCCCTGCACTACTTTGGTCCGACTTTGATCCTACTTCAGCTCATTGAATATGATTGAAGTCAGATCAAAGTCGGAACGCTGTCTTGCCTGATCTGACTTTGGCATGCGACCTGTGGTCTGATGATCTTGAAAGGGAACTCCACACCAAATTAAATAAAAAACAGCATGGGTTCCCCCTCTAAGAGCATACCAGGCCCCCTATGCCGAAAAAACGGTGGGTGGGTCCCAAAAATCCATTCCAGACCCCTTTAATAAGGGGGCCCCCAGATCCTGGCCCCCCACCCTATATGAATGAGTATGGGGTACATCGTACCCCTACCCATTCACCTGGGAAAAAAGTGTCAAAAATAAAATTCTACACAGGTTTTTATAGTAATTTATTAGGCAGCTACGGGGGTCTATTCCGATTTCTTCTCCCCTCTCCGGCTCTTCTCCGCTTTCTCTTCGGTTCTTCTCCCACTGTCCGGTGTCTTCTGCCGGGCTCCTCCAATATCTTCTGCTCTTTTGCCCACTCTTTTGCTAGCTCTTGCCCGGTCTTCTCCATCATCTTCTTCTCTCTGCTCTTCTTCCGATATTGACGTAACGCTCTATCCCGCTGTAATGCCATGTGCACGATGCGCAACAACTTATATTGGCATGGGCCATGGTCATCCGGTGACCCCGCCCATTATGACGTCACCACCCGGGGCATGATGGGACGATGACATCACCCAGTGACCACGCCCCGTGCCAATATAAGTTGTTGCGTACCGCGCACACAGCATTACAGTGGGAAAGAGCGTTGCGTCAACATTGGAAGAAGAGCAGAGGGAAGAAGACGACGAAGAAGACCGGGCAAGAGCTAGCAAAAGAGCGTGCAAGAGAGCAGAAGATAGCGGAGGAGACCCGGAAGAAGACACCGGACAGCGGGAGAAGAACCGGAGAGCGGGGAGAAGAGGCCGGAGAGAGCGGAGAATTCGGAAGAGACCCCCAAAGTCAGAAGAGACCCCCGGAGCTACCTAATAAATTACTTTAAAAACCTGTGTAGCGTGTTTTATTTTTACCCCATACTAATTCACATAGGGTGGGGGGGCGGGATTCCGATAAGCCCCCAGCCCGCAGACCCAGACAACTAACGGCCAGGGTTGTCGGGAAGAGGCCCATGTCCTCATCAACATGGGGACAAGGTGCTTTGGGGTGGGGGGGTGCAGGGCCTACCTGCCCCATAGCACCTATCTCCCCATGTTGAGGGCAATGCGGCCTGGTATGGTTCAGGAGGGGGGGGCGCTCGCTCGTCGGATCTCTGTTCAATGAAGTCGGACGCATGTCGGACTTCCAGTCGCAGGGCAAAGTCGGTTTCAAAGTAGTACGACTGTCGTGTCATACCAGTGTTAACCCAGCCTAAAGGATGAGCTTGCCAGAGTTGAGACTCCTAATGATCTTGATGTCTTCCTCCAATTATGTATCCAAATTAATCAGAGACTTACAGAAAGGAGGAGGGAGAGGCTAGGATTGTTTGGAAGTAAGGGTGGCATGCGCTTCTCTGCTTGTCTATTTGTTCAGCAGGATTCCAAAGTTTCTCTGGATTCTAACACTTCTGAGCCTATGCAAGTTGGTGCTATTAAGAAATCCATTTACATTCAGGAGAAAGAGAGAAGATGTTCTGAGAACATATGTCCATATTGTGTGGTCATTACACAGTTATTTGTCTCAACAAAGAAGAACAACTGCTGCTGATGTGATTGTGCCTGAACAAATAAACTCCATTAGCCAGTCTATCTCCCCATTGGTTCTTGAAAAAAATAAAGTGAAATCTTTACTATCTTATTTTGTCATTCCTATTAAATTTATCTCCGAGGGCATTGAAAATCCTCGCTGAAATTCCTCGCTCTTCTCCTCGCTATGCTGGACTCTGAGACTGGGGGATACTTTATGTACATAGAATTTGCCCACAGCAATAATTTCCAAACAATAAATAAATCTGGCCCTATCGATATGGAAATGATGGATGGTTCACCCTTATGCCGCGTACACATGACCGTTTTTAATGTCATTGAAAAAAAATGCATTTTTCTCGACGTGATTCTTCTCAAGCCTGCCTTGCCTACACACTATCGTGGAAAAAAATGCTTGAGTAAAGCGCGGTGACGTACAACACGTACGATGGCACTATAAAGGGGAAGTTCCATTCGGATGGCGCCACCCTTCATGTTAGTAAAGTTTGTTGAGCGACGATTTGTGCTTTTCAGCCTCGTGCTTTTCAGTCGGTAACAGCGTGACGAATGTGCTATCTCCATTACGAACGCTCGTTTTATCAGAACGAGCGCTCCCGTCTCATACTTGATTCTGAGCATGCGCATTTTTTTTCACGTCGTTAAAGCCCACACACGGCCGTTTTTCATGACGAGAAAAACGACGATGTAAAAAACGACGTGAAAAATTAGAGCATGTTCCAATTTTTTCATGGCCGTTATTCACGTTGTGAAAAATGCTCTGAAGCCCACACATGATCATTTTTACTGACCATTTTAAAAAAAAATCATTTTTCTCGTCATTAAAAATGGTCGTGTGTACATGGCATTAGCTTCAGGACCTGTTAACCGTGAAACAGTTCCTCTGGTATTCCAATTGGAGGCTAACCATTGTGAGACCATCAGTTTTTAGCTGATTACATCACCCAAATTTTCTGTCATCCTGTCCATCCCTTGGTTTTCCACCCATAATCCCTCCATCAACTGGGAAGCAATGATTATAAATGTTACATCCCCCCATTTTGGGGAATACTATAGAGAACCTTGTTGAACAATTTCTCTACTGGTCAAGGAATCACAGGTAGATGTGGTTACTGCATTGTCATTAGACAACCTGCCTCCACAATATCATGAGTTCTGGGATGTCTGTAATAAGAAAGAATGCCAATCAGTTACCTCCTCATCGCACATATTATTGTCCCATTAAACTGCTCCCAGGGGCTGAAATACATTTTGATCCATGTGTATTATGACTACTTATTATAGATCAGCTCAATATAATTTATTTTTGTTGGTATTTTATCATGTCTATTAAATTGTCAACATGAAATCTGCTATTGTGCAATAAATTTGTAATGATGTATACTATTCTGTTTGGAAGTGAGTTGCCTCATTTAAAGTCATGTGACCAATGTTCTCATTTTTTTTTAAATACCTTTTGGTCGCTTTTCAATCTATCAGGACCTGAATTAAAGTTACTCAGGGAGTGGCTTGATGAGAATATCGAGGGCCTTATTAGACCCTCAATGTCTCCTGCAGGGCAGCCCTGTTCTTTGTTAAAAAGAAAGACTCTACCTTGCGTCCATGCATTGACTACAGGGACTTGAATAAAATCACAATTAAAAAAACGCTATCCACTTCCTTTAATTAATGAAATGTTCGAAAAACTCCGCTCTGCCAAAGTCTTTACAAAACTAGACTTACGGGGATCATATAACCTCATCCGCATTCATCTAAGAGACAAATGAAAAATCGCCTTTAGAACCAGATATGGCATTTTGAGTCCTTGGTTTTGCCTTTTGGCTTCTGCCAGGGCCGATCCTAGGCAGGGTGCGCGGGGTGCTCTGCACCCAGGCGCCACAGAGGTGGGGGCGCCGAAGCTCCAGAGTGTTCCCCCTCCTCCTCCTTGTCTGTGTCCAGAGGAGAAGCGCATGTAGTGGGTGCGCGGTTCTCCATCCCACTTGCTCCCTCCGCTGGCAACTGACAAGAGCGCATACCTCCTGCTGTGCCCGGAATCCGGGCTGGGTACCACAGCAGAGCCTAGTACCGAAACACGTTCCGGTACTAGGCTCCACTAATTATTCTGTCCGGTGCGTGTGGAGCAGTCTCCTGTCTAGCCCGCCCCCTCTGCGTGTGTCGGCTCTTCTCCCATAGGCGGTGTGATGAGAGTCTTCTTGGTTGGCCGGAGCTGCTGCCAATCACCCCGTGCACTCTCAGAAATGCTCCCCGAGTGCCACCCTCCTAGTAACCAAAGATGCCACATATGCCCCGCCCCCTGTAATGTGCTTCTGCTCCCCGCGCGCCCAAGCTACAGGGATCTATTGGACAGGTACTGATCTATGGGGACACCTGCTGTGGGGGGCTCTGATGGGGGACACCTTCTGGGGGGGCTCTCATGGGGGACACCTGCTGTGGGGGGCTCTGATGGGGGACACCGGCTGTGGGGGGCTCTGATGGGGACACCTGCTGTGGGGGGCGCTGATGGGGGACACCTGCTGTGGGTGACTCTGATGGGGGACACCTTCTGGGGGGGCTCTGATGGGGGACACCTGCTGGGGGGGCTCTGATGGGGGACACCTGCTGGGGGGGCTCTGATGGGGGACACCTGCGGGGGGCTCTGATGGGGGACACCTGCTGTGGGGGGACTCTGATGGGGGACACCTGCTGTGGGGGGGCTCTTATGGGGACACCTGCTGTGGGGGGGCTCTTATGGGGACACCTGCTGTGGAGGGGCTCTTATGGGGACACCTGCTGTGGGGGGGCTCTGATGGGGGACACCTGCTGTGGGGGGCTCTGATGGGGGACACCTGCTGTGGGGGGATCTGATTGGGACACCTGCTGTGGGGGGCTCTGATTGGGACACCTGCTGTGAGGGGCTCTGATAGGGACGCCTGCTGTGGGGGGCTCTGATGGGGACACCTGCTATGGGGGGGCTCTGATGGGGACACCTGCTGTGGGGGGCTCTGATGGGGACACCTGCTGTGGGGGGCTCTATTAGGGACACCTGCTGTGGAGGGCTCTGATGGGGGACACCTGCTGTGGGGGCTCTGATGGGGGACCCCTGCTGTGGGGGGGCTCTGATGGGAGACACCTGCTGTGGGGAGACTCTGATGGGGGACACCTGCTGTGTGGGGACTCTTATGGGGGACACCTGCTGTGGGGGGACTCTGATGGGGGCCCCTGCTGTGGGGGGGACTCTGATGGGGGACACCTGCTGTGGGGGGGGGCTCTGATGGGAACCCTGATGTAAGGAGGGATTCTGATGGAGACTTTGATATAAGCTGCTAGTGCCACAGGTCATTCTCTCCCCAGAATGTCCCTCATTCTCAACTTTAAAGTGGTTGTAAACCCACTTTATAAACAAAGACCTACAGGCAAGCCTAGATTAAGGCTTACCTGTAGGTGCATGAAATATCTCCTTAACCTACACGGTTAAGGAGATATTTGCATTTAAAAGCGGCGACGCTGACGTCACGCGCATGCGCATGGGGTTAACCCCATCCACAAATTCGGCTAGGTCGCAACATTCGACGACGTAGCCGAATTCGACGGCTCACGCGCACATGCGCGGAGTCACGTCTTTGCCGCTCCGGCCAATCACAGCGCCGGAGCGGCGCTGTGATTGGCTGCAGCGGCGATAACCGGAAGTAACATTCCGGCTATGGCCGCAGCGATGGATGCGGCTAGAGGAGGGACACGGACGACTTCGGGGGCCCGATCTAAGGTAAGTGGTACATAATGAGCTAGTATGCTAGTCATACTAGCTCATTATAGCTTTGTCTTGCAGGTTAGTTAAAAAAAAAACTCAACAGGGTTTATAACCACTTTAAAAGTTGGGAGGTATGCAGGAGCGAATGAGGGGAGGGGAGACTGTGCCACTACCGCCCCTGTTATCAATGGGAAGAGGGCTCTATGTGTTTACTGCCCATCCCCCTCCCTCCTCCTGTCAAATGAGGAGAGCGAAGCAGCCAGAGATCGGAGCGCCCATGTCTGAGTGGAGAGAGAGCAGCCGCAGGCTCTTAGACCCCTCTCCTCCTCGCATTGCTGTACTAGTGAGCGGCGCTTGCCAGGATAGCTGCCCACTATGTTTCTTCTCCCTCCTTCATATTGGCCAGGGAAGAAATACAATAAAAAAGGAGGAGAGAAGAGGATTGTGGGACATATAGTCCGAGGACTGGCGGCCCCATTGTGACCTGGAAACTGCAGCCCACACAGCATGCCCAGCTGAATGGGAGAGGGGGGAGAGAGAGAGAGAGCCAGGAGCCCGGGAAAGCTTTTGGGGAAGTGCACCCAGGACTCCAGGGAGAGGACAATGCTGAGGGGACACCATCAGGGAGAGAATCCCCACTGCCCTGCGCCACCAGAGGGAAAGCCGCACAGCCTGGCACCATCACTGGTGAAGAAAGGAATGGAATCATTGCCAGAATACAGATCTGAGCACTACCCAGCGGAGACGCCACGGGCAACTCAGAGTGAGCTGACTCCTGATCAGAGGAACCGATGTTGCTGTATCGTCTGGTGAGAGGGTCGAGTGGGCCTATTTCTACTGCCATCCATAGGAACTGCAGCCTCCTGTAGTGTGTCTGCAGTCTCTGATCATCGCATGTACTATGTCTGCAGTCTCTGACCATCTCCTGTAGTATATCTGCTGTCTCTGATCATCTCATGTACTATGTCTGCAGTCTCTGACCATCTCCTGTAGTATGTCTGCAGTCTCTGACCATCTCCTGTACTATGTCTGCAGTCTCTGACCATCTCCTGTACTATGTCTGCAGTCTCTGACCATCTCTTGTACTATGTCTGCAGTCTCTGACCATCTCCTGTACTATGTCTGCAGTCTCTAACCATCTTTTGTAGTATGCCTGCAGTCTCTGACCATCTCCTGTACTATGTCTGCAGTCTCTGGCCATCTCCTGTACTATGTCTGCAGTCTCTGACCATCTCCTGTACTATGTCTGCAGTCACTGACCATCTCCTGTAGTATGTCTGCAGTCTCTGACCATCTCTTGTAGTATGTCTGCAGTCTCTGACCATCTCCTGTAATATGTCTTCAGTCTCTGACCATATCTTGTAGTATATCTGCAGTCTCTGACCATCTCCTGTATTATGTCTGCAGTCTCTGACCATATCTTGTAGTATGTCTTCAGTCTCCGACCATCTACTGTACTATGTCTGCAGTCTCTAACCATCTTTTGTAGTATGTCTGCAGCCTCTGACCATCTCCTGTACTATGTCTGCAGTCTCTGACCATCTCCTGTACTATGTCTGCAGTCTCTGACCATCTCCTGTATTATGTCTGCAGTCTCTGACCATCTCCTGTAGTATGTCTGCTGTCTCTGACCATCTCCTGTAGTATGTCTGCAGTCTCTGACCATCTCCTGTAATATGTCTGCAGTCTCTGACCATATCTTGTAGTATGTCTGCAGTCTCTGACCATCTCCTGTATTATGTCTGCAGTCTCTGAACATATCTTGTAGTATGTCTGCAGTCTCTGACAAGCTCCTGTATTATGTCGGCAGTCTCTGACCATCTCCTGTAGTATGTCTGCAGTCTCTGACCATCTCTTGTAGTATGTGTGCAGTCTCTGACCATTTCTTATATCATGTCTGCAGTCTCTGACCATTTCTTATATCATGTCTGCAGTCTCTGACCATCTCCTGTACTATGTCTGCAGTCTCTGACCATCTCCTGTACTATGTCTGCAGTCTCTGACCATCTCCTGTATTATGTCTGCAGTCTCTGACCATCTCCTGTAGTATGTCTGCAGTCTCTGACCATCTCCTGTAGTATGTCTGCAGTCTCTGACCATCTCCTGTAATATGTCTGCAGTCTCTGGCCATCTCCTGTACTATGTCTGCAGTCTCTGACCATCTCCTGTACTATGTCTGCAGTCACTTACCATCTTCTGTACTATGTCTGCAGTCTCTGACCATCTCCTGTAGTATGTCTGCAGTCTCTGACCATCTCTTGTAGTATGTCTGCAGTCTCTGACCATCTCCTGTAATATGTCTGCAGTCTCCGACCATATCTCGTAGTATATCTGCAGTCTCTGACCATCTCCTGTATTATGTCTGCAGTCTCTGACCATATCTTGTAGTATGTCTGCAGTCTCCGACCATCTACTGTACTATGTCTGCAGTCTCTAACCATCTTTTGTAGTATGTCTGCAGCCTCTGACCATCTCCTATACTATGTCTGCAGTCTCTGACCATCTCCTGTACTATGTCTGCAGTCTCTGACCATCTCCTGTATTATGTCTGCAGTCTCTGACCATCTCCTGTAGTATGTCTGCAGTCTCTGACCATCTCTTGTAGTATGTCTGCAGTCTCTGACCATCTCCTGTAATATGTCTTCAGTCTCTGACCATATCTTGTAGTATATCTGCAGTCTCTGACCATCTCCTGTATTATGTCTGCAGTCTCTGACCATATCTTGTAGTATGTCTGCAGTCTCCGACCATCTACTGTACTATGTCTGCAGTCTCTAACCATCTTTTGTAGTATGTCTGCAGCCTCTGACCATCTCCTGTACTATGTCTGCAGTCTCTGACCATCTCCTGTACTATGTCTGCAGTCTCTGACCATCTCCTGTATTATGTCTGCAGTCTCTGACCATCTCCTGTAGTATGTCTGCTGTCTCTGACCATCTCCTGTAGTATGTCTGCAGTCTCTGACCATCTCCTGTAATATGTCTGCAGTCTCTGACCATATCTTGTAGTATGTCTGCAGTCTCTGACCATCTCCTGTATTATGTCTGCAGTCTCTGAACATATCTTGTAGTATGTCTGCAGTCTCTGACAAGCTCCTGTATTATGTCGGCAGTCTCTGACCATCTCCTGTAGTATGTCTGCAGTCTCTGACCATCTCTTGTAGTATGTGTGCAGTCTCTGACCATTTCTTATATCATGTCTGCAGTCTCTGACCATTTCTTATATCATGTCTGCAGTCTCTGACCATCTCCTGTACTATGTCTGCAGTCTCTGACCATCTCCTGTACTATGTCTGCAGTCTCTGACCATCTCCTGTATTATGTCTGCAGTCTCTGACCATCTCCTGTAGTATGTCTGCAGTCTCTGACCATCTCCTGTAGTATGTCTGCAGTCTCTGACCATCTCCTGTAATATGTCTGCAGTCTCTGGCCATCTCCTGTACTATGTCTGCAGTCTCTGACCATCTCCTGTACTATGTCTGCAGTCACTTACCATCTTCTGTACTATGTCTGCAGTCTCTGACCATCTCCTGTAGTATGTCTGCAGTCTCTGACCATCTCTTGTAGTATGTCTGCAGTCTCTGACCATCTCCTGTAATATGTCTGCAGTCTCTGACCATATCTTGTAGTATATCTGCAGTCTCTGACCATCTCCTGTATTATGTCTGCAGTCTCTGACCATATCTTGTAGTATGTCTGCAGTCTCCGACCATCTACTGTACTATGTCTGCAGTCTCTAACCATCTTTTGTAGTATGTCTGCAGCCTCTGACCATCTCCTATACTATGTTTGCAGTCTCTGACCATCTCCTGTACTATGTCTGCAGTCTCTGACCATCTCCTGTATTATGTCTGCAGTCTCTGACCATCTCCTGTAGTATGTCTGCAGTCTCTGACCATCTCCTGTAGTATGTCTGCAGTCTCTGACCATCTCCTGTAATATGTCTGCAGTCTCTGACCATATCTTGTAGTATGTCTGCAGTCTCTGACCATCTCCTGTATTATGTCTGCAGTCTCTGAACATATCTTGTAGTATGTCTGCAGTCTCTGACAAGCTCCTGTATTATGTCGGCAGTCTCTGACCATCTCCTGTAGTATGTCTGCAGTCTCTGACCATCTCTTGTAGTATGTCTGCAGTCTGACCATTTCTTATATCATGTCTGCAGTCTCTGACCATCTCCTGTACTATGTCTGCAGTCTCTGACCATCTCCTGTACTATGTCTGCAGTCTCTGACCATCTCCTGTATTATGTCTGCAGTCTCTGACCATCTCCTGTAGTATGTCTGCAGTCTCTGACCATCTCCTGTAGTATGCCTGCAGTCTATGACCATCTCCTGTAATATGTCTGCAGTCTCTAACCATATCTTGTAGTATGTCTGCAGTCTCTGACCATCTCCTGTATTATGTCTGCAGTCTCTGAACATATCTTGTAGTATGTCTGCAGTCTCTGACAATCTCCTGTATTATGTCTGCAGTCTCTGACCATCTCCTGTAATATGTCTGCAGTCTCTGACATCTCTTGTAGTATGTCTGCATTCTCTGACCATTTCTTATATCATGTCTGCAGTCTCTGACCATTTCTTATATCATGTCTGCAGTCTCTGACCATCTCCTGTATTATGTCTGCAGTCTCTGACCATCTCCTGTAGTATGTCTGCAGTCTCTGACCATCTCCTGTAGTATGCCTGCAGTCTATGACCATCTCCTGTAATATGTCTGCAGTCTCTAACCATATCTTGTAGTATGTCTGCAGTCTCTGACCATCTCCTGTATTATGTCTGCAGTCTCTGAACATATCTTGTAGTATGTCTGCAGTCTCTGACAATCTCCTGTATTATGTCGGCAGTCTCTGACCATCTCCTGTAGTATGTCTGCAGTCTCTGACCATCTCTTGTAGTATGTCTGCATTCTCTGACCATTTCTTATATCATGTCTGCAGTCTCTGACCATTTCTTATATCATGTCTGCAGTCTCTGACCATCACTTATATCATGTCTGCAGTCTCTGACCATCTCTTGTAGCATGTCTGCAGTCTCTGACTATCTCCTGTATCATTTCTGCAGTCTCTGACCATCTCCTGTATCATGTCTGCAGTTTGTCTGGGGGCTCTTTCTAACAGACTCTCTAACAGAAGCCTTCTCTGTGTGCATTAGAGAGACCCCCTCCATGTCCCATTAGTGTACTCATTTTCTTTATTGTTAAAAGATCATGGGAGGATCCCTGGGTAATGAAGACTTCTTAGGGGAGCATCTCTGTGTTTGAGTCATAGCCATAGAAACATTTGTAAAGGGGAGGAGTTAGTAAGATGACAACGCCCACGTGGGGGCACCAGAAATATTTCTGCACCCAGGCGTCTGTGACCCTAGGATCGGTCCTGGCTTATGCAACATTCCTGCAACTTTCCAACACTTAATCAATGATGTTTTTCCAGACCTATTGGACAAGTTTGTTATTGCTTAGCTGGATGATATTCTCATCTTTTCTAATAACCTTGGGGAGCATTGCAAGCATGTTTGCACTGTCTTTAAAAGGTTAAGGAGGAATTAACTTTATATTAAATTGGATAAATGTGAGTTTAAACAAACCCAGCTGCAGTTCTAGGGATATATTATTTCTCCTAAAGTAGTTAGAATGGAGCCTGATAAGATCAAAGCAGTGGTGGATTGGTCTGCCCCCAAAAATGTTAAGGAAATACAACGATTTGTTGAATTTGCCAACTTCTACAGAAAATTCATAAGAAACTTCTCTAAGGTGATAGCACAGCTGACAAAGAAAGGGATTCCCTTTGTGTGTGTGGTCACCTGAGATACAGACTGCTTTTTCCTAAGCTAAAGACTCTTTTCACTTCTGCACCAATAGTTGTACATTCCTTTTATAGTGGAAGTGGATGCCTCAGACTCTGCCGTGGAAGCCATCCTTTCTCAGCGAAAAGGAGAAAAGATGCAGCTGTATCCTTGTGCATATTTCTCTCCCTTAAAGTGATTGTAAAGGCTCAGTTTTTTTCTATAAAAATAACTAACATGTAATACTTACCTGCTCTGTGCAGTGGTTTTGCACAGGGCAGCCCTGATCCTCCTCTTCTCGGGTCCCTCTTTGGCTCTCCTGGTCCCTCCCTCCTGTTGAGTGCCCCCACAGCATGCAGCTTGCTATGAGGGCACCCAAGCCGAGTCACAGCTCCCTGTGTCCATTCAGACATGGAGCTGTGGTTTGGCCCGCCCTCTCTCTCTCCCAATTGGCTAACTGACTTTTATTGACAGCAGCGAGAGCCAATGGCGCCCCTGCTGTGTCTCAGTCAATCAGGAGGGAGAGTCTTGGACAGCTGAGGCACTCATGGACATCGCTGGACAGAGAGGAGGCTCTGGTAAGAATTAGGGGGGCTGAGGAGGGTTGCTGCACACAGAAGGCGATTTATCTTCTGCATTAGGATAAAAAACCTGCCTTTACAATCACTTTAATGCCATCAGCTGAAAAGAATTATGACATTAAATAATTATTTTCTTCTTTTTTTTTTATAATATGAGTTTATTGAGTATATACAAAATACAGTACAGGTGATATAGTATAACATATACATGAGATACATATATCCAGTGAAACAACAGTGTCTTTTACAGGAAAAATGGATCAATAGAATAATATAATATTGACCATCTGCCTTAGTTAGGTGGAATCAAAGCTGTACATAAGAATGCCAGGATTCGTGCAAACAAAAAGGGAAAATAAAAAGGAAAAAAAAAAACAGAAAAAGTTTGGCATTCAAAGGTCCAAAAGAGAGCTTTCAGAATACAACAGCAATACCAACAACTTAATACTGTATAAATAGTTTCCTTACTGAGCTAAACCTATGCCACCAAGTCTACCCTCAAATTAAGTAGTAAGCTTTTCTATTAGAGTCCATAAATGGGAGACTAACAGATCAGGGATCAGGTAGCTCACAGTTATCAAAAAATGCAACCCATTGCCCTCAGATCTAAATTTATAGGGGAATCCCCATGCTTCATAGGTTAGCCTATAGATTGACAATACCTGGTTAATCAGATTCTTCCAGAGATTAAGGGAGACAACCTCCGAATGAATCCATTGTAATATCACAAATTTTCTGGCATAAGATAAAAAATAACGAATAAATTGTTTTTTATAAGAGCCCAAATCTACATCCCCAGCACCCCTAGGATACACCATTTTGGGTTACAAACATTAGCAAGGTCAAAATGTGTGGCAATAAATTGGGTAATGCGCAACCAGAAGGAGCGGAACTTATCACAGCTCCATAGCATATGGATAAAAACTCCTCAGGAACTGCAACATTTATGACAGTCAGGATTATCTCTTCTATTCATCTGAAAAAGCTGGAGTGCTGTATAATAAATTCTGTGAAAAATACGCAATTGTATTAAACTGTCTCACGCGGAAAAGGTAGTGGTAAAGTATTTATGGAGGATTTCATCCCAGTTATTATCGGACAGGTCTGGAATAATTATATTGGCCAACGGGCTCGTAAAATATGCAGATGGGTAGGGTTGCTTTGTATTAGGGTACCATAATAGGATATAATGAGCTTAGAGTAGTCATTGTGCAACAAATCTTTTTCTAGTGTTGAGTTACTAAATTGGACTCCCCTGAGGGCCAGTTTAATCGTGGTTGCGTGTCTTAGTTGGAGGTATCTATAATATCAAGAGTTATGAATCTGAAATTCCTGTTGCAGTTGGGTAACGGATTTGAGGGTGCCATTGTCGTATAACTGATGTACGTATTTAATTGTTTCTGCGCCCATAGACCTGTATCCAGCAATGTAGGAAACTGTGCAAGAGTGGGATTGAACCACAAAGGTTGATTAGGCAAAATGGGTTGAGAGGAGCCAAATAGCATGGACTCACATTAAATATATATTTTAAATGAGGCTCTCAATGAAGTTATACCCTCTGTATATGGAGAGGGCTCTACTATTTATTAAATTTGGCAGTTTTTTTTATATGAAGAGATCAGGGCTGCCTCTGCTGCCGTAGCTGCATTATTTAATTGTGGGAAAAGCCACCAATGAATGTATACAAGCTGTAAAGCATAATAGTATAATTATAAATTAGGTAGAGCTAATCCTCCACGTGAGGTAGGTTGTTGAAGTGTAGCTAAGGAGATTCTTGGTGAGTTAGCGTACCAAAGGAATGATGAGAGAATAGAGTCTATTTCTCTAAAGAGTTTTCTGGGTATATACACTGGACCAGTGTTTCTCAACTCCAGTCCTCAAGGCGCCCCAACAGATCATGTTTTCAGGTTTTCCATTATTTTGCACAGGTGATTTGATCAGTTTCCCTGCCTTAGTAATTACCACAGCAGTTTCATCTGAGGGAAATCCTGAACACATGACCTGTTGGGGCGCCTTGAGGACTGGAGCTGAGAAACACTGCACTGGACTATTGGATAAAATGTACATGTACTTCTCACTTAATGGCCATGTTCCATTCCAACAACCAGGTCGTTAAAAAAATTGGTCGTTAAACAAGGAGCCACAAGTAATCAATATTTTAAGCATTTTTAACTACACAAAACTCCAGCTCAATAGCGTTGTTTTGATTTGCATAAGTACAGAACACAAACGATAGCAATAGCTCGTTGTTTGGGTGGGGAGAGCTGGTCGTTAAACAGGTAAATTGTTAAATGGGGAGAATCTGTATAGCAATTTGGGTGAGAAAAACATCTTAAAAAGGTTTATTCTCCATAATAAGGTCAAGGGTAAGATTTTCCAACTAGCAAATTTGGTTTTAAATAGAGCAACACAGGAGCAGTGTTTTTTTTTTTAGAAACATAGGTGGATAACGTTAGCTGTATCTGGATCCCCAAATATTTAAAGGATATAACAACCTGCAAAGGACAATCTGATGTTAGAGTAAGCAGAGTATTCAGGTCTCCAGAAAATGCACTAGATTCAGACCAATTTGCCTTAAATCCAGCAAAGGTCCCAAAATCCTGTAAGAGTCTCAGTACCTGCATGGTCGAATTTTGGGGATCAGAAAGGTAGAGCAGCATATCATCTGCATAGAGGGAGACGCGCAGTAGAATTTTTAAGGAGTTGTGCCAGCAGTTCTCAAGTGAGTGAGAATAATAAAGGGGATAATGGACAGCCCTGTCTGGTGCCTCAATGTATTTGAAAGGGTTGCAAAATTCTGCCATTAATATGTAGGCGGGCCAATAGTTGATAAATACGGATTCAGGTAAGGAAAGTATTTCCAAAACCAAATCTCTCTAATATGTAATATATTCTAAGGCTTTTTGTGTGTCTAGTTTTGTAACTGCTCCGTGTACTGAGAGATTGTCAGGGGCCTGAAGATTGGTAAATAATCTACGAATGTTAGTATGTGTAGAGCGACCAGGGATGAAACCCGTTTGATCTGTACTAATTAGACTAACAATCACAGAATTCAACCGTAGGGCTAAAATTTTGGAGAGAATTCTTAAATCTGTGTTTATTAGTGATATTGGCCTGTATGAATCACAGTATTGTGGGTCCTTCAGTTTGTCAAGGCTTCTCAAGGCTTATCAAGGCTTCTCGTAGGGATGAGGGGAGCCTTTGTGTCTTAAAAATGGCGTTGTACAGGGTGAGTAATCTAAGTTTTACGGAGTCCCGAAGTGCTAGACACCATTCGATAGGAAATCCATCTGGCCCTGGGGTTTTATGTTTAGCAAAGAATTAAAGTGCTCTGTCAATCTCTAGATTGGCGCTTCTAGGCAAGAGCTCTAAACTTGGGTCAGGGTGCGAAAGGGAATAGCGTCTACATTTTCATATAGTTCAGGCAGGATATAATAAACTTGGGACATGTAAAGATTTGAGTATAAGTGCAAAATTAAATCCAAAATTTGCGGAGCGAAGGACAGCTTTATGGTCATAAACACTAGCTATAATTATAGGGTCTGGTATAGGCTTCGCTAAAAAGGCCAATAGACGGCCATTCTGGTTACGGATTCAAACATTCACTGCGACTGAAACAGTACTCTCTTCTGAGTTTTAGTCACCAAGGCCAATTCTCACGCCCTCTTCGCCTCCTTCCATAATTGATAATTAGTGGGGATAGGATCAGTGATTTATGACATTTCAGTGACCTGCAATCTACTCGTCAAGTCATCTATCTTTTCGGAGTTAGTTTTTTTAAGAGCCGTAACCCCAGACATATATGCCCCCCTCATTACCTCCTTAAAGGCTTCCCATCGCACAAGGTCTGAAACCTCCTGGGTATTTTCAGTCCAATAATAAAAAATAGCTTCAGCACAGGTATATAAGACCATAGGTTCCATTAGCCAATAAGGGATCATGCGTTAGATCTAAGCCGGTACAGGTTTAGACACCAGTTCCAAAGGGGAATGTTCAGGGACTGCTCTAGGTAAATAGTGCACCCTAGTGACTTTGCTAAGCAGATCAGGAGTTAGAAAAAACATATCTAGCCTGGAGAGAGATTTGTGCATACAAGAGTAATCCTTATGCCGCGTACACACGATCATTTTTCCCAGCGGGAAAAATTACATTTTTTCCTTTGGACGAGAAAAACGATCGTCTGTGGGCTTTTTGCCATTTTTCCCGACGGGAAAAACGGCATTAATCACGATGAGAAACATTAGAACATGTTCTAATTTTTCTCGTCGTTTTTCCTGACATTTCTTCCGCGGCAGTGTTTCCCATAGGGAAACACTGCCGCGGAGCCCATAGACGATCGTTTTTCTCGTCATTTTTAAAAATGACGAGAAAAATGACCGTATGTGGGGAACAAGCTGTTCCCTCGTTTAAAATGTCATTATTCACGGCGGTTTTTAAACCGCCGTGAATAATGATCGTGTGTACGCGGCATTATGCCCAAGATGTTTCCACCTCCTTACCTCTACCAAGTTGTAAGTTGTATCTCAATCTTTTAGGGCCAAGGAGGGGTGTGCAGAGGAGTGTAATCTATCTACAGAGTAGTCCATGACCGTATTAAAATCACCTCCTATAATTATAGCCCCTTGGACTATGAGAAGAACTTCTGCCATGCATGTAGAAATGCATATATAGATTCACAATAGTAAACAGCATGTTTATAAAACATAATACCACTACAACAAAGCAACCATGATGATCAGTCTTGACTTCCACAAGTTGTATCGGAAGAGATTTGGTGATTAAAGTAGAAACTCTTCTAGAGTGCGTCGAATACACAGCTTGGAAAGCATCAGCGATCTGAGGTCTTTTTAATGCCAGTATTCTGGAGCCAATCAAATGAGTCTCTTTGGTGCCTTTGAAAAAATCTAGAACCAGGCATCTCTTAGTTTTGGAAATTAGACCCTGTATGTTCCAAGTGAATATTTACAGACTCATATTAGGGGTCTAATAAAGAAATGTCTCAAATAGGATAACTGGGTTTCCAAAAGCTGAATACATAACTGAAGGAAAATTGGACAGTGGCATAATTATTACTGCATTAAAAATCCTGGAGAGCCTCGACATCCATATGATAGTACAACAATTTGGACCAATATAATAAAATGTAGAAAACTAAAAACAAAGAACAAAGAAACTTCCCGAGCCCCCCTCCCGACTCAACACCCAAAATCGCAATGAGCTTTTTCCCAGAAACAGTAACATCAGTTGGGGACATGACTAAACAGATCCCAAACTCTCGGTGGAATATTACCCCAGCTATCACATGTTTAAGACAATTGCCAAAAACATTGTAACAGTTTTAGTCAAGCAAGAGCTGTAGTAGCATCATATAAGGAGATTTTGCCAGATTATAAACTATACATTTCTCCCCAGCATTCCGTCATCCGCAGCATTGTTAGGCGCTATGTGAATGGTCAAACAGGTTGAGAAACTGTACTGACTGATTCTCCGTGAAGTGCCAGATCACCGGGTTTATTACCGCAGAGGTCATCAGGAGTCGTCATTCAAAGCAGCAAACTCGGTGAACCCAATACCAAAACAACACAAATATCAGGCAGGCCCAAGTCATTGGATATAAAGGGTAGTATGGAACTATTATTCATCCCAGGCTGTCAAGCCAACTGGAGGCCTCAGAGGGTGACATGAAGAATTGAACTTTCCCATCATTGATTACCCGCAATTTAGCTGGATACAGCTTACTCTAGCTGAGTTGTTTATCCCGGAGGCGTTTCTTCACAGATGTAAATGCCGCCCTCTGCTTTTGTGTGACGGCTGAAAAATCTGGTAAGATAAAAATATGGTTGCCATTAATCTGAATTTCAGGAAGATTGCGAGCAGCCCTCAGGATGCTCTTCTTATCACGAAAATTAAGCATTTTTGCCAACAAGGGGCGTAGTGGGGCACCTGAGGGTGGTGGGTGCATTAGCACACTGTGGACCTGCTTAATTGCAAACAAAGAGGATAAAGCTTCATTGCCAATCACAGATTTCAACCAGTTTTCCAAAAACAATTCCAGGTATTTTCCCTCCAGGAATTCTATGAAGCGTAGATTATTTATTCTAAGACGATCCTCCAAATCACCAAGTTTTGCAGAATGTTCTTTAAGCATGGCTTGCTGTGAATGGGAGTCAGCAGAAAAGAGGGTTCATCACCTTCTCAATATCGCTGATTCGCTGTTCTGCAGTAGAGATCCTTGAACGAATATTCTGCAAATCATGCTCAACTATAGAATGATCCAGCCGGACTGTTTCTATGTGTGTGGTTAGGGTAGTTTGGCAGGACCGAATAGCGTCCATAATAGGCTTCAATGTGAGTTCCTGTTCCCCCTCCTCCTGAGCCTCTGCAGCCGAGGGGGACAAAGATGTAGAGGGTGCCTTCATCCCTCTCTGCTGCCTCCCAGCTGCCATTACCTTCCAAAATGTCTACACCTTCAATTGCTGGAGGGAAGATAGAGGGAGACATGGCTGCTTGTGTCTCTGTAAAGTATTTCTTAATAGTGGTAGGGAACCTGGACTATGTAAAAGAGCAATGCGGTTTTATTACCGCTGCTTGTGACTCACCCGGCGGAGCCTTCTTAGTCTTCTCAGGTGGCTGGAGAGGTCCCGGGGCAAAGGAATCAGTGCCATATTTGGAGCCTGTGTGGGACTGTTTGTATCAACGCTCTCCCGTGTGCTTGGCAGCCACCTGCCTAATCTTTACCATGACTGCGGATACCTGGAGAAACTGCAGAATGTACCCGAGCTAGTGGGAGGAAGATTTTGTGCAGAATGACAGCAGGATCGTTGAAAGAAGGTGCTAGAAAAGCTCATAGGCCATGCTGCTTCCATCTCAATTGCCGGCCACAACACCTAAGGAAGACGTTTCTGAATGGAGGCATCTGCTGGAAAGGGCTAAGCTAGTAACTGTTCTCACGGTTCATAAAAATCTAGAATTAGTTTGTTCTGCCAAGAGGATGTCTTCTAGACAAGCACATTGGTCACTGTTCTTTTCCAGGTGTATTTTAATATGTCGTATCGACCTGGGTCAAGGAATTTAAAGCTGATGCCTTAGCGAGGATGTTGACTGAAACTCTCCAGAAAGGCAGCCCTGAATGTGCAATCTTGCCTAAAAAGAACTTCCTAGAGGCCACGAATTTCAATACATTCTTCAGTCTCCTCAAGGAGGAGTATGAAAATGGCCCACTTCTCAATCATCCTCCAATGGATATTAACCTTGAGTACAAGAACGACTTTTGGACTCATGCACATTGTCTCTATATATCTGAATCAGCTCGGGTTGAAGCCCTCAGGTTGGTTCATGACTCAAAACTTGCTGGGCATTTTGGGGTTTTTAAGACAACAACTTTTGTAATGTTCGTTTGGTAGCCTGGCTATAAGAAAGATGTCAAACACTATGTGGCCTCTTCTGCTGATAGACCTTGCAGATCACTCCCTACCTTTCAGGTGCGTGACAAGGTTCGGTTATCAACCAAAAATTTGAATGTCCATGTTCCATGTGCAAAGTTGGGGCAAAAGTTTGTGGGACCTTTCCAGATTTCTACACAAATCAACCTGGTTACCTTTCGTTTAAAACTTCCCGACAGTATGAAGATTCACCCTGTTTTTCACATATCACTGCTCGAAACCGTTTCATGAAAATCCCTTTTCTGGAAGAATTCTTCCACCTCCTCCATCTGAGGTACAGGGTAAAGAATAAATTGTGGTTGACAAAATTCTTGATTCTAGGATTTTTAGGAACAAATTATAATATTCAGTTTAATGGGAATGATATGGGCCAGAAGAAATGTCTTGGGTGCCTGAAATGAACGTTCATGCCCTTAGATTATCAAAAGATTTCCACCAAAGGTTTCCTCACAAACCTTGCCCTAAGACATCCAGGGGACATCCTGAGAGGAGGGAAGTAATGTCAGGAACTTGAACCTGTCTGATCCATTGGCCAACCCTTTCCCCAACCTTGTGCTTTGACTTCTGCAGAACCTTGAACTCTTTGCTCCTCCCATGAACTTCCTGTTTTAAGCCATGTCTCTGCACTTCCCGTTTGCCAGATTATATTGTGCTCTCTTCAGCCAGTATCTTCCTCTCATCTTCACTGCTGCTGTCCATATTGTGCTACCACTCGTTATCGACCCTTGGCATGTTCCTTGACTACGCTTCTGCCTGATCCCAACCTGCAACTACTCGTTACTGACCTTTGGCCTGTTTGATCCTTACCTGCTTATCCACTTCTGGCTTGATCACCTCCTGGTGGAGCGATCCTGAGGACTGCGACCTGCTACTAACACAGAGAAAAATCAATCTCCACCATCCACCACCACTTTAGGTGAGCCAGCGTAATCCCCCAGGTTGAATGCCTGTGTACCTATCCCGCTGGTCGGTGGTAGTCCCGTTACTGCTATAACAACTGATCTTCGGGCCTGACCCCTGATTGTGACAGCTCCTTCCCTGCCAGAAGCCTAATTTGTAGGCATTATTAATGTAGAGCTTAGGCAGAGCTCAGTTGTCACCTCCTCTGTTCAGTGATTACACCTCTCAAAAAACCCTATCAGAACACTGCCCCCACCCCAGTCTCTTAAATTAAAAAAAGTACCAGGTTAACCCCTTTGGCTCACACCCATTTGCACCATTTTACCCCGTCTGTCTCATCAACTGAAGCATAGCAGGCTCAGCCCCTGTACCCCCATTAGGAAGATTCACTCTCTCTGTTTGCCATGTATAACATTATGTTTAAAAGTGAAAGTAAAAAAAAATCCCACATTTCGAGTTGTCCCCAGAACAGTAATAGAGGAAAAATCTTTCAATGTGGACACTAGTCCTGGTGACCCTGGTGACAACCAGTGATTTCCCTACTTTATCTGGATTTCCTCTGACTTCCTGTTTTAGCAGGAAGTGAAATTAAGTCTCCCCTACTGGACACAGATGAGAAAAAAAAACATCTTATAACTCTCCCTTACTCTATCCAAAATAAACAACATGTTTTGTCTTTAGTTCTACCTTTAACCACTTCAGCCCGGAAGATTTGGCTGCTCAATGACCATGCCATTTTTTGCGATACAGTACTGCGTCATTTTAACTGACAGTTGCGCTGTCGTGCGGCGCTGTACCCAAACAAAATTGACGTCCTTTCTTTCCCACAAATAGAGCTTTCTTTTGGTGGTATTTGATCACCTCTACGGTTTTAAATTTTTGCGCTATAAATAAAAGAAGAGCGACAATTTTGAAAAAAGCACAATATCTTTTACATTTTGCTATAATAATTATACCAATTTAAAAAAAAAATCCTCAGTTTCGACCGATATGTATTCTTCTACAAATCTTTGGTAAAAAAATTGCAATAAGCGTATATTGATTGGTTTGCGCAAAAATTATTGCTTTTTTACTAGTAATGGCGGTGATCAGCGAGACTGTGATATTGCGGTGGACAGATCGGACACTTTTGACAAATTTTTGGGACCAGTGACAATTATACAGCGATCAGGGCTATAAAAATGCACTGATTACTGTATAAATGTCACTGGCAGGGAAGGGGTTAACGCTAGGGGGTGATCAAGGGGGTTAACTGTGTTCCCTAGGTGTGTTCTAACTGTGGGGGGTGGGGCGGGACTGACTAGGAGGAGAGAGAGATCAGTGTTCATACTCCCACCTTCACACAGATCCCAGTTCTCACTCTGTCACAAGCGATCGTGGGTGCCCGGCGGTCGTCGCACCCGCCGGGCACTCGCATCGGCTCCAGCGTCACGCCACGGGTACGCGCGCGTGCCCCTAAGTGGTAAAAACGCAAACCAACGTTCAGTTACATCGGTTCGCCCAGGGGAGCCAACCTGCCGCAGTACAACTGCGGCAGCTGGTCGGGAACGAGTTTTAAAAAGTTATATCAGTCGCGCTGTTTGCAGGCAGGTGAGCAGAGGTATCTTCTTCATGGGTATTACATATCTCCCAACATTTTGAGATGAGAACGAGGGACACCTATTAGCAAAATAATGTAGACATAGGACACACACGCCTGCCATGCCCCCTTAAAGGAGAATTATATATAAAAAAATATTAGTTAAACCCACAAGTGCTTTTTTTAGCATTACTATTCCTTTATACTGGCTTATGAAATAAACAAATGCAGCATTTTAGAAATTGAATGAAAAGTTTAGCTCTGGGAAACAATTTTTGTAAAGCCAAACAGAGTATTTTATATAAAACTATATAGATCATACCAAAATGAGGGACAAATGAGGAGGAAAGACTGACAGAGGGACTTTGTTCCAAATCAGGGACAGTCCCTTGAAATCAGGGACAGTTGGGAGCTATGGTATTATGGTACAGTATATGGTGCTCTGTGTTACTGTATATTGTTCCTAAAACAAACCAGGGTGATATCTACCATTAATGGGAAAGGTGTATCAGGTGTATTGTTTTTTTCTCTTGACTATTGTATAACCGATGTATTACAGGTCTGCCCACCACATTATACCCCCATACTTTACTTATACTTAATCAAAGAGACCACACATTGATGTTTGGAGTAAAACATGGCCGTAGCAGCCTCCTTTATTTTAACTGTTCCATCAGTTATCAAAAACTTTAACCATCAAAACACATAAACCCAGAACATATCAGAAATATTGTCTCCTAGTGTTTGTCTTTGCAGAAACCTCAAAATTACCATAATCATATTAACCCGATATTACTCATCATACTAATATTCTTATAACCACGTGACACTGCGGTACCTTAAAAATGGTCATAGGCCTCAAGCCGATCAGCTACTCAGAGACGACCACTGACCGCAGTGCCCCCATTATCCAACTCATCCAGCTAAACTCCTGTTAGCTGGAATCCACCCTCAGAACCCATACCACCGATAGGTCCTGACCACTTGCTTTTTTGAGGTACTTCCTTCTCCCGCAAAGACCAAACACCCGCCACTGCCACGACAATCCGTCCACCTGTAAAGAAAAATTGACAACAGAAAACCATATTTTGACCAAAATTAAAATTCATCTTTCCAACCATTCCACATCAGGGAGGGTGCGTGGGAAACTTTCCCCCGCGCTGTGTTAACTCAGAGGGGCGGGGACTCCCTTTTATCTAGCCTTCTCCCCTCCCCTCCATATTTCCTTTAGCCAATCATTAATCCCCTCTCATTTCATACCCTGTTCACTCAGTCATGCCGAGCCCTTCTCCTATGGCATTCTGTCTTTTTGCTCCGGGCTTTTCTTACAAAATAATTTGTTTTTAGCACTTCCATAGCATGGTAATCAAGATACGGTAATAATCAATCTTCTTTCCAGTTTTTGATATTCAGTCATGCTTTTTGACATGTAATCACATGATGTAGTCACTTGTTAAGTTATTAACCCAGTTTAAAGTTGCTACAGTTTAACCTATGTCCTTTTCTATGCGCTGGCACAGACAGCTACGAAGCAGTTCTGGAATTTAGCATAATCACAGCAATCAGGTTTTTTAGCAGTTGCTAGTACATATTAAATGTGTGTGGTATACCAAAGAAACAAAAAAATATAAGGTCTATTCACTAGGGATGAAGAAATAGTGGGAAAAGTGTCTATTAAATACAACTTCGAGGGCAACATGGAAAAATAAAATACCTCTTCAAATTACATGCTTGGGAGGTGACTTTTATCTGTATATGATGTTATGAAACTGTACTTTTGTGGGCAGTGTAAGCACTACAATAATTTTGCACCACATATTTTGCATGTATAATTGATTACCATTTACAATTAGCTTGACATAAATACAGTGGTAGCACCCTAATCCTTCCAGCGTCAAAAAAAGGCTTCTTTAGGTAGTTTGTCTGTGACACCTGTGTTTTTTTTTATTAGGTGGTAAAAGGCTTAAATTGCCTGGAGGAAGTAACAGCAACAGAAGATCTACAACAGTAAAACCTATGTAGGGCTACCCCCAGTTAAGAGAGCCGCTGGTTTGAATTTTCGGGCCCTGAGTACAGCTCCACCAACCCCCGGCAATCTTGTATAGTCCCCTGTGGCACAGTAAAGCCCCGTACACACGATCGGATAACCTATGGATTTTCGTCCGATGGATTTGACCATCGGAAATCCGATGAAACTGTTTTTCATCAGTCTTGGCCACACACCATCAGTTTAAAAACCGACGGCAACAAAACGACGGCACGTACAAAACGTACGACGCGCTATAAAAGGGCCGAACAAATCTAATGGCGCCACACCTTGGGCTGCTTTTGCTGATTTCGTGTTACCGCGTGTTAGTAAAAGTTTGGTGAGAGCCGATTCGCGCTTTTCAGTCTCCGTGCTTTGCAGATCGTTTCCTGTTGTTCAGTTTGTGCTTGTGGGTTTGTATTTGTGATTCAGTGCGTGCAGTCAGGTCGTTACTGCCTTGCAGTGCCGACTTGGCCGTTCGTTTACTGTTTTTCAGATCGTTCTTTTCAGGCCTTGCTGTTCCACGGTGCGTTCTGTTTGAGTGCGTTCTGACCAGCCGACCGGTTTAAAACCATGTTTGAAGTGCGTTCTCGTTCTCGAGCTCGTGCTGGCTTTGGGCTTGGTGTTGCAGTTAACACTATAACCCGAGTTCAGTCTGTGAACAGGGTGAGGAGGAGTTCATGGACTAAGAATTGGTTGCTCCAGCGGGACCAATTCTCTCATATGCCTCTGCTGCGGGAAATCCATGAGAATAACCCTGATGATTTCAGGAATTATCTCAGGATGACGGACCCCGTATTTCACCGTCTGTTGGATTTGCTGTCCCCCTATATCACGAGGCAGGACACTGTGATGCGCCAGGCCATCACTGCCGAGCAGAGGCTTATTGCCACGTTGAGATACCTGGCGACTGGGAGAAGCTTGCAGGACCTCAAGTTCTCAACAGGCATCTCCCCCCAGGCTCTCGGGATCATTATCCCTGAGACGTGTTCGGCCATCATTCAGGTCCTGCAGAAGGACCATATGAAGGTAATTATGCTCCTTTAACCTCACATTATATGGTTTTATTCTCTTTTTTTTTTTTTTTTTTCCTCCTAACACAAATATGCCTGTTTGTAATATCCTGGTAATGTCCCCATTTTCCACATGCCTTTTTTTACCTGTAAATCTCTTTTTGGGCCCTACATGCCTATTTCCCTCCACTAACCTCTCCAGCATGCTATCGTGAGCGCAAACCCAGCTAGCCTTCTATTTTCCTTTTCATTTTTGGGGGGTCATTGCCCTCGTAGTTTGACAACCTTCCTTCCCCCCCCCTAAAGATGTTAAAAAATTAGTAGTTCTCAATCAAGCTCAGCAAAGTGGTAGATCCTTTTTTGGGATCCCCCACAATCACCTTAGGCCCCCCCCCTTAGATTATTTTAGAATGTCCACTCAGCGGGGGTGAGGCATCTGCTAAGTGGGCCTTTGTTTATTGTTTTGAAAAACTCCCTTAAATAATAATGTTACTCAACAATGTTTTTTGGTGTGTCATCTGCTTGCACTGTAACCATAAACCGTACTAATGTCTTCTTTTTGTTTGACTCCACAGTTCCCTAGCACACCACAGGAATGGCTGACTGTGGCCTCCCAATTTGCCCAGCGGTGGGATTTCCCCAACTGTGGAGGGGCAATTGATGGGAAGCACGTCCACATAGTGCCGCCACCCCGTTCGGGGTCATACTATTTCAACTATAAAGGTTTTAATAGCATAGTGTTAATGGCGGTGGTGTCGGCACGGTACGAGTTCCTGTATGTGGACGTGGGGAAGAACGGCCGGATGTCCGATGGCGGATCATTCGCGGAGACGGAGTTCGCTCACCGTCTGCAGGCTGGGGGTCTTGCACTGCCTCCAGATGCAGAGAACGTTGAAGGGCTCCCGTTCGTTTTCATTGCGGATGAGGCTTTTGGACTAGGACCACACCTGATGCGGCCGTTTCCCCAACGCACCCTCACCCCGGAGAGGAGGGTTTTTAATTACCGGCTGGCCAGAGCCCGGAGAGTTGTGGAGAATGCCTTCGGGATAATGGCCAGCCGGTTCCGCCTGTTCCAGACAGCGATACATTTGGCGGATTATAAACTGAACCACATCGCATATTGCACAATTTTCTACGCAAATTTGCAAACAATTATGTTTCATCGTTTGGGCCTGAGGCCGGTCCATCTGAACTGATTAATCTGACCGGCCTCAGCACTGCTCGTACTGGCTTGGCCCCCCAAAGTGCCCATGAAGTACGCCAGAAATACGTAGAGTACTTCACGAGTAGGGGGGCCATCGCAATGCCAGACCACATCTGACCAATTCTTAAACCTTTTTAAAATAAAATAAAAATTTGAATTCATACAAACTTGTGTTGTCATTCTTGTATTTTGGGTTTATGTGTCTCCCAGGTTCTAGTAGTGCCAAGTGTAATTGTCCTTAGTAAATAGCCTCAAAACTCAGAGCGAAAAACACGGTTTTTGCATCTTCAGAACTGCTCTTGAGCATAGAAAGAACAAGGCATACCTTTTTTAGACTTCCCAAATGTTTTTATTGTTTGCACCGCATTTTGTTTTGGTTTTTAGAAATACTAGCCTTTTTTTTATGTGCGGCTTTTTTGGCAGAAACATGCATGGGTCGTAAGCCATTTTTTTTAGTTTGAAAAAGTAATAAAATAACACTGTGAAAAATAACAACTGGAGATGGTGTGATGGTACCCCTGATCCATCACAAATGTTAACAAACACACTTTCTTTGGGGGCTCAAATGGGTATCTTCAACAAGATCCCATGGCTAGGGTAAACATGTGCTATCTGCCATCATGGGGGATCAATGGTCGTGCTTTGGGGATGTAAACCCTTCCTCTCCCCTACTTGAGGAGGGAGGAAGAGGTTGCACCCCCAAAACAGGGACATAGATATCCTGTGACGGCAGATAGCACATGTTGAGTCTTCAGTGTGTGCATCTTCACATTTGGGATGTTGGAAATCCCTGAGATAATGTCAGACGCAGAACAAAAAACACAAAAAGGGGGGGTTCACACAATTCTCCCCAAAATATCTATCATGTTTTTATATTTTTGCTCAATCACAATCATTCTCTTTCTCATAATGTCCATTTCGCTACTGCATTCCATGATTTCCTGAATGATTATTTTGGCGCTGGCACTCGAGAATGGCGGATTTGGACTTCCTGACACACCCCCACGTTCAGTCCCTAAAACAAAAAAAAAGGTTTTACACTAGGCAGTCCTACATCTGTATTTACCTTGAAGTTGTGGTGACAGACACTGACCTGTTGTGCTGATAAGCTCCACCTCCCCTTCCTCCACCTCTGCTTCCTGAACCTGCTGATCTTGGTCTGCTTTGGGAGCTTCGGGGATTTTCTGTGGTGTTGGGTTACTCGTCTCATGAGCATGGTGTCCTGTCCTCCCACTCTCCTCTCCCCTATGGGAATTTACAACAAAATGTATACTTTAGCACACAGACTTTTTTTAGGCCTGAAAAGGGATCCTCAATGTGTTGAAGTGGGGTACAATTGATATTTGGCCCTGAGTTCCAACATGAACATATGTGATTTTGCAAACTCAACAAAGCAACATGTTATTTCTGAGGACACTCACAAATACACTTGGATAACCACCAAGGTATCCACTGGAGCACCTGTGTGTGACACCGTTAAGAAATTTGGTCATGTGGCCCAGAGTATAGTATCTTGCTGAAGAACAAAAAAGATTACACAACTGCTTTGAGTGTCATCTCCTTTACCCAGAATACAGTTTCTTCTTTCAGTCACATTCTAAATTTCCTTACAACACATCATCTAGCCAACAATGTGTAGATAAACATTGTTGAAGTAAAATGAGGCATGCCCACATGTAGTTTACGTGGATATGTGCCAAACATGTTTGGGGGAAGAGCAGCAAGTTATTGGTCAAAACATTGGCCAAATAAGTGGACTCTCCACTCAACATAAAAGATGAGACTTCAAAATGTGAACCCAGTCAAGACAAGCACATGGTGCAAAACATGGAAGAATACATATTACAATGTGAAAGAACACAGTAAAATATACTTACTTTTTTCTATGCTTTTTATAAGCTTCCTATACTGCTCCGGCTCCCTGAGCTTCAGGTCTGACCACCTTTTACGGAGTTGTTCCTTGGATCTCCTGACCCCATATTTTTTATAGAGAGTCTTTGCAACTTTATCCATAATTTGTGACTTCCGGAGATTAGGGGTGTCGTATGGGCCATGCTTGCCGTCATAATCCTTCCTCCACAGAATGTCCACCATCTCTGCCATCTCAGAAAAAGACATATTAGTCGCCTTGTATCTTTTTTTACAGGATCGGGACGTTTCCGCCTCCGGGCTTTTCTCGTCGGTAATTTCAAGGAAAGAAGCCACCTGTGTCTGCGACATGTCGCCGTCTCACACTGTGCGCCGATCGTTAAGGGGCGGGGAAATGCAGAAAAAGTCCGTCATGGGCGGGCGACGAGGGCGGAGTTACACGCATGCGCAGGGTATAAAAAGGGGAAAGAAGTTATTAGGGATGCGCGGAGTAAGGACGACCGGAAGTGAACCCACGAAGTGAACAAATGTAAGAAGGGAACTCGTGCCTGCAGTGGCATATTAATGGGTCATGATTGTAAAGGGCAATATTGTGATAAGTTGAGGAGAATCAATTCTGATCCTTTTTTTTTTGTACTTGCTGATCCTAATAGATGCATAAACTAAGAGAGCCGGAGGTGATGCTTGTTTTTATTGAAAAGTATAAGGAACAGCGCAACCTTTGGGAGCTCAAACACCCTGCGTATCACAAAAGTGATGTACGACGGGCAACTATTACCAAATTAGCCGAGGATATGAAGCCATGGATCCCAGATGCAGACTACACTATGATCAATAATAAAATCAACAACCTGCGCAATTCTTATAAAAAAAAATTCAAGGAAGTGCGCCAGTCCAAGAGATCAGGAGCAGCAGCCGACAATGTTGTAAAGCCCAAGCTGTGGTACTACAGACATCTTCAATTTCTGGATGACCAGATCGAGGCCAGGGAATCTATTTCCAGCCTTCCCTCAACCCTTCCTTCCACCCTTCCCTCCAGCGTTCCTTCCACCCTTCCCTCCACCCCTGCAGAGGCGGAGGAGGAGCCTCCCGAGCTAGAAGAGCCAGATCTTCACATCTTCAGCCTGGTATAGTATTTTTGATGCTAATTATTGTCCACTAAGTAATATGGAGTTGAACTGTTTGGCTTAGCCATAAATGATCCCACCCCCCCCCCTCCAAAATAAACCAGTACAAAATTGTGTGTGATTGATTCCTCAAATAATAGAAATCTACTTTTTATTTTATAAACAGGATGAGGCAAGCCAGGAGGAAGAGGGTCAGGAGTGTGACAGGCAGGAGGAGGCAGGGCCAAGTGGGACTCAGCAGGTCCCCAGGCCTAGTGGCAGCACCGTCTCCCAAGTGGCTCCCCTCCACGTCAGACCGCCAAAACAACGGCGGATGACACAAGTGGAGGAGGAGTCACTAAAGATGATTCAGGAGGCTGCTGCCATTATGAGGGCCCCCCTCAACCCTACGGAGGGGTTTAGCACCTATCTGGCGGATAAGCTGCTCAGAATGGAGGCGGGACAATGGGCCCTCTGTGAGCATCTCATCTATATGGCCGTACACATGGGGGCGAGGGGGCTGCTGACTGAGGACACCCATATCTCACATCAGCCCAATCCCTCTCCTCCTTCTCCTCCTCCTCCTGCCACATCACCACCCACAGTGGCCCAGCCTGCAAGGGTGCGTGGACGGGGCCGTGGAGAGAACGCTGCAGAGAGGCGTGGAAGGAAGGCTACAAGAAAGAGCAGGAGGTGATTCCCTGGCCTCGAGCTGCTCATCCAGAAATTGAAGGTTGATGGAGTACCACAGCTTGGGATGATGTATGTCTTTGGCTGCTGCTCCTGATTTCATGCTGTTGTTGATTTTATTATTGATCATAGTCAGGTCTGCATTTGGGATCTAATGACTTTATATTCTCTGCTAATTTGGGAATAGTTGCCCTTCGGTTTTTGTTTGTTTTTTTCCAAAATAAAGGGAAATTTGATTACAGCCAACCTACATGCCTGATGTGTTTTTTTGAGAAGTAGCAATAAGATTGCATAAATACAATGTGTAATTAAGAACAAGGGACACCAACCTCCATGATTTTTCTAAAATTAAATATTATGTTGTTCTGAGAAATTGACACACCAAAAAATGCACAACAAATTTTAAGAGTCAAAAAACATAAAGGTGTAATTTGGGAGGTCGGCCTTGCAGAATTTTAATAATTATTCCGAAGATCACTAGAAAAAAGAAAGACATACATTTGTCAAAATGACATTTTAAAGACCGTTCTAAAGCAACAAAACATGCGCTGCATTAAACGAAGCAATAACTTGCAGAATTACGAATGTGCTCTCTCCATTAGGAACGCTAGTTTTACAAGAACGAGCGCTCCCGTCTCCTAATTCAGTCTGAGCATGCGTGGGTTTTTAAACCGATGGACTTGCCCATAGACGATCGGAAATTACCATCGGTTTTTTATCCATCGGAAAAATTTAAAACAAGTTCTATTTTTTCCATCCGATGGAAAAAAGACCGATGGGTACCATACACGATCGGTTGGTCTGATGAAAACGATCCATCGGACGGTTTTCATCAGTTAAACCGATCGTGTGTACGGGGCTTAAGTCTAGGGGTGTTTTCTATTGCAGTCTACACCTGGTAACATACACACTTTAACCCCAGATTAACTATAAGCTCTATGAGTAATGATAACACAGTGATGCAAGTGGCAAGGTATAACAGCTTTACTTAGGTTAAAAGGGCATGGGTTAAAACATAACATGTAACTGGCTTACAGAGCCCTGCAGCAATAGATGGAATATATATATGGCAATAGCACAGCGCGGTAATCCACCACGTGCACCTATTGCTACCTACGCGCCCTATGGCGCACTAAACAATATTCTATCTCCCCTCCCTAGTCAGGCCTGACATGAAATCAAACTCAGTCTTGTGAACAGAGATTTCTTCGCATGCAAACTTGAAATTGTGGTGCACGTTCAGGAACAATATTGTAATCCACAAAGTAGGCAGTCATAAGGAACTCTATGCCGGAGACCCTTTAACTCTGTCCTGCAACCGGTCTCCAGCGGAAACAGTAAATAAATGAACGGTGGGCCAAAGCAGTCTATAGGCCTAAACACAGTACAACCGAACGGACGCGATCCCAGTCCGGGACTTCCATCTGCTGTGTCTCCACACACAGCGTCCGCAACGATCGGGTCCCCGATCCAACTGATGTCCACAGCAAACTCTGTCAGGTGCCACCCAGGCTCCGCAGCGGGATGGAAGGCTCTTCGGAAGTTGCACAAGGCCCCAGGCTTCAGGCCTTGCACTGCAGCAGATCCGCACAGGAAGAAGCTGTTGCTAGCAGCGCGGTGTCCAAAGAGAGCGAGCTCCGCCTCGCCTCCTCCTTAAATAGTCTCTCCCATGAGTCTCTGCGGTGGCAACACTGCACCCTGGGTGCCAAACAGGACTCTGGGAGATGTAGTTCCAGGAGTCTTAAAGGAGACCCCGCTACACCTATAAAAAAAAATATTTCTGTATCCTGTATAACTTAAAGCGATGTGACTTGGCCCGCTAGTCTAGTAAACTTATATCCCCTTCCTATCCCTCTTACTGATAATTAATAATCCTTTGTTTCATCTGAGAATGGAAGACCATAGCCTTCTCTTGGTAGATGATTTATAATTTTTTGCATATCAGCCACTTTCTTGCCTCATGTCAATTTTCTTCATGGTCAGGCGTATGAAAACACGAGAACATCTCCAAATGGAGTTTTATCACTATTTATGGCTTAGAAACTGGATATATTTGCTTCTGAAAAACTCATAATTCCCCTACACCAAATCAGTGTTTCAGCATGTTTATCTTTATACGTTGAGCTATATGAAGCTAATATCTATTTTATACTGTCGTGGAAAAATAGGTTGTATGCAGAGCACGCAGCCTATTTTTCCTGTGGTAAATAAGCACACACTTCAGATTTCATCTTATTGCAATAATGCTATCTTTAGGCTAAAATTCACTCACCATTCATCCGTCCCATTCATTCAAAGAAGGAAGCAGCACCACCAGACAGGTCTTATCATCAAGGCATCCCAGCATCAACTAACCATCGACGCCCACCAAAAGGTTATTTTATTCATCTCCAAAGCATGTGACCTCCATGGGAGTGGTCATCACAGAATGTGACCTCCTCCATAGGAAGTGAGGTCACAACATGTGACCTCCACCCAGCAGACGACCATATAAGGACATCCTTCTAACAAGATATCCCATACAATCCAGTACATGAATACCACACAAGAAATATAGCTTAAAGGATTCAATATAATAATACAATACTAATACAACAACATATTCAACAACATGATGGCTAAAGTCTTATGGGTGTGTCCGGGCATGGAAAGCGTGTATGCTCCCAGCAAACGAAGCCGTATTGCTTTAAAACATGGACGCCTTCCCTGACTCTGACAACGCTCACAAGCTCTCATATTACCGCTGATAGGAATCCTTATTCTACGCTATTCCATAGAATAATGCATATTCAGATTATACTATTATGGCTTGTGGGAGGCTATCTGCAGGCGCGCGCTACGAATCCAGACCAATGCTGATCAACACACCGCCAAAAACAAGAGCACGCATCTGCCTATAACCAATGATGTCGTTGCAGAGCGAGCATATCCCCTCCTCAATGATCGTCCGTGCTAATGCACAGAGGGCCCTCGTCGGCGAGCATATCCGCACGCTGCAATCATCACACTCCAACCTCAAGACGTTTTCCACTACCAGACGGGATTCAACCAGCCTCAGACTGCCCTAGTCAGCTCTTTAGAGCGGGTTGCGGAAGTACTAACACTGGGTGACACTATGACAATACATATTAAATACATCTTCATAAAATTCTCCACAACAGTCCTCCCTTTTTTGTCATATGTACCCCTTGTCCATCGATGAAACTTGATCTCCTTCTTACACCTGGAAATGAATCAGTCCTTACAGTCCATACGAGTCTATAAAAAGGAAAACACGGCTTGACATGTAGACTCTATTCTTCAGGAGCATGACTTATAAAGGAGAACACGACATGGTGAGCTGTAGTAATCGCCGATCCGTCTGTGATCCTCTGTGTCTTGTATGTGGGTCCGGCTTCGGGGCGTCTCATCAAGGAAACTCTGGACAGGCGTCCAATCAGGCAACAGGAGCACCTCGTCACGACATAGAAAGAATAGAAATAAAACAACATGAGTATATATATTCCCACTTCCTTTAACCACGATCCGCTGTAAAATAAAAATTAGATCCCCAAAGATTCCCAGACCCGTAAAAGGACTCCCAACCTTCACTTAGCTCCAGCTCTGGCTTCAACAGTTACATGAAGAATCCTATCCTTAACGGATGAGAATTGTTCAATCGTATCCTAAGCTTGAGCCCTCCCCCACCTTGTACATCCAGGACCCCATGCCCAGACCTGGTCGGGGTTGGTGAACAATTCCCTTCTAGCTGTCCCTGCCATTCCTAATTTCTCGCGCTATCAGATCCTCGCGATCGGCCGCAACATAAGATGCTGGGACAGCTTCACCATCACACCATCACCCATCACCTCTTGCTTTGGGAGAATTACCTTTATAAGCTGCAGATCCACATAAGCACCAAACTAAAGTTCAAACACGCTTGTGGGCTGCCTAGATATCCAAACCGACAAGAGGCAAAGCCATTAAAACTATAACCAATTTTACCCTCTAAAAATGCATCGTTAGATTCCATTGACAAGTGTCTGTTTGGAGTCTTCACCAGTTTGTCAAAAGTCCTCATACCCATAATAACATCATAAATGGCATGTACTGCTGTCATCGCTGGGGACTAAAACTCGGTGGAGACTCAGTACAGACCTAGCAATTGGTCCTGTTCGCTTTCTGAGCTAGTCAGGAAATACACTTTAAATAATAACTTGGGATGCTTTTCATCGTTACCCTTACTAAAATTTACTAAACAAAAAATATATAAATAAACAAAGATACTACTCAGTTCTTTGGTGTGGTTGAGCCGCTTCTTGCAGTGGCTGGCGTGGTCTCATCCCTCAAGCTTCTTTACAACGACCCAGTCACCTGGTTGGAAAGAATGTAAACTGGTTATTGTGTCAGGGTCCAGGAGGGACTCGTGAACCCTGTGGTGGACATTTTGAAGTTCATGTCACAACGATCGCACCCACCCCATCAGCCGAGAATATAAGTGACAGCTAATGAGGAAAGTACGACTCTGGTTTTGATTGACCTCCAAACAACCCTCAAATGTCAATAACCCAGACATCGGGACTGTGGTCACTGCATAACCTGTGTGTGGCTTACAATACCTGGAACCATTGACAAAAGGTTCTTAGCATCTGGGATGGGAACCTACTTCACCAGACTGCTGCTTGCGGTTTCAAATTCTATCAAAGAAAGACAGTCTTGGCACAAACTTGGTTAGAATTAGAGGTTAACATTATTGAAAAAAAAAACTGTCATTCTTACATTTATCACTTCTCCCCCCATTTTCTTCTTCATTACAGACTGAAGGAAGAAATGTGTGGTGCAGGAAAAAAGAAACAATGAAATAGCCTATGATACTTTTACCTCCTTAGACTCATATTTATCCATATGTACAGCTGTCTACATACACCTGTTCTCTGTGTACAAGCTCCTTGGACCTGAAATATACTTATAAGCAAAATCATTACTCTATCCTTCATATTTAACCTGCAAAGAATGGTAAACAATAGTGTACATTGGTAAATTGTCAATGACATTCTTTCAAAACCGATTCAAACAAAACCCTCTGTAACCCTTACTTTTCCCGTTCCTACAAAAATACAACAGCCGCGACGCATCAGAGGATCGCCGCGGTAAGTTCAAACATATTCATGTTACTACATACAAACATTCAGATACAAATGTGGGGGAGATACTTCATAGTTTCCAAAACCAAAAATGAAAAATAACAGAACAGATAGAATTCTCCCTTCACTCGTTCAGCAATAGAAAAAAATACAATGGGACAAACATGAGAGAAGCTCGAGAACCTTGCATGGACCAGCCATACAAAGTTCAAACAAACGAGCATGAGAATTTAACCACCGTTCCTCCTCTGAGAATCACAAAAGCGTGTACTACACCTCCATCAACACTCAACAGAGGGATACCCAAAATGGTATCCTTGGACCACCTATGTTAATTTTTTTGGGGTTCAAAGGCCTTTGCCCCAAAACTAGGCTTTGTGCCCCGTTTGACCGTCTGACTGCGGGAAGCCTCCATTCCTTCCCTTTGCACAGACCTCCTTGTGTCCATGGCGATTCGATACGGCTTATCGTCTTAAACCTGCGTCCAGGAAAACCATTGCACCCATTTCGGAGAGCACCGCCCGGTGTCTTCTTCTACGGTGGATTGAAGGACTACAACCACTATCTGGTCAAGTCCCCAAACTAGAGACCCTAACCGAGGCGTTATCACCCCCCCGAATTAGGCCTCTGCCCCTCAGTGTATGCATACACAAGCATTTTCCGCTATACACCCATACACTGCATCGCCAGACTAAACCATACAAAACACTTAAGCCTGTTTACCACCTACAGAACAATGTGGCTTCTCTCTGTATCCAGATGATAAAACAATGGTGATGCCCCCCTGTTTGCTCTCTACCCAAAACTGTATTACAGTACAAAACTTCACAAAACTGGAACAAAATATAAAACATCCTTTTTCAAACGCCAAAATGCTTTCCATTTTCCTTCCAAACACACATCTCATTGGCCAACCTTTCAGACAACCCCAAGCTCCTCCAACCAACTTCCCTCTGATACATAAATGCTGGAAAAAAAAACTTTGTTGCATGCACAGCTACTTAAAACCCCTACTGGTTTATTTACATATCATTTGTACAGGAAGAGGGAGGGGGAGGGGGGAGCCTAGCCACATCGCCTTGTCTATCAAGACACCAAAACAAATCCATGGCTAAACATCGTATATATTTCAACAATTTAAAAAAAACCTTTGTCAAGGAAATGATGGAATAAACCCCCCTTTTGCAAATGGGAGGGAATCCCCCCTGACCCACACATCCCCTGGAAATCAAACCACAAGTTGAGACTCAAATACAAACTCCTGCCAACAGATGGCTATACAGTACAAGCTTCAAAAACAATGAATTGCCTTCTGGGAAACTCCCAAATATTTAAACATAAAAACACACACGATTGTACAAAAACTCTCAGTTAGTCTTACAATCTATCAAAATTCAGTGTAAAGTAGAGTTTTCACTTAAAAACGAAATCCGATACAAAAACCGCGGCTCATATACTGAAAAGTCATGAAAACAGAGAAATCCCCATTCTAACACCACCTGCATGGAGTCTGCATGTTCTCCCTGTGTCTGCGTTGGCTTCCTCCCACACTCCAAAGACATGCTGGTAGGTCAACCAGATCCCCTCTATAAATGGGCCCCAGCATGTGTCTGCAAGCGCGTCGTGACCCCTTGGGGTAAGACCGCGCTATATGCTTAGAAAAAATATTTAACATTAAACAAAAAGAGCCTCTCAGTATGTCACCCTGGTGTCTCACTACTCTCCCCAGCAGTGCACAGGTCAAAGTGCAAACGCATAGAATAGAACAAAACTGCGCCAATCAAAAAATGCCAATACAGCATCCAGGGGCCGATGTGCAAAAAGCAGTGCACACCCCACCAGCCACTAGATACCAAAAATCAATGTCCAATGATTATAAAACATATGACAAAAGTCCAGATGATGCAATAAAAACCCCAAAAATTAGACCACAATACTGAATTATAGAACTAAATGATGGATTAATAGTCCCATGCAAAGGCATAAATCCTGCAAATCACAAGATGAGATCAGTAGATGATTATGCAACACCCAGTGACATCAGCAAACAAAGGTGCCCTCCACCATAGTAAGGTAGCAGCTTACCAGCGGCAATCCCACGAATGGTGGATGAACCATCGCAAGCCTCATGGACAACAACAAAATGGCGCCATTAACGCATGCAATTTTTCCCGCCAAAACCAGCACAAACATGGGACTTCAAAATGAATCACTTAAAAACACAAGACCACATGGGTTCCCACACACAAAGGAAAACAAAAATGGTCTCCACCAGATTCCGAGACAGAAAAGTCTGCACTACTCAATTCGCACCAAACATCAAAATCTGCCCCAAAAGCTGAGAAATTCCACCAGCAAAATAGTCGACGAATGCCACAGCACGGTCACATGATATCACACCCAAAGGAAAAGTGGCTGTGCGTTCCCCTATAGGATAACCACAGGCTAAGGAAACACTGCGCCTCAAGATGGCAGACAAACCACATAGCCAACAACAAAAGCCAGGAATGGCACCGTTACTTTTTCCCGCCAAAACCAGCATCTCTTCACTACTAGCCAAAACATCTCCACAAACACTGGAACTTTTCTAAATGACCATCAAAATCCACTGAAAAATGTGTGTCTTGAATCAGCTACACTCCACAAGGCTCATGCCATCTCCAAAAGCCTCACACCTGAGATACCACATGAGCACTAAAACATTTTAAGACCCTTTGGCCACTAAACAGCACATTCAAAAATGTTATACATGCACAACATTAAAACAACACTTTTCTCTACACATACACACTGTGGCATCAGCTTCCATAATAAGCCATTGAGACATATAACTCCTCAATGCTAGCATCCAAAACAGCCTGCAACCATTCAAAGGGCGTATTCCTTTCAACAAACAGCTACTATTGTCTGGCTTCCAACAATGCCTGGCCACTTGAATATTCAGCAGGCTGCTTTCAACTTAAAAAAACAAAACCCTTTACTTAAAATATTTTTACACTTATGGGGACATGTGTCTTGGTCCCATACGAAGGTAGAAATCACAATTTATCCATTTCTATTTTTCATATAGATCACGAACATATTACACATAATTTTGTTCTGAAACTTGGAAAGTCAACAGATACACAGAAATATCCACCAAATTGTAACTGATTGCCATGCTGCCTGCCCCACCCCCACTAAACCTCATGGTGCACAGGAACAAGAGACAAGACTTTGAGAAATGCAAACAGCTCAGCCAAACACACACATTGCAGGCTGAATAATCCCACATCTATACCTACATTTCATCCACAATATACATATGCATCAAACTTGTAGTCAAAAGATACACAGAGACCCACCAAATTGTAACTCATGGCCATGCTGCCTGCCCCTCCCCCACAAAAGCACATGGCAGCAAACATTTTAACCATCAGCTACACTCTCACACAACAGGCATCTCTTATACCACAGGCACACAGATAAACGATCCATGAAAAAATCACACACATACGATCGGATTCACAGACATCCACACACAGGTCCACATGATCGGATTCACAGGCATACGATCTCTCTCCCAACAAAATCACACACAAACACACACTGCAAACTTACAACATTATTTCAAAAAGACGAAAAATGTGTTCTTTTACAGAGCAGAGCCCCCACACATCGGATCGTGCATCCATACTCCCCCCATCTCGACCCGATGCCTAAAGGGGGGGCCCCATCTAGTCCCTTCAGAGCCGCCATTTTACTGTCGTGGAAAAATAGGTTGTATGCAGAGCACGCAGCCTATTTTTCCTGTGCTAAATAAGCACACACTTCAGATTTCATCTTATTGCAATAATGCTATCTTTAGGCTAAAATTCACTCACCATTCATCTGTCCCATTCATTCAAAGAAGGAAGCAGCACCACCAGACAGGTCTTATCATCAAGGCATCCCAGCATCAACTAACCATCGACGCCCACCAAAAGGTTATTTTAATCAACTCCAAAGCATGTGATCTCCATGGGAGTGGTCATCACAGAATGTGACCTCCTCCATAGGAAGTGAGGTCACAACATGTGACCTCCACCCAGCAGACGACCATATAAGGACATCCTTCTAACAAGATGTCCCATACAATCCAGTACATGAATACCACACAAGAAATATTGCTTAAAGGATTTAATACAATAATACAATACTAATACAACAAGATATTCAACAACATGATGGCTAAAGTCTTATGGGTGTGTCCGGGCATGGAAAGCGTGTATGCTCCCAGCAAACGAAGCCGTATTGCTTTAAAACATGGACGCCTTCCCTGACTCTGACAACGCTCACAAGCTCTCATATTACCGCTGATAGGAATCCTTATTCTACGCTATTCCATAGAATAACGCATATTCAGATTATACTATTAAGGCTTGTGGGAGGCTATCTGCAGGCGCGCGCTACGAATCCGGACCAATGCTGATCAAAACAAGAGCACGCATCTGCCTATAACCAATGATGTCGTTACAGAGCGAGCATATCCCCTCCTCAACGATCGTCCGTGCTAATGCACAGAGGGCCCTCGTCAGCGAGCATATCCGCACGCTGCAAACATCACACTCCAACCTCAAGATGTTTTCCACTACCAGACGGGATTCAACCAGCCTCAGACTGCCACAGTCAGCTCTTTAGAGCGGGTTGCGGAAGTACTAACACTGGGTGACACTATGACAATACATATTAAATACATCTTCACAAAATTCTCCACAACAATACTCAGCCATGAACTCTCACTCACTTCATTCCTTCCTGTCATATGCTAGCCTCTAGGAATATGACCTTAAAGGGGTTGTAAAGGTTCATTTTTGTTTTTTTCTAAATAGGTTCCTTTTAGCTAGTGCATTGTTGGTTCACTTACCTCTTGCTTCGATTTCCCCTTCTAAATGTTTTTTTTCTTTGTCTGAATTTCTCACTTCCTGTTTCTCCTCAGTAAACTTCACACCATCATCCGCGCAGTGTTTAGTCAGCCAGAACAGCTTACTGAACAGCTTACTGAGGAGGAACAGGAAGTGAGAAATTCAGACAAAGAAAACAACAAAAAAAACATTTAGAAGGGAAATCGAAGGAAAAGGTAAGTGAACCAACAATGCACTAGCTTAAAGGAACCTATTTAGAAAATAAAAAACAAACCTTTACAACCCCTTTAACTGCTCAATTGCTTTGGACAATTGAAGTAAAGCCTGGACTAGAATAGCTAAATGCCTATTTAAAGGGGTTGCTCCACCGGAAAAAAAAAATTTAAAGCCAGCAGCTACAGCTACAGCAGCTGCTGGCTTTTAATATTTGGACACTTACCTGTCCTGGAGTCCAGCGACGTCCGCAGCAGAGGACGAGCGACCGCTCGTCGCTCTGCTGCTCCCTCCGCCATCCTCGCTGAGGGAACCAGGAAGTGAAGCCCTGCGGCTTCATGCCCGGTTCCCTACGGCGCATGCGCGAGTCGCGCTGCGCCGTTCTGATTGGTGCTCCTGTGTTCTGGGAGCCGAGTGTCTCCCAGAACACCAAGGGAAGTCTGCGGGAAGTGACGTAACTCCCGCAGATTCCCGGAGACAGGACTCCCGGATGTGGGTGAAAATACCTGTCTTAGACAGGTATCTTCACCCCCCTCCCCCCTGAAAGGTGTCAATTGTGACACCGGAGGGGGGGAGGGTTCCAAATAGCAAAAGTTGCTATTTAGGGTGGAGCTCCACTTTAATATACTATAGAATCTGCTTATAAATGTATATTTCACTGGTATTATGTACCGTCATGCATAGCCAAAGCCCTTCCAACTTAAGATGAAAGATGCTTGAGAGGCTGTGGTCAGACAGGTGATGTTTTCCATGTCTGCTGGTCCTGGTCGAGCCTGATCTCCTTTTAGCCTGGAATTGCTGGCCTTATCCAGACTTTGTTGCATATTTCCATTCCCAAGGACTCAGGAATGGCCCTGTTACAGCACTTAGTCTGGGGAATCACTGTTGTGCAAGGCTGTAACCTTGTATACGGTACAGCCCATCACTCCCTGCAGGGTGCCCTGGTGAAGATCTAGTGTGTGGTTTGGTTTTGCACCTCTTTCTTGTAAAGGTCCAGAGAAATATTGCCAACACACACATTCCTGGAAATGACTGCAAGGTAAATGGTTGCTGCTGCGAACACTATCTGGAGACCAAAATACAGCACATATTAAGAGATATGTCACTAGCACACCAAGGATCTCCAAATAGTGTCCAAACAGTACCCCAACCCCCCTCCTTCTATGGCAAAGGAAATTAGAATGTTTGCAGTCCTTCAAGAAAACTGCTGCTATGTGACCTTGAGGAGGAAGAGGAGGAGGTACAGACAGTACACATTGTTCCATATGAAATTACTGATATGCATCCTTGAGGAGGAAGTGGGGGAGGAGGTACAGTTTGCATTGGCCCCTATGAAATTACTGATATGCATGTTTGTGCAGCAGAAGGTGGAAAAAGGTACACCACATGTCTTAGGCCTCATGCACACTGGGCAGAAAAAACGCCACTTGTACAGGCATTTTGTGTTTATTTTTTCAGTATATAAACAAACCAGTATGTAAAACGTCTGCCGGGTTAGCCCCCCTTATCAAAATTTTTGAAAAAATCTTATGCAGTTTGTTAGATCTTTGTTAGATCAGGTTAGATCAACCGTTGTTTGCGTTAGACCTCACACAGAAGAAGCAATATTAACAGTTATTTGCTGGAGGGGCTAACCCGTCATCAGCCCCCCCTTATCAAAAATTTGACCAAACAGTTAGCTATTTTGGAAGCTATTTGTTAGATCCGGTAAGATCAAGTGGTTTTAACGTCAGATCTCACATAATTAGAGACTTATTAAGTGATTAATGAGGGGGGGTTGGCCCCCCTTTTCAAATTTTCGGGCCAAAAATCATTCAGGCTATAAGATATTCGTTAGATCCGGTAACATCAATTGGTTTTAACGTTAGATCTCACATAATTTCAGAGATATTCCACGTAAAAATACTGATATTAGGTGGTACATATCGACGAGTTGGCCCCCCCTTATTACATTTTCTGGCCAAAAATGATTCAGGCTAACAGATATTCGTTAGATCTGGTAAGATCAAGTGGTTTTAATGTTAGATCACACATAATTTCAGAGATATTCCACATAAAAATACTGATATTAGGTGGTACATAAGGACGGATTGGCCCCCCTTATCAAATTTTCGGGCCAAAAATCATTCAGGCTAATAGATATTCGTTAGATCCGGTAAGATCAATTGGTTTTAACGTTAGATCTCACATAATTTCAGAGATATTCCACATAAAAATACTGATATTAGGTGGTACATATGGACGGGTTGGCCCCCCCCACATGCAATTTTCTGGCCAAAAATCATTCAGGCTAATAGATATTCGTTAGATCCGGTAAGATCAAGTGGTTTTAATGTTAGATCTCACATAATTACAGGGATATTATGGATATTTGATAGCGATGCACGGATATCCATACTAGTGTCTATATCGGAGCCGATAATGAGCAGTTTCACGTGTACCAGTGAGGAGTGCCATTGAGCATACAGAGGCATGCTGAAATTATGTGGGACATTAATCGACAGGTGTGTCCATGCCCAGTGAAGCCTGAAGCACAGCCAGAGGGAAACTTCGGAGGGCCCTGGTGAAGAAGCCAACCGGGTGCCCATCTACGATAACTGGCTTCAAAACCAATGACGCAAAGAGACAGCAGCGGAAGTCCAACCACACCCCCCCCTGTTGTTGCCTCCAAGCAACCCAGTGTCCCGTTTCTTTTGACACATGCTGCCAGGTGTCAGAGAGTCAATGCACACCAGACTCCCAGAACTTAGCGTAGACTTAAGCCCAATCAGAATCTCTGCAAGAGAGGAGCGCGGATACAAACCACCAAACAGGCCAGGGCCACCACTTCCTCCATGCTCCCTGACAAGCAGGTGGGACCTTCTCCTGTTGTTCCCATCCAAGTAAAGGGAGTCTA
Source organism: Rana muscosa (assembly GCA_029206835.1). NCBI lineage: Eukaryota > Metazoa > Chordata > Amphibia > Anura > Ranidae > Rana > Rana muscosa. The sequence continues at coordinate 498,405,607 of CM055116.1, read as the reverse complement.
CACCAAGGCCCTTCTGGATACTGGAGCTTAAGTGACCCTTCTCTACAAAGACTTCTACAACAGGCACCTCAAGCACCTGGAGATATGGGGCATTGGGACTCAGAACTTCCCCTATGATGGCTATCTACTGGTCAAGCTGACCTTCGATCCCTCCGTGGCTGGGAATGCCGAGACTTTTGACACTCGGGCAGTGGTCTGTCCTCGCCCACCAGGGACCAGTAAGAGTTCCCTCATCATAGGGACAAATACTGATCTTGTCAGAAGGCTGTTGACACCTCTTTGTCTGAAGCCGGGCACTTCAACTACAAGTGTGCACCCCATGCTGAGACAAGCCTACCAGTGCCTGGAACAAGAACAGAAAGCCCCAGCTAAAGGTGTGGGAAAGATCTGGCACTTGGACCGGTGTGAGAAAGTGTTACAGCCTGGTAAAGTGGCCTGTTTACTAGCATCTGTCAAGCTAAATTGGAAGCAACCAGGCCCTTTTCAAGACATGGGAGTGGAGATAATTCCTGAGGTGGTTTCAACCAAAGGGTTGCAAAGAAGTCACAGGAAGATCTTGGTTAGTGTCCGCAACATAAAAACCTCGCCAGCTCAGATGCCAGCTCAGATGTTGCTGGGACAAGTGAATTCGGCCACCCCAGCCCTGACGTCTGATTTGGTGGGGGGAGCAAAGGATGGGATCTCTGTGAAGCAGTTCTATCCGAAGAATACTCCTCTTTTGCCTGAATGGAAAGAAAGGGCCAAGGCTCAGCTCCTGAGATGGCAGGCTGCATTCTCCAAAAGTGAATTTGATGTGGGGTATGTAAAAAGTGCCCAATACCGGATCCATCTCTTCAAGTGCATAAGCCATTCCGGGAAAGAGTTTGATGGATTCATTTAGGGGACTTGGAGGATCTGCGTGAACAACTGGCAGAGTTGAAGAGGGCAGGTATCGTCCGAGAGTCCCAGAGTCCATACGCTTCCCCAATAGTGGTGGTACGGAATTGACTACTGGACGCTGAACCGAAGGACCATTCGTGACCAATATACCACCCCAAGGATAGAATATGCCTTACAGAGCCTGTCAGGAGCGATATGGTTCAGCATGCTGGATTTGAAGAGTTGGTATTACCAAATCCCCATGCACCCTGAGGATTGGGAGAAGACCATTAATATTACCCTGGAGGGGATCTTTGAATTAGACTGTATGCATCAAGGTGTCAGAGAAACAACCAGTTCAGCCGCGTCCCTGCACGCATGCGCGGTGGAACGGCGATTCGGCACATGCGTATTTGCGGTCCGATGGAACGTCGCGCACGCATGCGTGCTAGTGAGCGCCCAATCAGCATTCTGGCTGGCCTATATAAGGCTGCCCAGGTACTCTGACAGATTGCTGGTTTGTCTTCAGCTTCCTGCTTCCTGTTTGAGCCTAGTTCCTGTTTCCTGTATCTGAACTCTCGTTGTGACCCGGATTGATACTGACTAACTACTCTGCTCTTCTCCTGGACCTGACCCTTAACGGACCTTGCCCTGCTATCTGTGCTTGATCCCCGGCCTGCATCTCGAACCTGCTACTTGTCTCCAGCCCCTGACCTTCTGCTTGTGTTTTGGACTAGTTACTTGTCTCCTGTGCTAGACCCTCAGCCTGCACCCTGAACCAGACTTCTGCCTCCTTGTTCTGATCCCTGTTTGTGCTCTGGACTTGTATCTCCAGCTAGGGTCCTGCAAAGAGCTGCACCCATCTGTGTTTGACCCTCAGCCTGCTCTAGTTGGATTACCTTCTTGTCTTCGCACAGCTGTTTAGCTCTACCAAGATCACCTTGCAAGACCTACCCATCCTGCTGGTAGCCAGTGCCTCTTTGTGCCATTCAACCCATGTATCATCTCCAGGGGGCGGAGTGCGCCTAGTCGCAAGGGTGAACCGCTCTCGGCATCTCAGCCTCGGTAAGTACACACCTGACAGTGGCACAAGGCCTGTCTGGTGCCCCAGCCACCTTCCAAAGGCTAATGGAGAACACCGTGGCTGACATGAAACTGATCGAGGTGTTGGTGTACTTAGACGACATCATCGTTCTCGGCAAGACCCTGGAAGAGCACGAAGAGCATCTAGAGAAGGTCCTGAAGAGACTGCATGATGAGGAGGTTGAAGCTGTCTCTGGAAAAGGGCCAGTTTTACCAACCCTCAGTCAACTACCTTGGCCATATTGTGTCTGCCGACAAAGTGGCCACCGACCCCAGAAGCTGGAAGCTGTCACCTCCTGGCCGAGGCCTACCAATGTGACTGAGCTTAGGTCATTTCTGGGATTCTGCTCTGCTCTAATTACAGAAGATTTGTCAAGGGATTCGCTAAGACGCTGACCCTGATCTGGCGAAGCCTGTTAGACCAGCTGGAGGGCCCAGAAAACCCAGAGAGTCCATTCAGTCCATTCAGGAACAATGGACTCTGAAGTGTGAAGAGGTTTTAGGCAGCTGAAGTGAAGCCTAACAACCGCTCCAGTTCTGGCCTATGCAGATCCAACCAAGCCATATGAGCTACATGTTGACGCCAGTCGAGATGGGTTAGGTGGGGTGCTATATCAAGAGCATGACGGTCATCTACGGCCTGTTGCCTACATGAGTCGGAACTTGACCCCCCGCCGAGAAGAACTACCCCATGCACAAACTTGAGTTCCTGGCCTTGAAGTGGGTGGTGGTGGATAAACTGAGGGATTATCTATATGGAGCGGAGTTCGTGATCAAGACTGACAACAATCCTCTCACCTACATCCTCACTACCACCAAGTTGGTTGCCACGGGTCACAGATGATTGGCTACTCTATCAGGGTTTATTTTCAGCCTGAAACAAGATGCTTTGTCAAGAAGGCCCATTGTTCCAAAGACCCCCCAGCTGACACCTGAAGGGGTACTAGCCTTATGTCAAGGAGCAGAACATCAAGCTGGAGTAGGATCCAGGGCCGAAGACATTGGAGTGTCAGCCGCTGGTGTCCCCAGATGTTATTGTAATGTCACCAAAGTCGGGGATAAAGGTCTGCCCGAAGCTGTCAAAGAATGACCTGCAGAGGGACCAGTTGGAGGACCCTCCCTGTAGCTTGGCATTGAAGGCCTTGGAGAGCCAATGCCCTGACTTGCTCCTCACTGACTCCACAAAGGAAACCCGTCTGCTGCACCGAGAGTGGGATCAGTTTCAGGTACACCAAGGGTTGGTCTACTGAAGGGGCCCCTCTGACGATTCTGAAGAAAAATTGCAGCTATTCCTACCTGAAAAACATAGGGAGACAGTATTAACTGCCCTACACGACAACCATGGCCACCTAGGGCCCAAAAGGACTTTTGACCTGGTGAGGGACAGGTTCTACTGGCCCTGCATGCAGGCTGAAGTTGAGGACTATTGCCACTCCTGCATCAGATGTATCCAAAATAAGACTTTGCCTCACGAGCTGCTTCAATGGGCCATCTTCAGAGTCAGGGACCCATGGAGCTGGTGTGCATTGACATTCTGTGCTTGGAGCCTGATTTTAGCGGGCAGGAAATTATCCTGGTAGTGACTGACCATTTCACTCGGTATGCCCAGGCGTTTTCCACGAGGGACCAACAAGCATCCACGGTGGCCAAGATCTTTGTGGAGAAATTCTTTGTGCACTATGGTCTGTCCCAACGCATCCACTCTGATCAGGGGAGAGATTTTGAGAGTAGTCTCATCAAGAGACTTTTAGACCTGTTGGGCATCAGGAAGTCTAAAACCACCCCGTATCATCCTCAAGGAGATCCTCAACCAGAGAGATTCAATCAAACCCTCCTGGATATGCTCGGAAATCTAAATTCAGAACAAAAACAGCACTGGAGCAAGCATATAGTGGCTATTGTGCATGCTTATAACAGCACCGCCAATGATGCCACAGGTTACTCTCCCTATAGTTTGATATTCGGACGGTAGGCACGGCTGCCAGTCGACTTGGCCTTCGGCACATCCCTCGACCATACCTCAGCAACTTCCCGCTGGAAGTCGCAGCCCTATGTCATTTGCAAGCATCTGCCTGGACTCCCAGTATATCAAATCCAGCCAGAGGGAAGAACAGGCCAGCTGAAGACTTGGCATCGCAATCATCTGTTGCCTCTGTCAGAAGCAGTTCATGTGCCACCACAGCCAGATTTACAGTCCACACCCACGGCCTCTCAAAGATCCCAGCCAGTGACTAGATCTCACTCTCAGTCTGTACCCCTTGCTGAAGACGAAAACCGCGAGGCAGGACAACATCCCCTCCTATGCTAATTGGTTGGATGTTCCTCTGCCATGGTTTTATGCAGATGCAAATTGTATGGTTTCCTGTGCACACTAACCTGTTTTTTTTTTTTACGTGTGTATATCAAAAGCATGTAACAGGTCATAGACTCTTTACCACCTTTGGCAGACCTAAGGTTTTTTGGTGGGGGGGGGGTGTGTAGCGGGGGCTGCTCTGTCACCCATGGTCCCACACCTCCCTCCATTCCCGCCAGGAACCGTCGGACTGAATAGACACTGACACAGGCACTCACTGAGGGAGAGCACACCTGTCAGTACCTGTGGGTTCTCCCCCTAACTCTACTCTTCCTTGAGTGACGAGCGGCGCTCACACACAGGCATCAGTCCACTCTGCTCTCTTCTCTGTGTTCCTATTGGCAGGGAGAGGAAGTCAATCAAGCAGCAGCAGAGGACCACACGACTTAAAGGCTCATCACAAAATGGCACCATTGATTTCTACTGGGGATGGAGCTACTACTTCTGCTTTGAAAGAAGGGGGCTAGCTAAAGACTAAAGCTTGTTGGTCTGAGAAGAGATCACCATGAGGCTGGGAGGTGTACGGAGGTGTGAGAAGAGACTACAGGCATCCGCTGAAGAACCATCCAAAGACGGTTCCAGAGACCATCCAGAGACGGTTGAAGATGGATGTACCTTCTGTACCACCTAATATCCCTATTTTTATGTGAAATATCTCTGAAATTATGTGAAATCTAATGTTAAAACCACTTGATCTTACCGGATCTAACGAATATCTATTAGCCTGTGTAGCGCCCTGCTCCTATTGGGTAGGTGCTAGTGTAAATGTAGTTATCTGAGCTGTAGTTTAGCTCAGAACAATTGTACCAATTTATGGTCTCTGTTCCAGTTTAGCTGGGCTGCACATTTTCCACCTGACAGTAGGTGTCGTTGTTACCACAGGTCAAGGTTGGAAATGCAGTAGGCTGGATGCATTGGGTATTCCTTTCCCGGAGACAGCGCAGTGGGAGTGGTGACCCCGCTGTGCATTCTGGGAGAGGGTACTTAAGGAGCAGACACCGTTTTCCGGGGTCTTCCGATCCTGACCTGACGGCCCTCCTGGCCTCAGGGATGTGTTAGTAGTTTTCTGCCTCGGGGCCTGTAGGCCCGAGGCTCTGTTGCTGAGAGTAGGCCCAGGAGTTTCTGGGGGCCTACTGATCTGGGGATGGTCCCGTGTCGCCTTGCCTGAGGGAAGGGACCGAACAATTGAGGACTCAATTGGAGGACGCATCCGGATAAAAATTTGCCTCACAGTGCTGCCGGCTGGCTGAAAGATCCTGACACTGTGTGTTATGTTTTCAGAACTTTATCAAGTGAGTGATTACCCAAGTCTGTGGCAGAGACTATTTGTATTCTTCAAGTCTGGCAGAAACTATTTGTATTCTTCAAGTCTGTGGCAGAGACTTTTGGCCGAGCACCGCACCGGCTGCTAGGTCAGTGAGAGAGGCCTATCCGGTGGTTGCTATATCCAGTGAGGAGACTGTTTGTCCTCTGGATTAGGAAGTACCCATGATCCGCAAGCAAGGTACCTGAATCCCCCCCTAACCCTCCATCCCTCTGTCCCTCTGTTAATAAAACCCTTGAGAAAAAGAGACTAATGCCCCATACACACGATCGTTTTTCATGCCGTTAAAACTGCCATTTTTAAAAATGGCCCTGAAAAATGATCATGTGTATGCTCCAGAGCATTTTTAACGACGTGAAAAACGGCCATTAAAAATTTCGGACATGCTCTCTTTTTTCACGTCGTTTTTCATGTCGTTTTTTTTAACGACGTGAAAAACGATAGTGTGTATGCTTTCACGAGGTGAAAAAAAGCGCGCATGCTCAGAAGCAACTATGAGACGGAAGCGCTCGTTTTGGTAAAGCTAATGTTGGAAATGGAGATGGCACATTCGTCACGGTGGAATTAATAGCATCGTTTTAATGCTGCGCATTCCGTTCTTCTTTTGATAATGCTTAAAAATTACCTTCTTTTGCTAATGACATTGAGAGTTATGTCAAACTTGTTTCTAAAGTAATTCCAAATTGATCTAATGATTGTAAAATATTATTTCTAAGCCGCACCTCCCTCCTAAATAATACTAATAATAATAAAATAATGCAAATATCCATTTTTTTTTTAATTATATTTTACTATTGTATTTTTAATTTTTGGGGCCTTGTTTTTTATTTTTTGGCTTAAATTATTCTTGTGTAAAGTTACCACACCAACCTTCAAAATGTGTCTCATTTGGCCTCAGGGAGGTTTGTGTCCCTTGATAATAACAATAATATTATTTGAGATGTCCCTGCCTGCTCCTTAGCAAGCTCTCTTTTGAAATACAAATCACATAGTCAAGTTTTTTAAGGCAAAAAAAAAACCTTTATTTCGGAACATAACAAATTAAAGGGGAAGGCAGCACTGGAGAGCCTGCTTGCATTTGTGCATCCTTTTGACCCCACAACAACCATCCAAGATGTGAAAACCAAAATAGAGATTAGATCACAAAAAAAAAGGAGCCCACAGCAGATAAGTCCTATATGTCCCCAGTCTGTGGTACTACAGCAGGCATTATTTTCTCCTCTTCCTTGTAGCCTTCTCTCCAGCCTTCTCTGCAGCCTTGGTTGGTTTCTTCCTTGGAGGCTGTGGGTCAGGAGGAGAGGTTGTGGCAGGAGGAGTAGTAGGAGGAGGAGGAGGAGGTGGAGGAGTAGGGACAACCTCCGTTATATCGCTGTACATGGTGAGTTCACCCAGCAAGCCCTTATTGATCACTTTTAAAAGCAGGGTCTCACTATACATCTTTTGCCGTAAGTCCATTTGCCCTAGTTTGTGGGCGAGGACTGCGGCAAATCCCTCATCAACAGAGGGTGCCTCTCTGAGGGCCGCTGTTGCCTCTCTGATGAAGGCCCTGGTTTCCTCCTCCACCTGCCTACCTCTCCTTGGCCCTCGTGGTTTTACTACCAGGGGAGGCATCTGGGCTCTTGTGCTGGGCCCAGCCTCCTCCTGGGTGCCACTGGGCCCTGCCTCCTCCTGATCCCCAACATCACCCTCTTCCTGGCTCTGCTCTGGCTGTAAAAAAAGAAAGGGACATTATTTATTTTGGCCCACCATCATTCACAGACATTGTTCACCTCTAGACATTGTTGAAATCAATGTCAAAAGTTATGTCATTTTCATTGATTCCGCATCCTGGTTTTGTTGCCTTGTCCACATAAAATTAGGCCACTACTTTATTGGTAGAAGTTTACATACCTAACAATACTAACATCTATTTAAATTCTACAATTTTGTAAGATATAAATATAGATATCAATACTTTACCTGGCTCCATATATCCAAATCTGCCTCCTCAAGGACCTCATCTTGATCCTCAGAGGAAGCCAGAGCAGGGTTGCCAGGAAGGCTGGAGGACTGGCTGCAGGGAAGGCTGGAGGGTTGGCTACAAGGAAGGCTGGGTTGACCTCTGGGGGGAAGGGTGGAGAGAGATTCCCTCACTTCCAGCTGGTCATCCAGAAAAGATAACTTGCTGTAGTACCACAGACTGGGTTTATAAACCTTATCTGCTGGAGCACCTGACCTCTGGGACCTCAGGACCATAGTCCTCTGGGTCCTGTATGTCCCTCTGATGGTCGCTATTTTGGTTTTCACATCTTGGAGAGTTGTTGTGGGTATCTTGGTTTGCACAAATGCAAGCAGGCTCTCCAGTGCTGCTTTCCTGGCGTCTTTATTTTTATTCGCGCCACTTTTGGTTTGCCATAGTATAGGTAGCTCTTGCCATTTGTCTATGAACTCCCCCATGAATTCCGGGTTTTTGAAAGTATTCATGATATCTGTAAAAGCGAGAAACAACAAAATATATATTTTTCATGCAACATTCCTCAAATGTGCATTTTCTACATATTTTTTACGCACAAATCTCCTCGTCTGATGAACCTGAAATGCTTGAATTGTTAGGTACCTTCGTCAAGACGTTCGTTGCTAACTCCCTCTCCCGCAAAATGAACGTATTTTCGAGACATGGATCTTCACTTGATATACACTGTGCATGCGTGAAACTCTGCACGCTTTCCCCGCCCCTGACGTTCGATATTGCACTTTCCCCGACCCTTCTCGCTCGTCGTAGTGCTTAACAAAACATGGCGGAGACACAGGTGGCTGAGATTACCTCTACAGAGGATGAAATTCCAGAGGAGCCCAAATCCAGATCCAGGAGATATAAGGCATCCAACATGTCATTCGAGGAAATGGTGGAGATGGTCGCCATTTTGAAGAGGGAGGATTATGATGCCAAGCATGGGCCGTATAAAAGGCCTAATCTGGTCAAGGCAAAAATTATGGGCAAAGTGGTCAAAAGTCTTCGCAAAAAATTTGGGGTGTGCAGAACGAAGGAACAGCTCAGAAAACGTTGGTCTGATCTGAAGTTGCGGGAGCCCGACCAATACAAAAGAATCAAGAAAGTTTTAGGAAAAAGTAAGTTATTTTTTAATATTTTCCATGGTACCTATTATTTACTTGTATTCTGTCGTGTATTTTTGACTTTGATATAGTACAGTGAAAGATACCATCTTTCAGGTTCGTCTGCACAGTAAACGGACGTATTAAACCTCTTTCTCCGTACAGTTCCTCAAACGATGTTTTAGGATCATCCAGTGTGAACACCCATGTATTTTATTTTATTTGGGGGAGCAAATTTTGTAATCACTTATTTTTTAGGTGCTAATCCAAAGGACATTTGTTCGTTTGAAAAAAGGATATGCATGGTAATGTTAAGGGAGTGAATGCTCAGCAGCTGATGAAACATCTGAACGCAGTAGTACAAGTGTGGGCCTAAAGCCAAAAAGCTTGAGGGTGTCACACACAGGTGATCCTGTGTAGATACTTTGGGGTGTTACAATGTGTCAAATTTGTGTTTAAAAAGTATATGCTATGGTTATGGCTATGTATCCAATCATGTGTTCCGGTTGGCACTGGGGGTCCATTTTAAAATGGAGCAGGCTTCAAAAGAATGTTTACAAAGTATTTTATCATGTTTAGTTTTTTTGAAAAATTGAGTCGCTACTAATGAAACTATACCTTTTATTTCAATCTCCCTAGGGATTCCAATAGCTACCGCAGATGAGCCGAAAATTGCAACACCTACAACAATACCCCCAGAACCCCAGGATGGAGAGGAACATGATGTTGTGGAAGTGGAAAGTGGCACCACAACAGGTCAGAGAGAAACCAGACCCATGCATGTTAAATAGATGTAGGCCTACATATTCTATCATACATTTTTCTTTTTACATTTAGGTGCAGTTCTGGCCGAAGACCCCAAAAAGTTGACACATCACAGTGCCCAGATCCTGATCCAATACATCATGGTCTGCTGTCGTGACCTCGAAAAAATTAAGGGAGACTTGATAGAGATCAGGGCAAATACCAAGCGGGTGGAGGAAAGGCTCCAAAATATCATGGCTGTGCTTGGGCGTGTCTAAAGTTTTTACACCAAAGAACGTTTAAATTGCTGAGTTTTGGAAGGTTTTTTGTTGTTTTACCCTTTAATGACTAGCACATGTTTAGCTTTTTCACAATTTTTTAGAATATAGTTTGTTTACGCATGGCTGGTCATGCGTTTTAATACCCCAAAAATTAAGGGAACATCCACATTTCTAAGGAAGTTTACCACCAAAAAAAGAAATAAAGATATTTTTACATTCCAAATAATTGTGGCTTCATTATGTAAATGTGGTGCTGAGTGAACTAATCAATGTTTTGTGTTTACACTGACAATGAAGGCTAATTAAGAATTAGGGATGAGCTTCGTGTTCGAGTCGAACATACGTTCGACTCGAACATCGGCTGTTCGATCGTTCGACGAAGATCGAACGATTTGGGCCGTTCGCGCCAAATTCGAGTGACGCGAACGGCCCACAATGCACTACGCCATCGCAGTGTCATCCAGGCGCTGTGATTGGCCAAGCATGCACTGTGACCCCGCATGCTTGGCCAATCACAGCGCCGGCAGCGAGGAGAGCAATGATTGGCCACAGGCAGGATGCCTGTGGCCAATTATTGCTGAGGGTGTTTAGTACACGCCCCACACTATAAAAGGCCGCCAGCACGGCGGCCTAGTGTAGTGTGTTCCGGAGCAGGGATAGAGCAGCATAGGCAGGGACAGTGACTTTTATTTCTTTCTTGCTTAACCTGGATTCCTTTAGTTTAGGGAAAGAGAAGGATAGGTAGGGAGAGTGTCAGTGTGTTTTGTGCTTGTGCTATATTGTGCTTAAAAAAAACATTTTTTCTAGGGACAGAAAACTGTAGGTAGGGAGAGTGTCAGTTTCTTTCACTGTCAAAGTCCTTGTTTCCAGGGACCTGGAAGGACAGTGAGTGAATTCTCCTTGTGCTAAATTGTGCTTAAAAAAAACATTTTTTCTAGGGACAGAAAACTGTAGGTAGGGAGAGTGTCAGTTTCTTTCACTGTGAAAGTCCTTGTTTCCAGGGACCTGGAAGGACAGTGAGTGAATTCTCCTTGTGCTAAATTGTGCTTAAAAAAAACATTTTTTCTAGGGACAGAAAACTGTAGGTAGGGAGAGTGTCAGTTTCTTTCACTGTGAAAGTCCTTGTTTCCAGGGACCTGGAAGGACAGTGAGTGAATTCTCCTTGTGCTAAATTGTGCTTAAAAAAAACATTTTTTCTAGGGACAGAAAACTGTAGGTAGGGAGAGTGTCAGTTTCTTTCACTGTGAAAGTCCTTGTTTCCAGGGACCTGGAAGGACAGTGAGTGAATTCTCCTTGTGCTAAATTGTGCTTAAAAAAAACATTTTTTCTAGGGACAGAAAACTGTAGGTAGGGAGAGTGTCAGTTTCTTTCACTGTGAAAGTCCTTGTTTCCAGGGACCTGGAAGGACAGTGAGTGAATTCTCCTTGTGCTAAATTGTGCTTAAAAAAAACATTTTTTCTAGGGACAGAAAACTGTAGGTAGGGAGAGTGTCAGTTTCTTTCACTGTGAAAGTCCTTTTTTCCAGGGACCTGGAAGGACAGTGAGTGAATTCTCCTTGTGCTAAATTGTGCTTAAAAAAAACATTTTTTCTAGGGACAGAAAACTGTAGGTAGGGAGAGTGTCAGTTTCTTTCACTGTGAAAGTCCTTGTTTCCAGGGACCTGGAAGGACAGTGAGTGAATTCTCCTTGTGCTAAATTGTGCTTAAAAAAAACATTTTTTCTAGGGACAGAAAACTGTAGGTAGGGAGAGTGTCAGTTTCTTTCACTGTCAAAGTCCTTGTTTCCAGGGACCTGGAAGGACAGTGAGTGAATTCTCCTTGTGCTAAATTGTGCTTAAAAAAAACATTTTTTCTAGGGACAGAAAACTGTAGGTAGGGAGAGTGTCAGTTTCTTTCACTGTCAAAGTCCTTGTTTCCAGGGACCTGGAAGGACAGTGAGTGAATTCTCCTTGTGCTAAATTGTGCTTAAAAAAAACATTTTTTCTAGGGACAGAAAACTGTAGGTAGGGAGAGTGTCAGTTTCTTTCACTGTGCAAGTCCTTGTTTCAAGGGACAGAGAAGGACACCTGAAGGTAGCCCTTATTGCTTTTTTCCCATCTCCCTGCAGGCCATCTATTAGAATGTCTGGAAGGCAAACAAGGAGAGGCAGACAGTCAGGAGGCAATAAAAGAGGGCAAGCAGGCTCTGTGTCTGGGGGCAACAGTGCTGGTCGTGGACGCGGTGCATTGTCATCAGCACATGGCCATGGGGCACGCTTGTCCTTCTTTTCGGCAGCTGGACATGTTGAGCCACATCATGCCGAAGACTTGGTAGAGTGGATGACCAAGCCCTCCTCCTCCTCCTCATCCTCTCTCACCCAGGCTCAGGGTACTGGAAAAGCAGCTGCCAAAGCGTCCTCTTCCCTGGTATCAATGTCAGACTCATCATCAGTCACTCCTTCCCTAGACCCACCATGTCCTCCTCCTGAGGAGTCCCCCGAACTGTTTCAGCACAGTGTTGGGTACATGCTCCAGGAGGATGCCCAGGGTTTCGAAGGGTCTGATGATGAAACCCAGCTAGAGGAAGGCAGTAGCGTGAGAGCAGACAGAGGGGATGCTCAAGAAGGACACCAATCTGGCAGTCATGTTCCAGCAGCTGCAGCATACTGCCAGATTGGCTCCAGTGATGAGGAGGGAGGTGATGATGAGGTCACTGACTCCACGTGGGTGCCTAATAGGAGAGAGGAGGAGGAGGAGGATGAGGAGGAGGCACATCTCCAACGAGGCAGGATGCCCTTTGGTGGCCAGCGTAAGGGCAGTACACCGACGGAATCACACCGCAGAGCTCCGCCTGTGCAGGGCGCTGCCTCTGCCCGTCATTCAAAAAGTTCTTTGGTGTGGGCCTTTTTTGAGGCTAGTGCATCAGATCGCACAGCTGCTGTTTGCAACATATGTCTCAAGCGTATATCGCGTGGCCAAAACATCAGCCGCTTGGGTACCACATGCCTGACCAGACATATGTTGACCTGCCATGCAGCTCGTTGGCAAGCCTACCTCAAAGACCCACACCAAAGAACAAAGCGGACCTCTCCTTGCACCGCATCAGCTGGGATCTCCAACCCCACTATAACTTCAGTCCTCTCTGAAACATGCACTGAGAGGAATGAAGGCGTAGAATTAGGTGTGTCACAGCCAAGTACTTGCGGCCACTCTGCTAGCAGTACACCGACGTCCGATTCTAGCAGGCAAATTTCCCTGCCCCAGCTGCTGGACCGTCGAAAGAAGTTCACTCCCAGCCATCCACATGCCCAGCGGTTGAATGCTAGCTTGGCTAAATTGCTAGCGCTTCAACTGCTGCCTTTTCAGTTGGTAGACTCGGCCCCCTTCCGTGAGTTTGTGCAATGTGCGGTTCCTCAGTGGCAGGTTCCCAAACGCCACTTTTTCTCACGGAAGGCTATTCCGGCTCTCTACCGGCATGTGGAAGGCAATGTCTTGGCCTCGCTGGACAGGGCGGTCAGCGGTAAGGTGCATATTACCGCTGACTCATGGTCCAGCAGGCATGGACAGGGACGTTACCTTTCTTTCACGGCCCATTGGGTCACTCTTTTGGCAGCTGGGAAGGATGCAGGACAAGGTGCAGTAGTGTTGGAGGTTGTCCCACCGCCACGCCTCCAAAATGCTACTACTGGTTGTGACACACCTCTCTCCTCCACCCCCTCCTCTTCTTCTTCCTCCATGGCCTCTTCCTGTGGTTTGTCCTATGAACCAGCGGTGCTCCGTAGCCGTTCACGGGGCTACGCAAGTACGCAGGCAAAAAGATGCCATGCCGTGCTTGCGCTGGTGTGTTTGGGGGACAGAAGCCACACTGGGGCAGAGGTCCTGTCTGCTCTGCAGGGCCAGGCCGAGAGGTGGTTGACGCCACGCCAGCTTAAGCCAGGAATGGTGGTTTGCGACAATGGCACCAACCTCCTCTCCGCCCTCCGACAGGGACAACTGACCCATGTGCCCTGTGTGGCTCACATCCTTAACCTGGTGGTGCAGCGGTTCTTGGGCAGGTACCCGGGCTTACAGGATGTCCTGAGGCAGGCCAGGAAAGTCTGTGTGCATTTCCGCAGATCTTATAATGCCAGTGCTCGCCTGGCTGAGCTGCAAAAGGAGTTGAACCTGCCCAAGAACCGCCTTATATGTGACATGCCCACCAGGTGGAACTCAACGTTGGCCATGCTGCAGCGGCTGCACACGCAGCAGAGGGCCATCAATGAGTACCTGTGCGACTACGGCACCAGGACAGGGTCAGGGGAGCTTGGTTTTTTTTCTCCACGCCAGTGGGGCATGATCAGGGATGCATGCACTGTCCTGGCACCATTTGAGGAGGCCACGAGGATGGTGAGCAGTGACAGTGCATGCATCAGTGACACTGTACCTCTTGTCCACCTGTTGGAGCACACGCTGCGTGGAATAATGGACAGGGCACTTGAGGCAGAACAGAGGCAGGAAGAGGAGGACTTCCTTGCCTCTCAAGGCCCCCTTTACCCAGACAGTGTTCCTTCTGTCCCACCCATCGCACAGGAAGAGGAGGAGGAGGAGGAGGAGGAGGAGGATTGTGTCAGCATGGAGGTGGAGGCTGGCACTCAGCATCATCAGCAGCAGTCTTTTAGGGATGATTTACAGTCCCAAGAAACCAGTGGACTTGTACGTGGCTGGGAGGAGGTGGCTGCAGATCATGTCGTCCTTAGTGACCCAGAGGACTCCGGAGCGAATGCCTCAGCAAACCTACGCTGCATGGCCTCCCTGATCCTGCAAAGTCTGCGGAAGGATCCTCGTATTCTTCGGATCAAGGAGAGGGACCATTACTGGCTGGCCACTCTCCTTGATCCACGGTACAAGGGTAAGGTTGCGGACCTTATGTTACCGTCGCAGAGGGAGCAGAGGATGAGACAACTCCGGGAGGCCTTGCAGAAAGGTCTGTGCAACGCGTTCCCAGAGACTGGGAGGTTACAAACTCCTGGTCCTGGACAACGAGTTGCTGAGGCTTCGGCCAGTCAAAGAAGGAGCGGTGGGGAAGGTGGCCGTCTGACCGATGCGTTCAGACAATTCTTTAGTCCGCAGCCCCAAAGTATGATCGGTTCCAGCAACCATCGCCAGCGTCTGATAAACATGGTGCAGGAATATCTAGGGGCAAAGTCAGACTTGGACACCTTCCCCACCGAAAATCCTCTGGCTTACTGGGTCTTGAGGATGGATCACTGGCCAGAGCTTGCACAGTATGCAATTGAGCTACTGGCCTGTCCTGCATCCAGCGTTCTTTCGGAACGCACATTCAGTGCTGCTGGAGGATTTGTCACGGATCACAGGGTGCGCCTGTCCACCGACTCGGTTGATCGACTGACTTTCATCAAGATGAACCAGTCTTGGATCACCACCAGCTACCACACACCTGATGCTGATATAACAGACTAATTGATTTTAACATGTCACATCCCTTCAAGACTGATGCTGATGCTGAGTGCCTGTGCTGTTATGTTGACTGGCTATCCTCCTCCTCCGAGTCCTCAATGATATGATTGATGATGATAGCTTGGAAGATCATTTTTGTTTATGGGTGCCGCCACCAGTGGCTAAGGCCCAATTTTTCAGCCCCTGTTTTACAGGGGCGTGTAATTACAATTTTTTTAGCAATAATTTGCCATAGGGCTCATTGCTGTGCTCCAAGTACAGTATCTGTGAGGGGTTGGAGTGTTGTGGCACCAGTGCCTAAGGCCCAATTTTTCAGCCCCTGTTTAACAGGGGCGTGTCATTACAATTTTTGAAGCAATACTTTGCAACAGGGCTCATTGCTGTGCTCCAAGTACAGTATCTGTGAGGGGTTGTAGTGTTGTGCCACCAGTGCCTAAGGCCCAATTTTTCAGCCCCTGTTCAACAGGGGCATGCAATTACAATTCTTGATCTAATAATTCACAGCAGGGTCCATTGCTGCACCCACCAAGAGTAACTCTGAGGGCTTACAGTCTTGTGGCAACGCCACCACCACCACCACCACGAAAGGCCCAATTTTTCAGCCCCTGTTCAAAAGGGGCATGTAATTACAATTCTTGATCTAATAATTCACAGCAGGGCCCATTGCTGCACCCACCAAGAGTAACTGTCAGGGCTTACAGTGTTGTGGCACCAGCACCACCATCAAAGCCCCAATTTTTACTACCACTGTTCAACAATTATATGTAATTAAAATTCCTGATATAATAGTTGACAGCAGGGCGTTCCAGCACCAACCAAGAGTAACTGAGTGCTTACAGTGTTGTGCCAACACCAACAACTAAGGGGCCTATTTCTGCAGAGTATATACGGCAGGTCCCTACTTTCAAACATCCAACTTACAAACGAAAGAAGACAACAGGAAGTGAGAGGAAATCTACCCCTAGAAAGGAAAATTCTCTCCTGTAAGAATAAATATGGGAGATAGGGGTCTCATCTGTACTGATGCTTTATCAGCAATCCTTGTTTCAAGAAAAACACCACATTTCAAAAACAGTTGTCATTGGGACGGAAAGTGAGGTGAAATGTTCTGAACAGGGGCACAGACAGCAAAACAAATGTTACAGGGGTGATAACCCTTTCCTATGTTTCCCAAAAAGTTTAAAAATAGATTTTTGGGCTGGAGCTACACTTCAACAATGTACCTGTTCAAAATTACAAACACATTCTACATAAGAACAAACCTACAGTCCCTGTCTTGTATGCACCGCCTGTATACGGCTGTTCAGAGTATATAGGGCCTTTTTTATTTTATGTGCGGGGTTCCCCTTAATATCCATACAAGACCCAAAGGGGCTGGTAATGGGCTGGGGTAGGGGGGGGTGTTGATGGGGTAGCTATGCCATTTTTCCTAAAGATTTTCATCCATATTACCGGGACCAGACATTGCATTAAAGCCGCAAGCAGTTTTAAATGACTTTTTTCCCTTTAGAAATGTTATTTTGTGCAGGGACAGTTCTAAACACGGGAAACACGTGGCACTTCACAGGCATACTTTAGACACCCCCCAGGTACGATATTTAAAGGAATATTTGACTTTTTTTTTTCACTTTATGCATCATTAAAATGACTGCTCCCGAAAAACGACCGTTTTTAAAACTTCTTTTTGCATTGATACATGTCCCCTGGTGCAGAACCCGGGTTCCCAAACCCTTTTTAGGACAATAACATGCATAATAGTCGTTATAATTAGCACTTTAGAATTCGAACGTTCGCATCCATTGTATTTAATAGGGTTCTAATGTTCGTTCGAACTTTCGGTCCGTTCGCGGGTTCTGGTGCGAACCGAACCCGGGGGTGTTCGGCTCATCACTATTAAGAATGATAAATACACATGGCAATACAAGTGCACTAGGTAAACCTACATGAAACATAAAACATTATAAGATGAAAACACCAAACCAATCGTTACTCCATAAAATAATGTATTTATTTGAAAACAACATTTTAAACATTTTCTGGCATTTCAATGGCCCCCCTACCCATAAAATATTCCACATATTGGTTACGGACCTCACGTCCGGTTGGGGGGGCCAAGCCAGGACGGCCAGGTTCCAGGGCCACTAAAGTTTCTTGATTGAGTAAAGAGGCCTCAGGCCCACTCAAAGCTATATAACTGGTGGAATGCACCCGTAGGAAATTATGAAGCACACAGCAAGTCATTACCACATGGTTCCATTTGTATGGGGCAAGGTGGATGGAAGTCAGGAAGAGGCGAAATCGGCTGGCCATGATGCCAAAGGCATTTTCCACCACCCTTCTGGCTCTGGCCAGCCGATAATTGAACACCCTCCTCTCAGGGGTGAGGGTGCGTTGCGGGAATGGCCTCATCAAATGGGGTCCCAGGCCAAACGCCTCATCCGCAACAAACACAAAAGGTAGTCCCTCCACATTCTGCTCCGCTGGTGGCAAGGCCAGCAGATCCAAAAGGAGCCGTTCCCCAAACTCCGTCTGGGCAAATACTCCTCCATCAGACATCCTGCCATTCTTGCCAACGTCCACATAGAGGAACTCGTAGGTGGCCGACACCACTGTCATCATCACGATGCTGTGGAACCCCTTATAGTTGTAATAAAAGGATCCCGAATGGGGTGGTGGGACGGCCCGAACATGTTTTCCGTCGATGGCTCCTCCACAGTTCGGAAAGTTCCATTGCTGGGCAAACTCGGAAGCCACATTCTGCCATTCATGTGGCGAAGAAGGGAACTGTGGAATTAAAGAAATAATAAATTAATACTTTGAGCCAGAAACATTGAAAGCTGATTTCATAAAAACATTCATGTCCAACATTGGTAGAAACTGTAAAAAAAAAAAGATTAGTAAGCAACAACAAACCTAAAAAAAACACTAAATAAAATTTGGGGGGGGGGGTTGAAGATGAGTTGGGAATATCACAAATGAAGGCTGTAGCACTCTGTATGAAGTTAAAAAAAAGGAACATTCATAGGCAATCTTTAGGTTGCGTTTTGGGTAAAGCACTACGATGGAACATAGAATAAAATACATGGAAATGACTAGGCAAGGTAGGTATGGCCCCAGGATAGCATGCTGGAGAGGTTAGGTAAGCCAAATTTACAGGTAGGCCTCAAACCCAACACTTTTACTATTAAAACATGGGGAGAAAGGGAACATTCCCTGCAGCTAAGAATCATGTAAAAAAGCAAAATAAAAAGTATCCAAAACAAAAATACATACAATGTGAAGTTTTTAAGAAGAACACTTAACTTAAAGTGGAGCTCCACCCTAAATAGCAACTTTTGCTATTTGGATGCCTCCCCCCCTCCGGTGTCACAATTGACACCTTTCAGGGGGGAGGGGGGTGAAGATACCTGTCTAAGACAGGTATTTTCACCCACATCCGGGAGTCCTGTCTCCGGGAATCTGCGGGAGTTACGTCACTTCCCGCAGACTTCCCTTGGTGTTCTGGGAGACACTCGGCTCCCAGAACACAGGAGCACCAATCAGAACGGCGCAGCGCGACTCGCGCATGCGCCGTAGGGAATCGGGCATGAAGCCGCAGGGCTTCACTTCCTGGTTCCCTCAGCGAGGATGGCGGAGGGAGCAGCAGAGCGACGAGCGGTCGCTCGTCCTCTGCTGCGGACGTCGGTGGACTCCAGGACAGGTAAGTGTCCAAATATTAAAAGCCAGCAGCTGCTGTAGCTGTAGCTGCTGGCTTTTATTTTATTTTTTCCGGTGGAGCAACCCCTTTAATATAGTCCTCCTGCAAAACTTGAAGGATGGCAGAACAAGTCTCTGGTATAATGATACCCAGAGCCTGGGGGGGATATGCCTGTGGAGAACTTAAGGTCCTGCAGGCTTCTCCCAGTCGCCAGGTATCGCAACGTGGCAATGAGCCTCTGCTCAGCACTGATGGCTTCACGCATAACGGTGTCCTGCCTGGTAATGTAGGGGGACACCAAAGCCAACAGATGCTGAAATACGGGGTCAGACATCCTGAGAAAATTCCTGAAATCATCAGGATTATTCTCCCTGATCTCCCGCAACAAAGGCATGTGACAGAATTGGTGCCGCTGGAGCAACCAATTCTTGGTCCATGAACTCCTCCTAACCCTGCTCATGGCATGGAGTCGGGATACAGCATGAACCCCTGCACCAACTACAGCACGAACTCTACGACGAGTACGTAGCCGCAACATGGCTAGATAACGGTCGGCTGAACAGAACGAACTAGAAGAACACACGGAAGAACAGCAAGGCCAATGAAGAACAAGCTGAAAAACAGGAACGAGCAGAGCAGACCGCACTGAATAAACAGATACGAACTGACTACACGCACTGCCAAACAGATACGAACCCACAGGCACAAACGGAACTCCACAAAACGATCTTCAAAGCACGAAGACTGAAAAGCGCGAATCGTCTCTCACCAAACTTTTACTAACACGCGGTAACACGGAATTAGCAAAAGCGTTGCAAAGGGTGGCGTCATTAGAACGGAACTTCCCCTTTATAGTGCCGTCGTACGTGTTGTACGTCACTGCGCTTTACTTCATCGTTTTTTAAAATGATCGTGTGTACGCAAGACAGGCTTGAGAGGAAACATGAAAAAAAACGACGTGAAAAACGGCAAGAAAAAAAATGGCAAGAAAAACGATCGTGTGTACGCGGCATAAGTGTTTGGTGCAGACATTTGTGAGAAATTCTTCAAGGAAGACCCCTTGGACGGACGCGGTGAACAGTAAGGTAACAGCAGGCCCAAATCTTAAACCAGCAGCCCCTGCAGGGGTATTGCTACACCTGATATAGACACTAGTATGGATATCCATGCATCGATACCAAATATCCATAATATCCCTGTAATTATGTATAATCAACCATTAAAACCACTTGATCTTACCGTATTTAACGAATATCTATTAGCCTAGATGATTTTTGGCCTGAAAATTGCATGTGGGGGGGCCAACCCGTCCTTATGTACCACCTAATATCAGTATTTTTATGTGGAATATCTCTGAAATTATGTGAGATCTAACGTTAAAACCACTTGATCTTACCGGATCTAACGAATATCTATTAGCCTGAATGATTTTTGCCAGAAAATTTGATAAGGGGGGGCCAACCCATCCTTATGTACCACCTAATATCAGTATTTGTATGTGGAATATCTCTGAAAGTATGTGAGATCTAACGTTAAAACCACTTGATCTTACCGGATCTAACGAATATCTATTAGCCTGAATCATTTTTGGCCAGAAAATGTAATAAGGGGGGGCCAACCTGTCCATATGTACCACCTAATATCAGTATTTTTATGTGGAATATCTCTGAAAGTATGTGAGATCTAACGTTAAAACCACTTGATCTTACCGTATCTAACGAATATCTATTAGCCATAATCATTTTTGGCCAGACAAAGTAATAATGGGGGGCCAACCTGTCCTTATGTACCACCTAATATCAGTATTTTTATGTGGAATATCTCCGAAATGATGTGAGATCTAACGTTAAAACCAATTGATCTTACCGGATCTAACGAATATCTATTAGCCTGAATGATGATTTTTGGCCCGAAAATTTGATAAGGGGGGGCCAACCCGTCCTTTTGTAACACCTAATATCAGTATTTTTATGTGGAATATCTCTGAAATTATGTGTGATCTAACGTTAAAACCACTTGATCTTACCGGATCTAACGAATATCTATTAGCCTGAATGATTTTTGGCCCGAAAATTTGATAAGGGGGGGGGGGGCAACCCGTCCTTATGTACCACCTAATATCTGTATTTGTATGTGGAATATCTCTGAAATTATATGAGATCTAACGTTAAAACCACTTGATCTAACCGGATCTAACGAATATCTATTAGTCTGAATCATTTTTGGCCAGAAAATTTGATAAGGGGGGCCAGCCCCCCTCATTAATCACTTAATTAGTCTCTAATTATGTGAGATCTAACGTTAAAACCACTTGATCTTACCGGATCTAACGAATATCTATTAGCCTGAATGATTTTTGGCCCGAAAATTTGATAAGGGGGGGGCCAACCCGTCCTTATGTACCACCTAATATCAGTATTTTTATGTGGAATATCTCTGAAATGATGTGAGATCTAACGTTAAAACCAATTGATCTTACCGGATGTAACAAATATCTATTAGCCTGAATGATTTTTGGCCAGAAAATTTGATAAGGGGGGGCCAGCCCCCCTCATTAATCACTTAATAAGTCTCTAATTATGTGAGATCTAACGTTAAAACCATTTGATCTTATCAGATCTAACAAATAGCTTCCAAAATAGCTAACTGTTTGGTCAATTTTTTGATAAGGGGGGGCTGATGACGGGTTAGCCCCCCCAGCAAATATCTGTTAATATTGCTTCTTCTGTGTGAGATCTAACGAAAACAACGGTTGATCTAACCTGATCTAACCTGATCTAACAAAGATCTAACAAACTGCATAAGATTTTTTCAAAAATTTTGATAAGGGGGGCTAACCCGGCAGAGGTGTATGTAAAACCTATGTGTTCATGCACACATAAGCGTTTACAGGTGTTTTAGAAGAGGAGAGCGTTTACAGGCTGAATAGGGCTCACTAACACTATAAGTTAATGCATTCTAATGACCATAATAAATAATATTCTGGGCAATAGAATGCATTAATAGAAAACATGCATAAATGCACACAAACAAGCAAAAACGTGTGTGCAAAAGTGTCTTTTATCATTTTTTTTAGGCTGCTTTTCTCCTACCTGGAAAAAAAGCATTTAGAGGAGCTGAGCAAATGCTCAATGTGCATGAGGCCTTAGAAAAGAAGGAATTTTGCACATTAGGAGCACATAAAAATGTCTGCACCTGGAGCAGTGGAGTAGAAGGAAAAAGATGCATTAGCAGGCCCAAAGAAATGCACTCTATATTCCCATGAATAGCATGAGGAGGAAGAGGAAAAAAAACTCCATTGTAATTTGTTTCTGGAAAATACCTTTTTTAAGGGTAATATCAAAGAAGCATTTATATAAATTTTTATCAGATATAAGATTATATTAGATTTAAGTTCACCATTTTTGGACTTTATGATGGTTTTAAAGAATGGTCCAACCAAACCCAAACACATTTTCTCATCCCATATTTCAACCCATTAGAAAAACAAGATATGACATGACTTTTTCCTGTCATAGCAAATAATTCTATAATGAAGGGTAATTGTTATTACGCCTTACTAAAACAGTTATATTTTCTTTGACATTTTATTTTAAGAAAAAGAGCATTTGTCATGAAGTAAAACGATCTTTAGCAATGGCAACATTAAATATATATGTTTTTTTGATTGACTAAACAGAGGTGACATGGGACATGAGACTAAAAAAATGCTGTCTTAAATGAATGATTAAAGCTGAGCTCCAGGAAAGTATAAAAGACACAAATGAAAGAATCTCTGTAACCATTATTAAATAGTTAAAGCTTTTTTTTTTTTTTTAATGCCTAATAAATTTGACATTATATCAGCCTCTTGCAATTCTCTATAAAGATACAGAGTGGCAAGACAGAGTCAGGTTAGATGTGCTGCATGCAAATGTTCTGACAAGGAACATGAGGATAGGAGAAGAACAAGCAGAGGGTGACCTCATCGGTTTACTGATGCTCCATCATTGTCCAATCAGGATGAACACCGCTGTATTCCCTTTACAGTTTATAACTGTAGGTTGGTGGTAGAAGTGTTTTTAGGGAGTCATGCCATGTAGTTAGGGGCTTGTTGGTCCACTTTTGGCCCAAACAGTGCTCACGCAGGGGATTTTACTTTCACACACAAAAACGGAACAGATAACGTTGAGCCACTTGGCTCTCTTTCTGGCAGCATTGTTGCTCTTGTCTCTGATCTTTCAGACTGTCTCACTCAGTTTCTCCTGATTCTCTGGACTTTCCAGGCTCCCTCAGCCTATAGTCACAGCTACCAGCTGAACAGCCCAGGCCTCCCAGTAGGATACCCCAGGCTTTCCCACACCCCTGAGACTTAAAGGGGTTGTAAACCCTCATGTTTTTTTACCTTAATGCATTCTATGCATTAAGGTGAAAAAACTACTGGCAGTCACCGGCCCCCCAGCCCCCCCCCCCCCGTTTTACTTACCTGAGCCCTGGAATGTCCCACGGCGAGGACGCGTCGTCTCTCTGCCCAGGGTTCTTGGCTCCTGCTGCTGTCAATCAAATCCAATGATGCGGGCGCTGGGGGGGCGAGGCTGCATCCGGCAGCTACGGATGCCGAATGCTGGACTCGGGAGCGCTCCCACAAGGTAACCCCCCGGGAGAGCGCTTCTCCTAGGGGGTTATCTAATGCAGGGTGGAGCCGCATGAGCTGCCGAGGGACCCCAGAAGTCGGCGTTCGGGGCCACTATGTGCAAAACAAACCGCACAGTGGAGGTAAGTATGACATGTTTGTTATTTAAAAAAAAAAAAAATACTCAAACCTTTAGTATCACTTTAAGAATACCCTCAGCACTTTGTATTCGCCTAGTTGTCCGAGCTTCCTCAGTCTCTGAGACTCTCTCCCAGTCTCCCATCCTCAACTCTCTCAGTCTGATGGACAAGCAATCTCTCCAGTATGGAGTGCAGTTTCTTGAGTAGAGCACTTCTGTCTCTCTACAAACAAGAGCACACATCTCTCTCTCTCTCTTGATGGAGACCAGCTCCTTGCTCATAACAGGTATGCACACCTACACACTCACACAACCTTTAGGTCTCTAGGTTTTTTATCTTAATGCAGAGAATGCATTAAGGTAAAAACCTTAAGGCTCCATTTACATATCTGTGAATCGGATGTGTTTTCAACCGCATCCAATTCGTATGACATGTGAATCAGACCTGCTTGCAATGGAGCCGGCTCACACATGTCCGAGGCGGCAGCGGTCCGTTTCTGAAAAGGGTCCTGTGGAATTTTGGGTCCAAGTTAGGTACGAATTCAAGTAGAAATTTGCAGCTGAATCGCACCTGAACTGATGAACAAAGAGGCACCGGACTCCAGACTGCAAACTGCAGCCGTACATGTGTGAACCCAGCCTAAGGCTTTAGGACCACTTGCCGACTGGCCCATAGTAAAAATATGTCATTACTTTGACGTTTAAGACCAGTGTTATGGCAGTAGCTAGCTTCCATAATCCCAGTATAATTTTTACTATGACTGGTTCTGTGTCAGATAAAAGTGGTCCTGCAGGCAGATTCACTGCGGGATCACTTTTAGAAGCGGCGGGAGGGGTGCCCCCCTCCCACCGCTTCCTGTTCATTCTGAGCTTACCGGAGCCATCAGTAAAGCGTTCACATACAGCTGTTTGCTGAGAAGGAAGTTGAGTGAGGCCAGCATGGCCTCCACTCGTCTCTATGCCCTTGGAGGACCAGAGCGATGGCTGACGTCAATTTCGGTTCTCGGGCCAAAACAAATTAAGAAGAAATGTTAAAGTCAAAATGCAAAAAAAAAAAAATTTCTTTTGTTTTTAAAGTTAAATGAGAGATCTGGGGTCTTTTTGCCCCCAGATCTCTTAATAAAGAGGACCTGTCAACCTTATTGCTATTACAAGGGATGTTTAAATTCATTGTAATAGGAATAAAAGTGATCAAAAATAATTAAATAAAAGACACAGCATTGAAAAATACTTAAAATGACTGGCGCCCAAATTCTGTTCTAACTTCCCATTATAGCCATGGACTCAGCCCTGGGGTGAATGTAAGCTCGCTCTCTGCCCCTGGAGATACCTCTTTGCTCCCAGTGTACCCAGGGGGGCACTACATATGTAAACAGCGTTAAAACCACACATGTGAGATATCGCTGTGAGTGCTAGAGTGAGAGCAATCATTCTAGTGCAGGACCTCCTCTGTATCTCTAAACAGGTAACCTGTTTTTAAAATGTTTTTAAAATTATAAAGCGATCGCCTTTTTATTCTCTAGGGTCTCTGCTGAAAAGAAATATATAATGTTTGTGGGTTCTAAGTAAGTTTTTTTTAGAAAAAAATACTAATTTTAACTTTTTTAAAACAAAAAGTTCCAGAAAAGGCTTGGTCTTAATTTAATTTCCAAAGCATGCCATAAAGGAAACCCAAAAGTGTACTTAATTCATACGCTTCATCCTCCATTTTGGTGAAAATCACAAAACAATATTGATAGAAACAAGCTTTTCCAGCACCCCTTTTTTCCCTCTGGCTAAATGTGACACTATAAAAATGCTGCTATCAAAATGACCAATGGAGCCTGGTGTATACAGAAAGGAAACAAAGAAATAGATGGCACAAAACACCCAGTGTCAATAGTACATTTTAACTAAACACACTCCTTAACCACTTAAGGACCAAGCCTGTTTTTCAGATTCAGTGTTTACAAGTTTAAAACAGTTTTTTTTTGCAAGAAAATTACTTAGAACCCCAAAACATTATATATTGTTTTTTTTTCTAACATCCTAGAGAATAGATTAGCGGTCATTGCAATACTTTTTGTCACATCGTATTTGCGCAGTGGTCTTACAAGCGCAGTTTTTTTGGAAAAAATTCACATTTTTGAATTAAAAAATAAGACAACAGTAAAGTTAGCCCAAATTTTTTTTTATATTGTGAAAGATAATGTTACGCCGAGTAAATTGATACTCAACATGTCACACTTCAAAATTGCGCCCGCTCGTGGAATGGCGTCAAACTTTTACCCTTAAAAATCTCCATAGGCGACGTTTAAAAAATTCTACAGGTTGCATCTTTTGAGTTACAGAGGAGGTCTATGGCTAGAATTATTGCTCTCGCTCTAACGATTGCGGGGATATCTCACATGTGGGGTTTGAACACCGTTTTCATATGCGGGCGTTACTCAAATTTGCGTTCGCTTCTGCGTGCGAGCTCGTTGGGACGGGGTGCTTTA
Organism: Rana muscosa; assembly: GCA_029206835.1. Classification (NCBI taxonomy): domain Eukaryota; kingdom Metazoa; phylum Chordata; class Amphibia; order Anura; family Ranidae; genus Rana; species Rana muscosa. The sequence goes on along the minus strand of CM055116.1, from coordinate 498,379,512 downwards.
AAAAAAAATTTGTTTGTTTTCTTATTTATTTTACTTAATTATATTTATTTTTACACTGTTCCAAAAAATGGATCACTTTTATTCCTATTACAAGGAATGTAAACATCCCTTGTAATAGAAAAAAGCATGACAGGTCCTCTTAAATATGAGATCTGGAGTCAAAAAGACCTCAGATCTCATATTTACACTAAAATGCAATAATAAAAAAAAAGAAATGTCATTTGAAAAAATGACAAAAAAAAAGTCCCTTTGAGACGTATGGGTGGAGCTGATGTTTTGACGTCAGCGCCGCCCTGCTATGGTATGGAGACGAGTGGGGGCCATCTTCCCCTCAATCTTATCCATACCACAGAGGGAGAAGGACCCGATCGCCTCCGCCGCTACCGACGGCTCCGGTAAGCGGCGGAGGGCGGCGGGAGGGGGGGCCCTCTCCCGCCTCCGATAACGGTGATCTCGCTGCGAATCCGCCGCGGAGGCCACCATTATCGTAAACAGGACCGCTCACTGAAGAGATGGATGTCTCGGTTGTGGCAGCAGCTACTGCCGTTACCGAGATATCCCTCTTAAAAAAAATGACGTATATATACAGTGAGCGGTCGTTAACCGGTTTTAAAGAGGAAGTAAACCCTCTTTTTATTTCCCTGAAAAAAAAAACCTGCAAGAGAAAGGCATAATGAGCTAGTATGCATAGCATGCTAGCTCATTATGTGGCACTTATCTGAGATCGAAGCCCCCGAAGCGCTCCTCGTTCCCCTCCGCCGCCATGTCCCCTCCGAGCGTCTTCCGTGTATCGCCGCTCCGGCGCTGTGACCAGAGCGGCGATCCCCGCGCATGCGCGCTTTCCCGGCATTAACCCATTCAGAAAACCGGCACGCTCAGTGCACCTGCGCCGTTGTCTACGTCGCGCATTCGCTGTAGACATCGGTGCAGTGTTTTCTGCAAATATCTCCTTAACCGTGTAGGTTAAGGAGATATTTCTTGGCTTACCTGTAGGTGCAAGTTGTCAGAGTGGGTTTACAACCACTTTAACTCAACAGAAAAATTAAAATAATTCAAAACAATGATGGGGAAAATAATGAAGGTAAACTGGTGATGACTAGGGATGAGCCGAACACCCCCCGGTTCGGTTCAAACCAGAACCTGCGAACGGACCGAAAGTTTGCGCGAACTTTAGAACCCTATTATGGACTAATATGCAAGTTATTGTCTTAAAAAAGGTTTGGGGACCCGGGTCCTGCCCCAGGGGACATGTATCAATGCAAAAATAAGTTTTAAAAATGGACGTTTTTTTGGGAGCAGTGATTTTAATGATACTTAAAGTGAAAAAAAAATGAAATATTCCTTTAAATATCGTACCTGGGGGTGTCTAAAGTATGCCTGTGAAGTGGCACGTGTTTCCCGTGTTTAGAACTGTCCCTGCACAAAATGACATTTCTAAAGGAAAAAAAGTCATTTAAAACTGCTTGCGGCTTTAATGTAATGTTTGGTTTCGGCAATATGGATGAAAATCATTGAGAAAAATTGCATGGGTACCCCCCCACCCCCCAGCCCCCCCCCCCAGCCCACTACCAGCCCCTTTGGGTCTTGTATGGATATTAAGGGGAACCCCGCACCCAAATTAAAAAAAGGCTCTATATACTCTGAACATCAGAATACAGGCGGTGCAAAGTAGAATCTGTTTGTAATTTGGAACAGGTACATTGTTTAAGTGTAGCTCCAGCCAACAAATCTATCTTTAAGCCTTTTGGAAACCATAGGGAAGGGTTATCACCCCTGTAACATTTGTTTTGCTGTCTGTGAAATTTGGCCCTTAGGTGTTGGTGTTTCCACAACACTATAAGCCCTCACAGTTACTCTTGGTGGGCGCTGGAACGCCCTGCTGTGAACTATTATATCAAGAATTGTAATTACATGCCATTCATTGTTGAACAGTGGTAGGAAAAATTGGGCTTTTGGTGGTGATGCTGGTGCCACAACACTGTAAGTCCTCACAGTTACTCTTGGTGGGCGCAGGAATGGGCCTAGCTGTGAAATATTAGATCAAGAATTGTAATTACATGCCCCTGTTGAACAGGGGCAGAAAAATTGGGCCTTTGGTGGTGGTGGTGGTGTTGCCACAACACTGTAAGACCTCACAGTTACTCTTGGTGGGCGCAGGAATGGGCCCTGCTGTGAATTATTAGATCAAGAATTGTAATTACATGCCCCTGTTGAACAGGGGCATAAAAATTGTGCCTTAGGCACTGGTGCCACAACTCTGCAACCCCTCACAGATACTCTATTAGGAGCGCAGCAATGAGCCCTGCTGCAAAGTATTGCATCAAAAATTGTAATTACATGCCCCTGTTAAACAGGGACAGAAAAATTGGGCCTTAGGCACTGGTGCCACAACACTGCAACCCCTCACAGATACTCTATTAGGAGCGCAGCAATGAGCCCTGCTGCAATGTATTGCATCAAAAATTGCATTTACACGCCCCTGTTAAACAGGGGCTGAAAAATTGGGCCATAGACACTGGTGCTGGTGCCACAACACTGCAACCCCTCACAGATACTCTGTTAGGAGCGCAGCAATGAGCCCTGCTGCAAAGTATTGCATCAAAAATTGTATTTATATGCCCCTGTTAAACAGGGGCTGAAAAATTGGGCCTTAGGCACTGGTGCTGGTGCCACAACACTGCAACCCCTCACAGATACTCTATTAGGAGCGCAGCAATGAGCCCTGCTGCAAAGTATTGCATCGAAAATTGTATTTACACGCCCCTGTTAAACAGGGGCTGAAAAATTGGGCCTTAGCCACTGGTGGCGGTGCCCAGAACCAAAAATGTTCTTACAAGCTATCAGCATGATCATTGAGGAGGAAGAGGATAGTCACTCAGCATAACAGGATAGTCACTCAGCATCAGCATAGGCAGTCTTGAAGGGATCTGACATTTAAAAAAAAAAATCTTCGGTTACATCAGCATCAGGTGCTTGGTAGCTGGTGGTGATCCAAGACTGATTCATTTTTATGAAGGCCAGTCGATCGACTGAGTCGGTGGACAGGCGTACCCTGTGATCGGTTACACCGCTCCTTCTTTGACTGACCGAAGCCTCAGCAATACGTTGTCCAGGACCAGGAATTTGTAACCTCTCAGTCTCAGGGAACGCGTTGCACAGTCCTTTCTGCAAGGCCTCCCGAAGATGCTTCATCCTCTGCTCCCTCTGCGACGGTAAGATAAGGTCCGCAACCTTACCCTTGTAACGTGGCTTAAGGAGGGTTGCCAGCCAGTAATGATCCCTCTCCTTGATCGCACGAATACGAGGATCCTTCCGCAGGCTTTGCAGGATGAGGGAGGCCATGCAGTGTAGGTTTGCTGAGCCATTTGGTGTGGAGTCCTCTGGGTCACTGAGGACAACATGATCTGCAGCCACCTCCTCCCAGCAACGTACAAGTCCATGGGTGTCTTGGGACTGTAATTGATCCCTTGAAGACTGCTGCTGATGCTGAGTGCTAGGCTCCACCTCCATGCTGACACAATAATCCTCCTCCTCCTCCTCGTCCTCTGTGATAGCCGGGCCAGCAGGAACACTGTCTGGATAAAGGGGGCCTTGAGAGGTAAGGAAGTCCTCCTCTTCCTGCCTCTGTTCTGCCTCAAGTGCCCTGTCCATTATTCCACGCAGAATGTGCTCCAACAGGTGGACAAGAGGGACAGTGTTACTGATGCATGCACTGTAACTGCTCACCATCCTCGTGGCCTCCTCAAATGGTGCCAGGACAGTGCATGCATCCCTGATTATGGCCCACTGGCGTGGGGAAAAAAATCCAAGCTTCCCTGACCCTGTCCTGGTGCCATATTGCAACAGATACTCATTTATGGCCCTCTGCTGTAGGTGCAGCCACTACAGCATGGCCAACGTAGAGTTCCACCTGGTGGGCATGTCACAGATTAGGCGGTTCTTGGGCAGGTTGGATTCCTTTTGCAGGTCAGCTAGCCGAGCACTGGCATTATATGACCGGCGGAAATGCCAACAGAGTTTCCTGGCCTGCTTCAGGACCTCCTGTAAGCCTGGGTACCTGCTCAAGAACCGCTGCACCACCAAGTTAAGGACGTGAGCCAAACAGGGCACATGGGTCAGTTGTCCCTGTCGGAGGGCGGAGAGGAGGTTGGTGCCATTGTCGCAAACCACCTTTCCTGGCTTAAGCTGGCATGGCGTCAACCACCTCTGGGCCTGCCCCTGCAGAGCTGACAGAATCTCTGCCCCAGTGTGGCTCCTGTCCTCCAAGCACACCAGCTCAAGCACCGCATGCCATATTTTTGTCTGCGTACTTGCGTAGCCCCTTGAATGCCTGAGGACAAAGCACAGGTAGAGGCCATGGAGGAAGAAAAAGAGGAGGGGGTGGAGGAGAGAGGTGTATCAGAATCAGCAGTAGTAACATTTTGGAGGCGTGGTGGCGGAAAAACCTCCAACACTACTGCACCTTGTCCTGCATCCTTCCCAGCTGCCAGCAGAGCCACCCAATGCACCGTGAAAGATAGGTAACGTCCCTGTCCATGCCTGCTGGACCATGAGTCAGCGATAATATGCCCCTTACCGCTGACCGCCCTGTCCAGCGAGGCCAAGACATTGCCTTCCACATGCCAGTAGAGAGCCGGAATCGCCTTCCGTAAGAAAAAGTGGCGTTTGGGAACCTGCCACTGAGGAACCGCACATTCCACAAACTCACGGAAGGGGGAAGAGTCTACCAACTGAAAAGGCAGCAGTTGAAGTGCTAGCAATTTAGCCAAGCTAGCATTCAACCGCTGGGCATGTGGATGGCTGTGAGTGAACTTCTTTCGGCGGTACAGCACCTGGGGCAGGGAAATTTGCCTGGTACAATCAGACGTCGGTGTATCGATAGCAGATTGCCCACACATACTTGGCTGTGACACACCTAATTCTACACCTTCATTCCTCTCAGTGAAGGTTTCAGAGAGGACTGAAGGTATAGTGGGGTTGGAGATCCCAGCTGATGAGGAGCAAGGAGAGGTCCGCTTTGTTCTTTGGTGTGGGTCTTTTAGGTAAGATTGCCAACGAACTGCATGGCAGGTCGACATATGTCTGGTCAAGCACGTGGTGCCCAAGCGGCTGATGTTTTGGCCACGCGAGATAAGCTTTAGACATATGTTGCAAATGGCAACGGTGCTATCTGCTGCACACGTCTGAAAAAAGGCCCACACCAAAGAACTTTTGGAATAACGTGCAGAGACAGCAGCGCCCTGCACATGCGGAGCTCTGCGGTGTGATGCAGTCGGTGTGCTGCCCTTAAGCTGGCCCCTGGAGGGCATCCTGCCTCGTTGGAGATGTGCCTCCTCCTCTCTCCTATCAGGCACCCATGAAGAGTCAGTGACCTCATCATCCCCTCCCTCCTCATCACTAGAGCAAATCTGGCAGTATGCTGCAGCTGGGGGAACATGACTGCCAGATAGCTGTCCTTGTTGGGCACCCCCTCTCTCTGGGCTCACGTTACTACCCCCTCTCTGTGGGCTCATGTTACTGCCTTCCTCCAGCTGGGTTCCATCATCGGAGCCTTCAAAACACTTGACATCCTCCTGGAGCATGTACCAAACACTGTGGTAAAACAGTTCGGGGGACTCCTCAGGAGGACATGGTGGGGCTAGGGAAGGAGTGACTGATGCAATTGAGCCAAGGGAAGAGGGCGCTTTGGCAGCTGCTTTGCCAGACAAAGTACCCTGAGCCTGGGTGAGAGAGGATGAGGAGGATGAGGACGGCTTGGTCATCCACTCTACCAAGTCTTGGGCATGTTGCGGCTCAACATGGCCAGCTGACGAAAAGAAGGACAAGCGTGTCCCGCGGCCACGTGCTGATGAGGATGCACCGTGTCCACGACCAACACTGTTGCCTCTAGACATAGAGCCTGCTTGCCCTCTTTTATTGCCTCGTGACTGTCTGCCTCTCCTTGTTTGCCTTCCAGACATACTAATGGCCTGCAGTGAGATGTAGCTGCACAAAGGTGGGATGTATATATATATATAGATATATATATATATCTATATATATATACTGATTATAATGCAGCTATCAGAATTAACTACCTGCTGTGGTATTAGTATGGGAAAAGCAGCAATTGTCTTCAGTTAGTTTTCGGTGAAAACTGTGCAGAGGACACAGTACACTAACTGAAAATACTTGCAGCTCTCTGCTTGTGGTTTTATTATGAGAACACCACTATTAGTCACTAATAGGGATGAGCCGAACACCCCCGGGTTCGGTTCGCACTAGAACCCGCGAACGGACCGAAAGTTCGCACGAACGTTAGAACCCTATTAAATACAATGGATGCGAACGTTCGAAATCTAAAGTGCTAATTATAACGACTAATATGCATGTTATTGTCCTAAAAAGGGTTTGGGAACCCGGGTTCTGCACCAGGGGACATGTATCAATGCAAAAAGAAGTTTTAAAAACAACCGTTTTTCGGGAGCAGTCATTTTAATGATGCATAAAGTGAAAAAAAAAGTCAAATATTCCTTTAAATATCGTACCTGGGGGGTGTCTAAAGTATGCCTGTGAAGTGCCACGTGTTTCCCGTGTTTAGAACTGTCCCTGCACAAAATGACATTTCTAAAGGAAAAAAAAAACATTTAAAACTGCTTGCGGCTTTAACCACTTCCCTACCCAGCCATAGTCAAATGACGTCCACAGATGGGATCTCCCATCCTGGGTGGACGTCATATGACGTCCTGGCTTTGTAGGGGGATATCTGAATGATGCCTGCAGCTAGAGGCATCATTCAGATATACTTTTAAAGTGCCGGCGATTCTGTGCACCATAAGAATGATCATAGTGGTGGTTCCGCCGCTTGATCGTTCTTATAGGCGGCGGGAGGGGACATCCCCCCCTCCCGCCGCCATCCGGTGCTTCTCCGGGCTCTCCCGTGCGATCGGGGACCTGGGCGCGATGTGATGACGTCACGCCCAGGTCCTCAAATGTAAACAAAGCCGCCATTGCGGCTGTAAGTATGAGATCAGTGAAAAATGTTTCTCTGATCTCATGCTTTCCAGCCTGGAGGAGAGATGTGGGGTCTCATTGACCCCGCATCTCTCAATAAAGAGGACCTGTCACACACATTCCTATTACAAGGGATGTTTACATTCCTTGTAATAGGAATAAAAGTGATCAAAAAAAAAATAAGTAAAATAAGTAAAATAATTGTAAAAAAATAAATAAAATAAGTAAAATAAATAAATAAATAATAATTAAAAAAAATTAAAACGCCCCTGTCCCCGGTAGCTCGTGATCAGAAGCGAATGCACACGTAAGTCGCCCACATATGTAAACGCAGTTCAAACCACATTTGTGAGGTATCGCCGCGTGCGTTAGAGCGTGTGCAACAATTCTAGCACTAGACCTCCTCTGTAATTCTAACCTGGTAACCTGTAAAAAAAATTTAAGCGTCGCCTATGGAGATTTTTAAGTACCGAAGTTTGGCGCCATTCCATGAGTGTGTGCAATTTTAAAGCGTGACGTATCTATTTACTCGGCGTAACATCATCTTTCATATTTTCCCCAAAAATTGGGCTAACTTTACTGTTTTTTTATTTTTTAATTCATGAAACCATTTTTTTTTTTAAAAAGGCGTTTGAAACATGTCTGCTAAAAAAACATATATAATGTTTGGGGGTTCTGAGTAATTTTCTAGCAAAAGAATGATGATTTGTACATGTAGGAGAGAAGTGCTAGAATAGGGCCGGTATTGAAGTGGTACAAAAAGCCCGGTGTTGAAGTGGTTAATGTAATGTCTGGTCCCGGTAATATGGATGAAAATCTTTGAAAAAAATGGCATAGCTACCCCATCACCGAACCCCCCCCACCCCAGCCCATTACCAGCCCCTTTGGGTCTTGTATGGATATTAAGGGGAACCCCGCACACAAAATAAAAAAGGCCCTATATACTCTGAACAGCCGTATACAGGCGGTGCATACAAGACAGGGACTGTAGGTTTGTTCTTATGTAGAATCTGTTTGTAATTTTGAAAAGGTACATTGTTTAAGTGTAGCTCCAGCCAAAAAATCTATTTTTAAGCTTTTTGTAAAACATAGGGAAGGGTTATCACCCCTGTAACATTTGTTTTGCTGTCTGTGCCCCCGTTAAGAACATTTTACCTCACTTTCCGTCCCAATGACAAATGTTTTTGAAAAGTGGGGTTTTTATTGAAACAAGGATTTGTAAGTTGGATGTTTGAAAGTAGGGGCCTGCCATATATACTCTGCTGAAATTTGCCCCTTACATGTTGGTGTTGCCACAACACTGTAAGCCCTCAGTTACTCTTGGTGGGCGCATGAATGGGCCCTGCTGTGAATTATTAGATCAAGAATTGTAATTGCATGCCCCTGTTGAACAGGGGCTGAAAAATTGGGCCTTTGGTGGTGGTGGTGGTGGTGTTGACACAACACTGTAAGCCCTCACAGTTACTCTTGGTGGGCGCATGAATGGGCCCTGCTGTGAATTATTAGATCAAGAATTGTAATTGCATGCCCCTGTTGAACAGGGGCTGAAAAATTGGGCCTTTGGTGGTGGTGGTGGTGGTGTTGACACAACACTGTAAGCCCTCACAATTACTCTTGGTGGGCGCATGAATGGGCCCTGCTGTGAATTATTAGATCAAGAATTGTAATTGCATGCCCCTGTTGAACAGGGGCTGAAAAATTGGGCCTTTGGTGGTGGTGTTGACACAACACTGTAAGGCCTCACAGTTACTCTTGGTGGGCGCAGGAATGGGCCCTGCTGTGAATTATTATATCAAGAATTGTAATTACATGCCCCTGTTAAACAGGGGCAGAAAAATTGGGCCTTAGGCACTGGTGCCACAACTCTGCAACCCCTCACAGATACTGTACTTGGAGCACAGCAATGAGCCCTGTTGCAAAGTATTGCATCAAAAATTGTAATTACACGCCCCTGTTAAACAGGGGCTGAAAAATTGGGCCTTAGGCACTGGTGCTGGTGACACGACACTGCAACCTCTCCCAGATACTCTAGTTGGAGTGCAGGAATGAGCCCTGCTGCAAAGCATTGCATAAAAAAATGTAATTACATGCCCCTGTTAAACAGGGGCTGAAAAATTGGGCCTTAGGCACTGGTGCTGGTGCCACGACACTGCAACCTCTCCCAGATACTCTAGTTGGAGTGCAGGAATGAGCCCTGCTGCAAAGCATTGCATAAAAAAAATTAATTACATGCCCCTGTTAAACAGGGGCTGAAAAATTGGGCCTTAGCCACTGGTGGCGGCACCCAGAACCAAAAATGTTCTTCCAAGCTATGATTATCAATCGGATCATTGAGGAGGAGGAGGATAGTCAGTCAACATAACAGGACAGTCACTCAGCATCAGCATCAGTCTTGAAGGGATGTGACATTTGAAAATAAATTAGTCTGTAATATCAGCTTCAGGTGTTTGGTAGCTGGTGGTGATCCAAGACTGGTTCATCTTTATGAAGGTCAGTCGATCAACCGAGTCGGTGGACAGGCACACCCTGTGATCCGTGACAAATCCTCCAGCAGCACTGAATGTGTGTTCTGAAAGAACGTTGGATGCAGGACAGGCCAGTAGCTCAATTGCATACTGTGCAAGCTCTGGCCAGTGATCCATCCTCAAGACCCAGTAAGCCAGAGGATTTTCGGTGGGGAAGGTGTCCAAGTCTGACCTTGCCCCTAGGTATTCCTGCACCATGTATATCAGACGCTGGCGATGGTTGCTGGAACCGATCATACCTTGGGGCTGCGGACTAAAGAATTGTCTGAACGCATCGGTCAGACGGCCACCTTCCCCACCGCTCCTTCTTTGACTGACCGAAGCCTCAGCAACTCGTTGTCCAGGACCAGGAGTTTGTAACCTCCCAGTCTCTGGGAACGCGTTGCACAGACCTTTCTGCAAGGCCTCCCGGAGTTGTCTCATCCTCTGCTCCCTCTACGACGGTAAGATAAGGTCCGCAACCTTACCCTTGTACCGTGGATCAAGGAGAGTGGCCAGCCAGTAATGGTCCCTCTCCTTGATCCGAAGAATACGAGGATCCTTCCGCAGACTTTGCAGGATCAGGGAGGCCATGCAGCGTAGGTTAGCTGAGGCATTCGGTCCGGAGTCATCTGGGTCACTAAGGACGACATGATCCGCAGCCACCTCCTCCCAGCTACGTACAAGTCCACGGGTTTCTTGGGACTGTAAATCATCCCTAAAAGACTGCTGCTGATGATGCTGAGTGCCAGGCTCCACCTCCATGCTGACACAATTCTCCTCCTCCTCCTCCTCCTTTTCCTGTGCGATGGGTGGGACAGAAGGAACACTGTCTGGGTAAAGGGGGCCTTGAGAGGCAAGGAAGTCCTCCTCTTCCTGCCTCTGTTCTGCCTCAAGTGCCTTGTCCATTATTCCAACAGGTGGACAAGAGGTACAGTGTCACTGATGCATTCACTGTCACTGCTCACCATCCTCGTGGCCTCCTCAAATGGTGCCAGGACAGTGCATGCATCCCTGATCATGCCCCACTGGCGTGGTGAAAAAAACCTGAGCTCCCCTGACCCTGTCCTGGTGCCGTAGTCGCACAGGTACTCATTGATGGCCCTCTGCTGCGTGTGCAGCCGCTGCAGCATGGCCAACGTTGAGTTCCACCTGGTGGGCATGTCACATATAAGGCGGTTCTTGGGCAGGTTCAACTCCTTTTGCAGCTCAGCCAGGCGAGCAGTGGCATTATAAGATCTGCGGAAATGCACACAGACTTTCCTGGCCTGCCTCAGGACATCCTGTAAGCCCGGGTACCTGCTCAAGAACCGCTGCACCACCAGGTTAAGGACGTGAGTCACACTGGGCACATGGGTCAGTTGTCCCTGTCGGAGGGCGGAGAGGAGGTTGGTGCCATTGTCGCAAACCACCATTCCTGGCTTAAGCTGGCGTGGCGTCAACCACCTCCCGGCCTGGCCCTGCAGAGCAGACAGAACCTCTGCCCCAGTGTGGCTCCTGTCCCCCAAACACACCAGCGCAAGCACGGCATGGCATCTTTTTGCCTGCGTACTTGCGTAGCCCCTTGAACGCCTACGGAGCACCGCTGGTTCCGAGGACAAAGCACAGGAAGAGGCCATGGAGGAAGAAGAAGATGAGGGGGTGGAGGAGAGAGGTGTGTCACAACCAGTAGTAGCATTTTGGAGGCGTGGCGGTGGAACAACCTCCAACACTACTGCACCTTGTCCTGCATCCTTCCCAGCTGCCAAAAGAGTGACCCAATGGGCCGTGAAAGAAAGGTAACGTCCCTGTCCATGCCTGCTGGACCATGAGTCAGCGGTAATATGCACCTTACCGCTGACCGCCCTGTCCAGCGAGGCCAAGACATTGCCTTCCACATGCCGGTAGAGAGCCGGAATCGCCTTCCGTGAGAAAAAGTGGCGTTTGGGAACCTGCCACTGAGGAACCGCACATTGCACAAACTCATGGAAGAGGGCCGAGTCTACCAACTGAAAAGGCAGCAGTTGAAGCGCTAGCAATTTAGCCAAGCTAGCATTCAACCGTTGGGCATTTGGATGGCTGGGAGTGAACTTCTTTCGACGGTCCAGCAGCTGGGGCAGGGAAATTTGCCTGCTAGAATCGGACGTCGGTGTACTGCTAGCAGAGTGCCCGCAAGTACTTGGCTGTGACACACCTAATTCTACACCATTATTCCTCTCAGAGCTGGTTTCAGAGAGGACTGAAGGTATAGTGGGGTTGGAGATCCCAGCTGATGCGGTGCAAGGAGAGGTCCGCTTTGTTCTTTGGTGTGGGTCTTTAAGGTAGGCTTGCCAACGAGCTGCATGGCAGGTCAACATATGTCTGGTCAAGCATGTGGTGCCCAAGCGGCTGATGTTTTGGCCACGCGATATACGCTTGAGACATATGTTGCAAACAGCAGCTGTGCGATCTAATGCACTCGACTCAAAAAAGGCCCACACCAAAGAACTTTTTGAATAACGGGCAGAGGCAGCGCCCTGCACAGGCGGAGCTTTGCGGTGTGATTCAGTCGGTGTGCTGCCCTTACGCTGGCCCCCCGAGGGAATCCTGCCTCGTTGGAGATGTGCCTCCTCCTCATCCTCCTCCTCCTCCCTCCTATTAGGCACCCACGTGGAGTCAGTGACCTCATCATCCCCTCCCTCCTCATCACTGGAGCCAATCTGGCAGTATGCTGCAGCTGCTGGAACATAACTGCCAGATTGGTGTCCTTCTTGAGCATCCCCTCTCTCTGCTCTCACGCCACTGCCTTCCTCTAGCTGGGTATCATCATCAGACCCTTCGAAACGCTGGGCATCCTCCTGGAGCATGTACCCAACACTGTGCTCAAACAGTTCGGGGGACTCCTCAGGAGGACATGGTGGGTCTAGGGAAGGAGTGACTGATGATGACATTGATACCAGGAAAGAGGACGCTTTGGCAGCTGCTTTTCCAGTACCCTGAGCCTGGGTGAGAGAGGATGAGGAGGATGAGGAGGGCTTGGTCATCCACTCTACCAAGTCTTCGGCATGATGCGGCTCAACACGTCCAGCTGCCGAAAAGAAGGACAAGCGTGTCCCATGGCCATGTGCTGATGACGATGCACCGCGTCCACGACCAGCACTGTTGCCCCCAGACACAGAGCCTGCTTGCCCTCTTTTATTGGCTTGTGACTGTCTGCCTCTCTTTGTTGGCCTTCCAGACATAGCAATGGCCTGCAGGGAGATGGGAAAACCAGCAATAAGGGGTAGCTTCAGGTGTATATTTTGCAGGAAGCACACAACGCCCGCTGTAAGTGCTGCAAATGCCTGTTAGTGTAACACACCAGGAAAACACAGCAATACGGGCTAGCTTCAGGTGTATAATGTGCAGGAGGCACACTCCGCCCGCTGTAAGTGCTGCAAATGCCTGTTAGTGTAACACACCAGGAAAACACAGCAATACGGGCTAGCTTCAGGTGTATAATGTGCAGGAGGCACACTCCGCCCGCTGTAAGTGCTGCAAATGCCTGTTAGTGTAACACACCAGGAAAACACAGCAATACGGGCTAGCTTCAGGTGTTTATTTAGCAGGAAGCACACTCCGCCAGCTGTAAGTGCTGCAAATGCCTGTTAGCAGAGGCGGCTCTAGGCTTTGTGAGGCCTTAGGCAAACCTTAGACATGAGGCCCCACTCACGCCCATAATGGGAAAAAGAATTCAAGCGATAGAAATGAACTGTATAAAAATTGCATATATAAAGAGCCTTAAATCCTATGAGCAATGAATTTGCTGTTTCTAGAATTTTCTCTAACCAATTTCTCTTTAATCAAATATCATTAAACAAAGGTACTACCGTATATACTCGAGTATAAGCCGACCCGAGTATAAGCCGAGGTACCTAATGTTACCACAAAAAACTGGGAAAACTTACTGACTCGAGTATAAGCCGAGGGTCAATCAATGCCTTACTGTTCCCATCCTTACTGTGCCCATCCTCACTGTTCCTCACTGTTCCCATCCTCACTGTTCCTATCCTCACTGTTCCTATCCTCACTGTTCCCTAGCTCACTGTTCCCTAGCTCACTCTTTAAATTTAACATTGTAAATAGTACCTGAAAAAAAGTTGAGAGGCTGCGGCGTCCATCGTTTAAATCCCGCGGTCTCTTCCTGGTCCCTTCCGTGATAGGCGATTCTCAGCAGACACTCTCCGCCTATCACGAACGTTCTCTCATCCTCACCCATCCCAGCAGACACTGTGTTCAGTGTTCCGCCAATCACAGACATCTGCTGGGAAATTGAGGATGAAAGAACGTTCGTGATAGGCGGAGAGTCTCTGCTGAGAATCGCCTATCACGGAAGGGACCAGGAAGAGACCGCGGGATTTAAACGATGGACACCGCAGCCTCTCAACTTTTTTTCAGGTACTATTTACAATGTAAAATTACGCTGACTCGAGTATAAGCCGAGGGGGGGGACTTTCAGCCCAAAAAAAAAGGGCTGAAAATCTCGGCTTATACTCGAGTATATACGGTATATATATATTTTTACACGCACACAAATATAGATACAATTTGTGCAGCTGCTACTAGCAATGTATTTAAGTTATAACAAAATTCAAAAAACATATTTCTCCATTTACATGAAGGTCAGGTTAATATATGGTCAGAGACTGCAGACATGATACAAGAGATGGTCAGAGACTGCAGACATGATACAAGAGATAGTCAGAGACTGCAGACATGATACAAGAGATGGTCAGAGACTGCATACATGATACAAGAGAGTGTGAAAGACTGCAGACACAAAACAAGAGATGGTCAGAGACTGCAGACACAAAACAAGAGATGGTCAGAGACTGCAGACACAAAACAAGAGATGGTCAGAGACTGTGCAGACATGATACAAGAGGTGGACTTATGGTAATGACAAGAAAACTCTCACCTGGCTAACATGGTAACATCACATTGTTGCAGCAGCCCCAAACACTAAAGCCACAGACGACCCCCCCCCCCCCCACAGACAGTGCAGACAGATAATCCCTCTATACACTCCTCCGTCCCCTACTAGAAGCAGAAGAAGCCAACACATTGGCTTTAAATGCCCTGCAGACTCTAGATTTCTCAGCATTTTCAACCTATAGCATGATATTTGCCCTCAACAAGGGTTCTTGTCTTCTACAGAATGAAATATGTTTTCTTTAAAATTTGCTGTTTATAAAAAGACAGATGTTACATTCCCCAACAGAATTTGGTGGGGTACGGGGGGATGATGATGACAGGAGGCAGGGTGAAAGGATGTCAGAGGTGGAGTATAGCGGGACGATGATGACAGGAGGCAAGGTGGAAGGATGTCAGAGGTGGGGTACGGGGGGGGATAATGATGACAGGAGGCAGGGTAGAAGGATGTCAGAGGTGGGGTACGGGGAGGATGATGATGACAGGAGGCAGGGTGGAAGGATGTCAGAGGTGGGGTATGGGGGGATGATGATGACAGGAGGCAGGGTGGAAGGATGTCAGAGGTGGGGTACGGGAAGATGATAACAGGAGGCAGGGTGGAAGGATGTCAGGGGTGGGGTACGGGGGGATGATGATGACAGGAGGCAGGGTGGAAGGTTGTCAGAGGTGGGGTACGGGGGGATGATGATGACAGGAGTCAGGGTGGAAGGATGTCAGAGGTGGGGTACAGGGGGGTAGATGATGACAGGAGGCAGGGTGGAAGGATGTCAGAGTTGGGGTACAGGGGGGATGATGATGATGACAGGAGGCACAATGGTAGGCAGCTGGCAGTGGGGTACAGCAGAGATAATGGTAGGGTGGTGGGATGCCAGAGACAGGGGGATTAGGATGGAGATTATGACAGGGTAAGTTAGTAGGAAGCTGACAGTGGGAAGTAATTACAGGAGGAAGGATGTCAGGAACAGGAGGATGATGATAAGGATGATGATGTCAGGGGGTCAGTCAGTAGGTGGCATATGCGGGATGGCATGTATATCATCACTCAGGGCTGTGTGTGAGGTCACGGGCGGAAGGCAGCAGTAATTCTCGGGGCGCCCTCAGTCAGGTGACGTCACGGGATGTGTCAGTGTCGGGCAGGACCGTACATGCTGTACCTTTGAGGCTGTTGCAGGCTGGCTCCTGGATGATTGCCAGGCTCCAGCTCTGGCAGGTCCTGTGCCTCTATTACAGATCATGATTGTCCATCCAGCAGAGGAGATCAGCCGCTGCAAGCTCTGCACATAGCCGGAGATCCGCGGTGCATGGCAGGAGGGGAGGAGCCAGAAGAGAGGAGTACATGGTGCCACCCACTGACCCTGCGACCTCGGGCAGTGCGCAAGTGATCAGTGACAGTCCACCCCATCCCCTGGGCGGGGAAAACTAGTTGCAGCCCCGGACGCAAGACGGGAACACCGACCAGGGGACATTCCCTCCAACTCACCGTCACTCACCACACACACGTTAGGCAAATAAGGCGGCCCGAGGCCCCTGGGAGTGCGAGGCCTTAGGTGACCGCCTAATTTGCCTAATTAGAGAGCCGCCTCTGCCTGTTAGTGTAACACACCAGGAAAACACAGCAATACGGGCTAGCTTCAGGTGTATATTTAGCAGAAAGCACACTCCGCCCGCTGTAAGTGCTGCAAATGCCTGTTAGTGTAACACACCAGGAAAATACAGCAATACGGGCTAGCTTCAGGTGTATAATGTGCAGGAGGCACACTCCACCCGCTGTAAGTGCTGCAAATGCCTGTTAGTGTAACACACCAGTAAAACACAGCAATAAGGGCTAGCTTCAGGTGTATACTGTGCAGGAGGCTTAGCAACAATGACACTGACACTGTCCCCTGCCTATCCTTCTCTCTCCCTGCACACAAGGTTTATCAAAGAATATGACACTGACACTCTCCCTGCCTATCCTTCTCTCCCCCTGCACACAAGGTTTAGCAAAGAATATGACACGGACACTGTCCCCTGCCTATCCTTCTCTCTCCCTGCACACAAGGTTTAGCAAAGAATATGACACTGACACTCTCCCTGCCTATCATTCTCTCTCCCTGCACACAAGGTTTAGCAAAGAATATGACACTGACAATGTCCCCTGCCTATCCTTCTCTCTCCCTGCACACAAGGTTTAGCAAAGAATATGACACTGACACTCTCCCTGCCTATCCTTCTCTCTCCCTACACACAAGAATAGCACAAAGAATAGCACAATGACACTGTCCCTGCCTATCCTTCTCTTTCCCTGCGCCAGAACACACTACACAAGGCCGCCGCGCTGGCGGCCTTTTATAGTGTGGGGTGTGTGCTAAACCCCCTGAGCTATAATTGGCCACAGGCAACCTGCCTGTGGCCAATTATGGCTCTCCTAGCTGCCGGGGCTGTGATTGGCCAAGCATGCGGGGTCACACAGAGCTCATCCCTAGTCACTAACACAGAGCTCATCCCTAGTCACTAACTGTATTCAGGTAAGCTTTAGGTGAACGCTATGCAAAGCACACAGTACACTAAGTGAAACACAATCACCTGCCTGCCTATCACAGTATAGAGAATAACAGGAACGGATCTAGCTAAACTGAATACAGTGTATAAATATATATACAACACCTAGGATGAATATATATCCTCTACACACTGTAACTGCAGCTAACTGACTCGCCTGCCTGCTCTATCTAACTCAATATAAATGACACTGTCTCTCTCTGTAATCTCTCTCTTTAAACAACTCAAACACACTACACAAGGCCGCCAAGTCGGCGGCCTTATATAGTGTGGGGCGTGTACTAAACCCCCTGAGCCATAATTGGCCAAAGCCACCCTGGCTGTGGCCAATTACGGCTCTCTGTTCAGACGGCGCTGTGATTGGCCAAGCATGCGGGTCATAGTGCATGCTTGGCCAATCATCAGCCAGCAATGCACTGCGATGCCGCAGTGAATTATGGGCCGTGACGCGCCAATCGAATGTGGCGCGAACGGCCCATAATGTTCGCAATTCGGCGGGTTCGACTTGAACACAAAGCTCATCCCTCTTGATGACGATAATAATGCCACTGATGATGTGCATAATCACCAAGATGGAAAAAAATTACATAAATAAGAGAATAGGTAATGCGTGCAAGAATAACCAAAAGTCCAGCACTGAAGGATTTTCATCAATTAAGCATTCTTGCTTCTCTGATTACTGGCTTCAACTTGTAACTGAACACATGTGTTTACTGCCTGTATTGACCTTTGACCTATCTCTTTTTTTCAAATCTGCCTGTGGAATGTGTACCATGATCTGGTTCTAAACTTAGGTGAGTTGCCTGTGTGTCATAAGTGTGCCCCAGGTCTGCAATTTTGTACATCCTCCAGTAATGTCCATCATCCCTTTCAGGGTGCTTTTGTAGAGTTCTGCTTGTGTGAACCCTGTGGTTCCCCCAGAGATTGCTTGGGGTTCCTTGAGCAATGGATAGTTTCTAACTCCCAGTAACCACTAATATTAATTATCTTTTTAGCTCTGTGTAATGTGAACAGTTTTCCCACAGGTGAACAATGTAGGAGTGCCCTTCTCTCACTGACCATTAATATAAGGATGTCTTCTCCCATTGGCCACCAATGTATGGGGCCACTACACCAACTAACAACATATGAAGGCACTTTTCCACTGACCACCAATGTCAGAGGCACAGAAATTTTCACAGTAGGTGTTTTTTTCTTACCATTGTTATTATTTGTTCAATTTCGAGATTGTTACTGAAGCATTTTTTCTCTTATTGAGCAGGGGGATGTTAAAAAAACATATCTGCTCTGCGTGTCAAATGTGCTAGATACACTACATTTTTTTATTCTTTTATGTATTATTATTTACAAATTACAGTAGGTGACTGCGATATTGTGTCAATCACGCTGCTTTTATCGGTGAGATTGACCACCTACGAGCCCTGTCATGGGATGTGTTGAAGCCGACATACGTCCGACTTTCAATGAACGGGGATCCGACTTGGATTCCCGCCAATACCAGGCACTGTGTTTGGTATGAATCATGAGGGGGAACTCCACGCCAAATTTTAAATAAAAAAACGGCATGGGTTCCCCTCCAGGAGTATACCAGGCCCTTAGGTCTGGTATGGATTTTAAGGGGAACCCCTACGCCGAAAAAACGGCATGGGGGTTCCCCCAAAATGCATACCAGACCCTTATCCGAGCACGCAGCCCAGCCGGTCAGGAAAGGGGGTGGGGACGAGCGAGCACCCCCTCCTGAACCGTACCAGGCCGCATGCCCTTAACATGGGGGGGGTGGGTGCTTTGGCCATGATGAGGACAATGGCCTCTTTCCGACAACCCTGGCCGTTGGTTGTTGGGGTCTGCTGGCGGGGAGCATATCGGAATCCGGGAGCCCAATTTAATAAGGAGGCCCCCAGATCCCGGCCCCCCCACCCTATGTGAATGAGTATGGGGTATATCGTACCCCTACCCATTCACCTGGAGGAAAAAAGTGTCAAGAAAAAAAAACACACTACACAGGTTTTTAAAGTCATTTATTAGGCAGCTCTAGGGGTCTTCTTCCAACTTTGGGGGTCTTCTTCTGACTTTGGGGGTCTCTTCCGACTTCTCCCGCTCTCCGGTGTCATCTCCGCGCTCTCTGGTTCTTCTCCCGCTCTCCGGTGCCTTCTACCTTCTGCCGGGCTCCTCCGCTATCTTCTTCCAGCTCTTTTACTAGCATTGGCCCGGTCTTCCCCGTCGTCTTCATCCCACTTCTCTTCTTCGATGTTGACACAAGGCTCTCTTTCGCTGTAATTTTCGGCGTTGGGGTTCCCCTTAATATCCATACCAGACCTAAGGGCCTGGTATGCTCCTGGAGGGGGAACCCATGCCGGTTTTTTATTTAAAATTTGGCGTGGAGTTCCCCCTCATGATTCATACCAAACTCAGTGCCTGGTATTGGCGGGGGTCCAAGTCGGATTCCGGTCGCTTCCTTCTCGCACTCGCTGTAATGTGTTTTTCCTATTGCAGAGAGAGTGCGAGATGTACAGTACCCTGACGCAGAGAACCAGCGCAATGGGATCGCGCTGGAAACACATTCTCGCGGGCAGGTACTGTAATGACCACACAAAAGTGCCATGAGCTAGAGATGTAATAATTTAGCATGGATACCCTGAGACATGAAAATTATTTCAAGGTTTCTTCACTGATATATATTCTTTAACACACATGTGTCAAATCCAAGGCCCATGGGCTGAATCTGGCCCACCAGGCCATTTCATGTGGCCCTCTCCTGCAGCTGAGGCACTCCCTCGTCTCCTCCCCACCTTGTCTCAGCAGTCAGTGGCAGAGAGGAGAACAGTGCTCCTCCCACAGATCCTGTGCCTCTCTGTGCAGTGGCAGCACCACCTTGTCTCCTCCTTTCCTGGTCTCAGCATTCAGCAGATTCTGGAAACTCTCATCTGGTATCAGCACCGATACCGATACTAGTATCGGTATCGGTGCAACCCTAATCTCAAGGGAAACTCGCCAGATCTCCTCCAGTTCAGGACTGCTGGAGAATATTCAGTGAGACCCTTAACTTATTTAAGGAGAACTCAAAGTATTTGCAGGTTCTTAGTTTTGATACAGTTTTCTCTACAAGAGATAAGCTCATTCAGCTTCAATACCTTCAAAGGGCACACGTTACCTCTAACTGCTGACTATTAAATATGTGCAAGAGACCTTCCCCTCTGTCATATGCCTTAGCTAATAGATGAGGATGTGCTCCCTATGGTTTAAGGATATGTCAAGATTGGGCTCTTTAGGTCATGAGTGACTGCATTAGTCTCCCACTATTTCTTGATTCCTAAGAACTGCAACCTTTAATGGTGCATCTTTGGTATTCTTGTTGATTTGGACCTCAGTGCAGCCAGAACATCCTTTATGGGACTGTTACCATTTTATGCTAGGAAAACTATAAAACCTAGCTGGATATCTGCAGGTATCTATTAAAGGACATAATTTACAGAATTGTTTTTGAGGCTGAGACTGCCCTAGTAAATTGAAAGTAGAACGTATTATTTATATGAACATCAACCCTAGGTCTTTTACCTCTACTTCCCCTACAGGGAGAAGTAGAAAACAAGATGAATAATGACTAACATGCAGACGTGACTTTATATTCAGTTCCTTTATTTAATGGCTTTCTTTGTTTTGCTGCACAGATGTCACAAATGTTTATTTGTGTTGTTCTGCTGTAGACCTACTTTATCTTAATTATTTTTTTTTGTTTACAAACTTTTTTATTGTGTACAAAATAATGGTACAAACATTATGTCATGACATCAGAGAATTACAGTATTTTCAATCAATAATTATAATGATTTATGACAGAGTAACCGCCTTTGTTTATTTATGACATCTATTACATATAGAAAATAAATGATTCAGTAGTATTTTGAAATGCAGGGTTATTTTTGTGTATAAAAGAATTGGATGTGAAAAGGGGATTCTAATATGGGTCTAAAAGGTAGTCTGAATATTTGAACCATAGGTTCCATTTTTTATCCAGTAGGTGCATACTTTATCTTAATTTTAATGTTACAATGGTACATAATTTTACCAAATGTCTCATGTGTACCCTGCATAATCTTACTCTGTACTTGTATGCCTTTATGTTCTACTAGTAAACTGCATTAAAAAAATAAAGGTTTGAGGCTGCGGTTCTGGCCCTTGTTTCACAGCCGCTTTCCTTCTTCCCTGCTGATGTATTCCCTACCTTTGTCTCCTGACATTTCAAATATACCTAATGCATTAACTCCATTGAAATTAAGTGATATTTTCAATAATTTCAGGCAGATCTTGAATGTATCTACTATGTCACAAAGGTGCACTAATCTTTTAGAGTGAATGATAGTTACAGAAAATTCACAGTCAGTTATATTGCCCTTCATCCCCCGGCTTTCTTTTCTGCAAATATTTTTCTCCTATCTCCAATATCAGGTGATCTGACTCCACCACAGGAGGCCGTCATGCCAGCTCTCAACCACCATTTATTCTAGTGTAACTGAGAAGCTGGATCACACACCTGTAAATCAAGTATGTATGTAAATCGACTCAACAGTCAACCTGTTACGAACATATTAGATATTCACAATATATTATATATGTTTATAGCTGTATATATCAATACTGATGTAGCAAAATCAGTATTTATGTAATTATTTTAACCTAGGACTCCAAAGCAAACCAAATCATTTAAATCACTCATTGTCTTTGAAGAAGCTTACCATCCCCTGTCTCCTCTCCACCTCAGTCATGCAGAAACACAGTCACTGGATTCCATTTGAACAGAAACCAATTTGCCTCTTAGGATGTTTTTGGTTTTTGGCAAGAAACCATAGCATTATAAGGTGTCCCATGCAGAAATGCAAATAGTGACCAAGGCAAATTTGAAATTGAATACCCCAACACTGCATGAAAATGTTAACCATTAGTCCACCAAGTATTTAGAGATATATGGGCCTAAGTCATATTACATTCATTAATTTCAGCGGAACTTTGTTTTGGAAAAACATAAAAAGGTACAAACACAAGAATCTGAACAATATTGGATCTGGATGCAAGCTTCAATTGCCAGAAATGTTCCTAACACAGACTGTTTTATAAAACGGACATGGAAAGCTTTCTTGCACGTTTAATACATTAATATCACTGCCCTATAACGTTAAATGAGATCTAATTTATACTAATAAAACAATGCCTCTTATCAAAGGAAATGTCCTCACTGCTAGAACTTGTTGTTTTCACGCTTTATCTACAGAACGCAGAAAATTCCATTCAAAGAAATGTGAAGTATGGACAGCAGAGGCTGCATTCTTGACGAATGACTATACATATTGTTTCTAACATGAAAACAACTGATAAGCCCATTAAGTTTATTTATGACATCATTATTGATAATAATGATTTTATGATGTTAAATTTGGTACTTGCTTTTCCTACATCTCTTGGTTATTGAGGTACCTGGATTTACAGACAAAACTTGATCTGTGTTTACTTGGATCTTTCTACTTTCAGTATGAAAACAACCTATATTCTGAGGCTAGCAAAGCAAAAATTTGATTATAAATGGGAAACATGTTGGCACTGTGGATCTTGCTTCTATGCTTTGTCAGTGTTTTTAGATGCACAACTCAAGCATACATTGTATGGGATTCCATTACTCCCATGTCTGAAGCAATTGCTAACCACTGGGTACTGCTCATATATTTGACACATACTGTATGTAGTAAAATGTCTGTTTTTCAGTGTGTACGAAAACTTTCAAAGACTAGTAGAAAATCAACTGACCCTGTAGGTTACTTTAAGGGTGCACTCACACTAGGCATGGTTGAACTGAAATGTGCCCGAGTTTGAATGTCCCCCTTCCCCACTGGTCTGCACTCACACTGGTTTATAAGCAAGTGTCATTGGGCACACATGCACCATCACCTCTGCCAGTCTGACCATTTTGATCCCAGCTTCTGTGCTCAGTCATCTATGGAAAATTCTATGCTCTGGCATTGTTTGAACTCACACTGAAGTGACCCATGCCGAACCACAAGTGAACCTTGCCTGTGACAACCTCTTCCAAGTGGTCCAGGGCACAGTACACTTATCCATTCCAGGACACTTGTCAGAGCATTCACACTACACTACACAAACCAGTTCAAAGGGTGAACCATGCTCAGGGTTAATTAAAACTGCCAGTGTGAGTACACCCAAAGTCAACTGTAGGACCTATTACTGATATAGGCTTCAAAAGTGGTAAACAGTGCTTTGGTTGCAATGGCTGCAACAGACAAAAGTCATACCATTTTTCCTTCTTATATGTAATATAAAATGAGGTGATTAAAAGTGAGCTATAAAAAAGGAAATAACGTTCTGCTGATTGACTTTTGTTAGCCCCTAGAATAGAAATCAGCCCTGTGCATTATCTTGCACTCTGACAGATTGCCTGATGTGCTTTGTTATGTTATCTGTACTCCGTATAGTTCTCCTTGATTGTAATACCAAGTTTAATTTTACATGTTACTGGTGGTGTACACTAATACTGAATGTGTGCCCTCTATAATGAGCAAACTTAAAGTGATCGTAAAGCTTTAAATTAAAAAATAAAATAAAATAATAAACATGCCATACTTACCTGCTCTGTGGTTTTGCAGAGTGGCCCTGTTTCTCCTCTTCCTGATGTTGCTCCTGGCTCCTCACCCCTGCTGAGTGCCCCCATAGGAAGCTGTTTCCTATGGGATCACTATTGTGTGCTTGATCCTGAACCGGGCTGTCTACATCTATTCAGACACACAGCCTGTCTTGACCCTGCCTTCTGCCCTCTGCTCACAGGTTTTGACTGCCATTGGCTTCTGCTCTCAGCAAAGCCTGTGAGAGCTGAGAGAGGGGAAACAAGCTTCTACAGATGTGCACAGTGCTGAATAGAGATCTGGCTCAGGTAAGTATTTAGGGGAGGGCTGCTGGGAAACTACTATTAAAAGCAAATGCATTAAGGTAAATCACCTTTTACATCCACTTTAATCTTTTTTCTGTTTAGCTTTAGAGGTATACAT
Organism: Rana muscosa; assembly: GCA_029206835.1. Lineage (NCBI taxonomy): Eukaryota > Metazoa > Chordata > Amphibia > Anura > Ranidae > Rana > Rana muscosa. The sequence goes on along the minus strand of CM055116.1, from coordinate 498,355,496 downwards.
TGATCCATTGTGTATAGTATTTTGTAGCAGGGACAAGGCATTTTGAGGAGTGACTGAAAAAGGCACCTTTCTTAATGTGTTCTCTAATGACATACATCATTATGGTAACTTTAGGATACTGCAGTGTGGTTCGTATAAAATATTTTATAAATAAAAATTTAACGGAACCAGCTAGCTGATAGATTACATTTTAGGAAAACTACAACTGACAAGGTTAAAATTGTACTGTATATACTGTATTTAGAGGTAGCAGGATAATAAAGAATATGGTGATGCGATAACTATATAGATCATAGTGAATACACTTAGCTTATTTCACAGCAGAGAGAGGAAATGAATACAAAGTATAATAGTTTAGAAAATGTTGTAGCAGATGAGTTAGCAGGTACCTAAGGTAAATTAAGGCATTAATGCAATGCTAAAACACAGCTGATGGCTTGTTCTGAAAACACATGCAATAAGCTTATATGGATAACTACAGGTAGAAAACTGAATATCAGGAAGGGCTGCAATCATTAGGACAGATCGGTTTTTAGACATGATGCAGCAGTAGGCAATTTTTGGGGAATTTCAATCCCTTTAGTTATATAATTGTAGCGCACAGACCCCTGTCTTTACCTGCATTTAATTAGGCTCCTCGCAGGCAGAGAAAGGCACACCACACCACAAGCCCATACCCTCCTGTGTGAGGAGGTTGAGCGGTGTTAGTTTCGGGCCTGCCTGCGGCTGGATTTGAATCCTCCCCGAGGATGATTCTCACCTCTACCTTGAATAAATGTGAGTCTTTATTTCTCCCCAGTAATGTAACTGTACACACCAACTGAAAGTCCAACTTCTATATTTATTTCACACTGGATAACAAATAGTCTCTTTAACAGCAGACAGGTTGGAACAAGACACAGGACAGCTTAGGTGGGAGGAGGTCCAGGCACAAACTCAAATGATTTTCTCGGACTGTTCAGGTTTCACAAACAGTTCTGACGCACAATCTCTGCCACAGACCGTGAGGTTAAAAAACAAAAAACCCCCTCAGAGGTGGGACTTTGAAAGTGACTGCAAAACACACAAAGTATATTGAAATTGTATAGATTTAATAAAGAAGTACAAAAAGGACAAATGAATATAAATCACATAAATTGTGTACAAGTCCAGAAAATTGGTTGCGTGGGTAAGGAGAAAAATTGAAACATAGATAGTCAAACCCGACAGCTGTTTCGGTTACGCCCTTCTTCGGGGGAATTGTAGACATACAGTTCAATAAGACAGACAAACTCTGTTGAATACATAATATAGTACAGATAAATATCACGATGTATGCATATACATACATTACAAACAGTCATATAAAAAAATTATATATATTAAATAAATATATGCTTACAGTAATCTATCCAAAGAGAAATTAATATTTGGTGCACCGGGGGACCACATGCACGGCAGTAAATGTGGGGTGAAAAAAGAGAACACCCCACCAATGAGGGGGCTCCAAGATCGATGGGGTCCAATATCCCAACAACGGGGGTCCCCAGGCGACGACACGCAGACAGGCCAGAGAGAGAACAGTATATCTATTAGAAATTGCATAACAATAATAATCAAATAGATGAAAGCCTCTGATACAATGGATGTTTGTTAATATAGTAAAAAGGCACATATAGGGCAGGCAGGTTCCCAGTGTCGAATCCAGAGGTTAGAGTCGCCAATAGGGGGCCCCCCGCGCGGCATCCGCCCAAAGACCGTCCCAAGTGGCGGTAATTGGCAGATGACGCGCGCCGACGCATAAATGCAAATAAATGCATAAAAAGGGGGGTAAAAGAGGCCAATCCCCCCAGAAAGAAAAAAGGGGAGGGTATAAACATGGCGGCCCAACTCACCCCCTGTGTGCGCCGTGTGAGGAGCAATGAGCCCACTGGGAGCCCCAAACTGACGTATGCATGCGGGTCACCGGTACATCAAAAGGAGATGAATTCACACTATCTATATATGGGACTTAAGTTAGGGTCTATAGGGCTGGGGTCTATGGGGGGACTTTACTACATATTAGGGACTCACTAATGTGATTTCCCCCTTTTGCCTCCCACCCTTCATAAATTTGTCTTTTAGATAATTACCTTACCGGATTTCTTGGTCTCTCTCTGGCCTGTCTGCGTGTCGTCGCCTGGGGACCCCCGTTGTTGGGATATTGGACCCCATCGATCTTGGAGCCCCCTCATTGGTGGGGTGTTCTCTTTTTTCACCCCACATTTACTGCCGTGCATGTGGTCCCCCGGTGCACCAAATATTAATTTCTCTTTGGATAGATTACTGTAAGCATATATTTATTTAATATATATAATTTTTTTATATGACTGTTTGTAATGTATGTATATGCATACATCGTGATATTTATCTGTACTATATTATGTATTCAACAGAGTTTGTCTGTCTTATTGAACTGTATGTCTACAATTCCCCCGAAGAAGGGCGTAACCGAAACAGCTGTCGGGTTTGACTATCTATGTTTCAATTTTTCTCCTTACCCACGCAACCAATTTTCTGGACTTGTACACAATTTATGTGATTTATATTCATTTGTCCTTTTTGTACTTATTTATTAAATCTATACAATTTCAATATACTTTGTGTGTTTTGCAGTCACTTTCAAAGTCCCACCTCTGAGGGGGTTTTTTGTTTTTTACTTAATTTTTGGGATGTGGTGACTGTTAAACCAATACAATCTTGCAGATGTCAGTTCCCTTTTGTCTCCCAGACCGTGAGGTTGGTCTCTGCCACAGACCTGGTGAATAGAAGTCACTGCCACTGACTTGGTGAATGGGTCACTGCCACTGACCTGGTGAATAGGGCCTTTCCCTATGAAGTCACTGCCACTGACTTGGTGAACTACCTTCTTGAAGTATTTGGCCCATGTAAAAGGAGAAAACCATCCCTCTGGAGAGTTACCAGAGGCCCTCACCATCACCACGACTCTGCGCTGGGTCTTCGGAAAGGGTTACCTCCCTGTCCTCCTCATCTCAGATACGGGTCCCCTCGCAAGGCGGCACCCAGGGAGCTCTTGATCCCTAGCGGACCCAAGCCGAAGGTTGCTGGACCCTGGGCCTGTGAAGATAGTACCTCACCCCAGACTGAAGGTGTATGGGATGGAACAGGAACCAGGCCTAGGGCACCCGGAGATAACACACGCAACCCACTAAGGCCGAAGGTGCCTGGGTGCGGACGAACCACACACACCCAGGCTGAAGGTGCCTGGGCGTGGACAAAGACTCCATTGGAAGATGGCCGCCCCCTTTTATACCCTCTCCCGACAGGCACAGCAGGTTCCCCACCCCACCGTACTACTGCCGAGAGGGAACAAAAAAGGCACAACCTTGTATCAGTGGTTCAACCCTGGCCTACGGCAACAGCGCCACCTGCAGGTCACAGGGAACTGCACACCAACACTATCTCCCATGGACAGAAATGGTCCATGAACCCTAACAATCAGTGTGTCTGAGCCCAATTACCACTCAGACACTTCCCCTAAATTTAACACCCCGCTACACATCCCCACCACTAAATTGACACTGGTCCCCAGTGTCTGGAACAAACCCATGCCTCTCAAGCCTGAGCCAGCATAGGCCCAATCCAGAGACTGAACTAACAAAACAAAAGGACAATTTTAAAAAACTGCCTGTTTGTGCCGGAACCTAACATGGGGAAAGGAGGTGAAACATAGAAGGAAAAGTAAAAATCACACATGTGCACATTAAAACATTAAATGTCACATAAAATACTCTCAATGGTTATTTACATTTCCCTCCCGCCTGCAATAACTAAGATCCACCCCATTCTCAGTAGTCTTGCTTGGCGTCCGCCTGCAGGGGAAGAAAAAAACAGAAACATACGCATCTAAAATGGCATGCGTTGGAATGAACAGAGAGGAAAATCCCTTCCTTCCAAAAGTAAACTGTATCATCACTAGCAATATAATTGTTACACAACACCGCCACCTAGTGGTAGTGCTGTGGTTAAGACACTGATGTTGGCCAATTCTCTTCTCCTTGACTGTGGCCCTGAACTATCTACAACCCCAAAGTCCTTGTATCTTTGTGGTAGGGAGAGAGCGGAGAACAAAAAAAAACAACAGCTCCCGCTCCTCCAATGAGTAGAATACCCCTTTTGTTAGGGCAAAGTTCCTGGGTTTTAAAGAGTGCACTCTTAAAAAAAAACAAAGCAAAAACAAGAGTCTTGTCTCTTAATGCGGCGTACACACGTACGTTTTTAATGCCATTTTTTTAACCAACGTTTTTCTCGTCGTTTTTTTTTTCATGTTTCCTCTCAAGCCTGTCTTGCATCCACACGATCATTAAAAAAAAACGCTTGAGCAAAGCGCAGTGACGTACAACACGTACGACGGCACTGTAAAGGGGAAGTTCCGTTCTAATGACGCCACCCTTTGGGACGCTTTTGCTATCTTCGTGTTACCGCGTGTTAGTAAAAGTTTGGTGAGAGACGATTTGCGCTTTTCAGTCTTCGTGCTTTGAAGATCGGTTTCTGGAGTTCAGTTTGTGCCTGTGGGTTCGTATCTGTTTTGCAGTGCTTGTAGTCAGTTCGTATCTGTTTATTCAGTGCGTTCTTGTCTGCTCGTTCCTGTTTTTCAGCTTGTTCTTCATAGGCCTTGCTGTTCTTCCGTTCGTTCTTCTAGTTCGTTCTGAGGTGCCGACCGTTATCTGGCCATGTTGCGGCTACGTACTCGTCGTAGAGTTCGTGCTGTAGTTGGTGCAGGGGTTCATGCTGTATCCCGACTCCAGGCCATGAACAGGGTGAGGAGGAGTTCATGGACCAAGAATTGGTTGCTCCAGCGGCACCAGTTCTGTCACATGCCTTTGTTGCGGGAGATCAGGGAGAATAATCCTGAGGACTACAGGAGTTTTCTCAGGATGTCTGACCCTGTATTTCAGCATCTGTTGGCTTTGGTGTCCCCCTACATTACCAGGCAGGACACCGTTATGCGTGAAGCCATCAGTGCTGAGCAGAGGCTCATCGCCACGTTGAGATACCTGGCGACTGGGAGAAGCCTGCAGGACCTAAAGTTCTCCACAGGCATATCCCCCCAGGCTCTGGGTATCATTATACCAGAGACTTGTTCTGCCATCCTTCAAGTTTTGCAGGAGGACTATATTAAGGTAAGTGTTCTTATTTAAAACATCACATTGTATGTATTTCTTGCTTAATTTTTTTTTGTTTTATTATCAGTCCCTAATTCCCATGATTCTTAGCTGCAGGGAATGTCCCCTTTCTCCACATGCCTTTTTTATTTTTAGGATGTTTTTTTTAGGCCTACATTTAAATTTGCCTTACCTAACCTCTCCAGCATGCTATCCTGGGGCCATACCCACCTTGCCTAGTCATTTCCATTTTTTTTTCTATGCTCAATTGTAGTGCTTTACCCTAAACGTACCCTAAAGATTGCCTAGGAATGTTACATTTAGTTAAACTTCATACAGAGTGCTACACCCTTCATTTGTGATCTCCCCAACTCATCTTCAACCCCCCCCAGTTTTTATTTTGGGTTTGTTTTAGGTTTTTTGTTGCTTACTAATAATGTTTTAATTTGTCTGTTTATCCTAATGTTGGTCATGAATGGTTTTCTAAAATCTGCTTGCAATGTTTCTGTCTCAAAGTATTAATTTATTTTTAATTTAACTCCACAGTTCCCTTCTACGCCACATGAATGGCAGAATGTGGCATCTGAGTTTGCCCAACGATGGAACTTTCCGAACTGTGGAGGGGCCATCGACGGCAAGCATGTTCGGGTCGTACCACCACCCCATTCGGGATCCTTTTATTATAATTATAAGGGGTTCCACAGCATCGTCATGGTGGCAGTGGTTTTGGCCACCTACGAATTCCTGTATGTGGACATTGGCAAAAATGGCAGGATGTCAGATGGAGGAGTCTTTGCACAGACCGAGTTTGGGGAACGGCTCCTATTGGATCAGCTGGCCTTGCCACCAGTGAAGCAGAATGTGGAGGGACTACCATTTGTTTTTGTGGCGGATGAGGCATTTGGCCTGGGTCCCCATTTGATGAGGCCATTCCCTCAATGCACCCTCACCCCTGAGAGGAGGGTGTTCAACTATCGGCTGGCCAGAGCAAGAAGGGTGGTGGAAAATGCCTTTGGCATCATGGCCAGCCGATTCCGCCTGTTCCTCACCTCCATCCACCTTGCCCCCTATAAATGGAATCATGTAGTAATGACTTGTTGCGTGCTCCATAATTTTTTGAGGGTGCATTCTTCTAATTACCTGACTTTGAGTGGGCCTGAGGCCTCATTAGTTGATCCAGAGAATTTAGTGGCCCTGGAAGCTGGCCGTCCAGGCTTGGCCCCCCAAACCGGACGTGATGTCAGACAAAAATATGTTGAATATTTTGTGGGTAGGGGGGCCATTGATATGCCTGAGGATGTGTAAAATTAATCTTGGCTTAAATAAAGCTTTTTTATGTGAAAATATTGGTATTGTGTTTTAGATTTGTATTCTTTTATGTTTCTCGTGGGTTTACCTAGTGCACTTGTAGTGCCATGTGTATTTAGCATTCTTAAATAGCCTTCATTGTCAGTGTAAACACAAAACATTGATTAGTTCACTTTGCACAACATTTACATAATGAAGCCACAAATTCTTGTTAAGAAAATACCTTTTTTTATTTTTTTTATGGAAACTTCCTTTTAAATGTAGATGTATCCAAATTATTTTGGGGGGTAAAACGCATGAACAGCCATGCATAAAAAACAATCTAAAAAACTGGAATGTAAATGTAAACATGTACTATTCATTAAAGCTGAAAAGCAACAAAAACCTTCCAAAAACCAGCAAGGTCAACGTTCTTTTGAGTAAAAAAATTAAACACGCCCAAGCACAGCCATGATCTTTTGTAGAAAAAAACAAGTAATAAAGGCGCATTATACAAGTACCTCAGTATTTTGGTGGAGCATAGAGTACCGAATAGTTCATGGCCAATATAATGAGAGATTGTGCTCTCAGATGTATTAATGGGGGGGAGGACAGTCAGGGCAGCCACCAGCAGGACCAGAAGCCGCTTTCCAGTAAGCTAGAACAGAAAAAACAAGGAGAGGGGCGCCTCTGAGATAGATATCAAAACAACGTTTATTGGTAGCAATATTCACTCACATTTACAATGAAGTGGTTGCGTTCAGCTGGGCAGAAGAGTAGAAGAACTACAGGTCGCAGAAGGTCCATGGAGCTGACATCACAAAAGATCCTGTCAGGAAAGTTAGTGATGGTTGGCACAAACAGGAGGGTTCCTTCTGGGAGTATCTTCCGTAGCCACAGCAGGTACAAACTTATGCAGAGTAAAGGAAAAAAGATTTAATTCAATCTGGCGTTTTTTGTAGGTTCCAAAAGCAGTGGATGGGAGGGGGACGTCCGAGCCGGATGGCTGGCTATGCTATGCTGCGGTCGCGAGTGCTCTCTATGCTTCCGGGTGGATGGAGGAGCACGACCGTGTGATCGGTTCAGAGCGAGGCTTAGACAGCACAACAGGACACAGCGCCGGGCTGTGACGTCATCAGCATGCGACGCGTTTCTGAGCGGGCTCGTTGTTGATGTTTAGAACAGCGGCACTCCTTTGTCAAGCATTAGGTCCGCATACTGATGACGTCACAGCCCGGTGCTGTGTCCTGTTGTGCTGTCCAAGCCTCGCTCTGAACCGATCACACGGTCGTGCTCCTCCATCCATCCGGAAGCATAGAGAGCACTCGCGACTGCAGCACAGCATAGCCAGCCATCCGGCTCGGACGTCCCCCTCCCATCCACTACTTTTGGAACCTACAAAAACCGCCAGATTGAATTAAATCTTTTTTCCTTTACTCTGCATAAGTTTGTACCTGCTGAGGCTACGGAAGATACTCCCAGAAGGAACCCTCCTGTTTGTGCCAACCATCACTAACTTCCCTGACAGGATCTTTTGTGATGTCAGCTCCATGGACCTTCTGTGACCTGTAGTTCTTCTACTCTTCTGCCCAGCTGAACGCAACCACTTCATTGTAAATGTGAGTGAATATTGCTACCAATAAATGTTGTTTTGATATCTATCTCAGAGTCGCCCCTCTCCTTGTTTTTTATGATCTTTTGTAGCCTTTCCTCCACCCGCTTGGTATTTTGCCTGATCTCTATCAAGTCTCCCTTTATTTTTTCAAGGTCACGACAGCAGACCATTAGGTATTGGATCAGGATCTGGGCACTGTGATGTGTAAACTTTTCGGGGTCTTCGGCCAGAACAGCACCTAAATTTAAAAAAAAACATGTACTATAGAATATGTAGGCCTACATCTATTAAACTGCATCTGTCTGGTTTGACACTGACCTGTTGTGGTGCCACTTTCCAATTCCTCAACTTCACGTTCCTCTACATCATGTGGTTCTGGGGGTCTTGTTGAAGGTGTTGGATTTATAGGCTCATCTGACGTAGCTTTTTGAAGCCCTATGGAGATTGAAAAAAAAGGTTTAGTTTAATTGCTATAAATTAATTATATACCAAAAAATACCCTGAAAGGGAATTTATAAAGCTTATTTGGAAGTGTGGTCCAATTTAAAATATACCCCCAGTGACAACCTGAACACATGATTGGATACATTGCCAAAACAAGAACATATACTTTATTTAATTAAGTTTGACACATTGAAACACCCCAAACTATATACACTGGATCACCTGTGTGTGACACCCTCAAAATCTTTTGGTTTTGGGCCACACTTCTACTACTGCGTTCTGATGTTTAATCAGCTGCTGAGCATTCTCTTCCTTTAACATTACAATGCATACCCTTTTAATTATTCAAAAATAAAAGTTATCTAAAAAAAATAATTCAACTTGTTTCTAAAATTAGCTCCCCCAAAAATAATTTGTCATTTTGGAGTTCACACTGGCTGATCCAAAAACATCGTATTAATAAGTGTACGGAGAAAGAGCTTTACTACGTCCGTTTACTGTGCGGACGAACATGAAAGTTGTTATCTTTCACTGTACTATATCAAAGTCAAAAATACACTACTTAATACAAGTAATAATCTTTAGCAGGGAGAATGTATGAAAATTACTTACTTTTTACTAAAACTTTCTTGATTCTTTTGTATTGGTCGGGCTCCCGCAACTTCAGATCAGACCATCGTTTTCTGATCTGTTCCTTTGTTCTGCACACCCTGAATTTTTGGTGAAGAGTTTTGACCACTTTGCCAATAATTTTTGACTTGACAAGATTAGGCCTTTTATACGGCCCATGCTTGGCATCATAATCCTCCCTCCTCAAAATGGCGACCATCTCCACCATTTCCTCGAATGACATGTTGGATGCCTTATATCTCCGGGATCTGGATTTGGGTTCCTCATGAATTTCCTCCTCTGTAGAGGTAATCTCAGCCACCTGTGTCTCCGCCATGTTGTTTAGCACTACGACGAGCGAAAAGGGGCGGGGAAAGTACAATATCGAACGTCAGGGGCGGGAAAAAGCGTGCAGAGTTTCACGCATGCACAGTGTATATCAAGCGAATATCCATGTGTCGAAAATACGTTCATTTAACGGGAGAGGGAGTTAGCAACGAACGTGTTCACCAAGGTACATAACATTTTAAGGATTTGGGTTTCTTCAGAGGATGAGTTTTGGGGCTTAAATCTGTCCAAAATGATTATTTGATGAATGTTGACTGAAACAAATGTATTTTCTTGGTTCTTGCTTTTACAGAGAAAATGAATAGTTTAAAAAATCCTGAATTTATGGGGGAGTTCATCGATAGATGGAAGGAACTCCCTATCCTGTGGCAGACCAAAAGTGGTTCCAATTAAAATAAAGCGGCCAGGACAGCAGCACTGGAGAGCCTGCTTGCATTTGTCCAAACCCAGATACCCACAACAACTATCCAAGATGTTAAAACCAAACTTTCTACCATCAGGGGGACATACAGGACCCAGAGGAATATGGTCCTGAAGTCCCAGAGGTCAGGTGCTGCAGCAGATGATGTGTATAAACCCAGTCTGTGGTACTACAGCAAATTATCTTTTCTGGATGACCAGCTGGAAGTGAGGGAATCTCTGTCCACCCTTCCCCCCAGAGGTCAATCCAGCCTTCCTTGTAGCCAACCCTCCAGCCTTTCTTGCAGCCAGCCCTCCAGCCTTCCTAGCAACCCTGCTCTGGCTTCCTCTGAGGATCAAGCAGAGGTCCTTGAGGAGGCAGATTTGGATATATGGAGCCAGGTAGAGTATTGATATCTACATTTATATGTTACAAAAGTGATGATTTTAAATTGATGTTAGTATTGTTATGTATTTAATGTCTGAAAAAATAAGGATTTACAGAGCAATAGACAGTACTGGTCAAATTTGATGGGGACAAGCCAAAAATATCAGGAGTTGGAATCTATGGAAATTAAATCCCTTTTGCCATTAAATTTAAGCACTTCGCGCCCGTCATACGACTAATGACGGCCGCAAAGTGGTTCTTAAATGCCGGGAGGACGTCATTATACGGCCTCCTCTCCTTCGGCCACTGGGGGCACGCGAGCGCCGCCGGCGGCGCGCGCGCACCCGGCGCATCACTGAGATGCCGATGCGCGTGCCTGGCGGCTGCGATGTCCGCCAGGCACCCGCGATCGGCCTGTACACAGACAAGGACATGGATCTGTGTGTGTAAACACACAGATCCATGTCCTGTCAGGGAGAGGAGACCGATGCTGTGTCCCTTGTACATAGGGACACAGATCGGTCACCTCCCCCAGTCAGTCCCCTCCCCCCACAGTAGCAATCACTCATAGGGCATACATTTAACCCCTTCCTCGCCCCCTAGTGTTAACCCCTTCCCTGCCAGTCACATTTATACAGTAATCAGTGCATTTTTATAGCACTAATCGCTGTATAAATGTGAATGGTCCCAAAAATGTGTCAAAAGTGTCCGATGTGTCCGCCGCAATATCGCAGTCATGATAAAAATCGCTGATCGCCGCCATTACTAGTAAAAAAAAAAATAATAAAAAAAATGTCAGAATTCTATCCCCTATTTTGTAGACGCTATAACTTTTGCGCAAACCAATCACTATACGCTTATTGCGATTTTTGTTAACCAAAAATATGTAGAAGAATACATATCGGCCTAAACTGAGAAAAAAATATTTAAAAAAAAAAAAAAATTGAGATATTTTTTATAGCAAAAATCAAAAAATATTGTGTTTTTTTTCAAAATTGTCGCTTTTTTTTGGTTTATAGCGCAAAAAATAAAAACCGCAGAGGTGATAAAATACCACCAAAAGAAAGCTCTATTTGTGGGAAAAAAAGGACGTCAATTTTGTTTGGGAGCCATGTCGCACGACCGCGCAATTGTCAGATAAAGCGACGCAGTGCCGAAAGCTGAAATTTCGCCTGGGCAGGAAGGGGGTATATGTGCCCAGTAAGGAAGGTGTTAAAAATGTCTGGAGGTGAACAATGTGTGTGATTGATGGTGGCAAAAACTAAAGAATGTCACTTTTTTTTTTTCAGCCAGAGCAGAGCCAGGAAGAGTGTGATGTTGGGGACCAGGAGGAGGCAGGGCCCAGTGGCACACAGGAGGAGGCTGGGCCCAGCACAAGAGCCCAGATGCCTCCCCTGAAACTAATCCAACGAGGGCCAAGGAGAGCTAGGCAGGTGGAGGAGGAAACCAGAGCCTTCCTAAGAGAGGCTACTGCGGCCCTCAGAGAGGCACCCTCTGCTGAGGAGGGCTATGCCGCAGTCCTGGCCCATAAATTAAGCCAGATGGACTTAAGGCAACGCCTATACAGCGAGAACCTGATGCTTAAGATCATCAACAGGGGGTTGCTCGGGGAACTGACCAAGTTCACAGACATAACTGAGGTTGTCCCTCCTCCTCCACCTCCTCCACCTCCTACTGCTCCTCCTGCCACAACCTCTCCCCCTGATCCCCAGCCTCCGAGGAAGCAAGCAACAAAGGCTGCAGAGAAGGCTGGAGAGAAGGCTACAAGGAAGAGGAAAAAATAATGACTGCTGTAGTACCACAGACTGGGGACATACCTGACTTATCTGCTGCTGTTCCTGACCTCTTGGAGTTCAAGCCAAGATTGAGCTCCTTTTTTTTTTTAAGAATTCAAGAGTTTGGTTTTCACATCTTGGATGGTTGTTGTGGGGTCCAAAGGATGCACAAATGCAAGCAGGCTCTCCAGTGCTGCCTTCCCCTTTAATTTGTAATGTACCTAAATAAAGGATTCTTTTGTTTTGCTTAAAATACTTGACTATGTGATTTCGAGTTTAAAAGAGAGTTTGCTAGGGAGTAGGCAGGGACATTTCTAATAATATTATTGTTATTAACAAGGGACACAAACCTCCTTGAGGCAAAATTAGACAAATTTTGAAGGTTGGTGTGGTAACTTTACACACAAATAATTATAAAAAAAATATACAATACGAAATCTAAACTAAAAAAATAAGCCTAATGCCCCATACACACGATAGTTTTTAATGTCATTTTTTAAACCGACGTTTTTCTCCTCGTTTTTTTTTCATGTTTCCTCTCAAGCCTGCCTTGCGTACACACCATCATTAAAAAAAACGATCAAGCAAAGCGCAGTGACGTTCAACACGTACAACGGCACTATAAAGGGGAAGTTCCGTTCGAATGACGCCACCCTTTGGGACGCTTTTGCTAATTCCGTGTTACCGCGTGTTAGTAAAAGTTTGGTGAGAGATGATTCGCGCTTTTCAGTCTTCGTGCTTTGAAGATCGTTTTCGGGAGTTCAGTTTGCGCCTGTGGGTTCGTATCTGTTTAGCACTGCTTGTAGTCAGTTCGTATCTGTTTATTCAGTGCGGCCTGCTATGCACGTTCGTGTTTTTCAGCTTGTTCTTCATAGGCCTTGCTGTTCTTCCGTGCGTTCTTCTAGTTCGTTCTGTACAGTCGACCGTTATCTAGCCATGTTGCGGCTACGTACTCGTCGTAGAGTTTGTGCTGTAGTTGGTGCAGGGGTTCATGCTGTATCCCGACTCCATGCCATGAGCAGGGTCAGGAGGAGTTCATGGACCAAGAATTGGTTGCTCCAGCGGCACCAATTCTGTCACATGCCTTTGTTGCGGGAGATCAGGGAGAATAATCCTGATGATTTCAGGAATTTTCTCAGGATGTCTGACCCCGTATTTCAGCAGCTGTTGGCTTTGGTGTCCCCCTATATTACCAGGCAGGACACCGTTATGCGGGAAGCCATCAGTGCTGAGCAGAGGCTCATCGCCACGTTGTGATACCTGGCTACTGGGAGAAGCCTGCAGGACCTTAAGTTCTCCACAGGCATATCCCCCCAGGCTCTGGGGATCATTATACCAGAGACTTGTTCTGCCATCCTTCAAGTTTTGCAGGAGGACTATATTAAGGTAAGTGTTCTTCTTCAAAAATTCACATTGTATGGTTTTTATTTTTGGATATTTTTAATTTGCTTTATTTGCAGTCCCTAATTTACATGATTCTTAGCTGCAGGGAATGTCCCCTTTCTCCCCATGTTTTATTATTTAAAGTTTGGGGTTTGAGGCCTACCTGTAAATTTGGCTTACCTAGCCTCTCCAGCATGCTATCCTGGGGCCATACCTACCTTGCCTAGTCATTTCCATGTTTTTTATTCTATGTTCCATCGTAGTGCTTTACCCAAAACGCACTCTAAATTTTGCCTAGGAATGTTTCATTTTTGTTAACTTCAATACAGAGTGCTACAGCCTTCATGTGTGATATTCCCAACTCATCATCAACCCCCCCCCATAATTTTTTGGTTTGTTTGTTTTTTGTTGCTTCCAATTTTTTATGTTTTGAACAGATTCTACCAATGTTGGCCATGAATGTGTGTATGAAATCAGCTTTCAATGTTTCTGGCTCCAAGTATTAATTTATTATTTCTTTAATTCCACAGTTCCCTTCTTCGCCACATGAATGGCAGAATGTGGCTTCCGAGTTTGCCCAGCGATGGAACTTTCCGAACTGTGGAGAAGCCATCGACGGCAAACATGTTCGGGTCGTCCCACCACCCCATTTGGGATCCTTTTATTATAATTATAAGGGGTTCCACAGCGTCGTGATGATGGCAGTGGTGTCGGCCACCTACGAGTTCCTCTATGTGGACGTTGGCAAGAATGGCAGGATGTCTGATGCAGGAGTTTTTGCCCAGACGGAGTTTGGAGAACGGCTCCTTTTGGATCTGCTGGCCTTGCCACCAGCGGAGCAGAATGTGGAGGGACTACCTTTTGTCTTTGTGGCGGATGAGGCGTTTGGCCTGGGACCCCATTTGATGAGGCCATTCCCGCAACGCACCCTCACCCCTGAGAGGAGGGTGTTCAATTATCGGCTGGCCAGAGCCAGAAGGGTGGTGGAAAATGCGTTTGGGATCATGGCCAGCCGATTTCGCCTCTTCCTTACCTCCATCCACCTTGCCCCATACAAATGGAACCATGTGTTTATGACGTGCTGTGTGCTGCATAATTTCCTAAGGGTGCATTCAACGAGTTATATATCTTTGAGTGGGCCTGAGGCCTCTTTAATCAATGCAGAAACTTTGGTGGCCCTGGAACCTGGCCGTCCTGGCTTGGCCCCCCCAACCGGACATGAGGTCCGTAACCAATATGTGGACTATTTTATGGGTAGGGGGGCCATTGAAATGCCAGACAATCTTTAATAATTTTATACCAAAAAAATAAAACTTTTTCTTGAGTAAAGATTGGTTTGGATTTTTTATTGTATAATGTTTGATGTTTCTGGTAGGTTTACCTAGTGCACTTGTTTTGCCATGTGGATTAAACAATCTTAATTAGCCTTCATTGTCAGTGTAAACACCAAACATTGATTAGTTCACTCAGCACCACATTTACATAATGAAGCCACAATTATTTGTTATGTAAAAATACCTTTATTTCTTTTTTTAGGTGGGAAACTTCCTTAGAAATGTGGATGTTCCCTTAATTTCGGGTGTATTAAAACGCATGACCAGCCATGCATAAACAAACTATATTCGTCAAAATTTTGAAAAAGCTAAACATGTGCTAGTCATTAAAGGGTAAAATAACAAAAATACTTATAAAACTCTGCAAGTAAAACGTTATTTGGTGTAAAAACATTAGACACGCCCAAGCACAGCCATGATATTTTGGAGCCTTTCCTCCACCCGCTTTGTATTTGCCCTGATCTCTAGCAAGTCTCCCTTAATTTTTTCGAGGTCACGACAGCAGACCATCAGGTATTGGATCAGGATCTGGGCACTGTGATGTGTCAACTTATTGGGGTCTTCGACCAGGACTGCACCTAAATGTAAAAAGAAATATGTAGGATAGAATATGTAGGCCTACATCTATTTAACATGCATGTGTCTGGTTTCTCTCTGACCTGTGGTGGTGCCACTTTCCACTTCCACAACATCACATTCCTCTCCATCCTGGGGTTCTGGGGCTATTGTTGTAGGTGTTGCAATTATCGTCTCATCTGAGGTAGCTTTTCGAATCCCTAGGGAGATTGAAATAAAAGGAATAGTTTCATTAGTAGCGACTCAATTTTGCTAAAATAAGAAACATGAAAAAATACTTTGTAATCATTCTTTTGAAGCATGCTCCATTTTAAATTTTACCCCCTGTGCCAACCGGGACAAATGATTGGATACATAGCCAAAACCAGAGCATATACATTTTGAACACAAATTTGACACATTGTAACACCCCAAAGTATCTACACAGGATCACCTGTGTGTGACACCCTCAAGCTTTTTGGCTTTAGGCCCACACTTGTACTACTGCGTTCAGATGTTTCATCAGCTGCTGAGCATTCACTCCCTTAACATTACCATGCATATCGTTTTTTCAAACGAACAAATGTCCTTTGGATTAGCACCCAAAAAATAAGTGAGGCCCAAATTTACTCCCCCAAATAAACCAAAATACATGGGTGTTCACACTGGATGATCCTAAAACATCGTTTGAGGAACTGTACGGAGAAAGAGGTTTAATACGTCAGTTTACTGTGCGGACGAACCTGAAAGATGGTATCTTTCAGTGTACTATATGAAAGTTAAAAATACACGACAGAATACAAGAAAATAATATGTACCATGGAAACTAAAAAAAAATTACTTACTTTTTAATATAACTTTCTTGATTCTTTTATATTGGTCGGCCTCCCGCAACTTCAGATCTGACCATCGTTTTCTGAGTTGTTCCTTCGTTCTGCACACCCCGATTTTTTTGTGAAGACTTTTGACCACTTTGCCCATAATTCTGGACTTGACCAGATTAGGCCTTTTATACGGACCATGCTTGGCATCATAATTCTCCTTCTTTAAAATGGCGACCATCTCCACCATTTCCTCGAATGACATGTTGGATGCCTTATATCTCCTGGGTCTTGATTTGGGCTCCTCTGGAATTTCATCCTCTGTAGAGGTAATCTCAGCCACCTGTGTCTCCGCCATGTTTTGTTCAGCACTACGAGCGAGAAGGGGTGGGGAAAGTACAATATCGAACGTCAGGGGCGGGGAAAGCGTGCAGAGTTTCACGCATGCGCTGTGTATATCAAGTGAAGATCCATGTCTGGGAAATACGTTCATTTGTCGGGAGAGGGAGTTAGCAACGAACGTCGTGACGAAGGTACCTAACAATTTTACTTTTTGAGGTTCATCAGACGAGGAGATTTGTGTGCTCAAAATATGTAGACAATGCACAGTTGAGGAATGTTGCCTGAAATATATATTTTTTTTGGTTTCTCGCTTTTACAGATATCATGAATACTTTTAAAAACCCAGACTTCATGGGGGAGTTCATCGACAAATGGCAAGAGCTCCCTATATTATGGCAAACAAAAAGTGGCGCTAATAAAAATAAAGACGCCAGGAAAGCAGCACTGGAGAGCCTGCTTGCATTTGTGCAAACAAAGATACCCACAACAACTCTCCAAGATGTCAAAAACAAAATTGCGACCATCAGAGGGACATACAGGACCCAGAGGACTATGGTCCTGAGGTCCCAGAGGTCAGGTGCACCAGCAGATAAGGTTTATAAACCCAGTCTGTGGTACTACAGTAAGCTTGCTTTTCTGGATGACCAGCTGGAAGTGCGGGAATCTCTCTCCACCCTTCCCCCCAGAGGTCAATCCAGCCTTCCTTGTACCCAACCCTCCAGCCTTCCCTGCAGCCAGTCCTCCAGCCTTCCTGTCAACCCTGCTCTGGCTTCCTCTGAGGATCAAGATCAGGGCCTTGAGGAGGCAGATTTGGAGATATGGAGCCAGGTAAAGTATTGATATCTATATTTATATCTTACAAAATTGTAGAATTTAAATAGATGTTAGTATTGTTAAAGGTATGTACACTTCTACCAATAAAGTTTGTGAAGAGCAAGATACAGTAGTGGCCTAATTTTATGTGCACAAGACAACAAAACCAGGATGCGGAATCAATGAAAATGACATAACTTTTGGCATTGATTTCAACAATGTCTAGAGGTGAACAATGTCTGTGAATGATGATGTGGCAAAATAAATAATGTCCCTTTCTTTTTTTACAGCCAGAGCAGAGCCAGGAAGAGGGTGATGTTGGGGATCAGGAGGAGGCAGGGCCCAGTGGCACCCAGGAGGAGGCTGGGCCCAGTGGCACCCAGGAGGAGGCTTGGCCCAGCACAAGAGCCCAGATGCCTCCCCTGGTAGTTAAACCACGAGGGCCAAGGAGAGGTAGGCAGGTGGAGGAGGAAACCAGGGCCTTCCTCAGAGAGGCAACAGCGGCCCTCAGAGAGGCACCCTCTGTTGATGAGGGATTTGCCGCAGTCCTCGCCCACAAACTAGGGCAAATGGAGTTGCAGCAAAAAATTTACAGTGAGACCCTGCTATTGAAAGTCATCAATAAGGGCGTGTTGGGTGAACTCACTAGGTACACGGACATAACGGAGGTTGTCCCTACTCCTCCACCTCCTCCTCCTCCTACTACTACTCCTCCTGCCACAACCTCTCCTCCTTATCCCCAGCCTCCAAGGAAGAAACCAACCAAGGCTGCAGAGAAGGCTGGAGAGAAGGCTACAAGGAAGAGGAGAAAATAATGCCTGCTGTAGTACCACAGACTGGGGACATATAGGACTTATCTGCTGTGGCTCCTGACCTCTGGGAGCTCAAGACAAGATTGGGCTCCTTTTTTTTGGGGATCTAATCTCTATTTTGGTTTGGACATCTTGGATGGTTGTTGTGGGGTCAAAGGGATGCACAAATGCAAGCAGGCTCTCCAGTGCTGCCTTCCACTTTAATTTGTTAATGTTCTGAAATAAAAAAAAAATTAGTGCCCTTAAAAAACTTGACTGTGTGATTTGTATTTCAAAAGAGAGCTTGCTAGGGAGCAGGCAGGGACATCTCAAATTATATTATTGTTATTATCAGGGGACACAAACCTCCCTGAGGCCAAATGAGACACATTTGGAAGGTTGTTGTGGTAACTTTACACAAGAATAATTTAAGCCAAAATAAGAAAAAAAAGGCCACAAAAAAAAACACAATAGTAAAATATAATTTAAAGAAAAAAGGAGAATTACATTATTTTATTATTATTAGTATTATTTAGGAGGGAGGTGTGGCTTATAAATAATATTTTACAATCATTAGAGCAATTTGGAATTACTTTAGAAACAAGTTTGGCATAACTCTCAATGTCATTATCAAAAGAGGGTAATTTTAAAGCATTATCAAAAGAAGAACGGAATGCGCAGCATTAAAACTATGCTATTAATTCCACCGTGACGAATGTGCCATCTCCATTTCCAACATTAGCTTTACCAAAAGGAGCGCTCCCGTCTCATAGTTGCTTCTGAGCATGCGCGTTTTTTTTCACGTCGTGAAAGCATACACACTATCGTTTTTCACGTCGTTAAAAAAAACAACATGAAAAACGACGTGAAAAAAGAGAGCATGTCCGGAATTTTTAATGGCCGTTTTTCACATCGTTAAAAATGCTCTGGAGCATACACACGATCATTTTTCAGGGCCATTTTTTAAAATGGCAGTTTTAACGGCATGAAAAACGATTGTGTGTACGGGGCATAAATATAGCAAAGAAGCCCCCAAAAAATTAAGAAATCTAACTTAAATAAAAAAGTACAAAATAAAAAACACAAACACAAAAATAAAAAAAATTGTGATCTTTACATCTATTTATGAATTTATGAGGGAGATCTGGCTTAACAAGAATATTTTACAATCATTAGATCAATTGGGAATTACTTAAGAAACAAGTTTGGCATAACTCTGAATATCATTAGCAAAAGAAGGTAATTATTTAAGCATTATCAAAAGAAGAACGGAATGCGCAGCATTAAAACGATGCTATTATTTCCACCGTGACGAATGTGCCATCTCCATTTCAAACGTTAGCTTTACCAAAACGTGCGCTCCCGTCTCATACTTGATTCTGAGCATGCACGTTTTTTTTCACCTCATCAAAGCATACACACTATCGTTTTTCACGTCGTTAAAAAAAACGACATGAAAAACGACGTGAAAAAATAGAGCATGTTCGAAATTCTTAATGGCCGTTTTTCACGCCGTTAAAAATACTCTGGAGCATACACACGATCGGTTTTAATGGCCATTTTTAAAAATGTCATTTTTAACGGCATGAAAAACGATCGTGTGTACGCCGCATCAGAGGTAATAGTGTGGGTCAGGCAACACCGACGGCTTCCAATACTTGTCAAAGGTATCAATGTGGTACTCAACATTGTCTGTGTCCTTCCTGCAAATAAGTACCTTGTCCGCATAAATGTGCCGACCCAACATCCAGGCAGCCTAATGCCGCGTACACACGACCGTTTTTAATGTCATTGAAAAAAACGGCATTTTTCTCGATGTGATTTTTCGTGTTTCCTCTCAAGCCTGGCTTGCCTACACACTATCATGGAAAAAAATGTTTGAGTAAAGCGCGGTGACGTACAACACGTACGACGGCACTATAAAGGGGAAGTTCCATTCGGATGACGCCACCCTTCATGTTAGTAAAGTTTGTTGAGCGACAATTCGCGCTTTTCAGCCTCGTGCTTTTCAGTCCGTTACAGCGTGACGAATGTGCTATCTCCATTACGAATGCTAGTTTTACCAGAATGAGCGCTCCCGTCTCATACTTGATTCTGAGCATGCGCATTTTTTTTCACATCGTTAAAGCCCACACACGGCCGTTTTTCATGACGAGAAAAACGACAATGTAAAAAACAACATGAAAAATTAGAGCATGTTCCAATTTTTCTCGTCGTGATTCTCAGCGTTTTTCTCGTCGGGAAAACTGCTGGAAAGCCCACACACGATCATTTTTAATGACCATTTTAAAAAATGAAATTTTTCTCGTCATTAAAAACGGTCGTGTGTATGCGGCATTACAGTCTTTGTACCTCTGAGTAGCTGCAGGTGAGCATGAAAAGTATCTTCGGGCCTGGGGTACTTTAATGTGTGTCCATATAAAGTCCACATACCACCGGTGTCTACAGGCCTCCACTTCAAATAAAAGTTCTTTGGGCAGGTACGGGTACTCCCACCCATACTCGCTGGCAACTTTCTGGTTGAAAAGTCTCTGTAATCGGGACAATGGTGGCATGGTAGCACAGTCTCCCGTGCCAGGCAAAACGATGACATCCGGGTGCCGAGGTACTTTAACTACCTCAGGACCAGTCGCAGGGGCCCGCAGCGACACCCGTCTCATCTCCGTAGCTGATGCAAGCGTCTCCAACGGTGAAAGGGCAGACAAGGGGACAGATCCCTCCTCAGGCCTTGAGGCCACCACCCGGGGCGTACTATCCCCAATGTACATGGGTGAGTCCCTAGCACTACGGGACAAGGACAGGGGCATCTTATCCCAACCTTTTCACTCAAAAAGTTCATCTATAGCGGCATCATCTCCCGCATCAGAGATGGACTCCAGATCGGAGGTATCACACTTCTCCGCAGGCAGTTAACTCTTGGTAGAGTACGAGTCACCGCCTCCGACTAATTCATGGGCATGTGAATCCCCAACACTTGGGACCTTGGACAGAGTCTCTTCCCTCGGCTTACCTCGGCTTGTAGCTGAGCCAGGACGTCCGGGACTTTTCCCTTCGGATGCATCCGTTCCGGGTAAGCGCTGGGGCGCAGCTCCACCACGGCCGCGGGAAGCTTTCACGAACCCGATCTTCCTCTTGGGCGGTGGGAGAAAGGACTCTGTGGTGACCGAAGCAGCATCCTCCGGTCTCTCAATTGAAACAGTCTCCTCTGTGACTACCTCCGAAGTCCCGACAGTGCGCGCAGGGGTGGCTGTGTAAGTTCTGATTCCTCCTTCCAGAGTGGTGGCGCCCGTAAGGAAATTGAGGTGGAAAGCCCGAGGCTTTTCTGTAGGTTGCTCCACCTCAAACAAGAACTCCTTACATTGCTCGCATCGCCCGAATGGCTTCAGATGAACCACCAGTCCCGAGCAGCCGGGACAAATCACTCCGATGGCCTCCACATCTTTGCAAACGTAGAGGGAATCCCCATATCTGTCAAGGGAGCAGCACATGAAGTCATCTTCATGGTAGTAGTAGCCGAAATCCATGAGGCATGAGAAGCCATGTTATCCATTCGCTGTTTCATTGCGCACTGTCCCTTTCGCGCCAAAGTCCCCACGTGCAACTCCACACATGGCCAGACTCCTCCCATCTTCTGCATCGTTCGTGGGATTTCTCTCTGGCATGCCCACGAACTACGCAGTCAGGGTTCTCCTCGTGGTGCAGTTCTCAATATGGCCGACCTCCACGGAACTTCACTGGGGAATAAAGTTCAAACTCTGGGGGGGTTCTTCACACTTTCCAACCGAAAACACATCCCGGACTCGAGCCCCCATGTGTAGCGCACAGACCCCTGTCTTTACCTGCATTTAATTAGGCTCCTCGCAGGCAGAGAGAGGCACACCGCACCACAAGCCCGTACCCTCCTGTGTGAGGAGGTTGAGCGATGTTAGTTTCGGGCCTGCCTGCGGCTGGAGTTGAATCCTCCCCGAGGATGATTCTCACCTCTACCTTGAATAGATGCGAGTCTTTATTTCTCCCCAGTAATGTAATTGTCCACACCAACTGAAAGTCCAAATTCTATATTTATTTCACACTGGATAACAAATAGTCTCTTTAACAGCAGACAGGTTGGAACAAGAAACAGGACAGCTTAGGTGGGAGGAGGTCCAGGCACAAACTCAAATGATTTCCTCGGACTGTTCAGGTTTCACGAACAGTTCTGGCGCACAATCTCTGCCACAGACCATGAGGTTGGTCTCTGCCACAGACCTGGTGAATAGAAATCACTGCCACTGACTTGGTGAATGGGACCCTGCCACTGACCTGGTAAATAGGGCCTTGCCCTATGAAGTCACTGCCACTGACTTGGTGAACTACCTTCTTGAAGTATTTGGCCCATGTAAAGGAGAAAACTATCCGTCCAGAGAGTTACCAGAGGCCCTCACCATCACCACGACTCTGCGCTGGGTCTTCGGAAAGGGTTACCTCCCTGTCCTCCTCATCTCAGATACAGGTCCCCTCGCAAAGCGGCACCCTGGGAGCTCTCGATCCCTAGTGGACCCCAGCCGAAGGTTGCTGGGCCCCGGGCCTTTGAAGATAGTACCTCACCCCAGACTGAAGGTGTCTGGGATGGAACAGGAACCAGGCCTCCGAGCCTAGGGCACCCAGAGATAACATATGCAACCCACCCAGGCCGAAGGCGCCTGGGTGCGGACGAACCACACACACCCAGGCTGAAGGTGCCTGGGCATGGACGAAGACCCCAATGGAAGATGGCCGCCCCCTTTTATACCCTCTCCCGACAGGCACAGCAGGTTCCCCGCCCCACCGTACTACTGCCGAGAGGGGAAAAAAAGGCACAACCTTGTATCAGTGGTTCAACCCTGGCCTACGGCAACAGCGCCACCTGCAGGCCACAGGGAACTGCACACCAACACTATCTCCCATGGACATAAATGGTCCATGAACCCTAACAATCAGTGTGTCTGAGCCCAATTACCACTCAGACACTTCCCCTAAATTTAACACCCCGCTACATAATCATTCTAGTGAAAACTAATGTGTAGCACCCCCCAGACCTCCAGGAGGCATGGTGGTAGCCCCAGGGACAGGGTGGGTTGACATTTCATCTCAGGGTGTAGATCACTTAGACAATAATAGAAAATGTGAACAGATGGTGTCAGTTACTTTAAAAGTGGAACAAAAAGGAGAATATTGCTCACACTCAAAACTCCAGGGAGAGAGGGGTAGGAAGTTCAGAACACCAATTACTGGTCTGCAAACTTTAGCACAGGAAAGGGACCTTTAACCTGAATCCAGCAGAATGTACCTTTTTAGTAGCAGCAGTCTCCGTTAGCAACCAGATCTTTCCCAGTAGCAGAAGCCGTAGCCTTGATGATCCCATCGGGATGCTTTCCTAAGCTCCCCATAAGTTGCTCATCCAGGACCTCAAGCAGCAGAGTGACCTCTGTTACTTCATCTCAGACATCAGCTTCTCCCCCCCGTCCCCTGCAAGACTCCCTAAGCACAGGGTCAAAAGCAACCAGACACAGTGGATAGGCAGGTTCTTTCTGCTCCAAGCACATGTACAGGCATCTAAGGCTTCAGGCCTAATCACTCAGCTGCTCCACACACAACCTTCCCAGGCCACAGCTTGGAGGAAGGAGAAGAGATCACCCAGCCCTCTCCGAATATTTATACTCTCCCCCAGCATGCACCAGTAGCAATGAAAAAGAAAGAAAACAGGAGGGTGCACCGACCTAGTGTATTATCACTTACAGGTTTATTAAAATGTAAATAAAAAGCAATAGTCCTACTCACAGACAAAGCTTAAATACAAGCTTATCGGACAAGATGGCTGGAAATCTTGGCATTCACCGACAGGACTTGATAACAGGGAGGGTCGGACGATACCCCAAAAACATCCAGATGGCTTACGTTTCAGGGGCGCACCCCTTTCATCAGAGCCTAAATGGTCCGTTTAGGCTCTGTCCGATAAGCTTGTATTTAAGCTTTGTCTGTGAGTAGGACTATTGCTTTTTATTTACATTTTAATAAACCTGTAAGTGGTAATACACTAGGTCGGTGCGCCCTCCTGTTTTCTTTCTTTTTCTAGCCATATGAACACCCATTGTTCTGAGGAGGGCTGCCAGATTATAGACTTTGCCTCTAGACAGAACCACGCCACCTATGTTTTGAGGATACACCGAGAGCGCAGGAGACTTTTGTTTTGTTTGTCCAGTAGCAATGAACCACCTATTGGTTGGTTAGGAAAAGCATGAATATTTAAGTCAGTTTTACTATAAAATTGATTGATGCTACTAAAAAAATATTTGAGAAAATAAATATACCGTTGTTCTATCAATTCAATTCAAGCTTTGAGGCAACTTTGGACTTTTATGGTACGGTAAAGACTCACATAAACAGTGTGTTTAAAAATATATAAATTTATTAAGACAAAACAGAGTTAAAAATAGTCCTTTAAAGTGAAGTTATAGAACACACAATTTTTTTATCTCTAAGGGAAAGAACTACAAACACAGACGTGGAACCCTCCCTATAGGGGGATCAGATATTCGTCCCTTGTCAGTTCCGCCTCTACATGTTTTGTGGTGGGACCGCTTCTTCAGGAGTATATTTTTTTCTCTCAGAATTTATATGTGTGTGTAGCGGAGTGCTAGATTGCAGGGACCTAGTTGCCAAATTTAGGGGGTCATCTGAGTGGTCTTTAACTCAGATGTGTGATTTGATTACTTTGTCTTGTCATTTTTGCGTCTGTGTGTAGTTCCCCCTTGGAGGCCTAGGTGGCGCTGTTACCAGCTGTGAGGGTGGAATGGCAGATGCTGAGGTGGCGCTTGGATGTCCCTCCACAGCTCCCGTATGATGGGTTGGTCTTTGGGCCCGCTGTGCATGCTGGGGAGGGGTATTTAAGCGGAGGAGTCCTCGTGTGTGGGGTCTTTTCGCGCCCAGGCACCTTCAGCCTGGGTGCGCGCGCTTGGAGCAGTGGAAATGCGGGGCCTTCCCCCACCACGAGGCTACTTGCACACCAGTCCCAGGCACCTTTAGCCCTGGGACTGCATCGGTCGTCGGCCCCTGGCGGCTCCGGCCAGAGTCGCCCTAGATAGAGGGAATCTGAGGGATGCTACTTGAGAGGAGGTAGAGAGTCCAAGCTGCACTCCAGCTGCCAGTGCATAAATGCCTGTCCGGGGGAGCGATCACCGGTTGCCAGAATTGCAAATAGAACTGTCTGGTTTTGAATACCCACTCGGGACCGAGTGGTGGTGAGAACGTTGAATGCCTGAATTCTCTTTCTATCCCTCACACCTATATTTCTCTCCTGCCATTGAGAGAAATAAAACTCTTGTTTGAAAAGTGATTACTGTGTGGAAAGCGGAATTTCTGGGAAGGGCAAGACTCTGTCCCTTATGCATAGGAGACAGAACCCATTTGGAGGGGCATACCACAAGACCCTTTAAACAAAAAGAAAAAACGATCCGCTTCCGCAACCTGGAGGGTACGGATATGGTAGCCACATCATGCCCATCCTTGTGAGTGAGGCTATAGACAGGAGCTGGGGTGGCGGGTAGCGCTACACGTGGGGGCTCGTCCGGGATTTTGTGGTATGGAATCCCCGAGAAGTGGACTTTATGCCCGGAGGACTCCGTGGAGGTCGGCCATATTGCAGATTAGGCCTGACCGTGTTCCTTTGCTGCACAGTTCGTGGGTGTGTCAATAGTAGAAAGCCCGTGAAGCAAGCAGCAAAGAGGGGGCAGGAGCCAGTGAAGTGAGAGCTCCTCGTGGTGCTTGGCGCGAAAGGGGGACATATCCTGACAAGTTACAGAGAGGTAGCATGTCTGAACCTGTTCTGCCAGGATACAGTGCTTCAAAACCTGGATCAATTATGGATATTAAACCTGTCGCTGCCACCTTGACTGACACAGGAGTACGGTTGAAGTCTATGGGCCGTTTTGTTCTGTATACATGCTGTGATGCACCGGCCCTGGGCATGACTTGTGGACAGTGCAAAGGACTTAATGTACACCTTCGGCCCTTTGGGAGATGTACCCGATGCGGGGAGTTCTTATTCCAGGTGGAGCAGCCAACTGAGAAGCCCGCAGTATATCAAGTGAATTGGATATTGGGTCTAGTTGCTCCTGAAGAAAAGGTGTGTGTGCCCACCGCCGTGCCCATACGCACCACAGCGGAGGTGGTCGAGTTAAAAGTAGAGATTCTGGCTAGAGAAGAGCCAGAGGAGAACTTGATGGATGTTGCTTTGGATGTTGAGGAACCCTCCCTTCCGTTAGTGAAAGGGAAGGTGGGATCCAATGAGGTTTCCCGTCGATGCGGTGGAAGCCCACCCCAGCGCCAGCTTGTTCCGGACCGTCTGCAGGGAGGAGTTCCCGGGGGGTCCATGACAGTGAGAGGACGAGGCCGGCTGGGGAAAGCAACAAGCGTCAGTTTTCGCTCTATTAGAGATCTATGGGTGCCAGACCCTGGGAGATTGCTGGAGGGAGACTCTGTGTCCTCCAGAGAGTGCCTGCCAGCAGAGATGTGGGACTCTTCGGACATAGACTCTTCTTCAGACATAGGAGATGATGTGGAGATTGATGAGCTGTTCATCAGAAAGGGATGGGACAAAATTCATTTAAAACCTCCTAGAGATACAAAGGGACTGTCTGCTGATTCTGGGGACACTACAACCCGGGTGGACACCTCTGTTCAGGCTGGAGAGGTCAGTCCCATCGCCACTGCACACGCTCCGGTGTCTATGGTGCTTGCTGTACCGGAGGTTCGCCCACCACTGAGGCCTCCTTTGCCCCAGCTGGAGCCGGTGCGTCCCAGAAGGTCTCCGGATGCTGTGGTTCTGCTTGGATGTGGAGACCGGGCGACCTTGCCACTTTTGGCCAGATTACAGCGGCTTTTGTGCCAAAAAGTTGCCGCAGAGTATGGGTGGGAATACCCGTATGTACCGAAGGATTTAATTTTTGAAATTGAAGCCTCAAGAGAGCGGTGGTACAGTTATTTTGTGTGGGACCACCTGGAGGTGAAGCGAGGTTACAGATACTACAGCTGCTCCGCAGTGATGACCGGGAGGTTCAAAGGTTGTCGCAAAGAATGGTCTCTGGGTCGGCATATTCATGCTGACAGGATTGTCATATGCAGCCGAGAGAAAGATGATGTGATCTATTCTATTGAGACTCTAGACAAGAACAACAAAACTTTGGTTCTCCCGGATGCCCGGTTCTACCTTTGAAAGGATCTTTACTTTTGAAGGACTGTTTTGCTGGAGTTTCCTCCCTGAAGAAAATGACTTTGGGGTAGTGATAGGCAGGGCAAAGCCGGAAAATGTCGAGTTCAACAAGGGGATCCTTGTGTGATTGTGCATTAGTATGCACTTAGGCCTAGAATGACATATGTGTACTGCCATCAGATGGTAGTGTGTTTTTTTTTCTCAGGGACTTTCATCGCGCTCACGTGACATCACATTAGGCCTAGTGTGACTGGTTGTCTGAGCTGAATCATCTCTTTCCGGAGTGATGGTTTGATTCAGGTACTCACCAGTGGATTTGGAATGTTTATCTGTTTGATGTTTTTTTTTTCCCTTATGCAGGAGATCATCGTTGCAACTCATCGGAGAGGGGATGTAGTTGTTATAGGATGATGGGAGGGAATGAAGGAAAGAAAATTTAGGGGGAAACCTTCACAGATATATGTGTGTATTGTTGTTTTCTTTTCTTGCTGTCTTATCACTGCATTCAGGCATTCAGTTTTTCCCTTTGAGAATTTTTTTTTCCTGTTTCATGTTTGTCTCTGAAAGTACACTTTGCATTTTGCATTTTCCCATGTTGGGTGCGCAAAGTTATTCTCAGACACTGGGGACAGTGTCTCATTAAGAGGGGGAAGTGTGTAGCGGGGTGCTAGATTGCAGGGACCTAGTTGCCAAATGTAGGGGGTCATCTGAGTGGTCTTTAACTCAGATGTGTGATTTGATTACTTTGTCTTGTCATTTTTGCGTCTGTGTGTAGTTCCCCCTTGGAGGCCTAGGTGGCACTGTTACCAGCTGTGAGGGTGGAATGGCAGATGCTGAGGTGGCGCTTGGATGTCCCTCCACAGCTCCCGTATGGTGGGTTGGTCTTTGGGCCCGCTGTGCATGCTGGGGAGGGGTATTTAAGCGGAGGAGTCCTCGTGTGCGGGGTCTTTTCGTGCCCAGGCTCCTTCAGTCTGGGTGCATGCGCTTGGAGTGGAGGAAACGCGGGGCCTTCCCCCACAGTGAGGCTACTTGCACACCAGTCCCAGGCACCTTTAGCCCTGGGACTGCATCGGTCATCGGCCCCTGGTGGCTCCGGCCAGAGTCGCCCTAGATAGAGGGAATCTGAGGGATGCTACTTGAGAGGAGGTAGAGAGTCCGAGCTGCACTCCAGCCAGTGCATAAACGCCTGTCCGGGGGAGCTATCACCGGTTGCCAGAATTGCAAATAGAACTGTCCGGTTTTGAATACCCACTCGGGACCGAGTGGTGGTGAGAACGTTGAATGCCTGAATTCTCTTTCTTTCTTTTTTTTTTCACAACATTTTTATTAGGATGTATGAAAAATAACAGCAGTTACAAGACATGTTATAAAGTAATTTTCAATTTTTACAAAAAGAGAAAAAAAAAAAAGAGAAGTAGAGAGAGAGAAAAAAAAAAGAAAAACATACCAAAGGGAGGCATATTTAGGGCAAGAATAAGCGTACTGTATACGCAGCTTAATCTCGGACTCTTATAGGAATAGAATCAGCGTGGTATATCATTGAAAAACATATAGAGAAAGCAGAGGATCAAAAGACCTACGTACTTTATCTGTTGTCTACTAGAGGGTAACTGGATGGATCAAATAGAGTATCTACCTAGAGTCTCAAGTATTACAACAGAATAACCAACCAAAAAAAATAAAAATAAAAATGTCTGGGAACAACACAGGGGAGTAGGGAGGGAGGAGGAAGGGTGGGAGGGGGGGGGAGGGCATTAGCCAAGTCCAGAGAGAAGTAAGTATGAGTAAGCTTAATTCGGGTAACAGTTAGAGATCGTTGGTGGCGGATTGACCGTCAGGGGAGATTTCCTCTCCTGGGCTTGAAGAAAGGGGGGTAGATTTGAGGTATGAGAAAGAGTACTGATCAAAGCTGGCTATATCCTCCGGAGATAAAGCTGAGCGCATGAAGGGTTCCCAAACCGAGTAGAAACGGCTCTTAGAGACTGCAGATGTGAAGTCTGCATTAGCTCTTTCTTTAAATAGGAGAAGAAGGAGGTCCCGTTTGATTTGAGTGGTAGCAGGGCAGTGGGAAGAAATCCATTGCTTTAGTATGGTTCTCCGTGCGATCAGGAGGCAGATCAAGGACCAATCTTTGTGAGTGTGACCAAGGTTTGGGTGAACAGTGTTAGTTGAGTTCGTCACTCGGGACCAAGGCAGTAGTTGGGGGTCCCAGTAACCAAAGATGAGGAGGAGCGGATCCTTCGGAAGCTTCAGTAGAGTTATTTCGAAAATGTAGTTTAGAACCTGATCCCAAAAGGAGGAGATGAAAGAGCACACCCAAAAACGGTGGGTTAGGGAGGGTCTCATATGGTGGCAGAGGGGGCATTTAGCACAGTTTTGGTCCGTATCGGAGTAAATGAAGGGTATATGTGCACGGTGGACTATTTTCAGTTGAGATTCTCTCCAAATTTCATTGGGTGTTAGTCGATGCACTTTGTTGAGTCCGATTAGAATTTTGTCTATCAGGTCATCATCTGGGAAGTCTTTTCCCCAGTTGGCTGCAGATGAGAATGCCAGCGGAGGGGTGGACTTTTGAAGTAATGGTTTGTATATGTCCGATATAGTATACGATCTTTCCAGGAGTAGCAGGTCTGTGAAACTTGGTGTGAACCGCTTATGGTCCTCTTTGCACGCAGATCTTAAGTAGCTAGTACATTGCCAAAAGTGAAAGGCATGTGATCGCGGGAGTGAATAAATTTCAGCAACGGTTGAAAAGGATAAAGGATGCCCCGTTTTAGTGTTGCATAAAGATGCAAATTTTGTGAGACCGTTTTCTTGCCAAATCTTGAAAGGTTTATGTTCCAAGCCAGGTGGAAAGTTTGGGTTTCCTTGTATTGGCAGATGGCTTGACATGAAAGGGGAGAGCTTGAGGCTCTTTCTGGTTTCTCTCCAGGCGATGGCCGTGTCTCTCAGTAGTAAGTTGTGTTGATACAAAGGTGGGACCGATTTCCACTTGCAGTGAAGAAGAGCTGTTAGCGAGAAGGGATGTGCCATTGCGGATTCCAAGGAGTAGTTGGAATACCTCGAGTACTGTGAAATCCAGTCTAGACTAGTTCTCAATAAACATGCTAGGTTATAGGTTCTGACATTCGGGAGACTTATACCCCCTTCGCTTCTGGGAAGATATAGTTTCTTTAAAGCTATGCGTGGTCTTTTGCCATGCCATAGAAATTTTGAGATGGCCGTATTGATGAGTTTAACATCTTTGTGGTGAAGTAGCAAGGGGATAGTTTGCAGTGGATATAGTAGTCTGGCAAAACTGACCATTTTTATCAAGTGGCATCTTCCCAGGAGAGATAGGGGCAGATCCATCCAGTTAACCATTTCCTGAGAGAGCCTAGAGAGCAAGGGAGGATAATTGAGGTGGTACAGGGAGGAAGGCAGTTTGCCTATTTTGATGCCAAGATAGGTGATATGGGATCTAGCAACAGAAAAAATGGAGTGTTGGACCCAGGTAGGGTTGGATAGAGTACCTATGGGGAGGATTTCGCTTTTGCCATAATTTATGCGGAGGCCAGAACAGGATCTAAAATCATCAAATACCTCTTTGATGATGAACATGTCTGAGGAGGGGTTCGCTGAAAAGATAAGTACATCATCGGCAAAGAGGGATGTGCGGAGATCGTGATTTCCTATTTTTATGCCATGCAAGGGGGCTTTTTGGGTAAGGTGTCTGGATAAGGGTTCTAGTGCAATGTTGAAGAGGAGGGGGGATAGCGGCCAGCCTTGTCGTGTACCTTTGTGGAGGCGGAAGTCATCTGAGAGTAGGCCCGCTGCCACCAGCTTAGCTGAGGGGGTTGTGTACATGGCGTTTATTAGATGGCAGAAGGGGCCTGTAAAGCCCATCTTTGTCATGGTCATGGAGAGCCAATCGAAGCTGACATTATGGAAGGCTTTCTCCGCATCTAACGTAATGATGGCAAAATCGCCGCCGGGATTTTGTTTGGCGTGTTCCAAGGCCAACATGACCTTACGAATGTTTAGGGTGGCCGTTCTGCCTTTCACAAAACCAGATTGCGCTGGATGTATCAGAGATGGGATGATGGCGGCAAGCCTAGAGGCGACAATCTTGGATAGGATTTTTACATCCAGGTTTAAAAGGGAGATGGGCCTATAAGATCCTGGTTCCTGGGGGTCCTTGCCTTTTTTTGCGAGTAATTTAATAGTGGCCTGGTTTCCCGAGGGTAGGTAGGGGCCGCCCGTCCATATGCCGTTATAGACCTTGTGGAGGGTGGGTTCTATTATGTTTTGAAGGGTCTTGTAGAATTCGCTAGTGAATCCGTCGGGGCCCGGGGCCTTAGAGGGGGTCAACTTTCGTATGGTGTTTGAGACTTCGGAAAGGGAGATGGGAGCATTAAGGTACTCAAGTTTTGAGGGAGTGACTTTGGGAATGGTTAAGTTCTCTAGGAAAAAGCCGGCTGCCTGTTTGTTTATAGGGTCTGGGGCATAAAGCGTAGCGTAGTATTGAAGCATAGCTTTATTTATCGTTTGCGGTGTGGTGTTCACTTTGCCTTTAGCATCTTTTAGAGATGTAATGTGAGTTGGGCGAAAGGGCCCCTTGCAGAGCCTGGCTAGTAATTTGCCTGATTTATTTCCGAATTTATGGAAGGTGGCATCTGAGTGTGCTTTCTTAGTTAGTTCAAGTGTGTCTGCCCAAGTATCAAAAGATCTCTTGGCTGCATGCCATTCGTTTCTATTATCAGTGGAGTCCATGGTGTATAAAGATCTTTGCGTCTGGTGGAGCCGGGAGCTAGCCAACTTGTACTTTGATAAGGTATTCCTCTTGAAAGAGGTCGCATAAGAGATGATCCGACCCCTGAGGAACGCTTTACCGGCGTCCCAGAAGAGGTTCGGGACATCAGAGTGTGGAGCATTGGCCGTGGAATATTCTGTCCATGACCTTGCCATGAATTGCTGGAAATCAGAGTTGTTGTAGAGGTATGAGGGAAAGCGCCAAATCTTGGGATGTGGAGGTAGGTCGAGGTTGACAAATTGGGCCGAGATTGGTGCGTGGTCAGATATGGCAATGTCGAGGATGTCTACATCAGTTAACATGGGTACTAGGGTGTCAGAGCCAAAAAAATAATCTATTCTGGTGAATACGTTATGTGGGTTGGAGTAGAAGGTAAATTCCCTGTCCGCTGGATGTTTTAAACGCCAGAGGTCCTGGAAGTGAAGGGATTCCATGGTGGACGCAAAGAGTGTGGGGCAGACAGGGTCGAGGCCTGGCGAGGGGCGTCTAGGGGATGATCTGTCATCAGTTTGGTGTATAACGTCGTTGAAATCACCTCCTATTAAGTGGGGGAGGTGGGTGTTATGAAGCAACCATGCCGAAAGTTCACTATAAAAGGTCGTGCCAGGGCTGTTGGGGGCGTATATGTTGGAAATTACCAATTCCGTGGAACCTAGTTGGACATGAGCTGTGACAAGCCGTCCGTGATCGTCTGAATTTACCGATAGGACGTGCAGGGAAGGTTCTTATGAATCAGGAGAAGGACTCCAGCTTTACGGCCGCAGGCCCCCGAGCCTAGGACCGTGCCTACCCAGAGTTTTTTCATGCGATGAAAATCAGGAACTGATAAGTGAGTTTCCTGGAGTAGGGCGATATCAGTGTTGAGTCGTTTTAGATGACGGAGGATCTTCATTCTTTTATTGGGGGACCTAAGCCCTTTCACGTTCCAAGAAACTATTTTCATGTTGGGGATATTGGGAAATGGAATTGTGAGGAAGTTATAGCTAATCTACCGTGTAAGCGGCGTTTTAAGGTAAATACCGGATGAAGAGGAAAGGTGTTATACCTGTCTTGGGAGACAGGAGACAGGAGGACTGTTACCACAGATGTTCCTAGGCTAAAGGGGGGAAGGGAGGGGGAGGAGATAAGAGGTGGGACCTGAAAGAAAAGCAAAATTAACATAAACAACATAAGCAATCGCAAGAACTTCACTTTTTCCCGCAAGGAGTCACTGTGTAAGTCGGTTCCCAAAAGCACGGCTCTGACGTAGGGCGGCCGAGAGCCCGCGTTAGGAGAGGGGTTATATATGCGATCGGCGAGGGACGCAAACGGAGGGGGGGATGTTGCGGCTATACACAGTGAGGCCGGGAAGGGTACACATAGAATAATGAACATCGTTCGGAGAGCATCCAAAAGAAAGCTGATCCTATCTGGGCAAGGATAACATAGAAAGCATAACTAGTTGAGCAGTCATCTGCAGGGTACAAATGTATATAACTGTGTAGCTGAGTAAAACTGCCACTGCGTTGTAAGCAGCATCGAGGATTCGAGGAATAAGTGCAAGAGTCACTTCAACCATTTTAACGCTGGGTTGGCTGGAATTGGACTGGGGCAGAAGCTCTGAAACGTTTGGGGGAGTCCTTTCGTGGGCTTCTTTGGTCCAGAGGACGGATGAGTGGTGCGGCTTTCGATGGAGTGTGAGGTTGCGAGTCATGCCGGGAGGCCCGCAGGAAGGCTTCCGCCTCGGAGGAGTCATGGAAAGTCAGTTGTTCGCCAGTAGAGGCTTTGAGGCGGAGAACTGCTGGAAAAGCCAGAGTGAATTTGATTTGCTGATTATAGAGTTCCGTGCAGACCTGCTGAAAAGCTTTCCTCTTTTTTGAGACCTCTATGGAGTAATCAGCAAATATGAGGACTCTTATTCCGTCAATTTGAAGTGAGCGGGTTTGTCTGAACTTTTGAAGAATGAGGGCCTTGTCAGAGTAGTTAAGGTATTTGGCAATTATTGGCCGGGGATTTTTGCGGTCAGAATTGAAAGCTCCCACGCGATGTGCCCTTTCCACTGTGCAGGGGCCCGAGAGGCCTAGGGCTTCCGGAATGCGCAGAGCGCAGAAATCTGAAATGGCAGAGGCCTGCAGCGATTCCGGGATACCTATGAATCGCAGGTTACTCCTCCTGGCCCTGTTCTCCAAATCATCCAACTTTTGGATGATGTATTGATTAGTCTTATCCTGGGCTTGCTCTGCGGCCTGTGCCTGGTATAACTCCTCTTCCACGCTGGATAGGCGGTGCTCCAGCTCATTGAGTCTGGTGCTGTGTTCCCCTAACTGGGACTTGATCTGGGCCATCCCTGCATTCACTGCCTTCTCCACAGATGCTGCTATCATGGGGGACAAGAGAGCAGCCACAGCCTGTGCTATGCGGTCTGTAGTGTTGTCACAAGGTGGCTGGGATGCTGAGGCATGAGGGGAGGTAGGAGGACTAGGGCAGCTGCTTACCTCCATCCCTGTCGGCGGTGGTGGTGGAGAAGGAGCCGTGTAGGCCAAGACCGGGGCCTCGATTTGCGGCTGGGCCGTCAGGGCCGTTTGCGACCGCGCGCCGGATTTTTCCACGAAACGGTCCATATAGAAGGCGGGGAGTGCCCTGAGGTGTAGGGGTGACCGTCGGGCGGCTCAGGCCGGTTTTATAGGCCGTTTTGTTGCCGTGATGCGGGAGCCGAGGAGAGAAGCAGTCACTCCATGCGGCGCCGGAACCGGAAGTAACCTGAATTCTCTTTCTATCCCTCACACCTATATTTCTCTCCTGCCATTGAGAGAAATAAAATTCTTGTTTGAAAAGTGATTACTGTGTGGAAAGCGGAATTTCTGGGAAGGGCAAGACTCTGTCCCTTATGCATAGGAGACAGAACCCATTTGGAGGGGCATACCACAAGATCCGTTAAACAAAAAAAAATATATAACCTGGAGGGTACGGATATGGTAGCCACGTCATGCCCATCCTTGTGAGTGAGCCTATAGACAGGAGCTGGGGTGGTGGGTAGCGCTACATGTGGTTATCTCTATAATCAACAAATATTTATATATATATATATATATATATATAGATATATATATCTATATATATATATATATATATATATATATATATATACAATTCAACACAGTAAAGTGGAATACATACATACAAAAAATTGGTTTTGAAAAAGGTATGGTACCACAAACAGTCTGTCATAGCTGTGAACCAACTCAAGAATCAGTCAACCTAAATTCATAAAGTCTATCATAAAGTTCAACCCCATAGCTGCATCCCTTAGGAAGAGAATGGGCATACAAAGCTTACCCGCAAGACAGCGACTCAAATCAATAGGACATCCTGGGCCCCGAGGGGAAAATTCCTGGGCGAGTGTGGGAGCCAGATCACAATACAAAGAACAGACAAAAAACTGTCAAGGGTAGAAAAGGGAATATGTGACTGATAATGTATTAGCACATAATTGCTGCCACAGTGGGGTGCAGGTCGCATGATAAAACATGCATAGTGCACCACATTTAAAATACTGTATCTTACAGATCGATAATACATACCAGTTACAATCATCAAACAAAATGAGTAGCGATGAGGCCTGAGGGGCGGAGGTCTTATGCCCCATACACACGATCGTTTTTCATGCCGTTAAAAATGCCATTAAAAAAAATGGCCATTAAAAATGATCGTGTGTAGGCTCCAGAGCATTTTTAACGACGTGAAAAACGGCCATTAAAAATTTCGAACATGCTCTCTTTTTTCACGTCGTTTTTCATGTCGTTTTTTTTAACGACGTGAAAAACGATAGTGTGTATGCTTTAACGACGTGAAAAAAAACGCGCATGCTCAGAATCAAGTATGAGACAGGAGCGCTCGTTCTGGTAAAACTAGCGTTCGTAATGGAGATAGCACATTCGTCACGCAGTCACGGACTGAAAAGCACGAGACTGAAAAGAGCAAATCGTCGCTCAACAAACTTTACTAACATGAAGGGTGGCGCCATTCGAACGGAACTTCCCCTTTATAGTGCCGTCGTACGTGTTGTACGTCACTGCGCTTTGCTTGATCGTTTTTTAAAATGATCGTGTGTACGCAAGACAGGCTTGAGAGGAAACATGAAAAAAAACGACGTGAAAAACGGCAAGAAAAAAAATGGCAAGAAAAACGATTGTGTGTATGGGGCATAAAAGATGGAAAACAAGACCGAGAGGCTGGTGAGGAAATACTGTGTAAAATAAATATGCATGGATAGATTTTAATAGGTACTGTGAGTTCTGGAATGTATGATGGCGGTGATGGCGGCATTTGAACTTCACTGGGGCATGTTTGAGGTAAACGCTTTTTTCCCTCCTTTCCAGAGGCTGGTTTATGTGCATCCTGTTTAGACACTACTTTCTTATTGTATGTAATCCTTCACAGGCTACTGATCTACTGATGTCTCTATCTGTTTTCTGTAATGTTACATACACTTAACATTATGTACAGCCCAGGGGGAGGCCTCCTATATTTAGTAAGTTGATCACTGCTCTAATGTATAGTACCCACACCATTTGCTCTGCTGAATGATATCAGCATTAAAAACTATGACTGCACTTGATGACAGTGCCTGCACAAAAAAAACAGCAATGCACCTTCTTACAGGAGCACACACACTTCCATAACCATAGTACACCGCTAAGACCTCTTTCACACTGGGACACTTTTTTAGTAATTTTAGCGCTAAAAATAGCGATTGTAAAGCGCCTCTCAAGCCACCCCAGTGCTCTTGTAGGATGGGGAAAAAAGTCCTGAAAGCAGCATGTGCAGTGTATACAGTGCTGCCGAAGCGCCTGCAAAGCGATGTGGCAACGCCGCAACACAGACGCTATTAACCCTTTCCTCTGCTGCAAGCGGGGGTTAAAAGCTCCCTGCTACGGCCGAGAAGCACCGCTATAAACTAGTCGCACTTTACCGCTAACGCTGGCACCGCCACAGTGTGAAAGGGGTCTTAGTCTTTCAGCCTTCAGACTTATTCCAAAATCTCCTTGCATCCTTTGCCTCTGCAGTTTTCTTACTGAATGTAGTCACAAATGTCCTAACGTAATACAAAAAACAAAGACAAAGAAAAGTCATCACAGCACTAACCTAATCACTGGCCCATGATTGTCTTCAGGAAAATACAGTCCTGTCCTGGATGAAGTTGAACCTTTAGTTAATGTGAGAGCAGAAAGAAATGTGGGCTTCCTCTCACCATGTTTTTAGTTCTAGTTCTCAGATGCAAAATAGAAAAATATTGTAGCGATACCCCCAGCTAAGAGAGCCGCTGGTATGATATTTCGGGCCTGTAACACACCGCTGTCAACCCCCAGTAATTGGCTCTACCCTCCCTTGGCACAGCTAGTAGGGGATGATAGGATTGTGAGACCTGTAACTTTAGGTCACGCAATCCGACAATAAATGCACACAGTGACATGGTATAACTGGCACTGACCGTTCTCTCAGCAAAGTAATCACATCAACAACTTGTCTGCTTAATCCTGGTACTTTTACTGAACAAAAAGGTTAAGAAGATAAACTGTATACAATAGCATATGCAGAGCCCTGCAATAAAAGGGATTCAGTAAATAGACAGATATACAATTCTATACACACACCACTAGCAAACCCCGTTTGCAGCTCCCCTCCCTCGTGGGCAAGTTGGCGCCTAGCAATGTCTAAACTTAGAAGTCAGGCCTGACTGTTCTATGTGTAGGTTCCGTGGAGATGGATCTTCGCTAGCAAATGGTGGTGCACTTTTGAAGCCAAAATTGTAATCCACAGGAATAGGTACTTATAAACTTGCGGAATGAAATAAAGTCACTAATGCTACTCAATGCACTGTCCCTCCGGTGTGCAGATGCAAACTCTAACTGGTGAGTCCCGAACAACAAACACTGGGCCTAGAGATCCTGTACTAATCTCTGAGAAGGTGCTCTCTCACCCAACTGGACCAGTCCATGTCCGTATCTTCCGTCGCTGTGTCTTGGTACACAGGTTCCACGACTCCTGGGTCTTCGGTCCTCCTGGAAGTAGTAGATGGGTAGCAGGATGAGACGTCCCTCAGGCTCCTCAGTGGAAATGGAAGGATCTTTGGAAGCACAAGGCCTAAACTTCAGGCCCTGTCAGGAACAACAGACTCAGCACAGAGTTCCACTTGCTGGGCGGGCGATGTCCAAAGAGACCGTACTCCGGTCCGCCCCTCGGTTAAATAGCCCACCCCAGCAGTCCTTGCGTGGGGCAATGCACCCTGGGTATGGTAGTCTCTGGGTTCTTAAAGCAACACCCCGCTACACACACCCCCCCCACTTAAAAATCTTTGGTCCCCAAAGATAATATTAGCATTATTCACAAACAATACAGTTTATGGCTGCAAAGGAGCTGGGCAAGGGAACCTCCCACCAAACTTGGTAAGGGAGATTGTCTTGTCTACAGGTCATATTAGTGGAAGTGACCTGCCTAACTGTGCCAGAGAGTGAGCCGTTCAGAGCATTCTCCCATCTGGGTGTAGGTTAGCTTTCGGGGAGGGTGGATAGCTCTTTTCACTCTTGGTTCCCTGGGGGCTGAGGTATCAGGCACAATGAGTTCTTCCACTCTTCCTTCCACTGGGACAGGTGTAGTGGATCCTACTGCTTCAGGGGCATCCAAGTCTGGTGCAGAGAGGTACAAAGAGTCTCTTGGGTCTTCAGCTGGGATTGACTCTAGGGCATCTTCCCATTCCTCAGTCAGAGTACACGATGGTATGAACTCAGCCGCTTCAGCATTTAGGGTGCCATCGATGGTAACTTCACAGGGCGAAGGATCCATGGCCATGGGTTCAGTTGTCTGAATTGGCCATAGCCAGTCCAGTTCCATTTCCTCATCTTCACTCTGGTCTGTGACATTCATCTCTCCTGACTGAGTGGTTTGAGACCTGGTGTTGGGCCTAGGGGTATTGGAGGTTGAAGGTGATTCAGGAGAATCCGGAGTAGAAGGTATCCAGACTGCTTCGGAGAGAGGCAGTAAGTGGTTCCTGTGCCAGGTTTTCAAGGGTCCCACTTTTCCTTCAGGTTTCAGCTGGTACACTGGCAAGCCAGGCAGTTTTTTTACAGATTACATACGGCTGTGATTTCCATCTATCAGCAAGCTTATGTTTTTCTGGAACACCAAGATTCCGCAACAGCACTCTGTCTCCTGGTTGCAAGTCATGGATCCGGACCCTGAGGTCAAAATTTTGTTTGTTCCGGGCTCCTCTCTGATCGGAAGTGGCTTGTGCCTTCTCATAAGCCAGTCTTAAGCTTTTCCACAGCCTGTCCACGTATCCCTTGTGTGAAGCAGCCGATGTGTGGTCTATCGAAGTGCCAAAGGCCAGGTCTACAGGTAGTCTCGCTTCTCTACCGAACATTAATCTGTAAGGGGAGTATCCGGTGGCATCACCAGTGCTATTATAAGCGTGCACTATGGCAGCTATATGCTTGCCCCAATGTTGCTTTTCCTCGCTGCTCAGGGTCCCCAGCATATTCAACAAAGTTCTGTTAAACCTTTCTGGTTGGGCATCTCCTTGTGGGTGATAAGGGGTTGTGCGAGTCTTGGCCACAGTGGAAGCCTTCTGGTCTTTAGTTGGAAAGGCCTGGGCGTATCGGGTGAAATGGTCGGTTATTACCAGAACATTTCCATGTCCACTCAAATCAGGTTCCAGACAAAGAAAATCAATGCATACCAAGTCCAAGGGCCCTTGGCTTTGCAGGTGGCCCATTGGGGCAGCTTAATGGGGTAGTGTTTTCCTTTGTATACAGCGAGCACATGAGTGACAGTATTCCTCCACTTCAGCCCGCATACAGGGCCAACAGAATCTGCTCCTTATGAGCTGAAATGTTCTCTCTGCTCCTTGGTGGCCATGGTTGTCATGTAGGGCAACCATAAGGCCCCTTTCACACTGGGGCGTTTTTCATGCGGTTTAG
The DNA here is from genome assembly GCA_029206835.1 of Rana muscosa. Lineage (NCBI taxonomy): Eukaryota > Metazoa > Chordata > Amphibia > Anura > Ranidae > Rana > Rana muscosa. Next base: position 498,315,472 of record CM055116.1, on the reverse strand, counting down.
CGCTAATATTAGCGCTATTATACCGCATGAAAAATTTGTGGCTGTAGCCTTCAATATGAAAGCCCGAAGGCTTTCACACTGAAGCGGTGCACTAGCAGGACCGCTCCAAAAGTCCTGCTAGCCGCTTCTTTACAGCGGTGAAGGAGCGGTGTGTTCACCGCTCCTTTACCGCGGCTGCCCATTGAAATCAATGGGACAGCGCGGTAATACGGCCCGAAAACCGCGGCAATAGCCGTGGTTTGCGGGCAGTATTAACCCTTTTTCGGCCGCTAGCGGGGGTTAAATTCACCCCCCTAGCGGCCGCATACCGCGGTAAGAACGACGGTATAGCAGCGCTGAAAATCGCGCTGCTATACCGCCACCGCACCTGCCCGCCCCAGTGTGAAAGCCTAAAAGTCTTCCGTTGTTTTTCCGGCAGGAATAGTTGCCACTTGTCTTCCAGGTCATCAGAGGGGCCCCTTCGGTAGACCACCTCTTGGTGCACCTGCAACCTGTCCCATCCTTGCGCAGTAAGCGGGCCTCCTTTGGGGGATCATGCAAGAGTCTATTCGGATCCTGGTCTTCTAAGGTTTCCAAAGCCAATCTTCCCAATGGGTCTTCCAGCTGGTCCCGTCTTATATCCTTCTTTGATAGTTTGGGCAAGCCCTCTTCACCAATCTGAGTTACATCACAGTAATATTTGGGCACTCCAACAACTGAGACTCCAATTTCTTCTGCTCTGGATCCTCCACTAGCCTGGAGCTATGCCCCCTGACACAAAGCCCATACCCCCTCTGGGGTTACCTGGGTCCAGTCTTCTGCCTTGCCAGTGGGAGCATGAGATCTTCGGGACAAGGCATCAGCATCTCGGTTTCCAGTCCCAGGCCTGTACTTCAGGCTGAAATTGAACCCTGAGAGGGCTGCCAACCAACGGTGTCCGGTGGCATCCAGTTTTGCTGTGGTTAGAAGATAAGTGAGTGGGTAATTGTCTGTTTTAACCACAAAGTCAGCTCCATATAAGTTAGTCCTTCAATTTGTCCACCACAGCCCGCTTCAAGGCCAAAAACTCCAACTTGTGGGTGGGGTAATTCTTTTTAGCTGGGGTTAAACTCCTACTCACATAAGCAATGGGTCTTAGCTGCTCTTCATACTCCTGATATAATACTCCTCCCAAACCATCATGGCTGGCATCCACATGTAATTCATAGGGCTTTTTGGTGTCTGCGTAGGCCAAGACAGGGGCAGTGGTCAAACTCTTCTTCAACTTAATGAAAGCCTCTTCGCACTTCTCAGTCCACTGGTCTTCCATCGACTCCCCCGGTCTCCTGGGGCCCGAGTCTTCCTCCTCTCCCTCTGTCTTCAACAGCTCGTTCAGAGGCCTGGCAATTCTGGCAAACCCCTCCACAAACCTGCGATAGTAGGAGCAGAACCCCAGAAATGACCTAAGCTCAGTCACTGTGGTGGGCCGGGGCCAGGAGGTGACTGCCTCCAATTTGTCAGGATCTGTAGATACTCCTTCTTCAGACACTATGTGTCCCAGGTAATGGACTGAAGACTGGTAGAACTGGCACTTCTCCCGGGAGAGCTTGAGTCCCTCATCACTGAGTCTCTTCAAGACCTTCCCTAGCCTCTCCTCATGCTCCTCCAGAGTCTTCCCAAAGCCGATGATGTCATATAGGTATACTAAGACTTCAATGAGGTTTATGTCCCCCACCGTCTTCTCCATCAACCGCTGGAAAGTGGCAGGGACTCACGACAGGCCTTGAGGCATACGCTCAAATTCATAGAACCCCACCGGGGTAAAGAAGGCTGTCTTCTCTCTGTCTTCCTTTGTGCATTGGGATTTGGTAGTACCCGCTCTTCAGGTCCATTACACTGAACCATTTGGCTCCAGACAGACTCTGCAGAGCATCCTCTATTCTTGGGATGGTGTATTGGTCAGATATTGTCCTCCTGTTAAGGGTCTTGTAGTCTATACAGAGTCTCAATGACTCATTCTTCTTCCTGACTACCACAATTGGAGAGGCATAGGGGCTCCTGGATTCCCGGATAACACCAGTTCTCTTGAGCTCTGCAAGTTGCTCACGCAGATCTTTCAAATCAGCCAGGGGACTCGCCGGTCTCTCTCCCTAAAGGGTTTGTCTTCTTGTAAACGGATCTTGTGAGTGGCACTTTTCGCACATCCTACATCAAACTCATCCTTGGAGAAGATCTTCCGCCACTTCGCCAACTGGGCCCTGGCCCTCTGCTTCCATACCAGGGGTAGGGCCGGGTTCTCCAAAGTGGGTTCCCCTCCTTCTTCCTTCTCTAAGTCGGGCAGAGCAACTGGGGTAGCAGGATTCACTTGGCCCAACAGCATCCGGGCTGGAATCTTCACAGGTGAGTCAGTGGTGTTTCTGATGCTCACTGGCACCCTGCCGTTTGCCTTCTTCAGAATTCTCAGCGGGACTACTTCGGGGATTATAAACAAAAAAGTCAGTGCTACTACCCATACATCACATAGAAAGCAGAGCTCCCAGGTGCTCGATCCACAGTCGCTGGCTGAGTAGAAGTGAATGAAGAAAAGATGATCCGCACTCCGGTCGTTGCTCTTAAAAAATTGACGTATTTATTGACAAGCCACAGTAGACAAACGCAAATAGGAAAGGTTGACGTGTTTCAGCCTATAAGGCCTTAGTCATAACCACATTACAGACATGAAACTTGTGAAATAAATAGTAGCTCTGAGGATCACTGGCTCCACCCATTAATTGTCTAAATTGACTGCAGGCAATTATCCAAAAGGGGAATCAGCTGCAATGCATATTGGGCGATCCATGTGTATGCCACTATTTATCACACACCCTATAGTGATAATATGTACAGCCATGCATGCACACATACATATAATTAAAACACACCATGAAATTCAAAAAACATTAAGTACAAAGATAAAAATAATAATCCAGGTATGTAAAAAAAAGGACACCAGAGGAGGAAAAGAAAGAAAGAGAGGGGAGACTCCGGGGAGAGGCATTCTTAATGTAAGTGCAGGTCCAGATCCCACCTCAGCTTTTGGATAATTGCCTGCAGTCAATTTAGACGATTAATGGGTGGAGCCAGTGATCCTCAGAGCTACTATTTATTTCACAAGTTTCATGTCTGTAATGTGGTTATGACTAAGGCCTTATAGGCTGAAACGCGTCAACCTTTCCTATTTGCGTTTGTCTACTGTGGCTTGTCAATAAATACGTCAATTTTTTAAGAGCAACGACCGGAGTGCGGATCATCTTTTCTTCATTCACTTCGGGGATTACCTCCAGTCCTGGGTGGGTACCCAGAGGGTCTGGTTTCAGGACTACAAAGGGGCCAGGTTGTTCCCAGGTGAGCTTCACAGTGGCTCTCAAGCAGGCTACTTCACCAGGCTGCAACACTCTCTCTTTCTTCTCCAGTCTCGAAACTTTTCCCACCCCCTCTTCTGGGGCCTTCTGTTCCAAGACCAATCGCTAGTAGGCCAACTGCAACATGGGGTGGATTATGGCTGTTGAGGCGCCCTGCTCTTGTGCTAGAGGGGCCAGTAGTCTCCTGACCAGGTCAGTGTTTGTTTCTATTATCAGAGAACTTTTGTTGGCCCCTGGTGGGCGGGGACAGACTACTGCCACGGTGTCAAAGACCTCTGCCTCTCCTGCTACTGAGGGGTCGAAAGCCAATCTAATCGGGAGGTAACCGTCATAAGGGAAGCTCTGGGTGCCAATTCCCCATATTTCCAAGTCTTCTAGCTTCTGCAATGGCAAATGTCTCAGATGCTTTTGGTAGAAATCCCGATACAGGAGGGTTACTTGAGCCCCTGTATCCAAAATGGCCTTCGAGTAAACTCCCTCCACTTGAATGGGGACCACTGGGGAGGGTCCCACTAACTTGGCTGGAAACTTCTTCGGGGAGGCCTCTTTCCCTGGGCCCATGGTTTTGGCCTTTGGTGTTTTTTTCTTTTTCCATCTTTTCCTGGATTTTAATCCCTGTTGGGCCTGGTATGCATTGATTTCTTGCGATTTTTGGGGTTTTGCCTCCAGGTGAGGGGTATTAAGTGCTTTTGATGGTGAATTGTTCCCCTCACTTCTTGGCTTCTCTTGCTTTCTGATTCCAATGGAGCTTGCTGGAAATGATGGGCACCCGGTTGACTCCTTCACCGGGGCCCTCTGGAGTTTTCCGCCGGCTGGCGGTAGGTGCCTTGGGTCTTCCTCGGACTGGGGCACACTCGCCCAAAATGGCCAACTCCTCCACAGTTAAAGCAAACAGCTTCTCCTCTATCCCGCAGGGAAACTGGTGTTGAAGCGCTCTGGTACAGCTCCTTCCTGACTTCTTCTTTTTCTCCAACTCCTGAGTTCTTGGCCATTAAAGAGGTCAGCATTTCTAATACTTGGGTCATCTGTGACTTCAGGACAGCCAGCTCTGAGTCCCGTTCAGTGGCCATGGCGGATCTGACACCAACTGAGGGGGGAAGTGTGGGTTTCTCTGTCGCCTGTTGGTCTTTCAGGAGAGCCTCTTCATCCCTTATTATTCGCACAATGTCCGGGTAGTTCGGGGCCATGACTCCTCCAGAGGTTTTCAAATGGAGCCAGACTGTATCAGAACGTAATGCTCCCCTTAAAATCTGCTTCATCCTAGCCGCATCTATGGCTTGTGGCAGCATCCCCTTCTTAAGGACAATTTGGCACAGCATCTTGTTTAATCTGCGAACATATTCAGACAGTCTTTCTCCTGGGAGTTGAAGGGTATGCTCAAACTGGTAGACTAAATCGACAACTTTTTCCAATTGGCCGAATTCTTCCTGCGACATAGTTAAATAGTCATAGGCAGTACAAGCAGCATTGCTGAACCTAAGGTTCTTCACGGCTTCAGTAGTAGCACCCTTTAGATTTTCACTTATGCGCTGCTTCTTTTGGGCTTCCGATATTTCCCATCCTTCCACAGCCTGCATCGCTTGTTCAATCCAGGTGTCGAAATCCTCTTCCCCGAGTGGTACAGGTTGTTTTCCTGAAAAGATCCTGAGCTTCCGGTACCCGGCCTCTACATGTACTGTACTACTCTTCTGGCACTTTGTGACAAGGTCCCCTAAAGCATTTAAAAGTTCAGGGCCTATAGTGGTTAAAGGTGTCCCCGGGGCTATCATCTCTTTGGAACTCTTTGGAATTTTGGGTGATTGCGGAGGTTCCTTCTTTATAATCTTTGCGTGCGCCAAGCGGTACGTCTTATTGCCTATGGACTGCACACTCTGACCTCTAAATTCTTCCGGCATTTCATCCCTTCACTCTATCAGCGCGAAGGTGTGGAATTCTCTTCCTCTGTCCTGAGGTCAATTAACCATCCTTTATGGTCCGGGGACAGGAGCTCTATGAGCCGTTCTATATCACTCCCCGACCAATCCTCTCCGAGGAGTTCAATCACCGCAGCCATGTCCAGGGAGACATCGGCGGATAAGCACCACTGGGTCACCGTTAATGGATCCATGCCGGTACTTCTGGCGGGCTTGATTGCAGCGTACAGGTATCCCGGACTCTGAGCCCCCACGTGTAGCGATACCCCCAGCTAAGAGAGCCGCTGGTATGATATTTCGGGCCTGTAACACACCGCTGTCAACCCCCAGTAATTGGCTCTACCCTCCCTTGGCACAGCTAGTAGGGGATGATAGGATTGTGAGACCTGTAACTTTAGGTCACGCAATCCGACAATTAATGCACACAGTGATATGGTATAAGTGGCAGTGACCGTTCTCTCAGCAAAGTAATCACACCAACAACTTGTCTGCTTAATCCTGGTACTTTTACTGAACAAAAAGTTTAAGCAGATAAACTGTATACAATAGCATATGCAGAGCCCTGCAATAAAAGGGATTCAGTAAATAGACAGATAAACAATTCTATACACACACCACCAGCAGACCCCGTTTGCAGCTCCCCTCCCTCGTGGGCAAGATGGCGCCCAGCAATGTCTAAACTTAGAAGTCAGGCCTGACTTTTCTATGTGTAGGTTCCGTGGAGATGTATCTTCGCTAGCAAATGGTGGTGCACTTTTGAAGACCAAATTGTAATCCACAGGAATAGGTACTTATAAACTTGCGGAATGAAATAAAGTCACTAATGCTACTCAATGCACTGTCCCTCCAGTGTGCAGATGCAAAGTCTAACTGGTGAGTCCCGAACAACAAACACTGGGCCTAGAGATCCTGTACTAATCTCTGAGAAGGTGTTCTCTCACCCAACCGGACCAGTCCACGTCCGTATCTTCAATCGCTGTGTCTCGGTACACAGGTTCCACGACACTCGGGTCTTCGGTCCTCCTGGAAGTAGTAGATGGGTAGCAGGATGAGACATCCCTCAGGCTCCTCAGTGGAAACGGAAGGCTCTTTGGAAGCACAACGCCTAAACTTCAGGCCCTGTCAGGAACAACAGACTCAGCACAGAGTTCCACTTGCTGGGCGGGCGATGTCCAAAGAGACCGTACTCCGGTCCGCCCCTCGGTTAAATAGCCCACCCCAGCAGTCCTTGCGCGGGGCAATGCACCCCGGGTATGGTAGTCTCTGGGTTCTTAAAGCAACACCCCGCTACAATATTATATGATTGTTCTAATGTTAGGACTTATGCAGCGTAAACACAATTGGAAATTCCGACAAGAAAACCGTGGATTTTTTTCCGACGGAATGTTGGCTCAAACTTGTGTTGCATACACACGGTCACACAAAATTCAGACCGTCAAGAACGTGGTGACATACAACACTACAACGAGCCGAGAAAAATTAAGTTCAATGATTCCGAGCATGCGTCAAATTGATTCAGAATATGCGTGTTTTATTGCACGTCGGAATTGCATACAGACGATCGGAATTTCCAACAAGAACTTTTCTTGTCGGAAAAATTGAAAATCAGCTCTCAAATTTTTGCTGTCGGATATTCTGACAGAAAAAGTCAGATGGAGCCTACACACAGTCGGAATTTCTGACCAAAAGCTCACATCAAACTTTTCTTCCGATCGTGTGTGCGCGGCATTATAGTCAGGCTTGCTTTTGCTATATTGGCTCCTCAATCAGTGATTGCTTCATGAATATGGCAAAACGTATTTTGCACTAGGACTGCAAGTCACAGCATGTTTAAAAGTACATTTGTATTTTTCTTCATTGGAGAATCACAATAAAGTGTACATGTCATTGCAGTGAAAAATTCATATCATGCTTGGGGGGACATGTATCAATGCAAAAAAAAGTAATATTATTCATTGGGGAGAGGCTCTTTGCAAGCAGCTGAAAGGGCGAAATTGGAAAAAACCTTGCATGGGGGAGATCTTAAAGCTGTACATAGTTTTGCGATTATGATTCTCAGGTACAACATCAGCAACACTGTATTGTGCCATCATTTAAATCAAATAAATGTGTAAAAATGTAGCTTACTTCTACATTATTAATTTGCTTGCATACAGTAGCAGCATTATGGTTATTTTTCACTTTTTAAAAAGTCTTTATTGGGTTGTTTTTTCAAAGACAAAAATTTCTTAAGTAACAGACATAAGACCAGAATTGACCACTGGAAGTAGCAGGGACAATATTGATAAAATCTATTCCAAAGTATGAACTTAAAAAAAAATTATAATAATTATTTGCCAAACAGTGAAAAACAAGTAATTTTTTCGCATGTGTCCTTATTTCCACTATCATTCTGTAAAGTTTAACAAAATGTCAACTCAGAGTGCACCAAAAACCTATATTACAGAAAATAGCCAGTTGTTTTTGCTGAACTAAAAAATAACAATGACATGTTTCAGAAACAACACCCAAACATATGGCACACTGGATGGAGAATATGGGAGAATATTGATTTGAGCAACAAGCTATAAGGGAGGGATTATTCAATATTTGTGCAGAACACAGGATGTTACCTGCCAAAAAATTAGACATTTTTTGCAGTGGTGAAGCTGTGGAAAAAATGGATGTGCTAAATAAAAGTATTGATTGATGAAGAGCAAAAGGGTGGGACTTTATATGAGACACATGAAAGCAAATATAAATATAAGATACAAAAATAACTTTAATTGGTCAGGATGACAATACGTGTACATATACATGTCATTTCTAAACTGTATGCATTTTGCTATACGTAAAGATACATATGAACATTCGGTCAAACCAAGAAAAGCATGTTAAAAATTATTCCAACAAGGAATTTATAAGGTAAGAAAAATTTGAGAATCACATTACATGGGATGTTCAACATGATTTGTCAATCGAACAAATTTATTTTTTTGGGAAAAAATTCAAGTGACTGTCAAAGAAATGTTAAATAAATTGAACAATATTGAATGGAGCGTCCGTATCACATAAAGTAAGGAGTAGACTAATCAGTCGATGTGAGCTCTACGCGTTTCAGGGCCTTAAAGCCCCTCGTCAGGAGCAAGACCGTAGTCAATATCTGCGAGTGAAGAGGATGAGAGTTATTGTTTGGTCACAAGAAATGTGGGTAAGTATAATGCCCCATACACACGATCATTTTCATGCCATTAAAAATGCCATTAAAAAAAATGGCCATTAAAAATGATCGTGTGTATGCTCCAGAGCATTTTTAACGACGTGAAAAACGGCCATTAAAAATTTCGAACATGCTCTCTTTTTTCACGTCGTTTTTCATGTCGTTTTTTTTAACGACGTGAAAAACGATAGTGTGTATGCTTTAACGACGTGAAAAAAAACGCGCATGCTCAGAATCAAGTATGAGACGGGAGCGCTCGTTCTGGTAAAACTAGCGTTCGTAATGGAGATAGCACATTCGTCACGCTGTAACGGACTGAAAAGCACAAGACTGAAAAGAGCGAATCGTCTCTCAACAAACTTTACTAACATGAAGGGTGGCGCCATTCGAACGGAACTTCCCCTTTATAGTGCCGTCGTACGTGCTGTACGTCATTGCGCTTTGCTTGAACATTTTTTAAAATGATGGTGTGTACGCAAGACAGGCTTGAGAGGAAACAAGAAAAAAAATGACAAGAAAAACGTCAGTTTTAAAAATGACATTAAAAATGATCGTGTGAATGGGGCATAAGAAGTGATGGTCCATCAACTGATTAGTCTACTCCTTACTTTATGTGATACGGACACTCCATTCAATATTGTTCAATTTATTTAAAATTTCTTTGACAGTCACTTGAATTTTTCCCCCCCAAAAAAAAATAATTGTTCGATTGACAAATCATGTTGAACATCCCATGTAATGTGATTCTCAAATTTTTCTTACCTTATAAATTCCTTGTTGGAATAATTTTTATCATGCTTTTCTTGGTTTGACCCAATGTTCATATGTATCTTTACGTATAGCAAAATGCATACAGTTTAGAAATGACATGTATATGTACACGTATTGTCATCCTGACCAATTAAAGTTATTTTTGTATCTTATATTTATATTTGCTTTCATGTGTCTCATATAAAGTCCCACCCTTTTGCTCTTCATCAATCATTTAATTTAGGGATGGAGGAGGGGATTGAATGGCCCCATTTATCCTCATTAAAAGTCCCACCATTGCTATTTCCTTTCTTTTCTTAAATACAAGTATTGTTTCAATGAACAACAGCAATGGACCCAGTATGAAATGATATTAGGGGCAGGCCTACATTGGTGGTGGTGGTAGTAGTACTAGTAGTAGTTTTTAACAGTGCCAGGCTAACATTGGTAGAAGGAGGTGTTAATGGTGCCTGGGTGTGCTTATAGAAGTAGAAGATGGAGATAGTGGCATGAAGTGCAATTTATTTCAGGACTGCAGGAGCATTTGTGCCAATTAGTTCATCCTGCCAGTTGTAACCTCCCTCTATGCTCTCTTTGCTCACCTCAGCATTAGATGCAATTTATTGTTGTGCATCCTCTTGTCTGATGCTATGCTGAAATATTTAATTAATAAAAATAAGGGAAAACCACCTCCCTCCACGTCAGTGGTTCTCAACCTGGGGGTCGGAACCCCCTCGGGGGTCGAATGATGATTTGCCAGGGGTCACCGAATCCTGGTCTGTTCCTGAAGCCTGCACCGCTCTCCCAGCCTTTTTGCGGCTGCCCAGATGGGCTGTTCCTGGAGCCCGTGGCCGCTCACTCAGCCTCTTCGTAGCTGCCCATTCAGTTCACGACATGGCTGGGGGGCAGAGACTAGAGTTCAGCTGACTGGTGGGGAATGTGAAGTGGGAGGGGCTGGAGGAGACCCTATCTCCTGATTTCGGCACCGGTGTCACTGCTACGAGACACCACAAAGTCAGAGACACAGTGAAGCCGAAGACACAGTGAGTAACACTGCCTGTGATTATAGTTGCCATTAAAAGTCCCCACTACAGTTCTCAGATCAGAAGATGACCTTGATCAAGAGCACCTAAGTTGGCTGATCAGAACTCCCCCAAGCATTGCCACTCATCCCATTCCCCCCACCAAGGAATAGAGGAAGGAATAAAAATAGAGAATACATGGAAGGGAGAGGAAAAGAGGGAGAGGAACAAAGAAAAAGGGAGAGAAAGAATAAGAGAAAGAACAAGAAAAACAGCTAGAGAGAGGGATGGGGAAAAAAAACCAAGAAATTAGGATAGAGGGAGACAAATGGGATAGAAAGGAGAACAAAGAGAAAGAGTGGTACATCCTAAAATGTACCATAAGGGGTTTTAATACTGTACGAGTGGAAGGGACTCAGGGAGTGCTAAATGTCCGTGGCTTAGGGATGCAAATTGCTTGTCTTGCCTTGGGTTCCCACGCTGCGAAAATAATTTTAGTGTTGGGGGTCCCCACAACTTGGGAAATTTTATCAAGGGGTCACGGCACTAGAAGGGTTGAGAAGCACTGCTCTACGTGAACCAGTAAGTGCCCTACTTATTCACAAATATATATATATATATATATATATATATATATATATATATATATAGATCTATATATATATTTATATATATAGATCTATATATATATAAATATATATATATATATATATATGTGTAGCGGGGTGTTCCCCTTTAATGCAGAGAGACAAGAAGTTCCAGGTGAGAGGTGAGTCGGGAGGAAGTAAAGAGACATTATGGAAGTGAAAGCAGAGGAGAGAGAGACTACATCTCCCAGTACATCTTGCAGCACCCAGGGTGCATTGCTCCAGAACAGAGACTGCTGGGGCAGACTTTATAAAGGGGAGGCGGAGTTTTGGTCGGCCTCTTTGGACACCCCTCTCCTAGCAAGAGGATGTCTGTGCTGAACTGCTGTGTGCACAAGGCCTGAAGCCTGGGCCGTGTGCTCCTTTCCAAAGAGCCCTCTGCCAGCCTAGCAGAGCCTTAGAGACATCTAATCCTCCTTGCTGCAGTACACCAGAAGGATTGAAGACTTGGATGTCGGTGGATTCCTGTTCCTAGACGAATCGATGGAGGGAACGGACTTGGACTTGTCCAGGTGGTGAGAGCTGTTTAAAGACAGATCCTTTTTCTTTACTATTCGTTGGGATTACAAAGTTGTTCTTCAAGTGCACCACCGAGAGATTGCTAGCGAATATTGTTTCACTGAACTTCCATTTAGATCAGTCAGGCCTGACTGCATAGGTAGACATTGCTGGGTGTTAGTCTACCCATGAGGGGAAGTAGCTGTAAAAGGGCAGCGCTAGAGTTGCATAGCAATACTTTATTATTCTGATTACTCTATTTATCTTTATTACTGTTTATTGCAGGGATCTGCAACTTGTTATACTGTTGTTTATTACTTGCCCATTAGCCTCAGTAAAATATCTGGGTAAAGTACATTTGGTGTCAGTTCCGCTTACTTTAATAGGAGTTTTAAAGTATATTCTGTGTATGTTTGTTATAGGACTGCGTCACCAACAGTTGCGATCACGCGGTCCTATCTCTCTATCACCAGCTGTGCCACGGGAGGTTAGAGCCGATTGCCGGGGGTTGACAGCGGTGCACTGCAGGGCCCAAATCAATATCAGCGGCTCTCTTAACTGGGGGTAGCGCTACATATATATATACAGTATCTCACAAAAGTGAGTACACCCCTCACATTTTTGTAAATATTTTATTATATCTTATCATGTGACAACACTGAAGAAATTACACTTTGCTACAATGTAAAGTAGTGAGTGTACAGCTTATATAACAGTGTACATTTTCTGTCCCCTCAAAAACACTCAACACACAGCCATTAATGTCTAAACTGCTGCCAAAAAAAGTGGGTACACACCTAAGTACAAATGTCCAAATTGGGCCCAATTAGCCATTTTCCCTCCCGGTGTCATATGACTCATTAGTGTTACAAGGTCTCAGGTGTTAATGGGGAGCAGGTGTGCTAAATGTGGTGTTATCGCTCTCACTCTCTCAAACTGGTCACTGGAAGAATTGTTGCTCTACATAAAGATGGTCTAGGCTATAAAAAGATTGCCAAGAGCCTGAAACTGAGCTGCAGCATCGGTGGCCAAGACCATACAGTGGTTTAACAGGACAGGTTCCACTCAGAACAGGCCTCACCATGGTCGACCAAAGAGGTTGAGTGCATATCCAGAGGTTGTCTTTGGGAAATAGACATAGTGCTGCCAGCATTGCTGCAGAGGTTGAGGGGGTGGGGGGTCAGCCTGTCAGTGCTCAGACCATACACTGCACACTGCATCAAATTGGTCTGCATGGCTGTCATCCCTGAAGGAACCCTTTTCTAAAGATGATGCACAATAAAGCCCGCAAACAGTTTTCTGAAGACCAGCAGACTAAGCACATGGATTGCTGGAACCATGTCCTGTGGTCTGATGAGAGCAAGATAAAATTATTTGGTTCAGATGGTGTCAAGCGTGTGTGGTGGTAACCAGGTGAGGAGTACAAAGAAAATGGTTTCTTGCCTACAGTGAAGCATGGTGGTGGGAGTGTCATGGTCTGGGACTGCATGAGTGCTGCCAAAACTGGAAAGCTACAGTTCATTGAGGGAACCATGAATGTCAACATGTACTGTGACATACTGAAGCAAAGCATGATCCCCTTCTTTCGGAGACTGGGCCGCAGGGCAGTATTCCAACATGATAACGACCCCAAACACACCTCCAAGATGATCACTGCCTTGCTAAAGAAGCTGAGAGTAAATGGGATGGACTGACTATGCATGTCTCCAGACCTAAACCCCATAGAGCATCTGTGAGGCATTCTCAAACGGTAGGTGGTGGAGCGCAAGGTCTCTAACATCCACCAGCTCCGTAATGTCATCATGGTGGAGTGGACGAGGACTCCAGTAGCAGCCTCTGGTGAACTCCATGCCCAAGAGGGTTAGGCAGTGCTGGAAAATAATGGTGGCCACACAAAGTATTTTCTCTTTGGGCCAAATTTGGACATTTTCACTTAGGGGTGTACTCACTATTGTTGCCAGAAGTTTAGACATTCATGGCTGTGTATTGAGTTATTTTGAGGGAACCGCTGTATGGTCTTGGTAATCTTCTTATAGTCTAGGCCATCTTTATGTAGAGCAATAATTCCTTTTTTCAGATCCTCAGACAGTTCTTTGTCATGAGGTGCCATGTTGAACTTCCAGTGACCAGTATGAGAGAGTGAGAGTGATAACACCGAATTTAGGACACCTCCTCCCCATTCACACCTGAGACCTTGTAACACTAAAAAGTCACATGACACCAGGGAAGGGAAAATGGCTAATTGGTCCCAATTTGGACATTTTCACTTAGGGGGTGTACTCACTTTTGTTGTCAGCGGTTTAGACATTAATGGCTGTGTGTTAAGTTATTTTGAGGGCACAGCAAATTGACACTGTTGTACAAGCTGTACACTCACTACATTACATTGTAGCAAAGTGTCATTTCTTCACATGAAAAGATATAATAAAATATTTACAAAAATGTGAGGGGAGTACTCACTTTTATGAGATACACAAAATTTGGCAAGTCCTTTGCCAAAAAGATGCAAATCCCCAAAGAAGTCTCCCATAAATTCATTGTCATTGATGATGCCTGCATTAAATACCATACAGACCCAAAGCACATGACCAATCCTGATGCTACTGCTTGCCAAATGACAGCTCCACCAACCTCTCTGCATGCTCTGGGTGTATAGCCTGTCCACTGCCAGAAAAGAAAGTTACTTGTGCTGCACCCACGGAGATTAGGTGATAACTTTGGCCAATGACAGTGACTTGCAATGCATTATGGAGTGTTCAGTGGAACAATTTCTGATGAACATCCAGGGTGTTAAATAACAAACATGTTACACTTACCTGCTCTGTGCAGGGGTTTCACACAGGGCAGCCCCGATCCTCTTCTTCTGGGGTGCCACTGATGGCACTCCTGTTCTTAATCAGGTGCCCCCACTGAGAGATGCTTTCCCGCCTCGTCTCTCTGCAGCTGCTCCAGCCACACAGCTCCTCCTGCTGATCGGGCCCACGTCGGCTCCAAGCCTCCAGATGCGGCAGAAAAGTTTTTTCAGTTTTCTCCAACTGGTCCTTTTGCAATACCCTTGTCGGGGGTATCCATCGATTTGAGCTTAATTAAATCCCACTGTCCGGTGGAGCACCAAGATTCAGAATACCAACTCTCTGGTAAGACCTTCAGTGTTGAGGTCATTGGTGGCTGATGAATACCGGACCCATCTGCTTCATCTGGATCAAGGACATCTGACTGCCTAGTGGGCACACCTCATTGCTCATCAGAGGTTCGGTGATGTTCCTGTTGAACAGTTGTTTGGGATACCCTTAAGCCTGATTGATCCGCTGTCGTACGACATTCGGGTCCAACATTTCTGGTAAGCGCACATGTATGTCATCCTTCACGTGTTATTCACTCATTTTCTTTTTGGACACTTATCACTTTGTTTAGTGGTTCACATATTTGGACATTTTGTGCATTGGGTTTGGCATTTCCAGCCTGCCCCTTCCTTGTGTTTATTTATGGTCACATTTTGAAATATATTCCTGTTTTTATTGGTCTACACGTAGCGCTGCACTACTATCCTCCATTTTGTTTGAATTTGTCACATTCCAGTGTAGCTGCTTCACTTCCCTCTGTAGGGTGGTTATTATTCACATGTTTTTTTGGGTAGCGCATTTATTTTCCTTTTTACTATTTCCCTGGGGGCACCCGTGTGGACGCGCTCACGAGTTCATTGACACAGATAGGACTCTGCCCCGTCCCCCGCTCCCGTTTCACTGGATTTGATTAACAGCAGCGGGAGCCAATGGCTCCTGCCACTATCAATCTATTCAATGAGGAAAGAGACAGCGTCTGGAGTCGCTGGGCTTGTGCACATCACTGGAACGGACGGGCTCAGGTAAGAAAAAGGGTAGGGGGCTTTGGGGGCAGCTGCCGCACAGAAGGTTTTTCACCTTAATATTTAGAATGCATTAAGGTGGAAAACCTGGAGACTTTACAACCCCTTTAAGTTCAAACAGAACCAAAAACTTATCCCTAGTGCTTATTAGGGATGAGCTTTATGTTCGGGTTGAACATAAGTTCAACTCAAACATCGGGTGTTCGCCCATTCATCAAAAACAAACATTATGGGGCGTTCGCACCAAATTTGAGCGCCGTGTAACGCCCCATAATGCACTGCGAGATCGCAGTGCATTGCTGTATGATGATTGGCCAAAGCATGCACCATGACCGGCATGCTTTGGTCAATCCCAGCACCGTCAGCTAAGAGAGCCATAATTGGCCAAAGGCAGGGTGCCTTTGGCCAGTCATGGCACAGGAGGACTAAGTCCACGCCCCACACTATATAAGGCTGCCTGCACGTCGGCCCTGTGTAGTGTGTGTTGTTGGCGTGGATGGAGAGAGGGTGATTTAGATTGAGCAGGCAGGCAGGCAGGCAGGCAGGCAGGTTATTCAGTTAGCTGCAGTGTATTTCATATATATATATATATATATATATACAGTCAGTCTCGTATACTCTGCATCCAATGTAGCCTATATCTGACTGCAGGCCATTCCTGGTGTACTTTTTCTAATATACTTCAGGCAGGCAGGTTATTCAGTTAGCTGCAGTGTATTTAATATATATAAATATATATATATATATATATATATATATATATATATGTAGCGCTACCCCCAGTTAAGAGAGCCGCTGATATTGATTTGGGCCCTGTAGTGCACTGCTGTCAACCCCTGGCAATCGGCTCTAACCTCCCGTGGCACAGCTGGTGATAGAGGGATAGGACCGCGTGACCGCAACTGTTGGTGACGCAGTCCTATAACAAACATACACAGAATATACTTTAAAACTCCTATTAAAGTAAGCGGAACTGACACCAAATGTACTTTACCCAGATATTTTACTGAGGCTAATGGGCAAGTAATAAACAACAGTATAACAAGTTGCAGATCCCTGCAATAAACAGTAATAAAGATAAACAGAGTAATCAGAATAATAAAGTATTGCTATGCAACTCTAGCGCTGCCCTTTTACAGCTACTTCCCCTCATGGGTAGACTAACACCCAGCAATGTCTACCTATGCAGTCAGGCCTGACTGATCTAGATGGAAGTTCAGTGAAACAATATTCGCTAGCAATCTTTTCGGTGGTGCACTTGAAGAACAACTTTGTAATCCCAACGAATAGTAAAGATAAAGGTATCTGTCTTTAAACAGCTCTCACCACCCGGGCAAGTCAAAGTCCGTTTCCTCCATCGATTCGTCTAGGAACAGGAATCCACCGACATCCAAGTCTTCAATCCTTCTGGTGTACTGCAGCAAGGAGGATTAGATGTCTCTAAGGCTCTGCTAGGCTGGCAGAGGGCTCTTTGGAAAGGAGCACACGGCCCAGGCTTCAGGCCTTGTGCCCACAGCAGTTCAGCACAGACATCCTCTTGCTAGGAGAGGGGTGTCCAAAAAGACCGACCAAAACTCTGCCTCCCCTTTATAAAGTCTCCCCCAGCAGTCTCTGTTCTGGAGCAATGCACCCTGGGTGCTGCAAGATGTACTGGGAGATGTAGTCTCTCTCTCCTCTGCTTTCACTTCCATAATGTCTCTTTACTTCCTCCCGACTCACCTCTCACCTGGAACTTCTTGTCTCTCTGCATTAAAGGGGAACACCCCGCTACACACTCCCCCCACTTGAACTCTTTGGTCCCCAAAGATAAACTTCAACAAATACTGTTTACCATTTTGGACAATGTCGAGCATGATGTTGGCATAGGGAATTCCCACCAAAACTTTGGGATGGAACTCTCTTGCCCACAGGTCACACTACCATGAGTGGCCTGCCTAACTGTGCCAGAGAGTGAGCTGGGGTTGCCCTCCACCAAATGGACGGTGGAAGGATCAGGTTGTTCAACACTTCTCCTAGCCGTTACAACAGAGTCCTCTGAGCTCGTCCCCATTTGGGGGTAAGTTAGTTTCTTGGGAGGCCTGATGACTCTGCGAGCCCTCTGCTCTCTTGGTGCTTCTGACTCTGGCACCACAGGCTCTTCTTCAGGAGTAAGTTCAGGTAACATTGCTGGTTCTGGAACCTCTGATTCAGAAGTCGACTGACGTATGGAATCTCTAGAGTCCTCCTCTGCGCAAGTGTCAGGAACATCTTCCCAGTAATCAGCTGAGGGACTGAAGGGTATGAATTCAGTAGCCTCCGGATTCAGCGTTGCATCTGGGGTATCCCCTCCATTTGGGAGATCTATGGCGGACGTTCCCAGAGTCGAGGGAGGCCACAGCCAGTCCAGTTCTCCACCTTCTTCTGTACTCAATTGGGAGGCCTCCCCATCTTTGGCTCGAGAGGTCTGGGACCGAGTGTTCAGCCTAGGAATATCCAGGATAGAGGCCGGTTCAGGGGAGTCTCTCACGGGAGGTATTCTGACTGCCTCAGCAAGTGGGAGCAGGTGGTTCCGATGCCACGTCTTCAGTGGACCCACCTTTCCTTCTGGCTTTAGTTTGTAGACAGGCAAACCGGGCAACTTCCTACAGACAACATAGGGCTCAGATCTCCACCTGTCGGCAAGCTTGTGTTTTCCAGGGACCCCCAGATTGCGTAGCAGTACTCGGTCCCCGGGCTGCAGATCTTGCACTCGAACCTTCAGATCAAAATTTCTCTTGTTGCGGGCCCCCCTTTGATCCGAAGCCGCCTGGGCTTGTTCATAGGCCACCTGCAAGCTACGTCTAAGTCTGTCCACGTATCCCTTGTGGGATGTAGCTGAGGTATTGTCTATAGAAGTGCCAAAGGCCAGGTCCACAGGTAGCCTTGCTTCTCTCCCAAACATAAGTCGATAAGGGGAGTAGCCAGTGGCGTCACTTGTGGTACAGTTATAGGCATGTACTAGGGCTGATATGTGCTGACTCCAGTGTTGCTTCTTCTCTGTTTCTAAGGTTCCCAACATGTTGAGCAGGGTCCGGTTAAATCTCTCCGGCTGAGCATCTCCTTGTGGGTGGTAAGGCGTGGTTCTGGTCTTCTTTATTCCTAATGAATCCAAAAGTCTTCGGATCAACCGACTCTCAAAGTCCCTTCCTTGATCTGAGTGGAGTCTCTGTGGTAGTCCGTAATGGACAAAATACTTCTCCATAAGTATCTTGGCCACGGTGGATGCCTTCTGGTCTTTGGTTGGGAAAGCTTGAGCATAGCGGGTGAAATGGTCGGTTATTACCAGAACATTCCCCAATCCACTCAGGTCGGGTTTGAGGCAGAGAAAGTCAATGCATACCAGATCCATTGGGCCTTGACTCTGTAAGTGGCCCATTGGGGCAGCTTGATGGGGTAGGGTCTTTCTCTGAATGCATCGTGCACAGGAATGGCAATACTCCTCTACTTCTGCCCTCATGCAGGGCCAATAGAACCGATTTCTGACGAGCTGGAAGGTCCTTTCTGCCCCTAGGTGACCATGATGGTCATGCAGGGCAATTAGTACAGTCTCTCGGTGCTTCTCTGGAAGAAATAACTGCCACTTATCTTCTGAGTCATCAGAGGGGCCCCTTCGGTAGACCACTCCCTGATGTACCTGTAGCCTGTCCAATTCCTTCCTCAACAGGCGAGCCTCCTTTGAGGGGTGATGTAGGAATTTGTTGGGATCCTGATTCTCCAGGGCTTCGAGGACCAATCTCCCCATGGGGTCTTCCAATTGGTCACACCTCAACTCCTTCTTGGACAGTCTCGGTAGGTTGTCTTCCTCCAGTTGAGTTACCCCACAATAGTGTTTGGGGACTCCTACCATGGTAACCCCTATTTCTTCTGCTCTGGAGCCTCCTCTGGCTTGGAATTCAGCCCCTTGACAAAGGGCCCGCACCCCGTCCGGTGCCACTTGGGTCCAATCTTCCCAGTCATTTGTCGTGGCATGAGACCTCCGGGACAGGGCATCTGCATCCCTATTACCGGCTCCTGGTCTGTACTTCAGACTGAAGTTGAATCCAGACAATGCGGCCAACCACCTGTGTCCGGTGGCATCTAGTTTCGCGGTGGTGAAGAGGTAGGTCAGGGGGTTGTTGTCTGTCTTCACAGTAAACTCTGCCCCATACAAGTAGTCTTTTAGCTTGTCTACTACCGCCCATTTGAGGGCCAGGAATTCCAGCTTATGAGTGGGGTAATTCTTTTCTGAGGGGGTCAGGCTCCTGCTCACATAGGCCACTGGTCGCAGTTGTCCTTCATGTTCTTGGTAGAGTACACCACCTAGACCCTCATGGCTGGCATCCACATGTAATTCATAAGGTCTGGTAGGGTCGGCGTAGGCCAGGACTGGGGCAGTGGTTAAGCTCCTCTTCAGAGCATGAAAGGCCTCTTCACACCTTGGGTTCCACTGATCTTGAACTGACTCACCAGGCCTCCTGGGCCCTGAGTCATCCTCTTCCCCTTCTGCCTTTAGCAATTCATTCAACGGGCGGGCAATCCGAGCAAACCCCTCCACAAACCTCCTATAATAGGAGCAGAACCCCAGGAAGGATCTGAGCTCTGTTACTGTGGTGGGTCGTGGCCAGGAAGTGACTGCTTCCAACTTCTCAGGATCTGTGGCCACCCCTTCTTCAGACACTATGTGCCCCAGATAGTTCACAGAAGACTGGTAGAACCGACACTTCTCGGGGGAAAGCTTAAGTCCCTCTTCGCTGAGTCTTCTCAATACTTTCTCCAACCTGGCTTCATGTTCTTCCAAGGTTCTTCCAAAGACAATGACATCGTCCAAGTACACAAGGACTTCTATAAGATTCATGTCTCCAACAGTCTTCTCCATAAGGCGTTGAAAGGTAGCAGGAGCTCCAGACAGACCCTGAGGCATCCTATTGAATTCGAAGAATCCCACCGGGGTTATGAAGGCTGTCTTCTCCCTGTCTTCTGGGTGCATAGGGATTTGATAGTACCCACTCTTGAGGTCCATCACACTGAACCATTTGGCTCCAGACAAACTTTGTAGGGCATCTTCTATCCTTGGCGTGGTGTATTGGTCAGGGATGGTTCTCCTGTTGAGAGTCCTGTAATCGATACAAAGCCTCAACGACCCATTCTTCTTTCTGACCACCATGATTGGGGAGGCATAGGGACTTCTAGACTCACGGATAACACCAGTCTTCTTTAGTTCTACAAGTTGTTCCCTCAGATCCTCCAGATCTGCCAGGGGGACCCGCCTGACCCTCTCTCGGAAGGGCTTATCTTCTTGGAGGCGGATCCAATGGGTGGCACTTCTTGCACACCCCACATCGAATTCATCTTCGGAAAAGATCTTCTCCCACCTGGTCAGCTGGGCCTTGGCTCTTTCTTTCCAAGCCCTGGGTAGGTTCGGGTTTTCCACGGACAGTTTCTCCCAAACATCTCCTCCGTCACCCGTCCCCTTGACTTCGGACCAAGTGACCGGGGCAGCAGGGCTCACCTGACCAAGCAACACTCTGGCAGGGATCTCCATGGGTCCTCCCGTAGTGTTCCTAACACTCACCGGAACTCTGCCATGGGCCTTCTTCAGGGCCTTGAACGGAATCACTTCTGGTATCACTTCCAGGCCTGAGGACTCTTCCCTTGGGTCTGATTCCAGCATGACAAAGGGGCCAGGTTGTTCCCACGAAAGCTTCACAGTGGCCCTAAGACAGGTTACTTCTCCGGGCTGTAGCACTACTCCTTCTCTGCCAAGTCTCCACACCTTCCCTATCCCCTCTCCCGGGGTCTTCTGCTCTAAGACCAGTCGTTGGTAGGCCGTCTTTAGCATGGGATGGATTTTGGTGGCTGAATGGTTTCTCTCTTTCACTAGAGGGGTCAGGAGTCTCCTGACTAGATCCGTGTTTGTCCCAATGATCAGGGAAATCTTGCTGGCTCCAGGCGGCCGGGGACACACAACTGCCAGGGTGTCAAACACTTCAGCCTTCCCAGCCACGGATGGGTCGAAAGTCATCTTTATGGGCAGGTACCCATCATAAGGGAAACTCTGGGTTCCAAGTCCCCATATCTCCAGCTCTTCTATCTTCTGGATAGGCAGATGACTCAAGTGCCTATCATAGAAGTCCCGGTATAGTAAAGTCACCTGTGCTCCGGTGTCCAAAAGAGCTTTAGTATAGACTCCTTCCACTTGAATGGGCACAGTAGGAGATGGGCCCACCAGTTCCTTTGGGTATGGCCGGACTGGGGTCACCTCTTTTTTTTTGCTTTCGACCCTTGCCCTGCTCCTTTTGGACTTTAATTTTTCCTGAGCCTGGCATGCATTGACTTTCTCCCTCTCAATGGGGGCACAAACCCGCTGAGGGATGTTATTGTTCCTTTTAGGTGGATGTTCCTTCTTTGGGGTGCTGTACTTCCACTGAGGGGTCTTGCCCCCTCCCTCTGGGGTACATCTTGGTGGGGGTGTACTATACCTCCTCCTAGGAGTTTTGTCTCCACCATTCTTGGCCTTTTTTTTTAGTTTGGAGCGCACTGAAGATGATGGGCACCCGGTTGACTCCTTCACCGGGGCCCCTTTGGAGTTTACCGCCGGCTTGCAATTATCTGTTCTCTTCTTCTTTGGGCTGGAGCATACGTTAGCAAAGTGGCCACTCCCTCCGCAGTTATAGCAAATCACCTCTTCTCGGTCCTGTAGGGAGGCCGGTGCTGAGGTGTTCGGGAACAACTCCTTTCTTGGGCTTGGTTTCTCTCGTCTTCTCTGATCTTTCTCCATCAAAGAGGTCAGCATCTCCAACACTTGGGCCATTTGCGATTTCAGAGTGTCAACCTCCGCATCTCTTTCTGGGCTCTTGACCGAATGGACCAACACTGGTACAGGTGTGACATTCGCCTTGGCCACCTGCTGATCTTCCTCCAGCGCCTCTTCGTCCCTAATAATTTTTATTAGATCAGAGTAGGTTAGTGACATTCCTCCTCCTGAGGTTTTCAGGTGCAGCCAGACCGGGTCTGAGCGCCGCGCTCCCCTCATGATCTGCTTCATGCGTGCTTCATCTGCATCTTTGGGCAGCATTCCCTTCTTCAGTACAATCTTGCATAACTGCCTGTTCAGCCTTCTAACATATTCTGACAGTTTCTCATTCGGCTGCTGGAGAGTGTGTTCAATTTGATAAATCATCTCTGACACCTTCTCCAGCTGACCAAACTCTTCCTGCAGCATGGCCAGGCAATCTTGAGCTGTACAGTTTTCATTTCCAAACCGGAAGCTCTTCACCGCTTCTGCCGCGGCACCTTTCAGACTTTCTAAGACTCGCTGTCTCTTCTGTGCCTCAGGCACCTCCCATGCTTCTACTACCTGCAATGCCTGTTCCACCCAAGTGTCAAAATCTTCCTCCCCCGCAGGGACGGGGAGCTTCCCTGAGAAGGTGCTAATCTTCCGGTAACCGGCCTCCACATGCACCGTACTGCTTTTCTGGCACTTAATTACAAGGTCTCCTAGAGCATTCAACAATTCAGGCCCTATAGCGGCCAGCGGTGATCCCGGGCTTAATAGTTCCTTAAGCTTTTCTGCTTTAGGGGATAGTGGTGGAGATAATTGTGGGAGTGATGGCTTTGGTGTCTGAAACCATTCTTCCTTCACTGGCAGCGTATGTATCAAGTGATAGATCTGATTATCTATGGCTTGTATACTCTGACTTTTAAAATGCTCTGGGATTTCGTTTTTCCATTCTACCAGTGCGTATGTAAACAAGATCACTGGATCTGGCCTAAAATCCATCACCCATGCTTTGTGGCTCGGAGACAGTAACAATACGAGCTGTTTTATCTCCTCTTCCTTCCATCTTTCCCCCGGGAGTACAATGACTACCGCCGCGGTTGGATCGGCGCCAATCGCTGCGCACCACTGTGACATTGCCAGCGGGTCCATGCTGGTACTTCTGACCGGCTTGATTGCAGCGTGCAACGTACAAGGATCCCGGACTCGAGCCCCCACGTGTAGCGCTACCCCCAGTTAAGAGAGCCGCTGATATTGATTTGGGCCCTGTAGTGCACTGCTGTCAACCCCTGGCAATCGGCTCTAACCTCCCGTGGCACAGCTGGTGATAGAGGGATAGGACCGCGTGACCGCAACTGTTGGTGACGCAGTCCTATAACAAACATACACAGAATATACTTTAAAACTCCTATTAAAGTAAGCGGAACTGACACCAAATGTACTTTACCCAGATATTTTACTGAGGCTAATGGGCAAGTAATAAACAACAGTATAACAAGTTGCAGATCCCTGCAATAAACAGTAATAAAGATAAACAGAGTAATCAGAATAATAAAGTATTGCTATGCAACTCTAGCGCTGCCCTTTTACAGCTACTTCCCCTCATGGGTAGACTAACACCCAGCAATGTCTACCTATGCAGTCAGGCCTGACTGATCTAGATGGAAGTTCAGTGACAATATTCGCTAGCAATCTTTTCGGTGGTGCACTTGAAGAACAACTTTGTAATCCCAACGAATAGTAAAGATAAAGGTATCTGTCTTTAAACAGCTCTCACCACCCGGGCAAGTCAAAGTCCGTTTCCTCCATCGATTCGTCTAGGAACAGGAATCCACCGACATCCAAGTCTTCAATCCTTCTGGTGTACTGCAGCAAGGAGGATTAGATGTCTCTAAGGCTCTGCTAGGCTGGCAGAGGGCTCTTTGGAAAGGAGCACACGGCCCAGGCTTCAGGCCTTGTGCCCACAGCAGTTCAGCACAGACATCCTCTTGCTAGGAGAGGGGTGTCCAAAAAGACCGACCAAAACTCCGCCTCCCCTTTATAAAGTCTCCCCCAGCAGTCTCTGTTCTGGAGCAATGCACCCTGGGTGCTGCAAGATGTACTGGGAGATGTAGTCTCTCTCTCCTCTGCTTTCACTTCCATAATGTCTCTTTACTTCCTCCCGACTCACCTCTCACCTGGAACTTCTTGTCTCTCTGCATTAAAGGGGAACACCCCGCTACACATATATATATAGTCAGTCTCATATATATATATATATATATATATATATATGTATATATATATATATATATATATATATATACACACTGCATCCAGTGTAGCCTGTATCTGACTGCAGGCCATTCCTGGGGTACTTTTTCTAATATACTTCAGGCAGGCAGGTTAGCTGCAGTGTATTCAATATATATATACAGTCAGTCAGTGTAGCCTATATCTGACGGCAGGCAATTCCTGGTGTACTTTTTCTAATATACTTCAGGCGGTGTACACAGTACACAATACAGTGCACCCCTAGTGCAGTTGCTTTTACTTTTCTGGTAGTGTACACAGTACACAATACAGTGCACCCATAGTTGCTATTAGACTTCTGGTGGTGTACACAATACTGTGCCCCCCTAGTGCAGTTGCTACTACTTTTCTGGTGGTGTACACAGTACACAATACAGTGCACCCATAGTTGCTATTAGACTTCTGGTGGTGTACACAATACTTAATCTCGGCAGAACTTGGCTACAGGTATGCTCCAAAAATGAAGCCCGGTATTCACATGTATAAAGAGGATGAAAGAAACACGCTCATTGCGCAGACATGGGAAAGATAGGTAGCCGCTCCAGGTAGGAACCTTGGTGGTAATCCGCCCGACAGAGATCTCAGGTGCAGACAATACAATCAGCAAGGCAGGAATAACAAGGATGTATTTCTGGACAGCCGCACTCTGAACAATAGTTAAGAAAAGAAAAAAGAGCTGCGCACAAAAAATACTGAACATATACAGTGTACCATCAGTGAATCAAAAATTAATTACATGAATGTCTATATGAGAATATAAACAACCACCATGAATTAGTGACTACCAATCCAAAAAAACTTGATTAGTGGGTATGATCCACAAAAAAATCTTATTGGGAAAAATGCACAATTGTAAATTAAGTCCACATTTAAAATAAAAATGAAAATGAAAATGAAGAGTCCATAGTGAATCCGCAGTGAATTCTTGAAAGTAAATATGCAGTGAAGAATAGGTAGAAAAGGTGATTCTTGAAAAAATTAACACCAATCTGCACTCGTGCACCACCACCAATTGAATGAGCTTACCAGAGGCTGGTTACAAGCCCAAACACATGTAATGGCACCTTCCTCATGATAATTAGATATCCAGAGAATGACACACTCCAAAGTTAGGACTCGATAATTCAGTTTCCGAAAACAGAGAGAAAGACCCACATAGTGTGTATCGTCCAATCAAAACATTTATTAGATAAAAAGATGGCAACTTACGTCAATGCGATGATATTAAGGCATAAAATATCGAGGAGAGCCGGCCGGCATGCAATCTCCCGTCCTATAGCGATAACGTCAGCACGTCAGCCTCCCGACGTACGTTTCGCTATACAATAGCGTCGTCTGGGGAACGGGCGACGCACAGATTCATTGCTTCTAAAATAGCAACATGAAGCCACGCCTACGATGTGAGTCACAGGCAGCGCCGCCAACAGGAACTGGCACCAATTCGTGCGGCATGATGGAACCATGCTGTAATATCAGGAAAACTCATATTTAAAAAGAAACATATGAGTTTATTATATATAAAAACTATAATACAAAATAATAAAAAAACTAGTTAAAAAGGCACTTAAAAATGCCAAAAAGGAGGAACAGTGACCACGATCAATTACTGTTAATGCGTTCGCTAGTCATATATAGTGAGCCGCAGCACCACCTAGTGGTGGTCCAACAAACTCGAAAGATCAGAACGCAACAATACTGAGTATAGACCTGAGTTGATCTTAGATACCTAAATAAGTAATATACCTGAGGATTATATTATACGGGGACCCATATTGAAATGAATGTGAACATCTCAACCAGACAAAAATGGCTAATGCCCGGGACTCACATGGTATGTATAATAACCGGAGAAATAAAAACATCATGGGTCAAGATTACATGAAAAAATTATAAGAAAAAAATTATTTCTGAAAACAAAACCAATTAGCAAGTATGAAAAGATGTATAAAAATACACAAACTAATCCAACACTAGGAATTGTCTATGAAAGCGTTTAGATCCGTTTCAACATTTAGCCCAAAAGGCGCATAGCATTTGATCTTATGGATCCAGGACATTTCTAAACTGGAAATGCTACGCACTAATGAGTCACCCCTCCATTGTGGGGTATATCTATCAATGCCAAGAAATATGGTTTTAGCAGGATTTCTATTGTGCATTTCTAGATAATGACGGGAAACTGGATGTTTAGGAAAACCTGTCAGGATGTTCGTTACATGTTCGTTGAGTCTCACCTTTAAGGGTCGCTTGGTCCTGCCCACATATTGGAGCCCACAAGGGCATTGCAGGAGGTAAACGACCCCCACGGTAGAACACGTGACAAACGTCCTGATCGTGAATTCAACTGCCGTACTGGTAGATGTAAATTTGTGGGTGCGCCTATGTGAACAGCCACTCACAGAGCACACCCTACATTTTTTACATTGGTAAAATCCACTCAGTCAAAAAAACCTCTCTTGATAGGGGGGGTCCAAAATATTTGGAGCCACCCTCGCTCTCAATGACGGAGCTCCCTTATAAATGACCTGGGGCTTATCTGGAATGGTGGAACCTAAAACCAAATCATTGGTAAGAATATGCCAATGCTTGGCAATAAGATCTTTAACATTCTTATGTTGGATAGAAAACGTAGTGACAAACGGGATGGAAGGCAAAACCTTAGCCTTAGGTGCTCTATCCATTAACAGTACCCTTCTGTCAAGTTGGGCTACACCATTCAGTGTCTGTTGTAAAGAGGCACTCGAGTAACCTTTATCCAAAAAACGCTGAGTGAGAATCTCAGCCTGAGATAGGAACTCTCTATGATCTGAGCAGTTCCTCTTCAGGCGAAGATATTGGCTTTTAGGCACCGAATCAAGCCAAGTCTTGTGGTGGCAACTACCAATGGGAATATAAGAATTCCTGTCTGTCTCCTTAAAGAAGGTAGATGTGGTAAACTGATTCTCACTAATGCCAATAGATAAATCCAGGAAATTGATCTTAGTCTGGCTGGCCTCAAAATTGAGGAAGATGCCCCTGGTATTTTGATTCAATCCTGCAATAAAACTGTCCAGGTCGCATCGGTCGCCATCACATAGGAGGAGGATGTCGTCTATGTACCTGGCCCACAGCACCACCTGGGGTCGCCGCTGGGCATAGATGACATCCTCCTCCCATAGGGCCATGAAAAGATTGGCCAGACTGGGGGCATATTTAGCCCCCATAGCGACCCCCCTATCTTGTCTATAGAACAGTTGGTCAAACCAAAAGTAACTATGTGAAGCCGCAAAAGCCAAAAGCTCCAAAATGAATGTAATTTGCTCGTCAAACAATCCTGAATCCCGTCTCAGGAAATATTCGACGGCAAAAATGCCCAGATCGTGTGGTATAACTGTGTAAAGGGATGTGACATCAGCCGTCACTAACCACATGCTGGGTATCGGAGTATATTCAGCCAATATATTGATCACCTGACGTGAATCTTTAATATGTGATGGCATCTTAGTTACCAGTGGCTGTAGGTAGAAATCTATATATCTGCCCACCCGGGACGTAACGGAATCTATCCCACTAATTATGGGACGTCTCGGGGGGCAGGTAGGATGTTTGTGGATTTTAGGGAGGCAATAAATTACCGGGGTACGGGGTGTCAAGGGGACCAGATACACCCTTTCTTTCTGATTGAGAATACCCTGCTCAAATCCCTTTTGGACGATGGCATCCAAAGTCGCCCGATATTTGATTTTAGGATCAGACGGCAATGGTGTATACGTATCCCGATCACCCAAGATCCTCGCCATTTCTGTCAAATAATCCTTTTTATCTAGGATAATAATCCCCCCACCCTTATCCGCTGGCCTTATCACAATCTCCTTATTTTCACATAAGGAGTTGAGACCAAGAACCATATCATGATTGGATCTAGCCTTTTTGCTAGGCATAAGATCAAAATCACGTAATACCACATCTTTAAACGTTTTAATCGCTGGGGCTACAGCCCCTGGTGGATTGAACAAAGAGGCATTATTTAGCCCTGAATGGCTAAATCCTTGTGGGATACCAGAATCAGTTTGAATAGGATTTAGCAGCATATGCCGTTTGATGCTTAATTTGCGAACAAACTTGTGGATATCAATATATGTCTGAAACTTATTGAGACCACGTGAAGGTGCATATTTGAGACCTTTGTCTAATTCCAATTTTTCGGAAGTGCTAAGGACAGCTGTGCTTAAATTGAATATACCAGATCCGATTAGAGCTTTTTTCTTTTTGGATAGTAATCGTTTACCTCCTCTAGATCCTCTCTTTGGCCTCCCGACCGTTTGGTGCCCTGGTTTAATTTGTGAAAACCCCAGTGCTGGCTGTTGGAAGGCCCCGTACTGTTGGTGGGGTATAAGGATGGGTCGAGCAGGCTAGTAGCCCCTCTACTGACCAAATCATCCTGGAGTCCCTCTCTGTCATACAATGGAAAAAAATTATTAGAAGTATTGACATTATAATCAAATTCATTCCCTCGATCATATGAGTTAGAAGGCTCGAAATGTTGTGCTTTGAAACCCATTCGTTGGAACTGATTGGGCCTAGAATTGAATGGCATACCATGGCCATAATTTGGATTGGTGCCCTGACCCTGCCTATAATATGGAGGGGGACCCCCATAATAATTATTATGTGGTGGGCCATGATTGTAAGTAGACCGATCGGGTAAGGGCCCAGAATGTCGGTAACTGGTACCTCTACCTTGCCCTGAATTTGGGTGATGATTAGACCCCCGGGGGCGCCGTTGAGGTAGAGGGGGTGTTGTGATGAACTACCGGAGATGGCCCCCCTTCCACTACTCTGTCTGAATGGAGAGGAATGAGATCCTCGCCGAGGTTTAGAAGGAGGTGGTCCAGATGGGCCACTAGGGGGAGGTTTGGTGGGAGGATGTCCCACTAAGGGAGCAATTCTCTCACCAACATTGGCAATAGATATTTCCATATCAGTGTTAGCCACATTGGATTGCTCCACCAATAGCTTTTTTTGCCACTCAAAGACTACCCCACCCTGATAGTCAGTAAGATCCCTGTTGTATTTCTTTTTCTTCTTGTTTTTCTGTTCCCTGTCCTCCTTTTCTAAAATTTTAAGGAGAGAAGATGATTTCTCCTTGTATTCGCTACTTTCACTGAATGGACTTAATTTATCCTTGATGATTTTAATTTCATCGTCCAAACGTGAAAGTTTAGCATTTTTCCTATCAATTAAAAACTGTAAAAAATTGACACCAGCAGTGTTGAAGTATTTAAACCAATCTTCTAATTGGACGTCTCCCTGTTGGGGACTAACCTCCCATCGGAGACTCCTTGGTACCATTGCATTCTTGACGTATGTCTCAAGATAAGCAATATCCCATTGTGTGTGGGTTTCTGATATCGTGAGATCGTGAGCCCCTGTTAGAAAAGTTTAGTATTGTGCGTCTATTAGACAGCTTTATTGATATTTTTAAGATGGCTCCTGAGCACATGTTCTAACCTTGTTGTATTCTTTTGTTTTTACTAACCCCATACGTAATACATGTATAGAAAGCAGATTGTACGGGAGGCTTTGCTTGTGAATAAAGGTACCAGCTTGTACCAGGTGTAGGTGGAGCCTCCTTAGCAAATTAGCCAATAAGAAGTGTTATTGCCTTTTCAGTGTAAGGATGAGAAGGTGGGGGCCGCCTCCTTCTCACTCACTTTTGCTATGATTTTCATCTTGTAAGCTTCACACAAAGTGTACCGGTGCATTTTTAATAAATTGTCTTCACTTTCAAACACCTGGAATTCGATTGATTACAAGAAATTATCTAACATTTGGTCTTTCGAGCGGAAATCAATGGTTGAAGATTGGGTCTTCCGGAACCGACAGAACCCAGTGAGTATTGGACCTGAAAAGCTCACTGAGAACCCCCACTCACGTTAGTGTTAAACAGGGACTGCTTGGCACCGGATTTGACCCAAATCCACCATCTGGTTCTGAACCTGAATATATTTAGTCTTTTGGTGTTTGGAAGGTAAGATAATTTATATTTACTTTTCTTCTCTTTTCCTCTCTTCTCTTCTTTTCTCTTCTTTTCGGTTGATTCTCGTTTGTTCTGTGTGAATTGTGTATGTGAATTGTGTATGTGAATTGTGGTACCGACATTGGCATTGATCGTATAATAATCTCGGTAATCCAATGTTTCGAAGACAGAGGCATTTGGGTACGTGGCCTATGGTAAAATAAACGCAACCCGCTGTCCGGACAGGTAAAAAAAAGATTTGTGGTATACCAAAACGTCAGAGGTAGATTGCCTGACGTTGTCTGAGGTTGAATGTTTGATGGTTTAAGCCCTAATTAGCAGAGTGATCTGAAAAGACCACGAAGTTAACTTTATTCTGTGTGTATTTTAGTGTCTTCTTTCTTATGTTTTATTGATGCTGTAATTTCATTGAACAACGGCAGAACTGAGCCGAGGTGTTCTATAAGTTAATGTGAGACCCACAAATGCTGATTTATCTGATGATGAGAATAAGACCAGGCAATGCAAGTATTATCTAAACGTTTAAGAAATATTTGAGAAGCAGAAAATCAATGCTGATGCTTCCTAGATGCAGAGAAGAGTCTGCTTGTATTTCAAAGCCTCCCTCCCTCCCTCCGTTTGCATTTGTGTATCTATGCTTAAGAAAGGAGAGAGGCCCCCCTCCCTTCAGATTTCTATGTGGGAAAACTGTCTCTAAGAATGTTAACACTTGATATGATTTTAGTAGTATAATATGTGACTGAATTGATTTAGTGTGCCAAAATATTAAAGGAACTATGCAAGTTAAAGTTAAAAAGTAGTAGATGGAAAACATGGAAGTGAATTGCAGTATAAAGAAGGTAAACTGTTGTAAGATTATTAATGAGGATTGTTGAATAAGAGACAAGGAAAAGCTGAGGATGTTTTTGACTACTTTAAAAGGTGTTCATTGTAGTGTTGTTAGAAGGAGATAAGAAATTTATGCATAGCAAACAACCTAAAATCTGTTCAGCATTGTGCTAAATGGGAAACAAAAGTTGGATTTAATGGTCAATTAACTGTAAAAGGGTGTCAGGATTTGGTGGATAAGCTTAAATTGTTATGACCCAGAGAAAAAAAAGACAAAAGACATGGGTTAAAAAAAAAAAAATGGCCTCACGGGCTTCAACACGCTAGGATCAGAGCAGATGGGAGAAGAACAAAAGAAAATGTCAAGCCCAAATGCCCCTGGTGGACAAAGAGGAGGATTTTATTTGTTGAACCACAAGACACCCTCCTTAAAATAGCCCCCCCTCAGGTGCAAGCCACTGCCCAGAGTACCACCCTCCCTGTCACACCCACCCCTGTTAGGAACCGCCTTTGAACAAGACCCCAAACTTACTTCCTCAATCTATTTAGACAGTAGCACAGCTTCGGAGATGAACAGATCGATCCTTGAATCTTTAACTAACGCCATAATCCATGTACTAGGGGCCCCAGCAGGGTCCAAGAGATTAAATAAACCTCCTATGAGGTATGGTGTAGATGATGGAGAGGAGTACCCCTTGATAGAAGTCCCATACTAGACTTGTGCACAACGGAAAAATTCATTTAGTTTCGGTTTGTTTCTTTTCGGTCCTGTTGTTTCGTAATCATTCGTAATTTTGCTAGACGGGATTTTTCGTGTTCGGACTAATTCGTATTTTCGCAAGCGACATTTTTAGTTGAATTTTTAGTTGATTTATAATTCGTACTTTCGGTAGAGTACATTGTTTTTCGTTGATTCTGGACACAACTCCTACTTTCGTAACTTTTTTTGGGTTCGTTGATTCGTAATTTTCTGTGTCTCTCTCACGACGACGCTGCCTATTATGCCTAATGTGCTTCGAATGGATTTGTACTTTTCTAAATACATAGCGGTTATTTGTAACGATTCGAAATCTCGTATTTTAATTTCGTTTTTTACATGCGGCTATAGCCTCCGCCCCTGTACACCATTTTGAGAGGGTTCAGCACGGTGAGGGAGAAGCAGAGAGCAGAGCAGAGTTTTATTGTGCTTCGAATGGATTCGAAATCTCGTATTTTACTTTTGTTTTTTACATGCGGCTATAGCCTCCGCCCCTGTACACCATTTTGAGAGGGAGTTCAGCACGGTGTGGGAGAAGCAGAGAGCAGAGCAGAGTGAGTGTTATTGTGCTTCGTATGGATTCGTACATTCGTAACTTTTTCATAACGAATTATGCCGAAGACATTCGGGCATTCGCTATTTGCGGTATAATTTATTTCGGATTCGGTTTTATTCATAATTGCTTTGTTCGGAAATTCGAATGCTTCCGAATGTCCGAAAGTTGCTAAATTCGGACGAATTTCGATTCGTTACGAAACGAATTGCACAAGCCTATCCCATACCCCAGGGGAGGACAAGCGGACAGGGGCAAGGGGATCCATTGCCTCCAGATAGCCTAGACTTAACAGGTTGACTGCCTTACTGAATAGATGCCAGCTTAGATGGGTACAACGGACTGATTGGACCTTTCAAACAAACAGTGGACTCAAGGGACGGTCACATGACATCGGTACTTACACAGTCACATGGCGAGCACCAGAGGCCGATCACTTACTATTTTATAAAACTAGACAGGGTAACTAGAGCACTTCTACCCTGTGTACAGGCAGTGGTAGCTGCAGCCGAAGCAGTTAAGGCCTCAGCATCCATAGTGCTATATCACCTGCTTACACTCAAAGTATCACATGCAGTATCTGTTATTCTTTTGCTGCAAAAGATATCACATTTGAGCCCAGCATGACATCTTTCCTGTATGACAATACTCTTGATACAACCTCACTTAACAATACAGGAGGTGTACTACATTAAACCCATCCACACTGCTACCACTTCATACTGATGGTCATAAACATGGCTGTACTGCTGCCAACACTGAAAAGGTACTGCCACAAAGTGATTTGAAAGATGTACCGTTATCTAACCCTGACATGACACTTTTTGTAGATGGCTCCAGTAAAAAAAATCCAGATGGCACAAATGCAACTGGATATACAGTAGTGACACGGGGTGAAATCTTAGAGGCTAGGCCATTACCAAAACATTATTCAGCACAAGTAGCAGAGCTTGTAGCACTGACAAGAACATGCATACTATCAAATGGAAAATCTGTAACCACATATACTGTTAGTCAATAATGTTTTTTGCACAACAATGGAAAAACAGGGGGATGGTGACCTCTAGTGGTAAGCCAATTTCACACACAGACCCCCATCTCGAAGGGAAATAAAAGGGCAGATGAAGCTGCTAAAATAGCAGCACAAGAAACACATCAAATAATGACAGAACTGGACATTATAGAGATAGATCATACAGTCCTTACTGATATGCAGTAGAATGCACATCCCGGGGAGAAACATTATTGGAAAACAAAAAGGTTGCACAGTAATAGATAGTATTTATACATCACCTGAAGGAAAACCGGTATTGCCAAGATCCCTATTTAGGTATGCAGCAGTTTTGACACATGGAGTAACTCATGTGTCAAACAGGGGGATGACTGAGATGTTAAATACGGTATGTACAGCCTATGGTTTTACTAACTACAAAAAAAAAAAATTGTTCTCAGTGCATTATATGTGCAAGTGACAATGCTCAGGAAGGCATAAGACCACGGAAAGGGAAGTTCCCTACACCGCAATATCCATTCCAGCACATTTGTATGGATTTTATTGAATTGGACAGGTGTGGAAAGGAAAAGATATGGTTTGGTTATCATAGACGCCTTGACCAAATGGGTGGAGGTATTCCCGACAGGAAGTGCGGACGCATAGACTGTGGCCAAAACATTACTAAGATATAATTCCTACATTTGGAATACCTGAAAAGATCTACAGTGATAAGGGATCCCATTTTTGTAAATAAACTCCCACGGCAATAAGGTTTGCAGAGAGGTCTACCTGGACTCACCAGTCCCGTTGCAAAAAGGTTTTATAGGCAGAGCAGTCAGTTGGCAGCAGAGCTCTGGTAAGTCCGGCTACAAAGGGAGGTTCTGCACAAGGTGGGGCTTATCTCAAACCGGTGAAGACTCCCTTACCTTACCCCCCCAGGGCTCTGTAGCTGGTCAGGATGAAAGGGATAGTAATTGTCTTGGGTCTACTGGTGACTCTAGGGGAGACGTCCATACGGGGAGGCAGAAACTGGAAATAGGAATCTCTAGAATGGGCCAGTACAGGGAAGGCCTTGAACTTAATCTTCATACAAGGGGTAACTAGCAACATTTTAGTTTCTGACCCTACTGAGATGAATCACATTATTAGGTTTAGTGGAGAGGATGAGGAGCAAACATTTATGTTTATCTGATGCCAAAGACCAGCTACATGAAAAAAAGGATGGTGACGAAGGCAAAGATGGGACTGGTGCAAGTACTTTAGCATTAAAGTTCAACTGAGAGGTGTCCAATTTGTCTGAACAATCTTTCCCTGAAGGTTGGCTTTCCAGAAGATTGTCGTCATGTTTTCTGTATATCCTGCATTCTTAAATGGTGTGAAACCTCTTCATTCTGACCTGTTGACCGCGAACCCTTTCAAGCCGTGTATAAAATAGATCCGGTGGGTGGATGCACCAAAACCCATGTTGTGGCAAGAACGCAAAAAGAAAACTGCAGCTGCAACCTGTGCCAGTGGTACTGTACAGAAGAGAAGATATGCTTTGGAATGGATGTTATGAAGCAATACTGCTTGAATTAGGAGAAAAAGAAGTGAAAAGATGTACTACAATCAAGCCTGACAGCTTTTT
The DNA here is from genome assembly GCA_029206835.1 of Rana muscosa. Taxonomy (NCBI): domain Eukaryota; kingdom Metazoa; phylum Chordata; class Amphibia; order Anura; family Ranidae; genus Rana; species Rana muscosa. The sequence continues at coordinate 498,280,374 of CM055116.1, read as the reverse complement.
CCTAGAGACAGAGGAAAACCCCGAAGAGGAGGGTGACCACATCTGCTTAAAACTTATGGAAGAAGAAATGCAGCAAATCTCCCCAGTAAAGGACACTCCTTTTGAAAATTCTGATCTGATCCTGTTTGCAGAGGGTTCACGCCTGTACAAAGATGGAGTCCCAAGAATGGCATATGCGGTGACAACATTGGAGGAAGTGATTGAGACCCAACTACTCCCTTCATCACTTTCAGCGCTGGTTGCCAAAGTGGTAGCACTCATGAGGGCCTGTGAGACCGCAAAGGATCAAACAGCCAACACCTACACTGATAGCAAGCATGCTGTCGAAGTAGTCCATGATTATGGACCCATAAGGAAGAACAGAAGTTTCACAATTGCTGCAAGAAGAATCAATTTAAAACTGGAAATATGTTTGAGAAATTTTTGAACCAGTCACCCTCCCAAAGGAAGTAGCCACCCTGAAAGTCAAGGCACATACTGGAGGACAACCCATGGAAGAAGAAGGAAACCAGTTGCCTGATCATACTGCCAGGAAGACTGCTGAAACACCAATGGAAGCAATCATGACTAATCACAGATTTTGCAAGGGAAAAAAAAAAGAAGACGAAGAAACCTGTAACAGATTGAAGGAAAATAAGGGAACTAATACTGAAAGTAAAAGAGCTAATTAAGAAATTGCAAGAATCTGCACCTGATGATTGGTATAAGATTATGTAAAGAAGGATCAAGATGGACTCTTGTGCAAGGAAAATGGAATATGTGTCCCATCTGAAATGGAAAAGATGATTATGCCATTAGCCCATGGACTGAGTCATGTATGCCCTAAAAGCAATGGAAGGAACATAAGCAAGGCTGGATGGTTTATTCGATACTCCAGAAATGAATATTAAGACTTTGTTGAGGGATGCATAATCTGTGCTAAAAATAACTCCGGAAAACAGACCAGAGTAACACAAAGACATTTGGCCAAGTCACTATTCCTTTTCCAAAGACTTCAGATTTATTAAATCCAATTGCTCAAATCAGGCCAATATCAATGTTTTGTTGTGCATAGAAATGTTTCAAGCTGGATAGAAGCCTGACTGGTGGCTAAAGCAAATGCCAAGACGACAGAAAAGAAGATCCTTTCCGAAGTAATATGCCGGTTGGAGTCCATGAAATCATAGAGAATGAAAAAGGAACACGTTCCACTGAACAGATCATGCAAATTACATGCAAGGATTTGGCAATTGAGCAGGCCTTCCATGCTCTTATCATCCTCAGAGTTCAGGGAAGGTAGAAAGGTATAGTGGAGTCATTAAAGGCAGGCCAGCTAAATCTATGCAGGAAAAGGGTAGATAGGTTAGTAAGGGAAAAATGGCCATAACTGTTTCCTCAGGTTCTTTACAGCATCAGGATTACCCCTACTTTATAGGTCAGAGAACTTGAGCCCTTATGAGATTTTGTTTGGGGGGGGGGGGGCCCACCTAAGACAGGGTTGCATTTTCCACATCAGACTGTTATAATGTATAATAATTTTGTTATGTAATTGTCTAATACAAGAAACTAACTGCGATGCACAAGTTTGTTTTTGATCCAATTCCGGATCAAGTAACTGGAACACATGATTTACAGCCAGATGATTGGGTCCTAGTAAAAGAACATGTGAAAGTACCTTTAGGACCAAAGTTGAAGGACCCTACCAAGTGTCCCTGACAACTGCTACAGCTGTAAAGTGACATGGATACATGCTAGCCATTGCAAGAAAAGTACAGCTGATTTCAAAAGATGAGTAAACTACTGTTATGCCTTTGCTTGATCTTAGCAGTCAAGGCTATAGAGGAAAATGACCTGTACAAATTACACATGCTAACAGGTGTAAAAAGAGTCATTTGAGTAATGGCTAGATAGGTTCACATAGGCCAGACAGTTTAAAAAAAAAAAAATGCACACACCTAGTACTCATTCACTTTCATTTTGAGTTTAAGCAATGCAAGGCTGCCCAAAAACTAGTATATCAGAAATGGTAAATTTTCAAGGATTCAACAGTTTTTTTGTTCTTATAGGAATCATAGTTGTTGGATTACTTGCTAATTCGTTTTTCAGGTGTGCTAAATGTGAAAAAAAAATACTACAATGGCAGTTAGAACTGAGGGAGATGACCCCAGGGAAGAGATAGAGTGTTATCAGATAGTCAGATTAGCAGATTCATATGATGCCAAGATGGGTGATACGAATGAGTAAAGCTATGTATCCACATACACCCCAAGAAGAACTTTGCTCCACTTAGACGTGAAGTAGTACTGTGGACCCTCTGGTATCATACTAGGTAGGGAAGATATGATCATGGCTAAAAGAGGAGGGGTATGCAAAATGTTTGGTAGCATGTGTTGTACCTTTATCCCTAATACAGCTCCTGGAGGGACCGTGACCAGAGCCCTGGAAGGATTGACTGCTCTATCTAATGAATTAGCGGAAAATTCAGGTATTAACGATCCATTCACAAACTGGCTTGAAGGATGGTTCGGTAAGTGGACTGGACTTATCACATCATGTTCGATCTCAATTACTGCGGTTTTGGTCACTTACGGATGCTGCTGCATTCCCTGTATTCGAGGACTTTCACAAAAACTGATTGAAACCGCAATCTCAAGAACGATGTATCAAGCCGTTCCTACCTCTGAGGAGACCTATGTGGTCATTGAAGCTCAACTTAATGACATACAGTCCGAAAGTGTATAACACAGGGACTATCATCGAAATGTGTTGAGATAAAATAGACCCACAAGAGGAGGGAATGTTAGAAAAGTTTAGTATTGTGCGTCTATTAGACAGCTTTATTGATATTTTTAAGATGGCTCCTGAGCACATGTTCTAACCTTGTTGTATTCTTTTGTTTTTACTAACCCAATAAGTAATACATGTATAGAAAGCAGATTGTACAGGAGGCTTTGCTTGTGAATAAAGGTACCAGCTTGTACCAGGTGTAGGTGGAGCCTCCTTAGCAAATTAGCCAATAAGAAGTGTTATTGCCTTTTCAGTGTAAGGATGAGAAGGTGGGGGCCGCCTCCTTCTCACTCACTTTTGCTATGATTTTCATCTTGTAAGCTTCACACAAAGTGTACCGGTGCATTTTTAATAAATTGTCTTCACTTTCAAACACCTGGAATTCGATTGATTACAAGAAATTATCTAACAGCCCCCAGTCTGGCCAATCTTTTCATGGCCCTATGGGAGGAGGATGTCGTCTATGCCCAGCGGCGACCCCAGGTGGTGCTGTGGGCCAGGTACATAGGCGACATCCTCCTCCTATGGGATGGCGACCGATGCGACCTGGACAGTTTTATTGCAGGATTGAATCAAAATACCAGGGGCATCTTCCTCAATTTTGAGGCCAGCCAGACTAAGATCAATTTCCTGGATTTGTCTATTGGCATTAGTGAGAATAAGTTTACCACATCTACCTTCTTTAAGGAGACCGACAGACACTGAATGGTGTAGCCCAACTCGACAGACATCATAAATTGTGATGTATGAGGTGAGCAGATTCAGATAAATGAATCAAACATTGAATAAAAGTGTAGATGAAATGAATTAAAATGTAAATATTAAAGTTAAAATTAAAGTGGAGCTCCACCCTAAATAGCAACTTTTGCTATTTGGAACCCTCCCCCCCTCCGGTGTCACAATTGACACCTTTCAGGGGGGAGGGCTGGTGAAGATACCTGTCTAAGACAGGTATTTTCACCCACATCCGGGAGTCCTGTCTCCGGGAATCTGCGGGAGTTACGTCACTTCCCGCAGACTTCCCTTGGTGTTCTGGGAGACACTCGGCTCCCAGAACACAGGAGCACCAATCAGAATGGCGCAGCGCGACTCGCGCATGCGCCGTAGGGAACCGGGCATGAAGCCGCAGGGCTTCACTTCCTGGTTCCCTCAGCGAGGATGGCGGAGGGAGCAGCAGAGCGACGAGCGGTCGCTCGTCCTCTGCTGCGGACGTCGCTGGACTCCAGGACAGGTAAGTGTCCAAATATTAAAAGCCAGCAGCTGCTGTAGCTGTAGCTGCTGGCTTTTAATTTTTTTTTTCCGGTGGAGCAACCCCTTTAAGATTAGATTTAGAATCGCAAGTAAAAGTGACTGCGATGTGGAGTCAAATGTGCATGAGTACAAAAGCACCTAGTGTGGACAACCCAAGTGAAAATTATGAATTATTTTTTTTTAACCCATGACGGGTATGTCATACTGTGTGATAAATGTACATGACATGTCACTAAGTAAAACAACTAAAAGTAACTGAAATTAACTTAATGATTAAATGTGTAAATGAACAGATGAATCTGCAAGGCAGAAAAAAGTGAGGAGATAATGATGAATCATGTGAATAAATGGACCCTAATTGTAAGGTAGATCAAAATGTCAAGCCTAAAACCAAAAAAAGGGGGAGAATGTCACTATCGTTAGCAAGATGACTCATTGTGATGTGATAGGCACCGTAACTGTATAAATTTCCGCCTGAATGTGGCTAGCAATAAAAAGCATGGATAAATAAATGTATAAATGAATGTATGTGAAACCGAATGCTAGATATAATATAATATTATATGGTATGATATGATATAATGTGAAAAAAGTTTAATGTTAAAAGTTGAGATGTATTATAATATGCACCCCCCAAAAATCGATCAAGATCAAAAAGATCAAAAAGATCGCAGGGATCAAAAGAGGATCGAAAATGGGATTGAAAATAGAGTCACGGAGAATGGAGTACCTTGCAATGAAACCCATGTGAAGGAATCAAAATCATATGAAATAGGATTCAATTGCAGGCTCCATGTTAAACTCTGGTGGAAGTGCTGTAGCTACCGCATGAATAAACCTCAGAATGTGGAGACAACATTCGTGGATGCATGTATCCATAATCATAACTTGGACGGATGTTGGCCCATGTGGGCACATATGCGGGTATGTAATGATGGATGGATAAAAGTCCAGCCATCACAACTATAATACATATTAAAGACATATTAAGAGCTCATATTAATATCCAGCGAATCATTCAAACATATTATCCATAAACATGCTACACAAATTGCATAAATGCCATAAGTCATGAAATCTAAAAAAAGCTTTAAAACCCCCCCCCCCCAAAACCGCCACTAGGAGGACTCGTGACTGGAAAAATTCCTGTTAGACCCATATCATCGGCTCAGATGATCGCCCAATGGGTGGGCACAACACATTGTGGCAAAAGTGCAGATGAAATGGGCATTATGTAAAATAAAAATATGTAAGGAGAAAGGATATTATGTGTAAACATAAGGTGACCACGGAGAATTAAGGCACCGTGGAGACAAAGACAATGTAATGGAAGTAAATGGAGTAGAAACAGAATGGACTGTGCAGGCGTGAGGAGGGGGGGAAAGGGAGGGGAAGAATGAGAAAGACTAGTCATAATAATGGGAAACATCCGATTCAAAGTTCAACCCCACTGGTATTCTCGTATGTAACGTCAATATCCAGTATACCTCGCGCCTGCACAGTATCCTGAATCTATCGCCCCCTCTCACTGGGGTGTTGATTTTCTCAATCCCCTGGATAGAGAGGCTGGAAACATCCCGATGGTGTACTACATTCCAGTGTCTAGCAACATTCGTATTTTTATTTTTATTTTTCTCTATGTCATAGAGATGATCGTACAATTGTTCGATGTCAAAACTTTTTTCGGTAGAACTGGAATGTATAAACTGGCCAATTTTGATGTGTTTGGCAATAGTTGCATCCCTTAATGCCACATTTAAATGTGCCTTTGAAATTTAACCAGTTGGGATTGGGGAGATTGCTCTGGAAGAGGCTGGGTGAAAGCCGACCCCCCAAAGTGGGGGCTCTCCGTGACACCGATTTGACCCCCTTAGAAAGGATTTCTTGATAGTTTGGGTCATTCAGTAGAATAGGTAGATATTTAGTAACGGTGTGTTTTATTTTATTGTATTCCAAACTAAAAGGGGTGGAAAAGACTGGGACATTGTTGAAGATCATGACAGAAGTATGGTCTCGTCTCTTGATTTGATCACTTAATAATGTGTCTCTGGGGATGACATTAGCGGCCATATGTGCTCTGTTAATGATTTTATTAGAATACCTGAATCTTTGGGCCATCTGATCAGCTTCAGCTACATAACTTTTGGACTTGCTGCATAACCGTCTGAGCCTAAGGAATTGTCCGTATGGGACCCCACGGACAGTATGGCTGGGATGGCCGGAGTCAGCTCTCAAAAGAGCATTACCAGCCGTGGGCTTCCTATGGAGGCTAGTGACCACCACACCATTCAAACCTGAGAGCTTAACATCCAGGAAGTCAATGGTCATCATCTGGAGTGTTCCCATGAATTGAAAATTCAAAATATTGCAGTTGAAATATATCAACCAATCTTCCAAATTGGTCTCCTCATCAAACGATATAAAAAGCAAATCGTCTTCGTACCGACAGAAGAAGGCCGTGTCTGTGCGACGGGGGCTATCAAGTCCAAAGATGCGGGACCTCTCCCACAAACCCATATAAAGGTTGGCGAGTGAGGGCGAAAATTTCGCCCCCATGGAGGCCCCACACCTCTGGAGATAATAGCCCCCGTCAAACATAAAGAAGTTATGGGTGAGTAAATAGTCAAGTGACTGTAGAATGAACTCTTGAAGAGCCAGTGAAAAGCGTCCAGATTCCCTAAGGAATATGAATACGGCTTGTACACCCAAATGGTGTGGGATGCTGGAATATAAGTTAGTAACGTCACAAGTGACCCATCTGTAATTGTCTTGCCACTGAAAGTCTTTGAGTTTGATAAGGAGCTGTTTTGTGTCTCGTAAGTAGCCTGGAAGGTCTGTGACCAGAGGCTGAAGTTGGCTGTCAACCCATTCGCCCAGCCGTTCATTCAGGGACCCGATGCCTGCCACTATGGGTCGTCCCACAAGGGTGTTTAACCCCCCTGTGGACTTTTGGCAGATGGTGAAAAACAGGCATTATTGGGTTCTCCGGAATGAAGAGTGTTTTCTCCTTGGCTGAAAAGATACCGGCATGAACGGCCCTGTCTAGTAACGAAGATAGGACTGCAGTGAAAGGGATGGTGGGGTCAGTTCTAAGGGCTTGATAAGTATTAGTGTCTGAGAGTTGGCAAAGTAACGCTTATTTTTGTAAGAATCTGAACTAAGAACTACTACAACCCCCTTTGTCTAAATTCCTAATAACTATGCTCCTATCCGACTCTAGATTCTTAAGTGCAATTTTTTCCAAGGCAGACAAATTACTAGACATGTATCCTTTACGACAATGGCGGGCTAAGTGAGTGAGATCTCTTTCGACCATTTTTTTAAAAAGATCGAAATCCTTGCCCCGTGACCCCACCGGGTAAAAATCAGATCTGAGTTTAAATTAAATCTTGTTACCAGTGTCAGTGGGATCAACGGGGCATGGATCAGATTCAGTGGCTAGGTCGACAATGGCCTGTAAAGCACAGACCTTCGAAAACAAAACAGAGGAAGGAGGTGACTCACCCACATGCCGACCATCAAAGGAGATATCACGTGCCTCTACAGGAAGATCAAAATAATGTTTTTTCAATGTAAGGCTGCGTGAAAATTTGTTGACATCCAGCAGAGTGCTGAAAAGGTCAAAATGTCTTGTCGGACAAAAATTGAGTCCCTTTGAAAGAAGTGTGATTTCTTCATTGTTTAAAACTTTGTCCGATATGTTCATAACATTGGAAACGATTACTTTGCTCTGCCCCGTAGTGTATAGGGGATGTTTGTGGGAGTGTTTGTGTCTCTTGCCTCCTCTCCTTGTTTTCCTACGGTGTTCCTCCTGTCTTTGCCTTTTTGTGGGATCCCTGAGGGTTTCCAGGGCGATGTCCATCATGTGTACGGCTTGTCTCAGAGGATCTTGTGAGTCGCTCAGGTGACGAATCTGACGCTGAGGTAGCCATAGTATCATTGGTGAATTTGCTTTCATGGTCAGAGAAACTGACCCGCTTCCCCTGGTTTCTCCGTGGACGAGCAGACGGAAACTGTGACTTTTTCCAAGTATAAACATTGTTACTTTCATAATCGATCCGGTCACGGGTCATCTTGCCTCTTTCATTCGCTATTACGTATTTCTCCATTTTATCTAGCTTTTTATTGATTCTCCCATCCAGTTCAACGAACTCAGGGTGGGTTTGTAGCATGGTAAGATCCTTTTGGATAGTGCTAATCTCGGAACGTAATGTATCCATTTCTCTTTTTTTGGAGGAAATTAGGATGTCCATGAGTTTAAGTGAGCAAAGGCTAAGGGCATCAGTCCATTCTTTTTTCAAAATGTCATCGACTAACTCATTGTGAACACAACAAGAGCAAATTTATTTCATAAAAGCTACAGGTAAACTCACATGTAGTATATGTAATACAGGCAAAAAGGAAAGCGACCAGAGCTTCCTATCGACAAGATGCCAGCCGCTCCTCCGTCCACTCCAATACATCACACGTCCCTTGCTCCACCCGACGTTTCATCACAAACCTACATCTTAAGGGGCGTGGTCATGACGTGTGACGTTTCTATTTATATAGGACAGACGTAAGCGGGAAGACGGAAATTGCGTGCGTTCCATAGGGCGGAAGTCGTCACCTCCAAGCTACAGAGCCGCACCATCCGGAAATAAACCCAGGATAATATCCCCAAAATGCAGTCCACAGGCTGGAAGTCAGCAGCATCCATGGCCCGGGAGCACACTCCATAGGAAAACAGCGGGTTTAATTTGTTAAAAACAAAACGATATAGTGCGTTCCAGATAACGGAAGTTGTCACCTCCTGAACACCGGAACGCAACCAGCAAACAGAGGCCGGTATATAGAAGCCAACATTGCGCTTCACAGGCCGGAAGTAAACACTTACATGGCCCTGGAGAACACCAAATGAGGAGCCAAAAGACTAACCCAAAGAGTATAATTTTTGCCTACTACAAGCAAAAATAATTAACACCTAAAAAAACAAAAAAAAAGGAATCCCATAAAAAATAACACAAATTAATAGATGAAATTTAATTAGGAACCGATATTAAATATAATGGAGGAGGGATTGTGTGTACGTACGGACTTATGGAGCAGCGACCTCTTGTGGCAATAAGACAATATACAGCTATATTACATATATCATGATAAAAAGAATAATAAACATATACATACCAAGTAAACCACAATAATTCAATAAAATATACAATAAAAAGACTAAACTGCTATTTCAAAAAAATATAAAGAGTAAATAGAATAATGACCTCATAAACCCCCAAAACAATATTAGGGAATAAAAAATGGACTCAACCGAAGAATCCATGAGTAAATAATATATCATTATGGAATGGGTGTTGAATAATACTATAAACCCTAGAGAAAATAAATCAAAAAAGTTCTACCCAATATTAATAAATGCGTTAACATCCCATTCGATATTCATACCGAATGGGGTGTAAGTCTGGGCTTGGTAGATCTACCTTGTTTCTAAACGAGAAACCTCTCTCACTTTATTGCTTCCCCTCCAGTGTCCAAAAAAATTATCTATGCCCAGGAAGATAGTAAGTACCCTCTGGGTTGCATTCATGTTTCAGGGCGTAATGTTTAGAGAGGCTATGCTTTGGAAAGCCACGTCTGATGTTAGCCACATGCTCGTTGAGCCTTACATGTATCATGCGTACAGTTCGCCCTATGTATTGCTTTCCACATTGCCCCTTTTTACGTAGACCACATTTTTTGTAGAACACGTGATAAAAGGTTTGATCGGGAATTCTCCTTGGGTAGAAGTTGACTGGAAAGAATCTGTCCTCCTGCTCATATTTGCGTTCAGTTTGCAAATAGGACATCTCCTGCAGGGGAAGAAACCTCCCATATTCTGAAAAAGGAGAGCTGCTTGGGTGGATCAACCACATTATGAGCAACCTGTAATTTCAATGGTGGAACTCCTCTATAGACAACCCGTGGCATTTCAGGTAAACTCAAACCCAGAACTCGGTTACCTTTTAAAACTTTCCAATGTTTTTGCACAATCAGTTTGATATCGTAGTGCTGGTTAGAATAGCTAGTAATAAAAGAAAATTTAAAGGAGTCATCCTGTATTCTTGGTTTGGCAATCAGTAGAATATCTCTATTCCTCCCTTGTGCCTGTCTAAACGCTCCATCTAGCTCACTTGCACTATAGCCTTTTTCAAGGAATCGTCCTCTGAGAATTGAGGCCTCTCTTTCAAAATCATCCAGATTCGTGCAGTTCCTCCTCAACCTCAGAAACTGACTCTTATGGATCGATTCCAGCCAGGCCTTATGATGGCAACTCTTCGTATCAATGAAACCGTTGCGATCGGTTTCCTTGAAATAAGTAGATTTAATAATCTGACACTCTGATTTTAAGGTCAAGGAAATGGATGTCTGAACTACTGGCTTCATGAGTGAGGAAAATACCCCTATCATTGTTGTTCAGACCCATAATGAAATTATTGAGGGATTCAAGGTTTCCTTCCCATAGGAGGAGGATGTCATCTATGTATCTTTTCCAGAATACCAGCTCAGACCTGGATTCCTAATAGACGACATCCTCCTTCCATTTGGCCATAAATAGATTGCCCATACTTGGGGCGAAATTAGCCCCCATGGCCACCCCTCTATTCTTCACATAGTAAGAACCATTGTGCCAAAAGTAATTATGCTCCATGGCATAATCAAGGAGCCTTAAAATAAATGATCTCTGAACATGAAGAGTATCATTTTGCAAAAAGTGATCTACTGCATCCCTCCCATGTTGGTGTGTGATCACCGTATATTACGAGGAGACATCTGCGGTAGAAAATATATAAGCCTCCTTCCATTCTATATGCTGAGGTGCATTGATTACCTGGGTAGAATCTCTCAAGTAAGAGGGTGTCTTAATGACCAGAGGCTGCAAAAAGTGGTCAACATATTTGACCACCCTGGAAGTTACAGAGTCAATGCCACTAATGATCTGTCTTCCAGGGGGGCAGGATCCTTGTGCACCATAGACAAATAGTATATCACCGAAACCCTCGGTGCTACCGGAATCAAAAAAACTTTCTCCTTTTTGGAAATGATTTTTTTCTGAAATTCTTCCTCAACAAGCACAAGTTTTTTTTGTAACTAGCAGTGGGGTTCCCTTTTAGAGGTAGATAAGTGGTTCGATCAAATAGCAAACTTAGCATCTCAGTGCTATAGGCTTTCTTGTCAAGAATGACAATCCCCTCCTCCTTTATCTGCGGGGCGTACAATGATGTCATCTCTGTCCTTGAGCATTTCTAGGCCTTTCTTAAAGGTATACTCCCTCCAATTTTTCTTGATTTGTAATAAATGCAACTCCTTATTGACCAGGTTCCTAAAAACAGAGATGGCAGGGGCCGAAGGGCCTGGAGGATTAAATAATGTGGCATTAGACAATCTTGAATTCCTCGTATCCACTGAAACTGCAACATTGGAACGATAGGGATTGCAAATCATATGGCGCTGAATACTAACCTTACGAATACATTTATTTATTTTTTTGATTCTTAATTCAATAATGTTTATTGAAGAGTTTAAATTTTAACAACATATGTAGTATAAGATAATATACACAGTATCCGATATACACGTTCATATTTCATAAATGTTCAGTACATTGAAGTATCTATTTAATATGTCAAAAGTTTTTGGGCCAGATAGACCAACAATTGTAAAATTTTGAGCATTTCAAAGAATTGATAGCAATCAGTCTTTCAAATGTGTAATTCCTGTGCACCGCTGTTGTTACATCAGATAGGTTTATAGCCTTGCTAGATTTCCAGTTACGTAGGATCAGTGAACGTGTTTCTAATAGAATGTGTGTTATGACTGGTCTGAAGCTATGGTGGAAGTGATCTATGTTTAAGTGTAAGAGTGCTAAAGCGGGGTCTGGTGCCGTGATTATGCCTGTCAGAGATGAGATTAATTGGAAAACTTGGTTCCATAGGCTTTTAATATTTGGGCAGTTCCAGAACATATGTAGTAGATTCCCCGTTTGACCACATTCTCTCCAACAGCTAGGTGATGTTCCTGGAAAATACTTTGCTAGCCTGAACGGAGTATAGTGCCACCTGTTTGCCATTTTAATCGCCAATTCCCAGTGTTTTACACAGTGGGAAGCTTTGTGTACTTCTTTGAATGTGTGTTTCCATTGATCTCCTGAGAAGGAGGTACCCAGATCTACCTCCCACTTTGTCATTGCTACAGTTTTGTGAAAGGTTAGTTTATCTTGTAGTATGTTGTAGAAGAATGATATGCCTTTCGTATCTAGTTTGGCTGTGGAGAAGAATTGCCAGACTTTACTCGGAAGTGCTACGGTTGGTGGTTCCGTGGAGCGTAGGAGATGTGTGATTTGCATACATTTGAACAACTTGTCGTTTGTGAGGTGGTATTGTGTCATAATTTGGTTCACAGATTTGTGTCTTGTACCTTCATATAGGTCTAATATGTGTGTTATACCCTGGTCAGTCAGGTCTGCCACTTTCAACAATGGTATTTTGGCTTCTTACAGCTTCAAGGGTAGTTTGAAGTCAATGTCCTGGCTATCTTGGTGATTTTGTTCTAGGAATAACCTCCATGTCTTAATGGAAGTCTGCATTGGAGGTGATAGGATAGTCGTGTCCCATCGAGCCCATCTGTCTCCAAGAAGTAGTAGCTTTAAGTCTTTTGTCAGTGAGTAAGCTTTTTCTATCTCTACCCATAGTGGTGCGTCGGTGTTCTGTAGCCAATATTTGATTTGATCTAGTCTTACCGCCCATAGGTAGTCATAAATGTCTACTAAGCCCGCCCCCCCTATTAGTTTGTGGGATAACAAATTGTTTCGTGAACATCTAGCTTTCTTTCCATTCCAGATATATTTCCAACCTAGATCTGATAGATTCTTAAGATAATGGAAAGGAATATGCAGTGACATGGTGCGGAACACATATAATATTTGCGGCAGTATCAACATTTTGTAAGCAGAGATTCTACCCATCCATGATATTTCCTTTTTCGACAAATCCCTGAGTTGAGCTTCCAGCTTGGCTATCAGTGGGGACATATTGGCTTTGGCGAGTGCGGAAATTTTATTTGTGATTATAATACCTAGGTAGGTGATGCCTCCTGTGCTCCATGTGTATGGAAGCAGCTTTTGTAGAGCACGTTTTGCGTGGGGTTGCACTCCTAAGTCCAGTATTAGGGATTTAGTGAAGTTAACTTTATAGTAGGAGATCTCCCCAAAGGTAGTGAGGATTTTGTGTGCTTCTGGTAGGGATGTTAGCAGAGTGGTCAAGAGTAGGATTACGTCATCCGCAAATAAATTGATGGTGTGATTGCCAGAGCCAAGCTGGAAGCCTGTAATCAGGGGATGTGAGCGGATAGCTTCAGCCAGAGGTTCAATCATTAGGTTAAAAATGGTCGGGGACAGGGGGCAACCCTGTCTGGTCCCGTTCGAAATTTCAAATGGTGTAGACAGAAGGCCTGCAGAGTATACCTGTGCAGACGGTGAGGAATAGAGCGCTAAGACAGCATTTAGTATGTTCCCTTTGAAGCCAAACTTATTCAATACAATTTCCATATAAGTCCAATGGATTCTGTCAAACGCCTTCCCTGCATCTATAGAAAGCAGCAGAGAAGGCGTTCGGGTTTTTTCAGCATAGTGCATCACATTGATAATTCTCCTTGTTGCATCAGAAGTTTGTCTCCCCTTCACAAATCCCATCTGGTCACGCTGAATGAGTAAAGGTAAGATATTCATCAGTCTTTTGGCTAACAGTTTTGCATAGACTTTGGTATCAGTATTGAGAAGGGATATAGGCCTAAAGTTTGCTGGAGTATTGGGGTCTTTACCCGGTTTTGGTAGTGTCACTATATGTGCTCTCAGCATCTCTTGTGGCAGAGTCTGCAGCTTTGTTGAAGACCCTGGACAAGTGGGGCGATAGGATAGATTTAAATGTTTTGAAATATTCGTTAAAGAATCCATCGGGCCAGGTGACTTTCCATTTGGTAGGGAGTGTATAGTTTTTTCCACCTCTTGGGGTGTGATTGGTGCATTTAGATCGGAAAGCTGTTGTTCTGATAGGGAGGGGAGATGTAGCTTCTGTAGAAACGTTTGGATTTTGTCTATATTAGGTTGTGGGGTATTGGGATCCTTATGCAAGTTGTATAATGAGCTGTAATATTCTGCGAATTGGTTCGCTATATCTTGGGGGTTGACAATTTTGTGTGGTGAGGTGGGGTGATTCAGATAAGCTATTCTAGTTTTTGTACGAGCTGCTTTAAGTCTGTTCGCTATGTACTTGCCTGCTCTATTGGCATTAGAATAATAGTTAAGTTTTAAACGGCTAAGGTGTTTATCGTACTGTTGGGTCATGAGCTCTCTGAGGGTTTCTCTGAGGGAGGAAAGTTTGTTAGCTAATGGTGCCGATGGTGAGTTCTTGTTTTGGGATTCTATAACACGCAGGTCTGCGAGGACTTTATTAAATAGTTGGGCTTTCCTCTTTTTTTCTTTGGCACCTAATTAGTATACCTCTCATGTATGCCTTGTGTGCGTTCCATATGATATATGGATCCTCGACCGATCCCGTGTTCTCTTGGAAGTAGTTCTTAAGGTGTAAGGAGATGGGTTTTTGGAATTGTTGTTCCTGGATAAGTTTGGTGTTGCAGCGCCAGATGGGGGGTGAAGAGGAGACACCTTTTTCCGCAATAGATATAGAGATGGCAGCATGGTCTGACCACGTAATATCATGAATTTTTGTTATTTCTACATTTTGCAATAGCCATTTGTCCGTTAGGAACATGTCTATACGAGAGTAAGAGCCATGTCTGTTTGAGAAAAAGGTGTAGTCTTTTTAGTTTGCGTGGAGGCATCTCCAGGCATCAAATAGTTCCTCATTGTGGATCAATGATTGGAGAGACAGAGTACCTTTAGGTTTACCTGAGGAGGTGTCCATTCTAGGGTCAGAGGTGATGTTAAAGTATCCGCAAATCAGAAGGTTGCCATATTTAATGGAGTTTTCCTTTTTAATTACCTTTTTTTAGAAAGCGGAGTTGGTGAGAGTTAGGGGCGTACACCGTGACAATTGTGTATGGTTTAGAGTTAATGTCCCCTGTGACAATTATGTATCTGCCACTAACGTCAAGCACAGCGTTTCTGGGTTGAAAGGAGATAGAATTCTTGATGGCGAGCATGACACCTCTAGTTTTACTGTTAGGTGTACAGGCCATGTTCACATGTGGAAAATCTTTGTGCGAACAGTACGGGATTTTGTTTAGCTGAAAGTGTGTTACTGTACACAGAGAATGTCAGCCCCGTGTTTAGTGGCTTCAGTCCACATGGAGAATCGCTTAGCAGGATGGTTTAATCCCCGGGTATTAATGGATATCAGTTTGATCGCCATTGTAACAGATGTAGGGGAGTTATTGTGGAGATGTCGTGCGGGTACTTACTGTTCCCATATGATTCGTTTTCAGATACTGTAAAGCTGTGCTGGCAAGGTAGTTGAATTGTAACTTCTTTGACGCTTGTAGTCATTTTGATTCCTATGGATCTGTGTATATCAAGTAAACAGTAGAAAGAACAAAAGAAAACAAAAAAAGTCAACTGGGTTATAATAAGAACCGGATCCATAAACAGATCCTCGTGCAGTCGTAGCTGCTATTGATAGAGGAGGGGTGTAAGGGAGATTCAAACAGTGAAATCTCAACCCCGGAGATATTTGTGCATATTCAAGTATCAGAATTGTGCGTTTCCACCGGTGTTCTTCTTAGTTGAGCGCCTGTGGGACACCACCTGCCAATCATTTTGCAGTGGGTGCAAGCCTGAGGGGGGTGGTTGTTGGACAGGTTGTTCAGGAAGTATTCCCCATTGGCGTAGTACACCTATCCCTTCTTCCAGTTTGGAAATAGAAATGGTATTACCGTTGTGGGTTATGGTGAGGGTAGCAGGGTACTTCCATTTGTGGAGGATTTTGTGGTTCCTCAGAGCTTTTGTAATGGTCAGTAGGTTGCGGCGGCGTTGTAGTGTGTGCCTGGATAGGTCCGGCAGTAGTCTGATCGCTGCATACTGCTGAGGGATACCCCCTGGCTTGCGGGAAGCTTGCATTATTTGGTCCTTGATGTGCTAAAAATGAACCCTCATCAGAACATCTCTGGGGGTGTCATCAGGGAGAAATGATGGCTTGGGGATTCTGTGAATCCTGTCCACAAGGAGATCTTGCGCTGATGCCCCTGGTAACAGAGTGGAGATCAGGGTCTGGACATATTGCAGGAGCTGGTTAGGGGGAACAGATTCAGGTATGCCTCTGAGTTTGATATTGTTTCTCCTGGATCTGTCCTCGAGGTCACTCAGTTTGTCCTTTATCCATTCTATGTCTTCTCCCTGTGCTGTATGGGACTCCACCATTGTGTTGTATGATGAGGTAAATTCCTCCATTTTGTTTTCTACCTGGTGAACTCTATGTCCCATTGCTTGGACTTCTCTCTAGCATTCATTTAACCCTTTGAGCATATCTGTTTGTAGGGAGGACCTCAGGGACAGCAGCATGTCCTTTAACATTGTGTCAGACACTGGCCTGTCAGCTGTGGGGAAGTCTGCTATGGGGTCCCCTCCCTGTATGTATTGGCCTGTGGTGACTGTATGAGGCTCGCTTACCTCCATGCTCGAGTTAGCCTGCGACCTGTCTCTCCTCGGTCTGGACTTGGCTGGGCTCCTTGTAGAAGGGCTAGATGTCCCAGAGGAGGCCTCGCTGAGCGGTGTGGTGTCCGATGGCAAGCTGCGGCCGTTGTGCTGTGCTCCGGGCTTGTGTGACTGCTGCGAGTCCCGGGCACCGCCACCGCCATTTTGTTGAAGGCCGCGCGAGGTTATAGCGAAGAAGCTGTCCAGTTTCTGCGGCTGTTGTGGCTTCTTTCGGTTCCTTGCCATCCTCGTTCTGATCAGCGGGGAATAGCTGACTGGATGGTGGTGTGTGAGGCCTTGGATTGCACCGGTGGATGCTGATGGCTGCGGATTATCTCCGGTGGACGAGCGGAGCTCCTAGGTTAAGCATCCATCTTGGAGTCCGGTCGCCACGCCACGCCCCCCCCACGAATACATTTTTGAAGATCAATAAACGTTTCAAATTTATTCAAAGACTTAGAAGGGGCAAACTTCAGGCCATGAGTAAGAACATGTTTCTCTTCATTGGAAAGAGTGGCCCTACTTAAATTAAAAAGAGCTGAGTCTTTTAAACCTGCATCCTTTTTTGTGCGCATCCGCTTCCCCCCTCTGGAACCCCTTTTGGGTCTATACCCCTTTTGGTGTTCTGGGCCATCCCTTCCAGAGTGGTTAAATGCTGGTGAGTGGTTTGGTTGCTGCCACCAATTCCCTCCGGAGGGGGTTCTTGGGGAATAATCATGTTGATGGTAATAATCATTACCCCAATTGTCATGGTACTCTGTGATGTACCTATCGTCTCTGCGGGGGCTATCCCTACCCCCAAAGGTCCAAAACGATTTTGGACAGTGGTGGGGAAGGGAATATGAGACATATGTTGACCCCCTCTCTTCTTACCTCCACCTCCCCTAGATCCACCTTTAAAAGAGGATCTCTTGGGCTGATTTTGGTTTGGAACTGGATATGGTGGAGGAGCCTGAGATGCAATAGGACCCTGACCATGAGTGGCCGGCAAGTTTGCTCCAGTGACGAGCAGGATGATGAGGTCACTCACTCTACTTGGGTCCCTGATAGAAGAGAGGATGAGGAGGCACATCTCCAATGAGACACAATGCCCTCTAGGGGGCAGCTTAAGGGCAACCACCCTATTGCATCACACCGCAGAGCTAAGCAGGTGAAGGGCGCTGCTGACTCCCCGCTTATTTTGAAAAGTTCTTTGGTGTGGGCCTTTTTTTTTTATGTGTGCGGCAGATCGCACTAATGCTGTTTGCAACCTATGTCTGAAGTGGATCAAGCGTGGCCAAAACAGCAGCCACTTGGTCACCACATGCTTGACAAGACATATGACGACCTCCCATGTAGTCCATTGGCAAGAGCACTTAAAAGACCCACATCAAAGGACAAGGTGGACCTCTCCTTGCTCCTCATCTGGGATCTCCAACCCCACTATACCTCCAGTCCTCTCAGAAACCTTTACTGAGAGGAATGTAGGTATAGCAATAGGTGTCCCAAGTACTTGTGGCCAATCTGTTAGCGGTACACCAACATCCGATTTTAGCAGGCAAATTTCCCTACCCCAGTTGCTAAACTGTAGAAAGAAATTCGGTCCCAGCCATCCACATGCTCAGCGTCTGAATTCTAGCTTGGCTAAATTGCTAGCACTGCAACTGCTGCCTTTTCAGCTGGTAGACTGGTAGTGCCGCCTTTTGTGAATTTGTGGAATGTGCGGTACCTCAGTGGCAGGTTCCCAAACGCCATTTCTTTTCATGGAAGGCCATTCCGGCTATCTACCAGCATGTGGAAGGCAATGTTTTGGCCTTATTGGACAGGGCGGTCAGCAGTAAGGTGCATATTACTGCTGACTCATGGTCCAGCAGGCATGAACAGGGACGTTACCTTTCTTTCACAGTGCACTGGGTAACTCTGCTGGCAGCTGGGAAGGATGCAGGACAGGGATTCAGTATTGTTGGAGCTTGTTCCGCCACCACGCCTCCAAAATGCTAGTTGTGGTGATTCTGCAGCAGCTTTCTCCTCCACCCCCTCCTCTTCTTCTTCCTCTATGGCCTCTTCCTCTGCAGATTTGTCCTCTGAACCAGCGGTGCTCCGTAGGCGTTCAAGGGGCTACGCAAGCACTCAGGCAAAAATATGTCATGCAGTGCTTGAGTTGGTCTGCTTAGGGGACAGGAGCCACACTGGGGCAGAGATTCTGTCAGCTCTGCAGGGGCAGGCTCAGAGGTGGTTGACGCCACGCCAGCTTCAGCCAGGAATGGTTGTATGCGACAACGGCGCCAACCTCCTCTCCGCCCTCCGAAAGGGACACTTGACCCGTGTTCCCTGTTTGGCTCACATCCTGAATTTGGTGGAGCAGCGGTTCTTGAACAGGTACCCAGGCTTACAGGATCTCCTGAGTCAGGCCAGGAAAGTCTGTGGTCATTACCATCGGTCATATAATGCCAGTGGTTGGCTTGCTGACATTCAAAGAGAATTCAACCTGCCGAAGAACCGCCTCATTTGTGACATGCCCACCAGGTGGAACTCAACGTTGGCAATGCTGCAGCGGCTACACACGCAGCAGAAGGCCATCAATGAGTACCTGTGTGAGTATGTCACCAGGACAGGGTCAGGGGAGCTTGGCTATTTTTCGTCACGCCAGTGGCTACTGATCAAGGATGCATGCACTGTCCTGTCTACATTTAAGGAGGCCACGAGGATGGTGAGCAGTGACAGTGTATGCATCAGTGATACTGTCCCTCTTGTCTTCCTGTTGGAGCACATGCTTTGTGAAGTAATGAACAGGGCACTTGAGGCAGAACAGCGGGAGGAAGAGGAGGACTTCCTTACCTCTCAAGGCCCCCTTTATCCAGATAGTATTCCTGCTGGCCTGGTGAAAACACAGGAAGAAGAGGAGGAGGAGGAGGAGGATTATTACAGCATGGAGGTGGAGGATAACACTCAGGAGCAGACTTCAAGGGATCGTTTTTAGTCCCCAGAAACCCATAGAGTTGTACGTGGCTGGGAGGAGGTGGTTGCGAATCATGTGATCCTTAGTGACCCAGAGGACTCAGGATCAAATGCCTATGCAAACTTACGCTGCATGGCCTCCCTGATCCTGAAAACCCTGCGAAAGGACCCTAGGATTCGTGGTATCAAGGATAGGGATCATTACTGGCTTGCAACTCTTCTCCACGTTACAAGTGTAAGTTTGCAGAACTTATCCAGCCTTCGCAGAGGGAGCAGAGGATGAAACATCTTCAGGAGGCCTTGAAGAAAGGTTTATGCAATGCGTTTCCAGAGCCTGGGAGGTTACAATTTCCTGGTGCTGGACAACGTGTTGCTGAGGCTTTGTTCAGTCACAGAAAGAGCGGTGGAGAAGGTGGCCGGCTGACCGATGCCATCAGACAATTCTTCAGTCCTCAGCGCCAAGGTCTGATCGGTTCCAGCAACCATCACCAGCGTCTGCATTACATGGTGGAGGAATATATAGGGGCAAGATCAGACTTGGAGACCTTTCCAACAGAGCATCCACTGGGTTACTGGGTCTTGAGGATGGACCTCTGGCTAGAGCTTGCTCAATATGCAATTGAGCTACTGGCCTGTCCTGCATCCATTTCTGAACGCACATTCAGTGCTGCTGGAGGCTTTGTAACCGATCACAGAGTGCGCCTGTCCACAGACTCTGTTGATCAGCTCACATTCATAAAAATGAATCAGTCTTGGATCACCAGCTACCAAGCACCTGATGCTGATGTAACTGATTGATTTTTCTATGGATGTGGGATCCCTTGAAGACTGCCTATGCTGAGTGACTATACTATTATGGTGAGTGACTATCCTATTCCTCCTCAATCTTGATGATGCTAGCTTCTAAAAATATTTTTGGTTCAGGGCATCAACACCACTGCCTAAGGCCCAATTATTCTGCCCCTTTTTAACAGGGGCATGTAATTACAATTTTTGATCCAATATTTCATAGCAGGGCTCGTTCCTGCGCTCAACAAGAGTATCTGTGACGGGTTACAGTGGAGTGGCACCACCACCACTGCCTAAGACCCAATTTTTCTGCCCCTGTTTAACAGGGGGTGTAATTACAATTTTTGATCTAATATTTCACAGCAGGACCCGTTCCTGTGCTCAACAAGAGTATCTGTGAGGGGTTACAGTGTTGTGACATCACCACCACTGCCTAAGACCCAATTTTTCTGCCCCTGTTTAACAGGGGCGTGTAATTAAATTTTTTGATCTAATATTTCACAGCAGGGCCCGTTCCTTCACCCACCAAAAGTAACTGTGAGGGCTTACAGTGTTGTGGCACCACCACCACCACCAAAGGCCCAATTTTTCTAACCCTGTTTAACAGTGGCATGTAATTACAATTCTTGATATAATATTTCACAGCAGGGCCCATTCCTTCACCCACCAAGAGTAACTGTGAGGGCTTACAGTGTTGTGGCACCACCACCACCACCAAAGGCCCAATTTTTCTGCCCCTGTTTAACAGTGGCATGTAATTACAATTCTTGATATAATATTTCAAAGCAGGGTCCGTTCCAGCGCTCACCAAGAGCAACTGTGAGGGCTTACAGTGTTCTGGTACCACCAACACCAAAGGCCCAATTTCTGCAGAGTATATAGGGCAGGCCGTATAGTATATACAGGCGGTCCCCTACTTTCAAACATCCGACTTACAAACGACTCCTACTTACAAACGGAGGGAGACAACAGGAAGTGAGAGGAAATCTACTCCTAGGAAGGGAAATTTCTCTTCTGTAAGAGTTAATATGGGAAAAAGGTGTCTCCACTGATGTTTTATTACCAATCCTTGTTTCCCTACTAACCCAAATTTTTCAAAATCAAATTGACATTGGGACAAAAAGTGAGGTGAAATCTTCCGAACAGGGGCACAGACAGCAAAACAAATGTTAAATATAGATTTTTTGGCTGGAGCTACACTTAAAACATTTACAAATTACAAACAGATTCAACTTAAGAACAAACCAACAGTCCCTATCTTTTTTTTAACCCGGGGACCGCCTGTATACTGCTGTTCAGAGTATATAGGGCCTGGGGCGCCCACGCCTTTCTTTATTTATTTGGTTGCGGGGGTCCCCTATTATCCATACCAGACCCAAAGGGCCTGGTAATGGACTGGGGGGGCCATACAGTTTTTCTCAATGATTTTCATCTATATTGCCGGGACCCGACATTACATTATGGCCGCAAGCAGTTTTAAATTACTTTTATTCCTTTAGAAATTTATTTTTGCTGCAGGGACTGTTCTAAACACGGGAAAAATGTGCCACTTTACAGGCATACTATAGTTCCCCCCCCCCCCCCCAGGCACAATATTTAAAGGAATATTTCACTATTATTGTTTCACTTTAAGCATTATTAAAATCACTGCTCCCGAAAAAACGGGCGTTTTTAAAACTTTTTTTGCATTGATACATGTCCCCTGGGGCAGGACCCAGGTCCCCAAACACTTTTTATGGCAATAACTTGCATATTAGCCTTTACAATTCACACTTTTGATTTTTCACGCTTGTGACCCATAGGCTTTAACTGTGTTTGCACAAAATTTTTGCCAGTTCGCATGTTCTGCGAACCGAACCGGGGGGGGGGGGGGTTCGGCTCATCCCTAGTACTTATCCCATGGCAGAAATTAGAAGGGAACAGGTAACACAACTTGTTCTTTTAAGCAGGCTTTTTATAAAAGATTAATCAGCAGTTACAATAAGTCTGAATTTTTCTCCAGTTTTCTTCTGTAGACATGGGGCATGCAATAACATTCACTCACTGTATACAGGGTAGGAATGTAAGACTTACATGAAGGAGTTTTTGTGGCCTGCTTCCCTAAGCGAATACTTGTGTGCGATGTCTGTATTGGTATCTTTTAAACAAAGGGGGCGGGTTCTTTCTGTAGCGCCCCTTTACTTTTCAGGGGTGCTATGTACTTAAATTTAGGGGTTGGTCTGAGCTAGTAGCCAGGCTCAGACCACTTTGATTGTTAGTATTCGCTTCTGCCTATGTGATGTAACCTGATGTGCAGTTCCCTGTGGCCTGTAGGTGGCACTGCCATATCAGGTCAGGGTTGAACCGTGGGTGACATTGCTATGCCTTAGGGTGTCCTCTCTCGGCAGTGGTGCGGTGGGTGTGGTTGGCCTGCTGGGCATGCTGGGAGAGGATACATAAGGGGCAGACACCATCTTTTTGGGGTCGAGTCGGGAGTCTGGAGTGCGAGCGGTTTGCGCCACCCGGCCCTCCAGGCCAGGGGTGCGCGCGTGTATCAGTCTCAGGCACCTTTAGCCTGGGGCTGCAATTTCACTAGTAGGCCCAGCACCTTTAGCAGGGGCCTATCTCCAAAAGAAGAATCACAGGGTGCCCTGGAAAAGGTGGACCCGCTCTAAGAAGAGGAGACCAGGGGAGGACCTTTCTGATGGACTGGTGAGAGTTCACGGTGAAAGAGATGCCTGGTTACTAGGCTTGTGCAATTTGTTTTGTAACGAATCGAAATTCGTCCGAATTTAGCAACTTTCGGACATTCGGAAGCATTCGAATTTCCGAACAAAGCAATTACGAATAAAACCGAATCTGAAATAAATTATATCGCAAATAGCGAATGCCCGAATGTCTTCGGCATAATTAGTTATGAAAAAAGTTACGAATGTACGAATCTATTCGAAGCACAATAACACTCTGCTCTGCTCTCTGCTTCTCCCTCACCGTGCTGAACTCCCTCTCAAAATGGTGTACAGGGGCGGAGGCTATAGCCGCATGTAAAAAACTAAAGTAAAATACAAGATTTCGAATCGTTACAAATAACCGCTATGTATTTAGAAAAGTACAAATCCATTCAAAGCACATTAGGCATAATAGGCAGCGTCGTTGTGAGAGAGACACGGAAAATTACGAATCAACGAACCCCAAAAAAGTTACGAAAGTTGGAGTTGTGTCCAGAATCAACGAAAAACAATGTACTCTACCGAAAGTACGAATTATAAATCAACTAAAAATAAGGCTTACATTAATACGAATCATTCCGATTCAACGAAAAATGTCGCTTGCGAAAATACGAATTAGTCCGAACACGAAAAATCCCGTCTAGCAAAATTACGAACGATTACGAATCAACAGGACCGAAAAGAAACGAACCGAAACTAAATGTATTTTTCAGTTGTGCACAAGAAACAAACCGAAACTAAACTAATTTTTCCGTTGTGCACAAGTCTACTGGTTACCTTCTGGAGGGATTCAAAGATCCATCACAGGCCTTGCAACGTGCTATCGCTGGCACCTGTCCTTGTGTTGCAATTGCTGAGAAGTTTGGGACTTAAAGATTCTGTGGCAGAGGATCTCCCGATCGTATCTCTAGAAAACATAAAGTGGACGTTCGAGCATCACTCGGGCTGCTAGGATCCACTCTTACAGGGGACTACCTGGGTGAGCTAAACCCACTCGGGATCAAGTGGTGACTATTTTACCAGTTTGTGCCTGGACCTATCTCCCAAACCTTACTGTCCTTTCTCTCGTCCACCTTTCCTGTCTGCTGAACTTGAACTTTGCTTATAAAATAAACTCCGCATTGGAGTTAAAGTGGTGTGGACATTGGCCTTCCTGGGGAGAAATAGAGACTTGTCCCTACAATCTAGGAGACAAGAACCAGTCTAATGGGATAACTTGCTGCAGGACCCAAAATTGTTAACACCGCTCAACCTCTTCAAACAAGAGGGTACGGGCATATAGCGCGGTGTACCTTGACCTGCAAGGGAGCCAAAGGCAGGAAAAAGGTCTGTGTGCTACATTTCTTTTACCGAGTCGCCAGGCGTTTTTCATCATGATTGACAATAATCTGCATTGTGGACTACGTGATTGATAGTGTATTAACATGGTTTGGGCTTTTTTTTTTTGTCAATAAGTGAGAAGTTTTCATTTACTATTCTTGTACATTTCTTTGTGAACTAGTAGGCGTACTTCTCCCCATGTTAGTGTGTGGCCTGGTTTGGTTCAGAAGGGGTATAGTGCATACTCCCTCCTTCCTCCTTTTCTGGCCTGCCAGGCAGCATACTCAGGTAAGGATCTGGTAGAGATTTTTGCAGGACCTCATGCTTTTTTTTCTTCTTTTTATTTGTGGCATACCTCTTAAAATCCATGCCAGACCTGAAGGGTTTACATGCATTCATGCCCAGGAGTTATCATTTTTGGCAACCTTTCTTCAATTTTGACATCTCTAATTCATTTTCTGCACTGTGACTTGCTTTCATTCTTATTTGTTCAGCTTCATTTGCTCTCTAATAGCAGGAAAGAAGACTACAGTATATACTCGAGTATAAGCCGAGTTTTTAAGCACAATTTTTTTGTGCTGAAAATGCCCCCCTCGGCTTATACTCGAGTCACCTTTTTGCGCCTGATCTCCCGGACTTTGGGCAGCCGGTACCGGCCGACCGTAGGTCTCCTGGACCCCAAACTTAGCACACATGTAGCCCCACTCTTCCTCTATAAGTGTGCAAAGTTTCTTGTCCGGGGGACCTAGGGCCGGGGAGCACCGATTTTTTAAACCTGGGCACCCCTTCCATAGACTCCCATGTTAAACGGTAATTTCTCTGGTGACTTTGGGGACCCGGTACCGGCCGTTAAACGTCAGTCTAGTCATGGACACAGTGAGGCATGGACACAGTGAGGCAAAGTGAGGCACACCCTAGGCTTATACTCGAGTCAATAAGTTTTCCCAGTTTTTGTGGTAAAATTAGGTGCCTCTGCTTATATTCGGGTGGGCTTATACTTGAGTATATACGGTAATCACTTTCTTCATGTTTGATTCTTATTAGGGTTATTATTTTAACACTTGCTATTTCAATGCCAAGTACATTTTCTCTGTAGAGCTTCAAAATACAATTAAATGTGTTTTTTCCTTTCGTGTGAGCTGTAATATCACACCACAAAAATGCACTCTGGATACGTTCCAGATCAGTTTTTGCTTACAGTTCACACCACACGCAGTTCCAGTGCGTTTTTGATACAATTTGCTATGTTCCAGTACAATTCTGTGCAGAAAAAATGCAGACGCTCTACTTTTTTTTCTGCACCAGAAACTGACTGGAAACTGACTGCACTGGTGTGAACTAGAGCCATTGAAATACATGGAAAACACTGTGCATGCATTTTTAGTGCAGAAAATAGCGCACGGAACTGCATCTGGTGTGAACTAGCACTATATTTTGTAAATATATATATATATGCTTCTCTTAATGCTTTTATTTATTTTTGCCATATTTTACAAACAAATAATAAAATATTATCGTTATATCTCAATGAAAGTTTGTTATATGATGAACATTATATCTAAATAATGCTTTCTAAATTCTACATATCTCTTCTATATTTAAAAAATATGTGTTTTAGAATAACATCACTAAATAAGCATAAGAACAGTTTACTAAGTATTTCCCGCATTCTGCTCGTAGGCTGCTCTCTCCATATAATTTTTGCTCTTATCATGTTGCCAGTGTGTATTTTCTCTATTACGCTCACTCTCTCTTTAGGCCATTACTATCCTAAAAAATCATCTAGTAAAAATGTTAAACCAACAAGATAGAAATGACTAAAGACTGGCAAAAGAAGCTTACACAACAATGCTTTCTCTTTCTTTTCATTTGTTCTATTTATATCCCTCTTTTATCATTTGTGTGTCTTCACTCTTAAAGCGGAGTTCCACTCAAAAGTGGAACTTCCGCTTTAAGCACTCCTCGCCCCCTTACATGCCACATTTGGCATGAATTTTTTTTGGGGGGGGCTTCCACCTAGGGACCGGATAGGCGACTCCTCCTCCTGTAGGCGGTCTCCTGGGACACGTGATAGGTCCCAGGCGATCGCCTGTCCACTCCTGGAGCGCAGCGTGACTCGCGCATGCGCAGTGAGTGCTCGGCCGTGAAGCCGAAAGCTGTCACGGCCGGGTGCCCACACTGTAAATAGAGGCGCCGGCGGAGAGGGGGGGAGAGGAGCGATGCTCCGGGTGGCCGCATCACTGGACTGTGAAGCAGGTAAGTGTCTGTTTATTAAAAGCCAGCAGCTACACTTTTTGTAGCTGCTGACTTTTAATAAACATGAAAAGGCTGTAACTCCCCTTTAATTGCATATCCTCAAGCTATTAAACCCTTTCTCTTTTGCAGTTGTTTTGCAGCCTTTTTATGCACTTTCTCTACAGCTGTTTTCTGCACCCCTAATTTTTATAAGCTGTATATTCTTTTGTCCCTCACTCATTTCTTTATTCCCTTGTCCAACTCTGCCTTCAGTATGCATGTCTCTAAGGAAACACTCACTAACTACAATATATCAGTCACACAGAATGTGTTTATGTGTAAAATAATTTGCAATGACTATATCTGACTGGTCAGCAATATTCATCTGTAGGGATGGGCAAAGGGTTCGGCCCGAACTTTCAGTGTTCGGCTCGTTCGGGAAACAGCCAAACTTCCGGGACGTTTGACCGTTTGTTAGGCCCCCCGAACTGACCACAATGTATTGCGGCGCTGAACAGTGCATTGCAAGCCCTGATTGGCTGAAGCAGTGAAAGCATCAGCCAATCAGGGCACAGAGCACTGTTAGAGTCATGATTGGACACTGTCATCATGACTTTATCCTATCATGGCTCATTCCCGCCCCACAGTATAAAAGTATTCTTGCAATTGCAGCCATTATCAGTGTGATTTCGGCATGGAGAGAGATAGAACAGGGCTCTGTTCAGTGCTATTAGTTAGTTAGTGTGCTATACTGTGTCATTTTGCTTCAATTGTCAATGTAGAGTATTAGTTTAGTGTCAGTCTAGGGATAGTGTGAGTGTAGTAAGGAGGACCATCATTCAGCTTTGCATAGTGTGCAGCTAGAGTAGGGACAGCTCAGATAGTTTCACTGTAGTGTAGTGAGACCGTGTCATTTATACATACATTTGTGTAGAGTAGGGACAGCTCAGATAGTTTCACTGTAGTGTAGTGAGACCGTGTCATTTATACATACACAGAGGCGGCTCTAGGCTTTGTGAGGCCTTAGGCAAAACTTAGACACGAGGCCCCACTCACGTCCATAATGGAAAAATAAATCAAGCAATAAAAAATAATACATTGCACTGTACAGTGTACAATGAACTGATGGCAATTCACCCATGGCCAGTCCTCAAGAATTCCAGCATGTCTTTGGATTATATCACACCAGGATATGTACTGCAACACAAGCTCCCTCTGTATAGTGAACGTCACTTACTAGAAAGCTCTACATTATGCCTAAATTTCACATTACCTAACAAATGGCATAGATCCATCATCTATTTTCCTAAACCTATGCCCCATACCTGCTGTAGACACAGCCAATAAATTTACTATGGTCAGTGAACCCGAATACAGAAAAAACACCTGCTGAATTTCTTTGTACTGCAGTGTCAGGAAAAGGCAAACAAGAATAGAGAAAAATTAAAGCAGGGGCCTGACTGGCAACTTTTGGCTCAGGGGGCAAATACAACCCAGAGGCCCATGGTGCAGCAACTTGGCCTACCTCCCACTCTGACTCTTCACCGCCAAGAGAGGGAGAAGGAGGAGAGGAGGAGAGAGGTGGAGAAAGAGAGGGGGGAGCAAAAGGGGTGAATGAGGAGGGTGAAAGAGAAGAAGACAGAGAAGAGAAAGAGGAAAGTAGGAAAATATGTGAGAGAGTGTGGGGAAGGGGGGATGGGGAGAGAGGCGGGGAGAAAGAGAGAAAAGGGGAGCAAAATAGTGTGGGGGTGAGAGACAAAGAGAGGGATGAGTGAGGAGTGGAGAGAGAGGGGAGAGAGAGGAAAGAGAAAGGGTAAAAAAGAGAGAGGGAGGGGAGAAGAGAGAGAGGGGTAGAAGAGTGAGAAAGTTGGGGAGAGAGGGGAGAGGGAGGGGAAAAAGCGAGAGAGAAAGATGGGGAGGGGGAGAGGAGAGAGAGAGAGGGGGGAGAGGAGAGAGAGAGGGGGAGAGGAGAGAGAGAGAGGGGGAAGAAAGGAGAGAGGGTGGAAGAGAGGAGAGGAGGGGGAGAGAGGGGGAGAGAAGGGGGGAGGGAGCGGGGAGAGGGGGAAGAGAGGAGAGGGGAGAGAGAGAGGGCTGAAGGGGGAGAGAGGGGGGAGGGGATGAGAGGAGGAGAGAGGGGGAGGGGATAAGTGGAGGAGAGAGAGTAGACAAGTGGGGAAGGGAGAGAGAGTGGAGGAGGGGGAGAGCAGAGAGAGGAGGAAGGGGAAGAGAGGTGAGAGAGGGAGAAGAGAGGAGAGAGAGAGAGAGAGGGAAGAGAGGAGAGAGAGAGGGAAGAGAGGGGGAGAGAGGGGGAGAGAGGAGAGAGAGGGGGAAGAGAGGAGAGAGAGAGGGGGAAGAGAGGAGAGAGAGAGAAGAGAGGAGAGAGAGGGGGAGAGAGGAGAGAGAGGGGGAGAGAGGAGAGAGAGATGGGGAAGAGAGGAGAGAGAGAAAGGGGGAGAGAGGAGAGAGAGAGATAGCGAGGGAAGAGAGGAGAGAGAGAGGGGGGAAGAGAGGAGAGAGAGAGGGGGAAAAGAGGAGAGAGAGAGAGGGGGAGAGAGGAGAGAGAGAGGGGGAAGAGAGGATAGAGGGGGAGAGAGAGATAGAGAGGGAAGAGAGGAGAGAGAGGGGGAGAGAGGAAGAGAGGAGAGAGAGAGAGAGGGGGAAGAGAGGAGAGAGATAGGGGGGAAGAGAGGAGAGAGGAGAGAGAGTGAGGGGGAAGAGAGGAGAGAGAGAGGGGGGAAGAGAGGAGAGAGAGAGGGGGGAAGAGAGGAAAGAGAGGGGGAAGAGAGGAGAGAGAGGGGGAGAGAGGAGGGGGGAGAGAGGAGAGGGGGGAGAAGAGAGGGGAAAAAAACACCCATTTAGGGCAAGATCCTAAATTTGAGAAATATGAGGAGACCGTCAAATAAGGGACGTGGCCCCGGTCGTGGTGCTGCTGGTGGAGCTCCTGTTGCAGGGAGAGGACGTGGTCGATCTGTGCCAGCTACATGCACAAGTGAAACACCTTCCTTAGGTGCGAGTAGGCGACAGAGCCTGCAGCGGTATTTTTTCGGGCCTAATGCGGCTCTACGAATGTTGAGTCCAGGCCCAGGACAAGTACAGGCGATAGTAGATTGGGTTGCTGACAGTGCCTCCAGTTCTCTCACATTGTCTCCCACCCATGTTATTTTTTAGTTATTTCCCTATCCACATTTGTTTGCAGAGCACTTGCCATGCTCTTAACAACATTTTGCTGCCATTTTCAGCCCTCTAGCCCTTTCCATTACTTTTTTAGAGCCATTTTAGTCCTCAAAGTTTGGGCCCCCATTGACTTCAATGGGGTTTGGGTTCGGGGTCAAGTTCGGGTCCCGAACTCAAACTTTTTTCCGAAGTTCGGCTAAACCCCGTTGAACCCGAACATCCAGGTGTCCACTCAACCCTAGAGGAGAGGGGGGAAGAGAGGAGAGAGGGGGGAGAGAGATAGGGAGAGGGGGGAAGAGAGGAGAGAGGGGGAAGAGAGGAGGGGAGAGAGGAGAGGAGAGGGGGAAGAGAGAGGGTGGAGAGGAGAGAGGGATGGGGGGAAAGGGGGGAGAGAGGAGAGAGAGAGGGGGGAGAGATGGGGGAGAGATGGGGAGAGGAAAAGGGGGAGAGAGGAGAGGGGGAAGAGAGGAGAGAGAGATGGGGACAGGGAAAGAGGGAGAGAGGGGGAGGAGAGAGAGCAGGAGATAGACGGGGACACTGAGAGTGGGGAGGGGGGGAAAGGAGGATGGGGATGAAGAGGGGGAGAGAGAGTGGGGGAGGTGGGAGAGAGGAGGAGGGAGAGGGAGGAGGGAGAGAGAGAAGGGGTCACATGTAAGAGGAGTAGTTTGCTGGGTGATGGACAGAGCGATCATGTGTGTGCAGAACAACGGATCCTCCCTGTCATCGGACTCACCCCAATCCCCAAACTCATCAGACTACTGGCACCTTGAGCAGCCTCTGCATTGCTGGGGTGAATCAACAACACACGTTCGGGGGCGGGGCTTCACCAAGCAGTCAACCCCGCAGTCTGCTGCTCATTAGTCCCCAAGCTGAGCACGGCAAGCAGCAAGATGGTTTTCCCTCTGCTGGACATGCCCACCTGTCAGCGCTGTAGCACAACTTTCTGCAGGATGTGCAGAAGACAGAGGCAGAGCATTTTCCGTGAGCGGCGTGTGAGCCTATTCCAGCATCCTCATTGTCATAGAGGACATGGACAGGCTGACACTGCTCACCTCCCCTGTGATCACGGGTGCGGCTTTTTTTACATGAATCACAGTGGCCAGTAATTCACCCCGTACAGCCCTTGAAAGAGATGAGAGGGGGAGGGTGTTAGCAGACAGTGCAGAGTCCCGGCATGAGGAGATCGGTCCCGCCCATCCATAGGCAGCGCAATCCTTCCCGATGCTGGGCTCCTCTCTCATTGTCAGGAAAATTAGACAGTTGCGAGGCTCCTGCAAGTGCGAGGCCTTAGGCAACCGCCTAGTTTGCCTAATTAGAGAGCCGCTTCTGTACATACATTAGTGTAGAGTAGGGACAGCTCAGATAGTTTCAGTGTAGTGTAGTGCAGTGAGACCGTGTCAGAAATCTTGACATTAGTGTATAGCTAGAGTAGGGACAGTTCAGATAGCGTCAATGTAGTGACTGTTGAACACTGTCTATTTGATTGCGCTACTGCCAGTTTAACGCCATTTACTTCTGTGTGCGTTACTGACAGTTTAAAGCCATTTACTTCTGCGTGTGTTACTGCCAGTTTAACGCCATATAGTTTTGCGTGCGTTACTGCCAGTTTAACGCCATATCGTTTTGCGTGCGTTACTGCCAGTTTAACGCCATATAGTTCTGTGTGCATTACTGCCAGTTGGCTGAAATTCAGCGGGAATTCCACCTGCCCATAAACCGCCTGATTTGTGACATGCCCACCAGGTGGAACTCAACTCTGGGAATGCTGCAGCGGCTATACATGCAGCAGAGGGCCATCAACGAGTACTTGTGTCAGTATGGCACGATGACAGGCTCAGGCCACCTCAGCTTTTTTTCCCCATGCCAATGGCTGATCATTAAGGATGCATGCACTGTATTGTCATTATTTGAGGAGGCCACAAGGATGGTGAGCAGTGACAGTGCATGCATCAGGGACACAATCCCTGTTGTGTTCCTGCTGGAGCAGACTCTGTTTGGCATTATGGACAGGGCACTGGAGGCAGAGCAGCAGGAGGAAGAGAAGGACTTCCTTTCCTCTCAAGGCCCACTTTATCCAGACACCATCATTCCTATGTCACAGAACACACAGGAGGAGAGAGGGGAGGAGGATGAGAAGGAGGATTCTGGCACTTTCATAGGCTTTTAAGAAGAGGAAGACATGCGTCAATCTGTAAACGATGGCTTTCCAACCCCGGGACCCTTGGGAGTAGTACGTGGCTGGGAGGAGGAAGTTCCAGATGCTGTCATCCTGAGTGACCCTGAGGAGTTTGGTTCTCAAGCCTCTGCAAATTTGAGGCGCATGGGCAACCTCATGCTTCAAAGCCTGAGAAAGGACCCAAGAATACGTGGCATAAAGGAGAAGGATGATTACTAGTTGGCAACCCTCCTTGACCACCGTTATAAGGGGAAGGTCTCTGAACTCATCCCATCCCCACAGAGAGTGCAGAGGATATAATCTCTGGAGGACACATTAAAGAGGATTTTATTGAACGTTTTTTCTGACTTTAGTAGGTTACAGTGTGGTGGAAAACGTCGTTTTGAGTCTTCCGTTGGTCAAGAAAGGAGCGTTGGAGAAGGGGTCCGTCTAAGTGAGGCATTTTCTGAATTTTTTTAGTCCTGGCCGCATAGGCTGTCAGCTTTCACATCCCATCGGCAGCGTCTGCATCACATTGTGGACGATTACCTCGGGGCCAAAACAGAGATGGAGAGCTTTCCAGCTGATGATCCACTGGCTTACTGGGTCATGAGGATAGACCACTGTCCAGAACTTGCCCAGTATGCTATTGATTGTTGGGCTGCCCTGCATCCAGTGTGCTTTCAGAATGGGCATTCAGTGCGGCAGGAGGTTTTGTTACTGATCATAGAACGCGTCTGTCCACAGACTCCATGGACCGTTTGACTTTTATAAAAATGAATCAGTCCTGGATTACCAGCTATGAAGCCCCTGATGCCGATGTCACTGATTATATAAATGGGAAGTGAAGCAGCGCTAATTATTAAGGTGAACAATATAAATTGATCAAATAAAGTGCTAAATAAACAATAAATAAATCTTCCAATAAGTATCAACATTAAAACACCAAATATTTCAGCGAAAAAATTCCATATATAAAGTGCATTCAAAAGAGTTCAGTAGATACTGTATGTCCCATATATAAATTGCATTCAAAAAGATTCAGTAAAAATAGTCCATATGAACAGTGTGTTCAAAGGAATCTGACAATTCAGAGAATTAAGTTAAAATCTTGATAGAAATAGATAATTTTCTGTGCAAGCAAATAGACAGGAGGGACAAAAGGAACAGATATGGGAGTCCAAGTTTGCAGATGCGTAGAGATACTTGTGAAATCCTCCCCCGGTTGTACCAGCCCCTAACCTTGGAGATGGAACCAAAGGGTCTAATAGTCACTGATTAAGTCTCTTTGGGATGTGGAATCTCTGCAGGACTTCAAAGCTGCATAGCTTTGAGGGTGTTCAATCATTTCATCTGGAAGAATGTTTTTGGTATAGGTTTCATGGGCACAATTAACACCCAAAGACCAATTTTTCAGCACCTGTTTGACAGGTGCATATCATTGCAATTTTTAACAGCAAGCAAAATTCTTGCTTACATCAAGACTACCTCTATAGGGTTACTGTGGGAAAGCAACACCGACAACCAAAGGCCAATTTTTCAGCACCTGTTTGACAGGTGCATATCATTGCAATTCCTTACAGCAAGCCAAATTCTTGCTTACATCAAGAATACCTCTATAGGGTTATGGTGGGAAGCCACCACCAACAACCAAAGACCAATATAAATTATAAATTCAATTATTGCTGCAGCAGATTCTAGGCATGGTACAGATCTGCCACTTCACAGTTAGACTAAGGGGACCCCCAAGCAGTATATTGGAAGGAATTTTTCATTTTTAGGCTTTCACTTTAAAAATCAAAAAATCACTGCTCATTTAAAAATGAAATTTTTCACAAACTTTTTCTTTTATTGATACATGTCCCCCAGGGCAGGACCCGGACCCCTATAACCATTGTATGCCCAATTACTTGCATTTAAAGCCTAGTACACACGGCCGAGAATCTCGTCGCAAAAAAAACTTTGTTTTTCTCGACGGGTTTCTTGTCAAGCTTGACGAGATTCTTGTCAAACTTTCCTTGCATACACACTGTCAATCCAAAATCTCGTTGTTGTAAAGCGCGGTCACGTACAACACGTACTACGGCAGTATAAATTGGAAGTTCTATTCCAATGGCGCCACCCCTTGGGCTGCTTTTGCTGATCTTGTGTTACCGCGTGTTAGTAAAAGTTTGGGGATAGACGATTTGCGCTTTTAAGTCTTCGTGCTTTCAGTTCGTTTTCTGCGGTTCAGTTTGTGCTTGTGGGTTCGTATCTTGTCTTTCAGGGCGTGTAGTCAGGTCGTATCTGTATTACAGTGCGTTCTTGTCCGCTCGTTTCTGATTTTCAGGTCGTTCTTCGTAGGCCTTGCTGTACTTAAGTGCGTTCTGTTTAGTACGTTCTGATCAGACAACCGTCTTCTAGCCATGTTGCGAGTACGTTCTTGTCGTAGAGTTCGTGCTGTGCAGGCGCTTGGTGTTGGTCTGCTTGTCTTGGACCAAGACCAGTCCATGAACTGGGTGAGGAGGAGTTCATGGACCAAGAATTGGTTGCTCCAGCGGGACCAATTCTGTCACATGCCTCTGCTGCAGGAGATCCAGGAGAATAATCCTGATGACTACAGGAATTTTCTTAGGATGTCTGACCCCGTTTTTCAGCATCTGTTGGCTTTGGTGTCCCCCTATATCACCAGGCAGGACACTGTTATGCGGGAAGCCATCACTGCTGAGCAGAGGCTCATCGCCACGTTGCGATACCTGGCGACTGGGAGAAGCTTGCAGGACCTGAAGTTCACGGCAGGCATCTCCCCCCAGGCTCTGGGCCTCATAATCCCAGACACCTGTTCTGCCATCATCCAAGTCCTGCAGGAGGACTATATGAGGGTAAGTTTTCTCCTTTAACATCACATTCTATGTATTTAATGTATGATAATGTATTGTATTTCTTTCATCCTTCCCTAATTACCATGATTGTAATATGCTGCGAATGTCCCCTTTGCCCCCATGCATGTTGTAAGTTTATAAGGCCCCTTTTTTGGCCTACATGCATATTTTCCTTCACTTACCTCTCCAGCAAGCTATCCTGGGCCCAAACACACCTAGCCTAGTCTGTTAACAATGTATTTTGTCAGCTCCATTGTAGTGCTCCCCCCCCCTCAAATGGTTTCTAAAGTATAATTTTTTCAAACTAATATTTTTTGGGGGGTCCCAAACTCATCTAGCCCCTCCCCAAAATAAAAACAATGGGCCATCAGAGGGGGGTGAGGAATGTGATAATCGTGCCTTTTATTTTGAATTTTAAATAATCCTTAAAATAAATGTTATACTGATGTTGGCCAAGAATGTTTTTGTATAATCTGCTTTCATTGATATGTGCAAAAGTACTAATATTTTTGTATCTTGTTTGATTCCACAGCTTCCTTCCACGCCACAGGAATGGCAGACTGTGGCATCGGAGTTTGCCACGCGGTGGGACTTCCCCAACTGCGGTGGAGCCATTGACGGTAAGCACGTCCGCATCGTGCCACCACCCCGTTCGGGCTCCTTTTTCTACAACTACAAGGGGTTTCATAGCATTGTGCTGATTGCGGTGGTGTCAGCACAGTACGAGTTCCTCTATGTGGATGTGGGGAAGAATAGCCGGATGTCGGATGGGGGAGCCTTCAGCCAGACGGAGTTTGCTCTTCGCCTACAAAGTGATGACCTTGCATTGCCACCGGATGCAGGGAATGTTGAAGGACTCCCCTTTGTTTTTTTGGCGGATGAAGCCTTTGGTCTGGGATCGCATCTAATGAGGCCTTTCCCCCAGAGGACCCTCACCCCAGAGAGGAGGGTGTTCAACTACCGGCTGGCCAGAGCCCGAAGAGTTGTGGAGAATGCCTTCGGGATAATGGCCAGCTGGTTCCGCCTATTTTTAACATCAATTCACATGGTGGAGTACAAACTCAACTATATTGTATTTTGTTGCTGTGTTCTCCACAATTTTTTGCGAAAGCAATTGCCAACTTATATGGCCACAGTTGGGCCCGAGGCCGGACTTGCAGCAGACAATGCCCTGCCGGGCCTAGAACATGTCCGTGTTGGCTTGCCCCCCCAAAATGCCCATGCAATCCCCCAGAACTATGTTGACTATTTCATGGGTAGGGGGGCCATTCCAATGCCAGCCAACGTTTAATCATTTTTAGGATTAACCAAAAAAAAAATCCTGAACTTTAATTTTTGATTTATTGTTTGTTTTTATTTTAGCTGTCTCCTAGTTTTTCAGAGTGTACTTGTAGTGCCAAATGTATTTTCCTTAGTAAAGACCAAACATTTCACTGGTAACGCCAAAAATAAACCCAAAAAAGGTTATAGTGGATTAGAAAAAAAGAACCCACAGTTTGTTGTCTTTCAAATTTTTTACTCTGTGCACTATCACACATGGTCTTTATAACATTTTTTGTGTGTCAACTTTTTTTGAAAACATTTTTTTGGTTTGCCATAAACTGGCATTATTATTTTTTTTATGAAATTACAAAAACTCTTATAAACATACCTCAAAATACAACAATGTAAACCTCTAGGCAATATCTCAGACATTAGATTGTTTAAAAAATGTCTATCTGCCCTTCATGAGACGGGGTTTTGTCACCCCTGAACAAGACAAAATTTGAAGATACACACCATATTTTTGAGGGTCAAATAGGGATGAGGAAGTAAATAACCTATTTTCCAAGTTGGGTGAAGATGTGGAGGTGGCAAACACAGAGTTGGCAGCCCTAGATGTCACTGCTACCCCTAACAGCCGGGAGAGCAACCCATCAAGTAGAGGTGGTGAGGGGAGTGCAGGTAGGCCTAGGCAGTTGGTGGTTATAGGGGATTCTATAATCAGAAGGACTGATAGAATAATTTGTCGCCAGGATCGCCTCAACCGAATGGTTTGCTGTCTCCCTGGTGCCAGGGTTCGGCATGTGGTGGACCAGGTGGATAAATTACTGGGAGGGGCAGGGCATGACCCAGCTGTCTTGGTCCATGTTGGAACCAATGACAGTATACATGGAAGGTGGAGGCTCCTTAAGAATCAATTTAAAGAACTAGGCTGCAAGATGAAGGCAAGGACCTCCAAGGTGATATTCTCTTAAATATTGCCTGTGCCATGCGCAACACAGGAAAGGCAGGGGGAGATTAAAGAGCTGAATGCATGGCTAAAGACCTGGTATAGGGAGGAGAGATTTGGGTTTCTAGAGCACTGGGCTGACTTTTCATTGGGGTGCAACCTATATGCTAAAGACGGTTTGCACTTGAATGGAAGGGTGTCTGCTGTGCTGGGGGAGAGGTTTATGGGAAGGCTGGAGGAGTATTTAAACTAGGATTGAGGGGGAGGGTGAACTAAAATTACATCGGGCACACAGGTCAGTTAGGGGTCAGACATTAATGGAGAGTGGAATGGGGATAGATGGAGGGAGGGTTATAGCAGGTGACAAGAAAGTTCCCATGTTGCAAACAGCCATTGGAAACTATAGTGCCATTTGTACTACTAAAAATGATATGAAAAACACCAGAGAAAAATGTAATACATTAAAGTGTTTGTACACCAATGCCAGAAGTCTGCCAAGCAAAATAGGTGAGTTGGAAGCTCTGGTGCATGAGGAGAGCTATGACGTAATAGGTATTGCTGAAACTTGGCTTCAATCCTCATATGACTGGGCTATTAATATTCCTGGCTATGCACTCTTTCGGAGAGACAGGGTAAAAAGGAAAGGTGGCGGGGTCTGTCTCTATGTGAGAAGTGATCTCAAAGCAAGCGTGAAAGAGGACCTGGTTGATGGAGAGTGTGATGAGGCTCAAGCATTATGGGTGGAACTGCATATAGATGTGCATAGTTCAAAGTTAATCATTGGAGTTTATTATAGACCACCCAATGTTAATGAGGAGGTGGAGACTCAGCTCCTTGCACAGATTGAAAGGGCTGCAAGGGCTGGGACAGTGATAATAATGGGAGATTTTAACTACCCAGAAATTGACTGGAGTAATGGCACTGCTGGGACAGTTAAAGGGCAAAAATGTATAAGCCTATTGCAGGACAATTTTATGGTCCAGTTTATTGAGGTCCCAACTAGGAATGATGCTCTGTTGGACCTGGTAATCTCAAACCATGCAGAGCATATTACTAATGTTCAGATAAAGGAACACCTGGGTAGCAGTGACCATAACATGATTTCATTTGATGTTAGCTGTAAGCAAGAAATACATACAGGAAAGATAAAAACACTTAATTTCAATAAAGCAAATTTTCCAAGGATGAGGGCTGCTCTCCAGGACTTAGACTGGGAGGGAATATTGGCATCGGTAAACACAGAACAGAAATGGGAATTCTTCAAAAAGACTGTTTGGGACTTCACTGCAAAGTATATTCCCATGGGCAATAAGTTTAAAAGGCTAAAAATAAAACCTATGTGGCTCACAGTTAAAGTTAAAAAAGCTATAAACCATAAGAAAAGAGCTTTTAAAAAATATAAAAATGAAGGAACGCTAGTGTTGTTTAAATTTTACAAAGAATATAACAGGATATGTAAAAAGGAAATCAAGGATGCAAAAATTCAAAACGACCAACAGATTGCAAAAGATAGTAGGACAAACTCCAAAAAATTCGGTTTGAGCATGTAGGCCCTTTACAAAATAATCTAGAGTGGGTGACAGGGGACAAAGAGAAGGCTAATTTATCAAATACTTTCTTCAGCTCTGTGTATACAATGGAGCATGGGGGAGATCATGTCCATAATGGGGGTGGTAGTGACACAGCCCCAAATCCACAATGGCTCAAAAGTGATATGGTCCAGAAATATTTAGACAGAATAAAGGTGGATAAAGCACCTGGACCAGATGGCATACACCCACGGATCCTAAAAGAATTGAGCTCTGTAATTTCAAAGCCATTGTATCTAATTTTTAGGGACTCATTAATGACAGGAATAGTACCACTGGATTGGCGCAGGGCCAATGTGGTGCCTATATTTAAAAAGGGAACAAAG
This sequence comes from Rana muscosa, assembly GCA_029206835.1. Taxonomy (NCBI): domain Eukaryota; kingdom Metazoa; phylum Chordata; class Amphibia; order Anura; family Ranidae; genus Rana; species Rana muscosa. Next base: position 498,241,378 of record CM055116.1, on the reverse strand, counting down.
TCTTTAACAAGTAAATATAGACCTGTTAGTTTAACTTCTATATTTGGGAAGTTACTGGAGAGATTAATGAAAGACCACATAGAGGAGTTATTGCTAGAAAAAAACTAGTTAAGCAACAGACAGCATGGATTCATGAAAGACAGAAGTTGTCAGACAAACCTGTTATCTTTTTATGAAGAGGTAAGTAAAACCTTGGACAGAGGGGTGGCGGTGGACGTGGTATACTTGGATTTTGCGAAAGTTTGATACAGTTCCGCACACACGGCTCATGTGTAAGGTAAAGTCTACAGGATTGGAAATATCAGTTTGTAAATGGATAGAAAACTGGCTAAAAGACAGAATTCAGAGAGTAGTGGTTAATGATTCTTACTCTGAATGGTCTAAGGTTATCAGTGGTGTACCCCAAGGTTCAGTGCTGGGACCCTTACTTTTTTATATCTTTATAAATGATATTGGGTCTGGGATCAAAAGTAACATTTCCGTCTTTGTAGATGACACCAAGCTATGCAGTGGAATAACGTCCTTACATGATGTCACCAATTTACAAGCCGACCTCAATGCTCTGTCTAATTGGGCGACTATGTGGCAGATGAGGTTTAATGTTGATAAATGTAAAGTTATGCACTTGGGGGCTAAGAATATGAATGCATCATACATACTAGGGGGAGTACAACTGGGGGGTTCTGTAGTGGAGAAGGATCTGGGGGTTTTGGTAGATCATAAGCTCAATAATGGCATGCAATGCCAAGCTGCGGTTTCCAAAGCGAGCAAAGTCCTTTCTTGTATTACGAGAGGTATGGACTCCAGAGAGAGAGATATCATTTTGCCCCTGTTCAAATCATTATTAAGACCTCATCTGGAAAATGCATTTCAGTTTTGGGCACCAGTTCTCAAAAAGGATATCGGGGAACTGGAGAAAGTGCAGAGAAGGGCAACCAAACTGATAAAAGGCATGGAGGAGCTCAGCTATGAGAAAAGATTAGAGGAACTGAATTTATTCACTCTTGAGAAGAGGAGAATAAGGGGGGATATGATTAACATGTACAAATATATAAGGGGTCTATAAAGTGAACTTGGTGTTGAGTTATTCACTTTACGGTCAAAACAAAAGACAAGGGGGCACTCTTTACGTCTAGAGGAAAAAAGATTTAATCTCCAAATACGGAAAGGTTTCTTCACAGTAAGAGCTGTGAAAATGTGGAACAGACTCCCTCCAGAGGTGGTTCTGGCCAGCTCAGTAGATTGCTTTAAGAAAGGCCTGGATACTTTCCTAAATGTACATAATATAACTGAGTACTAACATTTATAGGTAAAGTTGATCCAGGGTAAATCCGATTGCCTCTCGGGGGATCAGGAAGGAATTTTTTCCCCAGCAGGAAGCAAATTGGATCGTGCTCTGCTGGGGTTTTTTGCCTTCCTCTGGATCAACTGTGGGTATAGAATTGGGTATATGGGATTGTACGATATCTTTTATTTAATTTTTATTTTTTTTAATTTTTTTTAATTTTTTTTAATTTTTTTATGGTTGAACTGGATGGACTTTTTTCAACCTGACTATCTATGTAACTATGTAGCTATGTAACATGTGCTATGCGCCATCATGGGGGATCATTTGACGTGTTTTGGGGTGCAACCCCTTCTTCCTTTCACCTACTTGAGTTGTGAGGAAGGGGTTGCACCCCCAAAACACGTACATGGAGATCCCGTGATGGCAGATAGCACATGTTGACCCACTGTGTGCACCTTCAAATTTTGTCATGTTAGAAAAAGATCAAAAAAAGTGTAGAAAAACTTTGGAAAAAAAGGGGGGTTTTATTCTATTCGCCTCAATACATCAATGATGTCCTTAAATGTATGCTCCAATGCATTCATCCTTTTCTTCATGCCGTCCAGTTCACTACTACACTCCATTATTTGTTGGATGATTCTTTGTGCACTATCACCGGAGAATCGAGGACTTTCTTCAACATGTTCATCCCCTAATAAACAAAAAAATATATCAAAAATCTGCAGGCCTACATCTCTTACCTGAAGCTGTGGTGACAGACACTGACCTGTTGTAGTGACAAGTTCCACCACCTCATCCACCTCTCCTTCCTCCACTTCTCCTTCCTCCACCTCTCCTTTATCCACTTCTACTTCCTCCACATCCTCAGGTTGGGGTTGTTGGCGAGGTTGGGGTTCTTTAGGAGATGTGGGGTTCCTGGGCTCCGAGGAGTGGTGTCCTCCCAGTCTTCTCTCCCCTATGAGAATGAAACAAATGGTACACTTAGCACACACATATTTGAAGTCAAAAATAGGAATATGACACATTGCTTGCAAGTGGGGTACAATTGTCTGTTTTGGCACAGTTCCAAGCTGAAGACAGGATTTTTGAACTTAACAAAGCTGGAATACTTACCTTTTTGTGAAAATTTTCTCACATGCCCCCCCCCCCCCTCCAGTACCCACTGTAGCACCTGTGTGGGACACCCTAAAAAGGTTGTTCTATTGGCCCACACTATAGTGCTCCTGTGAGTGCAGATGTGTAAACAACTGCTGAGTGTCCTCTCCTTTTACATTAATTCAAGTTTGCATTTCATTCTAGTTACAAACACATCATCTAGACAACAATGTCATAACATTTATGGAATATAAAAGAAAAAAAAAACATGGATATTCAAAAATCATCGTATGTCGTGGGCAAATGATGTGTCTGTATCAGGGGTGTACCTAGAGCATTTGGCACCCGGGGCGGATCCTATATATGGCACCCCCCCACCTTAAAATGTAAAAACACCCCACTGTGCCTCGGCATACCTCTGTATCCTTCAATATCTCTTTGTCACTACTGTGTACCCCCTCTCCACACCTGCACCTCTTGACCCTTTTACATTACACAGCACCTTGCACCTCTGGACCCCTTTACATTACACTGCACCCTACACCACTGGACCCCTTTACATTACACAGCACTCTGGACCCCTTTATATTACACAGCACCTTGCACCTCTGGACCCTTTTACATTACACTGCACCCTGCACCTCTGGACCCCTTTACATTACACAGCACCCTGCACCTCTGGAGCCCTTTACATTACACAGTACCCTGCATCTCTGGACCCCTTTACATTACACAGCACCCTGCACCTCTGGACCCCTTTACATGAAACAGCACCCTATACCTCTGAACCCTTTTACATTAAACTGCACCTTGCATCTCTGGACCCCTTTACATTACACAGCACCTTGCACCTCTGGACCCCTTTACATTACACAGCACCCTGCACCTCTGGACCCCTTTACATTACACAGCACCCTGCACCTAAGGATCTCTTTACATTACACAGCACCCTACACCTCTGGACCCCTTTACATTACACAGCACTCTGGACCCCTTTACATTACAAAACACCTTGCACCTCTGGATCCCTTTACATTACACAGCACCCTGCACCTAAGGATCTCTTTACATTACACAGCACCCTACACCTCTGGACCCCTTTACATTACACAGTACTCTGGACCCCTTTACATTACACAGCACCCTACACCTCTGGACCCCTTTACATTACACAGCACTCTGGACCCCTTTACATTACACAGTACTCTGGACCCCTTTACATTACACAGCACCCTACACCTCTGGACCCCTTTACATTACACAGCACCCTACACTCTGGACCCCTTTACATGACACAGCACCCTACACCTCTGGACCCCTTTTCATTACACAGCACCCTGCACCTCTAAACCCCTTTACATTATACAGCACCATGCACCCCTTTACATTACACAGCCCCCCACAGACACCCCCCTACAGTGCAGACCCCCTTCCCCCTACAGTGCAGACCTCCCACAGTGCAGACCCCCACAGTACAGGCACCCCTACAGTGCAGACCCCCCACAGTACAGACACCCCTACAGTGCAGACCCCCCAGTACAGACACCCCTACAGTGCAGACCCCCACCCCCCCACAGTACAGACACCCCTTCAGTGCAGACCCCCCACAGTACAGACACCCCTACAGTGCAAACCCCCCCACAGTACAGACACCCCTACAGTGCAGAACCCCCTACAGTACAGAGACCCCTACAGTGCAGACCCCCACAGTACAGAGACCCCTACAGAGCAGACCCCCACAGTACAGAGACCCCTACAGTGCAGACCCCCCACAGTACAGAGACCCCTACAGTGCAGACCCCCACAGTACAGAGACCCCTACAGAGCAGACCCCCACAGTACAGACACCCCTACAGTGCAGCTCCATAATGTACCTCAGTCAGATAAGCGTGGGACATGCACAGAACTGGTCAGGTGACGGGTCCGGTCCCCTCCCCCTGTGTAGGGAGGAGGAGGGGGAGGCGGCTTCACTGAGCCTTCTGCTCGGCTGAGACAGCCGAGACTGAACAGAGCCGCTCAGCCGCAGTCATGAGAGAAGGGGATCGCTGCGGGTCCCGGGTGTCACTCGGCTCGCACCCCTCCTTGCAAAGCCACTACAGGCTCTTCCTGTCACCGCCGCGGTGCCGCGGCTTAAACCCACCCGCCCCGCTGTCTTTACTTCAGCTGCGGAGGGGGGGCACCGGCCTGACACCCCCCCAGTGTGTGTCACCCATGGTGGCCCACCCCCCCCGCCCCCCACTTAGTACGACTCTGGTCTGTATCGACCGATTACTGTGCCCACTAAATTTTTAAAGATGACATTTTCTAATGTACAATAGTAAAAAGCAACAACATGGAAGCAACATACAAGTTGTGAAATACAAGAATAGGGACACAGGAGAAGTACTTACTTTTTTCTAGCATTCTCTTAATGCTCCTTAACTGCTCCGGCTCCCTCAGTTTGAGGTCAGACCACCACTTTCTGAGCTGCTCCTTTGATAATTTCACCCCAAAATGTCGCTTCAGACTTTTCGCCACTTGCTTCATGATTTTGGCCTTCCTTAGATTAGGGTGGGTATATGGCCCATGCTTCCCATCATAATCCGACCTCTTCAATATATCAACCATCTCCGCCATCTCCGCGAAGGACATATTAGATGCCTTGTATCTCCTCCTTGCTCGCAACGTTTCACGCTCCGGGCTTGTCTCCTCGTTATTAGAGGAATTAGCAGACACCTGCTGTGACTCCACCATGTTGTCTGCGCGCCGAAAGAGAAGGGGCGGGGAAACATGGAGAAAGAACGTCATGGGTGGGCGACGTGTGTCACGCATGCGTAGTGTATATAAAGCTAACACACATGTGACGTACCTACGTTCTGTGTGCGGAGGAAGGAGTAAGAGCGCCGAACGTTAGACCGAAGGTAATATTTTAACTTGGTACATCAGTGGCCTATACTGCATAGAGATTGAAGAGGCATATATGGGCGTAAAGATTACTCAAGTTTAGACTGTGATTGACATTAGTATTTTTGTCTTGTGTTTTGTCTTGCAGAAAGAATGAATGCTTTTCTTGACAAAGACTTTCTTGCGGAATTTATAGATAGGTTTAGGGAGCTGCCCGCTCTGTGGGAGACAAAAAACCCTATCCACAAAAAAAAGGTGTAAGGAAAGCAGCGCTGGAGACCCTGCTCCCATTTGTGCACACCAGGATGCCCCACGCAACCATTGAACAGCTGGATACAAAAATTGGGACCTTGAGAGGCACATACAGGACTGAGCGCAATAGGGTCCTGGCTTCTCAGAGGTCAGGAGCAGCAGCAGGGAAGGTATATGTCCCACATTTGTGGTACTACAGCAGATTGGCCTTTCTGAATGACCACATTACAGCAAGGGAATCACTTTCCAGCCTTCCCTCCAGCCTTCCCTCCAGCCAAGATGATCCTTCTCAGGAGCAAGAGGAGCCTTCCATCCTGGATGAATACCCAGATCTGTCCGTCTGGAGCCAGGTATAGTCTTTTCTAAACATTTCTTGTGATAAAATGAATGCTGTAAAATAGACGTTAAGATGGGAACAAATTTTTAAAAACAAGAAAATGTGTTTTTCATAGCAATAGACAGTAGTGGGCCAAAAGTTTGTGAGATGAATGAAAACTGATGGGGTCATAATGAGAGTCTTTAAAATGTATTTTAATTCAATTTGCAACCATCATGAGCTGAACATTGTGTGTGATTGATGAAACAAAACTCTAAATATGTCCCTTTTTTTACAAAGGAGAAGGTCAGCCAGGATGAGAGGCAGGAAAATGTCAGGCAGGAGGAGGCCGGGGTGAGTGGCAGAGAGGAGGTGGCAGGGGTGAGTGGCAGAGAGGAGGTGGCAGGGGTGAGTGGCAGAGAGGAGGTGGATGGGCCAAGTGGCAGAACAAGGTGGCAGGTGCTTCCCATCTGCCTTCCACCAAGAAGGGCCAGGAGGGATAGGGCTGTGAGTCAGGCAGCACTGGCCCTGATTAAAGAGGCACATGCCACCCTCCAGCAGCCACCAACCCCTGATGAGGGCTATGCGGCATTAGTTGGCGTGAAAATGAGCCAGATGCAGATGGGTCAATGCCTAATATGTAAGCCCCTGCTCATTAGCCTTTTAAATAAGGGGTTGAGGGGGACACTAACTGACACCTGTCATTTGCGACCACGGCTATCCTCCTCCACCTCCTTCTTCTCCACCTCCACCTTGTTATTCTCCACCTCCTCCTTCTTCTCCACCTCCTCCTTCTTCTTCTCCTCCACCTTCTTCTCCTCCACCTCCTTCTTCTCCACCTCCTTCTTCTCCACCTCCTTCTTCTCCACCTCCTTCTTCTTCTTCTCCTCCTTCTTCTTCTCCTCCACCTCCTTCTCCTCCTCCTGACATGAGTACACCTCCAGAGGCACAGCCTCCAGCCAGGCGGACAAGGAAGGTTGCAGGGAAGGCTGCAGAGAAGGCTGCAGAGTAGGCTACCAAGAAGGCTGCAGGGAAGGCTACGAAGAAGACCAGGAATTGATTGCCTTGCTTCAATGTGGTCTGACAGAAGGCAGCCTGTTGTAGTTCCACAGACTTGGGACATGTATCTAACCTGCTTCTGTTCCTGACCTCTGGGAGTCCAAGACCAGATTGGCTCACTACTTATGTGCTTCTCAAGGTCCCAATTTTAGTATCCACACAAAGTTGCACAAATTGAAACAGGGTCTCCAGCGCTACCTTCTATTTATTTTCTTATTATTTTCTATACCAGAATAAATGGCATTTATTTTTACAGTTAATACTTGCCTATGTGTTTTTATTACAACAAAATATTTAGCTGGTGAGTAGGCAGGTAAGTAAAAAAAATTCAAAAGCTTTAATTAAAATGGGACAGATAACACCAAACAATCTCCTTGAAGGTCAAAAAATAGAAGATAATTATGTTTAAATTGTGGTAAATTTACACAAGAGAAAAGAAAAAAAACATGGAGATCACTAGAAATGAAATAAGATTTTAAAATGCATATCTGAACTAAAATTTTAAAACATTAAAAAAATTAAATTATGAGATCTTGCTCGATAAAATAAACACAAATTTTCATGAGATCTGCATTCATAAATGTTGCAAAAAGTTAGCCAGAACTCTGTGTGAATATCAGCAGCAAAAAAAGTTAATTATTGTTCATTATTGTACCATTCTAAAGACGATTTTAATGCGCAGCGTTTAAACGATGCAAAAATTGTTACCGCGTGACAAATGTGCTATGTCCATTACGAACGCTAGTTTTACAAGAAGGTGCGCTCCCGTCTCATACTTGATTTTGACCATGCGCGGTTTTTGAAGACTCGGAAAAGCATACACACGAACGGTTTTCTCATCCAAATACAGTCAGACGAGAATCACGATGAGAAAACTGAGACTCCCGACGAGAAAAAAGAAAGCAGGTCTTCTTTTTTTCTCGTCGAGATTCTGGGCAGTTTTCTTGACGAGAAACCTGAAAGCCTTGTACACACGCACGGTTTTCTTGGCAAGAAAGCTCTCCCAACAGTTTTCTTGTTGTTTCTTGCCGAGAAAACCGGTCGTGTGTACGAGGCTTAAGCCTTCAAAATGGGCACTTTTGATATTTGACGTTCAGGTCCCATTGACTTTAATGGGGTTCGTTATTCGGGTCCGAAATTTCGTGGTGTTCGAAAGTTCGGGTGCGAACCGAACAGGGGTCCGTTTGGCCCATCCCTATTCATCTGTAGCCAAGTGCCATAGCTGGCTGAACACATAAGATTTTTAATTTCAGATACTGCGTTGGTGCTTACTGAACAGTAGAGTAGCTCAGAAATAAAGCCTACTTTCTTTTACCATTTTAAAGCTGAATGTTCCGCATTAATATAGAATGGACTCACAAACATCTACAGTATGTTGTAGTTATCCATGAAAACAGTGACAGTATTTCTAGGCAACCCACATTACCTTTGCAATGCAATTTGCAACCCGCTTAAAGTGTGGGGCTGTCATTGCTTGACTTTTTCCAGGAAAATGCTAGTTGCCTGCATTGTCTGGCTTCAAAACATTTGAGTTGCTAGCCCAAGAAAAAGAGCACTGTATATGAGTGTTAGACAAGTGTCAGAATTCCTTATCGCTATAATTGTTCCAGGTTGGAGATGAAGAAACCACAACATCAGCATGACAGCCAAGGAACTAAAATTCTTAAAGTAGAAGTTGGCAATGGCAACCCACATACATTTCTCATGACAGAGTCACCTTGAAAGATATTAGGCACAGCTCTATTGATTCACTACCAGAACATGAAAATTGTTAAATATATTTGGGATGGACAATTGTCTGTGCAAAAGGTGTGGATTATTGTCACACAATACATATGTAGGTGTGTGTGTGTGCTTGTACTGTATATATTGATGGACTGGGTGTACTTTGAGCCCTGGGCTGCTTTTAATTTATGTTTCCCCCATCCCAGCTTAAAGGTGCACCTACTATATATGTGTATTGATTGTAAAGATGTTGTTGGCAGCTTTGTTCTGCAAGTGATCAAATATTTTTTTAAAAAATATTCTTCAAGGAGACTGAGTTACCCTGCTGTTGCCTAGAACAATTATCCCTCTCCACTATTCTTGACGAGTTGTTGAGTTAACTCAAACCTTTTAATTTCACAATGGGGAGAACCTTGCTCTGGGAGCAGAAAAGGAGAAGGAGAGCATGTATGTTTAAAGTATAGCTAGTAGTAGTTTCATAAATCTTTGAGTCCTTTCTTCAGTTCCAGTGGGTGTCAGGAAGAAACACCTGTATGTATTTTCATACAGGTATACAGAAATTGTAATCCAGTCACCATGGAATGTGCAGATATTGCCTGTCCAAGTACAGGACCAGGTGTGAAAGTTGTGGAACCACCCTATTCTAGCTAAAAGCTAGTATACACAATGAGATTTTTTCGAATGCTAATGCTAATCGAAAACTAATAGGTTACTAAAGTATGAACATTTTTTTAAACAGCCACACCACATGTTTTCAGAGAGTCCTGTATTTCACATGAAGTTATTTGTGGGTTTTTCTTTGCATCCTGAACAATTTTCCTGGCAGTTGTGGCTGAAATTTTAGTTGGTCTACCTGATTGTGGTTTGGTTTCAACAGAACCCTGAATTTTCCACTTCTTGGTTAGAGTTTGAACACTGCCGATTGGCATTCTCAATTCCTTGGATATCTTTATATCCCTTTTCTGTTTTATACCGTTCAACTACCTTTTCCTGCAGATCCTTTGACAATTCTTTTGCTTTCCCCATGACTCCGAATCCAGGAACGTTAGTGCAGCACTGGATGAAAGATGCAAGAGTCTGTCAGGAGTCCAGAAACGCATTGACCTTTTATACACACACACTAATTACAAGCAAACAGATATACACATAGGTGAGGATGGTTACCTTTAATAGCCAGTCAAACCCCTTTGTGTCAACTTGTGTGCATGTTATCAGTTCAAAATCACCAGAGTATATAAACTTTTGATCAGGGTCATTTGGATAGTTTCTTTTGCCATTATGATTTAAAAAGAGTAAACACAGTTGATTGATAATAAATGGCTTCAGCCAAACACTAACCATGAGTGAAAGCAATGTTTTTGTGTTATCATTCATATTCTCTGAAAAATTCTGAATAAACTTATGAGCACAACTGTACATTGACAGCTAGGCAGTCTTTGAAGTACTGACAACTTGGATGCCCATGTGATGCTCCAATGACTGGATGATTCATTAAAAAGTTGTGTGGAGAAGCAAGGAAGTCTGGGGCTACATCCAGAAAGAAGCTCACTTCTACAACATAAAAGTGGGGCATATTGATGCACATCTGCCCCCAGTCCCAGGGTTAAGAATTACAACAGAGTGACAGACTAAATCGCAAAGGTGGCTGCAGTTGTGACTATTGATCCTGTCTTGATGAACTTGGCCAATTTTGCTCACACGCAATCAGAACATTTGGGGCAGAAAATAATACATGAATGGGGACAGCAGAGAGGATTTCCCATATCCATGGACATGATAAAGACTGTAATAGGAAATAGTACAGTGTGTGGAGACGTGCAACAATGACCATTCCATTTCAAAAGTACTCTACCGAGACTAGAGAGGGATGAGATTCCTGCAGAGATTCAGCAGGTTGACTCCATCAGTTCCCTGCCCCCAGGGGAAACAATGGACCTGGTATTGTTGCACTGCAGCTTACACTTATTTAAGACTCTTTCTTGTTCATCCTTGTAAATGTGCAGATTGAGTCATGATGCTCCAACTACTCCAAAAGCTCAACCTTGCTTATAGCTGTCCTAAACAGGTCCAAAACAATAAGGGCTCACACATCACCAGATCAACAGCACAACTGTGGGCCAAGGATTCTGGAGTGTTCTGGCTTTGCCACATCACATAATATTCACAGCAGTTGACTTGAAACATTCAATAATATATTAAAAACTAGATACACAAGCTTACAGCCATATACACTAAATGGGTGGGGTCAAGTTTTTACACAGTGTGACAGCAGGAAGGTAAAGTCACCTGGTTGCATCCAGGGGGGTAGATATATTTCGCCCAGATTCAGGCTTTACGCCGACTTATACAACTAGGTGGAGAGTTGTATAAGGCTAGTGGGCTCATGGATGACTCATACCTCTAGGGAGAGGGCTGGGCGTCGTGCAGACAGGGAGTTGATGAGACCAGCTGAAGCTTGTCAGCTCATTTAGGCCTCTATAAGAACTCCCAGCTTCATTAGATGTTAGCTCATGCCTGGAACCAGACCTGTGTGGACTGTCTAGGGAGAGTGAACCCCTGTGCGGTGAGACAAAGCCTGTGTGGCTATTTGCTTGGACATTTAAAACCAGGGACTTAGGGACTAGGACAGCACTAGGCTGATCCCAGTTGTTAGTTAGGAAACCTGTATGTTTAGTCAGAGGTCAACTTGACCAGGATTTATTTTGGTTATGTTTCTTTTGCTTTGCTGTGTTTTGTCACTGTAAATAGAAAATAAACCGCACCTTTTTGATTTTGAAAACCACAACCTCCGTTTGCTGGGCCTGTTTTGTGTGGGGAGCCCATCCCGGGGGTCACACACACCTGCTGCCGAGCTAACCCCCTCACAGTTGGTGGAGAACCAGTGGCAGTTTTTTTTTAAGCCAGCATGGAGGAGATACTGAAGCAGCTGGCTCTAGCAAATGCCAATCAACAGCAGACAAATGCAGGTTTGCAAAAGAGCCTTGCAGCTCATCAACAGAGCCTTGCAGCTCAACAACAGAACTTCGCAGCCCAGCAGCAAGCTCATCAACAGAGCCTTGCAGCCCAGCAGCAGACAAACGCAACTTTGCAACAGAGTCTGGAGGCTCAGCAACGAGCCCAGCAGCAATCTGAGGCCCGCTTCATAGACCTGTTGCAGAAGCAAGAGCAGAGACTACAACAACAGATGGAAGCAGTAATGCAGCAACGTCCGCAGACCAGTGAGGAAAGCCGTCCCACTAATACCGCGTCCTTTGGGGTGAGTCGTTTATTGACAAAAATGACTGGAGAGGATGATCCAGAGGTATTTTTGACCACATTTGAAAGGACCGCTGAAAGAGAAAAGTGGCCTGAGGAGCAGTGGGCTGGACTGGTGGCTCCTCTGTTAACTGGTGAATCGCAGAGAGCTTACTATGACCTAGAGCCTAACCAAGCAAAAGACTATGTGATGCTAAAAGCTGAAATATTGGCAAGGCTGGGTGTCACCCAGGCTGTCCGGGCTCAGCGTGTGCATAACTGGACTTTCCAGCTTGGAAAACCCCCCAGGTCTCAAATGTATGATCTCATTCACCTGAGCAGAAAGTGGCTACAGCCAGAGACTTTGTCCGCACCAAAGATTGTGGAACGTGTTGTAATGGATCGGTTTTTGAGAGCTCTTCCTACTGCCATCCAAAAGTGGGTAAGCCATGGAGACCCAGAGACGGCCGATGGTCTTGTGGATCGTGTGGAGAAATACTTGGCTACAGAGAACCTGATGGCCTCTTCCAGAGACACTCGGACTTTCCACCCTAAGACCAGACCATCCCCAGGGGCGGATAAGAGGATTCCAAGGGGAGAGAGTGAGAGGGTGGGAGCTCTACCCCAAGTTTGGCGAGAACAGCCTGGGAAATCAGCGGCTCAAGAGGCGGCAAGAAGGATCGTTTGCTACCGCTGCCGGCAAGCGGGACATATTGCAGCCAATTGCCCGGTTGTGGAGGAACCCATGCAGTGTGACTTTCTGACGGGCAGACGTCAGTCGCTGTGTGCGACAGTCGCATGCACTGCCATTCGAGGAACTGAGAAACATTTATGCAAAATGTGTGTTAATGGTAGAAATGTTGTGGTATTGCTGGATTCAGGTAGCCTTGTGACCCTGATAAAGGCTGAGTTAGTTAAAACAGAGGTCTCTGGGAATAGCAAGGTAGCTGTTATTTGTGTGCATGGGGACACCCGAGAGTATCCAGTGACTACAGTGTGTTTCGAGACCCCCAAAGGTACCCTCTCTCATCCAGTGGGCTTAGTATCTCAGTTACCGCATGACGCCATTGTGGGAAGGGATTTTCCGAAGTTCTGGGAACTGTGGGATGATCCTGAGCCCCTCACTGGTGCCCCTATGTACCAGGAATGTGATAGCCAGAACTCCCCTGAGAGTGGTGAGGACTCTCCGGAATTTCCCTTATCAGTATTGGCAGGGGAGACTCAAGAAACTGGAGAGGAGCCCACCTCCTCAGACGAAAACCTACCGTCTGTGGAGTTTTCTGATCTTGAGGTTCACAGGGAAAACTTTGCCACAGAACAGTTGAAAGACCCCGCCCTAATAAAGGCACGGGAAAACGTAGTGAAAATAGATGGCGAGTTAGTGAACCCAGATAATACCTGCACTTACCCATACTTCAGCGTAGAGAAGGACCTACTGTATCGGGTGGCAAAAAGGGCAGAAGAAACCGTTGAGCAGCTTGTGGTGCCCAAACCTTACAGGAAGTTGGTGTTGGAGTTGGCCCATGGGCACATTCTTGGAGGTCATCTGGGGACAGAGAAAACCCGAGAGAGGGTATTACAGAGATTCTATTGGCCGGGGGTGATGAAGGACGTAGAAAATTATTGTTCCTCCTGCCCTGTGTGTCAGAGGTTGGCCCCGATGCCACATTTCCGTAGCCCGCTGGTCCCTCTACCCATCATTGAGGTCCCGTTTGAGAGGATCGCCATGGATTTGGTAGGTCCTATAATCAAGTCCGCTAGGGGGCACCAGTACATATTAGTTATAATGGACTATGCCACCCGTTATCCAGAAGCGATCCCTCTCCGAAATACCTCGGCCAAAACCATAGCCAAAGAGCTATCTCTTGTTTTTAGCCGGGTGGGTATTTGTAAAGAACTGCTTACGGACCAAGGTACACCCTTTATGTCCCGGGTTATGAAAGAGCTGTGTAAATTGTTCAAAGTGACGCAATTGCGTACGTCTGTGTATCACCCCCAAACCGATGGGCTGGTTGAAAGATTCAACAAAACCCTAAAACAAATGTTGAAGAAAGTGGTGGATAGAGATGGAAAGGATTGGGACTGTTTACTTCCTTATTTGATGTTTGCTATTAGGGAGGTGCCCCAATCCTCTACGGGATTCTCCCCCTTTGAGTTACTGTATGGGAGACACCCAAGAGGGCTGTTGGATATTGCCAAGGAAACTTGGGAAAGTGAGAGTTCTCCCCACAGGAGTGTGATTGAGCATGTCGCCCTGATGCAAGATCGAATTGCACAGGTAATGCCCATCGTGAAGGAACATTTGGCCCAAGCGCAGTTGGCACAGCAGAGAGTGTACAACCGTGGAGCCAAGACCCGTACCTTTTCCCCGGGGGATAGGATATTGGTACTTGTCCCTACGGTTGAAAGTAAATTCCTTGCCAAATGGCAAGGCCCCTACGAGATAATGGAAAAAGTGAGCGAAGTGAATTACAAGGTCAGACAACTAGGAAGGCGAAAGCCCGAACAGATCTATCACGTTAATCTGTTGAAAGCCTGGAGGGATAGAGAGTCCCTAGTCGCAGACACTTGGTCACCAGCTCAAACTGGTTGCGTGATTCCTGAGGTTGGAATAGCAGCCACCTTGTCACAACCCCAACAACAGGAGGTTAAGGAGTTTGTGCTTCGCAACAAGGAGGTATTCTCTGAGCTGCCGGGACAAACATCTGGGGTAGAGCATGACATCATTACCCCGCCCGGTGAAAGGGTGAAGTTAAAACCCTATCGGATCCCAGAGGCTTGACGGGAGGCAATACGGGAGGAAGTACAGAAAATGCTGAACTTAGGGGTGATAGAGGAGTCCCAAAGTGATTGGTCTAGTCCCATCGTGTTGGTGCCTAAACCGGATGGGAGCTGGCGATTTTGTAACAATTTTCGTCAGTTGAACAAAGTTACAAAATTTGACACCTACCCCATGCCACGTATAGATGAGTTGATCGACCGGCTGGGAACAGCCCGATACATGACGACTCTTGACCTCACAAAAGGGTATTGGCAAATCCCCCTGGCCAAGTCGGCCAAAGAGAAAACCGCATTTGTAACCCCAGACGGGGCGTTCCAATATAAAAGAATGCCGTTCGGGTTACAGAATGCGCCGGCCACATTCCAGCGGAAAATGGACCAGATGCTGAGGCCCCATCGGAAGTATGCTGCGGCTTACCTGGATGACGTAATTGTCCATAGCACAGATTGGGCCTCACATCTGCCAAAAGTGCAAGCAGTCCTGGACTCTGTTCGGGAAGCGGGGTTTACGGCTAACCCCAAGAAGTGTACCATTGGGCAGGAGGAGGCCAAATATCTTGGGTACACCATTGGGAGGGGAGTAATAAAACCCCAACTCAACAAAGTCGAGGCCATCCAGAGTTGGCCACGTCCCAACAGCAAGAAGCAGGTACGAGCCTTTCTGGGAATCGCTGGGTATTATCGGCGATTCATTCCCCACTTTGCTTCTAAGGCTGTGCCCCTAACCAACCTGACGAAGGGGAAAGGGTCGGTCATGATTAAATGGACCCCCGAGGCTGAGGCAGCATTCCAATTCTTGAAACAAGCCTTATGTAGCCAGCCAGTGTTGTACTCACCCGACTTCTCTAAAGACTTTGTCGTACAAAGTGATGCGTCAGATGTGGGGTTAGGAGCAGTATTGTCCCAGGTCTGGAACGGGGAAGAGCACCCAGTCATTTACCTCAGCAGGAAGTTGAAGTCCCATGAGGTAAATTACGCCACCGTTGAAAAGGAGTGTTTAGCGGTGAAGTGGGCTCTAGATTCCCTTCGGTACTACCTGCTAGGTAGGCACTTTGACATGGTTACGGATCACGCTCCGTTAAAGTGGATGGCTCAAAACAAGGAAACAAATAGAAGAGTGAATAGGTGGTTCCTGGCCCTCCAGGAATTCAACTTCACAGTAAAGCATCGCCCTGGCGTTCAAATGGGGAATGTGGATGCTTTGTCTCGAGTACATGAATGCCTGATTGCTGGTGTTCCAACCCCGAGGTTAAAACAAGAGGGGGGGGGGTATGTGACAGCAGGAAGGTAAAGTCACCTGGTTGCATCCAGGGGGGTAGATATATTTCGCCCAGATTCAGGCTTTACGCCGACTTATACAACTAGGTGGAGAGTTGTATAAGGCTAGTGGGCTCATGGATGACTCATACCTCTAGGGAGAGGGCTGGGCGTCGTGCAGACAGGGAGTTGATGAGACCAGCTGAAGCTTGTCAGCTCATTTAGGCCTCTATAAGAACTCCCAGCTTCATTAGATGTTAGCTCATGCCTGGAACCAGACCTGTGTGGACTGTCTAGGGAGAGTGAACCCCTGTGCGGTGAGACAAAGCCTGTGTGGCTATTTGCTTGGACATTTAAAACCAGGGACTTAGGGACTAGGACAGCACTAGGCTGATCCCAGTTGTTAGTTAGGAAACCTGTATGTTTAGTCAGAGGTCAACTTGACCAGGATTTATTTTGGTTATGTTTCTTTTGCTTTGCTGTGTTTTGTCACTGTAAATAGAAAATAAACCGCACCTTTTTGATTTTGAAAACCACAACCTCCGTTTGCTGGGCCTGTTTTGTGTGGGGAGCCCATCCCGGGGGTCACACACACCCGCTGCCGAGCTAACCCCCTCACAACAGTTATGTTGTTAAATTCAAGGTCAGCAGCCAAAAGTACACCATATGGGAGGGTGGTAGGATCTGGGACACAGATTACACAGCTGGAGTGCAGAGTTGATTATTTACATAAAGTTCCTGAAAGAACAGGGCCTAACAGGTACCAAGTCACTGCTTACCATGACATAGAAGCAAACATTGATCTATCTGAAGCATGAGGATTGAGAGAATCTGTCAGAAAGGTTGGAACTATTTGCATTGGCAGATGAGCTTCACAACAGTGGCTGAAACTACTCTGACTGATTAGTTGACACTTCTCAGCAAGAGATGAATGTAAGGATCTATAACATCAAATTTTCCAGGATAAATATCAATGTTCCTCTTGGAAATATCAGTATCTATTCTCTCTTCCCTACCAATGTTATTTGGAAGGATCAGAAATGGATACAGGTAGATCACCTGTACTGGTCAGAGATCCAGGCAAGAAGCCAGTTAGAGGAGAGATTGTGAAAAATGTGTATATCCAGGGGGCTCCAAGCATTTGAATCCCGACAGATAAAGTCTGTGTTGGAGAGGGTAGCAAATCTTCACACACTTTTTTTTACACTCTTTAGGCAGCACTCAGGGAGACAAGCAATCTCTAATGGAAACAGAAAAACAAACAAGGCGCCTCTAAGTGCAGAAGTATAAAACTTTTAATATCCCCTAAAAGGGTTAAAAACACTTACAAGATAGTGGATGAAACAGGCATGTAGCAGGTAAGTGCGTCTAGGAGATGTTCCAGTAGCAGGGCAGTCCCAGTCTGTGATGGTAAAGCTTCCAGGGAAGTCCACGAGATAACAGCTAATTTGTGCTGTGAATGTTCAGAGGACACAGTGACGCTGGAGCCTGGGGATGATGTCAGAGGAAGCGAGACAGAAACCAGCATGGAACACAAACAGGAAGTGGACAGGAACATATGTTCCACCTACTGTGAATTGAAATTTGATTTGCTTGTCCTTGGGGAACCAGTTAGTGCTATTGACAAGGATTGAAATCAGTTTGAAAGTGTTTATGTACATATGAGTTGGGGTACCTTTAAGCAGCAGGATTGTTGCCTAATGTTCAGCCTTAGTCAAATGTCTATTAGCATTTTAAGGTGGAAATCCACCCTAAACCAAACTAGCCTAACAAAACTTAAAAATGTACTCCCCTTCGCCCGCTCTTGTCTGGTCTTGTGATCCAGCTCCCCTGTGTCAGCCAGTGGTGGCTGCAAGGGAGAGGGGGTTCACTGATAACAAATGGCCCATAGGAACCTATGGGTGATGTCACCGCTTCAGGCTTTACCAGACATTTTCAAGTGCTCACTCCTCTCCCCTGCAGCTACAGATTGCTGACAGAGGGGATCATATGACCGGGCTTAAGCTATCAGAAAAAAGGTAAGCATATGCAGCTTTTTTACACAGGTTGGTCAGCATAGGTTTTAGGAAAAGAGATAGGACATTTTTAATGATAGTTTTTAAGCTGGAATTCTACTTTAAGGCAATGCTTGCACTATTTATGAAAGCTATAGAAACTTAGGAGTGTCAATATAAAGAAGACATGTTCCCTATAATGTGAACTATCGATATTTTCTGTGAATATCAATCAAAAAGTGTAATGCTATGTGTATCACATTAGTGCAAAGTAACTTGTGAAGTTGGGGAGTTTCTATGCTGGGCGGGTACACTATATTTGAATATTTATTGGTATTTTCGGGCTAATTTCAAGTAATGACTTAATAATGGACACAGAAATGTCATGTGAACACACAATTTTTTAATTGGTTGTTTATACCAAGGATGTTTAGAAATCAGTTGTATTAAAAATAATCTCCACTTCAGAATTAGTCATGCTATATGAAAGATCTCAAACACTCAAGGAAACTGCTTAAAGAGATCCAGGGTCTTTACTAAAATTTAGAACAGAATCAGAGAATGAAAACCTCTGTGTGGCTCTTTTCCCCGGGCAAACAGAGTATCAGTGATGTAATCTAACATTGGCAGAAGGAATACAGCTGTTGAACACATCTTGGTTTCCAAAAGCATTACGCAGTTAGATGTTACAATTCACATTCTGTCATTTGGTACAAAGATTTTCCATGGCTTATTCATTACTGTTTTCCACTTTATCAGTACAACAACATGCTGATAATCAAATTCAGTCCCTGTTGTATTTCTTGTCTTTATTGTTTTAACAGAACTCTACCTATTTGCCTTTTGATCACGCTTTTATTCTTAAATTACTATACAGTTGTGCTCATAAGTTAACATACCCTGGCAGAATGATTTCTTGGCCATTTTTTAAAGAATAATGAATGATAACACAAAAACTTTTCTTTCACTCATGGTTAGTGTTTGGCTGAAGCCATTTATTATCAACCAACTGTGTTTACTCTTTTTAAATCATAATCACAACAGAAACTACCCAAATGACCCTCATAAAACGTTTACATACCCCTGTTCTTAATACCGTGTATTGCCCCCTTTGAGATCAATGACAGCTTGACGTCTTTTGTGGTATTTGTGGATGAGGCTCTTGTCTTTATCTTCTCAGATGGTAAAGCTGCCCATCCCTCTTGGCAATAGCCCCCAGTTCCTGTAAATTCTTGGGCTGTCTTGCATGAACTGCAAGTTTGAGATCTCCCCAGAGTGGCTCAATGATATTGAGGTCAGGAGACTTAGATTGCCACTCCAGAACCTTCATTTTATTCTGCTGTAGCCAATGACATGTCGTCTCGGCCTTGTGTTTTGGATCATTGTCATGTTGGAATGTCCAAGTACGTCCCATGCGCCGCTTCCTGACTGATGAATGCAAATGTTCCTGCAGTATTTTTTTATAACATACTGCATTCATCTTGCCATTAATTTTGACCAAGTTTCCTGTGCCTTTGTAGTTCACACATCCCCAAAACATCAGCTTTCCACCTCCGTGTTTCACAGTAGTAATGGTGTACCTTTCATCATAGTTCTTGTTGACTCTCCTTAGAGACTTTGTTAGTTCTCTTTAGGGAAGAGATATTCAATTCCTGAAAGAGTTCAAGCAGCCATATTAATAGGGAGCCTTTGAATAGCCATCCCATGTCTACGAAAATAAATCAGCTTGTTAGGGTCAGTGCTTAGCACAAGGATAGGTTCCTGGCATGTAGGGACAGAGTAAGTGACACTGTTGCATTCCAAAGGACCTTCTGAAGATCCCTTTCAGTGAAATAGTGGCATTTGGTTAAAAGCATACTACCACTTCTCCAGCAGAAGCTGACCTCTGGTAACATTACATTACAATAGCTCTCCTAAATTGCCTTGTTCTACAGTGTGCCAGTCATTCAGTATTGTGACAGTTTCTACCCCGAACAACTATTATAAAGTTTCCGCTTTTTTCTGAGGCTTGCATTTATGCATTCCCTCCCAAGGAACTACTTTGCTTGAGGCTCCGCCTCATACGAGCACAGTATTTCATGAAAACAAAAGTCCACATAGCAAGCTGTCCATATAGTCCACATAGCAATCTGTCCACATAGTCCACATAGCAAGCTGTCCACATAGTCCACATAGCAAGCTGTCCACATAGTCCACATAGCAAGCTGGTTGATAACATTTTAGTCTGGGGCGATTCTGAGCTCAGTTGCCTGAAAGCACTAGATGCATATGTTGCGAACTTGTGTGTTTTATGAATGACTGCACTGGTCTGCAACCATTCTCATTCACAATGAAAGCCAACAGCTGATATTGCAATAACCACGTTCAAATCAGCAGGAACCAGTAATCCTGCTGCTTCTGCTGGTGCTGTGTGTGTGTGTGTGTGTGTGTGTGTGTGTGTGTGTGTGTGCGGTATGTATGTTGGGGGGGGGGGGTCAGGTGTTCACATGCATTATACGGGATCAGAATGAAGGGAAGAACTAGTGCTATGCTGCAACTCCCCCAGAGGAACTCCTATAAACTGGGCTTCACCCTGGGGTGGAGCTACACAATACAGCCATGGATCCAAGAGGGGACCAGTGTGCATACTGCACTTAATCCCCTGGGGAAAATACCACAAGGATTCATACTAGTTCTTCTTTAAGAACTCCAGGAGTAAATAATAGGGTAATTGCCAGGTACGGAAATTAAAAGGTCATATATTTCATCATGTATTTGGATATTATTTGGGTTGGATAAATCTTATCACGTGATGAATATTTTTCCGTGTGCCATTTACAACTCTTTCTTTGATCCATAAGATCAGCCCAGGTGCCGAAAAATCACAGTATTCATTTTTGCAACCACTCCTCTTTTGTCCCTAAATCAGGTTACCCCCCGCCCCCCCAATCTTTGCTTGTTCTATTAACATTAGGTTGTTCACAGATAAAGGTTATTCTACAATCCCAATATTTTTTTTATAATATAGCAACAATATTGCTATGTGTTGCCAAAACAACTTCATCAAAGAAACTAAAGAAATTATGTTAACAGAAGATCCAGAGTATTAAAAATTATCAGTTGGTTTTCTACTGTCCTGAGAGGATAGATATAAGCTTCCACTGCACTGAACTGACTTTCTAGATGAGTAACAAATACAAATACAGTGCCTTGAAAAAGTATTCATACCCCTTGAGATTTTCCACATTTTGCCATGTTACAACCAAAAACGTATATGTATTTTATTGGGATTTTATGTGATAGACCAACACAAAAGTGGCACATAATTGTTAAGTGGAAGTAAAATGATAAATGGTTTTCAATTTTTTTTTTTTACAAATAAATATCTGAAAAGTGTGGCATGCATTGCTACCTTTATTTTGGGTGATATATTCCCTGTCCTGTGACCACAATTCTCCTCCCTTCTGACCTTAAGAGCGGAGAGTGGGACGTGCCTCACATACGGCTCTCAGGGCCGTCTTTAATGTTGATTGGACCCTGGGCAAAAATTTTCTTGCCCCCCCCCCCCCATGCAATTTTGCTCTCCACCTGCTCTGAGACATACAATAAATGTCATCTAGACTTAAAATCAGTTTACTGTATCAGATCAGCCAGTGATTGTGATTGGTTGCCAGAGGTTACAGCATATCATTACCACTTACTGACTGGATGCTAGAGGTTAAAGCACACATTACAGCTCACTGATTGGTTGCTAGAGGTTACAGCACATGATTTCTTCTTATTGATTGGTTGCTGGAGATTACTGAGCAGTAATACTGCTCACTAATTGGTTACTAGAGGTTACAGCATATCATCTCTTCGCTGCAGAGGGGCATGATATACATATGAATGTCGCCTTTATTTACATATGAATGCCGTCGGCCTCAGCTATTTACATATGAATGATCCCGTTATTTACATATGAATGACGGTTATTTACATGTAAACACAGGGCCTGCAGGTGAGTCATCTGTACACAACAATAGGGCAGAGCTGGGCAGCATTAGTAGCAGCACTTCACACTGAACACACAGCAAAGGAATAAAACTTCAAGGGACAAGGGAATTTAAACTGGGATAGTTGGCAAGTATGAGGCAGCTGTTTTGTTCTCCACAACAATGACAGGGCCCAGGGCAGCTGCCCCTTTTGCCCTGCCTTAAAGACAGCCCTAATCTCAGTCACTCCTACAAGCCAAAGCAAGGATAATTTGAGAAGCTGCTTCCCTTGTTGGAGCTCTCTCATGAATGAGGACGCTTGTGTTCCTCATTCACAAGAAAGTGTGTGACATCATAGATGGGGCAGTAATAGGGCAAGGGTGGGAGAACACCAACAATGGTATGAGGAAGTGTCTGTGTGCAGCCACATTCAGCTGCACGGAGGAAAGGTTGACGGTGCAAGAGAGGAGGGTTCTCAAATGTCTGGATTGAACAGTTGTTTCCAATCAGGCATTCCTCAATCTGGTGTGATTTATCTGATTGCTCAAATAATTAAAAGGGAAAATTTTATTTTTGACTGGAATTCCACTTTAATGTTTCCCATATACTGTATATCTTAATATATTACACAAATGGGTTTTATGAATATTCATTTTAATTTATCAACTTATGTGTGTAAGGGAATTCCAGATGGGTAGAGTCCTAGCCAAAAAACACATATGATATTAATATGTTTTATTGCTCTGAACACCACACACAAGTATAATTCATCTTATTCTGCTGATTTGTAAAAACCATGACAGAGCTTTAATTTTTTGTTTATCTGGATAATTACATGTTTACAGCTATCTAATGGAAACCATCAGAATTACTCCACAGCCTTTACAGCTGAATGCCAAACAGCTAAAGGAATATACGAAATGCATACATGTAAATCATTTTACCTACCTTGGAATTGTATTTCTGTTCAGTAAGTCCTAAAGCAGACGTGTAGCTAAAAAAATAAAAAAAATCTTTACAGCTTTAGCTACTTTACTTAACTGTATTGCCCTATGTCCTAAAATGAGCAGGCTGCTGAATTCTGTAAAAAAACTCCCATAAAGAGGAGTGTTCTTCTCCCATGGTTGAAAAGCAGGATCTTTCATTCTATGAATAGTGTAGGACCCAAGGATATTGGGGTACTTTGACGCTGTAGTGGGCTTAAGCACTGTATAGCCATATGGTGTGACCAAATCTCCATATTTTTTCTTAATATGTTCAGGTGCTTTAAATAACCTTGCAGGGTCTATATGTAATTTTTGTTTTTTTGTTTTTTGTATGTATGCGCTGTAATCTTTTGCTCTGTTTGTATGGTCTTATAGCAGCACCATCTTTAACCACTTCAACCCCGGAAAGTTTTACCCCCTTTCTTGACCAGAGCACTTTTTGCGATACGGCACTGCGACGTTGCACCCAAACAAAATTGACGTCCTTTTTTTCCCACAAATAGAGCTTTCTTTCGGTGGTATTTTATCACCCCTGCAGCTTTTATTTTTTGTGCTATAAACAAAAAAAGAGTTACAATTTTGAAAAAAAGCAATATTTTTTACTTTTTGCTATAATAAATATCCCTCAAAAATATATAAAAAAAACGAATTTCTTTCTCAGTTTAGGCTAATATATATTCTTCTACAAATTTTTAGTAAAAAAAAAAATCGCAATAAGCGTACAGTATATTGATTGGTTTGCGCAAAAGTTATAGCGTCTACAAAATAGGGGATAGATTTATGGCATTTTTATTATTATTATTTTTAATTAGTAATGGCAGCGATCTGCGATTTTTATTGTGACTGCGACATTGCGGCGGACAAATCGGACACTTTTGACACTATTTTGGGACCAGTGACATTTATACAGCGATCAGTGCTATAAAAATTCACTGATTACTGTGTAAATGGCACTGGCAGGGAAGGGGTTAACTGTGTTCCCTCACTGTGTTCTAACTGTAGGGGGATGGGCTCACTACAACATGACAGAGATCTCTTTTCCCGATGACAGGGAGCAGTAGATCCCTGTCATGTTGCTAGGCAGAACAGGGAAAAGCCTTGTTTACATAGGCATCTCCCTGTTCTGCCGCTCCGTGTCTCGATCGCGGCCAACGGTGGATATCGAGTCCGCAAGACCCGCGGGCACGCTCACAGAGTACGTGGCGGGCCCACTAAGCCGTGACTTAAAGGGGCTGTGCCATTGTACCGATGTATATCGTCGTACACTGGTCGGCAAGGGGTTAATGTAATGCATTTTTAGAGTGTGCCCCCCAAGCCTTTGTTTGGCTCTATATGAGCAGCTGGCATCTACAACAAGGCTGTTTGTGTTGTTGCTGACGGTAGCACCATTAAATGTAAGTGTACATCTGTTGTTTTATATTGAAATTTTAACCAAAAATACTACACTACCACAATCTATTATACTTTTTGGATTCCTTTGCCAGGGAATGAGAGAAAGATATCTGGAGGGCCTGGTGTTGGTGAACCTTATACAGTATCACATGTGGAGTATCTGAATTATGAGCTGAGCAGTGACATCAGTTATCATCCAAAATTATTTGAGGCCTTTCATTTTATACTCACTTGGTGGAGCACTAAGTGAAGGAGGTTTAGGCACCTTTAAACATGGTGGTTGAAGAATCTTAAAAGGACCATATTTCTTATGGGACTTTTTTGCACATATACACGTGTAGCGGGTGTCTCACAATATAACCCGCAAAACCCGGCAAGTTGGCCAGAGCAATGTACACAGGCTTTCCAGCTTCAGTTAGGGAGAAGTTGCCTGTCATGTCTGGGTTTTTTCCACCCTCCCTCCTCCTTCCTTTTTTCACAGACTTGAGGGAGTGTAATATGAGCTGACACACACACAGCTCTGGATTCAGTGACTTCTTTTGTGTTCCTAATGGCTGGAGAGGAAAACCAATTAACAGCAGAGTTACAACAGCCAATGGAGGAGATTGTACAGAACTGAGGAGAGCAGCATTGGATTCTGGGACATGAAGTTCTCACACTAAACGGCCCCATAGACTGGTACACAAGGAGAACTACAAACCCACAATGCCACTGTGTTACCAGAATGCAGTGCGCCACCTCAAGTCCTGCTGGGGGATCTTATATAAGGACAATAAGACCTCAGTACGCTCTCTCTGGACGCCATCTTTCAACAGGCAAGAGGCCTGCTGTGAGCGTGCCTAGGCCTTAGAAGCCTGGGCCTAAAGTTGGAGTGCGGATCGCCGACGGAGGGATCCTTGTGGACAGCATAGCTGACTGAGACAGAGAGGGGACCGTACTACGCTCCATCGCATCAGACGCCATTCATCCACCTGCACCTTGTAAGCGGTGAACCGGCGACATCTTGCCTGAGTGATACTCACATTTAAAAGCACTCCATGCGAGTGCAGACAGATCAGCAGACAGATCAGCATGTAAACATAATCCTCTGAGACTATCGCAGCGGCGTCTGGCGTAGCTCCTCCCTCCCGTACGCGTTACGTCAATGGGCGTGACTTCTTCAGCGTGGGGCGGGGCTAAGCTCAGACACGCCGCGGCTATTTAAATAGATACAGATGGGAACAAAAGACCAATCCCCTATCCCGGAACAGACAGCCAATCATGGCTAATCTATTGAAAAGACCAGCTTCTCTGAGATCACAGGGGAAACGAAACAGTGATAGTTGAAACCATATAGAAAGAGAACTGCTGGCTGCAATCGGTCAAAGGATTACAACTGATAAATAAATCATTAAAGCAAATCCTCTTAATACTTAAAAAGATATTCCAATTGGAATCAAGGGAATTTATCCCAAGTACAAATTGAATGAAATTGTACATAATAAAAATATGGAAAAAAATTAGGGAAAAAAATGGAAAAAATAAAAAATCAATAAACAAAAAACCACTAAAAAATTATCTGTTCGAAATAAAGCAATTTAGATCAAAATCAACATTAAGGCCTGCAGGCGAAAAAACTTTTGTCTCGAAAATCCAAAAGGATTCTCGATGACTCAATTGGCGAATATAGTGTCCGCCCCTCCAATGCCTTGACACTTTTTCTATTCCCCAGAATTTAAGGCCCTTGGGATCCCGCTGGTGACATCTCCTGAAATGGCGGGAAACACTATGGGTTTTTATCCCCCTTTTGATATTACTGACATGTTCCCCAACACCTACATGTAATGCTCTGGATGTACGCCCCACATATTGAAGCCCACAGTCACATTCCAATATGTATACCACTCCCTCTGTTGTACATGTGATGAGAAAATCTTGTACTCCATTTGTGTGACTGTGGAGGTAAATGTCTTATGCTTTTTTATGTTATTTCTAGCATGTTTACATGTCGCACAGCGACCGCATGCATAGAAACCTGACAAAAATTTAAAAAGCTTGGGTTGTGTCACAATAGGCGGGTCAATAACACCAGGGGCTATGCTGTCACGAAGACACGGTGCTTTTCGGTATATGAGTTCAGGTAAAACGGGGCCCAGGATGCGATCATATTTAAGAATAGGCCAATGCTTGGCAATAATCCTTTCAAATTTTTTATGCTGGCTACTGTAATCCATAATGATCTTGTAACTACTCACGTCACCCTGGGTAACAGAACCAACAGGTTTGTCAGCCACAATAGCCCCCCTATCCATAACCCTTACCCGTTCAATCTCCTTATCAATATTTTCAGAAATATAGCCCTTTTGCTTAAACCTGGTTGCAAGGATTTGCGATTGGGCAAGAAAATCAGACTCCAATGTACAATTACGGTGGAGTCTGACGAATTGCCCCCTTGGTATGTTACACAACCATAATCTATGATGGCAGCTAGATAATGGTATATAACCATTACGATCCGTTGCTTTGAAATGGTTTCTGGTGTGAAAACTACCGTCTTGTTTGAAAATCTCCAAATCCCAAAAAGTTATTTGATTACGGTCAACATTCCAGGTTAACAAGATGTTTTTGTTGTTACCATTCAGTTTATCCATAAACAACTGGAGACTGGGCATATCGCCCTCCCAAACCATGACCAGGTCATCAATATAACTTGTGACAGCAGGAAGGTAAAGTCACCTGGTTGCATCCAGGGGGGTAGATATATTTCGCCCAGATTCAGGCTTTACGCCGACTTATACAACTAGGTGGAGAGTTGTATAAGGCTAGTGGGCTCATGGATGACTCATACCTCTAGGGAGAGTGTGGGGCGTCGTGCAGACAGAGATGAGGAGACCAGCTGAACCTTGTCAGCTCATTTAGGCCTCTATAAGAACTCCCAGCTTCATTAGATGTTAGCTCATGCCTGGAACCAGACCTGTGTGGACTGTCTAGGGAGAGTGAACCCCTGTGCGGTGAGAAAAGCCTGTGTGGCTATTTGCTTGGACATTTAAAACCAGGGACTTAGGGACTAGGACAGCACTAGGCTGATCCCAGTTGTTAGTTAGGAAACCTGTATGTTTAGTCAGAGGTCAAGTTGACCAGGATTTATTTTGTTTATGTTTCTTTTGCTTTGCTGTGTTTTGTCACTGTACATAGAAAATAAACCGCACCTTTTTGATTTTGAAACCCACAACCTCCGTTTGCTGGGCCTGTTTTTGTGTGGGGAGCCCATCTCGGGGGTCACACACACCCGCTGCCGAGCTAACCCCCTCACAGTTGGTGGAGAACCAGTGGCAGTTTTTTTTTTTAAGCCAGCATGGAGGAGATACTGAAGCAGCTGGCTCTAGCAAATGCCAATCAACAGCAGACAAATGCAGGTTTGCAAAAGAACTTCGCAGCCCAGCAGCAAGCTCATCAACAGAGCCTTGCAGCCCAGCAGCAGACAAACGCAACTTTGCAACAGAGTCTGGAGGCTCAGCAACAAGCCCAGCAGCAATCTGAGGCCCGCTTCATAGACCTGTTGCAGAAGCAAGAGCAGAGACTACAACAACAGATGGAAGCAGTAATGCAGCAACGTCCGCAGACCAGTGAGGAAAGCCGTCCCACTAATACCGCGTCCTTTGGGGTGAGTCGTTTATTGACAAAAATGACTGGAGAGGATGATCCAGAGGTATTTTTGACCACATTTGAAAGGACCGCTGAAAGAGAAAAGTGGCCTGAGGAGCAGTGGGCTGGACTGGTGGCTCCTCTGTTAACTGGTGAATCGCAGAAAGCTTACTATGACCTAGAGCCTAACCAAGCAAAAGACTATGTGATGCTAAAAGCTGAAATATTGGCAAGGCTGGGTGTCACCCAGGCTGTCCGGGCTCAGCGTGTGCATAACTGGACTTTCCAGCTTGGAAAACCCCCCAGGTCTCAAATGTATGATCTCATTCACCTGAGCAGAAAGTGGCTACAGCCAGAGACTTTGTCCGCACCAAAGATTGTGGAACGTGTTGTAATGGATCGGTTTTTGAGAGCTCTTCCTACTGCCATCCAAAAGTGGGTAAGCCATGGAGACCCAGAGACGGCCGATGGTCTTGTGGATCGTGTGGAGAAATACTTGGCTACAGAGAACCTGACGGCCTCTTCCAGAGACACTCGGACTTTCCACCCTAAGACCAGACCATCCCCAGGGGCGGATAAGAGGATTCCAAGGGGTGAGGGTGGAGAGAGTGAGAGGGTGGGAGCTCTACCCCAAGTTTGGCGAGAACAGCCTGGGAAATCAGCGGCTCAAGAGGCCGCAAGAAGGATCGTTTGCTACCGCTGCCGGCAAGCGGGACATATTGCAGCCAATTGCCCGGTTGTGGAGGAACCCATGCAGTGTGACTTTCTGACGGGCAGACGTCAGTCGCTGTGTGCGACAGTCGCATGCACTGCCATTCGAGGAACTGAGAAACATTTATGCAAAATGTGTGTTAATGGTAGAAATGTTGTGGTATTGTTGGATTCAGGTAGCCTTGTGACCCTGATAAAGGCTGAGTTAGTTAAAACAGAGGTCTCTGGGAATAGCAAGGTAGCTGTTATTTGTGTGCATGGGGACACCCGAGAGTATCCAGTGACTACAGTGTGTTTCGAGACCCCCAAAGGTACCCTCTCTCATCCAGTGGGCTTAGTATCTGAAGTTACCGCATGACGCCATTGTGGGAAGGGATTTTCCGAAGTTCTGGGAACTGTGGGATGATCCTGAGCCCCCCACTGGTGCCCCTATGTACCAGGAATGTGATAGCCAGAACTCCCCTGAGAGTGGTGAGGACTCTCCGGAATTTCCCTTATCAGTATTGGCAGGGGAGACTCAAGAAACTGGAGAGGAGCCCACCTCCTCAGACGAAAACCTACCGTCTGTGGAGTTTTCTGATCTTGAGGTTCACAGGGAAAACTTTGCCACAGAACAGTTGAAAGACCCCGCCCTAATAAAGGCACGGGAAAACGTAGTGAAAATAGATGGCGAGTTAGTGAACCCAGATAATACCTGCACTTACCCATACTTCAGCGTAGAGAAGGACCTACTGTATCGGATGGCAAAAAGGGCAGAAGAAACCGTTGAGCAGCTTGTGGTGCCCAAACCTTACAGGAAGTTGGTGTTGGAGTTGGCCCATGGGCACATTCTTGGAGGTCATCTGGGGACAGAGAAAACCCGAGAGAGGGTATTACAGAGATTCTATTGGCCGGGGGTGATGAAGGACATAGAAAATTATTGTTCCTCCTGCCCTGTGTGTCAGAGGTCGGCTCCGATGCCACATTTCCGTAGCCCGCTGGTCCCTCTACCCATCATTGAGGTCCCGTTTGAGAGGATCGCCATGGATTTGGTAGGTCCTATAATCAAGTCCGCTAGGGGGCACCAGTACATATTAGTTATAATGGACTATGCCACCCGTTATCCAGAAGCGATCCCTCTCCGAAATACCTCGGCCAAAACCATAGCCAAAGAGCTATCTCTTGTGTTTAGCCGGGTGGGTATTTGTAAAGAACTGCTTACGGACCAAGGTACACCCTTTATGTCCCGGGTTATGAAGGAGCTGTGTAAATTGTTCAAAGTGACGCAATTACGTACATCTGTGTATCACCCCCAAACCGATGGGCTGATTGAAAGGTTCAACAAAACCCTAAAACAAATGTTGAAGAAAGTGGTGGATAGAGATGGAAAGGATTGGGACTGTCTACTTCCTTATCTGATGTTTGCTATTAGGGAGGTGCCCCAATCCTCTACGGGATTCTCCCCCTTTGAGTTACTGTATGGGAGACACCCAAGAGGGCTGTTGGATATTGCCAAGGAAACTTGGGAAAGTGAGAGTTCTCCCCACAGGAGTGTGATTGAGCATGTCGCCCTGATGCAAGACCGAATTGCACAGGTAATGCCCATCGTGAAGGAACATTTGGCCCAAGCGCAGTTAGCACAGCAGAGAGTGTACAACCGTGGAGCCAAGACCCGTACCTTTTCCCCGGGGGATAGGATACTGGTACTTGTCCCTACGGTTGAAAGTAAATTCCTTGCCAAATGGCAAGGCCCCTACGAGATAATGGAAAAAGTGAGCGAAGTGAATTACAAGGTCAGACAACCAGGAAGGCGAAAGCCCGAACAGATCTATCACGTTAATCTGTTGAAAGCCTGGAGGGATAGAGAGTCCCTAGTCGCAGACACTTGGTCACCAGCTCAAACTGGTTGCGTGATTCCTGAGGTTGGAATAGCAGCCACCTTGTCACAACCCCAACAACAGGAGGTTAAGGAGTTTGTGCTTCGCAACAAGGAGGTATTCTCTGAGCTGCCGGGACAAACATCTGGGGTAGAGCATGACATCATTACCCCGCCCGGTGAAAGGGTGAAGTTAAAACCCTATCGGATCCCAGAGGCCCGACGGGAGGCAATACGGGAGGAAGTACAGAAAATGCTGAACTTAGGGGTGATAGAGGAGTCCCAAAGTGATTGGTCTAGTCCCATTGTGTTGGTGCCTAAACCGGATGGGAGCTGGCGATTTTGTAACGATTTTCGTCAGTTGAACAAAGTTACAAAATTTGACACCTACCCCATGCCACGTATAGATGAGTTGATCGACCGGCTGGGAACAGCCCGATACATGACGACTCTTGACCTCACAAAAGGGTATTGGCAAATCCTCCTGGCCAAGTCGGCCAAAGAGAAAACCGCATTTGTAACCCCAGACGGGGCGTTCCAATATAAAAGAATGCCGTTCGGGTTACAGAATGCGCCGGCCACATTCCAGCGGAAAATGGACCAGATGCTGAGGCCCCATCGGAAGTATGCTGCGGCTTACCTGGATGACATAATTGTCCATAGCACAGATTGGGCCTCACATCTGCCAAAAGTGCAAGCAGTCCTGGACTCTGTTCGGGAAGCGGGGTTTACGGCTAACCCCAAGAAGTGTACCATTGGGCAGGAGGAGGCCAAATATCTTGGGTACACCATTGGGAGGGGAGTAATAAAACCCCAACTCAACAAAGTCGAGGCCATCCAGAGTTGGCCACATCCCAACAGCAAGAAGCAGGTACGAGCCTTTCTGGGAATCGCTGGGTATTATCGGCGATTCATTCCCCACTTTGCTTCTAAGGCTGTGCCCCTAACCAACCTGACGAAGGGGAAAGGGTCGGTCATGATTAAATGGACCCCCGAGGCTGAGGCAGCATTCCAATTCTTGAAACAAGCCTTATGTAGCCAGCCAGTGTTGTACTCACCCGACTTCTCTAAAGACTTTGTCGTACAAAGTGATGCGTCAGATGTGGGGTTAGGAGCAGTATTGTCCCAGGTCTGGAACGGGGAAGAGCACCCAGTCATTTACCTCAGCAGGAAGTTGAAGTCCCATGAGGTAAATTACGCCACCGTTGAAAAGGAGTGTTTAGCGGTGAAGTGGGCTCTAGATTCCCTTCGGTACTACCTGCTAGGTAGGCACTTTGACATGGTTACGGATCACGCTCCGTTAAAGTGGATGGCTCAAAACAAGGAAACAAATAGAAGAGTGAATAGGTGGTTCCTGGCCCTCCAGGAATTCAACTTCACAGTAAAGCATCGCCCTGGCGTTCAAATGGGGAATGTGGATGCTTTGTCTCGAGTACATGAATGCCTGATTGCTGGTGTTCCAACCCCGAGGTTAAAACAAGAGGGGGGGGTATGTGACAGCAGGAAGGTAAAGTCACCTGGTTGCATCCAGGGGGGTAGATATATTTCGCCCAGATTCAGGCTTTACGCCGACTTATACAACTAGGTGGAGAGTTGTATAAGGCTAGTGGGCTCATGGATGACTCATACCTCTAGGGAGAGTGTGGGGCGTCGTGCAGACAGAGATGAGGAGACCAGCTGAACCTTGTCAGCTCATTTAGGCCTCTATAAGAACTCCCAGCTTCATTAGATGTTAGCTCATGCCTGGAACCAGACCTGTGTGGACTGTCTAGGGAGAGTGAACCCCTGTGCGGTGAGACAAGCCTGTGTGGCTATTTGCTTGGACATTTAAAACCAGGGACTTAGGGACTAGGACAGCACTAGGCTGATCCCAGTTGTTAGTTAGGAAACCTGTATGTTTAGTCAGAGGTCAAGTTGACCAGGATTTATTTTGTTTATGTTTCTTTTGCTTTGCTGTGTTTTGTCACTGTACATAGAAAATAAACCGCACCTTTTTGATTTTGAAACCCACAACCTCCGTTTGCTGGGCCTGTTTTTGTGTGGGGAGCCCATCTCGGGGGTCACACACACCCGCTGCCGAGCTAACCCCCTCACAAACTTTTATAACAACGTAGCTGCGATGGGCGATCACGGAAAACAACCTCTTCCTCCCAGTGGGCCATAAACAAATTGGCCACACTGGGAGCAAAGCGAGCGCCCATCGCAACTCCGCATAATTGTAAATAATAGTCCTTGTCAAACCAAAATTAATTTTTGGAGAGACAGAACTCCAAACAATCCGCCATAAATTGTACATGGTAAGGAGCAAAATCAGTTCCTGCTAATGCCCACCTAACAGAAGCAATAGCTGCATCATGATCTATAATCGTATACAGGGATCCTACATCAGCAGTGATGAGGATAGAATCAGATGTACACGGCAGGGTATTCAATATCTGGATAATTTGTTTGGTGTCGCGGAGGTTAGCTTCCGTTCCGCGCACCAAAGGCTGCAAACAGAAATCCAGATATTGACCTAACCTAGAGGTTACTGAGTCGATGCCGTTAACAATCGGGCGACCTGGTGGTCGTTCAGAATCTTTGTGCAATTTGGGCAGAAAATAAATAATAGGAGTACGACAATAAAAGGGGTCAAGGTAGGAAGCTTCTTTCGCATTTAAACCCCCCCCCCACTCTTACCAATCTCAATCAGAGAATGTAGTTCATTCTTGAACTTAACCATGGGGTTACCATTCAAGAGAGAATAGGTGCTACGATCATTTAATAGCCTCTTCATCTCTTCCTGGTAATAGGTTTTGCTAAGTACCAAACCCCCCTCCCCTTTATCCGCTGACCGGATTACGATGTCGTTTCTATGCTCAAGAGATAAAATACCTTGCTTAATATGTTGAGAATCCCTGACTTTTTTAATCCTAAGATTAGCCATGATTGGCTGTCTGTTCCGGGATAGGGAATTGGTCTTTTGTTCCCATCTGTATCTATTTAAATAGCCACGGCGTGTCTGAGCTTAGCCCCGCCCCACGCTGAAGAAGTCACGCCCATTGACGTAATGCATAAGAGGGAGGAGCTACGCCGGACGCCACTGCGATCGTCTCAGAGGATTATGTTTACATGCTGATCTGTCTGCACTCGCATGGAGTGCTTTTAAATGTGAGTATCACTCTTTTATATGTGCTAAATAAAACGGCTTAAATTCAGAGAACACTAGGAAGTCTCCCTCTTGTTTATTTTGCATAACTGGAATTCGGTGGAGCAATTAGAGGTGGCTGTTCTGTGCTATACTGTTATCGGTCATTTGGAGGCTGGAGGCTGAATGATTGGAGGACATCTGCATTTTATTCTATGCCTTGTGACCTTTACAGGTTGAATTACTCAGGTGAGAGGCCACTCTGTGGGCGGTGGAGGGATTTCTTTCTGGTCGGCTTGCTGTGATCCACATCGCATGCTTCATTTAGTGCACCATTCACCCTTTATGGACTTTTGCCTCTTTTTATGGACTTCTTTTATTATTTAATCTCTTTGCGCTGCACTCTTAAGCCCTGTACACATGATCGGATTTCCTATGGATTCTAATCCGATGTTTTTTTCCATCGGAAATCCGATCAAACTGTCTTCCATCAGTCTTGCCCACACACCATCAGTCAAAAAACCGACCGTTTCAAACGCGGTGATGTAAAACACTCCGATGAGCCGGGAAAAATTAAGTTCAATGCTTCTGAGCATGCGTCGACTTGATTCTGAGCATGCGTGGGTTTTTTACCTGATGGATTTCCACACAAACGATCGGATTTTGCTATAGTTTTTTTTCCCATCGGATAAATTTAAAACATGTTCTATTTTTTCACACCGATGGAAAAAAGACTGATGGGGCCCATACACGATCGGTTTGTCCGATGAAAACAGTCCATCGGACTGTTTTCATCGGTAAAACCGATCGTGTGTACACGGCTTTATTGTTATGTGTTCTCTCTGAGGGATTTTTCATGGATTACCCTTAAGTGCTGGCTGCAATATTTTTATATATTTTTTGTTTGTTTAGAATTTCAGCGCTGAATACTGGTATTGTCAATTTCTACACACTATAATGTCAAAAGTATTGGGACATCAGCCTTTACACGCACATAAAGTTTAATGGAACTCCAGTCTTAGTTCCTAAGGTTCAATATTGCGTTGGCCCACCCCTTTCAGCTATAACAGCTTCAACTCTTCTGAGAAAGCTGTCCACAAGGTATAGGAGTGCGTCTATGGGAATGTTTTACCATTCTTCCAGAAGCGCATTTGTGATGTCAGGCACTGATGTTGGACGGGAAGGCCTGGCTCGCAGTCTCCGCTCTAATTCATCCCAAAGGTGTTCTTTCAGGTCGAGGTCAGGACTCTGTGCACGCCAGTCAAGTTCCTCCACCCCAAAACTTGCTCATCCATGTTTTTATGGCAATATAGTGTATATGAACTGCACTTATATACACACATTTTGTATTTCTCATGTTGTCAGCGCCATACTTATCACATTGTTTAAAGGGGTTGTAAACCCTCATGTTTTTTCAACTTAATGCATCCTATGCATTAGGGTGAAAAAACTTCTGACACTGACCAGCCCCCTCATTTTAATCACCTGAGCATGTTCGTTCCCACGGCGGAGATGCGCTCTACCTCTCTGCCTGTTGTCTCGGCTCTTGATTGGATAGATTGATAACAGTAAAGCCATTGGTTCCTGCTGCTGTCAATCAAATCCAATGACGCGGGCGTCGATGGGCAGGGACTCGGGAGCGCGCCCGCAAGGGTATCCACCTTAGGAGAGCCTTCTCCAACGTGGGCACTCAATGCGGAGAGGAGCTACCAGCGCTGCCAGGGGACCCCAAAAGAGGAGGGCCGGGGCCACTTTGTGCAAAACAAACTTCACAGTGGAGGTAAGTATGACATGTTTGTTATTTAAAAAAACAAAAACAAAAAAAAACAAGGGTTTACAGCCCCTTTGAGCTATTTTGATAGGACAACCTATTTAATGAATAATCATATTTTGCTCTACATTGTTTTACTTTTTTCTTTCGCTGTTCACTGAAGATACAGTATATAACTTTTTTGGTGATACCAGGGATTACTCATAGATCAGTGGTTTTGCAAGTCTGCATTCATTTCATCATATGTCACAAATTCAATACACAACACCATAAATGTTTACACAAATCTGTACATTTCATCATTAAAAGCAGACCTTGAGCTCCAGGCAAGTGATTTGGCATTGGCCAAGAGGTACTGTGTGGGAGAATGATGTAATCAGTTTGCTGGAGCCAGGTGAAGCATTTTATGATTCTTCCCTATCCACGTTTTCACTGAAATTGTAGGGCCCCATTCATAAGTATTATCATGGCTGGACAGCGGATTTCTGAGGCTGGACACAAACTGTCTGCCATGGGTGGGGGATTATCTGTCTCTAACTGAAGGTAGATCCATGAGTGATCATATGTGGGCAGCCACAGAGGGATGCAACCACTGTCAGCCTATCATTCATTTGTATAGGCTCAACAGCCACAACTGTTCACATACCCCATAGCTCCCAACTGTCCCTGATTTTGGGGGACTGTCCCTGATTTGGAAACAAGTCCCCTTTTCCCCCTCATTTTGATCTGATCTATATAGTTGTATATAAAATGCACTATTAACCGATTCTGCCTGGCTGCCTCACAATCACACACCTGTACGTGATTTTGTGCACCAGGTCTGGGGCGCACCAGGCCTAAATTGATGAAGAATTTAGACTTTTTTTAAAAAAAATATTGGGTATGCTTTATAGCAGAACGTAAAAAAATATTACATTTTTTTTCAAAATTGGCAGTCTTTTTTGTTTATAGCGCAAAAAACAAAAACTGCAGAGGCGATCAAATATCACCAAAAAAAAAGCTTTATTTGTGGGGCAAAAAAAAACCACATCTATTTTATTTGGGTACTGTGTCACACAACGACTGTTCCAGCAAAGCAGTGCCATATCACAAAAAAATGGCCTGGTTAGGAAGGGGGGTAAAACCTTCTGGGGCTAAAGTGGTTAATCTATCAAAAAGTGTTTTACTGTGCTAAACCTTTCATCCAATTCCTAGATTTGTAAACTTCAGTAGTCAGTATAAAGGAATATTAATGGTAAAAAAAAGCACTTGTGGGTTTAACTTTACAATTTTTTGTATAATTCTCCTAAAGACTACTGCATAGACATCAGACCCGCTGAAATTCTCCAGCCAGCTAATCAGTCTTTGACTTCACATCAAAGAATCAGTTTTCTTCAAAACATGACAGGAATTGTTTGTTCCTGTGGTGATACATTTTATGAGACATCACATTAAAATAGATTTGCGGGGAAAAAAAAAAAAAAACACAAATGTTTAAAAGCATCTTCCTTATTTTTCAAAAACAATCTGTGGACTAATACATTATAAATATTCATCCGTTCTTTTCCCTGCTGATTCATTGTTGCTGTTATGCATCATGCTGAATTAGTCCATTATTCACATTATGACTGCGGCATATTAAAATGAAACAGAATTTTTAACACAGACATCACACTTTAAGCTAAAAACAAAAGGAAGAAGATGCATTCATAGATATTTTATATTTTTAATATCATTGACAGTGGGTTTTTATCACAGACTCAAGACTTGCAGATAATACTGATAATACTGATAATACTGATGAGGAGCATAAAAAAATGTGTGATTATAATCTTGCTTTTAATCATCAAGCCAACATCTGGGAACTGTTGGCACTGGTCTGTGGAAAAACTGAGAGTCGGTTCGGTTATGTATAGGAAAAGCAAGGATAGTTGTTGTTAACCACTTCCCGCCCCGTCAATAGCAGATTGACGTCCGGGAAGTGGTTGTGTTATCCACACTGGACGTGTATGACGTCCTGCGGGATAACAGCCGCCGCGCGCCCGGGGGGGCGCGCATCGCGGCGATCGGTGGAGCGAGGTCAGTCTGACCCACCGCTACACTGATCTCTGTAAAAAGCCTCCGGCGGAGGCTTTTTACCACGTGATCAGCCGTGTCCAATCACGGCTGATCACAATGTAAACAGGAAGAGCCGTTGATCGGCTCTTCCTCACTCGCATCTGACAGACGCGAGTAGAGGAGAGCCGATCGGCAGCTCTCCTGACAGGGGGGGTTCGCGCTGATTGTTTATCAGCGCAGCCCCCCCTCGGATACCCACACTGGACCACCAGGGAAGCCCCCCAGGACCACCAGGGAACCCCAAGCATGTGGATGGCCAGGTAAGTCCCCCATGGCCATCCACATGCACAAAGAGATAAAAAATATATGCCAATCAGTGCCCACAAATGGGCACTGATTGGCACCATCATGGCACAAAAATAATGCATGATGCCCAGCAATGCCAGCCACCAGTCATCAGTGCCACCTACCAGTGTCCATTAGTGCCACCTATCAGTGCCCATCCGTGCCCATATGTGCCCATAAGTGCCTGCCTATCAGTGCCCGTCCGTGCCACCTATCAGTGCCACCCATAAGTATCCATCAGTGCTGCCTATGAGTGCCCATCAGTGCCGCCTATGAGTGCCCATCAGTGCCGCCTATGAGTGCCCATCAGTGCCGCATATCAGCGCCCATCAGTGCCGCCTATCAGTGCCCATCAGTGCCGCCTATCAGTGCCCATCAGTGCCCATCATCAGTGCCACCTCATCGGTGCCACCTCATCGGTGCCCATCAGTGTCGCCTTATCAGTGCCCGTTAGTGCCGCCTTATCAGTGCCCATCATTGAAGTAGAAAAGGTACTTTTTACAAAAAAAAATAAACAGAAACAAAGAAAAACTTAGTTTTTTTCAAAATTTTCACACTTTTTTATTTGTTATGTAAAAAATAAAAATCGCAGAGGCGATCAAATACCACCGAAAGAAAGCTCTATTTGTGGAAACAAAATGATAAAAAAATTGTTTGGGTGCAGTGTTGCATGACCGCGCAATTGTCATTCAAATTGTGACAGCGCTGAAAGCTCAAAATTAATTGGCTTGGGCAGGAAGCTGTATAAGTGCATGGTATTGAAGTGGTTAAATAAGAAAAAAATACAACATTCTGCTCCATGTCAGATTGCACAGTTGACTCATATTCATATTACTACTGTTCCTAATACTGTTCGTACTGCTGCATATCTGGATAAGGGTCTGGTTTAAATTTTATGAGAAATCGCACACCATTTTTTTCTTTAAATGTGTACTGTCCCTTTAAAAAAGTAGTCAGTGTGGGTTTTCCCCTATGATTCAAATCAGACCATTATCCAGGCACGCAAATCTGAGTGTAGCAGATATGCACAACCTCTTCCTGTAACATATCAGGCCTGTCGACATTGGAAGGGTACCATACAATTCACCTTGTACCCATGTGGAGAGCTGGACTTATAGAAATATGGAAGCATGCTTTAGAAAGGGACTGACAGATATCTGCCACCTCCTCAGGGGGAGGTGTAGTACAAGAGTCCTTTAATAAATATAAAATGCATGTCGCCCTGGGACTTTGAGTGAGGTGAGAGAGTTAGGCACATGCTCACACAGATGCATAATAAAAACAATTTATTAGTAACAGATGCTGTAGAAACAAAATGGAGACAACAATAATTGTGCGTCACCCGGCATGGTAGCCAATGTAAAACATCATAAGTACAGATAATTGTGAATACATAGCAAATATAATACATCCTTGAACAATATGATGACGAATGATAGCTGAGCCAGTGGATACATGCACATAGACAAGGTTACTTGAACAAATATTGTTGTATAAAAATCATTATAAGAGCTTGTTGGGGAGAGTAAGGTCCTCAACGCATGCAGATATACAAAAACGCATCATTATGCCCTACGCGTTTCACAAGATTCCACTCGCTTCCTCAGGGGCTGATGCATGGTAGTTGTATCAATGCCTTGGGTTGACTTGCCGATCGCTGGCTGCCGAGATGGAGGCATATGATATATCCAGCTCGGGAGCTGAGGGGACGAAACAATGGGGTACCATCCACGGGGAGGATTCGGATGAATGGCATAGTCTATGCGGAGGTGTCTGACCAGTGGTCACAGAAAGCCCACCTTGGAAAAGTCTGGAAAAACTTGAGGAGATACATGGACTTCCAATCATGGTTGCTGCCTTCACTTCACTGTGAACCTCACCCCAGACCACCGGACCGCAATGACATTTCGTCCCCTCAGCTCCCGAGCTGGATATATCATATGCCTCCATCTCGGCAGCCAGCGATCGGCAAGTCAACCCAAGGCATTGATACAACTACCATGCATCAGCCCCTGAGGAAGCGAGTGGAATCTTGCGAAACGCGTAGGGCATAATGATGCGTTTTTGTATATCTGCATGCGTTGAGGACCTTACTCTCCCCAACAAGCTCTTATAATGATTTTTATACAACAATATTTGTTCAATTAACCTTGTCTATGTGCATGTATCCACTGGCTCAGCTATCATTCGTCATCATATTGTTCAAGGATGTATTATATTTGCTATGTATTCACAATTATCTGTACTTATGATGTTTTACATTGGCTACCATGCCGGGTGACGCACAATCATTGTTGTCTCCATTTTGTTTCTACAGCATCTGTTACTAATAAATTGTTTTTATTATGCATCTGTGTGAGCATGTGCCTAACACTCTCACCTCACTCAAAGTCCCAGGGCGACATTCCTTTTTTTGCTTTTCTGTTCATTGTTTAGGGATGGAGGTGTTTGAGTGGTTGCATCAGACCAGATCCCCTTTTCTCTTTAATAAATATAGATACAAAAAAGAAATCACAAATCATGTCCCCACAGTGACGTAAATCAATCACAATGATGCACCACTTGACATTGTTTCCCTGCTGCCTGATGGTGTTTGCCATAAGAATGACCCAATGCCCACCAATGTTGCCCCTGCCACACTACAACCACTAAATGCCAGTAAGAGCCCCAGTTTCTGTTTGCAAACAAACCAGCTGAAGATCCTGCCTGACATTATTGACCAAATAGGGTCATGACTTTATTTGGTAACATAGGGTCTCCATCTGGTTTGTTTACAAACACCAACCAGGGAAGGACCTGTCATTTAGCAGTGGTAGCACTACCAATGCAAAATGGAAGATTCCAATCCAACTGCTGTTTGTAAACATTTAGCAGGGTATCTGATAGAGCCCATTCACACAGGGGCAACACGACTTCCAGTGCGATTTTATGAGGCAACTCAGACACGATTTTATGAGGCAACTCAGCGCGACCTGGTGCTATTTACAAGGCAACTCCAAGTTGCCTGCAGGACAGGAGACATTCCAGTGGCCAATCAAACAAGAATCAGCTCTGTGGGAGGGAGGGGGGAGGGAGAGCTTTGCCTGATAAATGTATGTTATCTTCCTGGAGAGTCGCTCCTATTAAGACAGTGAGAGGCGACTCCCATTGAAATGAATGGTTACAGGTCGCCTAGGAGTCGGATTGAAGTAGTACAGGGACCTTTTTTGAAGTCGGAGCGACTGCAGTAGTGTGCATAAGGACGGCTCCATTAACTTACATTGATTTCTTCAGCCAGCGCGACCTGAGGCGACTAGGGACGACCTGGGGCGATTTGGAGTCGGATCCAAAGACGCCCCTGTGTGAATGGGCTCTAACTCTAGTGTGGTAGTAGCATGACATTACTGCTACCGCTGCTCAATGGAATATACCCAGCTGGTTTGTTTTAAGACAGCAACTGGCTTGGGATCTGTCATTTGTGGCAGGGGGATGATGGGAATGATTGGGAATGTCATTGGCCAAATTTGGTCAATGACATCACCCAGGATCCCCAACCTGTTTGATTACAAACAGCAGCTGATCCGGGATCTGTCATTTTCTGGTGATAGTGGGAGGGGACAAAATCATTAGGTGGTGGATCATCATGGCAGCAGGGCAACATTATCAGAGGGCAGGTCATTGTGATTGATGCTTTATCTACATTGCTAGACAATGTGACGAATGATGGATTTGCATCACAAGACATTGCAATTATCTACCCACATTTTATATGTGCGTCCCATAACCTGAGTACCAGGCAGAATCTATCTAATCTAAACTTTACAACAGTTTGTAATAATAACAGTGTCTTTGGTAAACCCCAGGTAAACTGACAACTACATAGTTGCAGTGCTTATAGCGGAGGTCCCGCGAAAAAATAAAATAAATAAAAGCCAGCAGCTACAAATACTGCAGCTGCTGACTTTTAATATTAGGACACTTACCTGTCCTGGAGTCCATCGATGTCGGCAGCCGAAGCCGAGCAATCACACGTCTCTCAGCTACCCCCGCCGCCATCCTCGGTGAGGGAATCGGGAAGTGAAGCGTTGCGGCTTCACTGCCCGGTTTCCTACTGCGCATGCGCGAGTCGAGCCGGCGCCTTTCACTGGTCCCCGCTATCTCCTGGGAGCAGTGTGTTTCCCAGAAGACAGCGGGGGCGTGACGCGAAGGGGCTTGACTCCCACGGGAGTCAATACCCGGAAGTGGCGCAAATACCTTTTTTATACAGGTATCTGCACCCCCTCCTCCTGAAAGGTGCCAAATGTGACACCGGAGGGGGGGGGGGGGGTTCCGAAAAGTGGAAGTTCCATTTTTGGGTGGAACTCCGCTTTAAGCTTACCATAATTTTCCTTTCCTGCCTACTCCTTATGACAGCATATCATGGGTCATCTCTGCTCTCTGACCCTATTGGGATCACATACAGTAACTAGCTAATGAAAAGAAAAAGTATACACAATCAGGTGTTCCCTAAAAAAGCCAGTGACAGGTTACTGGGAGGGGAACTATGCTATCATCACAAGTAGTAAGGAAGTGAAAATTTAGGTAAGGATCTGACAACAATTTTCTGTTTTCCTCGTTTTCCTAGTCGTCATGACAGCATACCCCAGGACGTAACTAGAAATTTACAAAGTGAAGAAGAATAAGAAGGAAAAAGAAAGTAATGATCTTTTACATCTAAAAAGTATGTATCATCAAAACATATTAGATCAATATTGTCAACATGTAATATGACCATTCTGTGCAATCAATGCGTGGTCTGTTGCATATGGGTCTGATGTATATGGATAAACACGTTTCGCCCGAATGAGGGGCTTTGTCAGGATCCACATTTCAATATTGGTAAATCTAATAACTAATAAACAATACAAACAATGCATTAATTGAACATAGTACATAAACTTATAAAATACATACATATCGGAGTAAATCATAAAGCATTAAGCAAAGAGGGACAACATGAAGACTTTACACATGCCCCACATCATTCCAAACCAAAAAAGGGGCGGGGGGATAGAGCGATTTTTTTCTCTCTCCCCTCCTTCAAGAAAACTCTCTTTTGAGAGAAGTTCTTGATAAATGATTGTGGCATGTATATTCTGCCACTACTAAGTTTCTCGATATTATATATATATATATATTTTTTTCCCTTTCTTTTTTGTTTTGGGAAGTTTTTTTTTATGGTTCTAATTTGGCACAAAATATTTTGGGATTTTTGGTGTCTAAACTATATATATTATCTACTTTACTTGTTTGGTTTCATCACCACCAAATCAGACCCTATTGGTAAGTGGCTCCCAGTATGTTATTGCAGATACATACAATATACCTTAGTTTCTAGTGAATGGGAGGATCAGTTGGTGCATTTTATATATATTTGGCCTTTCTCTGTGTTTTTTATCAGATGGCGGGTATGTATTGGTGATTATTTTTTGGTTTTAATGAGTATTGACATGTTTGTGGACATATATCTTCTTGTCTGGCTTTCGTCATATAAAGCGTGATGAATTGGTGACTCTCCTGTGGTCCACATTTGAGGTATTTAAATACTTCTGGATTTGTTATAAATAGTCCTCCTCTCTTTCTGCCTTCGTTTTTTCCCCCCAATATGATGGCTTTAAAGCGTCCTCCATAGCATTTCAGATCCTACCTTACCCTTTTTAAGCCTGGATTATTTCCTAAATGTACACAATATAACTGGGTACTAACATTTATAGGTAAAGTTAATCCAGGGAAAATCCGATTGCCTCTCGGGGGATCAGGAAGGATTTTTTTTCCCCTGCTATAGCAAATTAGAGGATGCTTTGCTGTTTTGTTTTGCCTTTCTCTAGATCAACTGTGGGTGTAGGTTGGTGTATATAGGATTGTATTTTTTTGGGTTAAACTTGATAGACTTGTGTCTTTTTTCAACCTAACTATGAAACCATGTTTTCCTTATCCTTTCCCTACCCTTCCCTCCCTTTCCTTCTCTCTCTTTTTTCTTTTATTTTCCCTCCCCTTCCCTTCCTCCTCCTCCCTCTCCCTCCCTTATTCATCTTTTCCCCTCCTCCTCCCCCCTTACCCCCACGTCCCTGTTAGACATGGCTCATTTATTATATTCTAGCAAAGAAATTTGTTTTGCTTTATGGTTTACTTTGATATATACTGTATGTATTTTATATTGTGATATTGGGGTGTTTTAGCTCAAGTGGATAGATGCGTTTTTATGCAGTGAGTCCATATCAGACAGGCATTCTAGTTAAGGGCCTGGTAGCCCACGTTTATTTAAACAGAAAAACAAAAGCAAACTGACCCTTCAGGATTCCCACGCAGGGGTTTAACTTCATTTAGCAGTCCAAAAATAGAAAAACATACCAAGCCTCCTGGCTCTCTTGTTAGCAGTTCCTCTGCTTGCTTTAGGTACTGATACCTTTAAACCACCAGATCTTCCAGTCTCACAGTCTTGGATGCACACAGCTTTGGGCTTCCTAAACGCACACAGCTTGAAGTCCCTTCATGCACACAGCTTCTGTCTCCTTGGACGCACACAGCTTTAACGCCCTTCAATGCACACAGCGTTTATCCTCACACAGAGACACTCACTAGCAGCCACTGCAGTTAGCAAGCTGCTCACCATCCTCCACCCTCCTTCACTCTCACCAGCCCCTCATTATATTGGTTGTGTGCACCTGAGCACACACCATGCTGGCTGTCCACAAGACCCAGACACAGGGTTGGAGATCCCATCCCACCCAAGACTCTGAAGGATCTCCAAGCCATAGAAGCCCCATGTAGAAAATAGCAAAATCTGAGAAAACTGCCAGAGCAGTTTTCTGTTTTTTTTTAAATTTACGCTCTGTAGCT
This sequence comes from Rana muscosa, assembly GCA_029206835.1. Classification (NCBI taxonomy): domain Eukaryota; kingdom Metazoa; phylum Chordata; class Amphibia; order Anura; family Ranidae; genus Rana; species Rana muscosa. Next base: position 498,196,835 of record CM055116.1, on the reverse strand, counting down.
CTGCACTCAGCCGATATGCAGACTCTGTGTCCACTTTAACCCTTTTTTCACTGGGACAGAGCCTCGCTCTGCCACATACCCCCCCCCTCTTGTTTTGATCCAGAGGGAGAAACACCTGCACCCATCATAGTAGTTGGGACACCTCTGTGCTGGCCATCAGCCACGTAGGCCCAACCCTTTTTCCGGGTGTGCTTCCAGGTACGTCCCGGCTTGGATCTTAACAGGGTCCTATAATTCGGTATACTCTGCCTTCCCTCTCTTCTCTTTGGGTCCCTGAGCATACTCTCCTCTCTTGGGGGAACTCTGCCTACCCTGATCCTACCTTTCAGCTTACGTAAATAAGTTTTATCTTTCACCACAGGTCTTTCAGGTTCAAAAACCTCTCTCTTGTTACCCAGGGCAACCACATTGCTTTTAACAGCGCCAATCATTAAATCATATATTTTAATGTCACACTTTCCAACGCAATCAGTGCTGTCCATCTCAGTGCTTGTTAGTACCAGACCTGAGGAGGGAACACACATAGGCGAGAGATTAAATCCCACAGGACTAAAGCCAAGTTCTACCTCACCTGTTGTCCAACACTCCATGGGTAACTGATCTAACAGATGACACTGATCTAGGCACAAACTACTTCTTTCTGATGTACACATTACATTGTTGCAGCATCCACCTATAGCACTTTTTCTCACAGTGTCTCCGGGTACTTTAAGTTGTACCTCTTTCTGAGTGATAGAAAGCATCTCTGCTAGTGCTGCATCTATTCTGGGCCCTTCCTTCTCATGAGATTTAGCTGCCGAGAAAGTATCTGCGCCCTCTACTGACCACTGCTCAGCTGCACTTTGAAGCACACCCGCAGAGATGTTTCCAGTCACTACACCAGCCGGAGAGACCTTTGATGACTCCAACAGTTCTGAGCGCCTTCCAGACAACTCAGTAACTGGGAGCACCCCCTTAGAGAACCTCAGAGCTATTTGCCACACTGTTAACAAGCTTCCCAGCACAGCCTGTACCACCTGGCTCCACCTATTGGTACCACGCAGCACCACCTGGTCCGACTGCGGTGGAGACACCCAAGTGTACAGTGAGGGCACTTTTACCAACTCCAGCATTTCTAATAAAGTTTTTGTCAACTCTATGCAACCAATGTCTAAATGCGTGACCTTTTTGGGAACCTTTCCCCTGTCCGAGACATGGAGGGGCTCATCCATTGCAGCTTGTGAGGTTGAGACATTTGAAGAGACCACCATCTCCTTGGAGGTACCCCTCATCCCAGCCTGTTGCTCCCCTGGAGCGCTGTCAGACACATGTCTCCTCTTCACCTCTAACGCTACACCAATGAGCCTCTGCGAGTCAACATTAGTCACATTGTCAACTTGACACTTGCCATTATTTAGTTGCTGGGCCATGGACAACCCATCTGCCATGCCTGCGCCCAGAACCGTTCCTTCAGACTGGAGGGCATCAGCCTTTGCAGGGGCTGGCGTGCCCTTGAGCACTGGCCATTCTGCGATCCCTCCACTGGGCACAGCAGGTGTTCTGTCCACAACTCTGTCACACATCATTGCTTCGTAATTCCTTGTCACTTGGCCTAGTGCCGCAACTGCTTCCTTGCACCAATCATCCCTGTCTCCTGTGGTTCCATCACTGGTGCTCCACAGCACTGCATCACCTGCTCTAGAAGGCCCAACAGGAACCTGGGATTCACTAGCCAAAACAACACACTTGTCACTTCTATCTACCTCACATTGTGACAATATTTTTTTTCTCACATCACACTGGGAGATTGCATCCTCAACCAAGGCAAGGTGCAATACCTTATTTTGAACACCTTGCTTTGGTGGCGCTACAGACACATACAGCTCTTCACTTTCAGCTTTTGCAGGCTGATCTAACCCCTTGACAACTGGGTTACACTTAGGGTTGTGGGGCTGCGCCCACACACACTCACTATGTAATACAGTCTTCCCTTGTTTCACCAGAGTAGCACCACAGCAATCCTGGAAAACCTCTGGCTCCAACACATGGAGGCCCCATGAGAGTTCCATGGACAATCCTGCGCTTCTGGTTGTCATGGGAGATATCCTACTCCCATCATTGGTAGTAAACACATTTCCAACATTTTCAGACATGACACTAAAGGAAACACATTTTTCAATGTCATGATCACCGATACCCTCACATTTGCCAACAGTAACACTTTTGTCAGCATAACCATCAGAATTTTCACTACGTGTAGACATAACTGCTACTTTTGTGGATTGTCTATTACCCACCAAAGCCTCTGAGTGACTCCTCACAGCGCCCTCCATTTTTAAAGGGGCACCCTTTCCTACATGGGCAGCTCTAAAGTTGACCTGGGAAACGCTCGGCTCCATCACTGCGGGCTTCTTGGAAGTCTCCCTGGGCAACCCTGCAGTACTTGTCACTAGGGAACATGGCACAAGCACTGTTTTGGTCACCCCTAACTCTATTTTCCCAGCCACCTGCTGGACTATAGCAGGCACATGCAGAGTCCCCATGTCCTTTCCAGTCTTTAGCCCTGCGGCTAGTTGGGCTTTATTCTGTGCCTCCCCACTGCTCTGGGTAGCACACTGCCGCAAGTCTATGTCCATTGGCACTGCGGATCTCCCCACTGGATCTACTCCCACTTCACTGGGTTCAGTACCATAAACTGGAACAGTCTTACCATTTTCAGTGGCTGGCATCATAGCCTTCACTTGAGTGCGCTGTCTCTCAGCTGCATCCATACCAGTTACTGTCTCTTTGGGGCCATATGGCGACACTGCAGCCTTTCCAGACTCTTCAGCGGTGTTCCAGAACCTTGGGCAAGTAAAGATCCCATGCCCCACTTGACCACATTCCAAGCACGGTACTGGACGCTGAAATTTAATTTCTTGGCATCTCCTCAATGCCTGGCTCTCCGTTGCCATGGGATACCACTCTTGAGGACTCTACTGGTCATGACCATCAGCAGACAGACTCCTTGGATCCCCAACATCCCTGCTGGCCTGGACGTTGCTTCCACGGATGACCATTCTCCTCTTTTCCACACGCTGTTGTCCACCCGGCTTCCTGTTGCCAGGGACAACCTCTTTCACTTCACTTTTAACTGGGGGTGACATGAGTAACTTACCCCAGATCACAGAGATTTCACACTCAGTCAAATTCTCTGGTTTGGCTGGGGCATGTGGTGAAATACCCTCTAGCCACAGTAGCCTTTCTCTTGCTTCAGCAAGGATCGCCTCCTTTTTCTGCTTTGACCGCCCCATCCTTGCGGTGTTGCACACAGCAACCAGTAACACAGTTCACAGCAGAGGGAAGAAAATGTGATTCTCCTTTCACAGGTACACAACCTGCATGCAACACAGTCCATCAAACTTCTGTGCAATGATGTTCGCCTGGCTGCCACACACAGCTAGCAGCAGTTCATCGCAGAGAAAAAAGTTGACTTTTCGTTCACAGGTACACCACCTGCAACACACAATGCTTTTTGCCTAGCTGCACTTCCATAGACAGCCAACAGTTCCTGACCTGAACTCACTACGGAGCAAGGACCCGGATTCCACCGTAGTGTTGCCCGCTGAATCCACCACTGCGATATTGGGGTGTTTTAGCTCAAGTGGATAGATGCGTTTTTATGCAGTGAGTCCATATCAGACAGGCATTCTAGTTAAGGGCCTGGTAGCCCACGTTTATTTAAACAGAAAAACAAAAGCAAACTGTCCCTTCAGGATTCCCACGCAGGGGTTTAACTTCATTTAGCAGTCCAAAAATAGAAAAACATACCAAGCCTCCTGGCTCTCTTGTTAGCAGTTCCTCTGCTTGCTTTAGGTACTGATACCTTTAAACCACCAGACCTTCCAGTCTCACAGTCTTGGATGCACACAGCTTTGGGCTTCTTAAACGCACACAGCTTGAAGTCCCTTCATGCACACAGCTTCTGTCTCCTTGGACGCACACAGCTTAAAGCCCTACAACGCACACAGCGTTTGTCCTCACACAGAGACACTCACTAGCAGCTACTGCAGTAAGCAAGCTGCTCACCATCCTTCACTCTCACCAGCCCCTCATTATATTGGTTGTGTGCACCTGAGCACACACCATGCTGGCTGTCCACAAGACCCGGACACAGGGTTGGAGATCCCATCCCACCCAAGACTCTGAAGGATCTCCAAGCCATAGAAGCCCCATGTAGAAAATAGCAAAATCTGAGAAAACTGCCAGAGCAGTTTTCTGTTTTTTTTTTAAATTTACGCTCTGTAGCTCTGCACTCAGCCGATATGCAGACTCTGTGTCCACTTTAACCCTTTTTTTCACTGGGACAGAGCCTCGCTCTGCCACAATATGTTTATGTACTATGTTTAACTAATGCATTGTTTGTATTGTTTATTAGTTATTAGATTTACCAACATTGAAACATGTATCCTGAAGAAGCCCCTCATTCGGATGAAACCTGTTTATCTATATTCATCAGACCTATATGCATCAGACCACGCATTGATTGCATAGAATGGTCATATTACATGTTGACAATATTGATCTAATATGTTTCGATATATATAGATACATAGGTAAAAGATCTTTGTATAAATAAAATGTGTGGTTTTTAAATATACAGTATCTCACAAAAGTGAGTACACCCCTTACATTTTTGTAAATATTTTATTATCTCTTTTCATGTGACAACACTGAAGAAATTACACTTTGCTACAATGTAAAGTAGTGAGTGTACAGCTTGTATAACAGTGTAAATTTGCTGTCCCCTCAAAATAAGTTATTTCAGATTTTAGGTGCTGAAAGCGGTACCATTATTTTGCATTGAAATTTGGGGTTTTATATTGTAGGCCTGCAATTCTTAGGAATAACTCACTTAAATCTGTCCAAACAAGAGTCTAGTAGACATCCCGGGTATGATAAAGTTTGAAACACAAAATCATAAATTATAATATAATAAATAACTATAAATAATTATAACAAATAATAATATAATAATAATAAAAATTATTCAATAATGTACTCAAATCAAAAACGCTGAAATTTGCTCAGTTGCAGAATTGTCGCTGTCATTAGATTTAGTGTTTGATGACGAATTTCCCCACAAATCGCCATCGCTCAATTCTTCAAGTGATTTCTAAAGCCACTTTTGACATAAAGGGACACTTTTTGGTTGCTATGGACAATCTCCAGTTTCCAGGCAGAAAAAAATGTATTTATAATATAAAAGTGCATGCAGGGCACTGGACAGACCACTAGGGACAAAGGGGATGTGTAATTATTTTATACAGTACTGTAATCTGTAAGATTACAGTGTACTGTATGTGTACTGTGTTTTTACTTTTTTAATTTGGCGCCGATCTCCGCCCCCGTGCGCCGCAACGTTGCAGGGAACGGAGCTCGGCGGCACTCGGGCACTGTGTGAATCGAGCGAGGAGACAGCTTGCACACACAGCAGGGAGACATCGCAGGATCCAGGGGACAAGGTAAGTAACTCTCCCTGTATCCTGCGATGCAATCCCGAGTCTGGCTGGGGGTTACCACTAATGGTACTGAAATTCCACCACGAGCCAGACTCGGGAATACCGCTAGGCAGGTAAACCGCTGGCAGCAAAAGTGAGTACAACCCTAAGTGAAAATGTCCAAATTGGTCCCAAAGTGTAAATTTTTTGTGTGGCCACCATTATTTTCCAGCACTGCTTAACCCTCTTGGGCATGGAGTTCACCAGAGCTTTACAGGTTGCCACTGGAGTCCTTTTTCACTCCTCCATGACGACATCATGGAGCTGGTGGATGTAAGACACCTTGGGTTCCTCCACCATCCGTTTGAGGATGACCCACAGATGTTCAATAATAGGGTTTAGGTCTGGAGACATGCTTGGCTAGTCCATCACCTTTAACCTCAGCTTCTTTAGCAAGGCAGTGGTCATCTTGGAAGTGTGTTTGGGGTCATTATCATGTTGGAATATTGCCCTGCGGCCCAGTCTCCAAAGGGAGGGGATTGTGCTCTGCTTCAGTATGTCACAGTACATGTTGGCATTCATTATTATTATTATTATACAGGATTTATATAGCGCCAACAGTTTGCGCAGCACTTTACAACATGAGGGTAGACAGTACAGTTACAATACAATTCAATACAATTCAATACAGGAGTAATCAGAGGGCCCTGCTCATTAGCGCTTACAATCTAGAAGGGAGGGTCAAGTGATACAAAAGGTAATAACTGTGGGGGATGAGCTGATGGAGAAAATTAAAATACAGTTAGGTGTGGGTAGGATAGGCTTCTTTGAAGAGGAGGGTTTTCAGGGATCGCGTAAAAGATAATAGATTAGAAGTAGACATGTGCACTGCCGAAAAATTCTTTTTTTGCCGTTTCATTTGTTTTTATGCTTTTTTCGGAAATTCGGAAGTTCGGAAATTCGGGAAATTAGAAAATTCCGAATTCGGAAATTCGAAAATTCGGAATTTCCGAATTCCAAATTTCCGAATTTCCGAATTTCGAATTTCAGAATTCCGAATTTCCGAATTTTCGAATTTCCAAATTTCGAAAATTTGGAAATTCTAAAAATTCTGAATTCTAAAAATTCGGAATTCGGAAATTCGGAAATTCAACTTTCCAAATTTCAAATTTTCACATTTTAGATTTTCAAATTTTAGATTTTCGATTTTTGAAATTTCGAATTTTCAAAATTACCAATTTTCTAATTTTCTAATTTTCTAATTTCCGAAATTCCAAATTTTCAAAATTCGGAAATTCTGATTTTCCGATTTTCTGAAGTTCGAAAATTCGGAAATTCTGATTTTCCAAATTTCCGAAGTTCGAAAATTCGGAAATTCGAAAATCCGAATTTCCGAAATTACGAAATTATGAATTTCCGAAATTCAAAGATTCGAAAATCCGAATTTCCTAAATTTGGAAATTCAGAAATTCAAAATTTCGGAAATTTGGAATTTCGGAAATTCAAAATTTCGGTAATTCGAAATTTCGGAAATTCGAAAATCCTAAAATTAGGAATTAACTGTATTGTCAAATTTCGTTAAAAAACGAATTCGAAACTAAATGAATTGCACATGTCTAGTTAGGAGATAATTCCATAATTGGACAGATTGGGGTAAGGAGTTCCATAGGATTGGAGAGGCTCAGGAAAAGTCCTGGAGATGAGCATGGGAGGAGCTGACGAGGGAACTAGAGAGTAAGAGGTCCTGAGAGGAACGAAGAGAATGATTAGGTTGGTATTTTGAGACTAGGCTAGTGATGTAGCTGGGGGGTAAATTGTGAATGGCTTCATAAGTAGTTGTTATTATTTTGAATTTAATTTGTTGGGCAAGCGGAAGCCAGTGGAGGGATTGACAGAGAGGAATAGCAGACATAGAGCAATTGGTAAGGTGGATGAATCTGGCAGCAGCATTTATGATAAATTGAAGAGGGGATAGATGTTGTAGAGGTAAGCCAATGAGAAGGGAGTTGCAGTAGTTGAGGCGAGAGATGACCAGGGAGCACTCATGCAGCCCCTTGTCTTTGTACTCCTCACCTGGTTGCCACCACACACGCTTGACACCATCTGAACCAAATACGTTGGTCTCATCAGACCACAGGACATGGTTCTACTAATCCATGTCGTTAGTCTGCTTGTCTTCAGTAAACTGTTTGCGGGCTTACTTGTGCCACATCTTTAGAAGAGGCTTCCTTCTGGGACGACAGCCATGCAGACCAATTTGATGCAGTGTGCGGCGTATGGTCTGAGCAATGAGAGGCTGACCCTCCACCCCTTCAACTTCTGCAGCAATGCTGGCAGCACTCATACATCTATTTCCCAAAGACAACCTCTGGATATGACGCTGAGCATGTGCACTCAACTTCTTTGGTCGACCATGGTGAGGCCTGTTCTGAGTAAAACCTGTCCTGTTAAACCGCAGTATGGTCATGGCCACCGTGCTGCAGCTCAGTTTCAGGGTCTTGGTAACCTTCTTATAGCCTAGGCCATATTTATGTAGAGCAACAATTATTTTTTTCAGATCCTCAGAGAGTTTTTTGCCATGAGGTGCCATGTTGAACTTCCAGTGACCAGTATGTGAGAGTGAGAGCAATAACACCAAATTTAACTGGTTCCCGACCGGCTCACGCAGAATAGCTCTCCTGGGTCAAATCCCATATATATAGGGCTTTGCCCAGGAGAGCCACCAGGGGGCGCATGAGCGCCGTCAGAGGCACGCACGCGCACCCACTGCACGGCGGTGGAACGCCATAAAAATGCTATAAGTCTTTTCCATTATTTAACAAAAATATGTAGAAGAATAAATATTGGCCTAAACTGATAAAGAAATTCGATTTTTTTTTAAAATGTGGGGATATTTATTTGGTTATACGGCAAAAAATTTAAAACCGCAGAGGTGATCAAATATCACCAAAAGAAAACTATTTTTGTGAGAAAAAAAGAGCGCAAATTTAGTTTGGGCACAGCATTGCATGACCACACAATTGTCAGTTAAAGCGACGCAGTGCCAAATTGTAAAAAGTGCTCTGGTCAGGAAGGGGGTAAAATCTTCTGGGGCTGAAGTGGTTAACACATCTGCTCCCCATTCTCACTTGAGACCTTTTAACACTAACGAGTCACATGACACTGGGGAGGGAAAACGGCTAATTGGGCCCAATTTGGACATTTTCACTCACTTAGGGGTGTACTCACTTTTGTTGCCAGAGGTTTAGACATTAATGGCTGTGTTGAGTTATTTTGAGGGGACAGATGTACACTCACTACTTTACGTTGTAGAAAAGTGTCATTTATTGTGTTGTCAGTGTCACATGAAAAGATATAATAAAATATTTACAAAAATGTGAGGGGGTGTACTCACTTTTGCGAGATACTGTATTGTATTTATGTGTAATTCCGCGTACACACGACCGAGTTTCTCGGCGGTGAAAACAACGTTGTGAAACCCGACGGGAAAAACGAGGACCGGCTTGGTCCCCTTTTCCCAGTCTACACACGCCCGTTTTTCACGACATGTTTTCTCTTGGTCGAGAAATCTGGCCGTGTGTAGGCTCCCTAGCAGTGTTTCCCTAGGGGAAAACTGCAGAGGAAACAAATGCCGCGATTCGCGACGAGAAAAATTAGTGCATATTCTAATTTTTCTCGTCGTGATTCTCTTCGGTTTTCTCGTCTGGAAAACTGCTGGAGAGCCTACACACGGCCGTTTTTCTCGTCCAAATGAAAAAATTACAGTTTTCCCGACGAGAAAAATGGTCGTGTGTACGCGGCATTACTCTTTTTTGCCACCTAAAAATCCCCTTTTCCCATTATCTCTTCATTTTGAGGAGATGTGGGGACTTATGCCGCGTACACACGATCATTATTCACGGCGGTTAAAAAACCGCTGTGAATAATGACAGGAAAAACGAGGGAACCGCTTGGTTCCCTACACACGGTCGTTTTTCCCGTCATTTTTTCTCTTGACGAGAAAAACGACCGTCTGTGGGCTCTGCGGCAGTGTTTCCCTATGGGAAAACTGCCGCGGAAAAAAATGCTGGAAAAAACGATGAGAAAATTTAGAACATGTTCTAATTCTTCTCGTCGTTTTTTATGCCGTTTTTCTCGACGAGAAAAACGACATAAAGCCCACAGACGATCGTTTTTCTCGGCGAAAAAAAAAAATGCAGTTTTTCTCGGCGAGAAAAGCGGTCGTGTGTACGCGGCATTACCCTTTAATTACTAATTTTGTCAGCATGTTTACTGTCAGATTGATCTGTTACGCATAAGCCCCGTACACACGATCGGATAACCTATGGATTTTCGTCCGATGGATTTGTCCATCGGAAATCCGATGAAACTGTTTTTCATCAGTCTTTGCCACACACCATCAGTCAAAAAACCGACCGTTCCAAACGCGGTGACGTAAAACACTCCGATGAGCCGAGAAAAATGAAGTTTAATGCTTCTGAGCATGCGTCGACTTGATTCTGAGCATGCGTGGGTTTTTTAACCGATGGACTTGCCTATAGACGATCGGAAATTCCCATCGGTTTTTTATCCATCGGAAAATTTTAAAACAAGTTCTATTTTTTACAACCGATGGAAAAAAGACCGATGGGTACCATACACGATCGGTTGGTCTGATGAAAACCGTCCATCGGACGGTTTTCATCAGTCAAACCGATCGTGTGTACGGGGCTTTATTTTGGCTTGTAGTGTCTGGCTGGTTCCTGTAGTCCCCTGGTCCATTATTTATAAACTTCCCACTGCCTGTCCTCTGTTAGGCTTGAGAAAAAGGCCCATCTGCCTTAAAATGTTCCTACATGTGTTCCCTGGATCATCTTATGAATCTTGTTTACTACTTTTTTCCCTTTGTTCTGTGTCTTCCTCACATGTCTACTGTCAGCACATGTGCTGCTGTGCACTTCCTCTTTTCCTTTTTAATCCTATGCCTTTTGGATTTTATGCTCAGCTCCAAACTATTCCTCAAAAAAATTACTAATTTTGCAGAATACCTGGTGTAACAATTTACTTGGATGATATTCTTATCCATTCATCCTCCCTAGAGGAACACAAATCAATCTTTGCTCAAGTTTTTCACAGACAGATAAAATACATCTTCACCCTAAACAAAAAAAAGTGTTTTCTTGCACAAACTGAAATTGACTTTGTAGGGCCACATACTCTCATTACTCAACCCTTACAATCCAACACTGATGGTATATGTGAATTACCCAAATCAAAAGATAAAACAGAGCTTGATTCATTTCTAGGTTTCAGAAAATATTATTTAAGGTTTGTAGCTGACTATGCGGAAACCATACTACCTTTGCATGCCTTACTCTAGGGATAAGCCAAACACCGCCCCTCCCCCCCCCCCCCCCGTTCGGTTCGCACCAAAACCTTCGAACGGACCGAAAGTTCGCGCGAACTTTAGAACCTTATTAAATACAATGGACGCGAACGTTCGAAATCTAAAGTGCTAATTATAACGCCTAATATGCATGTTATTGTCCTAAAAGGGGTTTGGGGACCCGGGTCCTGCCCGAGGGGACATGTATCAATGTAAAAATAATCTTTTAAAACGGTCGTTTTTTCTGGAGCAGTGATTTTAATGATGCATAAAGTGAAAAAAAAATGTGAAATATTCCTTTAAATATCGTACCTGGGGGGTGTCTAAAGTATGCCTGTGAAGTGGCACGTGTTTCCCGTGTTTAGAACTGTCCCTGCACAAAATGACATTTCTAAAGGAAAAAAAGCAATTTAAAATAGCTTGCGGCTTTAATGTAATGTCTGGTCCCGGCAATATGGATGAAAATCATTGAGAAAAATGGCATGGCTACCCCATCAGCCACCCCTACCCCAGCCCATTACCAGCCCCTTTGGGTCTTGTATGGATATTAAGGGGAACCCCCGCACCCAAAATAAAAAAAAGGCCTTATATACTCTGAACAGCAGTATACAGGCGGTGCAAAAAAGACACGGACTGTAGGTTTGTTCTTAAGTACAATCTGTTTGTAATTTGGAACAGGTACATTTTTTAAGTGTAGCTCTAGCCAAAAAAATCAATTTTTAAGCTTTTTGGAGAACATAAGCTTAAAAATGTCACCCCTGTAACATTTGTTTTGCTGTCTGTGCACCTGTTCAGAACATTTCACCTCACTTTCCATCCCAATGACAAATGTTTTTGGAAAATTTTGGGTTTTTATTGAAACAAGGATTGGTGATAAAGCAATCCTTGTTTCAATAAAATGAAGTGGAGAGGAGACACCTTTTTCACATATTAACTCTTACAGGAGAGAATTTGCCTCCCTAGGGGTAGATTTCCTCTCACTTCCTGTTGTCTCCTTCCGTTTGCAAGTAGGAGTCATTTGTAAGTTGGATGTTTGAAAGTAGGGGCCTGCCATATATACTCTGCAGAAATTTGCCCCTCACAGTTACTCTTGGTGGGTGCTGGAACGCCCTGCTGTCAACTATTATATCAGGAATTGTATTTACATGCCACTGTTGAACAGTGGTAGGAAAAATTGGGCCTTTGGTGGTGATGGTGGTGTTGCCACAACACTGTAAGCCCTCACAGTTACTCTTGGTGGGTGCAGGAATGGGCTCTGCTGTGAATTATTAGATCAAGAATTGTAATTGCATGCCCCTGTTGAACAGGGGCTGAAAAATTGGGTCTTTGGTGGTGGCGGTGGTGCTGGTACCACAACGCTGTAAGTCCTCACAGTTACTCCTGGTGGGCGCAGGAATGGGCCCAGCTGTGAAATATTAGATCAAGAATTATAATTACGGAAGCGTTGCTTGCGCGCGACCGAAGATGGCTGCCTGAGCTGAGAGCTCCGCTCACCGGACCGGACAAAAGCGACTTTGAGGGCTTCCCAGACACCATCCTCCGCACCAATCGGTTCCCAGACCTCCCCCACGACCTCCGCCGCTGATATGTCCCGTAAACGGGGTCAGGAATCGGGCCCGCAGAGGCTGCAATCGTTTGCCTATCAGCCGCGCCATACACATCATGGAGGGCAAGATGGCGCCGTCGGAGGAACAGCGCAACATTCCCTGAGCTTTCCGGCACCCCCAGGGGACCATCCACACAAAATAACACAAGGATTATCCTCAGGCTTCTCCCTGGACCCCTCTCCTGCAACTACAGCCTTGCAGAGCCCAGCCAAATCGAGGATGAGGATGGATGTGAACGGACAGGCCTCAGGAACTGTGAGTACAGGCCTACATAATGATGCAGCTATATCATCATTGCAATCTTCCATAGCTCAGTTTCCAACTATGGGGCAGCCAGTTTTGGACACTACTATGAAGAACATGCTCATGTCTCTGCAATCCTCCCTTATGTCTAACCTATCATCACTAATGAATAGGTTTTCTCTAGAAATGAAACAGGTGGACAACAGGGTACAATTCATTGAGAACAGAATGGAAGAATGCACAGAAACAGTGAATGAATTGGTGGATGCCTATCATGAGCAAAAGGATGAATCTTTATGGGTCAAATCTAAGCTCGCGGACCTCGAGGACCGCTCCAGGCGCAATAATATAAAAATACGCGGTGTACCAGAGTCCATCCAATCTAAAGAATTGCATAACTTTGCTAGCACCATGTTCTCCAGCATGCTCCCTGAGCTGACCCCCATTGAACTTACCATTGACCGCATACATAGACTTCCAAAACCACGCCATCTTGAGGCGGACGTTCCTGGAGATGTCCTCCTCAGAGTGCATTTCTTTCAAGCCAAAGAACAAATCCTCAGGAAAGCAAGAGAGGTGTCACCCCTGCCTGCTCCTTATTAAACCATTCAACTTTACGCAGATTTGTCACAATACATGCTGCAAATGCGCAGACAACTCAAAACCATCACAAAGGCCATGAACAACCACAAGATTATGTACAAATGGCGCCACCCTGCTACTATTCTAGCTACTTACAACGGAATTCCTCATACCATCTCCACACTCGAGGGAGGCATGAAACTTCTACGCGATTGGGGTATCATACCAGAATCCCCTCCAGATCAACAAGACTCCCCCGGGGTTCCGAACCCCTTTACCTTTGGTGCGAACCGCGGGCACCGCAGAGGCAACCGCCACCGATAATTAGACCACCAGCTTCCTCAGAGCAACTACTAGTCTGGAATGGTTCTGCAAGTTGTCATCTATTTGCTGAACTATACCCCTAATTTTGACCAGTTGCTCCAGTGAGCTACCTGTTACTGGTCCAAAGAATTGTTCTATTTTTTTTTCTCTTTCCTTTCTTTTTTTTCCTTTCCTCTTTTTATTTGTCTTTTTGTTTCCTGTTTATACCGGCTATTTTGCAAGGTGAACTCAGATCATCCCCTTGTTTAGTTACAACCTGGCACATCTAACTTGTTTTATACCCTTTTAGTGTCTTCGGGACCTCCAATCTCAGTTTTTCAAGCAGCAAAACAAAGACTTCTCATCCAACATCACCTGACCTAACCGATCCCAGTCGATTCTTCCTCAGAACTGTAAGTTTCCTCACACACCCTTCACGCTTAACACCTAACATGGGGATCACTATTCTCTCCTTGAATGCGAAGGGGTTAAATCACCCCGACAAAAGAACCTCCTTATGGAACACTGCTATCACTCACAATTGTGACATCCTATGCGTGCAAGAGACGCATTTTGCCCTCAATGCCCCTCCCAAATATCGTCACAGGCTGTTTCCCCATGTGTTTACATCCTCTTATCTCAAAAAGCAGAGGGGAGTGATGATAGGTGTCAGGGATACAGTGAACTTCCAACTTCTACATTGTGACTCTGATACAGAAGGAAGATATATAATCCTGGTGTGCACAATAAACAATGTCCCGTATACTATTGTATCCATATACGCTCCTAACTATGGACAAATGGCTTTCATCAAAAAGACTTTGTGAGCTGTTAAGAAGCTCCAACAAGGTCACCTTCTGGTGTGTGGAGACTTTAACATGGTTCCAAACAACGTCATGGACTCAACATCAGGCATTAAACGACGCTTTTCCCCTCTGGAAAACTTCATCGCTTCCAATGATTTATATGATGTGTGGAGGTGTTGTCATGCGAGTGAGAGGGACTTTACCTTTCTCTCACCGCGTCACAACACCTACTCACGAATTGATTTGTTTCTTTCTGATAAGTTTTTGTTGCAGAAGATCTCCAAATCCACTATCCATACCACCACCTGGTCAGATCATGCCCCTATCAGCATATCTATATCCGACAATTCTCCTCAACCCACCTCCTATATATGGAGAGTAAATGACTACCTCCTACGTACCCCATGCTATTCATCACCTATCAAAAAACATCTTGAAGAATATTTTGCACTTAACCAAGAAGCTGTATCTGACCCGGTTGTGGTGTGGAACGCCCATAAGGCAGTAATTAGGGGGGTTTTCTTACAAATGGAAGCTAGGGCTAAGAAAGAAAGAACCCAAAAAATGGACAAACTAATACTAGACATATCCGAGGCTGAATCACAAAACAAGATTACACATTCCCCCTTCCTCCAGGCAAAAATCTTTACATTGCGTCACGAGTTAAGATCCCTCCTTCTTGAGAAACACCAAAAATCCTACAGACTACTTAAAGCTAGATCCTACACCACAGGGAATAAAGCGGGGAAAGCAATGGCTCTAAAAATTAAAGGGTACAGGAGCAAAACTAAAATCCCCTTTCTATATCACCCCCACACTAATGAAAAACTCCTCAAACCACATACCATCGCAAATCCTTTTAGCACTTAATATGAAGAACTATATAACCTTAAAAACAACCCTTCTACCTTGCACCCTTCACCTGAAAATATACAGTCCTTTCTAGATAGACTACATCTTCCTTCCGTAACTCCAAAACAACTCTCTTCCCTAAATTACCCTATCTCGATAAGTGAAATATTACAAGTGATCAACAAACTTCCTTCGGCAAAATCCCCAGGCCCGGACGGATTCACTGGAGAGTATTACAAATTATTCCAAAACATTTTAGCCCCCTCACTGTGCCACACTTTCAATGCAGCCGCCAAATCCGCATCCTTTCCTGCGGAAATGCTTAGTGCCATGGTAGTTACCCTCCCCAAACCTGGGAAAGGACCCACATCCCCCAAAAATTTTAGACCAATTTCACTGCTCAATCTGGACTTGAAGATATAAGCCAAACTTCTTGCTAATAGAATAGAGAATATACTTCCCTCCCTCGTTCATCGGGACCAATCTGGTTTTACCAAGGGCCGCCAAGCCTTCGATGCCACTAGATGAATGATCAATCTAATACACCAAGTAGAAATCAAGAAAAACCCCTCCCTCCTCTTATCCCATGACGCCGAAAAGGCATTCGACAGGGTACACTGGGGTTACATTTCGGCAGTCCTAACTAAATTTGGGTTAACAGGTCAAATCCACGACTCTATAATGGCACTATACTCTAACCCTTCAGCCCGAGTGTACTTGGCTGACACTATGTCAATCCCCTTCACAATATCAAATGGAACTAGACAAAGTTGCCCACTCGCACCTCTGATATTCAATCTAGTTATGGAGCCACTTGCAGAGAGCATTAGAGCTGACTCTAATATCAAAGGTATCACTATCGCAGAAGTAGAACATAAAATAAGCCTGTTTGTGGATGACGTGATTCTCATAATCACTGATCCAGAACGGTCGTTACAGGAGGTTCAGAAGACGCTAGCCTTGTTCAGTGATATCTCATATTATAAAGTCAATGAGACTAAATCGAATATACTTGATCTAGGGGTGGGTGAGACCGTAAGGAAAAAACTTCAAACATTATTCTCGTACCCATGGGCCGAAAATAGCATTACTTACCTGGGAATTCAGCTCACTTCCTCGACTAAATCTCTATTCGCATCAAATTATATACCACTACGTACTAAACTACAGGAGGATCTTACCAGGCTGGCGTTGTTTGAATTTTCATGGCTAGGTCGGTTAGCAGCTTTCAAAATGCTACACCTCCCCCAAATACTCTACCTGTTTAGGACCATACCCATTCCTTTACCCACTGTATATTTCCAATCCCTACAATCAATCCTTTCCAAATATATCTGGCAAGGGAAGAAGCCTAGATGTGCCCAACACCAATTATTCAAACACCGCCTGGCGGGGGGAACGGGTTATGTTAATTTGCACGATTATTACCTATCATCCATCCTAACCCAAGCTAAAGAATGGTTTTCGACTGCCCCAAGTCCCCCACTATGTAGGTCCATAGAATCCTCCTCAGTCCCTGGCAAAAACCTATCGCCCTGGTTACTAGCTTTATTCCTGGGAGCAAAACTTCCCCATCACCTCTCCCCAAGAATGGTAGCTACAACCAAAGCCTGGACAAAACTCGTACAACTCTCACATACCAACCCCGTGAACTCCAAGGTATACATTCCCATTGAAACTCCCATTGAAATTTAATGGAGTCAACATCTTTCCTAAGATGGAAAACACTAGGCATCACATTTTTAACCGACCTGATAGATACAGACAAAAACGAAATAAAATCATTCCCCT
Organism: Rana muscosa; assembly: GCA_029206835.1. Classification (NCBI taxonomy): domain Eukaryota; kingdom Metazoa; phylum Chordata; class Amphibia; order Anura; family Ranidae; genus Rana; species Rana muscosa. Next base: position 498,179,827 of record CM055116.1, on the reverse strand, counting down.
CTCTCCAGAAGGAATACCATCTTCCTAGCTCCGACATTTTTCTCTATTTACGCACTAAACATTGTCTTTCCTCACTGAATTCATGGACGTGTCTAATCCCCCAAACGGCATGGTTATTCCTCACTTCATCTCCTAAACACAATAAGGGCATCTCCCTATTCTATAAGATATTCAACCAAAAAACTACATTTATCAAAGCGGCACCATTGCTCAAATGGGAAAAAGATTTGGGTCATACCTTTTCGAGCTACGAGTGGGAGAGAGCATGTAAAGCTACATATCAATCCACTAGCTGCTCTACCCTCTGGGAATTAGCGTACAAAATAACGTACAGATGGTACCTGACTTCAGCTAGACTTTCAAAATTTGATCCTTCTCTAACAGACCTATGCTGGAGGAAATGCGGTAGAACAGGTGGCCTACTGCACACATTTTGGAACTGCCCCAAACTAATAAGCTTTTGGGACTCGTATTCAAACTAATTACAGATGTAACGCTCAGGGAAATGTCAAAGAAACCTTCTCTAGCTTTACTCTCCTTATCTATAGACAGCTACCCAAATCCAACAAGTAATATATTATCACATATTCTATTAGCGGCAAGACTCAGCATAACCAGAAAATGGAAGGACCCACTTCCCCCTACACTGAAAGATGTAGTTTGCACTACACATGTGCACTTTACCCACGAAACGACCCTAGCATTACAACACAAAAACAAACAGAAGGCGGACCTTATGTGGAAACAATGGAAAGAATGGATTGACTCACCAAATATAGTGAGGATTTTTGATCTCCATCCCTGAATACGAACCAATTCATGGCTCTATTGAGATAACTCTGTATATGACGACAGGGGGGGAACCTGGGGGCGGGGGAGGGCATTCCCGCATGGGCACAGTTGTGCTCCCCTTAGGGGTGTCCGAGCGGGGAAGTCCTTTCCTGCCTCCCCCCTCCCCCTTCTTTCTTTTCTTTTTTGTCCTTTCTTTTTCTACTATTTTATTGATTCACTTACGTTAATCCCTTCTATAGTAAGCCTACCTATCTTGCTACAAATGTTCATGTGTATGACCAGGTCCCTTAGAGTTAGAGTTAGAGTTGTAGATCCAAAAAGTTTTGTCAACAAGTTCATTACTCATTGTTTGGGTGAAAATGCATTGCTCACCACACTTAAGCCTAACCAGGATTTTGAGATCATATGTTTATGGTCCATTGTACCAATGTTATTTGATCAAGTTTGTACGACATGTCATAAAATATATTTTCTTTAATCATATATCTGTTAACTTGAAAAACTTTCAATAAAAATCTATTGAGAAAAAAAAAAAGAATTGTAATTACATGCCCCAAAAATTGGGCCTTTGGTGGTGGTGGTGGTGGTGTTGCCACAACACTGTAAGCCCTCACAGTTGCTCTTGGTGGGTGCAGGAATGGGCTCTGCTGTGAATTATTAGATCAATAATTGTAATTGCATGCCCCTGTTGAACAGGGGCTGAAAAATTGGGCCTTTGGTGGTGGCGGTGGTGCTGGTGCCACAACACTGTAAGCCCTCACAGTTACTCTTGGTGGGTGCAGGAATGGGCTCAGCTGTGAAATATTAGATCAAGAATTGTAATTATATGCCCCTGTTGAACAGGAGCAGAAAAATTGGGCCTTAGGCACTGGTGCTGGTGCCACAACACTGCAACCCCTCACAGATACTGTACATAGAGCTCAGCAATGAGCCCTGTTGCAAAGTATTGCATCAAAAATTGTAATTACACGCCCCTGTTAAACAGGGGCTGAAAAATTGGGCCTTAGCCACTGGTGGCGTTGCCTAGAACCAAAAATGTTATTTCAAGCTATCAGCTTGATTATTGAGGAGGAAGAGGATAGTCACTCAGCATAACAGTATAGTCACTCTGCATCAGCATAGGCAGTCTTGAAGGGATCTGACATTTCAAAGAAAATTATTCTGTTACATCAGCATCAGGTGCTTGGTAGCTGGTGGTGATCCAAGACTGATTCATTTTTATGAAGGTAAGTCGATCGACCGAGTCGGTGGACAGGCGCACCCTGTGATCGGTTACAAAGCCTCCAGCAGCACTGAATGTGCGTTCCGAAAGAACGCTGGATGCAGGACAGGCCAGTATCTCAATTGCATACTGTGCAAGCTCTGGCTAGTGATCCATCCTCAAGACCCAGTAACCCAAAGGATTTTCGGTGGGAAAAGTGTCCAAGTCTGATCTTGCCCCTAGGTATTCCTGCATCATGTAAACCAGATGCTGGTGATGGTTGCTGGAACTGATCATACCTTGGGGCTGCGGACTAAAAAATTGTATGAACGCATCGGTCAGACGGCCACCTTCTCCACCACTCCTTCTTTGACTGACCGAAGCCTCAGCAACACGTTGTCCAGGACCAGGAATTTGTAACCTCCCAGTCTCTGGGAACGCGTGGCACAGACCAGTCTGCAAGGCCTCCCGAAGATGCCTCATCCTCTGCTCCCTCTGCGATGGCAAGATAAGGTCTGCAACCTTACCCTTGTAACGTGGATTAAGGAGGGTTGCCAGCCAGTAATGATCCCTCTCCTTGATCGCACGAATACGAGGATCCTTACGCAGGCTTTGCAGGATCAGGGAGGCCATGCAGCGTAGGTTTGCTGAGGCATTCGGTGCCGAGTCTTCTGGGTCACTGAGAACGACATGATCCGCAGCCACCTCCTCCCAGCCACGTACAAGTCCATGGGTTTCTTGGGACTGTAATTGATCCCTTGAAGACTGCTGCTGATGCTGAGTGCTAGTGTCAAGGCGAGTACTTACCGAGGCTAGGATGCCGAGAGTGGTTCACCCTTGCACCCAAGCGCACTCCGCCCCCTGGAGGTGAGACAGGGAGAGGATAGCACAAGGGAGCACTGGCCACCAGCAGGTAGGAGTATCTTGCTGAAGAGTCTTGGTAGAGATGAGTAGGGAGCAGGCCGGGGGTCAAATACCAGGAGTAGACAGGTTCAGACAGGCACCGGCAGCAAGAGAGCAAAGTCCAGGCAGGAGCTTAGCAGCAAGCAACAAGTCCAGGCAGAGATTGATAGGCAGGTTTAAACAAGAAGTCCCGGGTGCAGGCAGAGGGTCAGGGGCTGGAGACGAGCAGCGGATCCGAGTCACAGGCCGAGGGTCAAACACTGGGAGAAAGGTGGAAGTCCGTAAAGCAAGCCAGGCGGTCAGGTCCAGGAGAAGTAGAAGAGTGGTCAAGCCGGTCCGGGTCACAACAGGAGATCGAACTTAACTTTCAGGCACTTGGGAACACAGGAACGCTGACAAACCAGCAACCAGACAGTGTCACTGAGTTTGTTTAAATAGGCTCGCCTGTAATCCTATTGGCGCGCCATTGCGCATGCGCGTGCGCCGTTGCTAGCACCCGCGAACGCCGAAGCGCCGTCCCGCCGTGCACGCGCCGAAGCGCCGTTCCGCCGCGCATGCGCGCCGGGCGCAGATTGGAGACAATGGATGGGGAATTTCCCTGACAGCTAGTCTCCATCTCCATGCTGACACAATCCTCCTCCTCCTCCTCCTCCTCCTTGTCCTCTTCCTGTGTGATAGCCGGGCCAGCAGGATTAGGCGGTTCTTGGGCAGGTTGTAATCCTTTTGCAGCTCAGCCAGCCGAGCACCGGCATTATATGACCGGCGGAATTGCCCACAGAGTTTCCTGGCCTGCTTCAGGACCTCCTGTAAGCCCGGGTACCTGCCCAAGAACCGCTGCACCACCAAGTTAAGGACATGAGCCAAACAGGGCACATGGGTCAGTTGTCCCTGTCGGAGGGCGGAGAGGAGGTTGGTGCCATTGTCGGAAACCACCTTTCCTGGCTTAAGCTGGCGTGGCGTCAACCACCTCTGAGCCTGCCCCTGCAGAGCTGACAGAATCTCTGCCCCAGTGTGGCTCCTGTCCCCCAAACACACGACCTCAAGCACCGCATGGCATCTTTTTGCCTGCGTACTTGCGTAGCCCCTTGAACGCCTACGGAGCACCGCTGGTTCCGAGGACAAATCAGCACAGGAAGAGGCCATGGAGGAAGAAGAAGAGGAGGGGGTGGAGGAGAGAGGTGTGTCAAAATCACCAGTAGTAACATTTTGGAGGCGTGGTGGCAGAAACAACCTCCAACACTACTGCACCTTGTCCTGCATCCTTCCCAGCTGCCAGCAGAGTCACCCAATGCGCCGTGAAAGATAGGTAACGTCCCTGTCCATGCCTGCTGGACCATGAGTCAGCGGTAATATGCACCTTACCGCTGACCGCTCTGTCCAGCGAGGCCAAGACATTGCCTTCCACATGCCGGTAGAGAGCCGGAATCGCCTTCCGTGAGAAAAAGTGGCATTTGGGAACCTGCCACTGAGGAACCGCACATTCCACAAACTCACGGAAGGGGGCAGAGTCTACCAACTGAAAAGGCAGCAGTTGAAGTGCTAGCAATTTAGCCAAGCTAGCATTCAACCGCTGGGCATGTGGATGGCTGGGAACGAACTTCTTGCGGCGGTGCAGCAGCTTGGGCAGGGAAATTTGCCTGGTACAATCGGACATTGGTGTACCGATAGCAGATTGCCCGCAAGTACTTGGCTGTGACACACCTAATTCTACACCTTCATTCCTCTCAGTGCAGGTTTCAGAGAGGACTAAGGGTATAGTGGGGTTGGAGATCCCAGCTGATGAGGAGCAAGGAGAGGTCCGCCTTGTTCTTTGGTGTGGGTCTTTTAGGTGTGCTTGCCAACGGACTGCATGGCAGGTCGACATATGTCTGGTCAAGCACGTGGTGCCCAAGCGGCTGATGTTCTGGCCACGCGAGATACGCTTTAGACATATGTTGCAAATGGCAATGGTGCGATCTGTTGCACACGTCTGAAAAAAGGCCCACACCAAAGAACTTTTGGAATAACGTGCAGAGACAGCACCGCTCTGCACATGCGGAGCTCTGCGGTGTGATGCAGTCGGTGTGCTGCCCTTAAGCTGGCCCCTGGAGGGCATCCTGCCTCGTTGGAGATGTGCCTCCTCCTCCTCCTCCTCTTCCTCCTCCTCTCTCCTATCAGGCACCCACGTGGAGTCAGTGACCTCATCATCCCCTCCCTCCTCATCACTGGAGCCAATCTGGCAGTATGCTGCAGCTGGGGGAACATGACTGCCAGATAGCTGACCTTGTTGGGCACCCCCTCTCTCTGGGCTCACGTTACTACCCCCTCTCTCTGAGCTCACGTTACTGCCTTCCTCCAGCTGGGTTCCATCATCGGAGCCTTCAAAACGCTGGGCATCCCCCTGGAGCATGTACCCAACACTGTGGTCAAACAGTTCGGGGGACTCCTCAGGAGGACATGGTGGGGCTAGGGAAGGAGTGACTGATGCCATTGAGCTAAGGGAAGAGGCCGCTTTGGCAGCTGCTTTGCCAGACAAAGTACCCTGAGCCTGGGTGAGAGAGGATGAGGAGGAGGAGGACGGCTTGGTCATCCACTCTACCAAGTCTTCGGCATGTTGCGGCTCAACATGGCCAGCTGCCGAAAAGAAGGACAAGCGTTTCCCACGGCCACGTGTTGATGAGAATGCACCGTGTCCACAACCAGCATCACTGTTGCCTCTAGACACAGAGCATGCTTGCCCTCTTTTATTGCCTCGTGACTGTCTGCCTCTCATTGTTTGCCTTCCAGACATACTAATGGCCTGCTGTGGTGTTAGTATGGGAAAAGCAGCAATTGTTTTCAGTTAGTTTTAGGTGAAAACTGTGCAGAGGACACAGTACACTGAAAATACTTGCAGCTCTCTGCTTGTGGTTTTATTATGAGAACACCACTATAATTGTATTAGTCACTAACTGTATTCATGTGAGCTTTAGGTGAATGCTATGCAAAGCACACAGTAGTACACTAAGTGAAACACTGACTGTCTGCAGCTAGCACAATCACCGGCCTGCCTGTCACAGTATAGAGAATAACTGTATCCAGGTGAGCTTTAGGTGAATGCTATGCAAAGCACACAGTAGTACACTAAGTGAAACACTGACTGTCTGCAGCTAGCACAATCACCGGCCTGCCTGTCACAGTATAGAGAATAACTGTATCCAGGTGAGCTTTAGGTGGATGCTATGCAAAGCACAAAGTAGTACACTAAGTGAAACACTGACTGTCTGCAGCTAGCACAATCACCAGCCTGCCTGTCACAGTATAGAGAATAACAGTATCCAGGTGAGCTTTAGGTGAATGCTATGCAAAGCACACAGTAGTACACTAAGTGAAACACTGACTGTCTGCAGCTAGCACAATCACCTGCCTGCCTGTCACAGTATAGAGACTAACAGGAACGGATTTAGCTAAACTCAATACAGTGTATAAATATATATACAACACCTAGGATGCATATATATCCTCTACACACTGTAACAGCAGCTAACTGACTCTCCTGCCTGCTCTATCTAACTCAATATAAATGACACTGTCTCTCTCTCTGAAGCTGTCTCTTTCACAAACGCCAACACACTACACAAGGCTGACTTCCAGGTGGCCTTATATAGTGTGGGGCGTGTACTAAACCCCCTGAGCCATAATTGGCCAAAGCCACCCTGGCTTTGGCCAATTACGGCTCTCCGTTTTTTCTGCGCTGTGATTGGCCAAAGCATGTGGGTCATAGTGCATGCTTGGCCAATCATCAGCCAGCAATGCACTGCGATCCCGCAGTGAATTATGGGCCGTGACGCGCCACTCGAATTTGGTGCGAATGGACCATAACGTTCGATCTTCGTCAAACGATCGAACAGCCGATATTCGGGTCGAACGTGTGTTCGACTCGAACGCGAAGCTCATCCCTACCTTACTCTAAACTCTAAAGATATGCAGAATGGCAGTGGACACAGGTCTGCCCTGAGGCTGTCTGTGCCTTGAAATACTGTATAGCATCTGCAACTACACTTGCCCATTTTTCACCAACTGCACCAATGTCTATCTCTTGTGATGCTTCCACTGTTGCTTTAGATGCAGTTTTAGCTCAAATTCTCCAGAGAGAGCAAAATACTTCTGATTTTGATTCTTAAACTATATCCCTAGCTGAGCAAAAATATTTTGCAGGGGAACATGAGGCATTAGCCTGTATATGGGCATGTGAATGGTGGCATCACTTTCTCTATGGTTAAAATTTTACCTGAGAAATGGTCACAATGCTCTAACGCAGGGCTCAAAATTTCAAATCCTGAGCTACTAGCCAGACCTCAAGGGTTACTCGTCACCAGTTGCCGGGCCCAACCCCTACCATTCCCCGCCCCTAATCCCACCCCTAAACACGCCCTCAAATTATCTCATGAAATTACACTTAAATTGTTTATGCAGAATTAAGGTATAAAAATAATATTAACAACAACTTTATCCATGTCCAAAACTGCAGCCTGCCGTGTCCGCCAATGCAGTCTGTTCGTGTCAACCAATGCAGCCTGTGTCTGCCAGTGCAGCCTGTGACCGCCAATGCAGCCTGTGTCCCTAAATGCAGCCATGTGTCCCCAAATTCAGCCATGTGTCCCCAAATGCATCCATGTGTCCCAAAATGCAGCCTTGTGTCCCCAAATGCAGCCATGTGTCCCCAAATGCAGACTTGTGTAGCCATGTGTCCCCAAATGTAGCCTTGTGTAGCCATGTGTCCCCACATGCAGCCTTGTGTAGCCTTGTGTCCCCAAATGCAGCCATGTGTCCCCAAATGCAGCCTTGTGTCCTCAAATGCAGCCTTGTGTAGCCTTGTGTCCCCAAATGCAGCCTTGTGTCCCCAAATATAGCCATGTGTGCCCAAATGCAGCCATGTGTCCCCAAAATCAGCCATGTGTCCCCAAATGCAGCCTTGTGTCCCCAAATGCAGCCAAATGTCCCCAAATGCATCCATGTGTCCCAAAATGCAGCCTTGTGTAGCCTTGTGTCCCCAAATGCAGCCATGTGTCCCCAAATGCAGCCTTGTGTAGCCATGTGTCCCCGAATGCAGCCATGCATCCCCAAATGTAGCCTTGTGTAGCCATGTGTCCCCAAATGCAGCCTTGTGTAGCCTTGTGTCCCCAAATGCAGCCATGTGTCCCCAAATGAAGCCTTGTGTCCCCAAATGCAGCCTTGTGTCCTCAAATGCAGCCGTGTGTAGCCTTGTGTCCCAAAATGCAGCCTTGTGTCCCCAAATGCAGCCTTGTGTAGCCTTGGTTCCCCAAATGCAGCCATGTGTCCCCAAATGCAGCCTTGTGTAGCCATGTGTCCCCAAATGCAGCCACATGTCCCCAAATTCAGCCTTGTGTAGCCAAGTGTCCCCAAATGCAGCCTTGTGTAGCCTTGTGTCCCCAAATGCAGCCATGTGTCCCCAAATGCAGCCTTGTGTCCCCAAATTCAGCCTTGTGTAGCCTTGTGTCCCCAAATGCAGCCATGTGTCCCCAAATGCAGCCTAGTGTCCCCAAATGCAGCCATGTGTAGGCCCCCAGTGGCCTACCTGTGTAGGGAAAGAGAGAGCCCCCCCCTGCCACCGCCGCAGCCTTCTGGTTGATCAGCACGCGGGGAACATAACAGCTTTCATTTCAATAGTTGTGTGTTCCCCGCCGCGCGTCTTCATATATAGCCCCTCCCCCTTGTCTGGGCACTTTGATAGACAGATCACCTGTCCAATCCTGGGGCGGGTGATCTGTCTATCAAAGTTCCTGGGCAAGGGGGAGGGGCTATATATGAAGACGCGTGGCGGGGAACACACAGCTATTGAAATGAAAGCTGTTATGTTACCCGCGCGCTGATCAACGTGGCAGCGGCAGCAGCTTCCCTCCTCTCCTCTCTCTTCCCCCACGATTGCCCCCCTCCTGCTCCCAGGCAGCCCACACTCGCCCAGCCCTCAAAATCAACTCACAAAATGCGAGCAGGCGAGTGGAATTTTTGGGGGCTGCTCTAACATACTTGATGTCAGCATCAGAGTCTGCCCATTGTCCTCATCGTATACATAGACAGTTAAACAGACTGTTTATGAGCCAGAAAAGTTGAATCAAGTAGCAGAATATTTGTCTTGTGTTATCCCCAATCCAGGAGATGGAGAAGAAGACCAAGTAAAAAAGCAGGCACTTAAGATACCAATTCACCAGCCTTTATGGTTATACAACAGGACCTGGTGACCACATCTTAGGATGATTCAAGAACTACTGACCTACTTACACGGTGAGTGGTCATATGCCTTACCAGGACATCTTCAGTCATGCTATTATTTTAGAACTGAATTGTCACCTTGGAAAGGTGTTTGCCTTTTAAGGGGAAACAGAGTAGCAATTCCTGCTGCACTGAGATCACTTTTATAAATGGCCCATGAAACTCATCTAGAGAAGCCGTGTTGTGACCTGGTATAGACAACCAAGTAGAAACTTTAGCTTGCAATTGTGAAATGTGCTTGCTTAGTGGCAAAAATCTGAAGAAAAAAGCTGCTCCATTACAAGTCAGACATTTCCCAAAAGGCCCATTGAATACAATCCAATTGGATGTATGTGTATGTGGATAAATTACAGTAGCACCAAAACATCAAATATACTGTTTGGTGGGGGCGCAAGGGTGATCCTCTACTTTTGTCGACTCTTCTCTCAGCAGTAGAACTCCCAAACATAGCAGCCACACCCGTACAGCCTTCTAATCATTACCACCACTGGCAATATCCGCGGGACACAGCAAGTCTCAGGATGGTTCTTGTTGGCACTTGAGTGGAGCAGAATCCTAAAATCATCTGTGAAGTCCTGGCAAGGACATCAACTAAGATGGCTGTCAAACCACAATCCACAGCCTCTCCCAAGCACTCTGCCCACCCACTCCAGTAATGATGAAGCAGGGGAAGATTTTAATCCCAGCAATTCCCAGACGACCACGACCACAACCACACAACTCTCCCAGTGAGACCTCCTCCAGCAGATTGAAGCAGTCTTTAAAAAGGCATTAAAGGACACTTCAGACAGCATCACAGAGAGCCTCTCTAGAGAGATCAATGAGCTGGAGACACAGATGGAAGATCTGGAACAAGACGTTAGAGAACACAATCATGACCTTGAGGCCCTCCGTGATATGCATGAAACCTTTTTAACACATTTAGAGAATGCTGAAAACTGCTCTAGACATTCCAATCTTTGCCTTGTTGGCAGCCCTGGGTTTCTGATGGACTTACAATCATCAGTCACTACATTTATTCAGGAGCAGGGATGAGCCGAACACCCCCCTGTTCGGTTCGCACCAGAACCTGCGAACAGACAAAATGTTCGTGTAAACTTTAGAACCCTATTAAATACAATGGACTCGAACGTTCGAAATCTAAAGTGTTAATTATAAAGGCTAATATGCAAGTTATTGTCCTAAAAAGTGTTTGGGGACCTGGGTCCTGCCCCAGGGGACATGTATCAATGCAAAAAGAAGTTTTAAAAACGGCCGTTTTTTCGGGAGCAGTGATTTTAATAATGCTTAAAATGAAAAAATAAAAGTGAAATATTCCTTTAAATTTCGTACCTGGGGGGTGTGTATGATATGCATGTAAAGTGGCGCATGTTTCCCGTGCTTAGAACTGTCCCTGCAAAAAATGTCATTTTTGAAAGAAAAAAAATGCATTTAAAACTGACTCGCGGCTATTAATGAATTGTCGGCTCCCGGCAATACATACAAAAGTCATTGAGAAAAAAAAAAAAAAAAAGCGTGGGGGTTCCCCAGAATTCAATTACCAGGCCCTTCAGATCTGGCATGGATTTTAAGGGGAACTCCACCCCAAGTTTAAAAAAAAAATGGCGTGGAGTCCCCCTAAAAATCCATACCAGACCCCTTATCCGAGCACGCAACCTGGCCGGCCGCAGGGGAAAAGGGGGGGACGAGAGAGCGGCCCCCCCTCCCTCCTGAACCGTACCAAGCCACATGCCCTCAACATGGGGAGGATGTCCCCATGTTGATGGGGACAAGGGCCTCATCCCCACAACCCTTGCCCGGTGGTTGTGGGGGTCTGCGGGCGGGGGGCTTATCGGAATCTGGAAGACCCCTTTAACAAAGGGGACCCCCAGATCCCGGCCCCCCCTATGTGAATTGGTAACGGGTACATTGTACCCCTACCATTTCACGAAGAAAGCGTAAAAAAAAGTTTAAAAAAACACACAAACACGTTGAAAAAGTCCTTTATTTTAAAAAATAAATAAATAAACATTCCAGCGGTGAAATCCAGTGTCCCGCGGCGATCCCGATGTCCAGCGCTGTCCTTCATTGGTTGTGCCTGAGCGGACCTGATGGGGAACTCCCTCTCAGTATTTTAAATGTATAGACCCGCCCCTTCTAATGTTCCCCATCAGGTCCGCTCAGCGGACGAGATGCAGAACATGAGAAGGGGCGGGTCTATACATGTATTACCAAAGTGAGAGCAGTTCCCCATCAGGTCCGCCCCCTCGGTATGTCAGACCCGCCTACGTCATTGGCTTGAGCGGGGAACTTCCTTCACTATGTAAATTTAAATTTACATAGTGAAGGAAGTTCCCCGCTCAAGCCAATGACGTAGGCGGGTCCGACATACCGAGGAGGCGGACCTGATGGGGAACTGCTCTCACTTTGGTAATACATGTATAGACCCGCCCCTTCTCATGTTCCGCATCTGGTCCGCTGAGCGGACCTGATGGGGAACTTTAGAAGGGGCGGGTCTATACATTTAAAATACTGAGAGGGAGTTCCCCATCAGGTCCGCTCAGGCACAACCAATGACGGACAGCGCTGGACATCGGGATCGCCGCGGGACGCTGGATTTCACCGCTGGAATGGGTTTTTTTTTTTTTTTTAATAAAGGACTTTTTCAACGTGTTTGTGTGTTTTTTTAAACATTTTTTTACGCTTTCTTCGTGAAATGGTAGGGGTACAATGTACCCCTTACCAATTCACATAGGGGGGGGGGGCCGGGATCTGGGGGTCCTCTTTGTTAAAGGGGTCTTCCAGATTCCGATAAGCCCCCCGCCCGCAGACCCCCACAACCACTGGGCAAGGGTTGTGGGGATGAGGCCCTTGTCCCCATCAACATGGGGACATCCTCCCCATGTTGAGGGCATGTGGCTTGGTACGGTTCAGGAGGGAGGGGGGGCCGCTCTCTCGTCCCCCCCTTTTCCCCTGCGGCCGGCCAGGTTGCATGCTCGGATAAGGGGTCTGGTATGGATTTTTAGGGGGACTCCACGCCATTTTTTTTTTAATTTGGGGTGGAGTTCCCCTTAAAATCCATGCCAGATCTGAAGGGCCTGGAATGGATATTTGGGGGAACCCCACGTCAATTTTTTTTTATTTGCGGCGGGGTTCCCCTTAATATCCATTCCAGACCTGAAGGGCCTGGTAATTGAATTCTGGGGAACCCCCACGCTTTTTTTTTTTTTTTTTTTATCAATGACTTTTGTATGTATTGCCGGGAGCCGACAATTCATTAATAGCCGCGAGTCAGTTTTAAATGCATTTTTTTCTTTCAAAAATGACATTTTTTGCAGGGACAGTTCTAAGCACGGGAAACATGCATATCATACACACCCCCCAGGTACGAAATTTAAAGGAATATTTCACTTTTATTTTTTCATTTTAAGCATTATTAAAATCACTGCTCCCGAAAAAACGGCCGTTTTTAAAACTTCTTTTTGCATTGATACATGTCCCCTGGGGCAGGACCCGGGTCCCCAAACACTTTTTAGGACAATAACTTGCATATTAGCCTTTATAATTAGCACTTTAGATTTCTCCCATAGATTTTTTCGAATTTGCCGCGAACACCCCAATTTGTTCGCTGTTCGGCGAACGGGCGAACAGGCAATGTTCGAGTCGAACATGAGTTCGACTCGAACTCGAAGCTCATCCCTATTCAGGAGCCGATGCCCTTCATTCCACTGGAATGCCATGAAATGGACTGGGTACATAGGGCTCTCACAAGGTGGCAGCAATGGCCCGCCTTGAGATATCATCATTAAGCTGCACTTTTACCACACCAAAGAGCAACTCTAAAGCCCTGTACACACGATCGGATTTCCTATGGATTCTAATCCGATGGATTTTTCCATCGGAAATCCGATGAAGCTGACTTCCATCAGTCTTGCCTACACACCATCAGTCAAAAATCCATCCGTCCCAAATGCCATGACGTAAAACACTCCGACAAGCCAAGAAAAATTAAGTTCAATGTTTCTGAGCATGCGTCGACTTGATTCTGAGCATGCGTGGGTTTTTCGTCTGATGGAGTTCCACACAGACGATCAGAATTTGCTATCATTTTTTTCCCATTGGATAAATTTAAAGCATGTTCTATTTTTTTTCACCGATGGAAAAAAGACCGATGGCGCCCATACATGATCGGTTTGTCCGATGAGAAAAGTCCATCGGACTGTTTTCATCGGTAAAACCGATCGTGTGTACACGGCATTACAGACAGCCTGTGAAAAATCTGGTCTTTCCTTTCAATGGACATACTTATCAGCTCTTCGCTGATTTAGCACACCTTAAAATCACTAAAATGTGGGCTATGAAACCACAACTACAAATCTTACAACAGTACCAGGTGAAATACTAATGGGGGTTCCCTTTTGCACTTCACTTCTCATACAATGCGGGTCATATTCCTGCATGACTCCCTAGGCTCTACAGGAAACTCTGAGGACTTACAACTTGTTGACAGCATCCAGCCACCAGACCACACATGCTCTTTAAGGTCTGCACCACCACAACCCTATGAAGCCCTACCACACCAAACATTCCAAGAACCTTTCTCCTAACCCCAGAGGGGAACTGGCGACCACCAGCACCATCTAGGAGCAGGATTCCTGAGAGCTTTTAATGACTGTGTCTCCAATGCTTTGTCTCAAATTTTCCCCATTCTTTAACCATTATTTGTAGACACTTAACTGAACCTATATTTATTGTTTACTGAAATTGGGCATATTCACCCTTTGCTCCAGGTTTTTGAAACTTTCATGATTTATAGCTCACAGTTCTTACCAACCTATTGGCATAACTGTTCAGCTGAGCAATTTGGTCTTTAAACAAGCTGTGTGTCCATGCTCACTATTTTATGATTTGCCCTAAGTGCTTGCAGGGTTCTATATCAGTAGCTTTTTGCTTCTTTATTTTTTAAGTCCAGACACTCCCTGCAAGCACTGTTTTTTTATCAGTAGGGGTTCTGATTTCCACGGTTTGGTATAACATTGCTGTTTTGTTATTGTCGTCAACCTTGTTATATTTTGTTAAAAGTTACTTTATGTAACTTTTCTAATGTATCTATTGATTCCTGTGGTACGCTTTAAGCACAGCTATTAACATCTAGGCGGTGCTGACCCATATGTAGACTGCTCGTTTTTATACAACTATCATGATGATCCTGAGCTCTGTGGCTGTCTGACACTTATTTTCGGATCAGCACAACCCACTAAGACTAGGGGTGTTCTGGCATTATTATTAACACATCATTAATGTAATCAGGGCCAAAACTGGGGGGGTATGTGCTCCGGCCACCACATCGAGAAGCGCACCACTGGGGGTGCTGCCCGCACTGGGTACCACTGCTCTAAGGCTGCCACTGCCGCCCAATAAAGTCTAATGAACAGGCGGCACTTGCTGCATAGTCCAGCAAATACGGGAGAATCAAATAGAAGGAGAGAGACCGCACTAGCGCTGAATCACTCCGCTCCTTCTGACCGCCCGCCCCCTAGAAAAGCATTCCTGAGTATTGCTGCAGCTACTGTTGCTTAGAAACGTAATGTGACAGGTGGGATAAGCAGAGTGATTCAGCACTGATGCACTGTACGGTCTCCCTCCTTCTATTTGTTTCTCCATAATTTGCCAAACTATGCAGTGGGTGCCGATTGCCCATTAGACTTTATCGAGCAGCAGTGGCATCCTTACAGCTGTGAGACCTTCCTCCTTCTGCACAAGTCCTGCTCGGTGCCCAAACAGCCCATGCCTTTTCTGATAGAGTTGCAGTACAAATTTACATGTAAAGAGATAAAAAACAAAGGCAGGCGCCGCTGAAGTAAAACTGTGTGATTTTAATATAGCAGTAACATTAAAACACTCACATTAAGGTGTCTTTAGATCGGCATGTGGGGGTCCTGTGGGATGTGCACCTACGCTCGTGCCAGCAATGTTCAAGCCCAGTGCAGTGGAGCCGGTGTTCAATCCTGTGGAGAGTTTTCCGGGTCTCGTGCGGCGGCCGAATGGAGGCCTGGAGCGCAAGCTGCTCGTCTGTGCTGAGTGCTGAGGCGCAGCGTGGGGTGGGATGGCGTCACAGGACCAAGATGCAATGCATTTCGGTGCATGCGCAGTGAGAGGAGGAACACACTACGCTCACCTTTTTCAAGCTGTACAAATTTACATGGGAGAGCCTGCCTTGAAATGAAAGGCATTTATTAGGAGAGGGAGTCTTTGTGCTAAAGCAGGGGTCCCAAACCCGTGGGCCAGTACGGGTTCATGGCCTGTTGATGACCAGGCCACACAGCAGGAGGTGAGCTTGTATTAACACCTAGATTGGACAGGACTATCACAGACCATGGTCGCCACTCTCCTTCTGCTGTGCGGCCATGTCACTGAGCCTGTGTGTCCTCTCCCGGGTCTCCCAATGTCATCCAGGGGGCAGGAAGAGCTGCAGATTTGCTCTGGAGAGCAAGAGTCTTTTTATATTACCTACTGGTTACCATGATAAGTTGGGCAGCTCCCACCCTTCATCTGTATCTGCAGTTCCTCCCACCTCCTGCCCTGCTGACAGGATGACATCGGTGGTGGGGGGAATGCAAGGGGCACTGTGACACGGGGGAGAGGAGAGGGAAGCCTGTGATTGCTAGGGGCACTGTGCTGTAAAGGGACACTGTGATATAAAGGAAACTGCACTGTAAAGGGACACTGCAATCATTACTGTGACCCCTTTACAGTGCAGTCCCTTTAAATCACAGTTCCCAGTTTACAGTGCAGTCCCTATTACATCACAGTGCTCCTTTAGAGTGCAGTCCCTATTACATTAATGTAAATGGGACTGAACTGTAAAGGGGCGCTGTCATGCAGTGGGGGTAATGTGATGTAAAGGGGAACTGAGGACACTGCAGAACTGCTTTATAGGGGGAACTGTGATGTAAAGGGGGACTGTGGACACTGTAAAGGGGGTTGTGGTGTGAAGGGGGCTAAGAACAGTCTCCAAAAATATCCAGTCGACCTCCCCTCCAGGTCCATGGAAAACTGGCTGCCATTAAACTGGTCCCTGGTGCCAAAAAGGTTGGGGACCACTGTTAGCTGAAGGACCTGGACTAGGAAGGTGGGGGATGCAGAGAAAAAACTGAATGGGGGGGTGCAGAGGAGGCCCTGGATTATAAAAGGCTGTTGGTATGGCAGAGGAAGCCCTAGAGTAGGAGGAGAGTGTCTCTCACACATTCATTGTGGCACAGTCATTAAAGCATATGTCCCTTTAAGCCCCTCCCATTGTTGATGCAATCTGACCACACCCACAGTTTTGGCAAAGCGCACCGTTATATCCCCACGCTATGATTTGTTTTTGGAGGGGTGAAAAAAAATGACCCATCCCTAGATGTGCTAGCTATACCACTGACCGTAATCCTGGGATTCCCCCATTGAGTAGTCACTGTTCCCCTCTTTGGCTCCCCTCCTGAATGGCCTACCATAGTAGCCTCTCAGGACCAAAACAGTGTTAGTTGAGCCCCTTTTGGTGGGCCCGATTTTGATGTTTTATCCTGACACTAAATACTTTAGTTATCTACATCTTACCTCCTCTCTTCTGTCTCTCTCCCTTCCGGGAGTTATTAGAGAGGACGTGCCCCTGGGGGTTGATTGTCAGCTTGGGCCATCAATCACAATGGTCCTTTTAAATATACTTAGCCTTAATATGAAGGGATTACATTTCCCTAGCAGAAAGGGTCAAAGTGTTTAAAAACTTTTTGCACCATAAAGCAGCTGTGGTTTGTCTTCAAGAGACTCACTTTTCAGTTAACTCTGCACCTAAATTTTTAGTTCTCAATACCCGCAGGTTTATGCAGCCAATGCATCTGTGAAAAAGAGGGGAGTCTTGATTTATTTTCACCAGTCAGCTCCATTTACAGTTTCCTTTGAGCTCAAGGACCGGGCACCAAGGTAACAGTAGTATCATATTATGCCCTGAACACCTCCCCAAGACCTTTTTTAAACATCTGCTACAAGTGACAACTACTCACTCAAAAAGCACACTCATTTTAAAGGGTGGACACAAATAAAGTCCTATACCCAGTTTTAAACAAATCTCTTTACACACCCGTGTAATACCCGTGATCCATCGGCTGAACTTCATGCCTTAATTAAGAGACACTTCTTAGTTGATACTTGGCGTAAAAACCATACAGTGCGGCGTAAATATACATTTTATTCTGGAGAGCGCATGCGCGGGGCTCTGGAGATGGCCGCCTGAGCTGAGAGCTCTGCTACAGCCCACAACAGCGGCGCCCACAGCACTCTGCACAGCGGCCCAGGACACTCCATATCGCCGCGGGATTACCCCCTACATTCCCGGGCACGTCCCTGTATGATCCGTTCCGCGGTAAAGCAGGATTTGCGGCCACAGCTGGAGAAGGCAGGAGCGGAGATCGCGGCTAAGATGGCCGCCGCAGCATCACCTCAGATGCAGGATCCCAGTATGACGGGTGGCGTGGACTACAGGTCAGAGCCACCCCACATCCCACCTCACCTCATCCCAGCAAAGCAGATGGAGCTCCTGCCAGCCTCCACCCCTTCCCCAGCTTCCACAGTGTCCCTGCTGGAACGTACAATGGCAGACTTATCCCCTTCACTAGTGATGAGCCGAACACCCCCGGGTTCGGTTCGCACCAGAACCCGCGAACGGACCGAAAGTTCGAACGAACATTAGAACCCTATTAAATACAATGGATGCGAACGTTCGAATTCTAAAGTGCTAATTATAACAACTATTATGCATGTTATTGTCATAAATAGGGTTTGGGAACCCGGGTTCTGCACCAGGGGACATGTATCAATGCAAAAAGAAGTTTTAAAAACGGTCGTTTTTCGGGAGCAGTCATTTTAATGATGCATAAAGTGAAAAAAAAAAAGTCAAATATTGCTTTAAATATCGTACCTGGGGGGTGTCTAAAGTATGCCTGTGAAGTGCCACGTGTTTCCCGTGTTTAGAACTGTCCCTGCACAAAATGACACTTCTAAAGGAAAAAAAAGCCATTTAAAACTGCTTGCGGCTTTAATGTAATGTCTGGTCCCGGTAATATGGATGAAATTCTTTAAGAAAAATGGCATAGCTACCCCATGACCCCCCCCCCCCCTACCCCAGCCCATTACCAGCCCCTTTGGGTCTTGTATGGATATTAAGGGGAACCCCGCACATAAAATAAAAAAGGCCCTATATACTCTGAACAGCCGTATACAGGCGGTGCATACAAGACAGGGACTGTAGGTTTGTTCTTATGTAGAATCTGTTTGTAATTTTGAACAGGTACATTGTTGAAGTGTAGCTCCAGCCCAAAAATCTATTTTTAAACTTTTTGGGAAACATAGGTAAGGGTTATCACCCCTGTAACATTTGTTTTGCTGTCTGTGCCCCTGTTCAGAACATTTCACCTCACTTTCTGTCCCAATGACAACTGTTTTTGAAATGTGGTGTTTTTCTTGAAACAAGGATTGCTGATAAAGCATCAGTACAGATGAGACCCCTTTCTCCCATATTTATTCTTACAGGAGAGAATTTTCCTTTCTAGGGGTAGATTTCCTCTCACTTCCTGTTGTCTTCTTTCGTTTGCAAGTAGGAGTCGTTTGTAAGTTGGATGTTTGAAAGTAGGGACCTGCCGTATATACTCTGCAGAAATAGGCCCCTTAGTTGTTGGTGTTGGCACAACACTGTAAGCACTCAGTTACTCTTGGTTGGTGCTGGAACGCCCTGCTGTCAACTATTATATCAGGAATTTTAATTACATATAATTGTTGAACAGTGGTAGTAAAAATTGGGGCTTTGATGGTGGTGCTGGTGCCACAACACTGTAAGCCCTGACAGTTACTCTTGGTGGGTGCAGCAATGGGCCCTGCTGTGAATTATTAGATCAAGAATTGTAATTACATGCCCCTTTTGAACAGGGGCTGAAAAATTGGGCCTTTCGTGGTGGTGGTGGTGGTGGCGTTGCCACAAGACTGTAAGCCCTCAGAGTTACTCTTGGTGGGTGCAGCAATGGACCCTGCTGTGAATTATTAGATCAAGAATTGTAATTGCATGCCCCTGTTGAACAGGGGCTGAAAAATTGGGCCTTAGGCACTGGTGGCACAACACTACAACCCCTCACAGATACTGTACTTGGAGCACAGCAATGAGCCCTGTTGCAAAGTATTGCTTCAAAAATTGTAATGACACGCCCCTGTTAAACAGGGGCTGAAAAATTGGGCCTTAGGCACTGGTGCCACAACACTCCAACCCCTCACAGATACTGTACTTGGAGCACAGCAATGAGCCCTATGGCAAATTATTGCTAAAAAAATTGTAATTACACGCCCCTGTAAAACAGGGGCTGAAAAATTGGGCCTTAGCCACTGGTGGCGGCACCCATAAACAAAAATGATCTTCCAAGCTATCATCATCAATCGTATCATTGAGGACTCGGAGGAGGAGGATAGCCAGTCAACATAACAGCACAGGCACTCAGCATCAGCATCAGTCTTGAAGGGATGTGACATGTTAAAATCAATTAGTCTGTTATATCAGCATCAGGTGTGTGGTAGCTGGTGGTGATCCAAGACTGGTTCATCTTGATGAAAGTCAGTAGATCAACCGAGTCGGTGGACAGGCGCACCCTGTGATCCGTGACAAATCCTCCAGCAGCACTGAATGTGCGTTCCGAAAGAACGCTGGATGCAGGACAGGCCAGTAGCTCAATTGCATACTGTGCAAGCTCTGGCCAGTGATCCATCCTCAAGACCCAGTAAGCCAGAGGATTTTCGGTGGGGAAGGTGTCCAAGTCTGACCTTGCCCCTAGATATTCCTGCACCATGTTTATCAGACGCTGGCGATGGTTGCTGGAACCGATCATACTTTGGGGCTGCGGACTAAAGAATTGTCTGAACGCATCGGTCAGACGGCCACCTTCCCCACCGCTCCTTCTTTGACTGGCCGAAGCCTCAGCAACTCGTTGTCCAGGACCAGGAGTTTGTAACCTCCCAGTCTCTGGGAACGCGTTGCACAGACCTTTCTGCAAGGCCTCCCGGAGTTGTCTCATCCTCTGCTCCCTCTGCGACGGTAACATAAGGTCCGCAACCTTACCCTTGTACCGTGGATCAAGGAGAGTGGCCAGCCAGTAATGGTCCCTCTCCTTGATCCGAAGAATACGAGGATCCTTCCGCAGACTTTGTAGGATCAGGGAGGCCATGCAGCGTAGGTTTGCTGAGGCATTCGCTCCGGAGTCCTCTGGGTCACTAAGGACGACATGATCCGCAGCCACCTCCTCCCAGCCACGTACAAGTCCACTGGTTTCTTGGGACTGTAAATCATCCCTAAAAGACTGCTGCTGATGATGCTGAGTGCCAGCCTCCACCTCCATGCTGACAAAATCCTCCTCCTCCTCCTCCTCCTCCTCCTCTTCCTGTGCGATGGGTGGGACAGAAGGAACACTGTCTGGGTAAAGGGGGCCTTGAGAGGCAAGGAAGTCCTCCTCTTCCTGCCTCTGTTCTGCCTCAAGTGCCCTGTCCATTATTCCACGCAGCGTGTGCTCCAACAGGTGGACAAGAGGTACAGTGTCACTGATGCATGCACTGTCACTGCTCACCATCCTCGTGGCCTCCTCAAATGGTGCCAGGACAGTGCATGCATCCCTGATCATGCCCCACTGGCGTGGAGAAAAAAAACCAAGCTCCCCTGACCCTGTCCTGGTGCCGTAGTCGCACAGGTACTCATTGATGGCCCTCTGCTGCGTGTGCAGCCGCTGCAGCATGGCCAACGTTGAGTTCCACCTGGTGGGCATGTCACATATAAGGCGGTTCTTGGGCAGGTTCAACTCCTTTTGCAGCTCAGCCAGGCGAGCACTGGCATTATAAGATCTGCGGAAATGCACACAGACTTTCCTGGCCTGCCTCAGGACATCCTGTAAGCCCGGGTACCTGCCCAAGAACCGCTGCACCACCAGGTTAAGGACGTGAGCCACACAGGGCACATGGGTCAGTTGTCCCTGTCGGAGGGCGGAGAGGAGGTTGGTGCCATTGTCGCAAACCACCATTCCTGGCTTAAGCTGGCGTGGCGTCAACCACCTCTCGGCCTGGCCCTGCAGAGCAGACAGGACCTCTGCCCCAGTGTGGCTTCTGTCCCCCAAACACACCAGCGCAAGCACGGCATGGCATCTTTTTGCCTGCGTACTTGCGTAGCCCCGTGAACGGCTACGGAGCACCGCTGGTTCATAGGACAAACCACAGGAAGAGGCCATGGAGGAAGAAGAAGAGGAGGGGGTGGAGGAGAGAGGTGTGTCACAACCAGTAGTAGCATTTTGGAGGCGTGGCGGTGGGACAACCTCCAACACTACTGCACCTTGTCCTGCATCCTTCCCAGCTGCCAAAAGAGTGACCCAATGGGCCGTGAAAGAAAGGTAACGTCCCTGTCCATGCCTGCTGGACCATGAGTCAGCGGTAATATGCACCTTACCGCTGACCGCCCTGTCCAGCGAGGCCAAGACATTGCCTTCCACATGCCGGTAGAGAGCCGGAATAGCCTTCCGTGAGAAAAAGTGGCGTTTGGGAACCTGCCACTGAGGAACCGCACATTGCACAAACTCACGGAAGGGGGCCGAGTCTACCAACTGAAAAGGCAGCAGTTGAAGCGCTAGCAATTTAGCCAAGCTAGCATTCAACCGCTGGGCATGTGGATGGCTGGGAGTGAACTTCTTTCGACGGTCCAGCAGCTGGGGCAGGGAAATTTGCCTGCTAGAATCGGACGTCGGTGTACTGCTAGCAGAGTGGCCGCAAGTACTTGGCTGTGACACACCTAATTCTACACCTTCATTCCTCTCAGTGCATGTTTCAGAGTGGACTGAAGTTATAGTGGGGTTGGAGATCCCAGCTGATGCGGTGCAAGGAGAGGTCCGCTTTGTTCTTTGGTGTGGGTCTTTCAGGTAGGCTTGCCAACGAGCTGCATGGCAGGTCAACATATGTCTGGTCAGGCATGTGGTACCCAAGCGGCTGATGTTTTGGCCACGCGATATACGCTTGAGACATATGTTGCAAACAGCAGCTGTGCGATCTGATGCACTAGCCTCAAAAAAGGCCCACACCAAAGAACTTTTTGAATGACGGGCAGAGGCAGCGCCCTGCACAGGCGGAGCTCTGCGGTGTGATTCCGTCGGTGTACTGCCCTTACGCTGGCCACCAAAGGGCATCCTGCCTCGTTGGAGATGTGCCTCCTCCTCATCCTCCTCCTCTCTCCTATTAGGCACCCACGTGGAGTCAGTGACCTCATCATCACCTCCCTCCTCATCACTGGAGCCAATCTGGCAGTATGCTGCAGCTGCTGGAACATGACTGCCAGATTGGTGTCCTTCTTGAGCATCCCCTCTGTCTGCTCTCACGCTACTGCCTTCCTCTAGCTGGGTTTCATCATCAGACCCTTCGAAACGCTGGGCATCCTCCTGGAGCATGTACCCAACACTGTGCTGAAACAGTTCGGGGGACTCCTCAGGAGGAGGACATGGTGGGTCTAGGGAAGGAGTGACTGATGATGAGTCTGACATTGATACCAGGGAAGAGGACGCTTTGGCAGCTGCTTTTCCAGTACCCTGAGCCTGGGTGAGAGAGGATGAGGAGGAGGAGGAGGGCTTGGTCATCCACTCTACCAAGTCTTCGGCATGATGTGGCTCAACATGTCCAGCTGCCGAAAAGAAGGACAAGCGTGTCCCATGGCCATGTGCTGATGACAATGCACCGCGTCCACGACCAGCACTGTTGCCCCCAGACACAGAGCCTGCTTGCCCTCTTTTATTGCCTCCTGACTGTCTGCCTCTCCTTGTTTGCCTTCCAGACATTCTAATAGATGGCCTGCAGGGAGATGGGAAAAAAGCAATAAGGGCTACCTTCAGGTGTCCTTCTCTGTCCCTTGAAACAAGGACTTTGACAGTGAAAGAAACTGACACACTCTCCCTACCTACAGTTTTCTGTCCCTAGAAAAAATGTTTTTTTAAGCACAATTTAGCACAAGGAGAATTCACTCACTGTCCTTCCAGGTCCCTGGAAACAAGGACTTTGACAGTGAAAGAAACTGACACACTCTCCCTACCTACAGTTTTCTGTCCCTAGAAAAAATGTTTTTTTTAAGCACAATTTAGCACAAGGAGAATTCACTCACTGTCCTTCCAGGTCCCTGGAAACAAGGACTTTGACAGTGAAAGAAACTGACACACTCTCCCTACCTACAGTTTTCTGTCCCTAGAAAAAATGTTTTTTTTAAGCACAATTTAGCACAAGGAGAATTCACTCACTGTCCTTCCAGGTCCCTGGAAACAAGGACTTTGACAGTGAAAGAAACTGACACACTCTCCCTACCTACAGTTTTCTGTCCCTAGAAAAAATGTTTTTTTTAAGCACAATTTAGCACAAGGAGAATTCACTCACTGTCCTTCCAGGTCCCTGGAAACAAGGACTTTGACAGTGAAAGAAACTGACACACTCTCCCTACCTACAGTTTTCTGTCCCTAGAAAAAATGTTTTTTTTAAGCACAATTTAGCACAAGGAGAATTCACTCACTGTCCTTCCAGGTCCCTGGAAACAAGGACTTTGACAGTGAAAGAAACTGACACACTCTCCCTACCTACAGTTTTCTGTCCCTAGAAAAAATGTTTTTTTTAAGCACAATTTAGCACAAGGAGAATTCACTCACTGTCCTTCCAGGTCCCTGGAAACAAGGACTTTGACAGTGAAAGAAACTGACACACTCTCCCTACCTACAGTTTTCTGTCCCTAGAAAAAATGTTTTTTTTAAGCACAATTTAGCACAAGGAGAATTCACTCACTGTCCTTCCAGGTCCCTGGAAACAAGGACTTTGACAGTGAAAGAAACTGACACACTCTCCCTACCTACAGTTTTCTGTCCCTAGAAAAAATGTTTTTTTTAAGCACAATTTAGCACAAGGAGAATTCACTCACTGTCCTTCCAGGTCCCTGGAAACAAGGACTTTGACAGTGAAAGAAACTGACACACTCTCCCTACCTACAGTTTTCTGTCCCTAGAAAAAATGTTTTTTTTAAGCACAATTTAGCACAAGGAGAATTCACTCACTGTCCTTCCAGGTCCCTGGAAACAAGGACTTTGACAGTGAAAGAAACTGACACACTCTCCCTACCTACAGTTTTCTGTCCCTAGAAAAAATGTTTTTTTTAAGCACAATTTAGCACAAGGAGAATTCACTCACTGTCCTTCCAGGTCCCTGGAAACAAGGACTTTGACAGTGAAAGAAACTGACACACTCTCCCTACCTACAGTTTTCTGTCCCTAGAAAAAATGTTTTTTTTAAGCACAATTTAGCACAAGGAGAATTCACTCACTGTCCTTCCAGGTCCCTGGAAACAAGGACTTTGACAGTGAAAGAAACTGACACACTCTCCCTACCTACAGTTTTCTGTCCCTAGAAAAAATGTTTTTTTTAAGCACAATTTAGCACAAGGAGAATTCACTCACTGTCCTTCCAGGTCCCTGGAAACAAGGACTTTGACAGTGAAAGAAACTGACACACTCTCCCTACCTACAGTTTTCTGTCCCTAGAAAAAATGTTTTTTTTAAGCACAATTTAGCACAAGGAGAATTCACTCACTGTCCTTCCAGGTCCCTGGAAACAAGGACTTTGACAGTGAAAGAAACTGACACACTCTCCCTACCTACAGTTTTCTGTCCCTAGAAAAAATGTTTTTTTTAAGCACAATTTAGCACAAGGAGAATTCACTCACTGTCCTTCCAGGTCCCTGGAAACAAGGACTTTGACAGTGAAAGAAACTGACACACTCTCCCTACCTACAGTTTTCTGTCCCTAGAAAAAATGTTTTTTTTAAGCACAATTTAGCACAAGGAGAATTCACTCACTGTCCTTCCAGGTCCCTGGAAACAAGGACTTTGACAGTGAAAGAAACTGACACACTCTCCCTACCTACAGTTTTCTGTCCCTAGAAAAAATGTTTTTTTTAAGCACAATTTAGCACAAGGAGAATTCACTCACTGTCCTTCCAGGTCCCTGGAAACAAGGACTTTGACAGTGAAAGAAACTGACACACTCTCCCTACCTACAGTTTTCTGTCCCTAGAAAAAATGTTTTTTTTAAGCACAATATAGCACAAGCACAAAACACACTGACACTCTCCCTACCTATCCTTCTCTTTCCCTAAACTAAAGGAATCCAGGTTAAGCAAGAAAGAAATTAAAGTCACTGTCCCTGCCTATGCTGCTCTATCCCTGCTCCGGAACACACTACACTAGGCCGCCGTGCTGGCGGCCTTTTATAGTGTGGGGCGTGTACTAAACACCCTCAGCAATAATTGGCCACAGGCATCCTGCCTGTGGCCAATCATTGCTCTCCTCGCTGCCGGCGCTGTGATTGGCCAAGCATGCGGGGTCACAGTGCATGCTTGGCCAATCACAGCGCCTGGATGACACTGCGATGGCGTAGTGCATTGTGGGCCGTTCGCGTCACTCGAATTTGGCGCGAACGGCCCAAATCGTTCGATCTTCGTCGAACGATCGAACAGCCGATGTTCGAGTCGAACGTATGTTCGACTCGAACACGAAGCTCATCCCTACCCTTCACCTATGGGGCATAATACAGTACTGCAGCCAGGATATAATCACCACAGCCCACATACACAGGACCCTGCTTACCTGATGGAGACCCTCTACCACAAATTCTCAACTCTCCTAGACAGAGGCCTGGCTCAGACGGCCGCAAAAATAACGGGAGACTTAAAGGCAGATTTCCACAATTTGGGTACTAGGATTGACATAATCGAAAACAAACTGGAGGAAACAATAGCCGTGACGAACCAGAACTTTAAGCATATATACACGGTACAGGACCAACTTGATCTGGCCATGTCCCGCATCGACGACCTGGAGAATAGGTCTAGGAGGTACAATGTTAGGATCACAGGACTCCCGGAAAACATATTGAACGTGCAGGAAGCAGTGCAGGACTTAATTAAAAATCTGGTCCCTAATATTCCTCCCCACCGCCTTGAGCTCGACAGAGCCCATAGGGCTCTTGGGCCCCCCAGAAAGGTTGGCACCCCAAGGGATATCATCGCCAAGCCCCACCATTACTCCGTGAAAGAGGAAGTAATGAGACAGGCTAGATTTGCACAGGTGGTAATGTGCCAGGGCCACCAGGTGCAAGTTTTTGCAGACCTCTGCCCATCCACGATACAGAGGAGGAGGGCTCTGAAACCGCTGCTCCACGCTCTTTCCCAGAGGGACATTAAATACAGGCGGGCCTTCCCTTTTGCGGTTAAGTTCACGGAAAAAGGGAAACTTTTTCCTCCCTGCCGGAAGGAGAAAAATTACTCCTACACCTGAAGATCATTTCCCAAGTCACTTCCAACTCCGGACATGGCTCTAACAAAAGACCAGTCCCTACCAGCCCTCAATCCCCCGTGTGGACCAAAGGCAAAGCAAAGAAGGTTAAAGATATTGGACCCACCTGAAACAATTACCATTTTGGACTGATCCCTCCTTTTGCCGGACCCAGAGTTCGGCCCATGGACTTTTTGACTACGCCGTTTTGGACTCTTTCCCGCCCGAGACACGAGACTCTGGTTTCTCCGTCGCTTATTGATGGAATTTACTGTTTATTGTTTTCTGTTCCAATCTCCGGAGTTGACCAGAAGATTTTTCCGAGTCTTTTTCTCAGTTCGGGTCAACCCGACCATCCTCGCATATTTTATCCCGTTCCCCCGAAGGGTTATCTTCTGCAAGATACGGCCGGGACTCTGTTTTGTTGCCCTTATGGACGCTGTGTGGGGGGAAGTGGGAGGGAGTAGAAGATTGACTTCCAACTAGCACCTGGGGACATAGTATTTTGTCGGTCCCTGGGTGGCCCCCATATTTGGGGGGGTTACTCAGGGGAACAGCGGTTTATGTGATATTCCACACTATCCAAACACATACT
The DNA here is from genome assembly GCA_029206835.1 of Rana muscosa. Taxonomy (NCBI): domain Eukaryota; kingdom Metazoa; phylum Chordata; class Amphibia; order Anura; family Ranidae; genus Rana; species Rana muscosa. The sequence continues at coordinate 498,152,706 of CM055116.1, read as the reverse complement.
AAGCTGTGCAACACTTTATTGATTATTTGCAAGACACTTTTAATTAGGGCGCCCTGTTCCGGGTTGGAACACTTGCGCCTCCACCCAACCTTTGGACACCTGATGGTCTCCCGGGGCTGGGTAGTCTGGGCCCTATTTGGACAGACACGTTTTTTTCCTTTGTTCACGGAATCCAAGGATTCACTCCCCCCTTGAATTCCGTTCTTCACTTCTAGGAGAGCTTTTTTTTCTATTCTTTTCTGTCTTCCCCCCTCCTTAACCCTCCTATCCGTATCATTGCAAACGTGCCTAATACCAGAATATTTTTCAGGTCCACAACTCAATTACTGGGAACTGGGCTTTCAGATCTTGACCTCACATGCTGGCTACGCTGAGGACACCACCTTTGCCCCAAGACTCTGTAGGGTGAGTGAGGGTGGATCAGGCTGCAGTATGCCTTTTTTGCTCCATGGCTAACGGTCCTGATGCTAAAATTCTTATAGCCTCACACAATGTCCAGGGCCTCAACTCACAGATTAAGCGGAGAAAGGTGCTTGATTACTATAAGTCGCTCAAGCTAGACATACTTATGCTACAAGAAACTAATTTCCCCACCCGGTATAGCCCCAAGTACCTCCACTCACACTTCCCACACTTCTTTCTGGCCAGTGCTGATAACAAGACCAAAGGGGTGGCTATTTTATTCTCCAAATCCTGCAAGTTTGTAGAAATCTCAGATTTTGTAGACCCTGAAGGCCGGTTTATCCTAGTGAAAGGCACACTGGGTGACCAGATTTACTCCCTAGTCTCATACTACACTCCCAATAGAGGACAGGCCAAATTTTTAAATACCCTACTGAACACTCTCTCCTCTAAACTTGAAGGAACGATTGTTTTCGGAGGTGACTCAAATGTCACCTTCGATCAGGGGCTTGACAAGTCTAAACCGCTGAGATCCCAATTGGTTCGCCCAACAAAAGAGAGCCTTAAAATAGCAAAGATTTTAAACGAGAGCGGGCTGGTGGACATATGGAGAGAACTCAACCCATCCAAGAGGGATTACACCCACTTCTCACACCCTCATAATAAGTATACACGGATTGACCACATCCTTACTCCTTCCTCTCTTCTACCCATGGTTCTAAAGGCACATATCAGGGACTCTGCACTCTTGGACCACTCTTTAGTGATCATATCTCTTCGTATCGGGACTAGGGATGAGCTTCGTGTTCGAGTCGAACATACGTTCGACTCGAACATCGGCTGTTCGATCGTTCGACGAAGATCGAACGATTTGGGCCGTTCGCGCCAAATTCGAGTGACGCGAACGGCCCACAATGCACTACGCCATCGCAGTGTCATCCAGGCGCTGTGATTGGCCAAGCATGCACTGTGACCCCGCATGCTTGGCCAATCACAGCGCCGGCAGCGAGGAGAGCAATGATTGGCCACAGGCAGGATGCCTGTGGCCAATTATTGCTGAGGGGGTTTAGTACACGCCCCACACTATAAAAGGCCGCCAGCACGGCGGCCTAGTGTAGTGTGTTCCGGAGCAGGGATAGAGCAGCATAGGCAGGGACAGTGACTTTTATTTCTTTCTTGCTTAACCTGGATTCCTTTAGTTTAGGGAAAGAGAAGGATAGGTAGGGAGAGTGTCAGTGTGTTTTGTGCTTGTGCTATATTGTGCTTAAAAAAAACATTTTTTCTAGGGACAGAAAACTGTAGGTAGGGAGAGTGTGTCAGTTTCTTTCACTGTCAAAGTCCTTGTTTTCAGGGACCTGGAAGGACAGTGAGGTAATTCTCCTTGTGCTAAATTGTGCTTAAAAAAAACATTTTTTCTAGGGACAGAAAACTGTAGGTAGGGAGAGTGTGTCAGTTTCTTTCACTGTCAAAGTCCTTGTTTCCAGGGACCTGGAAGGACAGTGAGGTAATTCTCCTTGTGCTAAATTGTGCTTAAAAAAAACATTTTTTCTAGGGACAGAAAACTGTAGGTAGGGAGAGTGTGTCAGTTTCTTTCACTGTCAAAGTCCTTGTTTCCAGGGACCTGGAAGGACAGTGAGTGAATTCTCCTTGTGCTATATTGTGCTTAAAAAAAACATTTTTTCTAGGGACAGAAAACTGTAGGTAGGGAGAGTGTGTCAGTTTCTTTCACTGTCAAAGTCCTTGTTTCCAGGGACCTGGAAGGACAGTGAGGTAATTCTCCTTGTGCTAAATTGTGCTTAAAAAAAACATTTTTTCTAGGGACAGAAAACTGTAGGTAGGGAGAGTGTGTCAGTTTCTTTCACTGTCAAAGTCCTTGTTTCCAGGGACCTGGAAGGACAGTGAGGTAATTCTCCTTGTGCTAAATTGTGCTTAAAAAAAACATTTTTTCTAGGGACAGAAAACTGTAGGTAGGGAGAGTGTGTCAGTTTCTTTCACTGTCAAAGTCCTTGTTTCCAGGGACCTGGAAGGACAGTGAGTGAATTCTCCTTGTGCTATATTGTGCTTAAAAAAAACATTTTTTCTAGGGACAGAAAACTGTAGGTAGGGAGAGTGTGTCAGTTTCTTTCACTGTCAAAGTCCTTGTTTCCAGGGACCTGGAAGGACAGTGAGGTAATTCTCCTTGTGCTAAATTGTGCTTAAAAAAAACATTTTTTCTAGGGACAGAAAACTGTAGGTAGGGAGAGTGTGTCAGTTTCTTTCACTGTCAAAGTCCTTGTTTCCAGGGACCTGGAAGGACAGTGAGGTAATTCTCCTTGTGCTAAATTGTGCTTAAAAAAAAAATTTTTCTAGGGACAGAAAACTGTAGGTAGGGAGAGTGTGTCAGTTTCTTTCACTGTCAAAGTCCTTGTTTCCAGGGACCTGGAAGGACAGTGAGGTAATTCTCCTTGTGCTAAATTGTGCTTAAAAAAAACATTTTTTCTAGGGACAGAAAACTGTAGGTAGGGAGAGTGTGTCAGTTTCTTTCACTGTCAAAGTCCTTGTTTCCAGGGACCTGGAAGGACAGTGAGGTAATTCTCCTTGTGCTAAATTGTGCTTAAAAAAAACATTTTTTCTAGGGACAGAAAACTGTAGGTAGGGAGAGTGTGTCAGTTTCTTTCACTGTCAAAGTCCTTGTTTCCAGGGACCTGGAAGGACAGTGAGTGAATTCTCCTTGTGCTATATTGTGCTTAAAAAAAACATTTTTTCTAGGGACAGAAAACTGTAGGTAGGGAGAGTGTGTCAGTTTCTTTCACTGTCAAAGTCCTTGTTTCCAGGGACCTGGAAGGACAGTGAGGTAATTCTCCTTGTGCTAAATTGTGCTTAAAAAAAACATTTTTTCTAGGGACAGAAAACTGTAGGTAGGGAGAGTGTGTCAGTTTCTTTCACTGTCTAAGTCCTTGTTTCCAGGGACCTGGAAGGACAGTGAGGTAATTCTCCTTGTGCTAAATTGTGCTTAAAAAACATTTTTTCTAGGGACAGAAAACTGTAGGTAGGGAGAGTGTGTCAGTTTCTTTCACTGTCAAAGTCCTTGTTTCCAGGGACCTGGAAGGACAGTGAGGTAATTCTCCTTGTGCTAAATTGTGCTTAAAAAAACATTTTTTCTAGGGACAGAAAACTGTAGGTAGGGAGAGTGTGTCAGTTTCTTTCACTGTCAAAGTCCTTGTTTCCAGGGACCTGGAAGGACAGTGAGGTAATTCTCCTTGTGCTAAATTGTGCTTAAAAAAAACATTTTTTCTAGGGACAGAAAACTGTAGGTAGGGAGAGTGTGTCAGTTTCTTTCACTGTCAAAGTCCTTGTTTCCAGGGACCTGGAAGGACAGTGAGTGAATTCTCCTTGTGCTATATTGTGCTTAAAAAAAACATTTTTTCTAGGGACAGAAAACTGTAGGTAGGGAGAGTGTGTCAGTTTCTTTCACTGTCAAAGTCCTTGTTTCCAGGGACCTGGAAGGACAGTGAGGTAATTCTCCTTGTGCTAAATTGTGCTTAAAAAAAACATTTTTTCTAGGGACAGAAAACTGTAGGTAGGGAGAGTGTGTCAGTTTCTTTCACTGTCAAAGTCCTTGTTTCCAGGGACCTGGAAGGACAGTGAGGTAATTCTCCTTGTGCTAAATTGTGCTTAAAAAAAACATTTTTTCTAGGGACAGAAAACTGTAGGTAGGGAGAGTGTGTCAGTTTCTTTCACTGTCAAAGTCCTTGTTTCCAGGGACCTGGAAGGACAGTGAGTGAATTCTCCTTGTGCTATATTGTGCTTAAAAAAAACATTTTTTCTAGGGACAGAAAACTGTAGGTAGGGAGAGTGTGTCAGTTTCTTTCACTGTCAAAGTCCTTGTTTCCAGGGACCTGGAAGGACAGTGAGGTAATTCTCCTTGTGCTAAATTGTGCTTAAAAAAAACATTTTTTCTAGGGACAGAAAACTGTAGGTAGGGAGAGTGTGTCAGTTTCTTTCACTGTCAAAGTCCTTGTTTCAAGGGACAGAGAAGGACACCTGAAGGTAGCCCTTATTGCTTTTTTCCCATCTCCCTGCAGGCCATCTATTAGAATGTCTGGAAGGCAAACAAGGAGAGGCAGACAGTCAGGAGGCAATAAAAGAGGGCAAGCAGGCTCTGTGTCTGGGGGCAACAGTGCTGGTCGTGGACGCGGTGCATTGTCATCAGCACATGGCCATGGGACACGCTTGTCCTTCTTTTCGGCAGCTGGACATGTTGAGCCACATCATGCCGAAGACTTGGTAGAGTGGATGACCAAGCCCTCCTCCTCCTCCTCATCCTCTCTCACCCAGGCTCAGGGTACTGGAAAAGCAGCTGCCAAAGCGTCCTCTTCCCTGGTATCAATGTCAGACTCATCATCAGTCACTCCTTCCCTAGACCCACCATGTCCTCCTCCTGAGGAGTCCCCCGAACTGTTTCAGCACAGTGTTGGGTACATGCTCCAGGAGGATGCCCAGCGTTTCGAAGGGTCTGATGATGAAACCCAGCTAGAGGAAGGCAGTAGCGTGAGAGCAGACAGAGGGGATGCTCAAGAAGGACACCAATCTGGCAGTCATGTTCCAGCAGCTGCAGCATACTGCCAGATTGCCTCCAGTGATGAGGAGGGAGGTGATGATGAGGTCACTGACTCCACGTGGGTGCCTAATAGGAGAGAGGAGGAGGAGGAGGATGAGGAGGAGGCACATCTCCAACGAGGCAGGATGCCCTTTGGTGGCCAGCGTAAGGGCAGTACACCGACGGAATCACACCGCAGAGCTCCGCCTGTGCAGGGCGCTGCCTCTGCCCGTCATTCAAAAAGTTCTTTGGTGTGGGCCTTTTTTGAGGCTAGTGCATCAGATCGCACAGCTGCTGTTTGCAACATATGTCTCAAGCGTATATCGCGTGGCCAAAACATCAGCCGCTTGGGTACCACATGCCTGACCAGACATATGTTGACCTGCCATGCAGCTCGTTGGCAAGCCTACCTCAAAGACCCACACCAAAGAACAAAGCGGACCTCTCCTTGCACCGCATCAGCTGGGATCTCCAACCCCACTATAACTTCAGTCCTCTCTGAAACATGCACTGAGAGGAATGAAGGTGTAGAATTAGGTGTGTCACAGCCAAGTACTTGCGGCCACTCTGCTAGCAGTACACCGACGTCCGATTCTAGCAGGCAAATTTCCCTGCCCCAGCTGCTGGACCGTCGAAAGAAGTTCACTCCCAGCCATCCACATGCCCAGCGGTTGAATGCTAGCTTGGCTAAATTGCTAGCGCTTCAACTGCTGCCTTTTCAGTTGGTAGACTCGGCCCCCTTCCGTGAGTTTGTGCAATGTGCGGTTCCTCAGTGGCAGGTTCCCAAACGCCACTTTTTCTCACGGAAGGCTATTCCGGCTCTCTACCGGCATGTGGAAGGCAATGTCTTGGCCTCGCTGGACAGGGCGGTCAGCGGTAAGGTGCATATTACCGCTGACTCATGGTCCAGCAGGCATGGACAGGGACGTTACCTTTCTTTCACGGCCCATTGGGTCACTCTTTTGGCAGCTGGGAAGGATGCAGGACAAGGTGCAGTAGTGTTGGAGGTTGTCCCACCGCCACGCCTCCAAAATGCTACTACTGGTTGTGACACACCTCTCTCCTCCACCCCCTCCTCTTCTTCTTCCTCCATGGCCTCTTCCTGTGGTTTGTCCTATGAACCAGCGGTGCTCCGTAGCCGTTCACGGGGCTACGCAAGTACGCAGGCAAAAAGATGCCATGCCGTGCTTGCGCTGGTGTGTTTGGGGGACAGAAGCCACACTGGGGCAGAGGTCCTGTCTGCTCTGCAGGGCCAGGCCGAGAGGTGGTTGACGCCATGCCAGCTTAAGCCAGGAATGGTGGTTTGCGACAATGGCACCAACCTCCTCTCCGCCCTCCGACAGGGACAACTGACCCATGTGCCCTGTGTGGCTCACGTCCTTAACCTGGTGGTGCAGCGGTTCTTGGGCAGGTACCCGGGCTTACAGGATGTCCTGAGGCAGGCCAGGAAAGTCTGTGTGCATTTCCGCAGATCTTATAATGCCAGTGCTCGCCTGGCTGAGCTGCAAAAGGAGTTGAACCTGCCCAAGAACCGCCTTATATGTGACATGCCCACCAGGTGGAACTCAACGTTGGCCATGCTGCAGCGGCTGCACACGCAGCAGAGGGCCATCAATGAGTACCTGTGCGACTACGGCACCAGGACAGGGTCAGGGGAGCTTGTTTTTTTTTCTCCACGCCAGTGGGGCATGATCAGGGATGCATGCACTGTCCTGGCACCATTTGAGGAGGCCACGAGGATGGTGAGCAGTGACAGTGCATGCATCAGTGACACTGTACCTCTTGTCCACCTGTTGGAGCACACGCTGCGTGGAATAATGGACAGGGCACTTGAGGCAGAACAGAGGCAGGAAGAGGAGGACTTCCTTGCCTCTCAAGGCCCCCTTTACCCAGACAGTGTTCCTTCTGTCCCACCCATCGCACAGGAAGAGGAGGAGGAGGAGGAGGAGGAGGAGGAGGAGGATTGTGTCAGCATGGAGGTGGAGGCTGGCACTCAGCATCATCAGCAGCAGTCTTTTAGGGATGATTTACAGTCCCAAGAAACCAGTGGACTTGTACGTGGCTGGGAGGAGGTGGCTGCGGATCATGTCGTCCTTAGTGACCCAGAGGACTCCGGAGCGAATGCCTCAGCAAACCTACGCTGCATGGCCTCCCTGATCCTGCAAAGTCTGCGGAAGGATCCTCGTATTCTTCGGATCAAGGAGAGGGACCATTACTGGCTGGCCACTCTCCTTGATCCACGGTACAAGGGTAAGGTTGCGGACCTTATGTTACCGTCGCAGAGGGAGCAGAGGATGAGACAACTCCGGGAGGCCTTGCAGAAAGGTCTGTGCAACGCGTTCCCAGAGACTGGGAGGTTACAAACTCCTGGTCCTGGACAACGAGTTGCTGAGGCTTCGGCCAGTCAAAGAAGGAGCGGTGGGGAAGGTGGCCGTCTGACCGATGCGTTCAGACAATTCTTTAGTCCGCAGCCCCAAAGTATGATCGGTTCCAGCAACCATCGCCAGCGTCTGATAAACATGGTGCAGGAATATCTAGGGGCAAGGTCAGACTTGGACACCTTCCCCACCGAAAATCCTCTGGCTTACTGGGTCTTGAGGATGGATCACTGGCCAGAGCTTGCACAGTATGCAATTGAGCTACTGGCCTGTCCTGCATCCAGCGTTCTTTCGGAACGCACATTCAGTGCTGCTGGAGGATTTGTCACGGATCACAGGGTGCGCCTGTCCACCGACTCGGTTGATCGACTGACTTTCATCAAGATGAACCAGTCTTGGATCACCACCAGCTACCACACACCTGATGCTGATATAACAGACTAATTGATTTTAACATGTCACATCCCTTCAAGACTGATGCTGATGCTGAGTGCCTGTGCTGTTATGTTGACTGGCTATCCTCCTCCTCCGAGTCCTCAATGATACGATTGATGATGATAGCTTGGAAGATCATTTTTGTTTATGGGTGCCGCCACCAGTGGCTAAGGCCCAATTTTTCAGCCCCTGTTTTACAGGGGCGAGTAATTACAATTTTTTTAGCAATAATTTGCCATAGGGCTCATTGCTGTGCTCCAAGTACAGTATCTGTGAGGGGTTGGAGTGTTGTGGCACCAGTGCCTAAGGCCCAATTTTTCAGCCCCTGTTTAACAGGGGCGTGTCATTACAATTTTTGAAGCAATACTTTGCAACAGGGCTCATTGCTGTGCTCCAAGTACAGTATCTGTGAGGGGTTGTAGTGTTGTGCCACCAGTGCCTAAGGCCCAATTTTTCAGCCCCTGTTCAACAGGGGCATGCAATTACAATTCTTGATCTAATAATTCACAGCAGGGTCCATTGCTGCACCCACCAAGAGTAACTCTGAGGGCTTACAGTCTTGTGGCAACGCCACCACCACCACCACCACGAAAGGCCCAATTTTTCAGCCCCTGTTCAAAAGGGGCATGTAATTACAATTCTTGATCTAATAATTCACAGCAGGGCCCATTGCTGCACCCACCAAGAGTAACTGTCAGGGCTTACAGTGTTGTGGCACCAGCACCACCATCAAAGCCCCAATTTTTACTACCACTGTTCAACAATTATATGTAATTAAAATTCCTGATATAATAGTTGACAGCAGGGCGTTCCAGCACCAACCAAGAGTAACTGAGTGCTTACAGTGTTGTGCCAACACCAACAACTAAGGGGCCTATTTCTGCAGAGTATATACGGCAGGTCCCTACTTTCAAACATCCAACTTACAAACGACTCCTACTTGCAAACGAAAGAAGACAACAGGAAGTGAGAGGAAATCTACCCCTAGAAAGGAAAATTCTCTCCTGTAAGAATAAATATGGGAGAAAGGGGTCTCATCTGTACTGATGCTTTATCAGCAATCCTTGTTTCAAGAAAAACACCACATTTCAAAAACAGTTGTCATTGGGACGGAAAGTGAGGTGAAATGTTCTGAACAGGGGCACAGACAGCAAAACAAATGTTACAGGGGTGATAACCCTTACCTATGTTTCCCAAAAAGTTTAAAAATAGATTTTTGGGCTGGAGCTACACTTCAACAATGTACCTGTTCAAAATTACAAACAGATTCTACATAAGAACAAACCTACAGTCCCTGTCTTGTATGCACCGCCTGTATACGGCTGTTCAGAGTATATAGGGCCTTTTTTATTTTATGTGCGGGGTTCCCCTTAATATCCATACAAGACCCAAAGGGGCTGGTAATGGGCTGGGGTAGGGGGGGGGTCATGGGGTAGCTATGCCATTTTTCTTAAAGAATTTCATCCATATTACCGGGACCAGACATTACATTAAAGCCGCAAGCAGTTTTAAATGGCTTTTTTTTCCTTTAGAAGTGTCATTTTGTGCAGGGACAGTTCTAAACACGGGAAACACGTGGCACTTCACAGGCATACTTTAGACACCCCCCAGGTACGATATTTAAAGGAATATTTGACTTTTTTTTTTCACTTTATGCATCATTAAAATGACTGCTCCCGAAAAACGACCGTTTTTAAAACTTCTTTTTGCATTGATACATGTCCCCTGGTGCACAACCCGGGTTCCCAAACCCTATTTATGACAATAACATGCATAATAGTTGTTATAATTAGCACTTTAGAATTCGAACGTTCGCATCCATTGTATTTAATAGGGTTCTAATGTTCGTTCGAACTTTCGGTCCGTTCGCGGGTTCTGGTGCGAACCGAACCCGGGGGTGTTCGGCTCATCACTAATCGGGACCCGGGGAGGGACACGGGGACACTGGAGACTAAATGAGTCTTTGCTCTCTGATCCTATCAGAGTAGCAGAACTGAGTAAAGCCCTTAAAGAGTACTTCTCTCTAAATAGCACTGAGGATACCTCCGCAGAAATGCTCTGGGCGGCACAAAAAGCCTTCATAAGGGGCAGACTCATTCAGATCTCCTCCCAAGTTCACAGGGAAAGGAGGGCCGATATAGAACGCCTAGATAAGGAATACACGACCCTTAAAGCACTGCACAAAAAGAACCCTTCCAAATTCCTGATAGGACTAATTGATAATGATAGACTGGCCCTCAATCTTGCACTCACAGCAAAGGCCGAAAAATCCATTAAATGGAGGGATCATAAATTCTATGCCCAAGCAGACAAATTTGGCCCTCTTCTAGCCAATAAGCTTTCCCCACGCCCTTGGATCCTCAATATGCCCAAAATCAGAATAGCAGGACAACCCCCCACAACCAATACTACAAAGATATTGGACGCCTTCCAAGGTTTCTACTCGAAACTTTACAGCACTACCGATCAATCCACCGCAGACTCGATCTCCAGATTTATGGAAAACCTCCCCATCCCTTCCCTGACAGCTGCCCATAAGGATAGGATGGACTCCCCCATCTCTGAGGAGGAGGTGACAGAGGTCATTAAGAACCTGAAACAGGGATCAGCCCTAGGCCCGGATGGCTTGTCCGTTCCTTATTATAAAACCTTCTCAGACGTTTTGACACCTCATCTGATCAAATTTTTCAACTCGAAAACTAAGGGCGATCCCCTCTCAATACGGCATACATCACAATTATCCCCAAGCCAGATAAAAATCATGAAGATGTCAGCAATTATCGCCCAATATCCCTAATAAACAATGACCTAAAAATTCTCACCAAAATTTTGGCGAATAGACTGTCTTCTTTCCTCAGCCGCTACATACATAAAGACCAAGTCGTATTCTTACCTGGTAGACAAGGCCCCGACCAGATCCGACGGGCAATAGACCTGATTTCGATCTTACAAACAATTGGACAGGGGGGACTAAACAACAGGGTTTCATTCTATCACTGGACCTGCAGAAGGCCTTTGACATCGTTCCCTGGCCTTACATTTTCTCCCTTTTGGAGCGCTGGGGGTTCGGGGAAAGCTTTCGGGGACTTTTGCGGGCCCTTTACTCCCGTCCGCAGGCTCTCATAAGATTACAGGGGTACTACTCCAAACCTATAGACATAGCTAGGGGTACTAGACAGGGATGTCCACTGTCCCCACTACTATTCGCAATAGCGATAGAAACCCTGGCTATCGCTATCCGGCAGAACCATGACATTAAAGGGGTCACCTGTGGAGACCAGATCCACAAGTGTGGCCTGTTCGCGGATGACGTCTTGCTGTTAGGGTGAACACGTGTCCTGGATTGCCCGGGACAGTCCCGCATTTTGCAGGTCTGTCCCGGGCACCTTCATTCCAGGACAATACAGTGTCCCGGAATGAAACTGACACAGCCACCCCCCCGGGCCAATCTGATGCCCCCAAAAAAGGCCACCACATCACCGCTTTACTCACTGACAGTACTCGTCCTGGCCGGAAATGCCTGGAGGAGCACAATCCCCACCCCCTGCTTGTGATTGGAGAAATCATAAATCCCGCCTCTTGTGTCCAATCACTGTGCTGTGATTCGTTACAGCACAAGCTGATTTTTGGGAAGAGAGGGTGTCCCTGAATGGTAGTTTGGAAATGTGGTCACCCTACTTGCTGTTCCTCACCTCCCCCCTCACTTCTTTACCTAACCTTTACCACATACTGGAAGACTTTGCTAAGATTTTGGGCCTTGAAGTCAACTACTCCAAATCACGAGCCCTCAATATTTCCCTTCCTCCCCAGACGGTGTCACTCCTGAAACAGTCCTTCAAGTTTGCCTGGAATTATGTCTCAATTAGTTACTTAGGCATCTCGCTCACGGCTAAAACGGAAACCCTTTACAACCACAATTATATCCCACTATATAAGAGATTGGAGACAGATCTCCAACTCTGATCCAAACATGGACTCTCATGGTTGGGTAGAATCAACTCAATTAAAATGACCTTGCTCCCGAGGATCCTCTATTTCTTCCGTGCCCTTCCCATCCCACTTAGGAAGGATCACCTTCGATCCCTTCAGAGTAAAATACTGAAATTCACATGGGGAAACTCAGGATATCGCATACCTCAGAGTACTCTCTTTATACATAGACGTAAGGGATGCCTGGGCCTTCCTAACCTTTACAAATACTTTGTTGCAGCTAGACTGGCTCAGCTCTCCACACTTTATTCTAGGTATGAAAAACCAAATTGGGTGACAATCGAAAGACAGGCCACTCCTGCCTTCACTCTAGACTACCTCCTCTGGTGCCCTCCGAAGAACCGCCCTCCTATACTCTCACCTGTTTATCTCACTCATACACCCTATGGGGCACCCTAAGGAACAATCCATCTTTAGTCTCCCCAGGACGTCCTCTAGCACACCTATTTCATAACCCTGATTTCCCTCCTGATTTAAACATTAAGGAGTTCAAGTGGTGGCTGGACAAGGGGCTATACCGGATAGGGCACTATTTTACCTCCAGCGGACCCATTTCTCTCGGTGTCGGAAAGATTCCGCTTTAGACAAATTTCCCACTTCCTTCACAAACTATGGACGGACAAACCCTTACCTCCCAAATTCACGGCTTACGAGATATGGTGTGGACAGGACATGGAGCAGAGGGGTGGTATCTCAGTGATTTACTCAGCACTCACTTACCCGAAGGAAAAAAACTCCTATATGGTAGCGTGGGAGGCAGACTTCCAATGCAGCATTGAGCTGGAGACCTGGCAAACAGCTTTCACCAAATCCTGCAAGGGGATTCGAAATATCTCCCTAATGGAGGCTAGCATAAAATTTTTAACCAGATGGCATCTTACCCCTACCAGGCTAGCAAACATTTACCCTTCCTCTGATCCCCTATGCTTCAGAGGCTGTCAGCTGAGGGGCTCCATGGCCCACATTTGGTGGGAATGCCCTAAGATTCGCACATTTTGGAGACTGATCTTCAACATGTAATATTGATGCGCTAATAAATCAACCTTATGTGAAATACAGTGAACCTCTATACAATATAACAAAGGTGCAAACTACAAACAATGTGCAAACCTGCAAATCATATAAAAAACAACAGTGCAAACCTTGCTAAAGTGCTCAAAAACTAAAATATAATTAGATGGTGCTCCAATGCCAACACTGATCAGCCTCAATACCACAGACTAGTATGGCTAATCCTTAGCAGCCAAGGTAGAAACCACACATAAGCACTTCTCAGTCCTAATGTTGCCCAGCTTGATACTTCTCACTATGTCCCTCGCCTTCAGCAGTTCACAGACCAGGGCGGCTGTCAGTTTTCAGACTTGAGCAGTATAAACGGTAGCTTTAACAGACAGATGAATCATAGAAGAAAAGAAAGGAAAAAATCAGTGTGCAGCGCTGTATGACCTGCAGGCAATGATGCATTTGCATTTGCGCTTCCAACCCATGACTAAGTCACGTGATGTGTGACGCAACGCGTAGGGGAAGGAGCCTAGTCACGCTACCAGCGGTGTTCTTAGGGACTGGAAGCAGGAGCAGTGAAGGAGATCGCTCTAACTGAGCTGAATTGTGGCGATATGTGCGCAACCTTATCTACGGTCACGTGAGTGAGAGTATCGAATGAAATATCATTGCCTGCAGGTCATACAGCGCTGCGCAATGATTTTTTCCTTTCTTTTCCTCTATGATTCATCTGTCTGTCAAAGCTACCGTTTATACTGCTCAAGTCTGAAAACTGACAGCCGCCCTGGTCTGTGAACAGCTGAAGGTGAGGGACATAGTGAGAAGTATCAAGCTGGGCAACATTAGGACTGAGAAGTGCTTATGTGTGGTTTCTACCTTGGCTGCTAAGGATTAGCCATACTAGTCTGTGGTATTGAGGCTGATCAATGTTGGCATTGGAGCACCATCTAATTATATTTTAGTTTTTGAGCACTTTAGCAAGGTTTGCACTGTTGTTTTTTATATGATTTGCAGGTTTGCACATTGTTTGTAGTTTGCACCTTTGTTATATTGTATAGAGGTTCACTGTATTTCACATAAGGTTGATTTATTAGCGCATCAATATTACATATTTAATTACGTTTTTTAGTATTTGAACACTTTCGATTGAGTGCAGCTTTTATCATTTAGGTATCTTATGATTGATTGGCTTCACTATAATTGCATTTTTGCATGCACCATTTTAGCGCTTTAGTATAATACCATTTTTTTGATCTTCAACATGATATACAAAGTGACAGGTTGCCAGGTCCCTAGATCTCCAGAGGTTGCCATACTAAATGGACATATTCCACGAATTCCTAAGGCTACACAATCCTTAATCAATTTTATGCTACTCGGAACTAAAATTGCGATTGCTAAAGCATGGAAATGTCCAAAACCATCCTTCCAAGCTGTCAAACAAAAAATATCCTGGATTATGACACAAGAAAAGCTATCCAGCATCCTGACAGATTCCTCTGCCTAATTCCCAAAGTAATGGGAACCCTGGGCCCAATTTATCGGAATCTCCATTATTCCCGGTATCCACACGGTAGTACACCATCCCTAAGCCTCGTATTAGACACTCATCTTCCCCACACACCTTCCCCTCCCTCACCTACTCTCTCCTTCTTCCCTTTTCCTTCTATATCTTCTTTCTCTATCTCCTTTATACAAACAGGTTGTTCTATCTCTTTTGAGATTCTGTTAAGTTTTCAGATGTCTTAGGACTGTAGGTCTGATGATATAATAGACCAGGCATCTACTCATTACATGCTATCTGGCTAGTCGTGATTGGGTCGGGGCTCTGGAGGTGGCGGGGGGACCGCACCTCTGGCACAGCATGATCACTTTAGGGGTGCCGAAGGTGGGGGGGACCTCGCTGGTCCGGAGGACTGACCCATGAAGTGATGCCATGAAACCAAGCTTTGACGGGATGGTAAAACAGTCCACTCAAGTTATTTGCCTGTTACATTAGTATTATTTGACATATTCACTTGGAATGTACTTCTCTATACTTTTCCGGGGACACATCCTCTGGAACCTTCTTACCACTTACATTTGTATGATATTTGTAAGCTTGTTAACTATAACAATAACAATTTATTGAGAGAAAAAAATATACATTTTATTCTTATCCACAACCTACGTTCTCCTGGATCAATCATATTTACCTCTCTAGTATTACATTCAACAATTTCCCAGATTTCTTGGGCAGACCACTATAAAGTGACCTCTACCATCTCTGCCCTTATACATATGTAAGACTACAGACTATCTATCCTGGTCTATGAATGCCTCCCTATTCAAAACCCTAAAAATCCTGTGCCTGGGAGGCCAATCAAATTAGTAACCCCCTTCAGCTTACAATATGACCATTTGGGCTGTTTTTTTTTTGTTTTTGTTTTTTTTTTATTGTGGGAGTTGCTGTTGCTGATTTATGGGAAGGGCCACCACTAAGTCAGCCTATCAGTGAATTTCTCAAGTTTATAGCTGCATGTTTAATTGGGGGTAGCTTGTGTGAGTGAACCATGGGACTCAGACAGTTTACTACTAGTATTGTCATGTTTTTTAAATTGGTGAATGGTGGAGGTGGCTTTCCAGCATTAATAACTTGATACCATTTTATTGAATTACCAATAAAGAAACATTTTGGGTTACGCCACGTGGTCCTCATTTTGTAGCTACTTGTACCTACCAACAATGGTCTACATTATATTTCAAAAGAGTTTGTCATACAAAAATGTATTTATTTTTGAAGTAATCTAGAAATAATTAGACAATTCAAAAGTAGTTTTGCTGTAACTAAAAAATACATTTTATAATTTTATTACATTTTAATTAAAATGACACAAAAGCATGTGAAAGTATTTTTTCTTTCTGTACATTATTTTATGCAACACATATATATGTGTACGTACTGTATATATATTGTGACAGAGGGAGGCCCTGTCGCTGAAAGAATATAGGAAAATGTGACACAGGATTTGCATTTAGGATTAATGCGAGGTTCAGAACCATCATTTCAGAGTGAAGAAAGAGGTGTATTGGGTTTTCTACAGATTCTGTAATTCTGTATCGGAACATGTCTGGTTTTGCTAGATACCTTAAACCTGGCTGACTACATACACCAGTGTGCAGGGTCATTATATACTCAGGTCTGGAAATTGCTCAGAGCTTCCAGTTTGGAGACAGCTTCCAGTTTGGAGACCTCTCCCAGTGTGGGAGACGGAAGGTCTCACCTAGGGTCAGCCAGAAGCCACAGGACAGAGGTCTTATCAAGGGGTCAGAGGGCCCAGCCAGGAGACAGCAGGTCTCAGTTCCAGGAGTCAGGTCGGCTCCTATCGGGGGTGTCAGCAGAACTCCAATCCATAGGCCAGAGGTGGGCTGTGCAGGACAGCACTGTAACTAAAGCCTAGAGAGCCAAGTATTCCAGGAGAGCTGGACAACACAGTCAAATGAACTAGTAAGAGGAGCAGCAGTGCTGTCAACAAGTGAGTCAGGTGGCTCAGTATTTTCATCTGTGCCCATTGTGTGAAAGGAACCCCTACATGGGCAACTGATGTGTATGTGAACTTTCCTTTTATTAAATGAAAGTGGGCTGCCACGCCCTAAAATACAAAATATAAAATATTGGACTGGCAAAACTGGCACCTACTGCTTGAGTTTACCCACTTTAGCCCCAGAAGATTTTCCCCCTTAATGACCAGGCCATTTTTTGAGATACGGCACTGCGTCGCTTTAACTGACAATCGTGCGGCGCTGCACCCAAGAAAAATTGAAGAAATAGAGCTTTCTTTTAGTGGTACTTGATCACCTCTGCGGTTTTAAAAAAAGAGCGACAACTTGGAAAAGAACACAATTTTTTTTAGTTTTTCTATAATAAATATCCCAAACATTTAACAAAAAAAATTCTTCATCAGTTTAGGCCGATATACATTCTTCTACATATTTGTGGTAAACAAAATCGCAATAAGCGTATATTGATTAACAGTTATAGCGTCTAAAATATAGGTAATATATTTATGGAATTTTCATGCCATTTTTATTTTTTATTTTTTACTAGCAATGGTGGCGATCTGCGATTTTTAGCGGGACTGCGATATTGCGGCAGACAGAGTGGACACTTTTGATAAATTTTTAGGACCATTGACATTTATACAGCGATCAGTGCTATAAAAATGCACTGATTACTGTGTAAATGTCACTGATAGAGAAGGGGTTAACACTAGGGGGCGATCAAGGGGTTAAATATGTTCCCTCATGTGTGTTTCTAACTGTGGGGGGATGGGACTGACTAGAGGAGGAGACAGATTGCTGTTCCTAATTAGTAGGAACAGACGATCTGTCTCTCCTCTCCTTTCAGAACGGGGATGTGTGTGTGTTTTCTGGCTCTCATGCCCGGGATCGCGCATGGCTGTTGGACACGCATCGGGTCCCCCGGCGTGCAGTGGGCGCGCGCACCTGCTATATCTGTTTAAATTGCCGACGTACAGCTACGGCGTTTTGCAGGAACGAGCCGACCTGCCGCCGTATAATGACGGCAGCTGGTCGGCAAGTGGTTAATCACCCGAATCTTGAATGCTTGAAGTAAATGCCCAGGTGCTCACTCACAAAGAAACCCATATAAATCCATAACTGGTTTAGATGGCTCAGTCCATCTTTCTGTCTTGAGTAAGATAGACTGAGCTTCATCAAAACGCTGACACTGATAAAAACACTGCTGTTTTTGATCTTCCTCCTCTGAGTGGGTGCCTCTAAACCAGTTTTGGATATATATATATATATATATATATATATATATATATATATATATATATATAATCATTTTAATTGAAAAAAAAGAAATCAGCTGAAAAATAATAGTTAAGGGGAGAAGGGGAGGAAGCAGTTAATTAGAGTGATCAGAGTTGACTAACGTTTAATAAGGAGTTAAGGTGGCCATACATTATACAATTTTCTTGTTCAATTTCCTTTAGATTTACCTTCAACTGTGTAGTGCAAGGGCCTGCCTGATTGCATAATACAAATTAAAAGTGTTTAGGTTTGACCTCATATTATATGGTTCCTGTAAATCTAAAGGAAAATTTTTACAAGAAAATTGTATAATGTATGGCCACCCTTAAGTAAATTGTTTACTTGTTAGATTTCTACAACTGATGTAATATGCAGCTCAAGTGAGAGGGAGAGGAGCAGAAGATAAGACATATGTCCTAGAAACATTGTTGAAGTTTTTTGGGACATATCGCCTACATTGAAGATACACAAGTGGTTAAAATGGAGTTTGGCTTAAACTATCAGTCAAAATATGAATGCATACTTCCCAGCTTTATTAAAAACATATTCCTCCTTTGGATTGTAATCTATCTGTCTATCTTTCCTTCACATCTGTCTTTCTTTTTTCTCTTTTGATAAAGATCTGCATAAATAATTACACTAATTAGCGCTCAGAAATGTTTTTCTTAATAACTACTAAGTGTTTATCTTATGCTTAACATTATGTTACAGTTGGCTTTGCGTATCTTCAGGTACATAAGTAATGGAAAGTAGTTGTGTTGCCCCAGGCAAGTCAGATATTTTGTTTCCTAACTATGTCAGAAACATAAAGGAATTTGACTCTGTAAGATTTCTATTGTTTACATGTTAGAAAATTTGAGTTTTGTACCTGTATGGGGAGGGGGGTTTATATTTGCACACCTAAAAGAATAGAACTTTTGGCAAAGTTTTTTTTTTTTGTCTGTGTCTTAGGGATCACATGGACAAAAAATAAGGGGAACATTTCCTCAGTCAGGTCACCGACAAAAATAAGAACCAGTCAAAAATGTAAACTTTTCCCCTACATTTTGTAAGATCCTTGTTTTATGCATAACCCATATTTGTGTTTTTATAGGAGCCACCATATGTGCTCATTACAGTAACAGTTGGTACTCCCTGCTGATCCTCTCATTTCCTTGATAAGGTCTGTTCAGTTGAAAATAATGGGCTCTCTTCAGTGATGCTTAACACCTAAGACTCCATTCACATTTGTGCGACTTGTCATGCAACTTTGGACACCAAACTTCCCCATGCTTTCTAATGATAACCATTCATATATGTGTGACTTAAAGTTGCAGCGACTTTAAAGTAGTTCATGCACTACTTTGGTTGACTTTTCTGCAACTTGAGGACCATAGACTTTAACCACTTCCTTACTGGGCACTTAAACCCCCCTCCTGCCCAGACCAATTTTCATCTTTCAGCGCTGATGCACTTTGAATGACAATTGCGCGGTCATACACCACTGTACCCAAATTAAATTTTTATAATTTTTTCCCCACAAATAGAGCTTTCTTTTGCGGTTTTAATTTTTTTTGTTAAAAAAAAATAAAAATACAGATTTTTTTTTTTTTATATTTTGTCATAAAATTTTGCAAACGGGTAATTTTTTCTCCTTCATTGATGTATGCTGATGAGGCTGCACTGATGGGCACCGCTGGGCTGCACTGGTGGGCACTGATAAGGCGGCACTGGTGGGCACCGATAAGGCGGCACTGGTGGGCACTGATAGGTGGCACTGGTGGGCACTGATAGGCGGCACTGGTGGGCACTGAGAGGTGACACTGATGGGTGGCACTGAAGGGCATTGATAGGTGGCACTGGTGGGCACTGAGAAGTGGCACTAAAAGGTGGCATTGGTAGGTGGCACTGATAGCTGGCAGTGATGGGCACTGATGGGTGGCAGTGATGGGCACTGATAGGCAGCACTGCTAGGTGGCACTGAGGAGGCATTGATAGGTGGCACTGAGGGAACATTGATAGGTGGCACTTGTGGGCATTGATAGGTGGCACTTGTGGGCATTGATAGGTGGCACTCTTGGGCATTGATAGGTGGCACTCTTGGGCATTGATAGGTGGCACTGGTGGGTACTTGCAGGGGGTACTGGCAGGGGTTACTGCTGGCACATAGAGGCAGATGTGCCACCTTCCTCTTGGGACCGATGTCCCTTTCACACAAGCCGGAGATCGGCTTTTTTTCTCCTCACGCTATCAGCGTGAGGAGAAAAAAAACAAGTACCGGCTTTTGTTTACATCACGTGATCAGCTGTCATTGGCTGACAGCTGATCACATGGTAAGGGGCTGGGACCGGCCCCTTACTCGGATTCGTAATCACCCGAGTCTCAGTGACTCGGTGATCACAGCGCAAGCCGCGCACGCCCTGCAGGGGCGTGCGGGGAGCACGCAAAGGGGCGGATGTCTTTTGACGTCCTCCCGGCATTTGGGGTCCGCGCTGTAGCCGTCATTCGGCTATGGCGCGGGCGCCATGTGGTTAATGTTAACCATCAAAAATTGCATGAAAGTCATACCTGAATTGTTTACATGCAACAATTGTGCAACAGTTGTCCATTATCACTGGTCAAAGCCAAAGTCATATCCAAGTTACACCTATCCAAAGTTGCATCAATGTTGCACCCCATAGTTGGGGCAACTTTGGAGTCATACAAGCGTGAATGGATCCTAAAGCACCTGATAGCACCAAAGCATGTCATTGTAGGTTGTAGGTGATTTAATGGCACTGAGAGCAGTGTTTTTTTTAATTCATGGCATGACTTTTGAACTTGTGTATGTAGTAAAAAAAAAATCTTACTTTAATAAGGAAGAGTAAAAAAAACCTCTGCCTGTTTATTTTTGCAGTTTGTGTCCATCCTAGAGACACAACAGAAGGTTACAGGAAATCTCCGAAAGTAAGGGGAATTCTTCACAACTCAACAGCATTTAATCAGGAGCCTCTACACACTGTTTGCAGTGGTATCTAAGGTGATTTTACATTTTTGTAACTTGGTAAGCAGGGGTGCTCTATTAGAAAGATTTAAAAGCATACTTACTGCCTTGGTGCAGTAGTGATGTTATTATGAACATAGCATGATGATGACATCAGTACTGTGAAGATTCATTTGTGCTCATTTGGAGCCCCTACACACTGTTTGTGGTGACTTCCAATGACCTTCTCCAGTACAAAAATAATATACAGTTACCCCAAGAATTTACTGATTTAGGGGTGGATGTAACTTGAGCTCAACCAGGCTCTGATGCCTAGCTGGAGCTACACCCAGTGCGACCCCACATTTCCAATCTACACCAGATGGCCAAGTAGTTCCAAACTGTATTGCCCGATTCTCTGGAGTACACATATGTAACCTTTGAACTCTCTGCTATTAAGGCATAAACCATGATGAAGAGAGTCTTTATGAAATGTTACATTTGAAATGCTCTCTTTTTAAAGAAATTATAATACTAATGAGAAGAGAATAGTGGTTTTCTATTATAATCCCCGGTGACTATGTTATATATTTAAGAACATTTTGTAATTTTTGTATGCATTTTCCAATAGAAAAATAGAGAGTCTGCTTTGTGATTTCAAATGAAAGGATATAGATTAATGAAAGTTGTCCGTGCGAATGACACCTGCCACCTTCATTCTGTGAGTGCAAATTGATGGTACTTGTTTTTTCCATTCTTATTTAAATCTCTGTCACAAGAATTTTGTGTCATGGCTTTCATGTGCTCCAGTCTGGGATTAGCAGATCCACTAATGGATTGGAAGAAAATGAAAAAATAAAGGGACAAAATTACAAAGAAGAGAATTGACATATTTGGAAAAACATGCAGAATTTTTTCAATACCACTGGATTGGTTTTACCTCTAGCTAAAACTCAGCTTACCTCACAATTTTCATGTGCAAGAAATCTATGATATAATAGCAATATTATTACCATTAAACAAAAAGTCAAAAGGAAAACCCCAGTTGTGTCAATAAAAAATTCAAATGTGTAATATGTAACTGATACCTAATACACCTAAATTACAGCTATTAAAAATACTATTCATTTTTCAATATTTGACCAAAGATTTTCAGATTTCTCTGTCATAACTGTATTAAAGTGATAGTAAAGGTTATTTTTTTTATTTAAAAAAATAGCAAACATGTTATACTTACTGTGGTTTTGCACAGAGCAGCCCTAACTTCTTAGGTCCCCCGTCGGTGCTCCTGGCCCCTCCTCTTCTCTCCCCCAAAACAAGCTGTTTGCTATTAAGGCACTTGTGCGTGCTCGCTCTCAACCTCTACTCTGTGTTTCAATTAGACACACAGAATGGAGCTCAGCCCCCCCCCCCCGATCCCTCCTCGCTGGCTGTGGGCTGTGATTGACAGCAGTGGGAGCCAATAGCTCTCAGCCAATCAGGAGGCAGAAACCCTGTGCTTTCATGCACACCGTTGGATCACGACCTGGCTCAGGTAGTATTGGGGGGGCTGTGGGAGGAGCTTCATTCTGAAGGTTCTTTACCTTACTATGCCTTTAGTTTTCAGACAAGACTTTTCAGAAACCTTTCCTCCCAGCTCCTAATAATTGATTTATTGAATCTCCAAGATACCAGCACAGAGCTTGTGGTGTCATTACAGATATTTGTTATACTGACCACAGTATATGGCATCCCTTGAAATGCCGTTAACCTCCCTGGCGGTAATCCTGAGTGGGGCTCGGGGTGAATTTTGATTACCAAAAGCGGTAACCCCGAGCCACACTCGGGATTGCATTGCAGTAGCCTGGGAAAGTTACTTACCTTGTCCCCAGGATCCTGAAATGTCCTCCCGCTGTGTCCACGGGCTGTGTACTCTGCTCAATGTACTGTGTGCTGGGCTCTGTCCCCTGCAAGCTTTGTGAAGCACTGGGACGGAGCCCGGCGCCAAATTCAAAAAGTGCAAAATACAAAACACATACAGTACACTGTAATCTTACAGATTACATTACGGTATCAAATCATTTCACCTCCCTTTTGTCCCTAATGCTTTTGCCTGTGCCCTGCATGCACTTTATGTTATATATACTGTTATTTCTGCCTGGAAACTTGAGATTGTCCGTGGAAACCAAAAAGTGTCCCTTTACGTCCAGTGGCGTCACTAGGGTTGGTGTCACCCGGTGCAAAAAAAAATGGTGTCACCCCCCAACAACTATAGTCCCCCCTCAGTACAGACCCCCCTCCACTAACTACAGACCCCCTCCCACAGTATAGATCCCCTCCCTCAGTACAAACCCGCTCCACTAAGTACAGACTCCCCGCCATCAATATAGACCCGCCTCCCTCAGTATGAACCTCCCCCTCAGTACAGACACCCCCACCTCAGTGCAGACTGCTCCATAAGTACAGACACCCCCACCTCAGTGCAGACCGCTCCATCAGTACAGACACCCCCACCTCAGTGCAGACCCCCTCAGTTACAGACACCCCCTCAGTTACAGACCCCCCTCATACAGACACCCCCCTCAGTACAGACACCCCCCTCAGTAACAGACCCCCCTCAGTAACAGACACCCCCTCAGTTACAGATCCCCCCTCAGTACCAGACCCCCCCTCAGTACAGACACCCCCCTCAGTACAGACACCCCCCTCAGTACCAGACCCCCCCCCCTCAGTACAGACACCCCCCTCAGTACCAATCCCCCCTCAGTACAGACACCCCCCTCAGTACAGACACCTCCCTCAGTAACAGACCCCCCTCAGTAACAGACACCCCCTCAGTTACAGATCCCCCTCAGTTACAGATCCCCCCTCAGTTACAGACCCCCCCTCAGTACCAGACCCCCCCTCAGTACCAGACCCCCCCCTCAGTACAGACACCCCCCTCAGTACCAGACCCCCCCTCAGTACAGACACCCCCCTCAGTACCAGACCCCCCCCCTCAGTACCAGACCCCCCCCTCAGTACAGACACCCCCCTCAGTACCAGACCCCCCCTCAGTACAGACACCCCCCTCAGTACCAGACCCCCCTCAGTACAGACACCCCCTCAGTACAGATACCCCCTCAGTACAGACACCCCCCTCAGTACCAGACCCCCCTCAGTACAGACACCCCCCTCAGTACAGACACCCCCCTCAGTACCAGACACCCCCCTCAGTACAGACACCCCCCTCAGTACCAGACCCCCCTCAGTACAGACACCCCCCTCAGTTACAGCCCCCCCCTGGTGCAAACTCCCTCTTGTGCAGACCCCAGCAGTACAGACACCCCCTCCCCCCATCAGTAAAGATGCCCCCCTTACCTTTCAGACCTCAGAACAGAGCGGCAGATACACACAGCGATGTGTCTCTCGAGCGCGGGCTCCTCCTCCTCCTCTGTGGATGCAAACATAGAGGAGGCAGAGGGGGCGGCGGCTTCCTTCCGCTCCGCTGAGGGACACAGCCGCAGCGTGAGCCTAAGGCACAGGGCAGCGGGCGGGCGATGTCAGTGTGGCCGCTGCGCTACCCACGGGTGTCACCCCTCTGGTGGGTGTCACCCGGGTGCGGCCCGCCCCCCCCCCGCACCTGGCTAGCAACGCTAGTGTTTACGTCAAAAGTGGTTATAGACCAGCTAGAAAACAGCAATAGTAAATTATAATCACTTCCAGAATTGAGCGATAGTGATTCGTGGGGAAATTCGTCATCAAACAATGTCAATGTCAATGTTGATTACATTATTGAATACATTTTTATTATTATTATATTATTATTTGCTATAATTATTTATAGTTATTTATTATATTATAATTTATGATTTTGTGTTTCAAACTTTATCATACCCGGGATGTCTACTAGACTCTTGTTTGGACAGAAATGGGTGTGTTATTACTAAGAATTACAGGCCAGCACTATAAACCACCAAATTTCCATGCAAAACAATGTACCGCTTTGAGATATAATCATACCGCCAGGGAGGTTAAAGAAACTCTATCACTTTGTTCATTTAGAGCAAAGTGACAGTCTCTGGAAAGCTCAAACCTTGCCCTACTTATATTTCACTTCACTTAACTCCTTGGTCACTTCAATCCTCTGGCACAAGCTGGAGTAAAATAGACTTTTTTGATGTTCGGAAATTCGGATGTATCCAAAATTCTGAATCGCAATAGGAACGAATTTAAACGAATCTGAAATAAATTATAACGAAACAACATTTTGATAGAATTTGAATCAGTTGAAACAAATTTGAAATTGAATTTTAATTCAAAAACAAATTTGAAATGTAAACATATTGCTAGCTATTGCTGATTTCCTTAAAAAACTATGTGCAAGTGTACCTAAAAGAATTGATACTGTTTTGAAGCCAAAGGGTATTCAAATATTGATTTAATTTAGATTTCTCTTCTGTTCACTCACTCTGCATTTTTTAAATTGATGGAAATAAACAAGTAAAATATATATTTTTGAAAGCACTTACTTAACATTATTTCTTCACACCTGCCTAAAACTTTTGCACAGTTCATAGACTGTACATAGAGACAGCAAAACATTGAAGATAGATATTTCTTTTATAACTTAGAACACTTTACATATTCTGAATAAACCTTGGAGGTGGTGGAGGAATAATGGCTTTTATGATACATGACTCATCTCTTACGTTATCATGTGTGTGAATGAACCTTAATTTAAAAAAAAAAGATTAATGTGTCAAAAATCAAACTATCAATATTTCTGGTGAATTAAAAATATGTCCAGATCAACATATGCCTTTTATAACCTAGGACCCTTAAATTATTTTCTGTTTCAATTCTTTCATTAAAGGTTTAAGCCAGCCATAGATGGTTTGATTTTCTTTTCTGCAGCCACGGGTTGATGGAGGAATCCCTCCTGCAAAGCTTTTGCATTCTACCGGTGGGGGGGGCATGGGGAGCCATGAAAAACCCAACATTCTGATTGTACCCAAGTCGATCGATTGACCCTGCTGAACCGAACAGGATTCAAACATCTACTGTATTTGTTGGCTTTACTGTAAGTTCAAATAGAGAACAGTACAGCCAAAGAATGTTTATGGCTAATGTAGGCAGAACTTGCAAGCAACACAGGTGAGACACAGTTTGAGAATAACAAACAACAGTGGCGTACATACATAGTAAGTAAAGCAAACTCTTCAGGATCAATCTAGATCATCAAAACCAACCAGGCATGGTAAAAAAAATATTGGGTGCGCTAATTCCAAGAGTATTGGTCAAATAGGGTAGAACCTATTTTCTGTTCCATACCGCTCTGTAGGATGCGAGAAGCAAGAGGACTAACATGTTACTGCACGACTCTCATCACAATTAATAAAAGGTCATTGTGTCATGCATATTGTCATATATATATTTTTATACATTATTATTATAATGCCTGTTCTGTAAAATTTATACATAAGCAACTCCTATTCTCCTATTGATTAGTGGTTCCAAATTAATAATAACCACTGCAGTAGGAAACAGACAAAAAATATACACTCAGCATCTTTCTAAAATAACTGTTCTGTTTTATTTGATGCAATTTAAGGTTTTTATATACATGTTTACCTAGGTATCACATTAATATTATGAAGCGCCCACCGCCACCCTCCTTCTCCACTCTTTGGCTCATTCACTGGAGAGGAAGGAGCGCGTGGTCTCTTCCATTCCCATACTACCTGGGTTGCAGAGGTTAGGCACACTTAGTTTCCTTACGGGTCTTTGCAGCAATCCCCTGAGTGTTGGTCTCTGTCCCTAGTGTGTAAGGACAAAGTCTCTATGCCCCAAGTAACTCCAAGGTCCACACCAGTATATCACTCCAACGTAGAGCTTTATTTTCTTATGCATGAAAGGAGAAAGGTGTTAGGAAGACAGATGTAATTCAGGCACTCCTGGCTTCGTCGCCACTTGATCCCAAGTGGGTACAGCTCACCCGGATAGTCTTCCAATGGCACTAGCAGCCGGCGTGTAGCTCGAACAGTCAATTTAGTTCCTTAATGGATGCGTCTAGGAGATCCTCTGCCACAGGATCTATGGTACCCCAAACCTCCTGATGGTCCAGATGATAGGCCCCTGGTTTCCGGATGGATGACATCCCTCCGGAGAGTTACTGGGCCCCTTCCTTCACTGTGATTTTCTCACCAGTCCTTCGGAAAGGTCATCCCCCAACATCCTCTTCCAGAAAGGGTCCCCTCGCAAAGCGGCACCCTGGGATTCTTCCTCCCGAAGTCGGCTCCAGCTAAAGGTGCTGGGCCCAGGGCTGAAGTTGCAGTCCCAGGACTAAAGGTGCCTGGGACTGAGGCACACGTGGCCCCATGGCCTGGAGGGCCATGCACTCGAAACTGAACTCCACACAATACCTTCCCCTGGGTACAGGTCCCCGGGTGGCAACTCGACTCCCCTCTCTCCCGGCGTCTGCCCCTTTTGTACCCCCTCCCGGCATGCACAGCAAGTCCACCACACCCACTGTATGGCTGCCGAGAGGAGACACCAAATCGCTGCCCCATCATCTGTAGTTTAACCCCGAGTATAGATGACAGCGCCACCCATACTTCTTATGGGAACTGCACACCAGGTGAAATAGCAACAAGACAGAGTCCAGCAATTGAAAAGATTTGAGTCAACTACCACTCAAATCACCCCTAAATTTGATATAGCAGTCCCTAAATTTGGAACCCCCGCTACACACTCCCCTCTCTTAAAGAGACACTGTCCCCAGTGTCTGGAGACAAATTTGTACGCTCAATGCTGAGCAGGCGCAAACTTACCTTCAGAACTATGTACAAAAAACTGAAAAAAATGAAAAAATTACCAGAGTGCCTGAATTAAAGAAATGAATTTCAGTAAAGAAAAGAGACAGGAACATTTTTCACAAATAACATTCCCTCCCTCCATCCTATCGCAACTAGATCCCACCCAATCTCCGGTGAGTTGCTTGATGGTCTCCTGCATGGGAAAGAAAAACACATATCACAAAAATAAATAACAGTTGTGACAGCAGGAAGGTAAAGTCACCTGGTTGCATCCAGGGGGGTAGATATATTTCGCCCAGATTCAGGCTTTACGTCGACTTATACAACTAGGTGGAGAGTTGTATAAGCCCAGCTGAGGCTAGTGGGCTCATGGATGACTCATACCTCTAGGGAGAGTGTGGGGCGTCGTGCAGACAGGGAGTTGATGAGACCAGCTGAAGCTTGTCAGCTCATTTAGGCCTCTATAAGAACTCCCAGATTCATTAGGTGTTTGCTCATGCCTGGAACCAGACCTGTGTGGACTGTCTAGGGAGAGTGAACCCCTGTGCGGTGAGACAAAGCCTGTGTGGCTATTTGCTTGGACATTTAAAACCAGGGACTTAGGGACTAGGACAGCACTAGGCTGATCCCAGTTGTTAGTTAGGAAACCTGTATGTTTACTCAGAGGTCAAGTTGACCAGGATTTATTTTATTTATGTTTCTTTTGCTTTGCTGTGTTTTGTCACTGTAAATAGAAAATAAACCGCACCTTTTTGATTTTGAAAACCACAACCTCCGTTTGCTGGGCCTGTTTTTGTGTGGGGAGCCCATCCCGGAGGTCACACACACCCGCTGCCGAGCTAACCCCCTCACAGTTGGTGGAGAATGCAGGCAGTTTTTTTTTAAGCCAGCATGGAGGAGATACTGAAACAGCTGGCTCTAGCAAATGCCAATCAACAGCAGACAAATGCAGGTTTGCAAAGGAGCCTTGCAGCCCAGCAGCAAGCTCATCAACAGAGCCTTGCAGCCCAGCAGCAAGCTCACCAACAGAGTCTGGAAGCTCAGCAACAAGCCCAGCAGCAATCTGAGGCCCGCTTCATAGACCTGTTACAGAAGCAAGAGCAGAGACTACAACAAATGGAAGCAGTAATGCAGCAACGTCCGCAGACCAGTGAGGAAAGCCGTCCCACTAATACCGCATCCTTTGGGGTGAGTTGTTTATTGACAAAAATGACTGGAGAGGATGATCCAGAGGCATTTTTGACCACATTTGAAAGGACTGCTGAAAGAGAAAAGTGGCCTGAGGAGCAGTGGGCTGGACTGGTGGCTCCTCTGTTAACTGGTGAATCGCAGAAGGCTTACTATGACCTAGAGCCTAACCAAGCAAAAGACTATGTGATGCTAAAAGCTGAAATTTTGGCAAGGCTGGGTGTCACCCAGGCTGTCCGGGCTCAGCGTGTGCATAACTGGACTTTCCAGCTTGGAAAACCCCCCAGGTCTCAAATGTATGATCTCATTCACCTGAGCAGGAAGTGGCTACAGCCAGAGACTTTGTCCGCACCAGAGATTGTGGAACGTGTTGTAATGGATCGGTTTTTGAGAGCTCTTCCTACTGCCATCCAAAAGTGGGTAAGCCATGGAGACCCAGAGACGGCCGGTGGTCTTGTGGATCGTGTAGAGAAATACTTGGCTACAGAGAACCTGACGGCCTCTTCCAGAGACTCTCTGACTTTCCACCCTAAGACCAGACCATCCCCAGGGGCGGATAAGAGGATTCCAAGGGGTGAGGGTGGAGAGAGTGAGAGGGTGGGAGCTCTGCCCAAAGTTTGGCGAGAACAGCCTGGGAAGTCAGGGGCTCAAGAGGTAGCCAAAAGGATTGTTTGCTACCGCTGCCGGCAAGCGGGACATATTGCAGCAAATTGCCCGGTTGTGGAGGAACCCATGCAATGTGACTTTCTGACGGACAGACGTCAGTCGCTGTGTGCGACAGTCGCATGCACTGCCATTCGGGGAACTGAGAAACATTTATGCAAAATGTGTATTAATGGTAGAAATGTTGTGGTATTGCTGGATTCAGGTAGCCTTGTGACCCTGATAAAGGCTGAATTAGTTAAAACAGAGGTCTCTGGGAATAGCAAGGTAGCTGTTATTTGTGTGCATGGGGACACCCGAGAGTATCCAGTGACTACAGTGTGTTTCGAGACCCCCAAAGGTACCCTCTCTCATCCAGTGGGGTTAGTATCTCAATTACCGCATGATGCCATTGTGGGAAGGGATTTTCCGAAGTTCTGGGAACTGTGGGATGATCCTGAGCCCCCCACTGGTGCCCCTATGTACCAGGAATGTGATAGCCAGAACTCCTCTGAGAGTGGTGAGGACTCTCCAGAATTTCCCTTGTCAGTATTGGCAGGGGAGACTCAAGAAACTGGAGAGGAGCCCATCCTCCTCAGACGAAAACCTACCGTCTGTGGAGTTTTCTGATCTGGAGGTTCACAGGGAAAATTTTGCCACAGAACAGTTAAAAGACCCCACCCTAATAAAGGCACGGGAAAACGTAGTGGAAATAGATGGCGAGTTAGTGAACCCAGATAATACCTGCACTTACCCATACTTCAGCGTAGAGAAGGACCTACTGTATCGGGTGGCAAAAAGGGCAGAAGAAACCGTTGAGCAGCTTGTGGTGCCCAAACCTTACAGGAAGTTGGTGTTGGAGTTGGCCCATGGGCACATTCTTGGAGGTCATCTGGGGACAGAGAAAACCCGAGAGAGGGTATTACAGAGATTCTATTGGCCTGGGGTGATGAAGGACATAGAAAATTATTGTTCCTCCTGCCCTGTGTGTCAGAGGTCGGCCCCGATGCCACATTTCCGTAGCCCGCTGGTCCCTCTACCCATCATTGAGGTCCCGTTTGAGAGAATCGCAATGGATTTGGTAGGTCCTATAATCAAGTCCGCTAGGGGGCACCAGTACATATTGGTTATAATGGACTATGCCACCCGTTATCCAGAAGCGATCCCTCTCAGAAATACCTCGGCCAAAACCATAGCCAAAGAGCTATCTCTTGTTTTTAGCCGGGTGGGTATTTGTAAAGAACTGCTTACGGACCAAGGTACACCCTTTATGTCCCGGGTTATGAAGGAGCTGTGTAAATTGTTCAAAGTGACGCAATTACGTACATCTGTGTATCACCCCCAAACCGATGGGCTGGTTGAAAGATTCAACAAAACCCTAAAACAAATGTTGAAGAAAGTGGTGGATAGAGATGGAAAGGATTGGGACTGTCTACTTCCTTATCTGATGTTTGCTATTAGGGAGGTGCCCCAATCCTCTACGGGATTCTCCCCCTTTGAGTTACTGTATGGGAGACACCCAAGAGGGCTGTTGGATATTGCCAAGGAGACTTGGGAAAGTGAGAGTTCTCCCCACAGGAGTGTGATTGAGCATGTCGCCCTGATGCAAGATCGAATTGCACAGGTAATGCCCATCGTGAAGGAACATTTGGCCCAAGCGCAGTTGGCACAGCAGAGAGTGTACAACCGTGGAGCCAAGACCCGTACCTTTTCCCTGGGGGATAGGATATTGGTACTTGTCCCTACGGTTGAAAGTAAATTCCTTGCCAAATGGCAAGGCCCCTATGAGATAATGGAAAAAGTGAGCGAAGTGAATTACAAGGTCAGACAACCAGGAAGGCGAAAGCCCGAACAGATCTATCACGTTAATCTGTTGAAAGCCTGGAGGGATAGAGAGTCCCTAGTCGCAGACACTTGGTCACCAGCTCAAACTGGTTGCGTGATTCCTGAGGTTGGAATAGCAGCCACCTTGTCACAACCCCAACAACAGGAGGTTAAGGAGTTTGTGCTTCGCAACAAGGAGGTATTCTCTGAGCTGCCGGGACAAACATCTGGGGTAGAGCATGACATCATTACCCCACCCGGTGAAAGGGTGAAGTTAAAACCCTATCGGATCCCAGAGGCCCGACGGGAGGCAATACGGGAGGAAGTACAGAAAATGCTGAACTTAGGGGTGATAGAGGAGTCCCAAAGTGATTGGTCTAGTCCCATTGTGTTGGTGCCTAAACCGGATGGGAGCTGGCGATTTTGTAACGATTTTCGTCAGTTGAACAAAGTTACAAAATTTGACACCTACCCCATGCCACGTATAGATGAGTTGATCGACCGGCTGGGAACAGCCCGATACATGACGACTCTTGACCTCACAAAAGGGTATTGGCAAATCCCCCTGGCCAAGTCGGCCAAAGAGAAAACCGCATTTGTAACCCCAGACGGGGCGTTCCAATATAAAAGAATGCCGTTCGGGTTACAGAATGCGCCGGCCACATTCCAGCGGAAAATGGACCAGATGCTGAGGCCCCATCGGAAGTATGCTGCGGCTTACCTGGATGACGTAATTGTCCATAGCACAGATTGGGCCTCACATCTGCCAAAAGTGCAAGCAGTCCTGGACTCTGTTCGGGAAGCGGGGTTTACGGCTAACCCCAAGAAGTGTACCATTGGGCAGGAGGAGGCCAAATATCTTGGGTACACCATTGGGAGGGGAGTAATAAAACCCCAACTCAACAAAGTCGAGGCCATCCAGAGTTGGCCACGTCCCAACAGCAAGAAGCAGGTACGAGCCTTTCTGGGAATCGCTGGGTATTATCGGCGATTCATTCCCCACTTTGCTTCTAAGGCTGTGCCCCTAACCAACCTGACGAAGGGGAAAGGGTCGGTCATGATTAAATGGACCCCCGAGGCTGAGGCAGCATTCCAATTCTTGAAACAAGCCTTATGTAGCCAGCCAGTGTTGTACTCACCCGACTTCTCTAAAGACTTTGTCGTACAAAGTGATGCGTCAGATGTGGGGTTAGGAGCAGTATTGTCCCAGGTCTGGAACGGGGAAGAGCACCCAGTCATTTACCTCAGCAGGAAGTTGAAGTCCCATGAGGTAAATTACGCCACCGTTGAAAAGGAGTGTTTAGCGGTGAAGTGGGCTCTAGATTCCCTTCGGTACTACCTGCTAGGTAGGCATTTTGACATGGTTACGGATCACGCTCCGTTAAAGTGGATGGCTCAAAACAAGGAAACAAATAGAAGAGTGAATAGGTGGTTCCTGGCCCTCCAGGAATTCAACTTCACAGTAAAGCATCGCCCTGGCGTTCAAATGGGGAATGTGGATGCTTTGTCTCGAGTACATGAATGCCTGATTGCTGGTGTTCCAACCCCGAGGTTAAAACAAGAGGGGGGGTATGTGACAGCAGGAAGGTAAAGTCACCTGGTTGCATCCAGGGGGGTAGATATATTTCGCCCAGATTCAGGCTTTACGCCGACTTATACAACTAGGTGGAGAGTTGTATAAGCCCAGCTGAGGCTAGTGGGCTCATGGATGACTCATACCTCTAGGGAGAGTGTGGGGCGTCGTGCAGACAGGGAGTTGATGAGACCAGCTGAAGCTTGTCAGCTCATTTAGGCCTCTATAAGAACTCCCAGATTCATTAGGTGTTTGCTCATGCCTGGAACCAGACCTGTGTGGACT
Organism: Rana muscosa; assembly: GCA_029206835.1. Lineage (NCBI taxonomy): Eukaryota > Metazoa > Chordata > Amphibia > Anura > Ranidae > Rana > Rana muscosa. The sequence goes on along the minus strand of CM055116.1, from coordinate 498,119,873 downwards.
GTCTAGGGAGAGTGAACCCCTGTGCGGTGAGACAAAGCCTGTGTGGCTATTTGCTTGGACATTTAAAACCAGGGACTTAGGGACTAGGACAGCACTAGGCTGATCCCAGTTGTTAGTTAGGAAACCTGTATGTTTACTCAGAGGTCAAGTTGACCAGGATTTCTTTTATTTATGTTTCTTTTGCTTTGCTGTGTTTTGTCACTGTAAATAGAAAATAAACCGCACCTTTTTGATTTTGAAAACCACAACCTCCGTTTGCTGGGCCTGTTTTTGTGTGGGGAGCCCATCCCGGGGGTCACACACACCCGCTGCCGAGCTAACCCCCTCACACAGTCTATCACTACTGTATGTACATGAACCAAACTATCCCTCCTAGAAGAGATCATTTGTTTCAGCTAACGGTACACACTAAGCCTAGTGTATTTTTTTCTTATAGCAGTACCATGTAAGTGCCTTTTAAAAGTTTAGCAGAACACTACCGCCTAATGGCAGCACACACATGTGACTCTCTTTAGCCTAAGTGCATTCTAACGCACTACCACACAAGGATCCCCTTGTTGATCTCGCCGGCTTTCAGCTTGGCCCTGACTAGCTCTACCCAAAGTTCTTTTCACTTGATGAAAAAAAAAACAACAAAAACAGTCCTTCAAAAAGTAAAAGAATCTCCGGGAATAGAGTTCAGCACAGCAGTTCAAGGCATTGTCTCTAAAAGCAGTAACAAAAAAACACAAGTCCCACTTTAAAGGCAAAAATGTGGGTCAGGTAGAGTCAAAGACTTCCAGTCCTTGTCCAAAGTTTCAATGGAGTAGGTCACATCATCCTTGTCTTTACTACAGATCACAACTCGATCCGCATGTATATGGTGACCAAGAGACCAGTCTTTTCTGCAGCCCTTATATCTTCCAGTCATCACTGCCGAACAACCAAAGTATCTGTGGCCTTTCTTCACCTCTAAGCGATCCCATACAAAGTCACCATATCATCGCTCCCGAGAGGCCTCGATTTCAAACAATAAGTCCTTTGGGACATATGGGTATTCCCATCCATAGTCCGCAGCAACCTTCTGGCTCAACAGCCGCTGTAGTCGAACCAAAGGCGGCATGGTCGCCCGATCTCCAGTACCTGGTAGGACGATGGCGTCTGGAGATCTCCTGGGGCGTACAGGCTCCAGCTGTGGCATAGGAGGCCTCAGTGGTGAACGGGCCTCCGGTGCAGCAGGCACAGAAGAAACTGGAGCGTGCAGAGCAGGCACGGGTGCAATTTCTCCAGCATTAACAGGGGTTTCCACCCGGGGTGTAGTATCCCTAGAGTTCATGGGCGATCTCTTTGCATCACGAGGAGAAGTTAAAGAAATTTTGTCCCATCCTTTGCTGACAAACACTACGATAAAACAACAAAGATCACAAGCGCTAAAAAAGGTGGAAGAAAAAAAAAAATGTTTTTTATGATAAGTAATAAATCACAAAAATCCCAAATATTGTAAACAAAAAGGGGAGGACCAAAATCCAGAGCAGCAAGAAAAAATTCGTACCCGGAAGTACAAAACGCACACCATACACACACACTATTATCCAGCGCTCATGGAAAGTCCCAATAACTAGTGAAGACTTTGGGAATAATGATGAAAAAAGCTTAGTTTGTTTATTAGTAACAATAAAAAGGGGGAATCCACTCCCAAATATACAGAAAGCAGGTAAAACTTTACTTTCTAGCCGCCATTGGTATGCCCCTAGTTAAACTTGCAAAAAAATCCGTGGAACAAGGAGGCAGTGCCGGCCCAAGACATTGTGCTGCCTGGTACCAAGAATTAAATGCTGCCCCCCCCCCAAAAAAAATCACGCCCACCAAATACCCCACATTCATTATTTTATATCATGATAACTAAAGTGGACCTGTCATGGCTCTATACATGTAAAGGAGTATAAAAGGACCTGTGCGTGGCTGGTGGCCGCGATCGCTCCAGAGAGCCAGAACGGGGATCTGTTAATGTAAACAGACAGATCCCTATTCTGACAGGGGAGGAGAGACAGATCTGCTCTTCCTAGTGATTAGGAACAGAGATCTCTCTCCTCCTACAGTCAGTCCCATCCCCCCCAGTTAGAAACACCTCCCAGGGAACACATTTAACCCCTTTCCTGCCAGTGACATTTACACATTAATCAGTGCATTTTTATAGCACAGATCGCTGTATAAATGTCACTGGTCCCAAAAAAGTGTCAAAAGTGTCTAATCTGTCCACCGCAATGTCACAGTCTAGCTAAAAATCGCAGATCACCAGACCCCGCTACACTAGTAAAAAAAAAATAATAATAATAAAAATGCCATAAATCTATCCTCTATTTTGTAGACGGTATAACTTTTGCGCGAACTAATCAATATACACATTGCATTTTTTTTACCAAACATATGTAGAAGAATACATATCGACCTAAACTGATCAAGAAATGTTTATTTTTATTTTATTATGCTCCACTAGACCCTAGTCTCTTTATTGGCTACAGCCCTTAACCCTTCATGGATTTGCTTTTGGAATTAACTCTTCACGGACTATGTTGTGTTCTTTTTGGACTCTGCATTAGTTTTCTTTTTAATTAATTTTTCATATATTAATTTTTCACATTTCAAGGTTTAACATTTATTTCACACATGGTTTTAACCACATAGCGCTGCACATTTTTTGAACACATGTGACCTATCTGACCCCTACACTGACCCCCTGACACACCTACGTGACACATGCACTGATCCACCTGACTCCTACTTCCTGCACTACTCACATTACACTGACCCACCTGACCTACATGACCATTACCCTGACCCCTACCCTGACCCCTACCCTGACCCCTACCCTACTCACATTACACTGACCCACCTGACTCCTACTTCCTGCACTACTCACATTACACTGACCCACATGACCATTACCCTGACCCCTACACTGACCCCTACACTGACCCCTACTTCCTGCACTACTCACATTACACTGACCCACCTGACCTACATGACCATTACTCTGACCCCTACACTGACCCCTACACTGACCCCTACCCTGACCCCTACCCTGACCCCTACCCTACTCACATTACACTGACCCACCTGACTCCTACTTCCTGCACTACTCACATTACACTGACCCACATGACCATTACCCTGACCCCTACACTGACCCCTACCCTGACCCCTACCCTGACCCCTACACTGACCCCTACACTGACCCCTACACTGACCCCTACTTCCTGAACTACTCACATTACACTGACCCACCTGACTCCTACTTCCTGCACTACTCACATTACACTGACCCACATGACCATTACCCTGACCCCTACACTGACCCCTACCCTGACCCCTACACTGACCCCTACTTCCTGAACTACTCACATTACACTGACCCACCTGACCTACATGACCATTACACTGACCCCTACACTGACCTACCTGACACCTACACTGACCTACCTGACACCTACCTCACTCCTACATCCTGCACTACTCACATTACACTGACCTGACAGCAACACTGACTATTACACTGACTGACACATACACTGACCCACCGACCTTACACCTACACTGACCTACTACACAGACCCACCTGACTCCTACAGTAGGAGTCCTACTTCCTGCAGTACTCACACCCGACCCCCTCCCCACAGCTCGGTGCGAATCCATCCTTTGAGTCCTCCTTACCTTTGTCTGCTCTTCACCAGGACTCTCCTCCGGACCTCAGCACTGGATGTGCAGAACTGCTTTGGCGTCCCAACTTCCCCCCAGCGCCATCCACCCGCAGCCCGCTCCATGGTGTCAGACGCTGCACGCCTGCACCTCCATGATCCCATCTCCACCGCGCCGTAACAAAGCAGAGGGACAGGCGGAGGCGAAGACAGCTCACACTTCCAGTGCTTGTCTCCCGCCACCATGTTCGTGTTTCCCGGCGCACTGTGATTGGGCGTATGGCGGTCATGTGCGGAGGCGGGACTTCTACAGCGATCGCTGACAGGCCAGCCCCACGCCGCACATGACCCCCATTCGTCCAATCACAGGGCGCCGGACACTAAACATGGTGGCTGGAAAATCGGGGACACAGGAAAGGAAAATCAGTAGGAGACACGGAATGTCGCTGGCTGACGGGCGGCAATTTGCCGCCCCCCTTAAAGTGCCGCCTGGGACCGGGGTACCATCGGGTCCCATGGTAGGGCCGGCCCTGCAAGGAGGGGTTAAAAAAAGTCAGCACAAGGCCTGCAAACTGATCCCTCTGTGGGTACAGTACCTTGGATGATATGATCTGACCGAGCGGCGTATGGAGGAACCTCCAGCGAGGGATACAGATCCAGGTTCGTAGTGCAGCTGGGGCGAGAGGAATCACTCCCTGTGTTCTTCCAGATCTATAACGTCATCTGGCTGCGACACCAGCTGATGTGTCAGGGAGCAGGCAGTGTGGTGAGCCAGAAGGCTGTCCTGCAAATTCTTCTCCTACGGGGATCTCAGCGTCACTGCTCTCTGCTATGCTCTCAGCGTCACTGCTCTCTAGTGGAGTAATAGAGGAATGACCACTTCAGAAAATTGTTCAAATCAGCACATGAGCACAATAGCCAGGGAGATTTCAATGCAGAGCCGTTCCTGAATAATAGCAGTATATAAAAGATGTAATATCTTGAAAAGAGAAGGGGATAGTGCCTCGACTAACGTTTCACGCTTCCCTGAGCGCTGATTTGAACAATTTTCTGAAGTGGTCATTCCTCTATTACTCCACTAGAGAGCAGTGATGCTGAGAGCATAGCAGAGAGCAGTGACGCTGAGATCCCCGTAGGAGAAGAATTTGCAGGACAGCCTTCTGGCTCACCACACTGCCTGCTCCCTGACACATCAGCTGGTGTCGCAGCCAGATGACGTTATAGATCTGGAAGAACACAGGGAGTGATTCCTCTCGCCCCAGCTGCACTACGAACCTGGATCTGTATCCCTCGCTGGAGGTTCCTCCATACGCCGCTCGGTCAGATCATATCATCCAAGGTACTGTACCCACAGAGGGATCAGTTTGCAGGCCTTGTGCTGACTTTTTTTAACCCCTCCTTGTTCCACGGATTTTTTTGCAAGTTTAACTAGGGGCATACCAATGGCGGCTAGAGAGTAAAGTTTTACCTGCTTTCTGTATATTTGGGAGTGGATTCCCCCTTTTTATTGTTACTAATAAACAAACTAAGCTTTTTTCATCATTATTCCCAAAGTCTTCACTAGTTATTGGGACTTTCCATGAGCGCTGGATAATAGTGTGTGTGTATGCTTTGCTGACAAACAGTTCATCAATCTCTGCATTATCTCTCATATCAGAGGAAGAATCCACGTCTGAAGAGTCCCACATCTCTGCTGGCAGGCAAACTCTAGTGGACACAGGATCATCTTTTAACAGTTCCTTTGGGTCAGGCACCCAGGCGTCCCCAATAGAATGGACACTGACCTTGGTTCCTTTCCCCGGCCGACCTCGACCTATAACCGTCAGGGAAACTTCTCCGGCTGGACGATCCGAGTCAGGCGGGCCCTGGGGTGGGCCTCCACCGCGGTTGGGGGAAGCTTTTCCGAGTCCTACCTTCCTTTTAGCAGGCGGAAGGAAGGGCTCAGTTGAGACTGATGCAGCATCTGCTGGGTTCTCTGCCTCGAATTCCTCAATGGCCGGAGCTTCAGTCTTTACAATCGCCACCTCTGCGGGACTGCGCTTGGGAATGGCGGTGATAGCACACACCTCCTCCTCAGGAGTAACAGCACCTGAGATCCAGTTTACTCTGTAGACTTTTGGCTTCTCTGTCGGCTGCTCTACCTCGAACAGGAATTCCCCACAGCGGGTACATCTCCCGAAAGGCCGAAGATGTACGATCAGTCCCTGACACTTCACACAGATCATGCCCAAGGCCTCTGCATCTCGACATGCATAAAGGGCAAAGCGGCCCCTGGGCTTCAGCCGGATTCCTGTGTCAGTCAATGAGGCGGCAATAGGGGTCACATCCATGGTTGGACCGGGCAATAGAGCACAAGATCCCGGTGAAGCAGGTCTCCAAGAAGGAGCGGACATGTCGCTTCATCAACAGTTCATCAGATAATGTCCCCTTTTCGCGCCAAACGCACCACGAGGAGCTCACACTTTCCAAGCTCCTCTCCTTTCTTGCTCCTTTGCTGCACTTATTTCGCTGGCTTTTCCAGACTTAACACGCCCATGAACTACGCAGCCAAAAATTGCCAGGCCTAAATCCTTTCTCTTACTTGTGACTCAGGTTGAATTTCACACAAACATGGCCAACCTCCACGGAGCTTTCACAGGGTAATAAAGTCCAACTTCTCCTGGGGCAAACACCACAAAAATCCCGGATCATGAGCCCCCACGTGAAGCTCCCACCGCCACCCTCCTTCTCCACTCTTTGGCTCGTTCACTGGAGAGGAAGGAGCGCGTGGTCTCTTCCATGCCCGTACCCCCTGGGTTGCAGAGGTTAGGCACACTTAGTTTCCTTACGGGTCTTTGCAGCAATCCCCTGAGTGTTGGTCTCTGTCCCTAGTGTGTAAGGACAAAGTCTCTATGCCCCAAGTAACTCCAAGGTCCACACCAGTATATCACTCAAACGTAGAGCTTTATTTTCTTATGCATGAAAGGAGAAAGGTGTTAGGAAGACAGATGTAATTCAGGCACTCCTGGCTTCGTCGCCACTTGATCCCAAGTGGGTACAGCTCACCCGGATAGTCACCCAATGGCACTAGCAGCCGGCGTGTAGCTCGACTAGTCAATTTAGTTCCCTAATGGATGCATCTAGGAGATCCTCTGCCACAGGATCTATGGTACCCCAAACCTCCTGATGGTCCAGATGTTAGGCCCCTGGTTTCCGGGTGGATGACATCCCTCCGGAGAGTTACTGGGCCCCTTCCTTCACTGTGATTTTCTCACCAGTCCTTTAGAACGGTCCTCCCCCAGCCTCCTCTTCCAGATGCAGGTCCCCTTGCAAGGCAGCACCCTGGGATTCTTCCTTCTTGAAGTGGGCTCCAGCTAAAGGTGCTGGGCCCAGGGCTAAAGTTGCAGTCCCAGGACTAAAGGTGCCTGGGACTGAGGGGCACGTGGCCCCATGGCCTGGAAGGCCATGCACTTGAACTAGGACTCCAGAATTGTAGGTTCCCCCGGGTACAGGTCCCCGGAGTAGTAAGTCCAACCTGAACAATGGCGTCTGGCCCTTTTGTACCCTCTCCCGGCATTCACAGCGGTTAGACCCCGCCCACTGCACGGCTGCCGAGAGAGGACACCCAATCACCACTCCATCACCTGTGGTTCAACCCCGGGTACAAGTGACAGCGCCACCCATACTTCTAAGGGGAACTGCACGCCAGGTGAAAACAGCAGCAAAGCAGAGTCCAACAAATTGGAAGATCCGAGCCAACTACCCCTAAATTTGATATAGCAGCCCCCTAAATTGGACACCCGCTACATATAATTATTACTAGAGTCATACAACATTAGAATTCTTCTATAACTTGTAGGCGGAACATTCGCCCGGAAATGTACAATTGCGGCGTTGTACAGATTAGCTGCTCCGTCTAATCTTCTTAGAACATTCAACAGACACCATAAGCCTTCAATGACAGATTCAACCTTAATTAATTCGGACGAATGCATTTTTTAACGAAACAAAATATATAAAAACGAATTTCGGGAGTAACTAAATTAATTCATTTTCGGACGAAAACTAAATTCCGAAACAAAATATTTCAGTGTGCACATGCCTAATATTTACTTTGTGGTTATGAATGGCCTCATGTTCTTTTGGGTTGTAATTTTATTTTTGCAATCATGTGCAATATTTCTCATGTTTTATTGTATAAAACCAGTACACATTACACAAAAAGTTCTGTTCAGTAAAGAGAACATTTCTGCAGTTTCATTTGGAAGGTCTGAATTGGCTCTTGAAACATTGTATACATACTATATGAATGTCTTATGATATGGAATTTTCCCTCTGATTATCATATAATGTATAGGCCTCATTAGTGTTTGCCAAATCTTTTACAGGGTAGACCTACCATTCCATAGATATGGTCATCATACACAGTTAGGACCAAATTTTGCAAGTTTGGGCCAAATGTGACATTTCAAACTCCATCAAAACATTTTGTTCCCTTTTGGACACAGGGGAGGGGACAATGTTAACTGATGGTGCTTCCTCAGCTTATTCTTATTCATATTAATCAACTTGAAATAGCCTTCCACTAATTTTTCTACATTGAAAAATGTACCGTATATACTCGAGTATAAGCCGAGATTTTCAGCCCTTTTTTTGGGCTGAAAGTCCCCCCCTCGGCTTATACTCGAGTCAGCAAAAAATTTACATTGAAAATAGTACCTGTAAAGACGTTGCGGCTGCGGCGTCCATCGTTCGAATTCCGCGGTCTCTTCCTGTTCCTTCAGTGATAGGCGATTCTCATCAGACACTCTCCGCCTATCACGACCATTCTCTCATCCTCAGTTTCCCAGCAGACGTCTGTGATTGGCGGAAACCCCAACACAGTGTCTGCTGGGAAACTGAGGATGAGAGAATGATCGTGATGGGCGATTCTCATCAGACACTCTCCGCCTATCACGGAAGGAACAGGAAGAGACCGCGGAATTCGAACGATGGACGCCGCAGCCGCAACTTCTTTACAGGTACGATTTACAATGTAAAATAGCGAGCTAGGGAACAGTGAGGATAGGAGAACAGTGAGGATAGGAGAACAGTGAGGATAGGAACAGTAAGGATGACCCTCGGCTTATACTCGAGTCAGTAAGTTTTCCCAGTTTTTTAGGCAACATTGGGTACCTCGGCTTATACTCGAGTATATACGGTATGTAATAATTTGGCATGGGTTAAGGTTGTATGCTCATCTTAGCTCTTGCACTAACTTACCTCAAAAAACTGCCACCTTTATTTTCATATATTACATTACTTGATGATGAGAAGGTGAGCTGCCTATTAATGTAATGGAATGGATCTACTGTGCATAAATTGTACTATATATAAAATAGGAGTCTATTGTACAGTAAATATCCAATCCAATAATATTACCAGTATTTAACTCATTGGATATTCCTAAATGGCATTGTATATGTATAGTATACTCATTTCAATGCTCCTAGTTTTCCCCTAACCCTATTCTGGCAGCAGTGGATGGTGTGCACAAGTGAAGGCATACAATACTTGTAATGACTATACTCAACTTAATTGTTATGCATGTGTCTTAAAGAGGAAGTAAACCCTGATGGGTTTTACTTCCTCTTTATTTCCCTGTAAAGGTAAAGCATAACGGGCATTTATGTGTCTCTTACCTGAAACTGAAGCCTGCGATGTCACCGCTATCCCCACTAGCTAGCAGCAAGCGTCCACCTTCACTCCTCTTCCTTCCGGGGCCGCGCACTCTGGCCCTGTGACTGGCCAAAGTCACGTGATGTCACTCCCACGCATGTGTGCAGAAGCCGCCAGTCACGGCATTACCCCTTTAGAAATGGCACAGTCTGCCATTTCTAAAGTGTGCATGCGCTGTAGACATCGGCGCATTTGTTGTAGACATCGGCGTATGGCTTTCTTTAAAAATAACTCCTAAACTTTCACAGTTTATGGCTGGATATCGCTGAGTATGGCCGAGTATGGGCGAGTATAGCTGGGTATAGCTGGGTACTGCTATGTATGGCTGGGGGTGGATGGGATGCCTGAGCATGGATGGATGGATGAGTATTGCTGAGTGTGGATGGCTGAGCATGGATGAATGGATGAGTATGACAGAGGGATGGCTGAGCATGGATGGAGGGATGGCTGAGTATGGATGTCTGCGTATGGATGGCTGGGCATGGATGGCTGGGTATGGATAGATGGGTATGGATGGCTGAGTATGGATGGCTGAGTATGGATGGCAGGGTATGGATGGCAGGGTATGGATGGCTGGGTATGGGTGGCTAGGTATGGATGGATGACTATGGAGGGATGGCTGGATGTGGCTGCAGTGGGCACAGAGCAGCGCTGTGGACATTACAGATCTAGCCCACAGCGCTGCTGCAACCATTCTCTCCCCTCTCCGCTCACACTGTACCGATCTGTACAGAGAGGGGAGAAAGGAACCAGACATGACGCTGGTTTGTTTACAAGTGATCACTCCATCATTTGATGGAGCGATCACATGGTAAACGCTCACTGTCAGCGGGCATTTACCGTGATCCATGATGTGCGGGGACGGATACCCCCGTGTGTGCGCCCCAGGGGACACGTGGGAGCGTGATTCTGGGAGGACGCCCTCCCAGAGTTATCGAGTCGCGCTGTAGCTGTCATTCGTTAAGTGGTTACTATTCATACCAGATCCAAAGGGCCTGGTAAAGGGTTGGGGGGGGGAACCCATGCCGTTTTTTTCAATGACTTTTATCTGTATTGCCGGGATCCTACAATTCATTACAGCCACGAGCAGTTTTAAATGACTTTTGTTCCTTTAGAAATGTAATTTTGTTGTGGTACTGTTATAAACACGGGGAAAATTTGCTACTTTACAGGCATACTAAGGAGACCCCCTATGCACGATATTTAAAGTAGACATGTGCATTTCGTTTCGTTCCGAATCGAAATTCGGACAAATTTTTCATTAGTATGCATCCGAATTTCCGAATTACAAAAGTAACCAATTTAAACGAATCCGAAATAACGATTCAAATCGAAAAAAACGTAAACGAAATTTGCTTAGAATCGAATTCGAAAACAAATTCGAATCGAATTCGAAAACAAATTCAAATAGATTTTCTAAAAAATAAAATAAAATAGAATATAAAACATTAAAGCAATGGAATAAAAAAAATAGTAAAGAATAGAATTTATTAGAATGTAATAAAATAGAACATGACCGTCTTCCGAAATTCGAATAGTATAAATTAGAATTTGGGAATAGATTGGAAAATAATTCAAAACAATGGAAACTAAAATAGAAAGGAATAGAAAAACAATAGAACAGAATAGATTAAAATATAATATATATTATATTCTACACTTTTCTGTTTGAATTTGAATCCATTCTATACAAAATTCGAATTTCTTATAGAATGAAATTGAATTTGAATAGAAAAGATTATAATAGATTCGTTTCGTATTCGAATCTGAATTTTTTTTTACCGTTTCTGATTTTTTTTATCAAATTTGAAATTTTTTATCAAATTTGAAAAAAATCTACAGCATTCAAAAAATTCTACCGCATTTTTAAAAAATCTACCGAATTAGAAAAAAGTATCAAATTCGAAAAAATTCTACCGCATTCGAAAAAAAATAACGAATTCGTAAAAATAAACTATATATAACTATTTTCAATTTTTTTTATTTCGTATAGAATAAAATTGAAATAGAATAGAAAAGATTAGAATAGAATAGAAAATAATAGAAAAGAATAAACTAGAATAACAATAGAACAGAATAGAATGGAATGGAAATCAAGGCATGGATATGAATATAAAAATGTATTGTATCATAGTAAAAGTACACATAGATCATGCAAACAAAGGCATAATGTAAATAGAGGTTATCACATAGACATAATCAAAATTCATTGTTGAGACATGGCTGAAGCAAGTAATGACAGTAAAATGGACATGCAGAAACAGTGAAATTGATTATCCAATTGAAAGGTCAAGAATACACTTTATAGATTCATAGTTGGGCAGGCTTTACTTGGCATCCCTGAGCATGGACTCGACGCGTTTCTTGGCGTTTGAAACCAGTCATCAGGAGTGGGGTGCATGTCATTTGACTAAAAGGGGAGATGGATAGACAGGTCAAAAAAAGTCTCGAAAAAAAATGATGTCATGTTTGAAACAAAATAACAGAATCAGGTGGTCTGATACGTTACCAATGGCAAAGCCCGGAATGGGGTTGTACCAAGCATTTGAAATATGGAGTAGAGTGGTGGTCCTGGATGCACTGTCTCACCCGGGGCTGAGGCGGGGAAGGCCCCCCAATAGACACTTCAACGGCCTCTCAATCAAGAAGAGAGCCAAGGAGAAGATGGCATGGGGCATCCATCAAGGAGGAACCCAGACAGCCATGACACAGCGCCAAACTGAGGGAGAGGCACAGACAGGGTGCAAGGGCAGAATGCTGGTGGAGAGATGAAGAAATGCAAATGAGCAATGAGTGAAAAGGAAGATTGAATGGTTTGAGAACCAAAATTGGTTGATTTCCATTCTTCAGACTGACCATGCAGCATGTATATATGGCTACAGACCATTCCCCAACGGGACAGTGATGTTTACTCATTTTTGATATCCTAGACTTTTTTCCTACGCCCATCCATGCCTCATTTAAAGTCCCACAGCCCACTTTCTTTCTTCATTTTTAATGTACCAGGGATGGAGGCATGGGTATGGCATCTATGGGTCTCAATGGGTCACCTGCCTTTTCTTCATAAATTACCAGGGTGGAAGACACCCATTTCCCTTTGGTGACCTATTGAACCCTATTTTCTTTTCTTATTTGCTCAGCGATTAATTCTCTGAGACTACTCATATGTTGGCATCCTTTTTACCCATTTTTGACCATTGATATCCTTCCCCAGATTTCATTTGACAACAGGCCAATACTGTTTATCCCCCTGTTCTGATTACAACAGTCATAATCGTGATTTTCAATTGATTCATCCATCCCCATGGCTTACCCAACCCAAGCGTTGGTGGGTCCCTGTTCTTTGGTCTCTTTCACCCGGGGTTGCGATGCGCCCAGTTCCCCCTCCCCCACCTGCCTTTCCTTGGCAGGGAGGGCGGGGTATGATCCTTGGCGCATCGGCATCATGTCAGTATGTTGCAAGCACGGCGTCCACTGGGACGCTTGTGCTTCCATCATAGTTTTTTCCACCTCGCATGGCCCAGGGGGATGGAAGGGACCCCGCCGAAGTCATTTGCACCTCGGGCGGGGTTTGTTCTGTCCCCACACCTGGCTCATGCGTCACATGATGCTGGCGGGGATACGCCCCTTGCTGTGGTCATTTGGCCGGTAGCCACCTGGGGAGCTTCACTTCACAGCAATCCATCTGACGAGAGGTTCCTGTTTCTCTCTTTCCCCCACTTCAAGGTAATTTCTAATCTATACTTCAGGGTTTACACAGCATATATTACATATATACTCTTTTTACTTGCCCTTCTCAACTTTTGCCTTGCACCTTGCTCACACTGCTTCAAACACACTTTTTATTTTACTGATATTTAGCATTGTCGGGGATTTGGTTTGGCTCCCCCTCATAACAGATTCACCTACACCAACACTCAGCTGATTTGCCAACTTTGGCTGTTAATCCTTTCAGTCATGCTTTATCATCAATCCCTTTTTGTTTAATTTCTTCTAGCACCCATCACACATTATTCCCACCAGGATCCACCAGCACATCATTTACATATTCACTCCCCTCTCCCTTTGCTCCCTTTTGTTTTTTCTTTCCCTCCCCTCCCCCACTTACACTCCAATTTTGGTTTTCAAACCATTCAATCTTCCTTTTCACTCATTGCTCATTTGCATTTCTTCATCTCTCCACCAGCATTCTGCCCTTGCACCCTGTCTGTGCCTCTCCCTCAGTTTGGCGCTGTGTCGTGGCTGTCCGGGTTCCTCCTTGATGGATGTCCCATGCCATCTTCTCCTTGGCTCTCCTCTTGATTGAGAGGCTGTTGAAGTGTCTATTGGGGGGCATTCCCCGCCTCAGCCCTGGGTGAGACAGTGCATCCAGGACCACCACTCTACTCCATGTTTCAAATGCTTGGGACAACCCTATTCCGGGCTTTGCCATTGGTAATTTATCAGACCACCTGATTCTGTTATTTTGTTTCAAACATGACATCATTTTTTTTTTAGACTTTTTTTTGACCTGTCTATCCATCTCCCCTTTTAGTCAAATGACATGCACCCCACTCCTAATGACTGGCTCCAAATGCCAAGAAACGCGTCGAGTCCATGCTCAGGGATGCCAAGTAAAGCCTGCCCAACTATGAATCTATAAAGTGTATTCTTGACCTTTCAATTGGATAATCAATTTCACTGTTTCTGTCTGTCCATTTTACTGTCATTACTTGCTTCAGCCATGTCTCAACAATGAATTTTGATTATGTCTATGTGATAACCTCTATTTACATTATGCCTTTGTTTGCATGATCTATGTGTACTTTTACTATGATACAATACATTTTTATATTCATATCCATGCCTTGATTTCCATTCTTCAGACTGACCATGCAGCATGTATATATGGCTACAGACCTTTCCCCAACGGGACAGTGATGTTTACTCATTTTTGATATCCTAGACTTTTTTCCTACGCCCATCCATGCCTCATTTAAAGTCCCACAGCCCACTTTCTTTCTTCATTTTTAATGTAGCAGGGATGGAGGCATGGGTATGGCATCTATGGGTCTCAATGGGTCACCTGCCTTTTCTTCATAATATATATTATAGTTTATTCTATTTTGTTCTATTGTTTTTCTAGTCTATTCTTTTCTATTATTTTCTATTCAAATCTTATCTATTCAAATTCAAATAAATTCTATACGAAATTTGAACTTCTGAAGCCATCTTCCGAAATTTGAGCTTCGTATAGATTGAATTGAAATTTGAATAGAAAAGATTGCAATAGAATAGAAAAGAAAAGAATGGAAAAGAATAGCATAGATAAACAATAGAACAGACAAAAAAAATATTATATATATATTTTTTTATTCTGTTCTATTGTTTTTCTATGCTATTCTTTTCTATTCAAATTCATTCTATACAAAGTTCGAATTTCGGAAGATGGTTTCTGAAGTTCAAATTTTGGATAGAATGAATTTGAATTTGAATAGAAAATAACAGAGTAGAAAAACACAAGAACAGAATAGAAAAATATATAATAAATATATATATATATATATATATATAAAACATCTTCCGTAATTTGAATAAAAATCGATTTCGAATAGAAAAGATTTGAATAGAAAATATTACAAAAGAATAGCATAGAGAACAATGAAACAGAATAGAAAAATATATCATATAATATATGTATATATATATATATATACAGTCATGCTCGAAATTGTTGGCACCCCAGAAATTTTTCCAGAAAATCAAGTATTTCTCACAGAAAAGTATTGCAGTAACACATGTTACTCTTTCGTCCATGGACCGACACAGCTTCTCTATTGACAAAGTGGGTATTATCCGTTAATTAGGAGTGACTAAGCAGAAAAACTTGTAAAAAGTGTTGCATCACACCTTCTACAGTACCGCCCAGGGAGCGGACCCTCCGGGTATAACCTCTCAGTCTGCATCTTCGCAGATCAGTTTTTTTCTGTCTAGCAAGGAGTAGGACATGGCTCCCTTCGGGCCCATTGGTCCGGGGGAAAAAGATATATATTTTTTTGCTACATTTTTGTTTCCTGCGATCTTCGATCAACTGCCGACTGGGTGACAGGCTGGATCCTCGATCCTTGTAGTCTCCCCAGTTTCGGCCATCGAGCGTGTGCCGACCCTAGCTACGCGCTGGGTTTTCCACGACATGCCCGTCGCTCCACGGGTGGCCGGTGAGCCTACGCTCCAGGGCCTGCATCGGACCGCTCAGCTTCGGCTGACCTTACGGCTGAGTCGCAGCAGCCTGGCCGGTGAGCGTCACGCTCCAGGGCATACATATGATCGTCCCTTTTGGGTCCAATCACAGCATGCCTGGCCAACAGTCACCTTCCGTGCGCGTTTGGAATGTCTTCCAGCATAATACATGCAGGACAGGTAAGTAAAACTCCCCTGCCTCGGCTGGGTGATTTAGCTGGACATTCCTGGAGAGATCAAGTAAGTGGTTGTGGCCCCTTTCTTCCCTCTCTCCCTGCCTTTCCCTGCTCCCTGGGCTTCTAGCTAAAGGTTGCTGGGTGCTGGGGGTCACCTAGGGGGTTCCACTGGAGCGGGGCTGGCTGTAACTAACATTTAAAAGAAATGTCATTTCTGCTCACCTGTGTTTGTGTGTTTCCTCCTCCATGCTGTCGGCGGCCATTTTGAGGTGGTCCATGCCGAGTTCGGCCTCTTGTGACTGCCCGGCGGCCATCTTCCTGTGGTTCGGCCACACCCACTGGCCCCTATCAGCTGATCGGCGGCCATGTTTGTCCACCCTGTATGCATATATTGCCGTTCGGCGGCCCTCTTTTTGTGGGCTATGGCTGCTTGACCTCTATCTTCGGTCGGCGGCCATTTTCTTAGAGCCCACATTATCTTCCATACAGACGTTTTTGGCAACCATTTTGCGAAAGCCTCCGGCCTCTAGGGTGCATTACACTGGTGCGAAAATTCACACAGGAAATGCTGATAAAAGAAGCAGACTGACACAGCAGCAGAGGGGCAGCATCACAGGCGCAGCACACGGCAGCATAGCAGTACCTATCCAGGGTGGTGAGTCCTCTGGGTGACCCAGCCTCTCTGCAGCACAGGAGGGTGGCCTATTGATATCTTGCCTGGAGCCCTGTGAGTATCAGCGTGTGGTCAGCATGGCATCTGAGCCAGATGTCTTCTCCCCTGAAACACCAGATTTAGCAGCTGGTGCCCCTGAGGTGTCTATGAACACTATGACGGCAATCCTAGAGGCGTTTGCTGCCAGGGTGGAAGCAGCACACGGGAATACAGGGGGTAGTAAACGCCCCATCCCCTGCAAGCTTCTGGGGATAATTCTGATGCAGAACCAGGTCCAGCTACGGCTCAGGGCCCAGATTCTGACGCATCAGAGACTGCAGACCGTGACCGGACAGTGAGGATGACTCCAAGTCCAGGTCAGTACGCAAGACGGCTTTGGTATCTGACCTTATTACTGCAGTGCGGGATATGCTAAAGTTGGAAAATACTGCAGAAGCAGCAGAGACTCCGGTCCACTTGGGTTTCATAGACCTGCCCGCACTGCTAAGGTGTTCCCTTGTGTGTCTTTTGATAAACTCTTATACAAGGAATGGGAGAACCCAGTAAGGGTCTTTACAGCCCCAAAGAGGTTTGCGGTACGGTACCCCTTTGAGGAGAGTTTTTTGAAGAAATGGACCTCTCCCCCTATAGTGGACCCTCCGGTGTCCAGACTTAATAGAGCCACCACAATTCCTGTAGAAGGGGCTCCTGTTTTCAAGGACCCTGTGGATAAGAAGGCTGAAGCACTCGCTTGCTACCTATACTCAGTGGTAGGCTCGGCAGTACGCCCGGCATTGGCGGGGGCCCTAGTGTCTCACACACTTACTGAATGGGCAAGATTGCTACTCCAGGGGTTAAGGAGCGAGATGCTCCTCCTGGTGAGATAACATTGGCCGGCCAGTTGGTCCAGGGCCTTAGGTTTGTCTGCGAGTCAGACATGAATACTATTCCCCTGCTGTCTAAAACTTTGGTTTATGCAGTAGCAATACGCCGCCTGATCTGGCTAAAAGACTGGTCTGCGGACCAGACTTCCAAGAAAGCCCTGTTGGATCTGCCTTTTAAGGGCGACAGACTTTTTGGGGCTTCTCTGGATGACATCATCAAGGATGCCACAGGAAGTAAAAGCACTTTGCTTCCCCAAATTAGCAAGGGTAAGGGGCCACGCCAAGGGCCCTCCTTTACTGCATGCAAGCGGTTTTTTCGTCCCCGTAGGGCGACAGGGAAAAGACCCCAGGCCGATAAAGCGCCTGCCCAAGGACAAAAGCGTCCTTGGTCCCGCATACCCAATTAGCCTGCGGACAAATTTGCGTCTGCATGAAGGTCCACCCCTACCCAGCTCTCGGTGGGGGGACGTCTTCGCAAATTCGTGACTCAGTGGACAGCTCTAATCTCCGACAGGTGGGTTTGCGAAGTAATCTCCTCAGGCTCCAAGATAGAGTTTCTCTCTTGTCCACCGGACAGATTCAACACCTCCAATCTCCAGCTACTACCGACCCGTCGGGAGGCCCTGTATAGGGCGGTCCAGGGTCTACTGGAATGCGGGGTAGTTATTCCAGAACTGGAACGGGGTTTTTACTCAGATCTGTTCTTTGTGCCGAAGAAGGAGGGGGTTCGTCCAAGCTTGGATCTCAGAGCCCTCAATTGCTTTGTGAAGGTACAAAGATTTCGGATGGAGTCGGTTCGATCTGTAGTTACGGCTCTCCATCCGGGGGACTTTCTGGCCTCCTTGGACATCAAGGACGCATACCTGCATGTCCCCATATACTCCAGACACCAGAGGTTTCTGGGATTTGCTATCGGGAAGGACCACTACCAGTTTGTGGCCCTCCCGTTAGCCCTTGCCTCAGCACCCAGGACGTTCACCAAGGTGCTCGCTCCGATTCTGGCACTTCTAAGACAGCGGGGTATCGCTATCACAGGCTACTTGGACGACCTTCTGCTGAAGGCCCCTTCAAGCTCAGAATTAGAGGTAAGCGTGTCCATTACCTGTCAGACTCTTCGAGACTGTGGTTGGATACTAAACACGCAAAAGTCAGTATTGGTGCCCACTCAACGCCTAGTGTACCTGGGGTTGATTCTGGATTCCTCAGAGGCAAAGGTATTCCTCCCTGTGGAGAAGTTGCAGACCCTCCGGGCTGCAGTACGGCAGCTGACTTCCAGGAATTGGTTGTCACTCCGTTTTTGCATGCGAGTGTTGGGCCTCATGGTAGCCTCCTTCGAGGCGGTCCCATATGTTCAATACCACACTCGAGTGTTACAGAAGGAAGTTCTGTCCAGATGGAACAGATGCCCTTCATCTCTGGATTATCAAATCCGAGTGAGCCACCTAGTCGGGAGATCCCTTGTATGGTGGCTGACAGCACCGGCTCTAATGGCCGGGAAGTCATTTCTTCCGGTTTACTGGATAGTGATCACGACTGACGCCAGCCTTACAGGTTGGGGGGGAGTCTGGGGTGTCCAGTCGGCGCAAGGTCGCTGGACCCCAGAGGAAGCCCTCCTGCCGATCAATGTCCTGGAGATCCAGGCGATCAAGCTGTGCCTCTTCAAATGGTCTCAGAGGCTGCAAGGGCGTCCAGTCAGGATCCAGTCAGACAACGCCACAGCGGTGGCATATGTCAATCATCAAGGAGGAACAAGAAGCTCAGCTGCAGCATCGGAGGTTGCTCGCATCCTGAAGTGGGCAGAGAAGAGCGTACCGGCACTATCGGCCGTGTACATTCCGGGCGTGGAAAACTGGCAAGCGGACTACCTGAGCCGCCAGATGCTGGACCAGGGAGAATGGTCCTTACACCCGGAGGTGTTCCAACTCCTCTGCCAAAGATGGGGCACACCAGACGTAGATCTTCTGGCTTCCCGACTCAATCGGAAGGTATTGAGATTTGTGGCCCGGTCAAGAGACCCATGGGCAGACGCAATGGACGCGTTGGTAGCATCGTGGGGTCAGTATCGGCTAATCTATTCCTTCCCTCCCTTAAGGCTTCTTCCTCTTCTGCTCCACAGAGTGGAGGCAGAGGGAATTCCAATGATCCTAATCGCTCCAGATTGGTCTCAGCGTCCTTGGTACGCCGATCTAGTACGTCTGGTAGCCGACGTCCCCTGGCGCCTACCACTACGGAAGGACCTGCTATCGCAAGGTCCCATACTCCATCCTGCTTTACGGTCACTGGCTTTAACGGCATGGCTATTGAGAACCAGGTACTGAGAGACTGGGGCCTGTCAGATTCAGTAATCTCTACTATGAGAAGTGCTCGGAAACCGTCCTCTAGGAAGGTTTATCACCGCACTTGGAAGGCCCACATCTCCATGTGTGAGGAAATGAAATGGCATCCGCGTACCTATTTGGTTTCCAGAATCCTGCTGGTTTTACAGCATGGGGTGGACCAAAGGCTTGCCCTAAGTACGATTAAGGGACAGATATCTGCCCTGGCTGTCTTTTTTCAGCGACCCCTGGCGGCTCACTCTCTCGTGAGTACATTTGTGCAGGGGGTTCGACATGTGGCCCCTCCGGTCCGTCCCCCGTTACTTCCGTGGGACTTGAACCTGGTCCTTTCGGTGCTTCAGAAGGCACCGTTTGAGAATATTAGAGATATTCCCCTGTTGACACTTTCTCAGAAGGTGGTCTTTTTGGTGGCTGTTACGTCTGTTAGACGAGTCTCTGAGCTGGCAGCCTTGTCCTGCAAGGCTACCTATTTGATTTTCCACAAGGATAAGGTGGTGCTGCGGCCGCAGCCTTCCTTTCAAAAGTCGTTTCGGCTTTTTATCTCAATGAAGACATTGTACTTCCATCCTTGTGTCCTCAGCCGTCGAATCCTAAGGAGTCGGCGTTGCATTCCTTGGACGTTGTCCGAGCTTTGAGAGTATACCTGTCTGCTACTTCCCGGTTCCGGAAGTCAGACTCACTGTTTGTTTCGGTGGCTGGTCCCAAGAAGGGCCAAGCAGTCTCATCAGCCACCATCTCTAGGTGGATCCGACAGATAGTAATCCAGGCTTACGCCTTAAAGGGTCAAGCACCCCCCTTCCTGGTCACGGCGCATTCGACCAGGGCAATAGGTGCCTCTTGGGCTTTCCGACATCAAGCGTCTGTTTCCCGATTATGTAAAGCGGCGACTTGGTCGTCCGCTCACACTTTCACAAAATTCTACAAAATTGATGTAGGTGCATCTTCGGATGCCTCTTTCGGCCGCAAGGTTTTACAAGCGGCTGTTTAGAGTTGCAGCTCCTCCATTGGAGGAGTGCTGTTTTGTGTTTGGGGTGAAGTTTATTTTTATGCTGTTACCACCCCCGTTTTTTCTCTGACACTGCTTTGGGATGTCCCACTTTGTCAATAGAGAAGCTGGGTCGGTCCATGGACGAAAGAGTAAATAGGATTTTTTACTCACCGTAAAATCCTTTTCTCTGAGTCCATGGACCGACACAGCACCCACCCCTCCTTTTAAGTTTGTACTGCTTTTTGACGAACTGATCTGCGAAGATGCAGACTGAGAGGTTATACCCGGAGGGTCCGCCCCCTGGGCGGTACTGTAGAAGGTGTGATGCAACACTTTTTACAAGTTTTTTCTGCCTAGTCACTCCTAATTAACGGATAATACCCACTTTGTCAATAGAGAAGCTGTGTCGGTCCATGGACTCAGAGAAAAGGATTTTACGGTGAGTAAAAAATCCTATTTTTGCTATACACATGTTTATTCCCTTTGTGTGTATTGGAACAAATCAAAAAAAAGGAGGAAAAAAAGCAAATTGGACATAATGTCACACAAAACTTCAAAAATGGACTGCTCAAAATTCTTGGCACCCTTTAAAAATTGTGGATAAATAAGATTGTTTCAAGCATGTAATGCTCCTTTAAAGTCACCTGGGGCAAGTAACAAGTGTGGGCAATATAAAAATCACACCTGAAAGCAGATAAAAAAGAGAGAAGTTCACTTGAGCCCCGTACACACGATCAGTTTAACTGATGAAAACCGTCCGATGGATGGTTTTCATCAGACAAACCGATCGTGTATGGTACCCATCGGTCTTTTTTCCATCGGATGGAAAAAATAGAACTTGTTTTAAATTTTTCCGATGGATAAAAAACCGATGGGAATTTCCGATTGTCTATGGGCAAGTCCATCGGTTAAAAAACCCATGCATGCTCAGAATCAAGTCGACGCATGCTCAGAAGCATTAAACTTAATTTTTCTCGGCTCATCGGAGTGTTTTACGTCACCGCGTTTGGAACGGTCGGTTTTTTGACTGATGGTGTGTGGCCAAGACTGATAAAAAACAGTTTCATCGGATTTCCGATGGTCAAATCCATCGGACGAAAATCCATAGGTTATCCGATCGTGTGTACAGGGCTTTAGTCTTTGCATTGTGTGTCTGTGTGTGCCACACTAAGCATGGACAACAGAAAGAGAAAAAGAGAACTGTCTGAGGACTTGAGAACCAAAATTGTGAAAAAATATCAACAATCTCAAGGTTACAAGTCCATCTCCAGAGATCTAGATTTGCCTTTGTCCACAGTGCGCAACATTATCAAGAAGTTTGCAACCCATGGCACTGTAGCTAATCTCTCTGGATGTGGACGGAAGAGAAAAAATTGATGAATGGTTGCAATGCAGGATAGTCCGGATGGTGGATAAGCAGCCCCAAACAAGTTCCAAAGAAATTCAAGCTGTCCTGCAGGCTCAGGGAGCATCAGTGTCAACGCCAACTATCCGTCGACATTTAAATGAAATGAAAGGCTATGGCAGGAGACCCAGGAGGACCCCACTGCTGACACAGAGACATAAAAAAGCAAGACTACAGTTTGCCAAAATGTACTTAAGTAAGCCAAAATCGTTCTGGGAAAAGGTCTTGTGGACAGATGAGACCAAGATAGAGCATTTTGGTAAAGCACATCATTCTACTGTTTACCGAAAACGGATTGAGGCCTACAAAGCAAAGAACACAGTACCTACAGTGAAATATGGTGGATGTTCATTGAAGTTTTGGGGTTGTTTTGCTGACTCTGGCACTGGGTGCCTTGAATGTGTGCAAGGCATCATGAAATCTGAGGATTAATAAAGGATTTTGGGTCACACTGTAGAGCCCAGTGTCAGAAAGCTGGGTTTGCGTCCGAGATCTTGGGTCTTCCAGCAGGAAAATGACCCCAAACATATGTCAAAAAGCACCCAGAAATGGATGGCAACAAAGCGATGGAGAGCTCTAAAGTGGCCAACAATGAGTCCAGATCTAAATCCCATTGAACACCTGTGGAGAGATCTTAAAATTGCTGTTAGGAAAAGGTGCCCTTCCAATAAGAGAGACCTGGAGCAGTTTGCAAAGGAAGAGTGGTCCAAAATTCCGGGTGAGAGGTGTAAGAAGCTTATTGATGGTTATAGGAAGCGACTGATTTCAGTTATTTTTTCCAAAGGGTGTGCAACCAAATATTAAGTTAAGGGTGCCAAGAATTTTGAGCAGCCCATTTTTGGAGTTTTGTGTGACATTATGTCCAATTTGCTTTTTTTCCTCCCTTTTTTTGATTTGTTCCAATACACACAAAGGGAATAAACATGCGTATAGCAAAACATGTGTTACTGCAATACTTTTCTGTGAGAAATACTTGATTTTCTGGAAAAATTTCTGGGGTGCCAACAATTTCGAGCATGACTGTATATATATATATACATATATATATATATATATATATATATATATATATATATATATATATATATACGGTATATATATATATATATATATATATATATATATATATATATATATATAAACATCTTCCGAAATTAGAATTTCGTATTGAATGAAATCTAATTCGAATAGAAAAGATTAGAATAGAATAGAAAAGAATAGCATAAAAAACAATAAAACAGAACAGAAAAAAATATATAAATGTGTAAATATAATATATTCATACATGTATAAAACCATCTTCCGAAATTCGAATTTCGTATAAAATGAATTCGAATTTGAATACAAAAGATTAGAATAGAAAATAATAGAAAAGAATAAACTAGAAAAACATACCGGTATATTATTTTTTATTCTATTCTGTTCTATTGTTTTTCTATTCTATTTTTTTCTATTATTTTCTATTCTAATCTTTTCTATTCAAATTCAAAATCATTCTATACGAAATTAGAATTTCGGAAAATGGTTATATATATAAATATTACCGTATTTTTCGCACCATAAGACGCACCTGACCATAAGACGCACCTAGGTTTTAGAGGAGGAAAAACAAAAACAAAATCTGAACCAAATGGTGTACTCAAATATTTTCAAGTACCCATAGAAAATGCAGAGTGACCGTTGCTACAAACGCAGTCTTACCTGATGTTATCACTTCCGCTTTCCTCTGTCTCAGGAATCAGCCCGGAAGATCGCCCGTCACCCACGGGGGGTTTGGAAGTCTGTCCCCCGCTCTCCTGCCTCTCTTCTGGTGGTGGCGGCGTGAAGTGATGCGAGCGACGGCTGGGGGCGGTGCCAGCGGGCGGTGCCAGCGGGCACAGCCATACTGCATGCTATGTAAATAAATTGCCCAGAGTTCTGCTTTAACATATGACTGTCGTATGGTATCTGATTTACGGTAGATTGCCCATGGCCAGCCATATGCCTTGACCCTGAGGCCTATAAGACGCACTTTTTATCCCCTCTTTCTGTCCAAAACCAAAGCAAACATTTATCCTTGAGTTTTGGTGCTGCAGCTGAGCAGAGCCCACACATGCCCCATCCCACCACCCACCACTGTGCTGTGTGGGCTCTGTTCTGCACATAGACCTGTGGGGGCACTGCTCATTAGACCTGTGTGGGCTCTGCTCATTAGACCTGTGTGGGCTCTGCAGCTGGCCAATCACGATGATTGCTGGCACTGGTCGGCATGAGCAGCTCGTCCACGTGTCCCCTCACAGCCGCCCTCCGCATGCTGCTAAGCGAACTTCCTGACACGGACGCCGCGCTGCACGCTGAGTAGCCCACACCGAGCTCCGCTCACCTTAGCCCGCGCCACCGTCCGTCCAGTCCTCCGCTGACGTCACCCCGAAGCTGAGTGAGGAGACAAGGGGGAGGAGCCGCCAATAGTGGGCGGGAACGTGAGATCGGCGTGACGTCTGGATGGCCAGAAGGGATGTACACTGTACAGAGTTTGAGACGAGGATGGCGGAGGTGAGTGCGGGGCAGTAAAAAGGACACAGTCTGTCATTATGTGCTGTCTGTTCTCAGCAGTCATGTGATCTGACATGGTCTCCTAGGTGACAGCTGTCACCTCCATCCTCTGTACATGTATGTTGTTTGTATGACAGGTTATCCTCACTGTACTCCATGTGGAGTGTGTATGACAGGGGGCGGTGCAGGGGGCGGTGCCGGCGGCGGCGGGGGGGGCGGTCTATTCGCTCCATAAGACGCAGGGACATTTTCCCCCATGTTTCTGGTGGAAAAAAGTGCGTCTTATAGTCCGAAAAATACGGTATATATATATATATTGTGAGGGGGTTAGCTCGGCAGCGGGTGTGTGTGACCCCCGGGATGGGCTCCCCACACAAAAACAGGCCCAGCAAACGGAGGTTGTGGTTTTCAAAATCAAAAAGGTGCGGTTTATTTTCTATTTACAGTGACAAAACACAGCAAAGCAAAAGAAACATAAATAAAATAAATCCTGGTCAACTTGACCTCTGACTAAACATACAGGTTTCCTAACTAACAACTGGGATCAGCCTAGTGCTGTCCTAGTCCCTAAGTCCCTGGTTTTAAATGTCCAAGCAAATAGCCACACAGGCTTTGTCTCACCGCACAGGGGTTCACTCTCCCTAGACAGTCCACACAGGTCTGGTTCCAGGCATGAGCAAACACCTAATGAATCTGGGAGTTCTTATAGAGGCCTAAATGAGCTGACAAGCTTCAGCTGGTCTCATCAACTCCCTGTCTGCACGACGCCCCACACTCTCCCTAGAGGTATGAGTCATCCATGAGCCCACTAGCCTCAGCTGGGCTTATACAACTCTCCACCTAGTTGTATAAGTCGGCGTAAAGCCTGAATCTGGGCGAAATATATCTACCCCCCTGGATGCAACCAGGTGACTTTACCTTCCTGCTGTCACAATATATATATATAACCATTTTCCGAGATTCGAATTTCGTATAGAATGAATTTGAATTTGAATAGAAAAGATTAGAATAGAACACAATAGAAAAGAATAGACTAGAAAAACAATAGAACAGAATAGAATAAAATATAATATATATAATTATATTTTATTCTATTCTGTTGTATTGTTTTTTTAGTCTATTCTTTTCTACTCTATTCTAATCTTTTCTATTCAAATTCGAATTCATTGTATATGAAATTAAATTTGAATTTTGGAAGATGGTTATATATATATATATATATATATATATATATATATATATACATACATATTATATGCTGTTCTATTGTTTTTCTATGCTATTCTTTTCTATTACTTTCTATTCTAATGTTTTCTATTCAAATTCAAAATAATTCTATACGAAATTCGAATTTCGGAAGCCATCTTCTGAAATTCGAATTTCGTATAGAATGAATTTGCAGTTGAATAGAAAATATTAGAATAAAATAGAAAAGAATAGAAAAGAATAGCATAGAAAAAATATAATATATATATATATATATATATATATATATATATATATATATATAACATCTTCCGAAATTTGAATTTCATATAGAATGGATTTGAATAGAAAATATTAGAATAGAATTGAAAATAGTAGAAAAACAATAGAACAGAATAGAAAAAAATATATAATATATATAAATATATATATATATAACCATCATCTGAAATTGGAATTTTGTATAGAATGAATTTAAATAGAAAAGATTAGAATAGAATGTAAAATAATAGAAAAGAATACCATACAAAAACAATAGAACAGAACAGAAAAAAATATAATATATATATATATATATATATATATATATATATATATATATATATATATAATTATATTTTTTTCTGTTCTGTTCTATTGTTTTTGTATGGTATTCTTTTCTATTATTTTACATTCTATTCTAATCTTTTCTATTTAAATTCATTCTATACAA
The DNA here is from genome assembly GCA_029206835.1 of Rana muscosa. NCBI lineage: Eukaryota > Metazoa > Chordata > Amphibia > Anura > Ranidae > Rana > Rana muscosa. The sequence continues at coordinate 498,093,392 of CM055116.1, read as the reverse complement.
AATTCCAATTTCAGATGATGGTTATATATATATATATTTATATATATTATATATTTTTTTCTATTCTGTTCTATTGTTTTTCTACTATTTTCAATTCTATTCTAATATTTTCTATTCAAATCCATTCTATATGAAATTCAAATTTCGGAAGATGTTATATATATATATATATATATATATATATATATATATATATATATATTATATTTTTTCTATGCTATTCTTTTCTATTCTTTTCTATTTTATTCTAATATTTTCTATTCAACTGCAAATTCATTCTATACGAAATTCGAATTTCAGAAGATGGCTTCCGAAATTCGAATTTCGTATAGAATTATTTTGAATTTGAATAGAAAACATTAGAATAGAAAGTAATAGAAAAGAATAGCATAGAAAAACAATAGAACAGCATATAATATGTATGTATATATATATATATATATATATATATATATATATATATATATATATAAACATCTTCCGAAATTCGAATTTCTTATAGAGTAAAATCGAATTTGAATAGAAAAGATTAGAATAGAATAGAAAATAATAGAAAAGAATAGCATATAAAAACAATAGAACAGAATATAATAAAATATATCTAAAAAAGGTGCACATAAACTATAGGGGCCCACGAGTGCACTTCTCGGCGCCAAGGGGAACGGTTTACCAGTTAACTTATTCTGAGATCAGAATAATAATAGAGTGAAAAGATATCATACAGATATATATATATAAAATTAGATATAACCAATATCACATTAATGATAAAAGGTGTTCTTATAAGAAATAGCAGCAGCTGTTTAAAATTATAGATGAAAGAAACTGACACCCATAAAACAGTAAATATATAAAATGTATCAAAAAATTAAGAACAGAGTCTATTTGATAAAACAGCGCTTAGTATTGGATAATGTCCAACTTCAAAAAATATATGCGGTATGGTGGAAAAGAAATAAAATCACAAAGGATGCAGTAAAGTCACAGTTCTTAGTGTGGTAGGTGTTTCTAAAAGATGGATGAATCGTGCACCCTACACCAGCTCCCAATCTTCACCACAGATGTGATATAAGGTCCCCCGCTGGGGTTCAAACTCACCAGAACAGTAAATCAAATGAGCCTTGCAAGATAAATTCCTCCTAATTCAAACTTCCATCACCACCTCAGGAATCGGTATGGGTTAAAACTTCCTTCCCATGTGTTCATCTTCATGATGAACACATGGGAAGGAAGTTTTAACCCATACCGATTCCTGAGGTGGTGATGGAAGTTTGAATTAGGAGGAATTTATCTTGCAAGGCTCATTTGATTTACTGTTCTGGTGAGTTTGAACCCCAGCGGGGGACCTTATATCACATCTGTGGTGAAGATTGGGAGCTGGTGTAGGGTGCACGATTCATCCATCTTTTAGAAACACCTACCACACTCAGAACTGTGACTTTACTGCATCCTTTGTGATTTTATTTCTTTTCCACCATACCGCATATATTTTTTGAAGTTGGACATTATCCAATACTAAGCGCTGTTTTATCAAATAGACTCTGTTCTTAATTTTTTGATACATTTTATATAATAAAATATATATTATATTTTTTTCTATTCTGTTCTATTGTTTTTCTATGCTATTCTTTTCTATTATTTTCTATTCTATTCTAATCTTTTCTGTTCAAATTTTAGACATTTCTGAAAGTCTGAAATTCAAATTTCGTATAGAATGAATTCGAATTAGAATATAAAAAAATAGAAAAGAATACAATTGAAAAACAATAGAACAGAATAGAATAAAATATAATACATATCATATTTTATTCTATTCTGTTCTATTGTTTTTCTAGTCTATTCTTTTCTATTTATTTCTATTATTTTTTATTTTATTCTAATTCATTCTATACGAGACTCAAATTTCGGAAAATGGTAATATATATATATATATATATATTATAGATTTATAGAATAGAAAAGACTAGAATAGAAAAAACAATAGAACAGAATAGAAAAAAATATAATATATATATATATATATATTATATACAAAAACATCTTCCAAAATTCGAATTTGGTACAGAATGAATTAGAATTGAAAAGATTAGAATAGAATATATTATATATTTTTGTTCTATTCTGTTCTATTGTTTTTCTATGCTATTCTTTTCTATTATTTTCTATTCTATTCTAATCTTTTCTATTGGAATTTGATTTCATTCTATACGAAATTCGAATTTCAGAAGATGTTATATATATATATATATATATATATATATATATATCTATAGATATATAGATATATCTATATATAATATTTTTTCCTGTTTTGTGCTATTCTTTTCTAGTATTTTTGATTCTAGTCTAATCTTTTCTATTCAAATTTGATTTCCTTCTATATGAATTTCGAATTTCGGAAAATGGTTATATATAGTTTACTTTTTCAAATTCTGTAAAAAAAATTGAATGCGGTAGAATTATATAAAATTTGATAGTTTTTTTCGAATTTATTCGATTTTTTTTCGAATGCGGTAGAATTTTTTAGAATTCGAATACGGAACAAAACGAACTTGAAAATGAATGTAACGAATCCAACGAATTTAACTAAACTAATTTAGTTAAATAACGAATCGAAACAAAACAAAACACATTTTTTCATCCTGCACATGTCTAATTTAAAGGGATATTTCATTTTTATTGTTTCACTTTAAGCATTATTAAGATCACTGCTCCTGAAAAAATTGCAGTTTTTAAACTTTTTTTGCATTGATATGTGTCCCCTGGCGCGGGACCAATGTCCCCATGCCGTTGTTTTCAATGATTTTTAGCTATATTGCCGGAACCCAACAATACATAACAGCCGCAAGCAGTTTTAAATGAGATTTTTTCCTTTAGAAATGTCACTTTGCTTTGGTATTGTTCTAAACATGGGTAAGATGCGCTGCTTTAACCACTTGCCGACCACCTCCTGTACTTATACGTCGGCAGAATGGTACGAACAGGCACAATCACGTACCTGTACGTTGCCCTTTAAAAGCCTGACGTGTGGTCGCGCACGCGCCGCCGGCGGCGCACTCGTGACCCTGCTGCCTTCCCCGTGAGTCGGACTGCGGGTCCCATGGACTCAATCGCTGCGGGGATCCCTGGGATCGTGTCACGGAGGTATAGAGCGGGGAGATGCTTGTGTAAACAAGCATCTCCCCGCTCTGCCTAGTGACAATGACACGGATCTCCCCTCCGTGTACTCGGAGCGAAGATCAGTGCCATGTGACACACAGCCCATTCCCCCTACAGTAAGAAACACTCAATAGGGAACACTTAACCCCTACAGCGCCAACTAGTGGTTAACCCCTTCACTGCCAGTGTCATTTTCACAGTAATCAGTGCATTTTTATAGCACTGATCGCTGTAAAAATGACAATGCTCCTAAAAATGTGCCAAAAGTGTCCGATGTGTCTGCCATAATGTCGCAGTCACAATAAAAATCGCTGATCGCCGCCATTACTAGTAAAAAAAAAAAATATTAATAAAAATGCCATAAAACTAACCCCTATTTTGTAGATGCTATAACTTTTGGGCAAACCAATCAATAAACGCTTATTGCGATTTTTTTACCAAAAATATGTAGAAGAATACGTATCGGCCTAAACAGTGCATTTTTTTCAAAATTGTCGCTCTATTTTTGTTTAAAGCGCAAAAAATAAAAACCGCAGAGGTGATCAAATACCACCAAAAGAAAGCTATATTTCTGGGAAAAAAAGGACGCCAATTTTGTTTGGGAGTCACGTCGCACAACCGCGCAATTGTCAGTTAAAGCGACGCAGTGCCGAATCGCAAAAAGGGGCCTGGTTCTTTAGCTGCAAAATGGTCCGGGGCTGAAGTGGTTAAAGGCATACTAAGGACACCCCCCAGGCACGATATTTAACCACTTGACCACTGGGCACTTAAACCCCCTTCCTAACCAGACCAATTTTCAGCTTTCGGTGCTCTCACACTTTGAATGACAATTACTCAGTCATGCAACACTTTACCCAAATTAAATGTTTGTCCTTTTTTTCACACAAATAGAGCTTTCTTTTGGTGGTATTTAAAGCGGGATTCCACCCACAATTTTTTTTTTTAAAGTCAGCAGCTACTGTAGCTGCTGACTTTTAATAAGGACACTTACCTGTCCTACTCGCCCGCGATGTCGGGCCCCCAACGGCGATCCCTCAGTCCTGGCAGGTCCCGGCGCCTCCATCCTGACTAAGGGAAACAGGCAGTGAAGCCTTACGGCTTCACTGCCCGTTTCCTACTGCGCATGCGCGACTCGCACAGCGCTTTGTAAATGGGCAGCTGCCTCCTGGGATACACACAGTTCCCAGAAGGCAGCACGCCTCTTTCACCAGAAGACACTGCGACAGAGGACGAGGAAGAAGACCACCGTGGTGGAGGAAGAGGCAGAAGAGCTAGTTCCGCATAGCAACCGCCCTTTCTGGTGAGTATAAAACATTTTTTTTTTCGATTTTTTTTTTCGATTTTTGGGGGGAAAAAAAAAATCAGGGTGGAACTCCACTTTAATCACAGCTGGGTTTTTTATTATTTTGCGCTATAAATCAAAAAATACTGAAAATTCTGTAAAAAAAAATTGCAAATTAGTAATTTTTCTTTATAAATTTTGGCCAAAATTTATACTGCTACATATCTTTGGTAAAAATAATCAAAATTGGTGTATATTATTTAGTCGGTGAGAAAGTTATAGAGTCCACAAGCTATGGTGCCTATCTCATTTCTAGAGACCCTAACATGCCAGGAAAGTACAAATACCCCCCAAATGACCGTATTTTGGAAAGAAGACATTCCAATGTATTTAGAAAGAGACACTGTGAGGTTTTTGACATTGTATTTTTTTCCCACAATTCCTTGCAAAATCAATAATTTTTTTTCCTTTTTTTTTTTTTCACAAAATTGTCATTATCAGGTTATTTTTCACACACAGCATATGCATACCACAAATTACACCCCAAAATACATTCTACAACTCCTCCTGAGTATGGTGATACCACATGTGTGAGACTTTTACACAGCGTGGCCACATACAGAAAACCCAACAAGCAGGGAGCACCAGCAGGTGTTCTAGGGGCATACATTTCAAGTCTAATTTGACTATCTAATTACACTTTGAGGAACTGTAGTGGCATGGATACGAACTGATGTGGCATGGATGAGCCGTGGATGTGGATGGCTGGGTATGGATGGGATGGCTGAGTATGGCTGGGTGGGATGGCTGGGTATGGCTGAGTATAGCTGGGTATGGCTGAGTATGGACGGATGAGTATTGCAGAGTATGGATGGACGGATGAGTATTGCAGAGTATGGATGGATGGATGAGTATTGCAGAGATTGGCAAAGTATTGACAGGGTATTCACGGGGTATTGGCAGGGTATTGGCAGGGTATTGTCAGAGTATTGGCAGGGTATTGCAGAGTATTGCAGGGTATTGCAGGGTATTGAAGAGTATGCAGGTATTCAGGGTATTGCAGAGTATTGCAGGGTATTGCAGGGTATTGCAGAGTATTGCAGGGTATTGAAGAGTATTGCAGAGTATTGCAGAGTATTGCAGGGTATTGCAGGGTATTGCAGAGCATTGCAGGGTATTGCAGGGTATTGCAGGGTATTGCAGAGTATGGGCACTGAGCAGCGCTGTGGGCACTACAGATCCAGCCCACAACGCTGCTGCAAAGGAGCTCACCCCTCTCCTCTCACACTGTACCGATCGGTACAGAGAGGGGAGGGAGGAACAAACCGGCGTCATGTCATAACGCTGGTTTGTTTACAAGTGATCGCTCCGTCATTTGAAGGAGCGATCACGTGGTAAACAGCTGCTATCAGCGGCCATTTACCACAATCCGTGATGCGCTGGGTCTTCCGGACCCGGCGGTCACGGATATTTCCGGGAGCACGCCCCAGGGGGCGTGCGGGAGCAAGATTCTGGGAGGACGTCCTGAGTATGGTGATACCACATGTGTGAGACTTTTACACAGTGTGGCCGACTACAGAAAACCCAACAAGCAGGGAGCACCAGCAGGTGTTCTAGGGTCATACATTTCAAGTCTAATTTGACTATCTAATTACACTTTGAGGAACTGTAGTGGCATGGATACGAACTGATGTGGCATGGATGAGCCGTGGATGTAGATGGCTGGGTATGGATGGGATGGCTGAGTATGGCTGGGTGGGAATGGCTGGGTATGGCTGAGTATAGCTGGGTATGGCTGAGTATGGACGGATGAGTATTGCAGAGTATGGATGGACGGATGAGTATTGCAGAGTATGGATGGATGGATGAGTATTGCAGAGTTTGGCAAAGTATTGACAGGGTATTGACAGGGTATTGGCAGGGTATTGGCAGGGTATTGTCAGAGAATTGGCAGGGTATTGCAGAGTATCGCAGGGTATTGCAGGGTATTGAAGAGTATGCAGGTATTCAGGGTATTGCAGAGTATTGCAGGGTATTGCAGGGTATTGCAGGGTATTGCAGGGTATTGCAGAGTATTGCAGGGTATTGCAGAGTATTGCAGGGTATTGCAGAGTATTGCAGGGTATTGCAGGGTATTGCAGGGCATTGCAGGATATTGCAGAGCATTGCAGGGTATTGCAGGGTATTGCAGAGTATGGGCACTGAGCAGCGCTGTGGGCACTACAGATCCAGCCCACAACGCTGCTGCAAAGGAGCTCACCCCTCTCCTCTCACACTGTACCGATCGGTACAGAGAGGGGAGGGAGGAACAAACCGGCGTCATGTCATATTTCCGGGAGCGCGCCCCAGGGGGCGTGCGGGAGCAAGATTCTGGGAGGACGTCCATGGACGTCCTCCCAGAATAACCCAACCGCGCTGTAGCCGTCTTTCGGCTATGGCCCGGTCGGCATGTGGTTAAAGGAATATTTCATTTTTATTGTTTCACTTTAAGCATTATTAAAATCACTGCTCCTGAAAAAACTGCAGGTTTTAAAACTTTTTTTGCATTGATACATGTCCCCTGGGGCAGGACCCGGGTCCCCATGCACTTTTTATGGCAATAACTTGCATATAAGCCTTTAAAATTAGCACTTTTGGTTTTTCATGTTAGTGTCGCATAGACTTTAAAGGTGTTCCGCGTCTTTCAAATTTGCCGCGAACACCGCATAATGTTCGTTGTTCGGCGAATAGGCGAACGCCCGATGTTCAAATCGAACTTACGTTCGACTCGAACATCAGGCTCATACCTAGTTGATACTATTGTAGTTCAACAATTTTTATAAATGATAATGATGGTAACTTACCTATAATTTCATGTTACATATTCTGTTGGGCCCATAATGGAGGCTTTCATGTTGTGAAAACTTATTTTTATCTGATAAAATCACAAATATTTAAATAGTCTATGACCAAGTAGTACCTGATTAATTTGATCTGATTTGAATCAATATCAATTCAAATGGAATTCCTTTCAAAAACAGACAAAAATGTTGAATCAAATTGAAAACTAAAAAGTGTTCTACATGTAAAACATGTAGGGGTTACTTTACTAAAACTGGAGAGTGAAAAATCTGGTGCAGCTGTGCATGGTAGCCAATCAGCTTCTAATTTCAGCTTGTTCAATTAAACTTTGACAAAAACCTGGAAGCTGATTGGTTTCTCTGCAGAGCTGCACCAGATTTTGCACTCTCAAGTTTTAGTTAATTGACCCCATTGTCTTTCTACTCATGTGACAGTGTTTGAGCCTGGCAATTTGTCACTCTGGCCCTACCCCTGCATACTGGAAGGGCACATTCTTCCTCATACCTGGAAGTACCAGGTATTTGTGACATCTCCTATGGAGCAATTGAGCAGTGAGGTATCTAAAAACACTTACAAAGTATGTAGGTGAGGAGAGTATTTTCTCTCAACAAAAATCTACCTCCAGTTATAAGAAAGTGGCCCAGTTGCTTAGTAGGGGTGGAGTTTTTAGAGCTTATCATGGGAAAAGGACCATGAGAGTGAAAGCTGCTGCTAGGCGGTAAGCCACATTTACTCACATGGTAAATGTGAGTAAAAACTAAAGTTTCCCTCTCATGGAGGGAGCATGGGTTGGGAACCAGGTTTCCGCAATGATTCCTGTGTGATAAGAGATAACCAAGGTATTAATCGGACATGGTCCATCCATGTTATGCTGCTAATAAAAATTATTGATCTGCTGACCATCCTTTGTTTCTCTGCACCCACAGCATGTAGAGAAATGTCTGACAGAGAGTGTCATGTTATCCAGTGGTGCTATAGAAGTACACGTGCAGGTTGAGAAGTGTGTGTGTTCATTGGAATGGGACCAAAAATTGATTGCCACCAAAAATTGCACGGTGGCTATACCGAGAGAAAGAAAGTTGACCCTCTTACTTCTGGTGCCTGTGGTGAAAGCATGTATTATGTGAGGCTTATATATTTAACAATGATGAAAGCAAATATAGGTAAATATATTCACCAGTCACCAGAAAAGATTTCATATGCCTAAATGAAAAACTATTACAAGCTTATATGGTATTAAACTATTTATAGCCTTTCTTTCACAGTTTCCTCCACTTGTGAACAGCCTTTCAAACCAGATGCTGTTTCCAACAGATGAATGCAAATGACATAAGTACATACCAAAATATATGAAACTATTGTCAACAAACTAAAAATCAGCAAGTTATCCCACCTGTCTTCTTACAGATAGAGCAATGCAAGCACAACGCCAAAAGTGAGGAAAATCATTGTATCAGAACACCCATTTAGCGCAATAACATCTGCTTCACAGATGGTGTATGTCTATCTACTTAGTAAGTCATTAGCAAAAGAGGCACTGTTGTCCACAAAACTGGGGTTAGAGTATATACCTCCTCAGGCAAGAATACTGAAATGGGTCAGTCACCTAAAATGGAAATTAATACTTTTACTTAATGAATTTATTTTTTCTTCTTAGACATATGTTTACACCTGTCTAATACTTTCTAGAAGTGGAATTTCTGGGAAATATGTGTTGCATACATATATAATTAACTATTTATTGTTCTACATATAAATATAATCCTTTAAAATAACTGTGTAAACTGTCTGTATTTCATAATTACTGATGTTTCCTGTTTTGAGCTCAAAATTGTCAGATAATGTAACATGTCCCATACTGCTCCATAGCTATTTTTATGACTCAAGGGGACTTCTTGCCTAAATGGTAATCCCCTGTTTGCTTTCAAGACTTCTGTGTAGTAAGGACCTGTGTTGACAAGCATTTATTCACATTAGAACCACTTCTCTCCCATAAAACTCAATAGGAATGCAAGAGCAACTTAAACCAATAAAATGGAAAAATCATGTGCCACAATGAGCAGAAAAAGTATTATAATTGTTTGTAATATACCATGATGGCCTGAAAACCTGAATTCCATTAATCGTTTCAGATCGGACTGATCTATATATAACTTTAGGCTAAGCAAAAAATAAGTAATCTCAGTCTCTACCCAACAATGACTACTTCCCTTTTCCCAGCCTTCTCCTCCTCCATGCTACACATGATATTACAGTCTGATGTTGTATTCTAAGGTTTTTTATAGAAGGGGAGCAACCATACATTTCTCCTCTGCTTCTGTAGATGGCAGGAATGCAGATTTTTTTGCTCAGAGTGCATTGACTTGCTAGTATCAAAACAAGCGCACATTTGCAAAATGCAGCAAATTGTGGTGGCATGGGTTGTATTCTGCAAATGGAAGATGAATGATGCACACAGGTACACGGGAACCACCAACTGAGATATATTGTATAAAACGTCCTTTATAAAGTCTCTTAGGATATAGGTACAAAATGTCCAAAGCACTTGTGGCAGCTGACCCAAGAGTAGAAGCAGTATCTATGGAAAAAACAAGGGAAATAAGGGGGGAACGCCTACTAAGTGTAGTATCATGACTTACTGTATTTATTAGTAAAATCACAAATGCCAACTCACATGTACAAGATAAAAGCTCACTCTTCAAATAGCATAAGTCACTAACATCCCAATCTTGTGCCTGTCCCTCTGTGAGCGGCTATCCACCCAGTGTATCTGACACGAGCACTGACAGATGGCCTCATCCCATCTGGAACCACTCTGGAACACACCGGCCACACCGTCACAATGGGAGGATAGCGGGACATGGCTGTGCGTTTCAGAGCATATGCACTCCTTTCGCAAGCCGAGCAGATGACTATAAGAGCTACTATTTATATTGAAGAGGAGTCATGGAACAACAAAGCCCAGCAGAACCCAGGGCATTAATAAACATTATTAAAATGCATGACTACATAACAACTACATAATTAAAACACAATTAGAGTAAAAATATACTGTATATAGTCAAGTATAAGCCGAGTTTTTCAGCACATTTTTTTGTGCTTAAAATGCCCCCCTTGGCTTATATTCGAGTCACCTTTTTGTGCCTTATCTCCTGGACTTTGGGGACCCAGTACTTTGCACACATGTAGCGCCACTCTTCCTCTACAAGTATGCAAAGTTTGTTGTCTGGGGGACCTACGGCCGGGGAGCACCGATTTTTCAAAGCCGGGCACCCCTTCCATAGACTCCCATGTTAAACGGTCATTTCTCCAGTAATTTTGGGGACCCGTTACCGGCCGGTCGTAAATCCCCTGGACCCGAAACTTGGCACACACGTAGCCCCATTGCTCCCTTATAAGTGTGCAAAGATTTTTTATCTGCAGGACCTACGGCCGGTGAGCAAAGATTTTTCAAAGCCGGGCACCCCTTCCATAGACTCCCATGTTAAACGTCAGTCTAGTCATGGACACAGTGAGGCATGGGCACAGTGAGGCATGGACATGGACACAGTGAGGCAAAGTGAGGCACAGTGAGGCATGCAGATGGACACCCTAGGCTTATACTCGAGACAATACGTTTTCCCAGTTTTTTGTGGTAAAATTAGGTGCCTCGGCTTATATTCGGGTCGGCTTATACTCAAGTATATGTGGTAGCTAAAACAACCAAATAAAAGCTAACTGTGAGTAGTATGTACTTACTATGCAGTGTATCTAATGTCTTTCTTTGAACCCCTAATTGATCATAGTGGTCAACCTAAAAGTAATCAATATAATATATTAGCAGTAAAATATAGAAAAAAAGGGGGAAAGGAAACAAAAGAGAAAAAAAAGAGAGAAAAATACAGAGAATACTTGGTTCACAGATAAAGCCATTTCTGTAAAGGGATAAACTCAATATATAAATAGTATATTAACGTAATGTATAATTATATTGGAATATTAAAAATGAATAATACTTATATACTTGTATATGACAAATCTGAAAAAACAAAAAATATATATCCAGTGGAATGTCACATAATAGTGATTAGTTCATTCTCCTCATTGAGGCCTCCAGGGACCAGTGTGTCTAAGGTGTATATCCAAAATGTCTCCTTTTGACAGAGCTTCCTAAAACATTCAGCCGGGGGGAGACATCTTGGTATGACCTCTATGACCCACAACTGCAAGTCAAGGATGGACTTGTAATGTTCCCAAAAGTGCCTAGAAAAGCAATTGCAAAAATTATTAACCTTTATGGGTCTTTTCCTTGACCATAAACCCCTTATGTCCATGCTGCACATGTTTACAGGTTAGGCATTCAACATTGAAACATTCCTTTTGAGAAGAAAAAGGTTTAAGCTTGATATTTATTAGGCATATTAGATTTCATTTTGCTTGGGACGACCTTGCTTTTAAAGTTAGTGGTCTTCTTGTATATCACCTTAGACTTTTGTGTTACGATAATCTTGCAATAATATCGACCAGTGTTTATTAAGCATGTTTTCCATTATTCGATGGCTGTGAAACAGGGTGATGAATCTGACTGATGAATTATTATCTCAAAGAATGTGCAGGAGAAGGGCAGTTTGGACAACTGTTGGGTCTGGAAGAGTGAGACCATAAACATGTAGCTTCTAGTGTAGAAGCAGATACAAAGGTTGCAAACATAGCTGCATGTGAGATTGGCAATCTTTCTCTGCACAGGAAGGAGGACCCTGAGGGAAAAATTGCAATGCCAAAAGTAATTGTTTTATCTAAGGTTGCAATCCAGGTGAGTGTTGTGGATAATGCTCCTAAAAGTAGAAGTCATCTTCTTGTTGGCGATTAAATTGTAAGAGGTGTTTCTTTAGGAAATCATGTGGAAGTGTCAAAGGAAGTTAGGTGTCTGGTGCTACTGTTAGGAGAGATTTTAAACATTGTCAAAAAGCTAGTGAAGAGTGCAATGTTGATGTTGTTGTGCACCTTGGCACAAATAATTTGTCCCAGAATGATGCACATTCTGTAAAGAAGGATTTTCAGAATTTGAGCCAGGATCTTCAACAGTTAGGGTGTACTGTTAATTTTCAGAGGTCTTACCTGTGCATAATGGACAAAAAAGAGAAAGTACTTCGTAAAGCAGAGTTCAAAGCTGAAGGTTTGGTTATGTTAGTGATGATGCTAAACAGTGGTCTGACATTGAGCTGTGCAAGAGAGATGGTCTGCATCCCTCACACAAGGGCACTGAGCTTCTTAGTATGGAATTTAGGATTTTTTTGGACATTTAAACTGAGAAATGGGGGCAGAGATGTAATTGATGATGGGCATTTCTGTCCCCAGCAGTTTGAAAAAAAATGTGTAGGTTTGTGTTGCCAAGGACTGGGCTGATGAGATAGTCACTTCTGTTGAAATTTCTGGTGGTAAAAATAAAGCAGTAGATAGCAGTATTTGTCATGTCATGTGCACTAATGCTCGTAGTTTAGGCAACAAGCTTTGTGAGCTGACAGCTCTTATGTTTAGGAACAACTTGGACCTTTACAGAGACATGGTTCAATGATTTAAATGACTGGGAAATAACAATAACAGGGTACAAACTATGAGGGAATGACAGAGTAGGTAAGAGGGGAAGGTGGAGAGGGGAGGTGGAGCTGCCATACAGGTATATGTCAAAAATATACTAAGCAAAAAATATGTGTAGTGGCCCTTCCCAAGAACAAGCGCTCATGGAGGAGAATAAAACACTCAGAATAAGAAATGCAGGGAGAGGTACTACAAAACACCTCCCTCCTACTACCAATTGCAGGTAAAGCAGCTGCCTAATCCTGTCAAAGCAGGTAAAAACATAGAAACAAACAATATACAGTACAATATATATTGGGCAGCGCTATTGCAGTAAATATTAGCACAGGAAGTCAGTTAATATATCCATTAATCAGAAAAAAATGAATGAAAAGATCCAAGAGCCAGTCTGTGAAAGAAAAGAGCTTGAAGGAAGTAGTTTCAGTTGATAAAGCAATCTCCTTCTAACACCAGCACCACCACTGGTGAGAAATAGCGGGGGGATGTGGACCACCCCTATTGTAATTGCTCTTACCAGACGGCGCTGGATCAAACACTTTGATTAATTATAGATGGAATCCTCATCACTCAAAACCGAACGGTAGGTACTGAACGATAAGTACTGATATCCAATCAGGTGCTCATATATCATGAAAAAGGAAATGGCCACAATAGTGTAATTCCGCAATCAATTTTATTAATACAATCCCATCGCATCACCCCCAGCACATCGAATCACATCACCCCAGCATATCGAATCGCATCACCCCAGCACATTGAATTGCATGGCCCACAGAACATTGCATAACCCCCAGCACATCAAATCGCATCACTCACAGCACATTGCAACACCCCCAGCACATCGAATCGCATGGCCCACAGAACATTGCATAACCCCCAGCACATCGAATCGCATCACTCACAGCACATTGCAACACCCCCAGCACATCAAATCACATGGCCCACAGAACATTGCATAACCCATAGCACATCGAATCGCATCACTCACAGCACATTGCATCACCCCCAGCAAATCAAATCGCATCACCCCAGCACATCGAATTGCATGGGCCCACAGCACATTGCAACACCCCCAGCACATCGAATCGCATGGCCCACAGCACATCAAATCGCATCACCCCCAGCACATCGAATCGCATCACCCCCAGCACATCGAATCGCATCACCCCAGCACATCGAATCGCATCACCCCAGCACATCGAATTGCATGGCCCACAGAACATTGCATAACCCCCAGCACATCGAATCGCATCACTCACAGCACATTGCAACACCCCCAGCACATCGAATCGCATGGCCCACAGAACATTGCATAACCCCCTGCACATCGAATCGCATCACTCACAGCACATTGCAACACCCCCAGCACATCGAATCGCATGGCCCACAGAACATTGCATAACCCCCGGCACATCGAATCGCATCACTCACAGCACATTGCATCACCCCCAGCAAATCGAATCGCATCACCCCAGCACATCGAATCGCATGGGCCCACAGCACATTGCAACACCCCCAGCACATCAAATCACATGGCCCACAGAACATTGCATAACCCCTAGAACATCGAATCGCATCACTCACAGCACATTGCATCACCCCCAGCAAATCGAATCGCATCACCCCAGCACATCGAATTGCATGGGCCCACAGCACATTGCAACACCCTCAGCACATCGAATCGCATGGCCCACAGCACATCGAATCGCATCACCCCCAGCACATCGAATCGCATCACCCCCAGCACATTGAATCGCATCACCCCAGCACATCGAATCGCATCACCCCAGCACATCGAATTGCATGGCCCACAGAACATTGCATAACCCCCAGCACATCGAATCGCATCACTCACAGCACATTGCAACACCCCCAGCACATCGAATCGCATGGCCCACATAACATTGCATAACCCCCTGCACATCAAATCGCATCACTCACAGCACATTGCAACACCCCCAGCACATCGAATCGCATGGCCCACAGAACATTGCATAACCCCCGGCACATCGAATCGCATCACTCACAGCACATTGCATCACCCCCAGCAAATCGAATCGCATCACCCCAGCACATCGAATCGCATGGGCCCACAGCACATTGCAACACCCCCAGCACATCGCATCGCATCACCCCAGCACATCGAATTGCATGGCCCACAGCACATCGCGTCACCCCCAGCACATTGAATCGCATCACCCCAGCACATCGAATTGCATGGCCCACAGCACATCGCATCACCCCCAGCAAATCGAATCGCATCACCCCAGCACATCGAATCGCATCACCCCAGCACATCGAATTGCATGGCCCACAGAACATTGCATCACCCCAGCACATCGAATCGCATCACCCCAGCACATCGAATCACATCACCCCAGCACACTGAATTGCATGGCTCACAGAACATTGCATAACCCCCAGCACATCGAATCGCATTACTCACAGCACATTGCATCACCCCCAGCAAATCGAATCGCATCACCCCAGCACATCGAATCGCATGGGCCCACAGCACATTGCAACAACCCCCAGCACATCGAATCGCATGGCCCACAGCACATCGAATCGCATCACCCCCAGCACATCAAATCGCATCACCCCAGCACATCGAATCGCATCACCCCAGCACATCAAATTGCATGGCCCACAGAACATTGCATAACCCCCAGCACATCGAATTGCATCACTCACAGCACATTGCATCGCATGGCCCACAGAACATTGCATAACCCCCAGCACATCGAATCACATCACTCACAGCACATTGCATCACCCCCAGCAAGTCGAACCGCATCACCCCAGCACATCGAATCGCATGGGCCCACAGCACATTGCAACACCTCCAGCACATCGAATCGCATCACCCCAGCACATCGAATTGCATGGCCCACAGCACATCGCATCACCCCCAGCACATCGAATCGCATCACCCCAGCACATCGAATTGCATGGCCCACAGCACATCGCATCACCCCCAGCACATCTAATCGCATCACCCCAGCACATCGAATCGCATCACCCCAGCACATCGAATTGCATGGCTCACAGAACATTGCATAACCCCCAGCACATCGAATCGCATCACTCACAGCACATTGCAACACCCCCAGCACATCGAATCGCATGGCCCACAAAACATTGCATAACCCCCAGCACATCAAATCGCATCACTCACAGCACATTGCATCACCCCCAGCAAATCGAATTGCATCACCCCAGCACATCGAATCATGTGGGCCCACAGCACATTGCAACTACCCCAGCACATCGAATCGCATCACCCCAGAACATTGAATTGCATGGCCCACAGCACATCGCATCACCCCCAGCACATCGAATAGCATCACCCCAGCACATTGAATTGCATGGCCCACAGCACATTGCATCACCCCCAGCACATCGAATCGCATCACCCCAGCACATCGAATCGCATCACCCCAGCACATCGAATCACATCACCCCAGCACATCGAATTGCATGGCTCACAGAACATTGCATAACCCCCAGCACATCGAATCGCATCACTCACAGCACATTGCATCACCCCCAGCAAATCGAATCTCATCACCCCAGCACATCGAATCACATGGACCCACAGCACATTGCAACACCCCCAGCACATCGAATCGCATGGCCCACAGCACATTGAATCGCATCACCCCCAGCACATCGAATCGCATCACCCCCAGCACATCGAATCACATCACCCCCAGCACATCGAATCGCATCACCCCAGCACATCGAATCGCATCACTCACAGCACATTGCAACACCCCCAGCACATCGAATCGCATGGCCCACAGAACATTGCATAACCCCCAGCACATCGAATCGCATCACTCACAGCACATTGCAACACCCCCAGCACATCGAATCGCATGGCCCACAAAACATTGCATAACCCCCAGCACATCAAATCGCATCACTCACAGCACATTGCATCACCCCCAGCAAATCGAATTGCATCACCCCAGCACATCGAATCATGTGGGCCCACAGCACATTGCAACTACCCGAGCACATCGAATCGCATCACCCCAGAACATCGAATTGCATGGCCCACAGCACATCGCATCACCCCCAGCACATCGAATAGCATCACCCCAGCACATTGAATTGCATGGCCCACAGCACATTGCATCACCCCCAGCACATCGAATCGCATCACCCCAGCACATCGAATCGCATCACCCCAGCACATCGAATCACATCACCCCAGCACATCGAATTGCATGGCTCACAGAACATTGCATAACCCCCAGCACATCGAATCGCATCACTCACAGCACATTGCATCACCCCCAGCAAATCGAATCTCATCACCCCAGCACATCGAATCACATGGACCCACAGCACTTTGCAACACCCCCAGCACATCGAATCGCATGGCCCACAGCACATCGAATCGCATCACCCCCAGCACATCGAATCGCATCACCCCCAGCACATCGAATCACATCACCCCCAGCACATCGAATCGCATCACCCCAGCACATCGAATCGCATCACTCACAGCACATTGCAACACCCCCAGCACATCGAATCGCATGGCCCACAGAACATTGCATAACCCCCAGCACATCTAATCGCATCACTCACAGCACATTGCATCACCCCCAGCAAATCGAATCGCATCACCCCAGCACATCGAATCGTATGGGCCCACAGCACATTGCAACACCCCCAGAACATTGAATCGCATGGCCCACAGCACATCGAATCGCATCACCCCAGCACATCGAATCGCATCACCCCAGCACATCGAATTGCGTGGCCCACAGCACATCGCATCACCCCCAGCACATCGAATCGCATCACCCCAGCACATCGAATCGCATCACCCTAGCACATCGAATTGCATGGCCCACAGAACATTGCATCACCCCAGCACATCGAATCGCATCACCGCAGCACATCGAATCGCATCACCCCAGCACATCGAATTGCATGGCTCACAGAACATTGCATTACCCCAGCACATCGAATTGCATCACCCCAGCACATCGAATCGCATCACCCCAGCACATCGAATCGCATCACCCCAGCACATCAAATTGCATGGCCCACAGAACATTGCATAACCCCCAGCACATCGAATCACATCACTCACAGCACATTGCAACACCCCCAGCACATCGAATTGCATGGCCCACAGAACATTGCATAACCCCCAGCAGAGGGTGCCACCGTGGGACGGGTTCTTTTTTTTAATCACACTGTAAAGTTGTTGAGGGGGGGTGGTGCCGCCGTGGGTGGGGGGGGTTGTGCCACCGCGGGACGGGTTCTTTTTTTTAAATCCCACTGTAAAGTTGTTGAGCGGGGGGTTGTGCCACCGCGGGACGGGTTCTTTTTTTTTTAATCCCACTGTAAAGTTGATTAGCGTGGGAGGGGGAGGGGGGCCGCTGCGGGACAGGTTTTTTTTTTGCATCACACTGTAAAGTTGTTATGGGGGGGGCTTGCCGCGATGAGCGGGGGGTCTGTGCATCCGTGGGATGGGTTCTTTTTTTTTTTAACTGCAAAGTTGTTTAAGGGGGGTCTGGGATGCCGCCGCGATGTTTTTTTTTTAATCACACTGTACAGTTGTTGAGCGGGGGGGTTTCCGCCGCGGGACGGGTTCTTTTTTTTTATCACACTGTACCCTTGTTGGGGGCGGGGGGATGTGGCGGGGGGGTTCTTTTTTTTTACCTGTAAAGTTCTTGAGCGGGGGTGTGGGGGGTCGTGCACGGGACGTTTTTTTTTTTAACACACTGTACAGTTGTTGATGGGGGTGGGGGGATGGGGGGAGGGCTCGCTGGATAGGGTTCT
The DNA here is from genome assembly GCA_029206835.1 of Rana muscosa. Taxonomy (NCBI): domain Eukaryota; kingdom Metazoa; phylum Chordata; class Amphibia; order Anura; family Ranidae; genus Rana; species Rana muscosa. The sequence goes on along the minus strand of CM055116.1, from coordinate 498,074,725 downwards.
TTTTTTTTTATTGCACTGTACAGTTGTGGAGCGGGGAGGTTCTTTTTTTTATAACTGTAAAGTTTTTTTTTTTTTTATGTACAGTTATTGAGCGGGGGGGGGGGGGCTGCTGCCGCAGGATGGGTTTTTTCAATGTACAGTTGTTGAGTGGGGGGGGATCTTCTGCCACGAGAAGGGTTTTTTTTTTGCACTACACAGTTGTTGAGCGGGGGGGGTTCTTTGTGTTCCACCAATCGGTAAGCCCAACCCCCGCCCACCCACACCTGTTGTTCCGAATCTCGGGATGACGGGGACAGCACGTCACATCATCAGCACATCATCGTCACACATCAGCTCGCTGGGTAGGGAGGGAGGAGCGGAGGAAGAAGAAGGACACACATACACTCCAGGCGGACCAAGGGAGGGCGTGCCTTGATTACAATGGGGAGAAGATGCGAGAGCCTCCTGGGATTGATGACAAACATCTCCCAGGAGGCATAGCGGTCAGTGGATGACGCTAGGAGACCTGTTGCGGCCGCGGCGCTAAATATAAACAGACCACTATAAAACAGTGAGTTTAAAAAATAAATAAAAATAATATGCCAATTAGTCTTTAGGGGACATAAATACATAGAATGCAAACAACTTGTAAAAGAGGGTGGAACTGCACTTTAATATTTCTTTAAGATGCTTATCTGTAGTGAGAATGGGCCAGTGTTTTTTAAAAACTTTTTTCTACTTTTCTGTGTTGTGCTCCATAATTATGGATAATGGGCATATGATCTTGGAAACTGGTTTGTTTGGGCTTATCTTTTATTAGAGAGTCCCTATCTATTGCATTCACCATTGCTAGTTGAAGATTAATAAGAGTTTCCTGATAACCCTTTTCAAGGAATCTCTTACTAATTAAATCTACCTGTTCACTGTAGTCTTCTTCATCAGTGCAATTTCTCTTCAGTCTCATGAATTGACCTTTCGGTACATTGAGCAGCCAGGGGGCATAGTGACAACTTTTTATGGGTCAGGCACTGATGTGGTTGAGAATTCCTGACTCGCAGTCTCCACTCTAATTCACCCCAAAGGTGTTCTATCGGGTTGAGGTCAGCACTCTGTGCAGGCCAGTCAAGTTCCTCCTCCCCAACTCCATGTCATCCATGTCTTTATGGACCTTGCTTTGTGCACTGGTCCAAATCATTTGGTGGAGGGGGGATTATGGTGTGGGGTTGTTTTTCAGGGGTTGGGCTTGGTCCCTTTGTTCCAGTGAACTGAACTCTTAAGGCGTCAGCATACCAAATATTTTGGACAATTTCATGATCCCAACTTTGTGGGAACTGTTATGGGATGGCCCCTCCATGATGGAATATAAGGGATGTAGTATTCTAATTTTAATAAGTTTACCTTGTACTCAACTGTGCCCATGGTCTGGATTGTGCAACCGCCAGGAAAATTGCAAAATCCCATGCTAGTGAGGGGAGGCATATATATACACACCACATCAGACAGACCTAAAGGTAACTCCCAGCGTCATGCAGGTGTTCCAAAGGGGGAGGCGTGTCATCACCTGATCGGATAAGACGATCCATCATGGAGTATATCTAGTACCAGTGCAACGTGTATTTCATATGGTTTTATCTATATTTTTGTCAAAATCTTGCTGTAATCTGTATCTGGATACTCTATTTGTAATGTAAATCATGTACCAATAAAATGTATACCTTTTTACTTGATGTGTAAATGTTTCAGGGTACCGAGATCCATTCTCTTCTCTTTCTCTCAGCTTTGGAGACCTTTGTGGGAAATAGTCTCCTTGCACCCATCTACTATTGTCAGTTGGATGACGGTACCCCCAGTTTTTACCCTTAGCTTAGTTGTTTGGAGGCCTTTTTGTCAGAGGTGTAAGAGAGGCAGGAATGTACTCGCCATCTGGATTACCGGGAGACTTTCCCGGTGGGCCGATCATCCGATGGCTCAGTGCGGGGCCGGCTGTCATGTCAGTCACAGTGTCTCTCTCTGTGAGTCTATGTCACTCACATAATGCTCCTGTCTGATGGGCCGATCATCCGATGGCTCAGTGGGGCTGACTGTCATGATGTCATTGTCTCTCTCTGTGAGTCTGTCACATAATGCTCCTGCCTCCTGCTCCCAGTGGCGGCGCCAGTTAAATACTAGCCATCATCACTGCCAGCCTGCCATGACACTTCCCTCCTCCTAAATTTACAGCCCCGTCCCAGCGACGTGACGTTAGGTCACTCACGGCCGGAGGCGGGAGGGGATGGGAGGAGCGGAGCCAGAGAGCTGCTGCAACCAAGAGGAGCCGAGCAAGCGCTGCCGAGGAGGGAACCATTGCTAACAACTTCAGAGACAGCACAGCAGAAAAGTCAGTGTGTACTGTGTAGTATCGCATTCACAACAAGTAAGAAAGCACTAAACTTAGCCATCTGAGATCTGACTGCAGTCTGAACTTTAGATTATGAACTGTGACTGTCTGTCTGATTTTTTTCAATATGCAGCATGGCGGGGTGAGGGGGGTAAATGTACTGCCACTGGACTGGTCATAGTAACTGATGTATTAATGTCCTGCACTGCACTGGTCACGGTCACTGATGAATGAATTTACTTATCACGGTCACTGATGAATGAATTTACTGCCACTGATGTATTAATCTACTGCCACTACTGGTCACAGTCACTGATGAATGAATTTGCTTGTTACAGTCACTGATGAATGAATTTACTTGTCACGGTCTCTGATGAATGAATTTTCTTGTCACGGTCACTGATGAATGAATTTACTTGTCACGGTCACTGATTAATGAATTTACTTGTCACGGTCACTGATGAATAAATTTACTGCCACTGATGTATTAATCTACTGCCACTACTGGTCACAGTCACTGATGAATAAATGAATGTACTGCCACTACTGGTCATGGTCACTGATAAATGAATTAATGTAATGCCACTGCTGGTCATGGTTACTGATGAATGAATGTACTGTCCCTGCTGGTCATGGTTACTGATGAATGAATGAATGTACTGCCACTGCTGGTCATGGTTACTGATGAATGAATGTACTGCCACTGCTGGTCATGGTCACTGATAAATTAATGAATGTACTGCCACCGCTGGTCATGGTCACTGATAAATGAATGAATCTACTGCCACTGCTGATCATGGAACAACGAACAATTTGGGGTGTTCGTGGCAAATTCGAAAAGTCTATGGGAGAAATCTAAAGTGCTAATTATAAAGGCTTATATGCAAGTTATTGTCCTAAAAGGTGTTTGGGGACCTGGGTATCAATGCAAAAAAAAGTTTTAAAAACTGACGTTTTTTTAGGAGCAGTGATTTTATTAATGCTTAAAGTGAAACAATAAAAGTGAAATATTCCTTTAAATTTCGTACCTGGGGGGTGTGTATGATATGCATGTAAAGTCGCGCATGTTTCCCGTGCTTAGAACTGTCCCTGCACAAAGTGTAATTTTTGAAGGAAAAAGTCATTTAAAACTCACTCGCGGCTATTAATGAATTGTCGGCTTTTATCAATATATAGAAAAGTCATTGATAAGAAAAAAAAAAAAGCGTGGGGGTTCCCCCAAATTCAATTACCAGGCCCTTCAGGTCTGGAATGGATATTAAGGGGAACCCCGCCGCAAATTTAAAAAAAAATGGCGTGCGGTTCCCCCTAAATATCCATACCAGGCCCTTCAGATCTGGCATGGATTTTAAGGGGAACTCCACCCCAAATTTAAAAAAAATGGCGTGGAGTTCCCCCAAAAATCCATACCAGACCCTTATCCGAGCACACAACCTGGCCGGCCGCAGGGGAAGAGGAGGGGACGAGAGAGCGGCCCCCCTCCCTCCTGAACCGTACCAGGCCACATGCCCTCAACATGGGGAGGATGTCCCCATGTTGATGGGGACAAGGGCCTTACCCCCACAACCCTTGCCCGGTGGTTGTGGGGGTCTGCGGGCGGCGGGCTTATCGGAATCTGGAAGACCCCTTTAACAAAGGGGACCCCCAGATCCTGGCCCCCCCCATGTGAATTGGTAAGGGGTACATTGTACCCCTACCATTTCACGAAGAAAGTGTCAAAAAATGTAAATAAATACACACAAACACCTTGGAAAAGTCCTTTATTAAAAAAAATTTAAAAAAATTTAAATAAAAAAACATTCCAGCGATGAAATCCAGTGTCCCGCGGCGATCCCGATGTCCAGCACTGTCCGTCATTGGTTGTGCCTGAGCGGACCTGATGGGGAACTTCCTCCGCAGTGTTTTAAATGTATAGACCCGCCCCTTCTAAAGTTCCCCATCAGGTCCGCTCAGCGGACCAGATGCGGAACGCGAGAAGGGGCGGGTCTATTCATGTATTACACAGCAAACAAAGTTCCCCATCAGGTCCGCCCTCTCGGTATGTCCGACCCCGCCTACGTCATTGGCCTGAGCGGGGAACTTCCTTCACTGTGTAATTTAAATTTACACAGTGAAGGAAGTTTCCCGCTCAGGCCAATGACGTAGGCGGGGTCTGACATACAGAAGGGGCGGACCTGATGGGGAACTTCGTTTGCTGTGTAATACATGTATAGACCCGCCCCTTCTCATGTTCCGCATCAGGTCCTCAGCCTTACACCTAGTCATTGGCTGAGCGGACCTGATGGGGAACTTGAGAAGGGGCGGGTCTATACATGTATTACAAAGTGCGAGAAGTTCCCCATCAGGTCCGCCCCCTCGGTATGTCAGACCCCGCCTACGTCATTGGCCTGAGCGGGAAACTTCCTTCACTGTGTAAATTTAAATTACACAGTGAAGGAAGTTCCCTGCTCAGGCCAATGACGTAGGCGGGGTCGGACATACCGAGGGGGCGGACCTGATGGGGAACTTTGTTCGCTGTGTAATACATGAATAGACCCGCCCCTTCTCGCGTTCCGCATCTGGTCCGCTGAGAGGACCTGATGGGGAACTTTAGAAGGGGCGGGTCTATACAATTTAAAACACTGCGGAGGAAGTTCCCCATCAGGTCCGCTCAGGCACAACCAATGACGGACAGCGCTGGACATCGGGATCGCCGCGGAACACTGGATTTCATCGCTGGAATGTTTTTTTATTTTTTTAATAAAGGACTTTTTCAAGGTGTTTGTGTGTTTTTATTTACATTTTTTGACACTTTCTTCTTGAAATGGTAGGGGTACAATGTACCCCTTACCAATTCACATAGGGGGGGGCGGGATCTGGGGGTCCCCTTTGTTAAAGGGGTCTTCCAGATTCCGATAAGCTCTCGTCCCCCCCTCTTCCCCTGCGGCCGGCCAGGTTGTGTGCTTGGATAAGGGTCTGGTATGGATTTTTGGGGGGACTCCACGCCATTTTTTTTTAAATTTGGGGTGGAGTTCCCCTTAAAATCAATGCCAGATCTGAAGGGCCTGGTATGGATATTTAGGGGGAACCGCACGCCATTTTTTTTTAATTTGCGGCGGGGTTCCCCTTAATATCCATTCCAGACCTGAAGGGCCTGGTAATTGAATTTGGGGGAACCCCCACGCTTTTTTTTTTTTTTTTATCAATGACTTTTCTATATATTGATAAAAGCCGACAATTCATTAACCACTTAAGCCCCGGACCATTTCGGGCCATTAGGACCAAGCCTGTTTTTGGGATTCGGCACTGCGCTGCTTTAACTGTAAATTGTGCGGACATGCAATGTTGTACCCAAATGAAATTTGCGTCCTTTTCTTCCCACAAATAGAGCTTTCTTTTAATGGTATTTGATTGCCTCTGCGATTTTTATTTTTTGCGATATAAACAGAAAAAGACCGAAAATTTTGAAAAAAAATGATATTTTCTACTTTTTGTTATAAGAAAAATCGAATAAACTCAATTTTAGTCATACATTTAGGCCAAAATGTATTCAGCCACATGTCTTTAGTAAAAAAAATGTCAATAAGCGTATATTTATTGGTTTGCGCAAAAGTTATAGCGTTTACAAACTAGGGTACATTTTCTGAAATTTACACAGCTTTAAATTTATGACTGCCTATCTCATTTCTTGAGGTGCTAAAATGGCAGGGCAGTACAAAACCCCCCCAAATGACCCAATTTTGGAAAGTAGACACCCCAAGGAAATTGCTGAGAGGCATGTTGAGCCCATTGAATATTTTTTTTTTGTCCCAAGTGATTGAATAATGACAAAAAAAAAAAATTACAAAAAGTTGTCACTAAATGATATATTGCTCACACATGCCATGGTTATATGTGGAATTGCACCCCAAAATACATTCTGCTGCTTCTCCTGAGTACGGGGATACCACATGTGTGGGACTTTTTAGGAGCCTAGCCACGTACGGGACCCCGGAAACCAAGCACCGCCTTCAGGATTTCTAAGGGCGCAAATTTTTGATTTCACTCCTCACTACCTATCACAGTTTCGAAGGCCATAAAATGCCAAAATAGCACAAACCCCCCCCAAATGACCCCATTTTGGAAAGTAGACACCCCAAGCTATTTACTGAGAGGCATGTTCAGTCCATGGAATATTTTATATTTTGCCACAAGTTGCGGGAATATGACAAACCTTTTTTTTTTTGCACAAAGTTGTCACTAAATGATATATTGCTCACACATGCCATGGGCATATGTGAAATTACACCCCAAAATACATTCTGCTGCTTCTCCTGAGTACGGGGATACCACATGTGTGGGACTTTTTGGGAGCCTAGCCGCGTACGGGACCCCAAAAACCAAGCACCGCCTTCAAGGTTTCTAAGGGCATAAATTTTTGATTTCACTCCTCACTACCTATCACAGTTTTGAAGGCCATAAAATGCCAAGATGGCACAAAACCCCCCCAAATGACCCCATTTTGGAAAGTAGACACCCCAAGCTATTTGCTGAGAGGCATGTTGACCCCATTGAATATTTTTTTTTTGTCCCAAATGATTGAATAATGACAAAAAGAAAAAAAAAATTACAAAAAGTTGTCACTAAATGATATATTGCTCACACATGCCATGGTTATATGTGGAATTGCACCCCAAAATACATTCTGCTGCTTTTCCTGAGTACGGGGATACCACATGTGTGGGACTTTTTGGGAGCCTAGCCGCGTACAGGGCCCCAAAAACCAAGCACCGCCTTCAGGATTTCTAAGGGCGTAAATTTTTGATTTCACTCCTCACTACCTATCACAGTTTCGAAGGCCATAAAATGCCAAAATAGCACAAAACCCCCCCAAATTACCCCATTTTGGAAAGTAGACACCCCAAGCTATTTGCTGAGAGGCATGTTGAGTCCATGGAATATTTTATATTTTGCCACAGGTTGCGGGAATATGACAAACTGTTTTTTTTTGCACAAAGTTGTCACTAAATGATATATTGCTCACACATGCCATGGGCATATGTGAAATTACACCCCAAAATACATTCTGCTGCTTCTCCTGAGTACGGGGATACCACATGTGTGGGACTTTTTGGGAGCCTAGCCGCGTACGGGACCCCAAAAACCAAGCACCGCCTTCAAGGTTTCTAAGGGCATAAATTTTTGATTTTGCTCCTCACTACCTATCACAGTTTTGAAGGCCATAAAATGCCAAGATGGCACAAAACCCCCCCAAATGACCCCATTTTGGAAAGTAGACACCCCAAGCTATTTGCTGAGAGGCATGTTGAGCCCATTGAATCTTTTTTTTTTTTTTGTCCCAAATGATTGAATAATGACAAAAAGAAAAAAAAATGTACAAAAAGTTGTCACTAAATGATACATTGCTCACACATGCCATGGTTATATGTGAAATTACACCCCAAAATACATTCTGCTGCTTCTCCTGAGTACGGGGATACCACATGTGTGGGACTTTTTGGGAGCCTAGCCGCGTACGGGACCCCAAAAACCAAGCACCGCCTTCAAGGTTTCTAAGGGCATAAATTTTTGATTTCACTCCTCACTACCTATCACAGTTTTGAAGGCCATAAAATGTCAAAATAGCCCAAAACCCCCACAAATGACCCCATTTTGGAAAGTAGACACCCCAAGCTATTTGCTGAGAGGCATGGTGAGTATTTTACAGCTCTCATTTGTTTTTGAAAATTAAGAAAGACATTTTTTTTTCTTTTTTTACATTTTCAAAACTTTGTGACAAAAAGCGAGATCTGCAAAATACTCAACATACCTCTCAGCAAATAGCTTGGGGTGTCTACTTTCCAAAATGGGGTCATTTGGGGGGGTTTTGTGCCATCTGGGCATTCCATGGCCTCCGAAACTGTGATAGGCAGTGAGGAGTGAAATCAAAAATTTACACCCATAGAAATCCTGAAGGCGGTGCTTGGTTTTTGGGGTCCCGTACGCGACTAGGCTCCCAAAAAGTCCCACACATGTGGTATCCCCGTACTCAGGAGAAGCAACAGAATGTATTTTGGGGTGTAATTCCACATATGCCCATGGCATGTTTGAGCAATATATAATTTAGTGACAACTTTTTGTACATTTTTTTTTTTTTTTTTGGTCATTATTCAATCACTTGGGACAAAAAAAAAAATATTCAATGGGCTCAACATGCCTCTCAGCAAATAGCTTCAGGTGTCTACTTTACAAAATGGGGTCATTTGGGGGGGTTTTGAACTGTCCTGGCATTTTATGCACAACATTAGGAAGCTTATGTCACACATCATCCACTCTTCTAACCACTTGAAGACAAAGCCCTTTCTGACACTTTTTGTTTACATGAAAAAAAAAATTTTTTTGCAAGAAAATTATGTTGAACCCCCAAACATTATATATTTTTTTAAAGCAAAGGCCCTACAGATTAAAATAGTGGGTGTTGCATTTTTTTTCCACACAGTATTTGCGCAGCGATTTTTCAAACGCATTTTTTGGGGGAAAAACACACTTTTTTTATTTTTAATGCACTAAAAAACACTATATTGCCCAAATGTTTGATGAAATAAAAAAGATGATCATAGGCCGAGTACATGGATACCAAACACGACATGCTTTAAAATTGCGCACAAACGCGCAGCGGCGACAAACTACATTCATTTTTAAAAGCATTTAAAAGCCTTTACAGGTTACCACGTTAGATTTACAGAGGAGGTCTACTGCTAAAATGACTGCCCTTGATCTGACCTTCGCGGTGATACCTCACATGTATGATGCAATTGCTGTTTACATATGACGCTAGACCGACGCTTGCGTTCGCCTTTGCGCAATAGCAGGGGGGGACAGCGGTGCTTTTTTTTTTTTTTTTTTTTTTTTTATTATTTATTTGGCTTTTTTATTTTATTTTTAAACTGTGCCTTCCATATTTTATTTTTTTACCATTTTTATCGTTATCTCAGGGAATGTAAATATCCCCTATGATAGCAATAGGTAGTGACAGGTACTTTTTTTTTGAAAAAAATTGGGGGGTTAGACCCTAGATCTTTCCTCTGCCCTCAAAGCATCTGACCACACCAAGATCGGTGTGATAAAATGCTTTCCCAATTTCCCAATGGCGCTTTTTATATCCGGGGGGGGACATTCCCTCCCACTGCTTGTAAAAACAGTCTAGAGGCTAATTATCTGCTAGAATTGCTTTTACATGAAAGCCGGCTGCTGGCTGAAAAGAATGATACCAAGATGATACCTAAACCCGCAGGCATCATTCTGGTATAAACATTCAAAGTCCAGCAACATACCAGTACGTTGCTGGTCCTTGTTGGACATGTATTGTAATCTTTTTTTTCATACAGCCTATTGGCTGAACGAAAAAAAGAGATTGATTGGTGGGTATGCCCACCATTAGAATACCTCCCTTCATCCACCCACTTCTAATGATGGGCATATATGCCGAAGCATGGGGGCATCCTCCCGCAAAAAAGTTATGCCGCGTACACACGGTCAAGCCTTCGTCGGAATTTCGACCGTATGTACGCGGCATATAAGTTTATGCCGCGTACACACGGTCGGACTTTTCCACGGGCAAGCCTCCGTTGGAATTTCGACCGTATATACGCGGCATTAGGAGCAAAATCGCTCCTCCGCCCCTGCTGCCCCCATGCTTCGGCATATATGCTCTTTTTTTTAACTGTGGTGGTGAAATCACCTCCTACAGCGTTGGAGTCACGGCTTTATGTATCGTGGGAGCAAACGCTGTTGCTGTCAAGATAAATAGATCCGCGCTGCAACTGAATGGCGTACCTGCTAAGCAAATGGTGGTTAACATTAAAACAAAGTAACATTACAGTACAACAGTAAGACCTTACCATGCCATACCTGCAAAGCAAATACCAAAACAAAACCTAGTAAAAAATAAAAAAATGTTTTAACGCAACCTGTGCCTAAAATATATATATGCCGAAGCATGGGGGCATCCTCCCGCAAAAAAGTTATGCCGCGTACACACGGTCGGAATTTTCCACGGGCAGGCCTCCGTCGGAATTTCGACCGTATGTACGCGGCATTAGGAGCAAAATCGCTCCTCCGCCCCTGCTGCCCCCATGCTTCGGCATATATGCTCTTTTTTTTAACTGTGGTGGTGAAATCACCTCCTACAGCGTTGGAGTCACGGCTTTATGTATCGTGGGAGCAAACGCTGTTGCTGTCAAGATAAATAGATCCGCGCTGCAACTGAATGGCGTACCTGCTAAGCAAATGGTGGTTAACATTAAAACAAAGTAACATTACAGTACAACAGTAAGACCTTACCATGCCATACCTGCAAAGCAAATACCAAAACAAAACCTAGTAAAAAAAAAAAAAAATGTTTTAACGCAACCTGTGCCTAAAATATATATATGCCGAAGCATGGGGGCATCCTCCCGCAAAAAAGTTATGCCGCGTACACACGGTCGGAATTTCGACCGTATGTACGCGGCATTAGGAGCAAAATCGCTCCTCCGCCCCTGCTGCCCCCATGCTTCGGCATATATGCTCTTTTTTTTAACTGTGGTGGTGAAATCACCTCCTACAGCACTGGAGTCACGGCTTTATGTATCGTGGGAGCAAACGCTGTTGCTGTCAAGATAAATAATTCCGCGCTGCAGTTGAATGGCACACCTGAAAACAAAAAATTACATACCGGAAAAGCAAGCATGATAAAACATTGCAGAATAGAATACAGTAAAAAAGAGCAGAACAATAGAGAGAAAATAGAGAGAGAGAGAACAATAAAACGACAACTATTTTTGGTTTTTTTATTTTATATTTTTTTTGTGTTTTGTTTTTTACGTTTTTTTTTTCTTTTTTACACTTTTTTTTGTAACTTTACAACTGTAATGGTTCGGGTCTCTCAAAATGTAATGGCATCTTGGGAGACCCTGTGTAAGTGTGTCCTTGTCTGTGAAATACTGTACCCTACGCTAAAACTTCACTTTTGAGTGGTAGCGTTCAAAACATTCACCTTGGCAAAGACCAGGCTTGTCAGGACAGAGTGGACAAAAACTACGGGTGTCACGCCTAAATCCGCGCTTGCTACAGACACGACATCTTTTTTGGGGGTGGCTTTGGGTAGGGGTACTCGGGAGGACATACGAATAATGCCTCTCATGCAGCCGGCTTACTGCATTTGGTTGGGGATGGTGAGGTGCAGAACCGCCTGGATACAGGAGTTCTGTGACTATCTCATTCTGGAATTTTAGAAGAGATAACGTCCCGCCTGAAGCTCTGTATAGCACATGAGCGTTCAGCAAAGCCAATTGGAATAATGATAGAGACACTTTTTTGTACCAGCGTCTCGCCTTACGGTCAATTAGATACGGCGCCATCAACTGGTCGTTGAGGTCCACCCCTCCCATATTTTGGTTATATTCGTGGACACAGAGGGGTTTCTCCACAACACCAGTCGCCGTACGAATTTGGACTGTCGTGTCTGCATGAAGGGAGGTAAGAAGGAAAACATTCTTATTGTCCCTCCACTTCATAGCGAGCAAGTTATTACACTTCAAGCAGGCTCTCTCCCCCAGCCTAAGACGGGCATCTACAAGCCGCTGGGGAAAGCCCCGGCGATTAGGTCGCACGGTGCCACATGCTCCAATCTTATGATCAAACAAGTGACTAAACAGTGGCACGCTCGTGTAATAATTGTCCACATACAAGTGGTACCCCTTTCCGAATAAGGGTGACACCAAGTTCCACACTATCTTGCCAGCGCTCCCTATGTAATCCGGGCAGTTGACCGACTCAATCTGACTGTCTTTTCCCTCATAAACCGTAAAGTTCACTACATAGCCTGTTGCCCTGTCACAGAACTTGTAGAGCTTGACCCCGTATCTGGCACGCTTGCTGGGAAGGTACTGCTTGAAAGACAAGCGGCCAGAAAATTTAATCAGGGACTCATCAACGCAGACAACTTGATCGGGAGTAAACAAGGCTGCAAAACGTTCGTTGAAGTGGTTTATGAGGGGCCGAATTTTATAGAGCCGGTCGTATTCAGGGTCCCCACGTGGACGACAAAGTTCATTGTCGTTGAAGTGCATGAACCGCAAAATCTGCTCGTATCGTGCCCTGGACATGGAGGCAGAGAACACGGGCATGTGGTCAATTGGGTGCGTGGACCAATAAGCACGCAATGACGGAAATTTATGTGTGCCCATGTTGAGGGAAAGGCCCAGAAAGGTCTTAAATTCGGAAACCGTAATTGGTTTCCAATTTCTGGCAATTTTAGGCAACTGGGGGTTAGCGGCGATAAATTGACCAGCATATAAATTACTCTGGTCCACAATAGATCTATAGAGATCTTCCGTGAAAAACAGCGAATAAAAATCAATTGGAATAAAATCAGCTGTTTCCACCTGAATACCGGGTTGGGCAGTGAATGGGGGAAGTACGGGTTCTGCAGAAGTGGTGGGGACCCAATCAGGATAGGCAAATTCTGCAGGAAGGGCAGTATGGGCACGACGGGCCTGCCTTTGTCTTCTTGGTGGCAGCGGGACACTACTTGTGCTTGCCACCTCGCCAGCTTGAACTGCACTTATGGGACTCGCCACGTCACTAAGTGTTACTGCAGTGCTGGATGTACGTCCAGGCTGTACTAGGCCGCTGGTGCTTGCCAGTTCACCAGAAGGAATAGCGGCGCTAGTACTACTCTGCTCCATGATACGAGAGACCTGCGGTTCTTGCTCCTCAACAACCTCAGAAGATCGGGATCGGGTACGCCTGACCTTAGCAGGGACCTCAACTTCGTCGTCAGAGCTATCTGACGTGGGGCCGCTGACGTCACTGTCTTCTACGGGAAGATATTCTGAGCCTGAATCTGACAGATACGTGACCTCCTCTTCACTATCTGTCATGCTCAGAATCTCGTAGGCCTCTTTACTAGTGTACCTTCGTCTTGCCATTTTGGGCTCTAAATTTAGGGGTACACTAGTAAGATTCACAGGAAAAAAAGCACCTGACTGTCGTCAGCAAATATATCAAACGCTACAAAAAAACTGTTAGCGATCGCAGGGATCAGGCCTGTCTCTGCGAACGCTGCAGTTATGTGTGTTGTGTTTGGTAAGTGACAGTGATCGATCGATACTGCACTTGGGTGGGCTGGGCTGGGCTGGGCTGGGCGGAGGGGCTAAACGCAGGCGCTAGCAGGTATCTGGGCTGATCCCGCTAACACTGCGTTTTTGGGAACCCTAAACCGCTGGGGACGCTAGTATAGATCTGATCAGATACTATACCACTAAGGGGGGTGTATGCTTTGCGCGTGGGTGTTAGCGTTACTGGCACTAACCTAACACTGCCTGGGGCGACGCAGACCCTCTCTGGCGCTAAAACCTAATTGATCTCACCCGCCGGGCGATCAGGGGGGTTAAACCTTTATTGGGTTATATACGGCGGGTGCCCTGATGCTATAAAAAGCAAACTAATCAACCAGCGTCACCCGTAACCTTTATATGGTGATCACTGGTGAAAGGGTTAACTAGGGGCAATCAGGGGGTTAAAACCTTTATTAGGTTAAATATGGGGGTACCTGACACTATATAAAAACCTGACGGGTAACCTAAATAACTAAATAACTTACTGGCTAACCAGTGACACCAGTGACGCTTATACGGCGATCACTGGTGAAAGGGTGAACTCTAGGGGCAATCAGGGGGTTAAAATAATATATGGGGGTACCTGACACCAATAAAAACCTGCGGCGAACCTAAAAAAAAAATAACTGCCTATCTAAAACACCAGCGACACGAATACAGCGATCGGAAAAACAATCGCTTAGTGACGCTGAAGTTAGGGGGTGAAAGGGTTACCTGGGGGGTGATCAAGGGGTTAAACCTTTATTAGGGGGGGTTAGGGGGCTACCCTGGACCTAAAGGGGCCTAATCCTAACTGCCCTGCAACTTTTTACAATCACAGATGACACTAAATGCAGTGATCAGTAAAATAAATGATCACTGCAATCAGTGACACTGTGATTGGGGGCTTTGGGGTGACCTGGGGGGTGATCTGGGGGTGACTGGGGGGTGATTTGTGTGCCTATGTGTACCTACGTGTCAGTGGACTGTTAGAGCACTAACCTCTGTCTTCACTCCTCGGCGCCGGGAACGAAAAGACCGCGGCGAGGGAGATGACATCACTTCCTCCAGCCTTGTTTACATCACATGGCGGAGGAAGCAATTTCATTGGCCGGGAGCGATCGCGAGGGGGGGGCGGAATCGAGCGGCCGCCCCCTCATGCCTGATCGCTCCCGAACACTTAACGGCCGCTCACTGCAGTGAAGGGGGGTCCGGATGGACCCCCCAACTGCACAAAGGCGATCACGTAGATCTACGTGATTCTGCCTGTCCGTGCCATTCTGCCAACGTAAATCGGCGGTGGGCGGTCGTTAAGTGGTTAATAGCCGCGAGTGAGTTTTAAATTACTTTTTTTCCTTCAAAAATGACACTTTGTGCAGGGACAGTTCTAAGCACGGGAAACATGCGCGACTTCACATGCATATCATACACACCCCCCCAGGTACGAAATTTTAAGAAAAATTTCACTTTTATTTCTTCGTTTTAAGCATTATTAAAATCACCGCTCCCGTAAAAACGTCTATTTTTTAAACCTTTTTTTGCATTGATACATGTCCCCTGGGGCAGGACCCGGGTCCCCAAACACTTTTTAGGACAATAAATTGCATATTAGCCTTTATAATTAGCACGTTAGATTTCGAACGTTCGAGTCCATTGTATTTAATAGGGTTCTAAAGTTCACACGAACATTCTGTCTGTTCGCAGGTTCTGGTGCGAACCGAACAGGGGGGTGTTTGGCTCATCCCTGCTGATGAATGCTTGTACTGCCACTGCTGGTCATGGTTTTGGATGAATGAATGAATGTACTGCCACTGCTGGTCATGGTTACTGATGAATGAATGAATGTACTGCCACTGCTTGTCATGGTTACTGATGAATGAATGAATGTACTGCCACTGCTGGTCATGGTTACTGATGAATGAATTAATGTACTGTCACTGCTGGTCATGGTTACTGATGGATGAATGAATGAATGTAATGCCACTGCTGGTCATGGCTACTGATGAATGAGTTAATGTACTTCCACTGCTGGTCATGGTTACTGATGAATGAATTAATGTACTGCCACTGCTGGTCATGGTTACTGATGAATGAATTAATGTACTGCCACTGCTGGTCATGGTTACTGATGAATGAATTAATGTACTTTCACTGCTGGTCATGGTTACTGGTGAATTGATGTACTGCCACTGCTGGTCATGGTTACTGATGAATGAATTAATGTACTGCCACTGCTGGTCATGGTCACTGATAAATGAATGTACTTTCAATTCCGTATAGTTTATATACTGTTTTTGTGTGTGTTTGCAAAAATAAAGTGGGCCGGTCTGGATGAAGTCCAGGGCCAAATTTTTGTCCCAGTCCAGCCCTGAAGAGAGGTCTTCCTTATTGTGTCAGGCTCTTCTGCCAAGTATGTGACAAATATAAACACGTTAATGTCTAACGAGAGAACATAAATTATTGGTTTTCCATGTATATCGTTTTAACATCTCGAGAAGGTGGATTCCATCTCAAATATAAAATGGTAAATTCTGGGCCAGAGGTTGGAGCAACTGATTGATATACAATGAGAAACCACTTGTGATGCTTTTCATTGAGGCAACTATTGGGCGGCATGGAGGATTGTGCTGGTCTTTGTGAATTTTTGGGAGGTGATAGAAATATGGTGTCCTACAGAATTCTTTCAAAAATAATGTAATCTCTGTCTTATTGATAACTCCATCCTCCAATGCCCCAGAAACAAGGTTTTGGCCTCTAGTGTAATTTTTGGTAATGGGTTTTGTTTAAGCTTTTTGTATGTATTGGAATCTGACGTATCTTGATTAATAATCCCTTCCCCCGTATCTGATGGTTTTATAATAATATTGTAATTTTCGGATAAATCGCTCAGAGCCTTCACCTCCTGGGGTTTAAGGCTGGACTCTAGAATGGGTCTTAAATTAAGCCTTTTTGCACATACTCGATAGAATGCCTCAAGGTTGGGACCCTTAACATGCATGGGATAAAGTATTGATTAAGGTGTCGGTTAGATGGGTGGTGAGGACATAAGATGTTGAGTGAAGAGAGAAAGATCAATATCTCTATTGTCTAGGTACAAGTCCTCCAGTGCAGCAAGTCCTTCTAAATCCAATTATTTATATAATATACTAAGATCTCTTTGATCTAGAGCAGGCCGCTGTCCCATCTAAACCGAGGTTCCACCATTAAGGAGCCTTTGTTCCCTCTGGTCTCCGCTGCTGTCATTCTCAAGGCAGCACAGAGAGCGGGAGATAGGTGATAGCAATGAGAGAGTGGGAGGCAAAGCCGCACTGGATGGAGAGCAGGAACGAGAGCTGCATGAGTCAACTCTCCAAATTAACTAGTAGGTTATTGGTTGCTATGAAACCGGGCAGCCCTAGCAACCAATCACCAGCATGTTAATAGGAAATGTTAACCTCTGCATCCCCCTGCTCTTGCCCTCCATCTAGCTGCTGTGACTCCTGGCCACTTTCCGCTCTGTGTAAAGTAGGCAAGGGGGCATAGTTGAGGAAGGGTGGTGGGGGGAGGCAGGGGGTGACCTGAAGGAGTTATTGCTGTGTGTGTGTGTGGAGGGGGGTGGTTTGAAGGGGGTGGCAGATGTGAAGGGGCAGAGCACATTACTGTGGCGGGGGAGAGTGATGTGAAAGGAGAGCAGTGCTGTGGGTGGGCTGGTAATGTAAAGGGGGGCAAGTGGAGGGAGATGTAAAGGGAGCAGTGCTGTGGGGGTAATGTGAAGGAGGGAAAGTGCTGGTGGGAGGTAGATTTTTAGGGGGCAGTGCTGTGTGTGGTGGGGTGATGTAAAGGGGGGCAGTGCTGTGGGGGAGATGTAAAGGGAGGGGTAAGTGCTGTGGTGGGGAGATGTAAAGAGGGCAGTGCTGTGGGGGGGGTGGGAAGGGGGCAGTGCTTTGGGCAGGAGATGTGACGTAAAGGGGGGCAGTGGGGGGATGTAAAGGGGGCAGTGCTGGGGCAGGTAGATGTAAAGGGGATGTACACAATGTGTGGTCTCATGCACAAAATTGGCATTTCTACATCTCCGTAAGTGCAAAGAACAACCAGACAATTAATGTCCAAGGAAATTTTGCTAAGAAACACCAAAACAATCAATCATAATGTAGCGCCCTGCTCCTGTTGGGTAGGCGCTATGTGTTAAATTTAGTTGTCTGAGCTGTAGTTTGGCTCAGAAGGATTACGCTAAATTGTTGGCTCTGTTTCAGTCTAGCTGGGTTGCACGTTTTCCACTTGACAGTAGGTGTCACTGTCACCACAGGTCAAGGTTGGAAATGCCGCAGGCTGGATGTATTGGGTATTCCTTTCCCCGTAGTGGCTCAGGGGGCGTGGTCAACCCGCGGTGCATTCTGGGAAGGGGTACTTAAGGGACAGAGACCGCTCTAGCGGGGTTCGTTTGCCAGATCCTGACCTGAGGGCCCTCCTGGCCTCAGGGATGTGCAAGCCGTTTTTCGGCCTCGGGGCCTGCTGGCCCGAGGCTCTGCAACTAAGAGTAGGCCCAGGAGCTTCTGGGGCCTACTAGTCCAGGGATGGTCCTACGCGGTCTTGCCTGCGGGAAGAAGCGGAACAATTGGGGACTCAATTGAGGGACGCATCCTGGCCAGTTTGCCTCACGGTGCTACCGGCTGGCTGAAAGATTCTGGCACCGTGAGCTGTGTATTTCCTGAGGAACTTTGCAAAGTGTCAGTGTGGTTGCATGATCTTGTGGCAGAAGATTGTGAAACAACTTGACGACACTCATCAAGTCTGTGGCAGAGACTTTGAACGAGCTCCGCACCGGTTGCTAGGTCAGTGAGAGTAGGCCTATCCAGTGGTTGCTGAATCCAGTGTGGAACCGATTTGTCCTCTGGATCTAAGATTGTGCCCGTGATCCGCAAAGCAAAGTACCTGAACCTCCCCTATCCCTCTACCCCTCTGATGGAACTGTTCAATAAAACTCTTGAGGAAAAAGAAACCAAGTGCTGGTGTGGACATTCATGAAAGCTCTTCAAGAGGGACCCCTAAGACGAGTGTGGTGAACAGAAAGGTAGCGGCAGGCCCAAATCTAAACCAGCAGCTCCTTCGAGGGTAGTGCTACAATAAAAAACAAATTATTACAAAAATCATTTAAAAAGTAGAGTTAAAAACAAATATGTGGATTCACAGGAATCCATAGGAGAATAAAAATCAAAAAATAACCAGTAATAATAAGCTAATAGCAGCGCTGTGTTTAAATTCTAGAGACATACATGTACAAATATAGATATAAATATCAGCATAAAAGAGTAATTCATATAAACCAATACACATGTATAAACATATTTTGCTAATAAAGTCCTCCAAACACCATGTGTATCAGTGAGTCCAAAAATACAATAAACATTTAAAGTTCAAATATAAACAAAGATTTCCTCTTCCACCACACCAATAGTGATCACTCTGCAGACTCCTTATCCCAGTGAAGGTAGAACACTCACCAGACAGTATTGCTTGTAATTTTTCAGACAAGTAATATACGTTTCCCACAAGAGATCTCCACACACCTTTTCTCAATGAACCTCGTTCCACCTTTATTTCACTCCAAAACTCCAAACCAGATTAATTGTGTTAGTGACCAGAAATTAAATGAAAAGAAAAAATGCTCCACATAATTGAGTAAAACTTAAATAAAATATTTATTCGACTAGAAAATATCTCATCAGAAACGTTCTGTTCTTTCTTTCTGTAAATTCTACACCACCGTATTTGGCCACCTGTGCACCTATACTTCAAATTCTAATTCTAATCTCTCTTACTAGTTACACCAATTCACAGCACAGTAGTTACGGAATTGGAAGTATAGGTACACAGGTGGCCAAATACGGTGGTGATAGCCCATTAGCTATCTGCATGTGGCCTCTGAAGAAGCCACGTATGTGGCGCAATGCGTAAGGGGCAGAGCAACGCAGAGTATTTATGTGGAGTGGACGTAAGTTAACCCAAGGAAATATCTATATTATATATTATATGACAGCTCCCGGTTTAGGGGGACAGTACCTCATGTATCTACCCACAAACTGCAACCTATAAGAATGATGCTCTATTGATTCAATATAGTAGCTGACCACCAAATTCAGGACGTGAGCAAAACAGGGAACATGGGTCAAGTGTCCCTGTCAAAGGGCGGAGAGGAGGTTGGTGCCATTGTCGCATACAACCATTCCTGGCTGAAGCTGGCGTGGCGTCAACCACCTCTGAGACTGTCCCTGCAGAGCTGACAGAATCTCTGCCCCAGTGTGCCTCCTGTCCCCTAAGCAGGCCAACTCAAGCACCGCATGGCATATTTTTGCCTGAGTGCTTGCGTAGCCCCTTGAACGCCTACGGAGCACCGCTGGTTCAGAGGACAAATCTGCAGAGGAAGAGGCCATAGAGGAAGAAGAAGAGGAGGGGGTGGAGGAGAGAGCTGTGGCAGAATCACCACTACTAGCATTTTGGAGGCGTGGTGGTGGAACAAGCTCCAACAATGCTGCACCCTATCCTGCATCCTTCCCTGCTGCCAGCAGAGTTACCCAGTGCACCATGAAAGATAGGTAACGTCCCTGTCCATGCCTGCTGGACCATGAGTCAGCAGTAATATGCACCTTACCGCTGTCCGTCCGGTCCAACGAGGCCAAGACATTGCCTTCCACATGCCGGTAGAGAGCCGGAATGGCCTTCCGTGAAAATAAATGGCGTTTAGGAACCTGCCACTGAGGTACCGCACATTCCACAAATTAACGAAAGGGGGCAGAGTCTACCAGCTGAAAAGGCAGCAGTTGCAGTGCTAGCAATTTAGCCAAGCTAGCATTCAGACGCTGAGCATGTGGATGGCTGGGACCGAATTTCTTTTGACGGTTTAGCAACTGGGGTAGGGAAATTTGCCTGCTACAATCGGATGTTGGTGTAGTGATAGCAGATTGGCCGCAAGTACTTGGCACACCTAATTCTACACCTTCATTCCTCTCAGTGCAGGTTTCTGAGAGGACTGAAGGTATAGTGGGGCTGGAGATCCCAGCTGATGAGGAGCAAGAAGAGGTTGGCCTTGTTCTTTTAAGTACTGTTGCCAACTGACTGCCAACTGGTCAAGCATGTGGTGCCCAAGCGGCTGCTGTTTTGGCCACGCCTGATACGCTTCAGACATATGTTGCAAACAGCAACGGTGCGATCTGCTTCACACGTGTCAAAAAAGGCCCACATCAAAGAACTTTTCAGAATACGCAGGGAGTCAGCAGCGCCCTGCACATGCTTAGCTCTGCGGTGTGATGCAATAGGCTGGCTGCCCTTAAGCTGGCCCCTGGAGGGCATCCTGCCTCATTGGAGATGTGCCTCCTCCTCCTTCTCCTCCTCCTCCTCTCTTCTATCAGGCACCCATGTAGACTTAGTGACCTCATCATCCCCTCCCTCCTCGTCACTGGAGAAAACTTGGCAGTATGCTGCAGCTGGGGGAAAATGACTGCTAGTCAGTTTGCACTGATCGCTGTAAAAATGGCAATGGTCCCAAAAATGTGTCAAAAGTGTCCGATGTGTCTGCCATAATGTCGCAGTCATGAAAAAAATCGCTGATCGCCTCCATTACTAGTAAAAAAAAGAAAAAAATTATAAAAATCCCATAAAACTACCCCCTATTTTGTAACTGCTATAACTTTTGCGCAAACCAATCAATAAGCGCCGATTGCGATTTTTTTTACCAAAAATATGTAGAAGAATACGTATCGGCCTAAACTGAGGAAAATATTTTTTTATATATTTTTGGGGGATATTTATTATAGCAAAAAGGAAAAAATATTGTTTTTTTTTCAAAATTGTCGCTCTATTTTTGTTTATAGCGCAAAAAATAAAAACTGCAGAGGTGATCAAATACCACCAAAAGAAAGCTCTATTTGTGGGGAAAAAAGGACGTAAATTTTGTTTGGGAGCCACGTTGCACGACCGCGCAATTGTTAGTTAAAGTGACACAGTGCCGAATCGCAAAAAGGGGCCTGGTCTTTATGCTGCATATTGGTCTGGGGCTTAAATGGTTAAAGTGAAAAAATAAAAGTGAAATATTCCTTTAAATATCGTACCTGGGGGGTGTCTATAGTATGCCTGTGAAGTGGCACATGTTTCCCGTGTTTAGAACAGTCCCTGCACAAAATGACATTTCTAAAGGAATAAAAGTCATTTAAAACTGCTTGCGGCTTTAATGTAATGCTGGGTCCCGGCAATATAGATGAAAATTATTGAGAAAAACGGCATGGGTACCCCCCTCCCACCCAGCCCATTACCAGGCCCTTTGGGTCTTGTATGGATATTAAGGGGAACCCCGTACCCAAATTAAAAAAAGAAAAGGCGTGGGGCCCCCAGGCCTATATACTCTTAACAGCAGTATACAGGCAGTCCCAAGAAAGACAGGGACTGTAGGTTTGTTCTTAAGTTGAATCTGTTTGTAATTTGGAACAGGTACATTTTGTAAGTGTAGCTCCAGCCAAAAAATCTATTTTTAAGCTTTTTGGATATCCTAG
This sequence comes from Rana muscosa, assembly GCA_029206835.1. Lineage (NCBI taxonomy): Eukaryota > Metazoa > Chordata > Amphibia > Anura > Ranidae > Rana > Rana muscosa. The sequence goes on along the minus strand of CM055116.1, from coordinate 498,052,748 downwards.
GGAAGGGTTATCATCACCCCTGTAACATGTTTTGCTGTCTGTGCCCCTGTTCAGAAGATTTCACCTCACTTTCTGGCCCAATGACAATTGTATTTTGAACATTTTGGGTTTTTAGGGAAACAAGGATTGGTGATAAAGCATCAGTGGAGACTCCTTTTTCCCATATTAACTCTTACAGGGGAGAATTTCCCTTCCCAGGGGTAGATTTCCTCTCACTTCTTGTTGTCTCCCTCCCTTTGTAAGTAGGAGTTGTTTGTAAGTCGGATGTTTGAAAGTAGGGGACCACCTGTATATATATATATATATATATATATATATACTATACGGCCTGCCCTATATACTCTGCAGAAAATTGGGCCTTAGGTGTTGCTGGTGCCACAACACTGTAAGTCCTCACAGTTACTCTTGGTGGGCGCTGGAACGGGCCCTGCTGTGAAATATTATATAAAGAATTGTAATTACATGCCCCTGTTTAACAGGGGCAGAACAATTGGTCCTTTAGTGGTGGTGTTGGTGGTGGTGCCACAACACTGTAAGCCCTCACAGTTACTCTTGGTGGGCGCTGAAACGGGCCCTGCTGTGAAATATTATATCAAGAATTCTAATTACATGCCCCTGTTGAACAGGGACAGAAAAATTGGGCTTTAGGCACTGGTGTTGGTGCCACAACACTGCAACCCCTCACAGATACTCTATTTGACTGCAGGAATTAGCCCTGCTGCAAAATATTTCAGCAAAAATTTGAATGATACACGCCCCTGTTAAACATGGGCAGAAAAATTGGGCTTTAGGCACTGGTGCTGGTGCCACAACACTGCAACCCCTCACAGATACTCTATTTGAGTGCAGGAATGAGCCCTGCTGCAAAATATTACAGCAAAATTTCTAATTACACACGCCCCTGTTAAACAGGGGCAGAAAAATTGAGCCTTTGGTGGTGGTGCCACAAAACTGTAAGCCCTCACAGTTACTCTTGGTGGGTGCAGGAACGGGCCCTGCTGTGAAATATTAGAACAAAAAATTTAATTACACTCCCCTGTTAAACAGGGGCAGAAAAATTGGGCTTTAGGCACTGGTGCTGGTGCCCAGAACCAAAAACATCAAGATGAACTTTGAGGAGGAATAGGATAGTCACTCAGCATAACAGGATAGTCACTCAGCAATCAGCATCAGCATCAGCATAGGCAGTCTTGAAGGGATCTCATTCATAAAAAAATTAATCGGTTACATCAGCATCAGGTGCTTGGTAGCTGGTGATCCAAGACTGATTCATTTTTATGAAGGTGAGACGATCAACCGAGTCGGTGGACAGGCACACTCTGTGATCGGTTACAAAGTCATCAGCAGCACTAAATGTGTGTTCCGAAAGAACGCTGGATGCAGGACAGGCCAGTAGCTCAATTGCATACTGTGCAAGCTCTGGCCAGTGATCCATCCTTAAGACCTAGTAACCCAGTGGATTTTTCGGTTAGAAACGTGTCCAAGTCTGATCTTGCCCCTAGGTATTCCTGCACTGTAAATCAGACGATGGCGATGGTTGCTGGAACCGATCACACTTTGGGGCTGAACGCATCGGTCAGACGGCCACCTTCTCCACCGCTCCTTCTGTGACTGACCGAAGCCTCAGCAACACGTTGTCCAGGACCAGAAAATTGTAACCTCCCAGGCTCTTAAAATGCGTTGCACAAACCTTTCTGCAAGGCCTCCCGAAGATGTTTCATCCTCTGCTCCCTCTGTGACGGCTGGATAAGTTCTGCAACCTTACCCTTGTAACGTGGATCAAGGAGGGTTGCCAGCCAGTAATGATCCCTCTCCTTAATACCACGAATCCGAGGGTCCTTTCGCAGGCTTTGCAGGATCAGTGAGGCCATGCAGCGTAGGTTTGCTGAGGCATTCGGTCCAGAGTCCTCTGGGTCACTAAGAACGACATGATCCGCAGCCACCTCCTCCCAGCCAGGTACAAGTCCATGGGTTTCTGGAGGCTGTAAACGATCCCTTGAAGACTGCTGTTGATTCTGAGTGCTAGGCTCCACCTCCTTGAGAGGTAAGGAAGTCCTCCTCTTCCTCCCTCTTTTCTGCCTCAAGTGCCCTGTCCATTATTCCACGCAACGTGTGCTCCAACAGGTAGACAAGAGGGACAGTATCACTGATGCATGCACTGTCACTGCTCACCATCCTCGTGGCCTCCTCAAATGGTGACAGGACAGTGCATGCATCCCTGATGAAAAAAAGCCAAGCTCCCCTGACCCTGTCCTGGTGCCATAGTCGCACAGGTACTCATTGATGGCCCCCTGCTGCGTGTGCAGCCGCTGCAGCATGGCCAACGTTGAGTTCCATCTGGTGAGCATGTCACAGATTAGGCGGTTCTTGGGCAGGTTGTATTCCTTTTGGAGGTCAGCCAGCCGAGCACTGGCATTATATGACCAGCGGAAATGCACACAGACTTTCCTGGCCTGCCTCAGGATATCCTGTAAGCCCGGGTACCTGCACAAGAACCGCTGCACCACCAAATTAAGGACGTGAGCCAAACAGGGCACATGGGTCTGGTGTCCCTGTCGGAGGGCGGAGAGGAGGTTGGTGCCATTGTCGCAAACCACCATTCCTGGCTGAAGCTGGAGTGGCGTCAACCACCTCTGATCCTGCCCCTGCAGAGCTGACATAATCTCTGCCCCAGTGTGGCTCCTGTCCCCTAAGCAGGCCAACTCAAGCACCGCATGGCATCTTTTTGCCTGAGTGCTTGCCTAGCCCCTACGGAGCACCGTTGGTTTCCCGAGGACAAATCTATAGAGGAAGAGGCCATTGTCGCAAACCACCATTCCTGGCTGAAGCTGGCGTGGCGTCAACCACCTCTGAGACTGTCCCTGCAGAGCTGACAGAATCTCTGCCCCAGTGTGCCTCCTGTCCCCTAAGCAGGCCAACTCAAGCACCGCATGGCATATTTTTGCCTGAGTGCTTGCGTAGCCCCTTGAACGCCTACGGAGCACCGCTGGTTCAGAGGACAAATCTGCAGAGGAAGAGGCCATAGAGGAAGAAGAAGAGGAGTGGGTGGAGGAGAGAGGTGTGTCAGATCACCACTAGTAGCATTTTGGAGGCGTGGTGGCGGAAGAACCTCCAACAAGACTGCACCCTGTCCTGCATCCTTCCCAGCTGCCAGCAGAGTCACCCAGTGCGCCGTGAAAGATAGGTAACGTCCCTGTCCATGCCTGCTGGACCATGAGTCAGTGGTAATATGCACCTTACTGCTGACCGCCCTTTCCAGCGAGGCCAAGACATTGCCTTCCACATGCCGGTAGAGAGCCGGAATCACCTTCTGTGAAAAAAGTGGCGTTTAGGATCCTGCCACTGAGGTACAGCACATTCCACAAATTCACGAAAGGGGGCAGAGTCTACCAGCTGAAAAGGCAGCAGTTGGAGTGCTAGCAATTTAGCCAAGCTAGCATTCAACCGATGGGCATGTGGATGGCTGGGAGCAAATTTCTTTCCCCGGTTTAGCAACTGGGGTAAGGAAAATGTGCCTGCTACAATCGGACGTTGGTGTAGCGATAGCAGATTGCCCGCAAGTACTTGGCAGTGGCACACCTAATTCTAGACCTTCATTCCTCTCAGTGCAGGTTTCTGAGAGGACTGAAGGTATAGTGGTGTTGGAGATCCCAGCTGATGAGGAGCAAGGAGAGGTCTGCTTTGTTCTTTGGTGTGGGTCTTTTAAGTACGCTTGGCAATGGACTGAATGGTAGGTCGACATATGTCTGGTCAAGCATGTGGTGCCCAAGCGGCTGCTGTTTTGGCCACGCTTGATACGCTTCAGACATATGTTTCAAATAGCAACGGTGCGATCTGCTGCACACGTGTCAAAAAAGGCCTACACCAAATAACTTTTTGAAGAACGCGCAGAGTCAGCAGCGCCCTGCACATGCGGAGCTCTGCGGTGTGATGCTGTCGGTTGGCTGCCCTTAAGCTGGACCCTGGAGGGCATCCTGCCTCGTTGGAGACGTGCCTCCTCCTCCTCTCTCCTATCAGGCACCCATGTAGAGTCAGTGACCTCATCATCCCCTCCCTTCTCGTCACTGGAGCAAACCTGGCAGTATGCTGCAGCTGGGGGAACATGACTGCCAGTTTGTTGTCCTTCTTGGGCACCCCCTCTCTCTGGGCTCACGTTACTGTTTTCCTCAAGCTGGGTACCATCATCGGAGCCTTCAAAGTGCTGCGCATCCTCCTGCCACATGTACCCAACACTTTGGTCGAACAGTTTGGGGGACTCCTCCATGCATGTTGGTGGGGCTATGGAAGGAGTAACTGATGACCTCAAGCCGATGGAATAGGCGGCTTTGGAACCTGCATTGACAGCCAAGGTACTCTGAGCCTGGGTGACAGAGGATGAGGAGGATGAGGATGGCTTGATCATCCACTCTAACCCTTCTGCATGTTGTGGCTCAACACGGCCAGCTGCCTGAAAAAAGGACAAGTGTGCCCCACGGCCACATGCTGAGGATGCACTGTGTCCACGACCAGCACTGTCTAGACACAAAGCCTGCTTGCTCTCTTTTAGTGGCCTGTGAGCGTCTGCCTGTCCTTGTTGGCCTTCCAGACATACTGTATTTGATGTATTTGTAATGTACTTGAATAGGTACACAAGGAATGGCCTGCAGTGGGATGTAGCTGCACAAAGCTGGGATGTATATATATACTGAATATACTGCAGCTAACTGAATCAACTGCCTGCCTGTAGCATATTAGGAAGAGAACAACAGGAACGCTCTGCAGTGAGATCTAGCTGCACACTGTGCACAGGATACAGTATTGAATATACTGCAGCTAACTGAATCAACTGCCTGCCTGTAGTATACTAGGAAGAGAACAACAGGAACGCTCTGCAGTGAGATCTAGCTGCACACTGTGCACAGGATACAGTACTGAATATACTGCAGCTAACTGAATCAACTGCCTGCCTGTAGTATATTAGGAAGAGAACAACAGGAACGCTCTGCAGTGAGATCTAGCTGCACACTGTGCACAGGATACAGTACTGAATATACTGCAGCTAACGGAATCAACTGCCTGCCTGTAGTATATTAGGAAGAGAACAACAGGAACGCTCTGCAGTGAGATCTAGCTGCACACTGTGCACAGGATACAGTACTGAATATACTGCTGCTAACTGAATCAACTGCCTGCCTGTAGTATATTAGGAAGAGAACAACAGGAACGCTCTGCAGTGATATCTAGCTAAACTGTATACAGTATATATATATATATATATATATATATATATATATATATATATATATATATATATTGTAGCAGGGTGTCTGTAAAACAAGTTAAAAAAACAGGAGAAGTGATTGATGGGATATATGTTCCTCCACGGATGCTTAGATTTACAATCTAAGATAATACCAGCAAAGACTTTAGGATAAAGAAACATAGTTCTTTATCCTGTGTTGGTAAAGTTCGTTCCGGGGCTGGTTTTATTGGGAGCCTGATAGAACTCTTGGTGGAGCCGCAGTTTGTTGGTATCCTTCCAGGCCTTGATTAAGGCAGCTGGTCTCAGCTCTCAGTGAGAGAGTGTGTGTCTCTGAGTGAGGAGGCATACTGGAGCATGGCTGCTTATCCTTTTCCTGCGGCCTGCCAGGTTGCGTGCTCGGATAAGGGTCTGGTATAGATTTTTAGGGGAACTCCACGCCATTTTTAAAAAAATTTGGGATGGGATTCCCCTTAAAATCCATGCCAGATCTGAAGGGCCTGGTACGGATATTTGGGGGGAACCGCACGCATTTTTTTTTTTTCGCGGCGGGGTTCCCCTTAATATCTATACCAGACCTGAAAGGCCTGGTAATTGAATTTGGGGGGACCCCACGTTTTTTTTTTATCAATGACTTTTCTATTGCCGGGAGCCGACAATTCATTAACAGCCGCAAGTGAGTTTTAAATTACTTTTTTTCCTTCAGAAATGACATTTTGTGCAGGGACAGTTCTAAGCACGGGAAACAAGCGCGACTTTACATGCATATTATACACACCCCCCAGGTACGAAATTTAAAGGAAAATTTCACTTTTATTTTTTTCATTTTAAGCATTATTAAAATCACTGCTCCCGTAAAAACGTCAATTTTTAAAACTTTTTTTTGCATTGATACATGTCCCCTGGGGCAGAACCCGGGTCCCCAAACACTTTTTAGGACAATAACTTGCATATAAGCCTTTATAATTAGCACTTTAGATTTTGAACGTTCGAGCCCATTGTATTTAATAGGGTTCTAAACTTTAAAGACACTTACTACCAAACCAAAGGACTGTTCAGACTATGGATACAGTAAGGCTGGGTAGAGCAGAAGTTTATTTTGTTTGTTTTATGGCAAGATGCCCTTTTTCTTCTGTTGGAAATATCCTGTGCATTAAACATGGTGTTTTCTTAAAGAGACTGTGAGTTGTCCCTGCCTTGAGTCTAATCCCCCTACAAATTGGTGGCCTATTTTGAAAAAATAAATAAGAGCCAGCGCTCTTAAAGGGACAGTACGCTAAGAAAATATTTTTTGTTATTCACTGGTACCAGTAAACTGTTAAGAGAATGGAGGAAATAATCAAACAGCTGGTGCAAGCACGCAAAGACCAACAAGAAACAAACCGCTTGTTGATAACGGCTACCCAAGTGGCCATGCAGGAGCAGAAGGAGTTCAATAAGCTCATACAGACTCAGGTAGAGTCCCTGACTGACAAGCTCCTACGTGTGGATAATGTTTCAGGTCTACGCAAGCGAGTGCAGGCTGCATTACAGAAAATGACGGCCGAGGATGATGTGGAGGCTTTCCTCACGGTTTTTGAGAGGGTGGCAGAGTGTGAAGGGCTACCCCAGGACCAATGGGCTGAGGTCCTTGCCCCCTTTTTGACCGGGGACCCACAGAAGGCCTATTTTGATCTAAATGCTGCTGAGGCCCAGCAATATGAAACTGAGATTCTGGCCCGCCTTTGCGTAACGATGGCTATGAGAGGCCAGCGCGTCCATGCTTGGCAATTTAAGGTGGACCAACCTGCAAGATCCCAGATGTATGACCTCATCCACCTCACACAGATGTGGTTACAGCCAGAGGTCGCCACCCCAGCTCAAGTATTGGAGAGAGTTGTAGTAGACCGCTTTGTGAGAGCCCTTCCAACCCCTATACAGCGGTTTGCCGGGAGAGCTGATCCTAAAAATGCCAATGAGTTGGTGGCCCTCGTGGAGCGGTACTTGTGTACTGAGGATTTTCTTAGGGGTGTAGTACCCACAGAATCCTTCTCCAAGAGGCAGAAGCCCACCAACCCAGGAAAAAGCGATCCCGCCCTAAAGTGGGGGAAGAAGGAAGTAAATGTAATTGAGGTTCCTGAGGCCCAAGGAGTGAAGAGACTCAATCACCAAAGAGAGACCCGCCAGGACCGGGGTCCTATAGTGTGCTGGCGTTGCCAAGAACCGGAGCACCTGGCTGCCAGTTGTCCGGTAAACCAAGAATCTATGGATTACAGTGTGACCCAGAAAGGCTCTTTTGTTGCTACACCAGGTGACACCCCACAACAGCCCGGCGGCACTGAGAAACAGATTTGTGTCATTAAAGTGGACGGTTGCCAGATGACTGCCTTGCTGGATTCTGGCAGTTTAGTAACTTTAGTGCATGCCAGCTTCGTGAACCCCCAAAAGTTGCAGTGACAGCTAATGGGCGTGGTTTGTATTCATGGGGATACCAAGTGCTACCCCATGGCTGTTGTATCTATCGAGTCTCCCTGTGGCACTATGGACCATGAGGTTGGAGTAGTCCCAAATCTCATGTATAACACTGTCCTGGGGCGAGACTTCCCTTTTTTCTGGGATCTATGGTATATCGCCGAGGGAGCAAGGCCCCCAGTGGGATAGGATTCCTACTGCTCAGAACCGCTGGAGGAACCGAACGAAGAGAAAGAGTCTGCCCATTTTCCCTTGGAGGTCCTTGCAGGGGACACAGAGAACCCCCATCCAGAGTAGAACCTGCCGGATCTACCCACGACCCGCGAAAAGTTTGGCACGGCCCAGCTTAGGGATCCCACTCTAGCTAGGGCAAGGGAACAGGTAAAAGTGGTAAATGGGGTACCCCAAGAGCCAGGGGAGGAGGCCATATTCCCACATTTTGCTATGAAAAATGACCTGTTATACAGAGTCGATGAAGTACGAGGAGAGAGACTTGAACAGTTGCTAGTACCTCAACCTCATAGACGCATGGTACTGGACCTGGCACATTCTCATGTTCTTGGGGGACATTTGGGGGTGGTTAAAACTAAAGAAAGAATATTGCAACGGTTTTATTGGCCAGGTTTACACAAAGAGGTGAAAGTGTACTGTGAATCCTGCCTAGTTTGTCAGCTCACTGCTCCGGTCTCACATTTCCGGAGTCCATTGGTACCTTTACCCATTATTGAGGTGCCCTTTGACAGGATTGCCATGGATATTGTAGGTCCCTTGGTTAAGTCCGCTAGGGGGCACCAGTATATTCTGGTTGTTTTAGACTATGCCACCCGGTACCCAGAGGCAATCCCGCTAAGGAACCCCTCAGCTAAGAGTAATGCTAAAGAGCTTTCGCTTATATTTTTACGTGTCGGTATTCCTCGGAAGCTGCTAACAGACCAGGGCACGCCCTTCATGTCAAAGATTACTAAAGAGTAATTTGTTTAAAATTAACCACTTACGCACTTCTGTGTACCACCCACAAACAGATGGTCTAGTGGAAAGGTTCAACAAAACGCTGAAAGGAATGTTAAAGCGAGTGGTCGCGGCAGATGGTAGGGACTGGGACTGCCTCTTGCCCTATCTCATGTTTGCTGTACGGGAGGTACCCCAAGCCTCCACTGGCTTTTCCCCCTTTCAAGTTGCTGTATGGCAGACACCCGAGGGGCTTATTAGATATAGCAAAAGAGACCTGGGAACAAGAGGCAACCCCACTCAAAAGTGTAATGGAACATATTGCCCAGATGCAAGACCGGATTGGTAAAGTCATGCCCATTGTTAAGTCCCACTTGCAACAGGCTCAGCAGGCTCAAGCTAGAGTCTATAACCCTTCAGCTAGGATCCAAACCTTTAACCCCGGTGACAGAGTTCTTGTGCTGGTACCTACGGTGGAAAGTAATTTTCTGGCGAAATGGCAAGGGCCATACGAGTTGTAGAACAGGTGGGGGAAGTTAACTATAGAGTACACCAGCCTGGAAAAAGGAAACCCTACCAAATCTACCATATCAATCTATTGAAGCCCTGGAAGGACAGAGAATCCCTTATGGTCCAAGCACCCTTGGCGATGACTACCGTAGGTCCTTCTACCCTGCCGGCGGTGGAGATCGCTGAGGCCTTGTCCATAAGCCAAAAACAAGAGACCAAGGAATTTCTGCTAAGAAACAGGGAGTTCTTCTCTGATCTTCCAGGGGTAACTTCAGTAATAAAGCATGATATTGTGACCGAGCCAGGGGTGAAAGTTAACTTAAAACCTTATCGCATCCCAGAGGCTCGACGCCAAGTAGTCTCAGAGGAAATAAGGAGGATGTTGGAGCTTGATGTAATAGAAGAATCCCATAGTGAGTGGTGTAGTCTAATCTTCCTTATTCCCAAACCGGATGGAAGCATCCGATTTTGTAATGATTTCAGAAAGTTAAATGAGGTGTCAAAATTTGATGCTTATCCAATGCCCAAAGGTAGATGAATTAATTGAGCGTCTAGGACAGGCCCGATATATCACCACCCTGGACCTCACGAAGGGGTATTGGCAAATACCACTTACAGAACGGGCAAAAGAGAAGACAGCCTTCTCCACGCCTGAGGGGCATTGGCAGTATAAGAGGATGCCATTCGGCCTAAATGGGGCCCCAGACACTTTTCAGAGAATGATGGATCGCATCCCTAAACCCCACCACACCTATGCATCTGCGTATTTAGATGACGTGGTAATTTTTAGTGCAGATTGGGAGAGCCACTTACCTAAAGTGCAGGCTGTTATTAACGCCCTGCGTCATGAGGGTCTGACAGCCAATCCTGTGCTATGGGACTAGAGGAGGCCCGGTATCTAGGGTACATTATTGGCCGGGGATAGTAAAACCCCAAGTCACAAAAATCCAAGCAATCCAAAGTTGGCCAAGACCCCTGAATAAAAAACAGGTCAGGGCTTTTTTGGGATTAGTAGGCTACTACAGAAGATTTGTTCCCAATTTTTCTACATTAGCCGCTCCCCTTACAGATCTTACCAAGGGGGGTAAGTCCTCAGTGATAACTTGGTCCCCAGAAGCTGAGAGAGCTTTCCAGAACTTAAAGAATGCCCTGTGTAATAGCCCTGTCTTAATCACCCCGGATTTCACACAGGAATTTATAGTGCAGATGGATGCTTCAGAAGTGGGATTAGGTGCAGTGTTATCCCAAGTGCTGAATGGGGAAGAACACCCCATAGCGTTCTTAAGCAGAAAGTTGACCCCTGCTGAAAAAAGGTACGCCATTGTAAAACGGGAATGTCTAGCCATCAAGTGGGCCCTTGAAAGTTTAAAATATTATCTGTTAGGGCGACAGTTTAGGCTCCTAACTGACCACGCCCCACTCAAATGGATGGCCCAAATTAAGGAGAAAAATGCAAGAATTACCAGATGGTTCTTGGCTCTACAGAATTAAAAATTTCTAGTAGAACATAGGCCAGGTAGCCAGAAATCTAACGCAGATGCCCTCTCCAGAGATTCCAGTCTGTTTGCCCAAGGTGCTCAACCCCCCGAGTTTGAGCAGAGGGGGGAGATATGTAGCGGTGTGTCTGTAAAACAAGTTAAAATTACAGGAGAAGTGATTCATGGGATATATGTTCCTCCACGGATGCTTAGATTTACAATCTAAGATAATACCAGCAAAGACTTTAGGATAAAGAAACATAGTTCTTTATCCTGTGTTGGTAAAGTTCGTTCTGGGGCTGGTTTTATTGGGAGCCTGATAGAGCTCTGGGTGGGACAGGCTCCCAGATCTGTGGAGCCGCAGTTTGTTGGTTTCCTTCCAGGCCTTTATTAAGGCAGCTGGTCTCAGCTCTCAGTGAGTGTCATGTACCTGACGGTGACGAGCCCGGTTTAGCAGAGGGAGGCCTCCCTTACGGCTCCCACCAGCGGCCCCTGGTAGTGAAACAGGAGGCACGGAGGTAGAAGGGGTACGAGTGCCTGGCAGGATCAACACAGAGCAAGTGGCTGGGTGGTCCGGGCTGGATCCGGGTACACCGAGGTGAGGCGAGTTGACAGGAACCAGTAAGCCAGGCAGCACAGCAGGTTGACAGGAACCAGGAAGCACAGCAGGTTGACAGGAACCAGGAAGCCAGGAAGCACAGCAGGTTCTGGAACCAGGAAGCCAGGAAGCACAGCAGGTTGACAGGAACCAGGAAGCCAGGAAGCACAGCAGGTTCTGGAACCAGGAAGCCAGGAAGCACAGCAGGTTCTGGAACAGCTGAACGGACCGGACCGGAGCCTGGGTCAGGCAGGGTAGTCGGACAAGCCGGGTCGGATACACTGGCAGACAGCGAGGTACAAAAGGACAAAGCAGAGCGGTGGTCAGAAACAAGCCAGAGATCAGGTGCAGGCGGATAACAGGAAGGTCACAGGAAAGCCGGGCCAGATGCAGATGGGTTTCTCAGATCGGGTTACACAGGTACTACGCTGTAGAGCAGACAGCAGGGACTGTCTGTAAATGGCAGGTTTAAATAGTCTCTCTGGTGCCACCCGCTGGACGCACGCGCGAATGGAGACCAGGAAGTCCGGGGTGCCTGTTTCTGGCAGGATCTCCATGACATTGCCCCCCCAAGGGGCAGCCTCCGGATGCCCATACGGATACATCTTTCGGGGTGAGATCTTCTGAAGGCCTGTATCAGATTCCTGGCATGAATGTTCACCTCCGGTTCCCAAGAGTTCTCTTCGGGTCCGTAACCCTTCCATTTAATTAAGAATTGGTTCCGGTTACCTCTTCTCCTCACGTCCAGAATAGCTTCTACTTCGAATTCCTGCTCCCCGTCTATGATGACGGGATCAGGGCGAGCCGGAGTCCGGCCTGGGAATGGGTTGGAGACTGATGGTTTCAAAAGGGAAACATGAAAGACAGGGTGGACTCTAAGGGAGTCGGGGAGCTCCAGCTCGTAGGCCACTTCGTTAATCTTCCTCTTGACAGGAAATGGCCCTAAGAACTTGGGGCCCAACTTCCTGGAAGGGCACGCCAACCTTAGGTTAATGGTAGAGAGCCATACTTGGTCGCCGGGTACCAGCACTAATTCTCCCCGCCTTCTCCTGTCGTAGACCATCTTGTTATACTCCTGAGTCTTCGCCATGGTTTCGCGTAAAAGCTGATTGTTTGATGAGAAGAAGTTCACCCTTTCCTGAACTGCAGGCACCGAACACTCCGGGAGGGAGTTGGGCAGGAATGCAGGGTGAAAACCATAGTTCGCGAAGAATGGGGTCTGGTTAGTTGCGGAGTGGATGGAGTTATTATAGGCGAACTCAGCCAACGGGAGCAGGGAGAGCCAGTAATTCTGAGCAAAAGAGGAGAAACAACGCAGGTATTGCTCGAGGGTCTGATTAGTCCTCTCCGTCTGTCCATTGGTCTGAGGGTGATAAGCCGAAGAAAACGATAGCTCTATCCCTAGGGTCTTGCAGAGGGATCTCCAGAACCGGGAGGTAAATTGTACCCCCCGATCAGAGACAATATTGGCAGGCACCCCGTGGAGCCTGACGACCTCTTTGATGAATATTTGTGCCGTTTCCGGGGCTGAGTGGGTCCCCTTCATAGGGACAAAATGTGCCATTTTGGACAGACGGTCCACTATCACAAAGATAGTGGTATGGTTTTCCGCTGGAGGCAGTTCAACTATAAAGTCGATGGAAAGCATCTTCCAAGGCCTGTCCGGAACAGGTAAAGGCCTCAGTAGTCCCCAGGCCTTGGATCTGGAACCCTTGTTTCGGGTACAAGTAATACAGGACTCCACGAACTTCCTGCAATCCTCGCGTAATCGGGGCCACCAGAAGGTACGTTGTACCAAATCAGTGGTCTTGGCAACACCAAAGTGCCCGGCAAGGGCATGATCGTGGCAGAGCTCTAACACGGTTATTCTTAGTTCCTCTGGTACGAATATCCTGTTCTGGTGCCATAGTAGCCCATCCTTAGCCTGCAAGTCCAGCTCAGAGGAGGGTTCCTGTCCAGTGGTGCCTTGTCTGATCCGAGTAAGTAAATCTTCCTGAAGAAGAAGAAAATTTCCAGGGGCGAGGATGGTATCGGGCAAGGGGGTTTCCTTTGATCCATGAAACATTCGGGACAAGGCGTCGGGTTTAGTGTTCTTGGCACCAGGGCGATAAGTGACATGAAAGGAAAACCGGGAAAAGAACAGCGCCCATCTGGCTTGTCGTGGTTTTAATCTTTTTGCCGCTTTCAGGTACTCCAGATTCTGAATATTAGAATCGGGTGAGCAGCTCCTTCAAGTAAGTATCGCCATTCTTCCAAGGCAGACTTGATCGCCAGTAGTTCCCGGTCCCCTACATCATAGTTTCTCTCCGCCGCAGATAGTTTGCGAGAAAAGAAGGCTACTGGGTGAAGCAAAGCCCTGGTTCCTTGTCTCTGTGACAGTATTGCTCCTACCGCGACTTCAGAGGCATCTACCTCAAGTACAAATGGCAGTGAGGAATCTGGGTGTTTCAAAATAGAAGCAGAGGTGAAGAGACCCTTCAGGACTTCGAAGGCCTTCTGGGCCGCTGGGGACCAGTGGAAGCGGGTTCCCTGCTTGGTTAACTGGGTGATGGGCGCAATGCTTGCGGAGAACCTCCGGATGAATTTACGATAAAAATTAGCGAACCCAACGAACCGTTGGATTCCCTTTTTATCCATTGGCACTGGCCAGTCCAGGATTGCGGCAATCTTCTGTGGATCCATCCTGATGCCTTCACCGGAGATGATTAACCCCAGGAATGCTATGCTCTCTTGCTCAAACTCACATTTCTCAGCCTTCGCATATAGGCTATGCTGGCGAAGCCAATCCAACACACTTCTGATGTGCCTGCGATGAGAGTCAAGGGAGGAAGAAAAGATTAGTATGTCATCCAAGTAGACAATAACAAAAAGGTCTAGAAAGTCCCGAAGTACATCATTAATAAAGTACTGGAAGGTGGCAGGTGCGTTGCACAACCCGAAGGGCATCACTAAGTACTCAAAATGTCGAAACCGGGAGCGGAAGGCAGTCTTCCATTCATCACCCTCCTTGATTCGGACCAGATTGTAAGCTCCACGGAGGTCAAGTTTAGTAAAAATGGTGGCAGCTCCCAATCTTTGGAATAACTCTGGTACCAGGGGAAGCGGGTAGCGATTCTTAATGGTGACCTTATTTAGTTCACGGTAATCCACACAGGGTCGGAGGGTATGGTCCTTTTTTTCCACGAAGAAGATGCCTGCGCCTGCTGGCGACGTAGAGGGGCGAATGAACCCCTTTTGTAGGTTCTCGTCGATATAGTTCTTTAGTGCCCCCTGTTCTACCTCTGTTAATGGGAAGATCCTACCGAATGGAATAGCTGCTCCGGGTAGCAGGTCGATGGGGCAATCATAGGCCCGATGGGGTGGTAGTGTCTCTGCCCCCTGTCTGCTGAACACATCAAGGAAGTCCAGGTAGGCATCAGGGATGATCTGACGTGTACCAGCATCAGTGTCGGTACACAGTAGAGCGGCCGGCCCAGGGAGCTTGTGTGAGCCGCAGGACTGTTGGCAGTAGGAGGAAGGAAAGGTAACTACCCCCGTGACCCAGTTGATGGTGGGGTTGTGGGCTTGCAACCAGGGCATACTGAGAATCATAGGGAACAGTGGAGAAGAAATAATGTCCAGACGTAGGTACTCTCGGTGAACCCCGGTAGTGGTGAGGATGGTGACAGGTAAAGGGACCGTTTCTTGGACCACGGGTCCCGACTTGATAACGGACCTGTCAGCCAGGTGAACACATAATCCATGTGTCTTGGTAAGGAGAGGGATCAGCTGTGTGCGGGCAAAAGTTGAGTCCATAAAGCAACTACAAGCCCCAGAGTCAATGATAGTGGACACTTGCAGAGTCCTTCCTGGGAGCTGTTGGGAGATAGAAAGGGCAAGGTGAGATGAAGGCTTGGCCTGAGGGTTGGCTAAACCAGACGATACTGAGAAACACTTACGGGCTTTCAGGGGACACCTTCTAACGAAATGTCCGGGTTCCCCACAATACAGGCACAGGTTATGCGCTCGCCGGCGCTGGCGTTCCTCCGGAGTGAGGGAGGGACGAAGGACTCCAAGCTGCATGGGTTCAGGTGCATCGTGTGAGGGGGTCAGGGGTGCGACAGGAGCTGGGTGCAGGTGACTGGGGACCCGAGGAAGCATCCAGGTAGGACGGGAGAAGCCTGTGGCCCTCTCAGCCCTCCGTTCCCTCAAACGTCGGTCAATCTGAATAGTTAACTCGATCAACAGATTCAGAGTCTCTGGTATTCCGACCCTAGCCAGTTCGTCCTTCAGGGGATCTGAAAGACCTATGCGGAACTGGTGACGGAGGGCGGCATCATTCCACCTGGTATCTGCGCTCCAGCGCCTAAATTCAGCTACATAGTCCTCTGCCTCTCTGCGTCCCTGCTGAAGGGTCCGCAAAGCGTTTTCTGCGGTAACTGAAAGCTGAGGGTCCTCATACAGTTGGGCCATGGCATCGAAGAAAACTGTAAGGCTGTCCAAGGCCACGTCCTTATGTTCCAGCAGGCGGTGGGCCCAGTTCTGGGGGTCTCCAGAGAGCAAAGAGATCACAAAGCCCACCTTGGTGGCTTCCAAGGAGAAGGTGCAGGGCTGTAAGGCAAAGTACAACTCACAGGAGTTACGGAAGGCTCTGAACTTGCTCCGGTCCCCGGAGAACCTTTCAGGTGTAGGGACCCTGGGTTCAGGAGGGAGCATGACCATCGTGGGTGTGGACCCTGTACCGGCAGAGGACGTAGAGGCAAGTGGACCCCCTTGGCCTCCAGAAGGGTTGGTGAGGGCCCGCACTTGTCCTTCCAGGTGGGTGTAGCCTTGCTGGAGGCTTTTGACTGCTTCAGTCAACCCCGCCAGGTGCCGACATAGTTTCTCCATAGGTGAGGCTCCCTGCTCGGGCTCAGACATGGCTGTCTGCTGCTGTCACGTACCTGACGGTGACGAGCCCGGTTTAGCAGAGGGAAGCCTCCCTTATGGCTCCCACCAGCGGCCTCTGGTAGTGAAACAGGAGGCACGGAGGTAGAAGGGGTACGAGTGCCTGGCAGGATCAACACAGAGCAAGTGGCTGGGTGGTCCGGGCTGGATCCGGGTACACCGAGGTGAGGCGAGTTGACAGGAACCAGGAAGCCAGGCAGCACAGCAGGTTGACAGGAACCAGGAAGCACAGCAGGTTGACAGGAACCAGGAAGCACAGCAGGTTCTGGAACCAGGAAGCCAGGAAGCACAGCAGGTTGACAGGAACCAGGAAGCCAGGAAGCACAGCAGGTTCTGGAACCAGGAAGCCAGGAAGCACAGCAGGTTCTGGAACAGCTGAACGGACCGGACCGGAGCCTGGGTCAGGCAGGGTAGTCGGACAAGCCGGGTTGGATACACTGGCAGACAGCGAGGTACAAAAGGACAAAGCAGAGCGGTGGTCAGAAACAAGCCAGAAATCAGGTGCAGGCGGATAACAGGAAGGTCACAGGAAAGCCGGGTCAGATGCAGATGGGTTTCTCAGATCGGGTTACACAGGTACTACGATGTAGAGCAGACAGCAGAAACTGTCTGTAAATGGCAGGTTTAAATAGTCTCTCTGGCGCCACCCGCTGGACGCACGCGCGAACGGAGACCAGGAAGTCCGGGGCGCCTGTTTCTGGCAGGATCTCCATGACAGTGAGAGCGTGTGTGTCTCTGAGTGAGGAGGCATACTGGAGCATGGCTGCTTATCCCTGATTTTGGATTCAAGTTTGTGCAACTGTAAGGACACTTACTACCAAACCAAAGGACTGTTCAGACTACGGATACAGTAAGGCTCGGTAGAGCAGAAATGTATTTTGTTTGTTTGATGGCAAGATGCCCCTTTTCTTCTGTTGGAAATATCCTGTGCATTAAACATGGTGTTTTCCTAAAGAGACTGTGAGTTGTCCCTGCCTTGAGTCTGATCCCGCTACAATATATATATATATATATATATACAAATCCTGGAATGTATATACAGTATATACTAAATATACTGGATCTAACTGAATCAACTGCCTGCTCAATCTAGCTAACTGAAATTAAATGACACTCTCTCTCTCTCTCTCTCTATCTCTCTCTCCACCGCCGCAACACACTACACAAGGCCGACGTGCAGGCGGCCTTATATAGTGTGGGGCATGTACTTCATCCCCTGAGCCATAATTGGCCAAAGGCACCCTGCCTTTGGCCAATTATGGCTCTCTGTGCTGAAAGCACTGTGATTGGCCAAAGCATGCGGGTCATAGTGCATGCTTTGCCAATCATCAGCCAGCAATGCACTGCGATGACGCAGTGCATTATGGGCCGTGGCGCGCCGCTCGAATTTGGCGCGAACGGCCCATAATGTTTGAAATTTGGCGAACGAGTGATCAGTCGATGTTCGAGTCAAACTCATGTTCGACTCGAACTCGAAGCCCACCCCTACTGATGACATGGAGCCGATGGAATAGGTCGCGTTGGCAGCTGCATTGGCAGGCAAACTACTCTGAGCCTGGGTGACAGAGGATGAGGAGGATGAGTACGGCTTTGTTATCCACTCCACCAACTCTTCTGCATGTTGTGGCTCAATAACACGGCCAGCTGCAGAAAAAAAGGACAAGCGTGCCCCACGGCCACGTGCTGAGGATGCACCGTGTCCACGACCAGCAATTTTGGCTGTAGACACAGAGCCTGCTTGCCCTCTTTTAGTGGCCTGTGAGCGTCTAAATTTTGATTAGCAAAACACCGCCTGAAGTTTATTAGAAAAAGTACACCAATGGAATGGCCTGCAGTCAGATATAGGCTTGGCTAGATAGGATGCAGTGGATATATATATGTAGGAGACTGTATATATATTTAATGCACTGCAGCTCACTGAATTACCTGCCTGCCTGAAGTATATTTGAAAAAGTACACCAAGAATGGCCTGCAGTCAGATATAGGCTTGGCTAGAATGGATGCAGTGGATATATATATATATTTAGGAGACTGTATGTATATTTAATGCACTGCAGCTCACTGAATCACCTGCCTGCCTGAAAGTACAGTGGGGCAAAAAAGTATTTAGTCAGCCACCAGATGTGCAAGTTCTCCCACTTAAAAAGATGAGAGAGGCCTGTAATTGTCATCATAGGTATACCTCAAATATGAGAGACAAAATGTGGAAACAAATCCAGACAATCACATTGTCTGATTTGGAAAGAATTTATTTGCAAATGATGGTGGAAAATAAGTATTTGGTCACATACAAAGAAGCAAGATTTCTGGCTCTCACAGACCTGTATCTTCTTCTTTAAGAGGCTCATCTGTCCTCCACTCATTACCTGTATTAATGGCACCTGTTTGAACTTGTTATCAGTATAAAAGACACCTGTCCACAACCTCAAACAGTCACACTCCAAACTCCACTATGGTGAAGACCAAAGAGCTGTCGAAGGACACCAGAAACAAAATTTTATACCTGCACCAGGCTGGGAAGACTGAATCTGCACTAGGCAAGCAGCTGGGTGTGAAGAAATCAACTGTGGGAGCAATAATTAGAAAATAGAAGACATACAAGACCACTGATAATCTCCCTAGATCTGGGGCTCCACGCAATCCCAGAACCACACGGGGGGGGCCTAGTGAATGACCTGCAGAGAGCTGGGACTAACGTAACAAAGGCTACCATCAGTAACACACTACGCGGCCAGGGACTCAGATCCTGCAGTGCCAGAACGTGTCCCCCTGCTTAAGCCAGTACATGTCCAGGCCCGTCTGAGGTTTGCTAGAGAGCATTTGGATGATCCAGAAGAGGATTGGGAGAATGTCATATGGTCAGATGAAACCAAAGTAGAACTGTTTGGTAGAAACACAACTTGTCGTGTTTGGAAGAGAGAGAATTCTGAGTTGCAACCAAAGAACACCATACCTACTGTGAAGCATGGGGGTGGCAACATCATGCTTTGGGGCTGTTTCTCTGCAAAGGGAACAAGACGACTAATCCGTGTACATGAAAGAATGAATGGGGCCATGTATCGTGAGATTTTGAGTGCAAACCTCCTCCCATCAGCAAGGGCATTGAAGATGAATTGTGGCTGGGCCTTTCAGCATGACAATGATCCCAAACACAGCGCCCGGGCAACGAAGAAGTGGCTTCGTAAGAAGCATTTCAAGGTCCTGGAGTGGCCTAGCCAGTCTCCATATCTCAACCCCATAGAAAACCTTTGGAGGGAGTTGAAAGTCTGTGTTGCCCAGTGACAGCCCCAAAACATCACTGCTCTAGAGGAGATCTGCATGCCAACAAAGGATATATAACAAAGTATTGAGATGAACTTTTGATATTGACCAAATACTTATTTTCCACCATAATTTGCAAATAAATTCTTTCCAAATCAGACAATGTGATTGTCTGGATTTGTTTCCACATTTTGTCTCTCAAATTTGAGGTATACCTATGATGACAATTACAGGTCTCTCTTATCTTTTTAAGTGGGAGAACTTGCACAATTGGTGGCTGACTAAATACTTTTTTGACCCACTGTATATTAGAAAAAGTACACCAGTAACGGCCTGCAGTCAGATCTAGCTACACTGAATGCAGTGGATATATATATATATATATTTATTTATATATATACACGAGACTGTATATATATATTAAATGCACTGCAGCTCACTGAGTCACCTGCCTGCCTGAAATATATTAGAAAAAGTACACAAGGAACGGCCTTCAGTCAGATCTAGCTACACTGGATGCAGTTGATATATATACTGTATATATACGAGACTGTGTGTGTGTGTATATATAAATATATATATATATATATATATTGTGACAGCAGGAAGGTAAAGTCACCTGGTTGCATCCAGGGGGGTAGATATATTTCGCCCAGATTCAGGCTTTACGCCGACTTATACAACTAGGTGGAGAGTTGTATAAGGCTAGTGGGCTCATGGATGACTCATACCTCTAGGGAGAGTGCTGGGCGTCGTACAGACAGGGAGTTGATGAGACCAGCTGAAGCTTGTCAGCTCATTTAGGCCTCTATAAGAACTCCCAGCTTCATTAGATGTTAGCTCATGCCTGGAACCAGACCTGTGTGGACTGTCTAGGGAGAGTGAACCCCTGTGCGGTGAGAGAAAGCCTGTGTGGCTATTTGCTTGGACATTTAAAACCAGGGACTTAGGGACTAGGACAGCACTAGGCTGATCCCAGTTGTTAGTTAGGAAACCTGTATGTTTAGTCAGAGGTCAAGTTGACCAGGATTTATTTTGTTTATGTTTCTTTTGCTTTGCTGTGTTTTGTCACTGTAAATAGAAAATAAACCGCACCTTTTTGATTTTGAAAACCACAACCTCCGTTTGCTGGGCCTGTTTTTGTGTGGGGAGCCCATCTCGGGGGTCA
Source organism: Rana muscosa (assembly GCA_029206835.1). Classification (NCBI taxonomy): domain Eukaryota; kingdom Metazoa; phylum Chordata; class Amphibia; order Anura; family Ranidae; genus Rana; species Rana muscosa. Next base: position 498,032,169 of record CM055116.1, on the reverse strand, counting down.
CACACACCCGCTGCCGAGCTAACCCCCTCACAGTTGGTGGAGAACCAGTGGCAGTTTTTTTTTAAGCCAGCATGGAGGAGATACTGAAGCAGCTGGCTCTAGCAAATGCCAATCAACAGCAGACAAATGCAGGTTTGCAAAAGAGCCTTGCAGCTCAACAACAGAACTTCGCAGCCCAGCAGCAAGCTCATCAACAGAGCCTTGCAGCCCAGCAGCAAGCTCACCAACAGAGCCTTGCAGCCCAGCAGCAGACAAACGCAACTTTGCAACAGAGTCTGGAGGCTCAGCAACAAGCCCAGCAGCAATCTGAGGCCCGCTTCATAGACCTGTTACAGAAGCAAGAGCAGAGACTACAACAACAGATGGAAGCAGCAATGCAGCAACGTCCGCAGACCAGTGAGGAAAGCCGTCCCACTAATACCGCGTCCTTTGGGTGAGTCGTTTATTGACAAAAATGACTGGAGAGGATGATCCAGAGGTATTTTTGACCACATTTGAAAGGACCGCTGAAAGAGAAAAGTGGCCTGAGGAGCAGTGGGCTGGACTGGTGGCTCCTCTGTTAACTGGTGAATCGCAGAAAGCTTACTATGACCTAGAGCCTAACCAAGCAAAAGACTATGCGATGCTAAAAGCTGAAATATTGGCAAGGCTGGGTGTCACCCAGGCTGTCCGGGCTCAGCGTGTGCATAACTGGACTTTCCAGCTTGGAAAACCCCCCAGGTCTCAAATGTATGATCTCATTCACCTGAGCAGAAAGTGGCTACAGCCAGAGACTTTGTCCGCACCAAAGATTGTGGAACGTGTTGTAATGGATCGGTTTTTGAGAGCTCTTCCTACTGCCATCCAAAAGTGGGTAAGCCATGGAGACCCAGAGACGGCCGATGGTCTTGTGGATCGTGTGGAGAAATACTTGGCTACAGAGAACCTGACGGCCTCTTCCAGAGACACTCGGACTTTCCACCCTAAGACCAGACCATCCCCAGGGGCAGATAAGAGGATTCCAAGGGGTGAGGGTGGAGAGAGTGAGAGGGTGGGAGCTCTACCCCAAGTTTGGCGAGAACAGCCTGGGAAATCAGCGGCTCAAGAGGCCGCAAGAAGGATCGTTTGCTACCGCTGCCGGCAAGCGGGACATATTGCAGCCAATTGCCCGGTTGTGGAGGAACCCATGCAGTGTGACTTTCTGACGGGCAGACGTCAGTCGCTGTGTGCGACAGTCGCATGCACTGCCATTCGAGGAACTGAGAAACATTTATGCAAAATGTGTGTTAATGGTAGAAATGTTGTGGTATTGCTGGATTCAGGTAGCCTTGTGACCCTGATAAAGGCTGAGTTAGTTAAAACAGAGGTCTCTGGGAATAGCAAGGTAGCTGTTATTTGTGTGCATGGGGACACCCGAGAGTATCCAGTGACTACAGTGTGTTTCGAGACCCCCAAAGGTACCCTCTCTCATCCAGTGGGCTTAGTATCTCAGTTACCGCATGACGCCATTGTGGGAAGGGATTTTCCGAAGTTCTGGGAACTGTGGGATGATCCTGAGCCCCCCACTGGTGCCCCTATGTACCAGGAATGTGATAGCCAGAACTCCCCTGAGAGTGGTGAGGACTCTCCGGAATTTCCCTTATCAGTATTGGCAGGGGAGACTCAAGAAACTGGAGAGGAGCCCACCTCCTCAGACGAAAACCTACCGTCTGTGGAGTTTTCTGATCTTGAGGTTCACAGGGAAAACTTTGCCACAGAACAGTTGAAAGACCCCGCCCTAATAAAGGCACGGGAAAACGTAGTGAAAATAGATGGCGAGTTAGTGAACCCAGATAATACCTGCACTTACCCATACTTCAGCGTAGAGAAGGACCTACTGTATCGGGTGGCAAAAAGGGCAGAAGAAACCGTTGAGCAGCTTGTGGTGCCCAAACCTTACAGGAAGTTGGTGTTGGAGTTGGCCCATGGGCACATTCTTGGAGGTCATCTGGGGACAGAGAAAACCCGAGAGAGGGTATTACAGAGATTCTATTGGCCGGGGGTGATGAAGGACATAGAAAATTATTGTTCCTCCTGCCCTGTGTGTCAGAGGTCGGCCCCGATGCCACATTTCCGTAGCCCGCTGGTCCCTCTACCCATCATTGAGGTCCCGTTTGAGAGGATCGACATGGATTTGGTAGGTCCTATAATCAAGTCCGCTAGGGGGCACCAGTACATATTAGTTATAATGGACTATGCCACCCGTTATCCAGAAGCGATCCCTCTCCGAAATACCTCGGCCAAAACCATAGCCAAAGAGCTATCTCTTGTGTTTAGCCGGGTGGGTATTTGTAAAGAACTGCTTACGGACCAAGGTACACCCTTTATGTCCCGGGTTATGAAGGAGCTGTGTAAATTGTTCAAAGTGACGCAATTACGTACATCTGTGTATCACCCCCAAACCGATGGGCTGGTTGAAAGATTCAACGAAACCCTAAAACAAATGTTGAAGAAAGTGGTGGATAGAGATGGAAAGGATTGGGACTGTCTACTTCCTTATCTGATGTTTGCTATTAGGGAGGTGCCCCAATCCTCTACGGGATTCTCCCCCTTTGAGTTACTGTATGGGAGACACCCAAGAGGGCTGTTGGATATTGCCAAGGAAACTTGGGAAAGTGAGAGTTCTCCCCACAGGAGTGTGATTGAGCATGTCGCCCTGATGCAAGACCGAATTGCACAGGTAATGCCCATCGTGAAGGAACATTTGGCCCAAGCGCAGTTAGCACAGCAGAGAGTGTACAACCGTGCAGCCAAGACCCGTACCTTTTCCCCGGGGGATAGGATACTGGTACTTGTCCCTACGGTTGAAAGTAAATTCCTTGCCAAATGGCAAGGCCCCTACGAGATAATGGAAAAAGTGAGCGAAGTGAATTACAAGGTCAGACAACCAGGAAGGCGAAAGCCCGAACAGATCTATCACGTTAATCTGTTGAAAGCCTGGAGGGATAGAGAGTCCCTAGTCGCAGACACTTGGTCACCAGCTCAAACTGGTTGCGTGATTCCGGAGGTTGGAATAGCAGCCACCTTGTCACAACCCCAACAACAGGAGGTTAAGGAGTTTGTGCTTCGCAACAAGGAGGTATTCTCTGAGCTGCCGGGACAAACATCTGGGGTAGAGCATGACATCATTACCCCGCCCGGTGAAAGGGTGAAGTTAAAACCCTATCGGATCCCAGAGGCCCGACGGGAGGCAATACGGGAGGAAGTACAGAAAATGCTGAACTTAGGGGTGATAGAGGAGTCCCAAAGTGATTGGTCTAGTCCCATTGTGTTGGTGCCTAAACCGGATGGGAGCTGGCGATTTTGTAACGATTTTCGACAGTTGAACAAAGTTACAAAATTTGACACCTACCCCATGCCACGTATAGATGAGTTGATCGACCGGCTGGGAACAGCCCGATACATGACGACTCTTGACCTCACAAAAGGGTATTGGCAAATCCCCCTGGCCAAGTCGGCCAAAGAGAAAACCGCATTTGTAACCCCAGACGGGGCGTTCCAATATAAAAGAATGCCGTTCGGGTTACAGAATGCGCCGGCCACATTCCAGCGGAAAATGGACCAGATGCTGAGGCCCCATCGGAAGTATGCTGCGGCTTACCTGGATGACATAATTGTCCATAGCACAGATTGGGCCTCACATCTGCCAAAAGTGCAAGCAGTCCTGGACTCTGTTCGGGAAGCGGGGTTTACGGCTAACCCCAAGAAGTGTACCATTGGGCAGGAGGAGGCCAAATATCTTGGGTACACCATTGGGAGGGGAGTAATAAAACCCCAACTCAACAAAGTCGAGGCCATCCAGAGTTGGCCACGTCCCAACAGCAAGAAGCAGGTACGAGCCTTTCTGGGAATCGCTGGGTATTATCGGCGATTCATTCCCCACTTTGCTTCTAAGGCTGTGCCCCTAACCAACCTGACGAAGGGGAAAGGGTCGGTCATGATTAAATGGACCCCCGAGGCTGAGGCAGCATTCCAATTCTTGAAACAAGCCTTATGTAGCCAGCCAGTGTTGTACTCACCCGACTTCTCTAAAGACTTTGTCGTACAAAGTGATGCGTCAGATGTGGGGTTAGGAGCAGTATTGTCCCAGGTCTGGAACGGGGAAGAGCACCCAGTCATTTACCTCAGCAGGAAGTTGAAGTCCCATGAGGTAAATTACGCCACCGTTGAAAAGGAGTGTTTAGCGGTGAAGTGGGCTCTAGATTCCCTTCGGTACTACCTGCTAGGTAGGCACTTTGACATGGTTACGGATCACGCTCCGTTAAAGTGGATGGCTCAAAACAAGGAAACAAATAGAAGAGTGAATAGGTGGTTCCTGGCCCTCCAGGAATTCAACTTCACAGTAAAGCATCGCCCTGGCGTTCAAATGGGGAATGTGGATGCTTTGTCTCGAGTACATGAATGCCTGATTGCTGGTGTTCCAACCCCGAGGTTAAAACAAGAGGGGGGGGTATGTGACAGCAGGAAGGTAAAGTCACCTGGTTGCATCCAGGGGGGTAGATATATTTCGCCCAGATTCAGGCTTTACGCCGACTTATACAACTAGGTGGAGAGTTGTATAAGGCTAGTGGGCTCATGGATGACTCATACCTCTAGGGAGAGTGCTGGGCGTCGTACAGACAGGGAGTTGATGAGACCAGCTGAAGCTTGTCAGCTCATTTAGGCCTCTATAAGAACTCCCAGCTTCATTAGATGTTAGCTCATGCCTGGAACCAGACCTGTGTGGACTGTCTAGGGAGAGTGAACCCCTGTGCGGTGAGAGAAAGCCTGTGTGGCTATTTGCTTGGACATTTAAAACCAGGGACTTAGGGACTAGGACAGCACTAGGCTGATCCCAGTTGTTAGTTAGGAAACCTGTATGTTTAGTCAGAGGTCAAGTTGACCAGGATTTATTTTGTTTATGTTTCTTTTGCTTTGCTGTGTTTTGTCACTGTAAATAGAAAATAAACCGCACCTTTTTGATTTTGAAAACCACAACCTCCGTTTGCTGGGCCTGTTTTTGTGTGGGGAGCCCATCTCGGGGGTCACACACACCCGCTGCCGAGCTAACCCCCTCACAATATATATATATATATATATATATATATATATATATATTAAATGCACTGCAGCTCACTGAGTCACCTGCCTGCCTGAAGTATATTAGAAAAGTACACCAGGAATGGCCTGCAGTCAGATCTAGCTACACTGAATACAGTGTATGTATATATATATATATATATATATGTAGCGGGGTGTCCCTTTAAGGAGCCTGAAAGACTACTATACCCAGAGTACAGCAGGACACCCACAGTGCATTGCCCGGCGCAAGGTCTGCTGGAGAAGGCCTATTTAAGAAGGAGCGGAGCAACACGCGGGTCTCTTTGGACGTCGCTCACCTAGCAAGTGGAGCCTGCGCTGGGTCTGTCGCTGGACTGGGCCTGAGAGTTGGGCCTTGTGATCCAAAGAGCCTCCGGCCTTCACGGGAGATCCCAAGAGCTACCTCATCCATCATCCTTCTAAGGACTGTCGAGAGGATCGGAGACTACGGGAGTCGTGAGACTGTGTACAGGAGTCCGGTTACGGGAGTCGGTTGTGTGGACTGGTCCGGTCGGGTGAGAGAGCACGTGCTCAAGATTTTATTGACTAAACTTTAGGCTCAGTGTCCCCCGTTCAGGGACCACAGTTTACCGGAGTGTTGCATTGCACCTAAGAGGGACCATGTGTTGTGCAGCAATAGTTGAATCCTTTAGTGCATATCAAGTAGATGACTGTTCTTTTTCTCTGTGGATTACAAATACCCTTTTAAAGTGCACCGCCATTGCTAGCGAAGATCTCTCCCAACGTAGCATTTAGGGTTGTCCCGATACCACTTTTTTAAGACCGAGTACAAGTACCGATACTTTTTTTCAAGTACTCGCCGATACCGATTACCGATACTTTTTTCAATGTCATGTGACAGTTTGAAAGATGGGGACTGATAGGTGGCACTTATGGGCACGGATCGATGGCACTTATGGGCCTCCTGGGTGCCATTGGGCCCTGCCTCCTCCTGATCCCCAACATCACCCTCTTCCTGGCTCTGCTCTGGCTGTAAAAAAAGAAAGGGACATTATTTATTTTGCCACATCATCATTCACAGACATTGTTCACCTCTAGACATTGTTGAAGTCAATGCCAAAAGTTATGTCATTTTCATTGATTCCGCATCCTGGTTTTGTTGTCTTGTGCACATAAAATTAGGCCACTACTGTATCTTGCTCTTCACAAACTTTATTGGTAGAAGTGTACATACCTTTAACAATACTAACATCTATTTAAATTCTACAATTTTGTAAGATATAAATATAGATATCAATACTTTACCTGGCTCCATATCTCCAAATCTGCCTCCTCAAGGCCCTGATCTTGATCCTCAGAGGAAGCCAGAGCAGGGTTGACAGGAAGGCTGGAGGACTGGCTGCAGGGAAGGCTGGAGGGTTGGGTACAAGGAAGGCTGGATTGACCTCTGGGGGGAAGGGTGGAGAGAGATTCCCGCACTTCCAGCTGGTCATCCAGAAAAGCAAGCTTACTGTAGTACCACAGACTGGGTTTATAAACCTTATCTGCTGGTGCACCTGACCTCTGGGACCTCAGGACCATAGTCCTCTGGGTCCTGTATGTCCCTCTGATGGTCGCAATTTTGTTTTTGACATCTTGGAGAGTTGTTGTGGGTATCTTTGTTTGCACAAATGCAAGCAGGCTCTCCAGTGCTGCTTTCCTGGCGTCTTTATTTTTATTAGCGCCACTTTTTGTTTGCCATAATATAGGGAGTTCTTGCCATTTGTCGATGAACTCCCCCATGAAGTCTGGGTTTTTAAAAGTATTCATGATATCTGTAAAAGCGAGAAACCAAAAAAATATATATATTTCAGGCAACATTCCTCAACTGTGCATTGTCTACATATTTTGAGCACACAAATCTCCTCGTCTGATGAACCTCAAAAAGTAAAATTGTTAGGTACCTTCGTCACGACGTTCGTTGCTAACTCCCTCTCCCGAGAAATGAACGTATTTCCCAGACATGGATCTTCACTTGATATACACAGCGCATGCGTGAAACTCCACACGCTTTCCCCGCCCCTGACGTTCGATATTGTACTTTCCCCGCCCCTTCTCGCTCGTAGTGCTGAACAAAACATGGCGGAGACACAGGTGGCTGAGATTACCTCTACAGAGGATGAAATTCCAGAGGAGCCCAAATCAAGACCCAGGAGATATAAGGCATCCAACATGTCATTCGAGGAAATGGTGGAGATGGTCGCCATTTTAAAGAAGGAGGATTATGATGCCAAGCATGGTCCGTATAAAAGGCCTAATCTGGTCAAGTCCAGAATTATGGGCAAAGTGGTCAAAGTGGGGTGTGCAGAACGAAGGAACAGCTCAGAAAACGATGGTCAGATCTGAAGTTGCGGGAGGCCGACCAATAAAAAAGAATCAAGAAAGTTATATTAAAAAGTAAGTCATTTTTTTTTAGTTTCCATGGTACATATTATTTTCTTGTATTCTGTCGTGTATTTTTAACTTTCATATAGTACACTGAAAGATACCATCTTTCAGGTTCGTCCGCACAGTAAACGGACGTATTAAACCTCTTTCTCCGTACAGTTCCTCAAACGATGTTTTAGGATCATCCAGTGTGAACACCCATGTATTTTGGTTTATTTGGGGGAGTAAATTTGGGCCTCACTTATTTTTTGGGTGCTAATCCAAAGGACATTTGTTTGCTAGAAAAAACGATATGCATGGTAATGTTAAGGGAGTGAATGCTCAGCAGCTGATGAAACATCTGAATGCAGTAGTACAAGTGTGGGCCTAAAGCCAAAAAGCTTGAGGGTGTCACACACAGGTGATCCTGTGTAGATACTTTGGGGTGTTACAATGTGTCAAATTTGTGTTCAAAATGTATATGCTCTGGTTTTGGCTATGTATCCAATCATTTGTCCCGGTTGGCACAGGGGGTAAAATTTAAAATGGAGCATGCTTCAAAAGAATGATTACAAAGTATTTTTTCATGTTTCTTATTTTAGCAAAATTGAGTCGCTACTAATGAAACTATTCCTTTTATTTCAATCTCCCTAGGGATTCGAAAAGCTACCTCAGATGAGACAATAATTGCAACACCTACAACAATAGCCCCAGAACCCCAGGATGGAGAGGAATGTGATGTTGTGGAAGTGGAAAGTGGCACCACCACAGGTCAGAGAGAAACCAGACACATGCATGTTAAATAGATGTAGGCCTACATATTCTATCCTACATATTTATTTTTACATTTAGGTGCAGTTCTGGCCGAAGACCCCAATAAGTTCACACATCACAGTGCCCAGATCCTGATCCAATACCTGATGGTCTGCTGTCGTGACCTCGAAAAAATTAAGGGAGACTTGCTAGAGATCAGGGCAAATACAAAGCGGGTGGAGGAAAGGCTCCAAAATATCATGGCTGTGCTTGGGCGTGTCTAATGTTTTTACACCAAATAACGTTTTACTTGCAGAGTTTTATAAGTATTTTTGTTATTTTACCCTTTAATGACTAGCACATGTTTAGCTTTTTCAAAATTTAGACGAATATAGTTTGTTTATGCATGGCTGGTCATGCGTTTTAATACACCCGAAATTAAGGGAACATCCACATTTCTAAGGAAGTTTCCCACCTAAAAAAAGAAATAAAGGTATTTTTAGATAACAAATAATTGTGGCTTCATTATGTAAATGTGGTGCTGAGTGAACTAATCAATGTTTGGTGTTTACACTGACAATGAAGGCTAATTAAGATTGTTTAATCCACATGGCAAAACAAGTGCACTAGGTAAACCTACCAGAAACATCAAACATTATACAATAAAAAATCCAAACCAATCTTTACACAAGAAAAAGTTTTATTTTTTTGGTATAAAATTATTAAAGATTGTCTGGCATTTCAATGGCCCCCCTACCCATAAAATAGTCCACATATTGGTTACGGACCTCACGTCCGGTTGGGGGGGCCAAGCCAGGACGGCCAGGTTCCAGGGCCACCAAAGTTTCTGCATTGATTAAAGAGGCCTCAGGCCCACTCAAAGATATATAACTCGTTGAATGCACCCTTAGGAAATTATGCAGCACACAGCACGTCATAACCACATGGTTCCATTTGTATGGGGCAAGGTGGATGGAGGTAACGAAGAGGCGAAATCGGCTGGCCATGATCCCAAACGCATTTTCCACCACCCTTCTGGCTCTGGCCAGCCGATAATTGAACACCCTCCTCTCAGGGGTGAGGGTGCGTTGCGGGAATGGCCTCATCAAATGGGGTCCCAGGCCAAACGCCTCATCCGCCACAAAGACAAAAGGTAGTCCCTCCACATTCTTCTCCGCTGGTGGCAAGGCCAGCAGATCCAAAAGGAGCCGTTCCCCAAACTCCGTCTGGGCAAAAACTCCTCCATCAGACATCCTGCCATTCTTGCCAACGTCCACATAGAGGAACTCGTAGGTGGCCGACACCACTGCCATCATCACGACGCTGTGGAACCCCTTATAATTATAATAAAAGGATCCCGAATGGGGTTGTGGGACGACCCGAACATGTTTGCCGTCGATGGCTCCTCCACAGTTCGGAAAGTTCCATCGCTGGGCAAACTCGGAAGCCACATTCTGCCATTCATGTGGCGAAGAAGGGAACTGTGGAATTAAAGAAATAATAAATTAATACTTGGAGCCAGAAACATTGAAAGCTGATTTCATACACACATTCATGGCCAACATTGGTAGAAACTGTTCAAAACATAAAAAATTGGAAGCAACAAAAAACAAATAAACCAAAAAATTATGGGGGGGGGGGGTTGAAGATGAGTTGGGAATATCACACATGAAGGCTGTAGCACTCTGTATTGAAGTTAACAAAAATGAAACATTCCTAGGCAAAATTTAGGGTGCGTTTTGGGTAAAGCACAACGATGGAACATAAAATAAAAAACATGGAAATGACTAGGCAAGGTAGGTATGGCCCCAGGATAGCATGCTGGAGAGGTTAGGTAAGCCAAATTTACACGTAGGCCTCAAACCCCAAACCTAAAATAATAAAACATGGGGAGAAAGGGGACATTCCCTGCAGCTAAGAATCATGTGAATTAGGGACTGCAAATAAAGCAAATGAAAAATATCCAAAAATAAAAACCATACAATGTGAATTTTTGAAGAAGAACACTTACCTTAATATAGTCCTCCTGCAAAACTTGAAGGATGGCAGAACAAGTCTCTGGTATAATGATCCCCAGAGCCTGGGGGGATATGCCTGTGGAGAACTTAAGGTCCTGCAGGCTTCTCCCAGTAGCCAGGTATCACAACGTGGCGATGAGCCTCTGCTCAGCACTGATGGCTTCCCGCATAACGGTGTCCTGCCTGGTAATATAGGGGGACACCAAAGCCAACAGCTGCTGAAATACGGGGTCAGACATCCTGAGAAAATTCCTGAAATCATCAGGATTATTCTCCCTGATCTCCCGCAACAAAGGCATGTGACAGAATTGGTGCCGCTGGAGCAACCAATTCTTGGTCCATGAACTCCTCCTGACCCTGCTCATGGCATGGAGTCGGGATACAGCATGAACCCCTGCACCAACTACAGCACGAACTCTACGACGAGTACGTAGCCACAACATGGCTAGATAACGGTTGGCTGAACAGAACGAACTAGAAGAACGCACGGAAGAACAGCAAGGCCTATGAAGAACAAGCTGAAAAACACGAATTTGCAGAGCAGGCCGCACTGAATAAACAGATACGAACTGACTACAAGCAGTGCTAAACAGATACGAACCCACAGGCGCAAACTGAACTCCCGAAAACGATCTTCAAAGCACGAAGACTGAAAAGCGCGAATCGTCTCTCACCAAACTTTTACTAACACGCGGTAACACGGAATTAGCAAAAGCGTCCCAAAGGGTGGCGTCATTCGAACGGAACTTCCCCTTTATAGTGCCGTCGTACGTGTTGAACGTCACTGCGCTTTGCTTGATCGTTTTTTTTAATGATGGTGTGTACGCAAGGCAGGCTTGAGAGGAAACATGAAAAAAAACGAGGAGAAAAACGTCGGTTTAAAAAATGACATTAAAAACGATCGTGTGTACGGGGCATTAGTGAGTGTTAGAGCTAATATAAAAAAACAAGATTGGGCATGTAATAGAACAATATACAGTATTACAAGTGATTGTGTAATAATAAACTAAATGACAAAAAACGTGGAACATATTAGTGACTAATTATATATTAAATTAATAATATCATTTAGTGACAACTTTGTGTAATATGTTTATTTTTTTTTTAATTTTTCAATCACTTGGGACAAAAAAATTAAATATTTAATGGGTTCAACATGCCTCTCAGCTATTTCCTTGGGGTGTCTACTTTCCAAAATGGGGTCATTTGGGGGGGGGGATTGTACTGCCCTGCCATTTTAGCACCTCAAGAAATTTGATAGGCAGTCATAAACTAAAAGCTGCATAAATTCCAGAAAATGTACTCTAGTTTGTAGACGCTATAACTTTTGCGCAAAAAAATACGCTTATTGACATTTTTTTACAAAAGACATGTGGCTGAATACATTTTGGCCTAAATGTATGACTAAAATGGACTAATTGACTAAAATTTAGTTTATTGGATTCTTTCTTATAACAAAAAGTAGAAAATATATATTTTTTTTCTAAATTTTTGGTCTTTTTCCGTTTATATCACAAAAAATAAAAATCGCAGAGGCAATCAAATGCCATCAAAAGAAAGTTCTATTTGTGGGAAAAAAAGGACGCAAATTTTTGTTCGGGTACAACATTGCATGACTGCGGAAACACCAGTTAAAGCAGCGCAGTGCCAAATTGTAAAAAGTGCTCTGGTCATTGAGCAGCCTAATCTTCCGGCTGAAGTGGTTAAAATGAGCACTTTTGATTTTTCATGTTCGTGTCCCATAGACTTTAATAGGGTTTGTATGTTCGCACAAATTTTTTGCCTGTTTGCATGTTCTGGTGCGAACCAAACCGGGATGGTGTTCGGCCCATCCCTAGTAATGAACCATTAAAGCTTCTGTAAGGAATCAAACCAAAACCCTTAGGACCACCATTTTCTCAATTTAGTAGGACTCCTCCTGTTACCAGTAGAAGTGTCAGGAGCCAGGATTTGCCATTCCGTTAAGCATTTAAGACCCACTTCCAAAGAGTGGATAGAGTTATCCTTCACTTAGTATGTAATAGTAAGTTTAGTGGGGAATCCCCATTAATATATGATGTTATGGTTACATAGTGCCTTTGTAATGGGCAGAAGTTTCTTTCTATTTTGAATGGTGTCCTGAGGTAAATCAGCCTAAAGAGCAACCCCAGAAAATTGATCAGGGAGATGAGGGTTTTTTCTAGCTGCTTGCATGGCCTTCCCCTTAACATGGAAGTAGTGGATCCTAGCCAGCACATCCCTGGGCACTGTGTCTGCTAGGTAGTCCGGCTTGGGTAGCCTGTGAGCATGATCAATGATAAGCTCATATTCTTTTAAATCAGGAACCAGACACTGTGGCAGTATCCATAGGTAATTATGCAGCCCAGAACCAGGATTTTTTTTCAGGCATTCTACAGAACTTAATATTATTTCTTCTAGACCTATCTTACAGGTCGGCCAATTTGGCCTGGATCCTCTGCTGGTCTTTGTAGGCATTCACTAAGGAGTTGTGGCTGAGAACACATCCTCCATTTTATGTTCAATATGCTCCACCCCTTGCTGCAGATCATTGACCGAAGCATTCGTATTTATAAAACATATTGACCATATCTAAATGTAAGGAATCTCTCATGGAGATCAGCATCTCTTTTAGGCCAGAGACTCACACAGGATGGTTTAAAGCTGGAAAGTTCTCCAGTAAATTCTTCAGGGAGGGAGAAGGTGGCTGCGCTGTCAATCCATGTTCCTTATCATCATGATTCTCTTGTCTACCTTTTTTTGTTTTAGCTGGGCTTCTCCGAGAGGCTGAGATGGAAGGCAGATCTCTGTGTATGTGGAAGAAGCTGGAAGCTTCTTCCTGCAGCATGGAACACATGGCGGGCTTGGCGCCATCTTGGATGGCAAACTCCAGCACAGGGTACAAGAAGTCTGTTAACTTCTGCGGCATTGACCACTGAGAGTCCCGCTTTGGCATTGCTAGGCTGATTGTGTAAGAAGAGTGTTACCCAGATGATGAAATGCTGGTGCCTTTGCCGCTCGTATTAGCCGCGGAGACCTAGAGCTCCTCAGACTACGTCAGTTTCAGAAGCTGGCAGGACACCCCCCCATATCCACTTTCTTTACGGCACTCAGGGATTTAATAGATTGTGAAAGCTGTTTTACAACTTCTTGATCTACATTTACTGTAAACCCTCCAGTATCACACAGATAAATTGCCAAGCCTATCCCTTTAACTATACTGCAAGAAGTATGGAAATGCAAGCATTTTTGTTTTGTTTTGTTTTTTGTTTTGTTTTGTTTTTAATGTCCTAGAGATGGTTTATTGCTTGCATTCATTATTGCTTTTTTTTTTCTTTTTTTCTTTTACTATCAATTAAGGAAATGCCTAAAGCTGTAAATTTTCAAAGTATCCACCCAGTTATTAATCATGCTCAAAAGTAGAATTAGAAATGTATGAATTCCAAGGAACTGAGGTATGGTTTGTATTTAGAAAAGTGTAAGCATAATCCTTCCAAATTTATATCCTGATCAAAAAGGTTCAGGAGACCTCAAACGCAGGCATTTTATTGGAAGTGGAAGTCAAGCCAATTTTTTTTTTAATTTAGGAAAGAGTGGGGAAGGGTTAGAACCTGTAAAAAAGTAGTTAATAAAATACTGGGTGTCCCCGTGGCATTTTAAAATGACCCTGATGTGGCAGTCATTTGTTTCAGTGTAGTTTTAAAATGATACCTGGTCACAGTGGCTGTGGTGGCTCTCAGTGCAGTGTTATTTGGTAAACTAAGCTTAAGAGTTTCAAGTGGTTTTAAATCCTTACATACTGGCCTTATGTGATACACATAGATTAAACAAATCTTCCTACATATGTTGTAGCTGTTTATCTACAGTGTTCTCTTCTCTACATCCATGTCAGAAAAAAGAGGACGGAGAGCTCAAATTACACATTGCAGAGCTCAGTGAGGAGAATCTGATTGAAGGCAAGGGACACACCACCTTCACAGAGCAAACAGGAAAATAGATGAGTCTGTGTTGAAGATCCCTTCTGTGTCATCTTTTTTTCCATTGGTGTTATGCATCTCTACAATGCAGCCAGTACTGTCAGCTAGAGAGAAGTAAAGTATAATTCAGGCCTGACATCATCAGGAAGAGAGTAGTATGGAAATGGGTGATTTGGTAAGTAAACATTGAGTGCCACTGACCCCCAGTGTGGAGGCAGGAGAGGGTTGAGAGCCCTGCCACTGACCATCATTGCAGGGGAGGGGGGTTAAATCACTTTCACTGATCCTCAATTCAGGGAGGATGTTAAGGGGGGTTAACAGTGTTGTGGAGATTTTTATGGAGATGTATTTAATATGTATTGTCATAGTGTCACCCAGTGTTAGTACTTCCGCAACCCGCTCTAAAAGAGCTGATTGGGGTAGTCTGAGGCTGGTTGAATCCCGTCTGATAGGGGAAAACGTCTTGAGGTTGGAGTGTGATGTTTGCGGGGTGCGGATATGTCCACCGACGGGGGGCCCTCTGTGCATTAGCACGGACGATCGTTGAGGAGGGGGTATCCTCGCTCCGCAATGACATCATTGGTTATAGACGGATGCGTGCTCTTGTCTCGGCTGTGTCTCATCAACATTGGTTGGAATTCGTAGCGCGCGTCTGCAGATAGCCTCCCTCCCCCATTCAATAATAGTATAATCTGAATATGCGTTGTTCTATGGAATGGCGCAGAATGAGGATTCTTATCAGCAGTAACTTTAGCCATCATACGTTATTGTATTCATTGTATGTATTATTGTATTAAATCCTTTCTTGAGGGGGATTCATATACAGCATTTTGTGTTGCAAAGGATGTCCTTGTATGGTCATTCTCCTGTGTGGAAGGGACACCCTGGGATGTCCCCGCCCATGGGGGGAGGTGACTGGTTGCTGCAACAAATCACCTCCTGTCTTGAGATCTTTTGAGTTTAATAAAAGCCTATGATTAGGCAACGGCTAGGCAGTCATGCTGGTATGCTGGAGATGAGAAGATAAGCTTTGTTGGTGCTGCCTTTCTTGGATGAATGATGGAATGAACGGTGAGTGGATTTTAGCAAACTTAAAGATAGCATTATTGCAAAAAGATGAATCTAAAGTGTGTGCTTATTTAGCACAGGAATTATGGGCTGTGTGCTCTATGAACAACAGCCTACAAATTCCACGACAGTAAAATGGCGACTCTGGTGAGACCAATTGCGGCCTCTTTGAGCATCAGATCAGCAGAGGAGGAGAGTGGACCTGCGATGTGATGTGTGAAGAGGCTGTACTTTGAAACGAACAAAAAAAAAAATTGGTCTTTTTGAAATAATGCTTTTAAGTTTGCAGTGTGTGTGTATGTCTGCGAATCGTATGTGTGTGTGATTTTGTTGGGAGAGAGATTGTATGCCTGTGAATCCGATCGTATGCCTGTGAATTTGATTTTGTGTGCCTGTGTGTGATTAGATTGTTTGTGTGATGCAGGACATGTGTCCCCATAACTGTGACTGAAGTTGTGTAAGAGATGATCTGATGGAGACTGTATATTGTGTATGAAATGAAGGTATAGCTGTGGTATTTCATGCAGCCTACACTGAGATTGGCGGGCCTTGTTAAAGATGGCCGCTGCATTGAGCCATAAGCCATGTGCTTTAGTGCGGGAGGGGCAGGCAGCATGGTCATTGGTTACAATGGTGCTGGAAGGGAAACGCCCTGAGGGATGATGATCTGATGTTACAAGCAACATTGTACTGTATGTGTGTAGTGTTTGTGATTTCTATGAAAAATAGAAATGGATAGATTGTGATTTTTGCCTTTATAGGGGACAAAGACACATGTCCCCATAAGTGTAAAAATATTTTAACAAAAGTGTTTGGTTTTTAAGTTGAAAGTTCCCGCCGCATATCCAAGTGGCCAGGCATTGCTAGAAGGCAGACAATAGTATGTCTGTGCAATGGCTTGTTATGGAAGCTGAGGCCACTGTGTGTGTGAACTTTAGGTAGAGAAAAGTGGTGAATATCTCAGAGTATATTAACTTAGAGAAATGAATATGTTTTTAATATTGTCATGTAACTAACATTTATTGCATGTGCTGTTTACTTGGCAAAAGGGAGGCTAAGTTTGTAAGTGTACATGTGGTCCTTGTAGAGTGTAGCTGACACCTTTTTCAGTGGATTTTGATGATAATTTAGAAAAGTTTCAATGGTGTAGTCAGTCTTTGTGGAGAAAAGCATTTTTGGTTCTCTAGTGAAGAGATCCTGGTTTTGGCGGGAAAAAGTAATGGCGCCATTCTTGGTTTTTGTTAGCCTTGCAGGTTTGTCTGCCATTTTGAGGCACAGTTTTTCCTTAGCCTGTGGGTATCCTATAAGGGAAGGTGCAGCCACCTTTCCTTTGGGTTAGATATCATGTGACCATGCTGTGGCATTCGTCAGCTATGTTGCTGGTGGAATTTCTCAGCCTTTGGGGCAGATTTTGATGTTTGGTGCGAATATAGTGCGATCTTTTCTGCGTTGGAACCTGGTGGAGGCAATTTGTGTTTTTCTTTGTGTAGGGGAACCAATGTGGTGTTCATTGTGACGTCCCATGCTGGTTTTGGCGGGAAAAATTGCATGCGTTAATGGCGCCATTGTTGTCCATGAGGTGTGCGGTTTTCATCCACCATTTTGCTGTCCTGGCTTGTCGGCCATTTTGAGAGACGTTTACAGTTTGAGATAGGAAGTTCCAGTTTAGCAAACACGGCTCCTGAATATGCTGTATTGGCATTTGTTGATCGCGCAGTTTTCTTATGTTTTATGCGTTTACAGTTTGACCTGTGCACTGCTGGGAAGAGTAGTGAGACACCAGGGGGACATACTGAGAGACTGGTTTTTGTTTAATGAATTCGCTGGTTTAAATCGTTTTTCTAAGCATCGCCTTTTGAGTTGAGTAGAGTGGTATCTTGAAATAGCGCGGTCTTACCCCGAGGGGCCACAACGTGCTTGCGGACACACGCACATGCTGGGGCCTATTTATGGATGGGATCTGGCTGACCTACCAGCAGTTGGAGTGTGGGAGGAGGCCAACGCAGAGACAGGGACAACATGCAAACTCCATGCAGATGGTGTTAGGAGAAAGGTTTCTCTGTTTTCATTTAGGTGAATGTAAGCTATTGCAGGGTCAGCTGACTTTGCAGTATATGCGCGGCGTTTTTTTTTGCATTGGATTTTGGTTTTAAGAAAAACTTCACTTTACACTGAATTTTGATAGATTGTAAGACTAACAGAGTTTTTGTACAATGATGTGTTTTTATGTTTGGATATTTGGGAGTTTCCCAGAGAGCAATTCATTTTTTGGAACTTGTACTGTATAGCCATCTTTTGGCAGGAGTTTGTATTTTGGGTCCCAACTTATGGTTTGACTTCCAGGGAATGTGGGTCAGTGGGGATTCCCTCCCATTTGCAAAGGGGGGTTTACTCCATCATTTCCTTGACAAGGTTTTAAATTGTTGAAATATATATAATGTGTAGCCATGAATTTTTTGGAGTCTTAATAGACAAGGCGATTAAGGCTAAGGCCTCCCCTCCCCCTCCCTCTTCCTGAACAATTGATATGTAAATAAACCAGTTTGGTTTTTTTTAAGAGCTGAGCATGTAACCGGAAGTTTCTTTTCAGCATTTATATATCAGCAGAAAGTTGGTGGGAGGAGCTTGGGGTTGTCTGAATGAGATTTGTGCTTGGAAGGAAAATGGAAAGCATTTTGGCGTTTAAAAGTATTTTATATTTTGTTCCAGTTTTGTGAAGTTTTGTACTGTAATACAGTTTTGAGTAGAGAGCAAACAGGGGGTATCACCATTATTTTATCATCTAGATACAGAGAGAAGCCACATTGTTCTGCAGGTGGTAAACTGGCGTAAGTGTTCTGTGAGGTTTAGTCTGACAACGCAGTGTATGGGTGTATAGTGGAAAATGCTTGTGTATGCATGCACTGTGAGGGGTAGAGGCCTAATTCGGGGGTTGATCTGTGGTTGTTGCTGTAGTTCCAAAAGTGTTGGGACAACAAGCCATAGAGTTGACGCCTCGGTTAGGGTTTCTAGTTGGAAAACTTGACCATATAGTGGTTGTAGTTCTTCAATTCACCGTATAAGAAGACACCGGGCGGTGATCTCCGAAAATGGGTGCAACGGTTTAACCTGGACGCAGGTTTAAGACGATAAGCCGATTCGAATCGCCATGGACACAAGGAGGTCTGTGCAAAGGGAAGGAATGGAGGCTTCCCATAGTCAGACGGTCACACAGTGCACAAAGCCTAGTTTTGGGGCAAAGGCCTTTGAACCCCAAAAAGATTAACATAGGTGGTCCAAGGATACTATTTTGGGTATCCCTCTGGAATGGATGTAGTTGAGCTGCGGCTTCAGAAATCTGTAATGATGAGGAACGGTGGCTCATGCCCGTTTGTTTGAACTTTGTATGGCTGATACATGGAAGGTTCTCGAGCTGCTCTCATGGTTGTCCCATTGTATTTTTTCCTATTGCTGAAAGAGTGAAGGTAGAATTCTGGCTGTTTTTGTTTTTTTCATTTGTGGTTTTGGAAACTGGGAAGTATTTCCCCCACGTTTGTATCGGAATGTTTGTATGTAGTAACGTGAATATGTTCGAACTTACCGCGGCGATCCTTCGATGTGTCGCGGCTGTTGTATTTTTGTAGGAACGGGAAAAGTAAGGGTTACAGAGGGTTTTGTTTGAATCGGTTTTGAAAGAATGTCATTGACAATTTACCAATGTACAGGAATGTCATTATTATTTTCCATTCTTTGCAGGTTAAATATGAAGGATAGAGTAATGATTTTGCTTATAAGTATTTTTCAGGTCCAAGGAGTTTGTACACAGAGAACAGGTGTATGTAGACAGCTGTACATATGGATAAATATGAGTCTAAGGGAGGTAAAAGTATCATAGGCTATTTCATTGTTTCTTTTTTCCTGCACCACGCATTTCTTCCTTCAGTCTGTAATGAGGAAGAAAAGGGGGGAGAAGTGATAAATGTAAGAGTGACAGTTTGTTTTTTCAAACAAATAATAACCTCTGTAATTCTAACCAAGTTTGTGCCAAGACTGTCTTTCTTTGATAGAATTTGAATCGGCAAGCAGCAGTCTGGTGAAGTAGGTTCCCATCCCAGAGGCTAAGAACCTTTTTGTCAGTGGTTCCAGGTATTGTAAGCCACGCACAGGTTATGCAGTGACCACAGTCCCGATGTCTGGGTTATTGTCATATGAGGGTTGTTTGGAGGTCAATCAAAATCAGGGTCGTACTCTCCTCATTAGCTGTCACTTATATTCTCGGCTGATGGGGTGGGTGCGATCGTTGTGACATGAACTTCAAAATGTCCACCAAAAGGTTTTCACGAGTCCCTCCTGGACCCTGACTTAATAATCAGTTTACATTCTTTCCAACCAGGTGACTGGGTCGTTGTAAAGAAGCTTGAGGGATGAGACCACGCCAGCCACTGCAAGAAGCGGCTCAACCACACCAAAGAATGAGGAGTATCTTTGTTTATTTATATTTTTGTTGTTTAGTAAATTTTAGCAAGGGTAACGGTGAAAAGCATCCCAAGTTATTATGTAAAGTGTATTACCTGACTAGCTCAGAAAGCGAACAGGACCGATGGTCTGTTCTGAGTCTTCACCCAGTTTTAGTCCCCAGCGATGACAGCGGTACATGCCATTTATGATGTTATTTTGGGTATGAGGAGTTTTGACAAACTGGTGAAGACTCCAGACAGACACTTGTCAATGGAATCTAACGATGTATTTTTAGAGGGTAAAATTGGTTTTAGTTTTAATGGCTCTGCCTCTTGTCGGTTTGGGTATCTAGGCAGCCCACAAGTGTGTTTGAACTTTAGTTTGGTGTTTATGCGGATCTGCAGCTTATAAAGGTAATTCCCCCAAAGCAAGAGGTTCATGCGTGATGGTGAAGCTGTCCCAACATCTTATGTCGTGGCCGATCGCGAGGATCTGATGGCGCAGGAAATTAAGAATGGCAGGGACAGCTAGAAGGGATTTGTTCACCAACCCCGACCAGGTCTGGGCATGGGGTCCTGCATGTACAAGGTGGGGGGGGCTCGGGCTTGGGATACGATTGAACAATTCTCATCCGTTAAGGATAGGGTTCTTCATGTAATTGTTGAAGCCAGAGCTGTAGCTAAGTGAAGGTTGGGAGTCTATTTTAAGGGTCTGGGAATCTTTGGGGATCTAATTTTTATTTTACAGCGGATCGTGGTTAAAGGAAGTGGGAATATATATACTCATGTTGTTTTATTTCTATTCTTTCTATGTCGTGACGAGGTGCTCCTGTTGCCTGATTTGACGCATGACCAGAGTTTCCTTGATGAGACGCCCCGAAGCCGGACCCACATACAAGACACAGAGGATCACAGACGGATTGGCGATTACTACAGCTCACCATGTCGTGTCCTCCTTTATAAGTCATGCCCCTGAAGAGTAGAGTCTACATGTCAAGCCGTGTTTTCCTTTTTATGGACTAAGGACTGATTCATTTACAGGTGTAAGAAGCAGATCAACTCTCATCGAGGGACACATGGGGTGCATATGACAAAAAAGGGAGGACTGTTGTGGAGATTTTTATGGAGATGTATTTAATATGTATTGTCATAGTGTCACCCAGTGTTAGTACTTCCACAACCCGATCTAAAAGAGCTGATTGGGGTAGTCTGAGGCTGGTTGAATCCCGTCTGATAGGGGAAAACGTCTTGAGGTTGGAGTGTGATGTTTGCGGGGTGCGGATATGTCCACCGACGGGGGGCCCTCTGTGCATTAGCACGGACGATCGTTGAGGAGGGGGTATCCTCGCTCCGCAATGACATCATTGGTTATAGACGGATGCGTGCTCTTGTCTCGGCTGTGTCTGATCAACATTGGTTGGAATTCGTAGCGCGCGTCTGCAGATACCCTCCCTCCCCCATTCAATAATAGTATAATCTGAATATGCGTTGTTCTATGGAATGGCGCAGAATGAGGATTCTTATCAGCAGTAACTTTAGCCATCATACGTTATTGTATTCATTGTATGTATTATTGTATTAAATCCTTTCTTGAGGGGGATTCATATACAGCATTTTGTGTTGCAAAGGATGTCCTTGTATGGTCATTCTCCTGTGTGGAAGGGACACCCTGTGATGTCCCCGCCCATGGGGGGAGGTGACTGGTTGCTGCAACCAATCACCTCCTGTCTTGAGATCTTTTGAGTTTAATAAAAGCCTATGATTAGGCGTCGGCTAGGCAGTCTATACTGGGATGGCCTGACGATAAGATCTATGTGTGAGCCTTGCTTCTTGGATGAATGATGGGATGAACGGTGAGTGGATTTTAGCAAACTTAAAGATAGCATTATTGCAAAAAGATGAATCTAAAGTGTGTGCTTATAGAGCACAGGAAATATAGGCTGTGTGCTCTGCAAACAACCCATATTTCTACCACAACAGCACTGCCACTAATCATCAATGCAGGAAGGGCATTAAGGGGTTCAAGAGCATTGCCACTGAACTAAAGGAAAAACAGAAAAAAGACCAAGTGGTTCATTAAGTCTGCCCTTTTGTTTCTTTTTTAACCACTTCCCGCCCAAGGTATGTCATATGATGTCCTGGATTTCGAGTGGGGATATATGAATGATGCCTGCAGCTACAGGCATCATCCAGATATCATCTTTTTCAGTCGGCGATTCCCTGCACATAATAACAATCATAGCGTAAGTTCAGCCAATTGATCATTATTACAGGCTGCGGGAGGAGTAGTCCCCCTCATTTCTCCACCCTCCGGTGCTTCGAGAAATAATCAATCGCTGCTGGAAGTTGAACAGATTTCTGGTGACCAGATAGTTCCCAGTCATCTCTATGAGCCTCGGAGGCCCGGGCGCAATGTTATGACATCACGTCCGGGCCGGCGGACGTAAACAATGCCGGGGACACTGTTGGAAGGGCCCAGACAGTTTATTATTTTTTCTGTCTATCCAGCCTGAAGGAGAGATGTGGGGTCTTAACCATTCTAGCCCAGGACCTCCTCTGTAACTCTAAACAGGCAACCTGTGAAAAACATTTAAGCGTCACTTATGCAGATTTTTAAGTAACAAAGTTTGGCACCATTCCACGAGTGTGCGCAATTTTAAAGCGTGATGCGTTAGGTATCTATTTACTCGGCAAGCATCGTCTTTCACAATATACAAAAAAATTGGGCTAACTTAACTGTTTTGTCTTTTTTTTATATAAAAAAAATGCGTTTGAAAAATCGCTTTGCAAATACTGTGTGACATAAAAAGTTGCAATGACTGCCATTTTATTCCCTAGGGTCTCTGATAAAAAATCATATATAATGTTTGGGGGCTCTGAGTAATTTTCTAGAAAAAAATTATGATTTTTACATGTAGAAGCAAAGGGCCAGTATTGGCCAGGATAGGAAGTGGTTACATTTATATGTGTTTTTGTATAAGGTTCAGGAGGGACATGACCTCAAACCAACAGGAGGGAAGTTGAAAACTAATCTTAAAAAGTATTGTTTTACTGAAAGGGTAGTTGATGCTTGGAACAGACTTCCAGCAGAAGTAGTGAGTCACTCAACAGTAAGTGGCTTCAAGTGGGTGGCGGCTATGTCATCATGCAGTACACACTCGGTGACAGCTAACCTAACACCCCCCCCCCCCGATGCCAGTGATACCGAATTTTACCAAATTTCCTGTAATTAGAGTCGAGAATGATTGTTCTGAATTAAAAGCAGAGACCCTTGGGACATGTCTGGATGCCCTTGGATATTAGGCTCTGGGAATCCTCTCTCGCAGAAAAGATGCCATGCCAGTGTGGCCTAACCAGGTCCAACTTCAGTAGGAGGCCTGTAAGGTATTGTTGGCTGCATCAAACATGTCTGAATCTAGAGTGTCAGAGGTATTGAGGAGCTTGCAAGGTCAAGGCAACAACCAGAGACAAACATAAACAAGCAGCCCCCATAGGGGGGTAGCTCTACATTAGAGGGCTCGGCCAGGATCAAATCAACCATTATCCCTAGCAAGTCACACTATGAGCCAGGGAGTGAAGACACAATGGATTCCGCCACCGCTGCAGTGTGGGGTCAAGAGCAAATTGTTCAATAGGGGTCGTGTACAGTGATTGAACTGATGAGAAGTGACTGGAATGAGGGACAAATCAGATGACTGGTGAAAACTATTGTGCCAGAGCAGAGAGTATACCTTATAGATATGAGAACCAAGTTAGCCATGGACTGTACTCATGTATTAGAGTGGAAAGATACCATACCAGCCTGCTTACAGAAGGACAGAAGGACAGTGTTTGTCTGGCAAAAGAGGTGGAAGCTCAACTGATCCCTCTATGGAGTTCAGAAATCCATTCACAATTAGGCTCAGAAAATCCAGTGCTGGCTGACACTGACTCACCTGCTGCTGGGTTTCCCCCTGCTTCTTTCCATGCTAATGTCAGTAAGCTGGTCGGGAATATGATGAGAAGCAGCTCAGTCTCTGTGAATCAAGGGTATCGGAAACCCTGTTTCTTCTCAGGGAAAATTCCCACCACCATGGGGGAAGGGGAATTCCAAACTTGGACGGATCAGGCCACTCAAGCTGTTGAAAAGTGGAACGTCCTGGAATCAATAAAGAGACAAAGACTTAGTGAGAGCCTGAGAGGCCTGCAGCAAAAGTAATTCATAGCCTGAGAATGGGGAAGCAGGACTTTGTAGCGATGGATTACATTGAAGCCATGTATGCAGTAATCGGTCAGGTGGAGAAATTTCCAGACCTCCTATATAAGTTAAAACACACTCACCAGCATACGGGTAAGAGACTCTCTGAGTATATTATGTGAAGAAGAGGTTCTGCTGGAGGAAAAGAATCAGGAATTTAAAGAGCCAGTCAAACCAGCTTCTGTAGCCTCGTACACACGACCGATTTTCTCGTCGTAAAAAACACGTCGTTTTTTTCGATGAGATTCTTGTTAAGCTTGTCGATTTTCTCGTCAAGCTTTCCATGCGTACACACTGACAATTTCCAATTTCGTCGTTGTTCTCCGCGGTCGCGTCCAGCACGTACGACGGCACTATAAAGGGGAAGATCTTTTTTCTTGGCGCCACCCCTTGGGCTGCTTTTGCTGATCTCGTGTTACCGCGTGTGAAGTAAAAGTTTGGGAAGAGACGATTCACGCTTTTCAGTCTTCGTACTTTTCAGATCGTTTTCTGCGGTTCAGTTTGTGCTTGTGGGTTCGTATCTTGACTTTCAGGGCGTCTAGGCAGGTCGTATCTGTTTTACAGTGCGTTCTTGCCTGTTCGTTTCTGATTTTCAGTTCGTTATTCATAGGCCTTGCTGTTCTAAAGTGCGTTCTGTTCTGTACGTTCTGATAAGACGACCGTTTCTTAGCCATGTCGCCTGGACGTTCTCGTCGTTGAGTTCGTGCTGTGCGTGCGCTTGGTGTTGGTCTGCTTGTTTTGGACCAAGACCAGTCCATGAATGGTGTGAGGAGGAGTTTTTGGACCAAGAATTGGTTGCTCCAGCGGGACCAATTCTGCCACATGCCTCTGCTGCGGGAGATCGTCGAGAATAATCCTGAGGACTACAGGAATTTTCTGCGGATGTCTGACCCTGTTTTTCAGGAACTGTTGGCTTTGGTGTCCCCCTATATTACCAGGAAGGACACCGTTATGCGGGAAGCCATCAGTGCTGAGCAGAGGCTCATCGCTACGTTACGTTATCTGGCGACAGGGAGAAGTCTTCAGGACTTGAAGTTCACCACAGGCATCTCCCCCCAGGCTCTGGGCCTCATAATCCCAGACACCTGTTCTGCCATTATACAAGTGCTGCAGGAGGACTATATTAGGGTAAGTTTTCTCCCTTAACATCACATTTTATGTATTACATGTATGCTAATGTATTGTATTTCTTTCATCCTTCCCTAATTACCATGATTGTAATATGCTGAGAATGTCCCCTTTGTCCCCATGCATGCTGGAAGCTTTAGATTGCCCCTTTTTTCTCCTCCATAAATATTTCCCTTCACTAACTTTTCCAGCAGGGGCGCCTGTTGCTCCAAATGTTTGGGGGTTCAAACCCCAATTTAGGAAATAAACGTCCTCCTTTTTTGCTCTGGTGCCTATTAAACGCCCCCAGTTGTCCCCTCTAATGCAGCCATTTTGTTCCCTCCAATGCAGCCATTTAGTCCCCTCTAATGCAGCCAGTTTCCCCCCAGCCCTGCACTTACCTTCTTGTGGTCAGCGCCATCCTTCTTCTGTCCTTGATGTCTTCTCCTTCCCTTGATGTTGCATCAGCCAATCATGTTACCATTAAACAGACTTGGTGAACATGATTGGCAGAGCAGCCTGCCAGTGTTTCCCCAAGGAATGCCCCCCCTGCGTACCCTATTTTACTTTTAGGAAGCCAATTACATCCCTCAGGTTGTAATGTGCAAGACTATTTTACTACCTGTTTCTGCTATGCAATTTGAACCCCCTAAATGCCGCAATTATTCATATGTCGGTCGCTTTACAAGAGGCCATCCACCTGAATAGTGGGCGGCATAGACAATACATAGGTTCATGCAACGCATGAACCTATGTATTGTTCTGAGTGATGGGCACAGGAGAGAGGGGGCAGTGCTCCAGCGCCCACTCTGGACGCACCGTCACTGCAATGCTATCCTGTGGCCAAACACATCTCCCCCCCCCAAAATAATTTAGTAATGGCCCATCAGAGGGGGTGATGAATATGATAAATGAGCCTTCCATTATACTTATTTTAAACACCTTAATAAACGTAGAATTTGATTGATGTTGGCCTCTAATGTTTTTTCAGAGAATTTCCTTGTAATGTATGATTTTTGTATTCTAATATTATTTCATCTTGTTTCACTCCACAGCTTCCTTCCACGCCACAGGAATGGCAGACTGTGGCATCGGAGTTTGCCACGCGGTGGGACTTCCCCAACTGCAGTGGTGCCATAGACGGGAAGCACGTCCGCATCGTGCCGCCACCCCGTTCTGGGTCCTACTACTACAATTACAAGGGGTTTCATAGCATTGTGCTGATGGCGGTGGTGTCAGCACAGTATTAATTCCTCTATGTTGATGTAGGGAAGAATGGCCGGATGTCCGATGGGGGATCCTTCATCCAGACGGAGTTTGCCCTCCGTCTCCAGAGTGACGACCTTGCATTGCCACCGGATGCAGGGAATATTGAAGGACTCCCCTTTGTTTTTTTGGCTGATGAAGCCTTCGGACTCGGACGGCATCTTATGAGGCCATTTCCACAGAGGACCCTGACCCCAGACAAGAGGGTGTTCAATTACCGGCTGGCCAGGGGCCGAAGAGTTGTCGAAAATGCCTTTGGCATAATGGCCAGCCGGTTCCGCCTTTTTATGACTTCAATACACTTGGCGGACTACAAAATAAACTATGTCGTATTATGCTGCTGTGTGCTACACAACTTTCTGAGCCAAAAATCGAATTCCTATATGGCCTCAGTTTTGCCAGAGGCTGGACTTTCCCCTGCAAATCCCCTGCCGGGCCTGGAATCTGCCCGTCCTGGCTTGCCCTCCCAAAATGCCCGTGAGGTTCGGGACAAATACATGGAGTATTTCACGGGTAGGGGGGCAATTCCTATGCCAGCCTATGTCTAAGGATCCAAATAAAAAGCTTGTTTAAACCTTTAATTATTTGTTCTTTCCTGTCTCCTAGTTTGTCTTAGTGCATTTGTAGTGCCAAGTGTATTTTACTTTAGTAACTAACAACCATTTCACTATGTAACCTTACAAAATAACCAAATAAGCTTAGAGGGTATTATAAAAAGAAGCTACACGTTGTTTGTGGTCAAATATTTTACTCTGTGCACATTCTCACCATTTTTAGTTTTTTCTGGTTTTTTGGGTTGGCCTGGCCACAACCCGGCAATTTTTTGATTATGAAAATACAAAAATAACAGTTGCATTCCAAAAATTACAACATTGGATACCTCTGAGCAATCTGAGACATTCACTTACACAAACTATGTCTCTATGTGCCCGTCCTAATATGGGGTCCTGCCACCCCTTGCCCAGCCAAAAATTGAATATGCACACATTTGGGTTTTTTTTCATCTAGGAAGTTTACAATCCTGATCCCTATTGTCAACATGTGCTATCTGCCATCAGGGGTGATCAATGGACGTGTTTTGTGGGTGCAACCCGTTCCTCAGTTCACCGACTTTAGATACGAGGAAGGGGTTGCACCCCCAAAAGACGTACATGGATATCCCCTGATGGCAGATAGCACATGTTGACACACTGTGTGCAGATTCAATTTTTGGCTGGTTTGATTGTCAAAAATATTCGAAAATGTGCAATAACAAACATGTAAAAACAAATGTGTTTGGATGGCTTATTGAATTCTCCCCAAAACATCGAGAATGTCTTTAAATGTTTGTTCCATCACATGGATACTTTGTTTAATTAGGTCCAGTTCCGTGCTACATTCCATCACTTGCTGGATGAGGCGGAGGGCACTGTCAGCAGAGAACCGTGTACTATCCTTCACAACATTTATATCCCCTAAAAACAAAAAACAAAAGGTATTATAACTCTGCAGGCCTACATCTCTTACCTGAAGCTGTGGTGACAGATACTGACCTGTTGTGGTGACCAGATCCACAACGTCATCCACCTCTCCTTCCTGCACTTCTCCTTCCTCCACCTCAACTTCCTGCACATCTTTCGGTTGTGGGTCTTTGGGAGTTTGGGGTTGCTTGGAAGTTGTGGGGTGCATGTGCTCCCTGGAGTGTTCTCCTCCCAGTCTTCTCTCCCCTATGAGAATCAAACAAAAGGTCTATTTATCACACTGTAAATCTCAATGTTAAAATAAAAACAGGCTAAATTGCTTGGAAGTGTGGTACAAGTGTGTGTTTGGGCGGAATTTAAAGAAGAATGCATTATTTATGACCAAGAATATGTTTAGTATTCACCTTTGGATGTAATTTATTTGACATGGAGGCACCACAAAAATTCACTGATGCACCTGTGTGGGACACCCAAAAAAGGCGGGTCTGGTGGCCCACACTATAGTGCTCCAAGGTACAGATGTGGAAGCAGCTGCTGAGTGTCCTCTCCTTTACACTGATAAAAGTTTGCATTTCATTCTCTTTACAAACACATCATCTAGCCTAAAAATTTGGCCACAATATTTGAGCAAAAATGGCAGATGTCTAATTACTTTGGTGGCTCTAAAATAAGCCAAAACCGCGGATAGTGGCCGAACGAAGTGTCGGTAACGTAACGAACGATTACTGTGCCCAACCAAGTTCAAAATATTACATTTTGGAAGGGAGTCCAATATGAGAAACCAAAATAAAGAGCAACATGTAAGTTTAGAAAAAGATTAATAGCAGAAAAGTCTACATTTTACTTACTTTTAGCGAGCATTCTCTTTATGCTCCTCAACTGCTCTGGCTCCCTCAGTTTGAGGTCTGACCACCTCTTTCTGAGCTGCTCATTTGAGCGTTTCACCCCGAAATTCGCCTTCAGACTCTTCACGACTTTAGTGAGGATTTTGGCCTTCCTTCTATTTGGTTTGCTATACGGCCCATGCTTTGCATCATAATCAGACTTGAGCAAGATGTCCACCATCTCCGCCATCTCCGCCAAAGACATATTCGATGCCTTGAATCTCCTCCTTGATCGTGACGTTTCCTCGGTCTCCGGGCTTGTCTCCTCCTCGTTAGTTGCGGAATTATCAGACACCTGCTGTAACTCCGCCATATCTGTCTGCGCGCCAAAAGAGAAGGGGCGGGGAAAAGATGTTAGTTAGAACGTCATGGGCGGACGACGTGTGCGGAGCGACGTGTTCGTATTTTGACGCATGCGTGGTGTGTATATAGCAAACACACATGTGACTATAGTACGTTCGGTGTGCGGAGAGAGGAGTTCAAGTGACGGACGTGCGAACGAAGGTATGTGATTTTGTGACTTGTACAAATTGTTGGCCTATACTGTCTTGAGAATGTTGGAGGATATATATGGTGACTAGGATGTTAAGGAGGTTAGACTGTTTGCCTCACATTAGTTATATATAATTTATTTAACTTGCAGATACAATATGAATGTCTTTATAAGCGACAAGGATTTCCTGGCGGAATTTATTGACCGGGTAAGGGAGCTGCCGGCTCTGTGGGAGACGAAAAACCCCATCCACAAAAAAAGAGGGGTGAGAAAAGCAGCGCTGGAGAAGCTGCTCCCATTTGTGCATACCAAGGTGCCCACAGCCACAGCAAAACAAGTGGACACTAAAATTGGGAGCTTGAGAGGTACCTACAGGACTGAACGCTCTAAGGTGCTGGCTTCTCAGAGGTCAGGAGCAGCAGCAGGTGATGTTTATGTCCCGATTTTGTGGTACTACAACAGGATGTCCTTCCTGGATGACCACATTGAGACAAGGCCATCACTCTCCACTCTTCCCCTACAGCCAACCTGAGCCTTCTCTGGAGCAAGAGGAGGCAGCCATCCTGGATGATCCTGATTTGGCCATCTGGAGCCAGGTATAGTATTAAGTGAAAATGTATTGGGATAAACTTAATGTTTGACAAATATGTCAAGATGACAAACATAAAATATTTTGGATTCCACAAGTGAAATCAAGATCTGTAGACATTAGTCTGCACTTAATTGGGTGCTAAATAGTCAATCTGATGTAGTGGTAAATTTAAAGCAAGGATTTATGGATTTACATTCTAATTGCTTCAATCAGGATTACAAAGTTTGATGCAAAGATTAAACCAACATATTAAACTATGTCCCTTTTTCATACACAGGATGAAATCAGCCAGGAGGAGGGTCTGGAAACTGTCAGGCAGGAGGAGGAAGGGCCCAGTGGCAGCCAGGAGGTGGCAGGGCCCAGTGGCAGCCAGGAGGTGGCAGGGCCCAGTGGCAGCCAGGAGGTGGCAGGGCCCAGTGGCAGACAGGAGGTGGCAGGGCAAAGGAGAAGCACCAGATCCCAGGTGCCTCCCATCCGGCTTCCCAAAAGAGGCAGGAGGGACAGGAGCACGAGTGAGGCAGCAATGGCCCTTATTCGTGAGGCCCATGCCACCCTCCAGGAGCCCACATCCCCTGAAGAGGCCATTGCCGGCCTAGTGGAGGCTAAGTTCAAGGTGATGAGCATGGAGCAACGCCTCCTATGCGAGCCCCTGCTCATCACCTTGCTCAACAAGGGGGTGATGGAGAAAATTACCCCCAATACCGCCATATGTGAGGTGGCACAACTGACCCAACTTCAACCTCCACCTCCCCCTTCTTCTTCTGCCCCACCCCCTTCTGCTACACCTCCACCTTCTTCTTCTGCCCCACCCCCTTCTGCTACACCTCCACCTTCTTCTTCTGCCCCACCCCCTTCTGCTACACCTCCACCCTCTTCTTCTGCCCCACCCCCTTCTGCTACACCTCCCCCTTCTTCTTCTGCCCCACCCTCTTCTGCTACACCTCCCCCTTCTTCTTCTGCCCCACCCCCTTCTGCTACACCTCCACCTTCTTCTTCTGCCCCACCCCCTTCTGCTACACCTCCACCTTCTTCTTCTGCCCCACCCCCTTCTGCTACATCTCCTCCTCCTCCTCCTGACAGGAGTACCCCTCCAGTGGCCCAGCCTCCAGCCAAATGAAGAAGGAAGGCTGCAGGGAAGGCTTCAGGGAAGGTTGCAGGGAAGGTTGCCAGGAAGAAGAGGAAGTGATGGCCTTGCTTCATTGTGGTCGGACAGAAGGCAGCCTGTTGTAGTACCACACACTTGGGACATAAATATCACCTGCTGCTGTTCCTGACCTCTGGGAGGCCAGCATCAGATTGTGTTCAGAAATGTTGGCCTTGTCAAGCTCCCAATTTTAGGGTCCACACAGGGTTGTTGTGTGCTCTGGGGTCCCTGGGATGCACAAATGGCAGCAGGTTCTCCAGCGCTGCCTTCTCTTTATTTTATTTCGAAACATGGATAAATGTGATTTTTGTTTAAGTTCATACTTGACTATGTGTATTTGTAAAAATTAAAAATCTAGCTTTGGAGGAAGCAGATACATTTGACT
The DNA here is from genome assembly GCA_029206835.1 of Rana muscosa. Classification (NCBI taxonomy): domain Eukaryota; kingdom Metazoa; phylum Chordata; class Amphibia; order Anura; family Ranidae; genus Rana; species Rana muscosa. Next base: position 498,000,888 of record CM055116.1, on the reverse strand, counting down.
GATAAAAAAAGGGACAGATATCAACCCCCCAAAAGAATAACTAAATCTGATTTGCAAAAGAACATGGTGGAAAATTTAACTAATATAGATTCCAAAATTAAATGGGAGATCACTATCAAAACATTGCGAAATTATAATTAACATCATTTTGAAAAATATAACCATTTAAATTATTCCTAAAAACTTGCACGATATAATACACATAAATCTTCTTAAGAGCAGCATGAAAAAGGTTAAAAAAAAAAGTCATAACTCTGTGGTGTGAATATCAGCAGCAAAAGAAGGTCACTCGTTTTGATTAATGTAACATTCTAACGAAGATTTCAATGCAGAACATTTAAACGATGCAATATTTTTGAGCGTGACGAATGTGCTCTCTCCATTACGAAGGCTTGTTTTACCAGAAGATGCGCTCCTGTCTCATAGTTGCTTGTGAGCATGCGCGCTTTTGGAAGAGTCGTAAAAGCATACACACGAACCATTTTCTCGTCACAAAACAGGCCGACGAGAAACACGACGAGGAAATCTGGAATCCTGACGAGAAAATAGAGAGCAGGTTCTCTATTTTCTCGTCGAGATTCTCGGCAATTTTCTCGTCGTAAAACCATACACACGAACGTTTTTCTCGACAAAAAAGCTCTCGCGGCACTTTTCTTGACGGTTTTGGACGAGAAAATCGGTCGTGTGTACGAGGCCTAAGATGGAGAAAGTGTCCACTCTGTCTTCTCAAGTAGACAAGTACCTGACAGATGAAGATAGTGAGGCAGAGTTGATCTTCCATCACCAAAACTGTTAATAAATCTGCCTCAACTGAGTTGCTGGCCCAGGTGGAGGAAAGCAAAACCAGATACATCAGACCCTGATGCTGGCAATGGAAACGCAAGTACAGTCACAAGACTGACTGGTTGGTGAGTTGAGCTGGGAATTTTCCCTGCCCCTTATCTATCCATTAGAATGCATGTGCTCCTATTTGGAGACGCAAAAATGTAGAAGGGTTAGGACTGCAAGTGATACACAGGGTGCCGTAGAGGCCTTGAAAATGTGTGCTAACTAAACCCCTGTTTTTAACGCATACTGTTAGACAGGTTAATTTGGTTGGTAAGCAGATTGGTTAGTGAGTTGAGCTGGGAATTTTTTCTGGTTTTATTTTTCATGCGTTTGCCCTTCCATCTGCTCCTTGCTGCGAAGGCCAGTTTTAGATGGGGCAGGGGCTATATCTTTGTTACAGGTGTAAATTTGGTCAGGGGACACACTGGGCACCTTTGCTGCCATTATGCTATGTGCTGGGTGTCCAATGTTCCCCTGTGCCTTTAAGGAGCATTGGGCTACCTCCAGGCCCACCTGCCCCTTATCTAGTAATTAGAATGCATGTGCTTCTATTGTGGAGACTCTCAAACATTTAGAAGGGTTAGGACTGCAAGCAATACACAGGGTGCCATTAAAAGGCCTTGCAGCTTACGCGTGCGTTTGTAAATGTATGCTACCTAAACCCCTGTTTTTAACGCATACTGTTGGACATGCTTGTTTTGGAGGGCCATCTCTTTGTTACAGTCACAAGTAGCCAAGTCAGACCTGAGGGGGAACTGAAACCCTGCATATGGAGAGAAGACATGCTTCCAATGTGGAGAACCTGGACATTCTAGACAAAATGACCTAAGAGAGAAGAGAAAACAGACCTAACCACTGAGTTGTTAAAAGCATTGCAATGGCTCTTCCTAGCCAAGAAAGGGGGAAACTTCAAGGGGCCTAAGTGAAGGAGCCAGCTGAGGGCCCTGAAAGAAGGAAGAGCTCTAAAGGTCTAAAAAGACTAGAGAGGGGGCAAATGAGAAGAACCCCTGAAAGATTTTTAGATCCACTGCACTACATGGGAGCCACTGGAGTGGAATAGGAAAGCACAGGCAGTGAATGCACCACCTGTTGCTAGAGCAGCATTAAGGTCCTATCAAAAATTGCCACAAAGGACAAAAGCTCAAGGTAGCCAGTAAAACAAGGGAGGTACTTGAGAGACTTGTACGGTCATCTCCTATAGTCCTTGTCCAAGTGGAGGGTGTTTACACTAGAGCTAGAGATCTGGTGAATTTGCTCTCAGGAGTTTCTGTATATTCCATGGTTATATTGAAATCAAGATGACAGTTCCTGCCTAGAATGCATTCAGAAGAAGACTCTACCAACCAGAGCTGCCCCAATGAAACACTTGCAAAGTCAAGGGCCAATGGAGTTAGTGTGCATTGACTTCCTGTGCCTGGAACCTGACTCAAGTGAGAGGAACAACATCTTAGTAGTGATAGACCATTTTACTTGCTACGCTCAAGCATTCCTCACAAAAATTAGTAGGCTACTACCATTGCTAAAGTTTTAATGGAGACATTTTTCGTGTATTGAGGCCTGCCACAATGAATACATTCTGCTGAAGGACAAGACTTTGAGAGTAAACTTATCCACAAGTTGTGTGACCTTCTGGGCATCCAGAAGTCTAGGACAACTCCTTATTACCCACAGGGAGACCCTCAACCTGAACGATTCAATCATACTTTGCTAAATATGCTGGGAACTCTGCCCTCAGAAAAAAAAACAGCACTGGGGAGACCACATCACATGCCTACAACAGTACAGTGAATTATGCCACCAGGTATTACCCTTACAGGTTGATGTTTGAGAGGGAGGCTCAATTGCCAGTTGATCTAGCATTCAGGACTTCTTTTTGCCACACAAATTCAATAACCCCCTATAAGAGATACGTTGGCAGATTACGTTCAAACTTGAAGCTAGCTTATGCAAAGGCGAGGTAGGCTTCTGCGGTTCGAGAGCAAAGAAACAAGAAAACTTTGATCTGAAACTAAAAATACAAGACTCCAACCAGGGGATTGTGTACTTCTGAGAAACCTGGGGGGACCTGGGAAACACAAACTACCAGAGCACTGGTGACTCCAACCATACATCATCTGCAAGCAGCTTCCCGGGTTGTCAGTTTACCAAATCTGTCCAGAAGGGCATGCTGGACCATTAAATACATGGTATAGAAACCACCTACTTTCCATCTCTGAAGCAATCTGAGTGCCTCAGTTATCAGATTCAGGGTCCTGTACACCATCCGACCCCAGGCCACAGTCTCAATGGCAGCATCCAGACAAAGACCCACTTTAGGAGGAGGGAGGTAGTGATGAAGAGGAGTTAGCCATCAATTGGCTGTAGCTGTCCTTGTCAGACAACACCAGTATGTCTCCCTCAAGTGGGGAGATCAGAGATAGGGTCTCACAACCAGCGGAGGCATTTTTACAATCATCCGGGGACTCTGTTGGGAAAGTTTTGGAAACTACAAGTTCTCCTACAGGGAAAGACATTGAAGTTCATGCTGGCTTGGATGATGAAGGCTTGCCAGTGGAGTCTGAAATTCCAGATACTCTGAAGTCCTCACTCTGTTTAGGTGTCCCTGACCGTGACTCTGAATCCAGGGCCTTGGAGGCTGAGCCAGGCTCAAGTACTGCCAACGTAATTCCTACGTTTGTGTCCAATGTTTGCAAAGCAGACCGTGAACCTGAAGTTAGAGATACTATTAGTTCAAGATTGAGACAGGAGATCCATCTACCAAAATGATAAATGTATGATGGAGAGAGCTCGGATGCACTTATACATACTACTCAGACTTCAATTCATCAGCTAGAGGCTGACCTTAACTCAACCCCTGACACTGATAGGAGGGGAACTGATGTTTCTTAGGCATATCCCATAGAAATCTCTGTCTCATTTGATGATCTAATCCTGGGCTCTCAAACTGGCTGCCCTCCCGCTGTTGCGAAACTACAAGTCCCATGAGGCATTGTAAGGCTGACAGTTACAAGCATGACTCCCACAGGCAGAGGCATGATGGGACTTGTAGTTTTGCAACAGCTGGGACCTCTGATCTAAACAAACTTTTACAAGTAGATCTCAATGTTTGCAAGCTGTCTGTGATTTTGTGTTGTGGTTGAAAAGAAAATCATTTAAATGTAAACTGTCAAAATCAGCTTTGTTTAATGCTAAATGGATGCATAATTTAGACAGAGACTCTGTTATATCTTTGGGGGACACTTTTAAGTGGGAGAAGGATGTAGCCAAGTGGTGGCTATGCCATCAGGGAGTACACCATCACTCATGGACAGCTACCAAACATCCCTCCCCGCCCCCTCCCCAAGTGCCACTGATATCAAATACTACCTAATTTCCTGTAAACAGAATGAAGAATGACTGTTCCAGATTAAAGCATAGAATTTTCAGTAGTAGTCCAGAAAATGCCATCATTGTGCAACATATTTTTTCAATTAATTAAAACATTCAGAATAAAAGCGCCAACTCACATTTAGAAGTGTCCTCTGACTGGCACTAAGTCTATCCAGCAATTCATTGAACAAAGCGACGTGACAGCTATAGATAGACTGCGCTGGATAAACTTAGTGCCAGTCAGAGAGCACTTCTAAATGTGAGTTGGCTCTTTTATATTGGATGTTTTCATTAATTGAATAAATATGTTTTGCAATGATGGCATTTTCTTAACCCATGACTGAGTGAAAGGGGAGACCATAATAGTGGACACAGGATCCCTGCTGGATTGGATGACCATGCTTATATTTGATGGTTATCTGGTGAGTTTGTGCTAGTATATTAAAGAATGGTATTCTAATGCCGCGTACACACGATCGGTTTTTCTGATGAAAAAAGACCGATGGACTTTTTTTATCGGACAAACCGACGTGTGTGGGCCCCATGGGTCTTTTTTCCATCGGTATAAAAAAATAGAACATGTTTTAAATTATATCGATGGGAAAAAAAATGATAGCAAATTCCGATCGTCTGTGGGGAACTCCATCGGAGAAAAAACCCACGCATGCTCATAATCAAGTCAACGCATGCTCAGAAGCATTGAACTTCATTTTTCTTGGCTCTTCGCAGTGTTTTACGTCACAGCGTTTAGGACGGTCGGATTTTTGACTGATGGTGTGTAGGCAAGACTGATGGAAGTCAGCTTCATCGGATTTCCGATGGAAAAATCCATCGTAAATCTGATCGTGTGTACAGGGCAATATAGTGTCCAGAAGGGCACCTTTGCTTGGCAATTCTCTGTCCCCCAATTTTTTTGATCCAGTTGGTCCACAGTCCAGGACCTGGTTTTATTTCAAAGGGAATTATCAATGTGGTACCATTGGTTGTCCTAGTTGTTTGTACAGTATTGCCACTCAACACGTGCTTTCGACTACAAATAGCAGAGTATTCAAGATTGATTCTTTCTTTAATTGTTATACTCTCTGTGTCGTTTATGCTATTGCTTGCTGTATTTGTCTTATTCAATACATGGGAAATGTCAATCTACTGATGTGTCCCATCACTTTAATGAATGTCATGCAGATGACGTTTCTGCTATGTCTATCCAGATCATCGAGGTTCTGAAGAGGGATGAGAATGTGTTCTGGCTTCTATGCAAGAGGGAGGTCTACTGGATTTTTTCATCTCCAGACCCATATACTCATGGGTCTCAATTTTGAGTGGTATGTGTCACTCGTTACTTATTATAAGTGACACAGGGATTTGGGCCTCTCTCCTGCAGGGACAGTGTTTTCTCTCCCCCCCCCCCCCCTCTTCATTTATTTCCTCTCTTTATGGATCTCAATAGTTTTTACAGGATAACTCTATTATTGTATCCTGGCTTTTCTATCATATATGTTGTTTCCACTTTCCCTCTTTTCTTCATTGTGTTTTACTTTTCTTTTTATATGCGCTTTGTAATTATTAAATATTTTTGGAAGTTAGTGTTGTTTTTATATTTTTTTAGCATTATTTTTACATTTTTGTTTTCTTGTATGGTTGCGGGGGGATAAAATACTTATTTTACTCATTGAACTGCAACTCAATTTATAACATTTGTACCATGTGTTTTTTTCTGGATTTTTGGTTGATATTCTGTCTCTATCATTTATAATACACCTATGATAAAAATGATAGATCCTTCATTTCTTTGTAAGTGCAATTTTTGTTGCAGAAGATGCCTAACATTGAATTTGTATCATAGTGCAGACGTCTCTGAAAATCAGTGAGCCAGTCACACAAGCAGGAGATTACATTTCTGGGAAAGTTTTGCACATCAACTGTGAACTGAAGGCCTCCAGGTTGCAATAATGCATTGCATTTTACTGAAAATTACAGCTCTGCAGATTGAAAAGTAAAGGACATTTTGAATACCATTACATTACAATATGGCTTGTGTAGCAATTGTACAATTATTTTCCCCACTGTATAAATAAAACAACAATTTGCTGACTTTTATTGCACTGTAATATATTGAATGGTTGACTTGGGCAACTTTTTTCCTTTATTTAATTTGCAAGTGCCATCATTCTACTGGACAAGGTAAAGAACATGGGATAGTTGAAAAGGAACAACCAGTACAAGGATAATCACTGAAAATTATTCTTGCAGGGTTACTGTGATTTGGCAGGTGTTTTGTGTGTTTTTGTTACTGCACTAGTAATTATTAGTTATATGTAATATTAATCTTCTGTATCTATAAATGTGTAAATTTGATTTTACTGTAATAATTTTAATCCTATTCTCCAAAAGAATTGGTAACAATGTGACATGGTCTGAAAAAGAAGGAATGTTGGAATCTGCTAAGGGTTTTCTCTGTATTTATCTTTAGCATGCTATTAAGCTGTGAAGTCTTTAATCAGATCAGTTATCTTCATTCCACAGTTAGAGGAGATTATTTTTAAAAGGCAAATAGGGTATATTGATTGGATGACAATCACTCTCTGATACTTCTACTTACATTCCACTCACTCCTCCAGGGCTGTAGATTATTTATTATCCTGGGGTAGGGTTCAGCCTTGGGCACCCAGAGAACAATTAGGCAGTTCATGCATCATGCCGTGGCAAATTATGGGTGTGGCAAAATTGTGATAACAGTGGAAAGGTCTTAAAGCTTGAGCCTACTTACTGTGTAAACAATACAGCCCTTGCACCCACAAAATCTGATTTAATTACTATACCACAAGCTAGAGTTTAACAGACTTGTACAAACTTGTTTCATATGATTTTCTGCACACAGGATGAACTTTATTAACATAGACATTTACCACTAAGCAACTAACTGTCGCACAATATAAAGAGTGCAGTGGTGATGAGTTTGTAATGTACCTAGAGTGTAGTGCATGGCTGTCTTAATGAGAGGGCACACCTGGGCACTGTCCAGGGACCCCAGCTGCATGGGGGACCCCTGCACTTTCCCAAAAGCAGCTGGTCGTTGAGCCAACGCTGCCCCAAAATTGGGGGCCCCATGATGGTACTGAGAGTGATGATACACAGGGGAGGCAGGCTGGCAGCGGTGCGCCGTGCTGTGTAGAACAATACCTATTATTTCACAGCCAGCAGGGAGGGGCAGTGATGCTCTGACCCCGCCCCATGCAGCTTGAATGCTCGGGACTCGAAGGCTGTGGGGTAGGAGCTGGAGTGGGAGCTGCTGAGTCGGCAGCACTGAGAGCCCACCTGCGGAAGTAGCATTGTGGATGGTGTCATGGTGAGCCCAGCTGTTCAGCACTGTTTGCACCGAAAGGCTTAAATTGCCAGGAGGTGAGTGCAGTGCTGGAGGTGGGCACAGAGCCAAAAGATACATGGATTGAATAATGGTGCTGGGGGATATCAAGGGTGTATGGGGGAAAACAATGCTGAGGGGGATCTGGGGTGTATAGGGGGTAGCAATGCTTGGGGTAGCTTGGATGGCTATAGTGCTAGAGGTATCAGGAATGTAGAAAGGTCACAGTTTAGGGGGTATCAGGGATGTAGTGGGGTCACATTACAAGGGGTATCTTATGGTATATGGTTACAGTGCTCGGGGGAATATCTAGGGTGTAGAGGGGTCAAAGTGCTGGGGGATATCTAGGATGTAGAGAGGTTGGAGTGCTGGGGGGATATATGGGGTGCAGAGGGGTCAGAGTGCTGGGGGGATATCTGGGAGGTAGAGGGGTCAGAGTGCTGGGGGATATCTGGGGTGTAGAGGGGTCAGAGTGCTGGAGGGATATCTGTGGTGTAGAGGAGTCAGAGAGCTGGGGGGATATCTTGGGGGGAAGAGGGGTCCGAGTGCTGGGGGGATATCTGGTATGTAGAGGGGTCAGAGTGCTGGGGGGCTATCTGGGGTGTAGATGGGTCAGAGTTCCGGGTGGGATATCTGGGGTGTAGAGGGGTCAGAGTGCTGGGGGGATATCTAGGGTGTAGAGGGGTCAGAGTGCTGGGGGGATATCTGGGGTGTAGAGGGGTCAGAGTGCTGGGGGATATCTAGGGTGTAGAGAGGTCGGAGTGCTGGGGGGATATATGGGGTGCAGAGGGGTCAGAGTTCTGGGGGGATATATGGGAGGTAGAGGGGTCAGAGTGCTGGGGGATATCTGGGGTGTAGAGGGGTCAGAGTGCTGGGGGGATATCTGGGGTGTAGAGGAGTCAGAGAGCTGGGGGGATATCTTGGGGGGAAGAGGGGTCCGAGTGCTGGGGGGATATCTGGTATGTAGAGGGGTCAGAGTGCTGGGGGGCTATCTGGGGTGTAGATGGGTCAGAGTTCCGGGTGGGATATCTGGGGTGTAGAGGGGTCAGAGTGCTGGGGGGATATCTAGGGTGTAGAGGGGTCAGAGTGCTGGGGGGATATCTGGGGTGTAGAGGGGTCAGAGTGCTGGGGGATATCTGGGGTGTAGGGGGGTCAGAGTGCTGGGGGGATATCTGGGGTGTAGAGGGGTCAGAGTACTGGGGAGATATCTAGGGCGTAGAGGGGTCAGAGTGCTGGGGGGATATCTAGGGTGTAGAAGGGTCAGAGTGCTGGGGAGATATCTGGGATGTAGAGGGGTCAGAGTGCTGGGGAGATATCTAGGGTGTAGAGAGGTCACAGTGCTGGGGGGATATCTGGGGTGTAGAGGGGTCAGAGTGCTGGGAAGATTTCTAGGGTGTAGAGGGGTCAGAGAGCTGGGGGGATATCTGGGGTGTAAAGGGGTCAGAGTGCTAGGGGGATATCTGGGGTGTAGAGGGGTCAGAGTGCTGAGGGGATATCTGAGGTGTAGAGGGGTCAGAGTGCTGGGGGTGATATCTGGGGTGTAGAGGGGTCAGAGTGCTGGGGGGATATCTTGGGTGTAGAGGGGTCAGAGTGCTGGGGGGGGATATCTAGGGCGTAGAGGGGCCATAGTGCTGGGAGGTATCAATCTTGCAGATATATTATATGCACAGGACAGCTTTGTTACTTTATCCACTTGACGCCCGCCCTATAGCGGATTGACGTCGGCAAAGTGGTTGCAAAATCCTGACAGGACGTCATATGACGTCCTCAGGATTTTGAGCCGCTGCGCGCCCCCGGGGGCGCGCATCGCGGCGATCGTTGCTGCGGGGTGTCAGTCTGACACCCCGCAACTCCGATCTAGGTAAAGATTCTCCGACAGAGACTCTTTACCACGTGATCAGCCGTGTTCAATCACGGGTGGTCACAGTGTAAACAGGAAAAGCCGGTCATCGGCTTTTCCTCACTCGCGTCTGTCAGACGCGAGTAGAGGAGAGCCGATCGGCTGCTCCTCTGACAGGGGGGGTTTGTGCTGATCAATTATCAGCGCAGCCCCCCCGAGGATGCCCCCACTGGACCACCAGGGATGCCACTGGACCACCAGGGATGCCAGCACCAGGTATGCCACCCTAGACCACCAGGGATGCCAGTTAGTGCCCCCTAATGGATGCCAATCAGTGCCCACAATGGATGCCAATCAGTGCCCACAATGGGCATCACTGATTGGCAGGCATTTTTGTTTGGCACTGATTGGCATCCATTACAGTACATCTGTGCCGCCTATCAGTGCCCACCCGTGCCACCAATCAGTGCCAATCCATGCCCATCCGTGCCACCTATCAGTGCCCATCCATGCCCATCCGTGCCACCTATCAGTGCCCATCCGTGCTGCCTATCAGTGCCCATCCGTGCTGCCTATCAGTGCCCATCCGTGTCGCCTATCAGTACCCATCCGTGCCGCCTATCAGTGCCCACTCGTGCCGCCTATCAGTGCCCATACGTGCCGCCTATCAGCGCCCATACGTGCCGCCTATCCGTGCCCATCTGTGCCGCCTATCCGTGCCCATCTGTGCCGCCTATCCGTGCCCATCCGTGCCGATTATCCGTTTCACCTATCAGTGCCGCATATTAGTGCCCATCAATGCCACCTCATCAGTGCCACCTCATTGGTGCCACCTCATCGGTGCCCATCAGTGCAGCCCCATCAGTGAAGGAGAAAACGTACTTATTTAAAAAGTTTTGTAACTGAAACAAAAAAAATACTTTTTTTTTCAAAATTTTTGGTCTTTTTTAATTTTTTTTAGCAGAAAATAAAAATCCCAGAGGTGATCAAATACCACCAAAAAAAAGCTCTATTTGTGGGTAAAAAATGATAAAAATTTCGTTTGGGTACAGTGTAGCATGACCGCGCAATTGTCATTCAAAGTGCAACAGCGCAGAAAGCTGAAAATTGGTCTGGGCAGGAAGGTGTTTAAGTGCCCAGTATGGAAGTGGTTATGTATGTAGTATTTTCCCACTGTTTCTTTGCTGTATAGAATGATTGTTCATGTAGTTAATGCGGAGCTCCACCCAAAAAGGGAAACTCCGCTTGTCTGCCTCCTACCTACTTGATGTCTGTTTACCTGCACTATCTCCATTGTAGGGGCCCTAAGAGCATTACTTTGCCCAGGGGCCCATGATGCTATTAAGACGGCCCTGGTGTAGTGTTAAGGAGCATGCCATATACAACCCAGTGTACAAAGTGCAATGGTCTGGAGTATGTCATATACAGTCTGGTATAAAGTGGTTGGGAGTATGTCATATACAGCTCGGCATAAAGAATGCTGTAGTTAGGAGTGTTTCCTATTCCTATACATCCTTGCATACATAGTGCAGTAGTCAGATGTAAGTCATATACAGCCCAGGGTACAGAGTGCAGTGGCCAGGAGTATGTCATATACAGCCTTGTGTACTGTGCAGAAGTCAAGTCATGATCATATTATATACAGCCCAGGGTACAGAGTTCAGTGGTATATAAACACAGGAGAGAGGTACCAGGGAGCCCTATAGTGTAGTAAGTCAGTTCATTAAAAGTAAGTTATAAAAGCAAATAATATGCACTTACAAGTGGGGACAGAGGTAAGGCATCTCATAGGTGGTGTCAGTCCAGGGCCAGAGTGGATGGATAGATGGGCTGTGAATACAGGATGTAGCTCCAAGATGCAGAGCTGCTGAAGCTGCTGCCATGAGCCGCTGGGACTGGGATCACTGGTTATGGTGAACTGCTGTCAGTAGAAGATATCCCTACTAGTGTATGCTGTCGTGAGCCACTGTGTATGTTGGGAAATCAGCATGCTTCTTTCATCAACCCTATACAACCTTGCATACAGAGTGCAGTGTTCAGGAGTATGTCGTATACAGCTCGGCATACAAAGTGCAGTAGTCATGATTGTGTCATGTGTAACCCAGGGTAAAGAGCTTAGTGGTCAGGAGCATGTTATATACAGCCCACCATACAGGGTGCAGTGGTCAGAAGTATGGCATATACAGCCCAGCATACAGAGTTCAGTTGTTGGAAGCATACCATATACAGTACAGAATAAAGAGTACAGTAGTCAGGAGCATGTCTTTTAGAGCCCAGCATTAGTGATGAGCCGAACACCCCCGGGTTCGGTTCGCACCAGAACCCGCGAACGGACCGGAAGTTCGAACGAACATTAGAACCCTATTAAATACAATGGATGCGAACGTTCGAATTCTAAAGTGCTAATTATAACAACTATTATGCATGTTATTGTCCTAAAAAGGGTTTGGGAACCCGGGTTCTGCACCAGGGGACATGTATCAATGCAAAAAGAAGTTTTAAAAACGGTCGTTTTTCGGGAGCAGTCATTTTAATGATGCATAAAGTGAAAAAAAAAAAGTCAAATATTCCTTTAAATATCGTACCTGGGGGGTGTCTAAAGTATGCCTGTGAAGTGCCACGTGTTTCCCGTGTTTAGAACTGTCCCTGCACAAAATGACACTTCTAAAGGAAAAAAAAGCCATTTAAAACTGCTTGCGGCTTTAATGTAATGTCTGGTCCCGGTAATATGGATGAAATTCTTTAAGAAAAATGGCATAGCTACCCCATGACCCCCCCCCCCCCCCTACCCCAGCCCATTACCAGCCCCTTTGGGTCTTGTATGGATATTAAGGGGAACCCCGCACATAAAATAAAAAAGGCCCTATATACTCTGAACAGCCGTATACAGGCGGTGCATACAAGACAGGGACTGTAGGTTTGTTCTTATGTAGAATCTGTTTGTAATTTTGAACAGGTACATTGTTGAAGTGTAGCTCCAGCCCAAAAATCTATTTTTAAACTTTTTGGAAAACATAGGTAAGGGTTATCACCCCTGTAACATTTGTTTTGCTGTCTGTGCCCCTGTTCAGAACATTTCACCTCACTTTCCGTCCCAATGACAACTGTTTTTGAAATGTGGTGTTTTTCTTGAAACAAGGATTGCTGATAAAGCATCAGTACAGAGGAGACACCTTTCTCCCATATTTATTCTTACAGGAGAGAATTTTCCTTCCTAGTGGTAGATTTCCTCTCACTTCCTGTTGTCTTCTTGCGTTTGCAAGTAGGAGTCGTTTGTAAGTTGGATGTTTGAAAGTAGGGACCTGCCGTATATACTCTGCAGAAATAGGCCCCTTAGTTGTTGGTGTTGGCACAACACTGTAAGCACTCACAGTTACTCTTGGTTGGTGCTGGAACGCCCTGCTGTCAACTATTATATCAGGAATTTTAATTACATATAATTGTTGAACAGTGGTAGTAAAAATTGGGCCTTTGATGGTGGTGCTGGTGCCACAACACTGTAAGCCCTGACAGTTACTCTTGGTGGGTGCAGCAATGGGCCCTGCTGTGAATTATTAGATCAAGAATTGTAATTACATGCCCCTGTTGAACAGGGGCTGAAAAATTGGGCCTTAGGCACTGGTGGCACAACACTGCAACCCCTCACAGATACTGTACTTGGAGCACAGCAATGAGCCCTGTTGCAAAGTATTGCTTCAAAAATTGTAATGACACGCCCCTGTTAAACAGGGGCTGAAAAATTGGGCCTTAGGCACTGGTGGCACAACACTGCAACTCCTCACAGATACTGTACTTGGAGCACAGCAATGAGCCCTGTTGCAAAGTATTGCTTCAAAAATTGTAATTACACGCCCCTGTTAAACAGGGGCTGAAAAATTGGGCGTTAGGCACTGGTGGCGGCACCCATAAACAAAAATGATCTTCCAAGCTATCATCATCAATCGTATCATTGAGGACTCGGAGGAGGAGGATAGCCAGTCAACATAACAGCACAGGCACTCAGCATCAGCATCAGTCTTGAAGGGATGTGACATTTTAAAATCAATTAGTCTGTTATATCAGCATCAGGTGTGTGGTAGCTGGTGGTGATCCAAGACTGGTTCATCTTGATGAAAGTCAGTCGATCAACCGAGTCGGTGGACAGGCGCACCCTGTGATCCGTGACAAATCCTCCAGCAGCACTGAATGTGCGTTCCGAAAGAACGCTGGATGCAGGACAGGCCAGTAGCTCAATTGCATACTGTGCAAGCTCTGGCCAGTGATCCATCCTCAAGACCCAGTAAGCCAGAGGATTTTCGGTGGGGAAGGTGTCCAAGTCTGACCTTGCCCCTAGATATTCCTGCACCATGTTTATCAGACGCTGGCGATGGTTGCTGGAACCAATCATACTTTGGGGCTGCGGACTAAAGAATTGTCTGAACGCATCGGTCAGACGGCCACCTTCCCCACCGCTCCTTCTTTGACTGGCCGAAGCCTCAGCAACTCGTTGTCCAGGACCAGGAGTTTGCAACCTCCCAGTCTCTGGGAACGCGTTGCACAGACCTTTCTGCAAGGCCTCCCGGAGTTGTCTCATCCTCTGCTCCCTCTGCGACGGTAACATAAGGTCCGCAACCTTACCCTTGTACCGTGGATCAAGGAGAGTGGCCAGCCAGTAATGGTCCCTCTCCTTGATCCGAAGAATACGAGGATCCTTCCGCAGACTTTGCAGGATCAGGGAGGCCATGCAGCGTAGGTTTGCTGAGGCATTCGCTCCGGAGTCCTCTGGGTCACTAAGGACGACATGATCCGCAGCCACCTCCTCCCAGCCACGTACAAGTCCACTGGTTTCTTGGGACTGTAAATCATCCCTAAAAGACTGCTGCTGATGATGCTGAGTGCCAGCCTCCACCTCCATGCTGACACAATCCTCCTCCTCCTCCTCCTCCTCCTCCTCTTCCTGTGCGATGGGTGGGACAGAAGGAACACTGTCTGGGTAAAGGGGGCCTTGAGAGGCAAGGAAGTCCTCCTCTTCCTGCCTCTGTTCTGCCTCAAGTGCCCTGTCCATTATTCCACGCAGCGTGTGCTCCAACAGGTGGACAAGAGGTACAGTGTCACTGATGCATGCACTGTCACTGCTCACCATCCTCGTGGCCTCCTCAAATGGTGCCAGGACAGTGCATGCATCCCTGATCATGCCCCACTGGCGTGGAGAAAAAAAACCAAGCTCCCCTGACCCTGTCCTGGTGCCGTAGTCGCACAGGTACTCATTGATGGCCCTCTGCTGCGTGTGCAGCCGCTGCAGCATGGCCAACGTTGAGTTCCACCTGGTGGGCATGTCACATATAAGGCGGTTCTTGGGCAGGTTCAACTCCTTTTGCAGCTCAGCCAGGCGAGCACTGGCATTATAAGATCTGCGGAAATGCACACAGACTTTCCTGGCCTGCCTCAGGACATCCTGTAAGCCCGGGTACCTGCCCAAGAACCGCTGCACCACCAGGTTAAGGACGTGAGCCACACAGGGCACATGGGTCAGTTGTCCCTGTCGGAGGGCGGAGAGGAGGTTGGTGCCATTGTCGCAAACCACCATTCCTGGCTTAAGCTGGCGTGGCGTCAACCACCTCTCGGCCTGGCCCTGCAGAGCAGACAGGACCTCTGCCCCAGTGTGGCTTCTGTCCCCCAAACACACCAGCGCAAGCACGGCATGGCATCTTTTTGCCTGCGTACTTGCGTAGCCCCGTGAACGGCTACGGAGCACCGCTGGTTCATAGGACAAACCACAGGAAGAGGCCATGGAGGAAGAAGAAGAGGAGGGGGTGGAGGAGAGAGGTGTGTCACAACCAGTAGTAGCATTTTGGAGGCGTGGCGGTGGGACAACCTCCAACACTACTGCACCTTGTCCTGAATCCTTCCCAGCTGCCAAAAGAGTGACCCAATGGGCCGTGAAAGAAAGGTAACGTCCCTGTCCATGCCTGCTGGACCATGAGTCAGCGGTAATATGCACCTTACCGCTGACCGCCCTGTCCAGCGAGGCCAAGACATTGCCTTCCACATGCCGGTAGAGAGCCGGAATAGCCTTCCGTGAGAAAAAGTGGCGTTTGGGAACCTGCCACTGAGGAACCGCACATTGCACAAACTCACGGAAGGGGGCCGAGTCTACCAACTGAAAAGGCAGCAGTTGAAGCGCTAGCAATTTAGCCAAGCTAGCATTCAACCGCTGGGCATGTGGATGGCTGGGAGTGAACTTCTTTCGACGGTCCAGCAGCTGGGGCAGGGAAATTTGCCTGCTAGAATCGGACGTCGGTGTACTGCTAGCAGAGTGGGCGCAAGTACTTGGCTGTGACACACCTAATTCTACACCTTCATTCCTCTCAGTGCATGTTTCAGAGAGGACTGAAGTTATAGTGGGGTTGGAGATCCCAGCTGATGCGGTGCAAGGAGAGGTCCGCTTTGTTCTTTGGTGTGGGTCTTTGAGGTAGGCTTGCCAACGAGCTGCATGGCAGGTCAACATATGTCTGGTCAGGCATGTGGTACCCAAGCGGCTGATGTTTTGGCCACGCGATATACGCTTGAGACATATGTTGCAAACAGCAGCTGTGCGATCTGATGCACTAGCCTCAAAAAAGGCCCACACCAAAGAACTTTTTGAATGACGGGCAGAGGCAGCGCCCTGCACAGGCGGAGCTCTGCGGTGTGATTCCGTCGGTGTACTGCCCTTACGCTGGCCACCAAAGGGCATCCTGCCTCGTTGGAGATGTGCCTCCTCCTCATCCTCCTCCTCCTCCTCTCTCCTATTAGGCACCCACGTGGAGTCATTGACCTCATCATCCCCTCCCTCCTCATCACTGGAGCCAATCTGGCAGTATGCTGCAGCTGCTGGAACATGACTGCCAGATTGGTGTCCTTCTTGAGCATCCCCTCTGTCTGCTCTCACGCTACTGCCTTCCTCTAGCTGGGTTTCATCATCAGACCCTTCGAAACGCTGGGCATCCTCCTGGAGCATGTACCCAACACTGTGCTGAAACAGTTCGGGGGACTCCTCAGGAGGAGGACATGGTGGGTCTAGGGAAGGAGTGACTGATGATTTGTCTGACATTGATACCAGGGAAGACGACGCTTTGGCAGCTGCTTTTCCAGTACCCTGAGCCTGGGTGAGAGAGGATGAGGAGGAGGAGGAGGGCTTGGTCATCCACTCTACCAAGTCTTCGGCATGATGTGGCTCAACATGTCCAGCTGCCGAAAAGAAGGACAAGCGTGTCCCATGGCCATGTGCTGATGACAATGCACCGCGTCCACGACCAGCACTGTTGCCCCCAGACACAGAGCCTGCTTGCCCTCTTTTATTGCCTCCTGACTGTCTGCCTCTCCTTGTTTGCCTTCCAGACATTCTAATAGATGGCCTGCAGGGAGATGGGAAAAAAGCAATAAGGGCTACCTTCAGGTGTCCTTCTCTGTCCCTGGAAACAAGGACTTGCAGAGTGAAAGAAAAAAAACACTCTCCCTACCTACAGTTTTCTGTCCCTAGAAAAAATGTTTTTTTTAATCACAATATAGCACAAGGAAAATTAACTCACTGTCCTTACAGGTCCCTGGAAACAAGGACTTGCAGAGTGAAAGAAAAAAAACACTCTCCCTACCTACAGTTTTCTGTCCCTAGAAAAAAATGTTTTTTTTAATCACAATATAGCAAAAGGACAATTCACTCACTGTCCTTCCAGGTCCCTGGAAACAAGGACTTGCAGAGTGAAAGAAACTGACACTGTCCCTACCTAGAGTTTTCTGTCCCTGGAATAAATGTTTTTTTCAGCACAATATAGCACAAGGACAATTAACTCACTGTCCTTACAGGTCCCTGGAAACAAGGACTTGCAGAGTGAAAGAAAAAAAATACTCTCCCTACCTACAGTTTTCTGTCCCTAGAAAAAAATGTTTTTTTTAATCACAATATAGCAAAAGGACAATTCACTCACTGTCCTTCCAGGTCCCTGGAAACAAGGACTTGCAGAGTGAAAGAAACTGACACTGTCCCTACCTAGAGTTTTCTGTCCCTGGAATAAATGTTTTTTTCAGCACAATATAGCACAAGGACAATTAACTCACTGTCCTTACAGGTCCCTGGAAACAAGGACTTGCAGAGTGAAAGAAAAAAAATACTCTCCCTACCTACAGTTTTCTGTCCCTAGAAAAAAATGTTTTTTTTAATCACAATATAGCAAAAGGACAATTCACTCACTGTCCTTCCAGGTCCCTGGAAACAAGGACTTGCAGAGTGAAAGAAACTGACACTGTCCCTACCTAGAGTTTTCTGTCCCTAGAATAAATGTTTTTTTTAATCACAATATAGCAAAAGGACAATTCACTCACTGTCCTTCCAGGTCCCTGGAAACAAGGACTTGCAGAGTGAAAGAAACTGACACTGTCCCTACCTAGAGTTTTCTGTCCCTAGAAAAAATGTTTTTTTTAATCACAATATAGCAAAAGGACAATTCACTCACTGTCCTTCCAGGTCCCTGGAAACAAGGACTTGCAGAGTGAAAGAAACTGACACTGTCCCTACCTAGAGTTTTCTGTCCCTGGAATAAATGTTTTTTTCAGCACAATATAGCACAAGGACAATTAACTCACTGTCCTTACAGGTCCCTGGAAACAAGGACTTGCAGAGTGAAAGAAAAAAAATACTCTCCCTACCTACAGTTTTCTGTCCCTAGAAAAAAATGTTTTTTTTAATCACAATATAGCAAAAGGACAATTCACTCACTGTCCTTCCAGGTCCCTGGAAACAAGGACTTGCAGAGTGAAAGAAACTGACACTGTCCCTACCTAGAGTTTTCTGTCCCTAGAATAAATGTTTTTTTTAATCACAATATAGCAAAAGGACAATTCACTCACTGTCCTTCCAGGTCCCTGGAAACAAGGACTTGCAGAGTGAAAGAAACTGACACTGTCCCTACCTAGAGTTTTCTGTCCCTAGAAAAAATGTTTTTTTTAATCACAATATAGCACAAGGAAAATTAACTCACTGTCCTTACAGGTCCCTGGAAACAAGGACTTGCAGAGTGAAAGAAAAAAAACACTCTCCCTACCTACAGTTTTCTGTCCCTAGAAAAAAATGTTTTTTTTAATCACAATATAGCAAAAGGACAATTCACTCACTGTCCTTCCAGGTCCCTGGAAACAAGGACTTGCAGAGTGAAAGAAACTGACACTGTCCCTACCTAGAGTTTTCTGTCCCTAGAATAAATGTTTTTTTTAATCACAATATAGCACAAGGAAAATTAACTCACTGTCCTTACAGGTCCCTGGAAACAAGGACTTGCAGAGTGAAAGAAAAAAAATACTCTCCCTACCTACAGTTTTCTGTCCCTAGAAAAAAATGTTTTTTTTAATCACAATATAGCAAAAGGACAATTCACTCACTGTCCTTCCAGGTCCCTGGAAACAAGGACTTGCAGAGTGAAAGAAACTGACACTGTCCCTACCTAGAGTTTTCTGTCCCTGGAATAAATGTTTTTTTCAGCACAATATAGCACAAGGACAATTAACTCACTGTCCTTACAGGTCCCTGGAAACAAGGACTTGCAGAGTGAAAGAAAAAAAATACTCTCCCTACCTACAGTTTTCTGTCCCTAGAAAAAAATGTTTTTTTTAATCACAATATAGCAAAAGGACAATTCACTCACTGTCCTTCCAGGTCCCTGGAAACAAGGACTTGCAGAGTGAAAGAAACTGACACTGTCCCTACCTAGAGTTTTCTGTCCCTAGAATAAATGTTTTTTTTAATCACAATATAGCAAAAGGACAATTCACTCACTGTCCTTCCAGGTCCCTGGAAACAAGGACTTGCAGAGTGAAAGAAACTGACACTGTCCCTACCTAGAGTTTTCTGTCCCTAGAATAAATGTTTTTTTTAATCACAATATAGCACAAGGAAAATTAACTCACTGTCCTTACAGGTCCCTGGAAACAAGGACTTGCAGAGTGAAAGAAAAAAAACACTCTCCCTACCTACAGTTTTCTGTCCCTAGAAAAAAATGTTTTTTTTAATCACAATATAGCAAAAGGACAATTCACTCACTGTCCTTCCAGGTCCCTGGAAACAAGGACTTGCAGAGTGAAAGAAACTGACACTGTCCCTACCTAGAGTTTTCTGTCCCTAGAATAAATGTTTTTTTTAATCACAATATAGCACAAGGAAAATTAACTCACTGTCCTTACAGGTCCCTGGAAACAAGGACTTGCAGAGTGAAAGAAAAAAAACACTCTCCCTACCTACAGTTTTCTGTCCCTAGAAAAAAATGTTTTTTTTTATCACAATATAGCAAAAGGACAATTCACTCACTGTCCTTCCAGGTCCCTGGAAACAAGGACTTGCAGAGTGAAAGAAACTGACACTGTCCCTACCTAGAGTTTTCTGTCCCTGGAATAAATGTTTTTTTCAGCACAATATAGCACAAGGACAATTAACTCACTGTCCTTACAGGTCCCTGGAAACAAGGACTTGCAGAGTGAAAGAAAAAAAATACTCTCCCTACCTACAGTTTTCTGTCCCTAGAAAAAAATGTTTTTTTTAATCACAATATAGCAAAAGGACAATTCACTCACTGTCCTTCCAGGTCCCTGGAAACAAGGACTTGCAGAGTGAAAGAAACTGACACTGTCCCTACCTAGAGTTTTCTGTCCCTAGAATAAATGTTTTTTTTAATCACAATATAGCAAAAGGACAATTCACTCACTGTCCTTCCAGGTCCCTGGAAACAAGGACTTGCAGAGTGAAAGAAACTGACACTGTCCCTACCTAGAGTTTTCTGTCCCTAGAATAAATGTTTTTTTTAATCACAATATAGCACAAGGAAAATTAACTCACTGTCCTTACAGGTCCCTGGAAACAAGGACTTGCAGAGTGAAAGAAAAAAAACACTCTCCCTACCTACAGTTTTCTGTCCCTAGAAAAAAATGTTTTTTTTAATCACAATATAGCAAAAGGACAATTCACTCACTGTCCTTCCAGGTCCCTGGAAACAAGGACTTGCAGAGTGAAAGAAACTGACACTGTCCCTACCTAGAGTTTTCTGTCCCTGGAATAAATTTTTTTTCAGCACAATATAGCACAAGGACAATTAACTCACTGTCCTTACAGGTCCCTGGAAACAAGGACTTGCAGAGTGAAAGAAAAAAAATACTCTCCCTACCTACAGTTTTCTGTCCCTAGAAAAAAATGTTTTTTTTAATCACAATATAGCAAAAGGACAATTCACTCACTGTCCTTCCAGGTCCCTGGAAACAAGGACTTGCAGAGTGAAAGAAACTGACACTGTCCCTACCTAGAGTTTTCTGTCCCTAGAATAAATGTTTTTTTTAATCACAATATAGCAAAAGGACAATTCACTCACTGTCCTTCCAGGTCCCTGGAAACAAGGACTTGCAGAGTGAAAGAAACTGACACTGTCCCTACCTAGAGTTTTCTGTCCCTAGAATAAATGTTTTTTTTAATCACAATATAGCAAAAGGACAATTCACTCACTGTCCTTCCAGGTCCCTGGAAACAAGGACTTGCAGAGTGAAAGAAACTGACACTGTCCCTACCTAGAGTTTTCTGTCCCTAGAATAAATGTTTTTTTTAATCACAATATAGCAAAAGGACAATTCACTCACTGTCCTTCCAGGTCCCTGGAAACAAGGACTTGCAGAGTGAAAGAAACTGACACTGTCCCTACCTAGAGTTTTCTGTCCCTAGAATAAATGTTTTTTTTTTAAGCACACTATAGCAGAAGCACAAAACACACTGACACTCTCCCTACCTATCCTTCTCTTTCCCTAAACTAAAGGAATCCAGGTTAAGCAAGAAAGAAATAACAGTCACTGTCCCTGCCTATGCTACTCTATCCCTGCTCCGGAACACACTACACTAGGCCGCCGTGCTGGCGGCCTTTTATAGTGTGGGGCGTGTACTAAACACCCTCAGCAATAATTGGCCACAGGCATCCTGCCTGTGGCCAATCATTGCTCTCCTCGCTGCCGGCGCTGTGATTGGCCAAGCATGCGGGGTCACAGTGCATGCTTGGCCAATCACAGCGCCTGGATGACACTGCGATGGCGTAGTGCATTGTGGGCCGTTCGCGTCACTCGAATTTGGCGCGAACGGCCCAAATCGTTCGATCTTCGTCGAACGATCGAACAGCCAATGTTCGAGTCGAACGTATGTTCGACTCGAACACGAAGCTCATCCCTACCCAGCATACAGAGTGCAGTGGTTGTGAGCATTCCATATACAGTGTGGTATCCAGAGTGCAGTGGTCAGGGCTATGTCATATACAGCTCGGCATACCTAGTGTAATTGTCAGGGGCATGATACATAATACAGCCCATCCTGTCATCACCCTGCAGAACTGTCCAACATCCAGGCCCTCTGGAAATCCCTCCTCCCTGGACAGTACAGTTCAGCTGGTGGCTCTCTTTTCTTCTTTTCTGTGCAGCAGCTTTCTCTCCTTTCTTCGGCTCCCAGCAGCATGCAGTCCATGCTGTGTGTCCAGTGGGTGAAGCTAAATGTCCGGACATCCATGCAGCAAATCAGGTTCCTTCTTTTTGTGAACCTTGCCCCTTAAAGTGAATGCCAGACTGCACTGTGGACGGGCACTTGGGGTGGAGGGTTTGAACCCAACCACAATTTTTTTTAGCCCAACCCTTTAGCTTGCACTTTTCACAGTGCTAAAAACTATACTACCCCAGAGGCAAGAGAAGTGAGAACGACCCCCCCCCCCAAACCTAAAAGTACAAGACTATTCTCAAAACTACAGTGGGCAAATAGAAGGGTATCAAGTTGAAGAAAAGTATAAGCACCAGAACAAATTTATTATACTCGTGCTGTCTAGCACATAAAAATACAACAAGCACATTGTATGAACCACTGTTTGTGCTTGGAGCAACAGCTACATAACTTAATAACCATATCTCTTTTAACATAGATTTATGGTGTAGTACATTTTTGGAAAATATTTCTGGAAGTAATTTTCACATTTCTATGTTTAGTAGAGTTTGCTGATTGTTTGTTTTTTAAATTGTATATTTGCATTCCCCACCTCTAGACTTATGCTATCCATCTAGAGTTGTTTGGGACTGAGCCCCAGACCTTTTCTTATGGCCCATGAGGTTAGCCACAAATACTAGCAGATTACCAGAAACAATGTGTTTCTCATGCATGCCCACCCCAGAGCCTCAGCTTCCAGACTACTTGCTGCACAAGTGTCTGCAAAAGTCCTATTGAGAATGTTCACTTATGAAGCTGAACTGTTTCTCTTCCCCCACCCATGTAGTTCTATGGTCCTAGCTCCTGCCTTATCCTGTCTGAGAACCTGTTCCTGCTCTGCAGTATTTTCTGAGCAGAAGGGGTGGACATTTTGGAACTGAAGCCAAGCGATGTGATATCAGCAGCACACAGAAGGTGTTTATGCAACACATTCCTCTCTCCCACTGCTGATGTATTGGAAAGGGGTAGATGTGCTGAATACTTGTTGCAGGGTGGAAGTGCTGGGCAGTGGCGTATCTAGGGTATGGCAGCCATGGCTAGTGCCATGGGCACCATATGAAGGGGGCGCTAGTGAGCAGGGACGCCAGCATTAAAGTTCTTCACTGAATTTAAAACTAGAGCTTTTTAAACTTCTGCCCGTTCCTACTTGCTTATGGGGGGATTCAATTACAGTTTCCTAGGTCCCATCAGGTCAAAATAGGGGCCCAGGAAGTGAGCGTAAAGAAGGGACTTTTTCTTAATTTTCGGGGCGCATGTACATCAAGCCACCCCGCTAATCAAATAGTCCCGGCTGGTGCAGTGATTCTCTGCCCTGCTCCCGTCCTCAGGTGCTGAGATGCGAGTGCTGTGCTTCTGACAAGTAACAGCCGGAGGGGAGCGTGGCTGCATGTGCCGAGCTCCACACAGATTGGCTGTGGAGACTGTCAGTCTGCAGTGTGTCCTGGCTGCTGGAGAAAAGTTATAGAAGCTGCCCGTGCAGGGAGGCTGAGATTGGAGGAGGGGGAGGTAATAAAGCCGGGGCCTGGCATCACAGCACACAGAATGGCAGGACGGGACAAATCACAGTGATAACACTGCCCAGCTTATATGGAGCTTGCATCCCCGGGATCCCTGTAGACGTGCCTGCTTAGCACTCCCCGTCCATGGCTGAGGCTGCTCTGTGCATCGGTGAGCATCAAAGTTATGTGTTTACATAGAAAGATCCCCCCACAGATATGACTGACCTGACCCAGGCATAGACTGGTTGGAACTCAGCTTCCTACAGGAGGAAGAAGCTATCAGGATCCTGGAGGTCCTGAACTGAGGAGGACAGAGAGGGATAGAGAGTCAGGTAGGCAGTGATATGGTCAGTGCAGAGGATCAGAGCTTACATTCTACTTCCCAGTCTGTATGAATGCATTTCTGTTTTGTCACAGTATACTTTTTCTGAGAAGCTCCTTCCTCTCAGGTGGGAGACTCTGTTGCTAGTAACAAAGGTTCAGTGGCAGAGAACCTTCCACCTACCTCTATGGCAGGGCTCAAAATTTCAAGTCCTGAGCCACTAGCCAGGCCTTAAGAGTTACTCGCCACCAGTTGCCCCACCCAACCTCTCCCCTGCCCCACCCCTAAGTCTGTCCCTAAACACGCCCTTGTAAATTATCTCATGAAATTACACTGTTAAATGTTTTCAGCAGAATTAAGTTCCAAAAATAAATAACAACTTTAACAATATTAACATAAACCATATCAGTACCCATCAAATGCAGCCTCACTGTGCCCATCAAATGCAGCTTTATGGTGCCCATGATTTCAGCCTCACTATGCCCATCAATGCAGCCTCACTGCGCCCATCAAATGCAGCCTCACTGCACCCATCAAATGCAGCCTCACTGCACCCAACAAATGCAGCTTTACAGTGCCAATGAATGCAGCCTCACTGTGCCCATCATTGCAGCCTCACTGCCCGTTAATGGAGCCTCTTTGTGCCCGTGAACGCAGCCTCTCTGTGCCCATGAACGCAGCCTCTCTGTGCCCGCAGCCTCTCTGTGACCCATCAATGCAGCCTCTCTGTGACCCATCAATGCAGCTTGACTGTGCCCCATCAATGCAGCTTGACTGTGCCCCATCAATGTTGCTGGACTGTGCCCCAGCAATGCAGCTGGACAGTGCCCCATCAATGCAGCTGGACTGTGCCCCATCAATGCAACTGGACTGTGCCCCATCAATGCAGCTGGACTGTGCCCCATCAATGCAGCTGGACTGTGCCCCATCAATGCAGCTGGACTGTGCCCCATCATCAACAGACTCACCTGGAATCCCCTGGATGTATCGCACACACAGGATGTCCCGCTGTGTGTCATTGAGCTGGATGTGTCTGTGTTCGGCGTGCAGTGTAAAAAGGTCCCGCCCCCCCTAGATGGCTCGTTTCATAGGCGGAACACTGATACTATCACTCAAGCTGGGCTAGGGGGGGCGGGACCTTGTTACACCACGAGCCGAGCACAGACACAGTCAGCTTCATGACACACAGTAGGACATCCCTGCTGTGTGTGTGTGATACACAACAAGACAGGAGGAGAGAGAGGGAGGGGAGCGCTGCAGCCTCCTCACCTCAGCTCAAAGCGGCACCAGGGCAGTCCGGTCCTGCTGCTCTGTGTCCTCCAGCTGACAGTTTCCTGACCGCTTCAGCCAGGAAACAGTCAGCCTGGTCCACCCCCGCTCCTCACTCGCCCTGCATTCAATTCCACTCGCAAATTGCGAGCAGGCGAGTGGAATTTTTGAGGGCTGCTCTATGGAATTGCTTCCTCTCAGAATACTACAGAATCTTGATCACTAGCGATGGGAGTGATTCCAGAGGGACCAACTGGCAGCCTTGTTGCTACCCTGCCGATGGCAGTTCATTTTGACTGAATAAAGGCGCATGCATTAGAGGGAGGACAGTGATATGGAGCTCCGGGGAGTGGCTGCGGTCACCAAACAGGAGTTGTTAGGCCTGAAGGAGCTGAGACCGGAAGCATGTCCTAGGCCTGAGCCGGGTCACAGAGAGTGAGTTACACTGCTTTCACACTGGGGCACGGGCCATCATTTTCGCTGAGGTATTCAGCCGCTAGTGGGGTGATTTTAACCCCCGCTAGCTGCCGAAAAAGGGTTAAAACCACCCGCAAAGCACCACTGCAGCGCCGCTTTGCCGGCGGGTCGGCCGCGCTGTCCATTCATTTCAGTGTACATACCGCTCCTTCACCGCTCCAAACATGCTGCTTGCAGGACATTTTTTAACAACCTGCCAGTGCATCGCCCCAGTGTGAAAACCCTCTGGCTTTCACACTGACACTGCAGGGCAGCCATTTTTCAGGCGCTTTACAGGCGCTATTTTTAGCCCAAAAGTGCCTTACAAAATGCCCAGTGTAAAAGGGGTCTTACTGTCAGGAGACCTGTTACCGACCTGTGCTAGGCACTGTGTGTCATTAACGTCACTTGTCCTCTGTCATCAGATTAACTGTGAAGACCTGAGGAGAATGTGTTCAGGATTGACTTCACTTGCTTCAAGATCCAGGACCTGGAGACTGGCACTGTGCTCTTTGAGACCTCCAAACCCTGCTCAGGTACCTGTCATGGAGGGCACCTTTCCTGGGGCAGGGGCAGGTCTCCTTCATACTTCAAGTAGAACTAGAGTTGTTGGATGGAGTAAGGGAGGGTTATTGTTCCCAATTTGACATCCATTTGGCATTTGGCATCCATTTGGGAGCATGTCCTTAAATGCACACTGTCTGTGCTCAGGGGCATGTTCCTTCCTGCTCCCAAACGGATATCAAAGTGAAAGCAGGGGCTGTGTTCATGCAGCTGCTGCATCCCAATTGATTTGAATTGGTCTGCCTGCCTGTGGATGTACTGCATATCTGTGTGCATCTCATGCAGTGAAAACACGGCCCTGTACACTTAAAATCTTTTGACAGGGGAGCCGTTTCAATGCTTGCCATAGGCGACATTTTTACTAGATATGCCTCTGGTGCTGGGTACAGTAGAGAGTATTCCTGCTCAAAGCACATGGCTCCCACTCCTCCAGCAATAGTGTATCCCTTCTTTGTGACTTAATCCTCTATCCAAGCTCACAATACACTCCTGTTTGCCCCCCCCCCCCTTCACAGCAAAGACACCAACTAGCAATGCATTTCCCCCTGACCAACATATGCCCAATGCCCATCTTGCAGCCCATATCACAATTAGCTACTCCCCAGTCCTGTGCATACTGCCCACCATTATTTGCTCTGCACTCCTCCCCTGCACAGATGTAATCCAAAGCCAGATTGTAATAAAAATGGTTGCTTTAGTTGCAACACTCAACCTGTGGATGCAAAGGTGGCCTTTGAACCATTTTAAGCTGGACACTACTGGTCCAGATGGTATCTGACCAGAAAAAGTGGTTAGAGTCTCTTCTCAATGAGTGGTGATATAAGATGAGCTTGCCACAAAGAGTCTATTGTATTCAGTCAGTTTTACTTGTTTGCAGCATGACTGAGCAAGAAGCATGTAGTGTAAAGAAGCAAGAAAGTGGCGAGCAAGGTGAAAAATAATGCTTCCCTGATGTACAGTACAGCTACATATATATTTACAAACCATCAAATTCACCTGTAGTAATCACCTTATGGAGAAATGTTATGTACACAGCAGGCGCATGCGCGGCAGCTCCCAAGATGGCCGCCGGCTTCTAGAGCTCCGCTCCACCACGGCCCGTCCCTAGCCATCGGAGCTCACAGAGCGCCCCCCTCGCTCCCTAAACGGGATTTTCGAGTAGGGGAGGCCCCCCGGTTCTCCGGATGTCAGCAACGTCGGCGAGGAAGAACCTATCACGCCAGATGTCCGCGATCCCCGGCCCCCTCAGCTGTGCCAAGATGGCGGCGGCGACATGAGGCCCTCACAGCACGGAGCTCAGCACCGAGCTCAATGGGGATTCTATTGCTGACCAGGACCTGATGCCGCACTCCCCTTCAGGTACAGACTCTCCACCCCTGCCCCTGGCCGCTTCTCCGGCTTCCACGGAATCGCTGCTGAGCAGGATGAACACAGGCATCCCCACTACCCCCATGCTGGATACACATACAGGCCTCCTCATGGAAGCCGGGGAGGCCACAGGAGCTTTCCCTGTTCCCTCTGACTTTCCATCCATGATGGCTGCATTTGCTCAAATGCTCTCTAAAGGGCTGGCACAGAACGCTGCTCAGTTCACGGCATCCATCCATGCTGACTTACAGCAAATAGGAATGAGAATGGACACTATAGAACAAAAAGCTGATCATGCAGTCTCCCGCATTAACCAAAATACAACTAGACTGCAAGATGTGCAGGATCAATTGGAAACAGCATTCGCAAAGATCGACGACCTCGAAAATAGATCGAGACGATACAACTTCAGGATAAGGGGGATCCCCGAATCTGAAAAGGAGGTGCAGGGAACTGTAAAAGCGCTCATTCGCAGCCTGATTCCTGATATTACTGAAATCCGCCTGGAACTGGACAGAGCTCACAGAGCCCTTCAACCCCCACGCTCTGACGGTCTCCCCAGAGACATCATAGTAAAACCCCACTACTATTCAGTTAAAGAAGAGGTGATGAAGAAATCCAGGAGCTCAGATACCCTCACTTTCCAAGGACGCAAAATACAAATTTTTGCTGATCTGTCACCGTATACAATTCAAAAAAGACGATCGCTTAAGCCCTTACTCCTGATTCTAATGGAAAAGGAGATCACATACAGATGGTCGTTTCCCCTTCGCCTGAACTTTTCATTCAAGAACAAAAGCTATGGCTTCTCCTCCCTAGTGGAGGGGGAGCACCTCCTGCTACACCTTGGGATCCTGTCGCAGGAACCGCCCTCTATGCAGATCACCAGGAACACCCCATCCAGCTATGAGTAAGCACTATTTAAAAGTGTGAAACGCGTCAGCTGTTCCTTTGCTTTGCTGTGACTTGTAGTGCCATTTGTTTGATGCCATTTTAAATAAAAGCCACCGAAAGGTTTTTGGAGTGCGGCAGTCCATTTTTTTATTATTTTATTTTTCAACTGCCTAGTGCATCGCCAGCACCCTCGATTTCTTGACTACTGAGTGATCAGCGGAATCCACCCACCTGGAGCGGCAATCTTTCTTTCTAACACCCCATCCTTGTCGAAGAGACCACCTCCAGCAAGTCCACTGCAACACACCTGGCTACATCAAAGTTCCAAGAGGCCTAAAGAAAACCTCCCACCTTGATAGATGACTACCCTGTACCGGATCAGGGCTCTGATCGGTGACACTTCCACCTTCCCTAAGTGCTTGAGACTTCTATGCTCACCCCCTTACTGATGGCCCTAGGGTGACCTGACCCCCTGCTTGAAATGACTGGTCAAAGGCTTTCGCCTGCTCTTGTTGAAGGTTACAGTTTGAAAGTATGGGTCGGGTGTCCGGGGCTGGGGGTGAGATGGGGGACATTTTCTCTTGCAAGCCGCAGTGAACTTTCTGGACTGCGGAATGCCTCTTTAGGCCTCCCCTTTTGTTTACAATTTTACTCTTAGTAGACTGCTATTCCTCACCGTTCATTTTTGTTATAGGTTCATAGTTGCTATGTGGTCAAATTTCTTTTTATTCGGTTGGGATGCTCCTTTCTCCAGCGAGTTTGGGACTATCCTCCCGCTGGACGAGGGAATACTATTTCGTGGCTTAGAAGGGAACCCCATGTTTTAGGTCATGAATTTCCGGAGGTTATTCCTCTCGGGCCCTGCCTAACCCCCCTCGACCCCCTGGTTCATGGGTGGGGATCGGGGGGGGGTCTCGGGAGGAGTGCCGGGGGCTGACCCCTGAAAGGGTTAATAACTTCGTTGGGGCGCTCTGTTTAGTTTCTATTATGGGCTCCCTTGTGCCTTAAGATCTATGTGTTAAAAGGTGGCTGGGCTGTGGTGGACTCAGTGCACCTACCCTAGGAACCGAGAGCGCTGTCAGTGCTCCTAGGTTCCGTTCTGGACTCCCCGTCATTGGGGTTTTCTGGACCTCTCAGGTTGTAGGATGCCCATCCCACTCCGGGGGGGGAGGGGGTTGGGGGACCCCCCAGGTAGGAGTTTGTTTCAGCTGCTTTTAAATGACAAACGGTTACTATTGGTTTACAAGTGTGTAACCCCATTTTTCTTCTTTCTTTCTTTTTTCATTCTTTCTTTTCTTTTCACGCATGCTCGACTGAATACTCTTAGGATACATGACTGCATCCTTCCTCCCATCCTTGGCAACAGGTTTTCGCTAAGCCTGCTCCCCCGGCATATCAGGGAGTTCCTCTCCAAGGGACAAGGTAAGCCACTGAGCCTTCTTACAGATTCTTCCCCTCTGATCCATGTCTAACACACGCCATCCTATACCCACGCTTAAAATAGTCTCGCATAACACTCAGGGTCTCAATTCCCCCGTGAAACGCAGGAAAGTATTTCAGCAATACTACTCCATGCATGCTGATATACTCCTATTGCAAGAAACCCACTTCCCATCCACATTCAAACCCTCTTTTCTACATCAACGTTACCCACAATTTTTCCTGGCCTCGGCAGATAACAAGACGAAAGGGGTAGCGATATGCTTCGCCAAACACATTAATCTCTCGCAGCCAGAAACTGTAGTAGACCCACAGGGGCGTTATATTTTGATCTCCAGACACATAGATGGAGAGTTTTATACATTTGTGTCATACTATGCCCCAAATAAGGGCCAAAAACCCTTCTTTGATTCTCTTATACGGAAACTGACACCGCACCTCAAGGGATCGGTCTTCTTTGGCGGTGACTCTAATACCGCATTTGATCTCTCCCTAGACAAACTGGCAGATGGGAAAACCAAACCCAGGCGCCCTTCCAAACAGAGTACAAACATAGCTAAACTGCTCCATGCGGCAGGACTAGTGGACGTATGGAGGGAGGTCAACCCACACACAAAAGACTACACACACTTCTCAGCCCCACACAACTCATTCGCCAGGATAGATCACATTTTCACCCGCTCTTACACAATCCCTCTGCTTAGGGGTTCCAAGATAATAGAATCCCCTCTGTCGGATCACTCGATGGTCACTGTGACCACTCTGCGTTCCTCGGGAGTGAGAGAACTCCCTCGCTGGCGGTTGCAAGATTCTATTTTAAGTGACCCCATGCAATGTTCATTAGTGGAGGCGGCCATAAAGGAATATTTTCTCTTAAACACCACAGAGGAGGTCTCTCCCTCTACCATATGGGCGGCGCATAAATCGGTCATCAGGGGGAAACTAATTCAGATGTCCTCAAAACTTAAGGCGGAACGCAGGGCAGACACACTGAGACTCATGGAAGAATTCCGCCTCCTGGCTAAAGCTCATAAACGTAACCCCTCGGCCGGTACCTTAGCAAACCTGGACAGAGCTCGGGTTCTACTTAACCTGAATCTGACGACAGCCGCAGAACAGCACCTTAGATGGACTGGGGCAAGATTCTATTCCCAGAAGGATAGGATAGGCTCTAAACTAGCCATAAAACTCACTCCTAAGCACCGCTCTTTGGCTTTCCCTAAAATTCAGAGCGTCGGGAGATTTGACACAGAATCCAACTAAGATTATGGACACATTTTTACGGTTCTACTCTGATCTGTACAAACAGACCCCTCAGACCCCCGGACCGCTTAAAAGAAATTTTTTACAGGACCTACCGTTGTCCTCCCTGACGGAACATCATAGGGACATCCTCGAGAGTCCATTCACTCAAGAGGAAATCATAGATACCATCAAATCTCTTAAAGTGGGATCCTCTCCTGGCCCGGATGGCTTCACCAATGGGTATTATAAAATATTTGGCCCTAGTCTGGCTCCGCATCTGGCCCGGTTGTTCAACTCTCTCAGGGATGGAGCAAAGTTGGGTACAGATCTAAACGCTGCTTATATCTCGGTTATACCCAAACCTGATAAGGACCCAAGTGAGGTGGGAAATTATCGTCCGATCTCGCTTATTAATAACGATATCAAAATCATGACCAAGATTATAGCTAACAGAATGTCTGGTTTCATCGCCTCATACATTCACAAAGATCAGGTGGGCTTCATCCCCGGGAGGCAGGGCCCGGACCAGATTCGTCGGAACATTGACATCATTTCACTTTTACAGTCTCAGTGGGATGGGGGAACCCAACAAAAAGGTTATTTGCTCTCGATAGATCTACACAAGGCCTTTGATTCTATAGATTGGGCGTACCTGTCTGGTGTCCTGGGGAGGTGGGGTTTTGGACCGTGTTTCCTAAATCTTATCCACTCACTTTATTCTAAACCCACTGCTCAGATACGCCTGATGGGGAGATATTCGGAACCCTTCTTCATACATAGGGGCACCAGACTGGGATGCCCACTCTCCCCCCTCCTCTTTGCAATAGACATCGAGACTTTAGCTATAGCGCTTAGATCGAATCCTGATTTTAGGGGAGTCAATTGCGGACCCCGAGAGCACAAGTGCGCACTGTACGCTGATGATCTCCTCCTCTTTGTTACCTCCCCATTGACATCTACCCCAGTAATCCTTAAAATATTGAAGGTTTTCAGTGAGGTATCAGGCTTGAAAGTAAATATGACTAAATCAATAGCCCTGAACATTACGGTCCCACCGGACATGCTTCAACAACTTTCTAACAACTTTGAATTTGCTTGGGCACCCGGGGCGATACCTTACTTAGGCATCAAGCTGACGCCGGACATCAGTAGCCTCTTTAAGGCAAATTACCCCCCTATGCTGTTGAAATGCAGAGATGACATGAATAACTGGTCAAGAAGCGGTCTATCATGGCTTGGTAGAATTCATGCAATTAAGATGACTCTTCTCCCACGTATACTGTACTTATTCCGCTCCCTTCCAATCCCGATTAAGAAACAGGTCATAGGTAAATTTCAATCTGATGTTGTTCGCTTCGTATGGGGTAAAAAAGGTTATAGATGTCCCTCGGGAATCCTTTTTCGCCTAAAATCGCAGGGAGGATTGGGTCTTCCGAACCTCTGGGATTACTATCAGGCTGCACAACTAGCACAAATCTCCATAGTCTTCTCGAGGGGCCCGAAACCGGACTGGCTGTCTATGGAAAGGCAAGCTGTCCCAGCGAACACCATTGACTATTTGCTATGGTGTGACACTAAAGCGAGACCTGCAATTTTATCCCCCACACTCTCACACTCGGTTGCTCTATGCTCCCGGCTTTATGAGCATACAACCTTGACATCTCCTTTAAAACCACTGGCTCATCTGTTCCATAACACTGCTTTCCTTCCGGGAATGAACATTGGGGCTTTTAAATGGTGGACAGATAAGGGGCTATACAGAATAGGGCACTTTCTATCTCCGGCGGGCCCAATTTCTTTATCCCATTGCAAGAAGAAACTAGATATGCCCGACTCCGAATGTTTTAGATTCTCCCAAATCTCCCATTTCCTGCACTCTATGTGGAACAACAAATCTGACCCACCTAAAATGACACCCTATGAACACTGGTACTCGAACGCTATGGATCAGAGGGGAGGTATCTCTTTAATTTACACGGCTCTGTCGACTAGGCTGGCCAAGCCCTCATATGCTCAGATTTGGGAGGAGGATATGGACAGCTCCTGGACCACTGAGGTATGGTTCCGCTCATCAAGGCGAGCGTTTAAAGGTATACTCAATGTCTCCCTAATAGAAGCTAGTATAAAAGTTCTAGTACGTTGGTATTATGTTCCTTCCAGGCTAGCAAAGATGTACACAGGCACCTCCCCAGTATGCTTCAGAGGGTGTGAGCTTGAAGGTTCCATGTACCACACTTGGTGGTCCTGCCCACGAATCAGAACATTTTGGCGCAAAGTATTTCGCTCCATTGGATCCCTGACGGGGATACAGATAACCCCACAACCCAGTATAGCACTTCTAAATCATACTATTCCCAACTTGCCCAAACCTGCCCAGACACTTTCGTATTTTATATTACTGGGAGCCAAAATGACCGTGGCCAAAGCCTGGAAGAAACCCACCGTTTCATTTCAAGGGTTCAGGAGGAAAGTCTCCTGGATAATGGTTCAAGAGCAAATTGTAGCTAAACTTAATGATAAAACTGAAAAATTTATAGCCACCTGGGAGCCTTGGGCCACCTCATGCAATGTTTCTCTTATTTCTGGCGTTCAACCTGGAATTTTGAGCGCTCGCGTTCCACAGAAATAGCATGCGAGTACCTCTGTCTCTCTCTTTCACACGTTTATGTCTCTTCCTCTCTCTGCTGCCTCTCTTGGCTTTCCTGGGGTAATGCAACCCATGGGTTCACACGGTTCTCCTTTATAATTATTTTTCTGATTTTTGGTTTACGTTCCCTTCTTATTGACGGGTTTTTTAATTACTGAACATAGTAGCCTCCTATTCGGACATACTACCTTATGTTTAATAGTATAGATGAGGTGCTCCCTCTATTCTACATGTCAAGCATACAATGTTGATGGACATTTACTAGGACCCTGTCTCTCCGCCTACCGGGATGCAGCATGATCCCGTAGGGGCGTCCCGGGGGTTGGAGACACTGTGGTTGAATAATTTTAGGTATACCTCTAGTTGGTTGAGGTGGAGCTTGCTTAATCACTGGCAGTAATGCTAGGTCATTGTAGCAGGAGTTAACCTGCAAGACTCATTTAGGTATTTGTTGGAACGTATGTTACTAAGGAAGCTCACTCAGTGTTTGTACTGTACAACCTACGTGTTTGACAATCTTCTGTTATCATTGAAAACTTTCAATAAAAATATTTGAAACTTAAATGTTATGTACACAGGGTGGTACTTGAGTAATTCAGGGTTTTTGCACTGGATTATAGTATCTACATTTAGAGGGTGTCCTTCAATAGAAGGCATAAAAATGAAACAGGAGTGGGGTAAGGCGCCTCTCTAAGTGTAGTATTAAAAAAGTATCATTTATTGCACAAGATTAAAAACACTTACAAGATATAAGTGGGAATCAAGCTCATCAAAAGTATGTAGTCCTGGCAGTTCTACTGCGTCTCACATGCTCCTTGCACGATCTGGGTAGCTGGGAAAGGTTTTGGTGTGATGTTGTGCTGAATAGCTGTACATTAAGGAAAACCAGGAAGTAGTCAGCTCCATGCTGACCAGCTTGAACCATAAGCGGAAATGATGTCACCAGCAGGAGGAAGGGGTCAGGACTGTGGAATGAAAGGCTAAGCGCTTGGAGCTCACAGCTCCTTCTACTGGCCAGTAGGGGGAATTAAGAACTGAGGAAGTATCAGAAGTCCCAACAGAAGCAGGGAATGTTGAAAAGGGCCTTATTTTTGCCAGTTTTAGGGCTGGAAATAGAATGACAGCAAATGGCTGGTAAAGTAGATTTGGGGGTACACAGATGTTAAGTACAAGTAGCTGCTAAATCCCAAATAATAGTTTTGCAGATGGGTGTATGCCAGGTGTTTTAAAACTGGGCCCCACTAGCCAAAGGTATAATAACCCAAACATTTTGCTATGGTGCATAAAAAACTGAAAATGTATATCAAATACTTACCGTAATTTTCCTTTCCTGATGGACTCCATGGCAGCCTACGTGTGGGTTAATCCCGCCCCTCATAACTCATAGGACCCTTCTCCCATAAATCTTTGCTCTGGGCCAGAGGCTGTGTTCCATAATTTAGCCTACTCCAGCCACTGGGAGGGAACTCCTGCTGCCATGGAGTCCATCAGGAAAGGAAAATTACGGTAAGTATTTGATATAAATTTTCCGTTTTCCTGACAGACTCCATGGCAGCCTACGTGTGGGAAATAACTAGCCATACACACCCGGGTGGGCAGAGTGCTGGACAAAAGAAAAAAGGTTTAATTGGCACCATCACAGACAAGATACGTAAACCACTACGCAGTAGTGTGCCATGAACGTGTTAATTGAAGACCACAAGGCCACCTTGCAAATAACTTCTGGAGGCACGTGACGTGATGCCGCCCATGATGAAGACACTTCTAGTTGAGTGAGCAGTCACCGCTTCTGGAGGCGCCAAGCCCTTGGCTTTATAGGCCCACTGAATGGCCTGAACAATCCATGCTCCGATAGATCTGGAAGAGGCACGCATTCCCTTATACTTCCTGTGAAAAGAACGAGCAGGTGGTTGGTCTGACGGAAAGAAGCTGTAGCTTCAAGATACTGACTCAGAGCTTTTCCAACATCTAAGGGATAAACACTGGAATCCTCGGTAGATCTGAACGTTGGA
The DNA here is from genome assembly GCA_029206835.1 of Rana muscosa. Classification (NCBI taxonomy): domain Eukaryota; kingdom Metazoa; phylum Chordata; class Amphibia; order Anura; family Ranidae; genus Rana; species Rana muscosa. The sequence goes on along the minus strand of CM055116.1, from coordinate 497,965,275 downwards.
AGAGCAATCTCCTGATTGTCATGAAACACAGATGCCACTTTGGGGTTTGAACCCAACATAGGAATTAAAAGGTTTAGAAATGGCTCCTTGCATCCCTGAGAGCTGATTTCAGAGACCCTCTTGGCCGATGTTATAGCCACCAAGAAGACAACTATTAGAGAGAGTCATTTGACAGAAGATTGATCTTCATGTTCCAACTCTCTACCTAAGAAAAAATCCAGGACAAGGGGAAGATCCCAATTAGAAAAACTTGGCTCTGAGGTCTGAGCCTTATTGCTCCTCTGAAAAACTACTGAGTAAGAGGGTGTCTAGCCCAGGAAACACCCGTAAAGGCAGAGATTACAGCAATTTGGACTCGCAGTGAGCTGACTGACAATGAGAGATCCAATCCTGATTGTAAGAAGCCCAGGATATCATGTATCTTTGGGTTATTGCAAGAACCTGCAGTGGAAGAGGTGTAGTCTGAAAACTTTTTCCAAATCCTCTGGTAGACCCTGTTGGTGCCTGTTCTTCTGGCATTTAATATTGTGGAGATGGCCCTACTTGGACAGCCTAGGGCCTCCAACCTTCCCCTCTCAAGAACCAGATCATCAGATGTAGATCGGCCGGGCATGGATGTAGAAATGCCCCTTGTGATAGGAGATCTGGTCTGGAGGGTAGAGGAACTGGGTCCCGGAAGCTGAGTTGCATCAGCAGTAGAAACCATGGCTTGTTTGGCCAGTACGGGACTATTGCCACTATCTCTGCTTCTTCCATCCTGAGCCTCGACAAAAAACGGAGAATGACAGGAACCGGGGGAAAGGCATAGGCTCTGTGGAACCGCCAATGGTCTGTCAGAGCATCTACCCAAAAGCCTGGGGATACCAAGACCTCGTGTAGTATCTCTCTAGTCTGAAGTTGCATGGGGAGGCAAACAAGTCTACTTCCGGAATGACTCCCATGGACAGGACCCACCTGAAGACTTCGGGGGGGAAGTCCACTCGTTGTCCAGAGAAACTCTCAACAGAAAATCTGCCTGAACGTTCGGGACTCCAGGGAGATAGACAGCTGTCAGGTTGGCCAGGTTTTTCTGAGCCCAGATCATGATGGGCTCTATTTCCTTTGACAGGGAGAGTCTGCCAGTACCCCCTGTTTCTTGATGTATGCGACTGCCGTTGTGTTGTCCAGTCTTAGGAGGACTGAGTCTCCTGCTGTTAAGTGGTGAAAGGCCTGCAGAGCGCAGAACGCTGCCCGGAGTTCCAGAACATTGGAGACTATCCTGTGAGAGGGAAAATTCCATATGCCTTGGGCTACTTCTGTCAGCCCCTGTTGCTGGCATCTGTAGTGATGGTGACCCAAGACACAGGTGTGATGGAGTGACAATTGAGGAGGTTCCTCTGTTGTAGCCACCAAGGAAAGCTCTCCCGCATGGATGAGGTTATTTGGATAAAGTGATCCCGAAGCCCTGGATTATACTGCTGGAGAAAACCCTTCTGGAAGGGCCGCATTTTCCACTGAGCCCACTTTACCATGGGTGTTGTTGCCACCATGGTGCCAATGATCTTTAGGCATTGAGAGGCTTGGAGATGAGGACGACATTGCAAGCCAAACTCTGTCCCAGATCACTGGGATTTTTCCAGGGGTAACAAGATGGTGCTCTTGATAGCGTTGAAGTGTGCCCCGAGGAATACCAGGGACTGCGTAGGATCCAGATGGCTCTTTTCCAGATTCAGAAGCCAACCAAACTCGAGTAGAGTGGAGATGACCTGGGATCTGTGGATTAGCAACTGCTCCTTGTCCCGAGACAACAGCAGGTCGTCTAGATACTGATACAGACGGATACCTCTGGTCCTGATCAGAGCCAGGACAGCCAACAAGTTTTGAAAACACACGAGGCGATGTTGTAAGCCCGAAGGGGAGACAGGTGAACTGCAGACGGATTTGATCGACAGCAAAGTGAAGGTATTTCTGGAATTCTGACGCTATCGGAACATGGAAGTAGGTGTCCTTCAGGTCTATAGAGACAAGCCAATCGCCTGGTTGGATTGCTTGACTGATCATGAGTAGTGTCTCCATCTTGAACTTCTCCTTCTAGATAAAAGAATTCAAGTGGGTTAGGTCTATAACTGGCCTCCAGGAGACGTTTTTCTTCAACACCATGAAGAGGGGCAAGTAGACCCCTTAAAACCTTTTGTCATCTGGAACTGGAATTGCAGCGCCCTGAGCCACAAGAGAGACAGGAGAATTTGCTTTTTCTCTTCCAAGAGAGGCAAGGATGCCGACTCGCTCTGTTTTAGGCAGGTGCAATATCATAAAGACTTAGGGGATTCTTGTCCACCGGAAGATGCCCCTTTTGAAAACTTCTGGCCTGAAGGCTGTTTTTTCTTCCAGGTCTTCTTGAACTCACGGCCAGGCCTATAGTAGCAAGCATTCCTTGCTCGATCTGAACTTTGCCTGGGCTGTGTTCTCTTCTGGTTTAGCAGACGGCGATCCTGGGGAAGGAACCCCGACTTGCCCCCTGTGGCACGGGTGATGGCACTGTCCGATATGTTCTCAAATAGAATCCTGCACCATGCCTGCTTGGAGGCAGGGTCAGCTACCCATGGGCGCAGCCACAAGGCACGCTTAGCCGTGACAGATGTCAGCATGATCCGAGCCACCAGGCGAATTATGTCTAGGGAAGCCCCACGAGAAAAGCCAACGTCAACCTTAGCCCATGAATAGGTGAGCTCCTGGCCAGTTCTTCCGAGATGCTCCTCAGAGAAGCATCTACGTCGTCTGCCCAGACTTCCATCGCTTTAGAAAGGGCTGCGAGAGCTAGAGCTGGTTTGCAGGTCATACCCGCTGTAATGTAGATCTGCTTGAGGTCGGTATAAATTTTCCACTCCAGGCAATCCCTAAAGGAAACAGTATCCTCCAATGGGAGTGTGACATGCCTCACCATCCTCATTAGGGCTGAGTCAATGAGAGGAGCCGACTCCAGGTGTTTTACATCCTTGCTTTTAAATGGGTACATTTTTGATACCTTCATTAACAGGCAATTCTTCCTTTCAACACCACCCCATTTGTCGGTAATTATTGCGCTGAGTTCACCCAAAAAGGAGAAATTAGGGTGTTCTTTTTTGAGGTGTTTAAAATATTTCCTCTGTTTGGAGGGTGCCTCCACTGGCTCTTCCATCTCAAAGCTTCTTTGACAGCTTTTGACCAGCTGTGGTACTAGGGCAAATTCAAAACCTGCACCAGGGTCATCTACCTCCACCTCACTGTCTGAGGCTTCAATTGAGGAATGGCTCGGCTGTGAAGGGCCTGGAGCCTTGAGATCATCCCTAATAGGGACTGACATAGTGTCGCCAGCAGGGTTGTGGGTATGACCAGAATCCCCTTTACTCAGGGACTCATGGACCACCTTTCTGACCAGTGCTTCCACTTGTTGGTCTCCACGCTCTCTTTCTTATGCGACTTTAGAAAAGCATCGCTTGCAGAGCGATTTGCCTTCAGGAACCTGGGCCCCGCATACCCAGCAGGCTTTCCTCACAGAGCGGCTGGAGTGGCGGTGAGAGTGACGCCCAGAGGTGGTTTTAGACTCCTATCTGTGGTACCTAGATCTAAAGGAAGATCTGACGCCTGTACCTTGAAGAGGAGTGACAACGTTGAGACCTAGGACGGTCTTTGCCGTGCTTTGGTGTTCAGACCTAGAAGAGCTGAGTGAAAAAGAAAGGGTTAACAGCTCCTGAATGAGTGAACCCAAGCATCCCAGGTAGAAAATAAATAAATCCTACCTGCAGCGCAAGGGTTGGCCACAAGAGGGCGGTGACAGATAAATGGCAAGGCAGTTTGAAAGTGAAATGAATCATTAAAGCCTTATGAGAAACAGGAGTGACAACAGGCATGAGAGAGCACATAACAAAACATAGCCAGCACCCAGGGAGCCTGCAGCAAACAATTTACCTTGTAAACCAGAGCCCAGTGCCTGGGAAAATACTGCATAAGCCTGCAAGTCATCCCAAGTAATAGATGCTTTGACAGCTATTTAAATCTGCCACCATTAACGATGTCACCGCCCCATAGCGGTTGCCATCCGGTGGCGGCCAATCGCATTCGCGACCGCCGCCGCCATTTTGGCAAAACTGCGCCTGCACGAACCAAGCACAGAATCTTCGTTCGCGGCTTGTGGATGCGCAGCGACTTCCTGAAACGGCGAGCTGGAACGCAGCTGCGCTCCAGCCGCCGTGGCCACTCACTGGAGCTTGATAGAAAATAAGGAGACACACAAAACACAGAGATACGGCTGCCATATAAAAGGAATATCTTAACAAAGGATACAGATGTCCCTCGGGAACATTATTCCGCCTAAAATCACAGGGAGGTTTAGGCCTCCCGAATTTATGGAATTATTACCTGGCTGCTCAGATAGCACAAATCTCAATGGTATTCACAAGGGGACAGAAACCAGATTGGCTCTCTATAGAAAGACAAGCTGTCCCCTCGAACACCATCGACTATTTGCTGTGTTGTAACCCGAAAATCAGACCTGCAATTCTCTCTCCTACGCTTTCCCACTCGGTCACTTTATGTTCTCGAATATATAGTTATTCATCCCTGACCTCCCCATTGAAACCACTAGCCCATCTGTTCCACAACTCTGCCTTTCCGCCGGGTTTGAATATTAGAGCTTTTAAATGGTGGACAGATAAAGGCTTGTACCGGATTGGACACTTTCTTTCCCCCGCGGGCCCTATAACTTTATCACACTGTACAAAGGATCTGGATATGCCTGACTCGGAACGTTTCCGTTTCTCCCAAATCGCTCATTTCATGCACTCCATTTGGTCTAACAAGTCAGTAACACATACGATTACACCCTATGAATGCTGGTGCTCGGACACTATGGATCAGAGGGGTGGTATCTCCCTAATTTACACAGCCCTGTCGACTAGGTCGACCAAACCCTCCTATGCTCGGAGATGGGAGGAGGATGTGGACGGATCCTGGGACACTGAGATTTGGTTTCGAGCTTCGCAACAAGCTTTTAAAGGTATACTCAACGTATCTTTGATAGAAGCTAGTCTGAAAGTCTTAATGCGGTGGTACTACGTTCCCTCCAGGCTGGCCATAATGTATGCAGGCACACCACCAGTTTGCTTTCGGGGTTGTGAACTGGAGGGCACTATGCTCCACACATGGTGGTCCTGTCCGCGCATCAGATCTTTCTGGCGCAAGGTTTTTCGCACACTTAGTTCCCTGACGGGTAAACTGATCTCCCCACGTCACAATATAGCACTTATGAATCACCCAATCCCCAATTTACCCAAAACCTCCCAGACGCTTTCATTTTATATACTATTGGGAGCCAAACTAACCATAGCTAGGGCCTGGAAGAACCCCACGGTATCGTTTACAGGATTCAGAAGAAAGGTCTCCTGGATCATGGCCCAAGAACAAATAGTCGCTAAACTTACTGATAAGAATGAAAAATTTGTGGCCATCTGGGAACCGTGGGCCACCGCATGCAACATCTCTCTGATACCCGGTGTACAGCCTGGTTTTCTGAGTGCACACATCCAACCCTCTTAACATGGGACTGTCTACTTCTCTTTCTCTCACGCGTTTCTCTATCCTCTCCTATTTCTTGCCTCCCTTGGCATCTTTGGGTTATTACAACAAATGTGAACGTACTACTATCTTATACACTTAATATAGGTCACGTAATTGTATTTGTTTCGTTATAAACTTCTTAATCGCTGTTCGGAGCATAGTCCTCCTGTTCAGTACTTTCTACTTTGAGATTTCATAGTTGACATATCTTAGTTCTTCACATACACATGCATGACAAACTTATGGACACTTCCTAGGCACCGGATTCTCCGATCTCCGGGATGCAGTATGAGCCCTTGGGGCCATCTCGGGAGTCGGGGAGTCGGGGATAGGTTCGTATGGGTTTTTTTACTTTTCGGGGTTTGAAGGTCCATTACAGGATAAGGGAGGATACTGCTAGGATAATATTAATCACAGCATAGCACAAGAGTTTTCTGTGTTTAACATGTTGGACCAAATGTTGCTATGATCGCTCACTGTATTACTGTAATGTTCAGACTTAATGTTGGAGATCCTTCTGTATCACCTAAAATCTCAATAAACATAAAAAACTAACATATAAAACATAAACTAAAAAAAAAAAAAAAAAAAGGAATATCTTTGTACATTACCACCACCACGGCACGATCCGGACCAGAACCTGGGACTGGGGAGCTGTTCGCTCGACCCACCGCACGATCGGGCGTTTACAAAGCCTCCCGCTAATAGCTGGGACGTTTGGCCATATTGCCGCTTGCCTGCCAATGGCCAGGTTAGTAAGCTCTTCATGGTATCACATCATATCGCCCATGTCCACCTGCTAATAGCTAGGATTGCTGGACTGCAGAGAGGATCACCGCTAACCACCAACGTATCGCCGTGCACACCGCCAGGCCTGGATTACAGAAAAACTTCATGAAAAGGTAAGACTATATCTTGGTCCTAGGAGGAGGACAAAAAAAGGAACACAGCCTCTGGCCCAGAGCAAAGATTTATGGGAGAAGGGTCCTATGAGGTATGAGGGGCGGGATTAACCCACACGTAGGCTGCCATGGAGTCTGTCAGGAAAGCATTTTTATGAATCCTGGAAAGCATTATTCTTTTATTGGGCTACTGCAGTGAAGCTCCTCTTTAATCTTTTGCATGAGATTCACTGTATGGAAGGAACACTCTTAAAGAAAAAGTATGTTATTTCCTACAGTTTTGGACACAGTATTTGTAGTGAAAAATAAACGCAGACCATTGGTAATTGTTTTTTAGGGATGGAAGTTACCACTTTTCCTTTTATAGAGGGAATTGAGGAAGTGATTTCTGAGTAATGGGAAAAGGTAGAGAACAAGCCATGCCTAAACAATCAACCTAGTAAGTTGTATCCATTGGAGGATAACTCTCCTATTTATTCTACATTTGTGGATGCATCACTGTTGGGGTTGGCAAGCAACATAACACTTCCAATGGAAGATGCAGTGACATTTAAAGATTGGGTAGGCTGTAAGATAAGCCCAGGTCGGAAGAAAGCCTATACAGTCCCTGAGGGCATATGCAGGTCAGCAATTATGTTGACAGCAGTAGCAAAAGCTATTGTGGATTGGACAGCCAATATATAAATGGTCATAAAAAGCAACATTAATCCAGAACAGCTATGCAGGAGCTAAAACTGGCTGGTGACTTTGGTAGAGAAGCTTCAATTGACATTTTGATGGCAATGATGATTGCCATGGGGATACTTGTAGATCAGAGACTTAACAATAGCATGCAATGTCAAGCCACAGCTAACAAATTTGGCAAAATACTGCTGTGCATTAAAATTGAATAAATTCATTCAATGATAAATCAATATTTCTACCCCTTTACAAAACATTGGTTTAGTCTTACCTTGAATATGCAATTCAGTTTTGGTCACCAATCCTTCGTTCCTCCTGGAGGACCTCAGCTATGAGGATTGATTAAATAAATTACAGTTATTTACTATGGAGAAGTGAGGATATGATTACAATTTACAAATAAATCAAAGGTGACTTCAGTAACTGTAATAAACTGTTTACTATAAAGTACCTGAAAAGGACAAAAGGCCACGATTTGTGGTCAGAAGAAAGAAGGTTTACCTAAGATTGCGTAAAGTATTCTTTACTGTTGTAGCAGTTAAAATGTGAGCTCCCTGCTATATTCTATCACTGCATTTTAGAGTACATTGGCTAAAGTTTGTCCATCCTTAAAATCAATGTAGCATAAGATCCTGTTTTGACTGAAAAAAAAACCTGTGCAAGGAAACCTGCAAGTGTAATTATTTAATTGAGATCAAGGGGTTTTGTTCCTTAGAGAAGCACCAAATATTATTTTAGCATGTTCAGACTCTAGTCAAATAGAGAGCTATTGTAGAGTTTCCTGAGCATGAAATATTCAATCCCCTGTTTTTCTGGTGAGAAAGAAGGTGATCTAATGTGCAAGAGTAGAAGCTCGTAAGCTTAAAACCCTACAAATAATGATGTTGTCCATCTGACACATTATATTCTGTCAGTTTATTTGAGGATGCTTACTTACAGTATATGAAACCACAAAGCTCCTAATTCACTCCCTGGTTTTCTCTTGCCTCGACTACTGCAGCTCCTTCCTCATTGGCATACCTTTACATAGGCTATCCCTATTCAGTCCATCATGATGCTGCCAGACTTATCCACCTTACAAACCACTCAGCGTCTGCTACCCCTCTCTGCTAATCCCTCCATTGGCTGCCACTCACCCAACAAATTAAATTCAAAATACTAATAATAACTTACAAAGCCATCTACAACTTGACCCCCAGCTACATCACTAACCTAGTCTCAAAATGCTAACCAAAACGCTCTCTTCGCTCCTTCCAAGACCTCCTGCTCTCTAGCTCCCTCGTCACCACATCCTATACTTGCCTCCAGGACTTCTCCAGAGCCTCTCCCATTCTTTAGAATTCCCTCCCCTGATCTGTCCAACTATATCTAACTCTATCCACTTTAAGCCAATCCCTGAAAACATTTATATTCAGAGAAGCCTATCCTGCCTCCACCTAACAGCTGTACTTTAATTTTGTTCATCAGCTCATCCCCCACATTTATTACCTTTTGTGTCACTTGACCCTCCCTTTTAGATTGTAAGCTTTTACAGGTAGGGCCCTCTGATTCATCCTGTTTTGAATTGTAATATAACTGTACTGTTTGCCCTAACATTGTTAACCACATAAGGACCGGACCAATACGGACCATAATGACCAGAGGTGATTTCACAATTTGGCACTGCGCTGCTTTAACTGGAAATTGTGCGGACATGCAATGTTGTACCCAAACAAAATTTGCGTCCTTTTCTTCCCACAAATAGAGCTTTATTTTAAGGGTATTTGATTGCCTCTGCGATTTTTTTTTTTTTGCGATATAAATGGAAAAAGAGTGAAAATTTTGAAAAAAAATGATATTTTCTACTTTTTGTTATAAGAAAAATTGAATAAACTCAATTTTAGTCATACATTTAGGCCAAAATGTATTCAGCCACATGTCTTTAGTAAAAAAAATGTCAATAAGCGTATATTTATTGGTTTGCGCAAAAGTTATAGCGTCTACAAACTAGGGTACATTTTCTGGAATTACACAGCTTTTAATTTATGACTGCCTATCTCATTTCTTGAGGTGCTAAAATGGCAGGGCAGTACAAAACCCCCCCCAAATGACCCCATTTTGGAAAGCAGACACCCCAAGAAAATTGCTGAGAGGCATGTTGAGCCCATTGAATAATAGGATTTTTAAAACAGCTTACCTGTAAAATCCTTTTCTTGGAGTACATCACGGGACACAGAGCGGCATAGTCATTACTATGTGGGTTATATAGAATTACCTTCAGGTGCTGGCACTGGCAACTTCCAAAACAGGAAGTACCCTCCCCTATATAAGCCCCTCCCATCCGGGAGTACCTCAGTTTTGTAGCAAAGCAATACGTGTCCCCAAAAGAGTGGTGGGAGCTCTGTGTCCCGTGATGTACTCCAAGAAAAGGATTTTACAGGTAAGCTGTTTTAAAAATCCTATTTTCTTGTTCATACATCACGGGACACAGAGCGGCATAGTCATTACTATGTGGGACGTCCCAAAGCAATGCCAAATGAGGGGGGGGATACACCATACATAAGCTGGGCGCCATCAGGCATGAGGATCTTTTGCGGCCTGCAACACACTGCGCCCAAAGGCGACATCCTCCTGACTTCTAACGTCCACCTGGTAGAACCTAGTAAACGTGTGTACTGAAGACCATGTTGCGGCCTTACAAATTTGAGCCAGGGAGGCCTGGTGATGCACTGCCCATGAAGTTCCAACTGCTCTCGTGGAGTGCGCCCTAACTTTGAACGGAGGCAGTCTACTTCTCAAGCCATAGGCTTGTATTATGACCTGTCGAATCCACTTGGCTAAAGTAGATTTTGATGCTGCCTGACCCTTTCTGGGGCCTTCCGGCAGAACAAACAAAGAATCCGTTCTACGAATCTGAGCAGTGGCTTTTAGATAAGTTTTAACTGCTCTTACTACATCCAAAGAATGCAATAACTTTTCCTCTACCGAGCTTGGTTTGGGGAAAAAAGAAGGAAGAACCACATCCTGGTTCAAGTGAAACCTCGATACCACCTTAGGAAGAAAGGCTGGGTGAGGGCGTAATACTACTCTGTCCTTATGAATAACCAGATATGGCTCCTTACAGGACATGGCGGCTAATTCCGACACTCTTCTAGCCGAGCATATGGCTACTAAAAATATCAATTTTCTGGTGAGTAGAACCAAGGAAATGTGCCGCAAAGGTTCAAACGGCTGCTTCTGCAGAACCGACAGAACCAAATTTAGATCCCATGGGCATATGGGAGCTTTAATCGGTGGAATAATACGAGTCACCCCTTGCATAAAGGATTTGACAAGTGAATGCATAGCCAGGGGCCTTTGAAATAGTATTGATAAGGCCGAAACCTGGCCCTTGATAGTACTTAAGGCAAACTTCCTGTCTACAGCCCACTGTAGGAAGTCCAGAATTCTGCCTATAACGTACTTACGTGGATGCCATTTTCTGGCCTCGCACCAAGTGATGTACGCCTTCCAAACTCTATAGTAGATCTGCCTGGATACAGGCTTCCTGGCATTGATTATAGTTGATACCACAGAGTTAGAGAGACCTCTCTTCTTTAGGATGTGGGATTCAATAGCCAGGCCGTTAAACTTAGAGTTAGTAAGGAAGGGTGGTATATCGGTCCTTGTGTAAGCAGGTCCGGACGACGTGGAAGGGTCCAAGGACTCCCCACAGACATTTTGATGATCTCCGCGTACCAGGCTCTTCGGGGCCACGCTGGAGCCACCAGGATCACCGGCTTCTTTTCCAACCTGACTCTGCGAAGGAGTTGAGGCAACAATTGTAGCGGAGGGAATGCATATATCAGTCTGATCCCAAGGGAACACCAGAGCATCCGAGCCGCAAGCGAGGGGATCCCTTGTCCGGGAGACAAATCTGTCCACCTTTGCGTTGAATCTGGATGCTAGCAGATCTACATCCGGTGTTCCCCACCGCTGACATATTGCTCGGAAGACCTCGGGATGAAGGGACCATTCCCCTGGGCATAACTGTTGGCGACTCAGAAAGTCCGCCTTCCAATTCTCCACCCCTGGAATGAAGACAGCTGATATACATGGGACATGCTTTTCTGCCCATTCCAGGATGTGACTTACTTCCCTCTGGGCTGCACGACTCCTGGTGCCTCCCTGATGATTGATATATGCCACTGCTGTGGCATTGTCTGATTGAATTCTGACAGGGGACCCTTGGAGTCTGGATGTCCAGGCTACTAGGGCATACCGGGCTGCTCGTATCTCTAAGAGATTGATGGGCAGGGTTTTTACTACATTTGACCATCTGCCCTGGAGAGACCATTGCTCCAGTACTGCCCCCCAGCCTATAAGGCTGGCATCTGTAGTGACCACCTTCCAGGATATCGGACTGAAGGGTTTTCCCTTCTGGAGATTCTGGGGGATCAACCACCAGCAGAGACTCTTCCGAACGGAAGGGGACAAAGCCATCGGGAAGTCTAGAGCCTGAATTTTTCCGTTCCAGGCTGACAATATGGCCCTCTGTAAATTCCTTGAGTGGAATTGGGCGTATGACACAGCTTCGAATGATGCTACCATCTTTCCTAGCAGCCTCATGCACAGGCGTATGGACGGCTGTCTTTTTGCACAAAGCAGACGGACCAAGCCCCTCAAAGAGGATACCTTGTCTAGAGGTAAGAAAATCTTCCTCTGGTCTGAATCCAGCCGTAGCCCTAGATATACCAGGTTTTTCACTGGCTGTAGGGCTGACTTGTCCAGGTTGATGACCCAACCGTGAGATTCTAGGTACTTGATTGTATCGACAATTACCACTTCTAGCTTGGCAACTGAGTGGTCCATCAACAACAGGTCGTCTAGGTATGCCATTATCGTTACACCTCGTGTTCTTAGATCGGCCAACAGTGGGGCCAGAATTTTTGTGAACACTCGTGGTGCTGTGGCCAGACCGAATGGTAAGGCTCTGAACTGAAAATGGCGCCCTTCTACTGCAAAGCGTAGAAATTTTTGATGACCTGGAAAGATGGGAACATGCAAGTAAGCATCTTTGATGTCGATCAAGGCTAACCATTCCTCCCCCTGTAGGGCAGCGGTGACCGATCGGATCGACTCCATCCGGAAAGACCGGACGTTTAGAAATTTGTTTAGACTCTTTAGGTCCAATATGGGTCTTATGTCCCCGTTTGGTTTCGGGACTGTGAAAAGGTTTGAGTAGAAACCCAACCCCCACTCTTCCATAGGAACCTCCATAATTACTCCTTGGAGCAATAGTTGTTCTAACGCCAATAGGAGAGACCCTCTTTTCAGAGGGTCTCTTGGCATGCCTGACCACATAAAATGGGAAGGAGGAGACTCTTTTAACTCCAACTTGTATCCCAGAGTTACCGCGGAGAGCACCCATCTGTCCTTGATCGTCTCCCGCCAGGTCTCTGCGAACAACTGAAGTCTTCCCCCCACCCGTTTGAGTGGGGGCAGCCCTTCATAGGCTTGACTTGGAGGCTGGTTTAGTACCCCTTCGGATCCAGGGTTTCTTATTACCCTGTGACTGTCCCTGATTTTTACCCCCTGAGTTTGACCGAGGAGGCCGTCGGAACTGCTTAGTAGCAGACGTCGCAGGGATAGGAGAGGTAGTCCTCTTAAAAGATGGACCCCTAGACCTCTTCTTACTCGGTAAGAGAGTACTTTTACCACTGGAAATCTTCTGGATATACTTATCCAGGTCTTCGCCAAAAAGGCGTTCCCCATGAAATGGGAAGCTAACTAAGAGCTTCTTACAGGGAGCTTCAGCAGACCAGTTCTTGAGCCACAGAAGCCTACGCATATGTACCAAAGACAGCGTGAGGCGGGAGGCCTGATGGATAGAATCCTTGATGGCGTCAACCGCAAAGCTTAATGCTCTAGGCAGATCAGCCAGAGCCTGGGCCTGCTGGTCTGGCAAATCCCTCAGGACCATTTTCATCTGATCCTTTAAAGCTTGGCAGACCCCAATAGCTGCCACTGCTGGCTGTGTAACAGCCCCTGCTGTGGAAAAAGCAGATTTTAATAAAGATTCCAATTTTTTATCTACTGGATCTTTGAACATTTGAACATTATCTACTGGGCATGTCAGTGATTTGTTCACAGAAGAGATGGCTGCATCCACCGTAGGAACATTCCATCTCTGGGTGAACTTTTCCTCCATGGGATAGATCACCGGAAATTTCTTAGGCGGAACAAATAGTTTATCAGGATGTTCCCAGTCCTGGTATATAAGTCCTTCCAATAATGGATGTATTGGAAAGGAGCAATTAACCTGGGGAGCTTTTAGCGACCCCAATGAGGAGACAGCAGTAGTTGATGGTTCAACAAGAGGCATTTTAAATGCAGATCGAACCATGTCAGTTAGGGTCTGGACCCACAATCTTTCAGTCTGTGATGCTGAAAATGGTTCATCTACTGTCGATTCCTCAAAAACAGAGTTAACCTCCTCCTGATCCCCTTCAGGTAGGTCGGTCCCTTCCTGGGACTATTGCTCTGCCAACAGGCACTCTAATGGAGGTGATGGAGATCTGGCGCGCTTTCTTTCCTGTAGAGAAGAAGCGATCAATGCTGCCAATCTCTGCTCCAATCCCTCCAGAGTTGAGGCAAAAACCTCCTCTGTTATATATGCAGGAGCAGGTGGACTGAGGACAGCCGCAGTACCTGGCACTCCCGGGGGTTCCTTATGGGTATTAACCTCTGATTTCTCAGGGGAGGAGGGTGCAGATGACTGCTCCAGATCCTCAGAGCCCGATGGAGACCCCCTACACTTCCTGAGAGGTATATCTCGGAGTTTTTTAGGCGGCATATTCCTTAGTTCAAAGCTGAGGTATTCCAGCCGCAATACACCCCTTTACTGAAATAGTCTAATGCAATTTGCTGCTATGTACATCAGTGGGCGTCTACTAATGCGTCTTTCTGTGGATGCCTGTATCAACCGCCCGCTGTAAGCCCCTATACCATGCTACCAGCTCCTTTTCATGCTCTGTGTCCATAGCAAGCAGCGTGGACTGAGTCCTTTTATCTTGCTGGGACGCCCGCACATGCGCAGAAGCGCTGGGCGCACAGAGCGCGTCATCCACCAGGCTCCGCCCCCTTTTTTGAAACTAAATCTATAAAAAGAAAGCGTGTGTGCGCGCGCGTGCACGTGTGCGCTCTTGGCGCCCTGTAGGGAGAGGAGCCAGGGTCCCTGTTTCACCAGGACTCGGGGATGGAAGGAAACTACTTGGCAGCATGACAGAGGAATGCAGCTTCCCTGATAGAGAGCTCACTCATCTGCCTGGACTTTCACCATGGAAGGAATAGTCCCAAGAAAAAAAGACGTTCCACAGTGGCCTCTAGTGGACAAACACAGGTACCGCACTTTTGTCTTTTTTTTTTTTTTTTTTTTAAACCTCCTTTATGAAAAACATTTCCAGGTTTACAGTTTTTAAAACTTCCTTTATGAAAAGACATTTCTAGGATTTCTTAGGTATATACAGCTATTAGCGGGAATACCTTTAGGTAACAGGCAGAAAGACATATTAGGCTTGGGGTCCCCTCAATAGAACCAAGTTCCTGAGGGGCCCCCACTTACCTTTTCCCCGCCGCAGGACTTTGTTTGGTCCACAGAAGCCCAAACTTCACCTCTCACGGCAGGCATTGTACTAGACCTTCAGGGACCGGGTTCCCAAGGATTCCACTCCCCTGGACCTGTATAGCACCCTGCACAGATAGCCTCTTGGTTTTGGGTATGACCAGAGCTCTGGATCACAGGGTCCAGCCCTCCTAAGAGAGGCATTACAGGCAAAACCCTGCTCTTCTCTGCAAGGCCCGGGTACCGACCGTTTAGCTATGAAGCTTTTTTGGTCGGATCCGGAATAGCTTGCTAAGGCCCAGAGAACCTGTACACAAGCCCAGATGAATACATGTTAACCTTGGCCAACACCTTAGACACTGGCAAAAAACTGAGGTACTCCCGGATGGGAGGGGCTTATATAGGGCAGGGTACTTCCTGTTTTGGAAGTTGCCAGTGCCAGCACCTGAAGGTAATTCTATATAACCCACATAGTAATGACTATGCCGCTCTGTGTCCCGTGATGTATGAACAAGAAATTATTTTTTTTGTCCCAAGTGATTAAATAATGATAACAATTTTTTTTTTTTACAAAAAGTTGTCACTAAATTATATATTACTCACACATGCCATGGTTATATGTGGAATTGCACCCCAAAATACATTTTGCTGCTTCTCCTGAGTACGGGGATACCACATGTGTGGGCCTTTTTGAGCGCCTAGCCGCATACGGGATCCCGAAAACCAAGCACCGCCTTCAAGATTTCTAAGGGCACAAATTTTTGATTTCACTCCTCACTACCTATCACGGTTTCGAAGGCCATAAAATGCCAAAATAGCAAAAACCCACCAAAATGACCCCATTTTGGAAATTAGACATCCCAAGCTATTTACTGAGAGGCATGTTGAGTCCATGGAATATTTTATATTTTGCCACAAGTTGCGGGAATATAACAAACTTTTTTTTTTTTGCACAAAGTTGTCACTAAATGATATATTGCTCACACATGCCATGGGCACATGTGAAATTACACCCCAAAATACATTCTGCTGCTTCTCCTGAGTACGAGGATACCACATGTGTGGGACTTTTTAGGAGCCTAGCCGCGTACGGGACACCGAAAACCAAGCACCGTCTTCAAGATTTCTAAGGGCATAAATTTTTGATTTCACTCCTCACTACCTATCACTACCTATCACAGTTTTGAAGGCCATAAAATGCCAAGATGGCACAAAACCCCCCCCAAATGACCCCATTTTGGAAAGTAGACACCACAAGCTATTTGCTGAGAGGCATGTTGAGCCCATTGAATATTTTTTTTGTCCTAAGTGATTGAATAATGACAAAAAGAAAAAAAAATGTACAAAAAGTTGTCACTAAATGATATATTGCTCACACATGCCATAGTTATATGTGGAATTACACCCCAAAATACATTTTGCTGCTTCTCCTGAGTACAGGGATACCACATGTGTGGGACTTTTTGGGAGCCTAGCCGCGTACAGGACCCCGAAAATCAAGCACCGCCTTCAGGATTTCTAAGGGCGTAAATTTTTGATTTCACTCCTCACTACCTATTACAGTTTTGAAGGCCATAAAATGCCAAGATAGCATAAACCCCCCCAAATGACCCCATTTTGGAAAGTAGACACCCCAAGCTATTTGCTGAGAGGCATCGTGAGTATTTTACAGCTCTCATTTGTTTTTGAAAATGAAGAAAGACAATATTTTTTTCTTGTTTTTTTCTTTTTTAAACTTTCAAAACTTTGTGACAAAAAGCGAGATCTGCAAAATACTCACCATGCCTCTCAGCAAATAGCTTGGGGTGTCTACTTTCCAAAAGGGGGTCATTTGGGGGGGTTTGTGTCATCTGGGCATTCCATGGCCTCTGAAACTGTGATAGGCAGTGAGGAGTGAAATCAAAAATTTACACCCTTAGAAAGCCTGAAGGCGGTGCTTGGTTTTCGGGGTCCCGTACGCGGCTAGGCTCCCAAAAAGTCTCACATATGTGGTATCCCCGTACTCAGGAGAAGCAACAGAATGTATTTTGGGGTGCAATTCCACATATAACCATGGCATGTTTGAGCAATATATCATTTAGTGACAACTTTTTGTAAATTTTTTTTTTCTTTTTGTCATTATTCAATCACTTGGGACAAAAAAAAAAAATATTCAATGGGCTCAACATGCCTCTCAGCAAATAGCTTGGGGTGTCTACTTTCCAAAATGGGGTAATTTGGGGGGGTTTTGAACTGTCCTGGCATTTTATGCACAACATTAGGAAGCTTATGTCACACATCATTCACTCTTCTAACCACTTGAAGACAAAGCCCTTTCTGACACTTTTTGTTTACATGAAAACATTTTTTTTTTGCGAGAAAATTACGTTGAACCCCCAAACATTATATATTTTTTTAAAGCAAAGGCCCTACAGAATAAAATAGTGGGCGTTGCATTTTTTTTTCCACACAGTATTTGCGCAGCGATTTTTCAAACGCATTTTTTGGGGAAAAAAACACACTTTTTTTTAATTTTTAATGCACTAAAACACACTATATTGCCCAATAGTTTGATGACATAAAAAAGATGATCTTAGGCCGAGTACATGGATACCAAACACGACATTCTTTAAAATTGCGCACAAACGCGCAGCGGCGACAAACTACATACATTTTTAAAAGCCTTTAAAAGCCTTTACAGGTTACCACATTCGATTTATAGAGGAGGTCTACTGCTAAAATGACTGCCCTCGATCTGACCTTTGCGGTGATACCTCACATGCATGATGCAATTGCTGATTACATATGACGCTAGACCGACGCTTGCGTTCAACTTTGCGCAAGAGCAGG
The DNA here is from genome assembly GCA_029206835.1 of Rana muscosa. NCBI lineage: Eukaryota > Metazoa > Chordata > Amphibia > Anura > Ranidae > Rana > Rana muscosa. The sequence goes on along the minus strand of CM055116.1, from coordinate 497,947,707 downwards.
GGGGGGACAGGGGTGCTTCTTTTTTTTTTTATTATTAATTTTGCTTTTTTATTTTATTTTTAAACTGTTTCTTCCATTTTTTTTTTTTACCATTTTTATTGTTATCTCAGGGAATGTAAATAGCCCCTATGATAGCAATAGGTAGTGACAGGTACTTTTTTTTGGAAAAAAATTGGGGGGTTAGACCCTAGATCTTTCCTCTGCCCTCAAAGCATCTGACCACACCAAGATCGGTGTGATAAAATGCTTTCCCAATTTCCCAATGGCGCTGTTTATATCCGGGGGGGGGGGGACATTCTCTCCCACTGCTTGTAAAAGCAGTCTAGAGGCTAATTATCTGCTAGGATTGGTTTTACATGAAAGTCGACCGCTGGTTGAAAAGAATGATACCAAGATGATACCTAAAACCCGCAGGTATCATTCTGGTATAACCATTCAAAATCCAGCAACATACCAGTACGTTGCTGGTCCTTGTTGAACATGTATTGTAATCTTTTTTTTTCATGCAGCCTGTTGGCTGAACGAAAAAAAGAGATTGATCGGTGGGTATGCCCACCATTAGAATACCTCCCTTCATCCACCCACTTCTAATGATGGGCATACATGCACCATTTATATATGCCGAAGCATGGGGGCATCCTCCCGCAAAAAAGTTATGCCGCTTTCACACGGTCGGACTTTTCCACGGGCAAGCCTCCACCGGAATTTCGACCGGATGTACGCGGCATTAGGAGCAAAATCGCACCTCCGCCCCTGCTGCCACCATGCTTCGGCATATATGCTCTTTTTTTTAACTGTGGTGGTGAAATCACCTCCTACAGCGTTGGAGTCACGGCTTTATGTATCGTGGGAGCAAACACTGTTGCTGTCAAGATAAATAAATCCGCGCTGCAACTGAATGGCGTACCTGCTAAGCAAATGATGGTTACCATTAAAACAAAGTAACATTACAGTATAACAGTAAGACCTTACCATACCATACCTGCAAAGCAAATACCAAAAAAAAACCTATTAAAAAATAAAACCTTTTTTAACGCAACCTGTGCCTAAAATATATATATGCCGAAGCATGGGGGCATCCTCCCGCAAAAAAGTTATGCCGCGTACACACGGTCTGACTTTTCCACGGGCAAGCCTCCGTCGGAATTTCGACCGTATGTACGCGGCATAAAAGGTTATGCCGCGCACACACGGTCTGACTTTTCCACGGGCAAGCCTCCGTCGGAATTTTTACCGTATGTACGTGGCATTAGGAGCAAAATCGCTCCTCCGCCCCTGCTGCCCCCATGCTTCGGCATATATGCTCTTTTTTTTTTTACTGTGGTGGTGAAATCACCTCCTACAGCACTGGAGTCACGGCTTTATGTATCGTGGGAGCAAACGCTGTTGCTGTCAAGATAAATAAATCCGCGCTGCAGCTGAATGGCGCACCTGAAAACAAAATGTTACATACCTGAAAAGCAAGCATGATAAAACAATGCAGAATAGAATACAGTAAAAAAGAGAAGAACAATAGAGAGAAAATAGAGAGAAAGAGAGAACAATAAAATGACAACTATTTTTGTTTTTTTTATTTTATATTTTTTTGTGTTTTGTTTTTTTACGGTTTTTTTTTACACTTTTTTTTACACAACTGTAACGGTTCGGGTCTCTCAAAATGCGATGGCATCTTGGGAGACCCTGTGTAAGTGTGTCCTAGTCTGTGAAATGCTGTACCCTACGCTAAAACTTCACTTTTGTGTGGTAGCGTTCAAAACATTTGCCAATGCACAGACCAGGATTGTCAGGACAGAGTGGACAAAAATAACGGGTGTCACGCCTAAATCCGCGCTTGCTACAGACACGACATCTTTTTTGGGTGGCTCGTTGGGTAGGGGTACTCTCGAGAACATAAGGAAAATGCCTCTCATGCAGCCGGCTTACTGCATTTGGTAGGGGATGGTGAGGTGCAGAACCACCTGGATACAGGATACAGGAGTTCTGTGACTATCTCATCCTGGAATTTTAGGAGAGATAAAGTCCCGCCTGAAGCTCTGTATAGCACATGAGCATTCAGCAAAGCCAATTGGAATAAGGATAGAGACACTTTTTTGTACCAGCGTCTCGCCTTACGGGCAATGTGATACGGCACCAACTTCTGGTCGTTGAGGTCCACCCCTCCCATATTTTGCTTATATTTGTGGACACAGAGGGGTTTCTCCACAACACCAGTCGCCGTACGAATTTGGACTGTCGTGTCTGCATGAAGGAAGGTAAGAAGGAAAACATTCTTATTATCCCTCCACTTCACAGGGAGCAAATTATTACCCTTCAAGCAGGCTCTCTCCCCTAGCCTAAGACGGGAATCTACAAGCCCCTGGGGAAAGCCCCAGTGATTAGGTCGCACGGTGCCACATGCTCCAATCTGATGATCAAACAAGTGACTAAACAGTGGCACGCTCGTGTAATAATTGTCCACATACAATTGGTACCCCTTTCCGAATAAGGGTGACACCAAGTTCCACACTATCTTGCCAGCTCTCCCTATGTAATCTGGGCAGTTCACCGGCTCTACCTGGCTATCTTTTCCCTCATAAACCGTAAAGCTCCATACATAGCCTGTTGCCCTGTCACAGAACTTATAGAGCTTGACCCCGTATCTGGCACGCTTGCTGGGAAGGTACTGCTTGAAAGACAAGCAGACAGAAAATTTAATCAGGGACTCATCAATGCAGACAACTTGATCGGGAATAAACAAGGCTGCAAAACGTTCGTTGAAGTGGTTTATGAGGGGCCGAATTTTGTAGAGCCGGTCGTATTCAAGGTCTCCACGTGGACGACAAAGTTCATTGTCGTTGAAGTGCATGAACCGCAAGATCTGCTCGTATCGTTTCCTGGGCATGGAGGCAGAGAACACGGGCATGTGGTCAATTGGGTGTGTGGACCAATAAGCATGCATTGACGAAAATTTATGTGTGCCCATGTTGAGGGAAAGGCCCAGAAAGGTCTTAAATTCGGAAACCATAATTGTTTTCCAATCTCTGACAATGGAAGGCAACTGGGGATTAGCGGCGATGAATTGACCAGCATATAAATTACTCTGGTCCACAATAGATCTATAGAGATCTTCCGTGAAAAACAGCGAATGAAAATCAAGTGGCATAAAATCAGCTCTTTCCACCTGAATACCGGGTTGGCCAGTGAATGGGGGAAGTACGGGTTCTGCAGAAGTGGTGGGGACCCAATCAGGATAGGCAAATTCTGCAGGAAGGGTACTATGGGCACGACGGGCCTGCCTTTGTCTTCTTCTTGGTGGCAGTGGGACACTACTTGTGCTTGCCACCTCGCCAGCTTGAACTGCACTTATGGGACTCGCCACGTCACCAAGTGATACTCCAGTGCTGGATGTATGCCCAGGCTGTACTAGGCCGCTGGTGCTTGCCAGTTCACCAGAAGGAATAGCGGCGCTAGTACTACTCTGCTCCATGATACGAGAGCCCTGCGGTTCTTGCTCCTCAACAACCTCAGAAGATCGGGATCGGGTGCGCCTGACCTTAGCAGGGACCTCACCTTCGTCGTCAGAGCTATCTGACATGGAGCCGCTGTCTTCTACGGGAAGGTATTCTGAGCCTGAATCTGACAGTTACGTGACCTCCTCTTCACTATCTGTCATGCTCAGAATCTCGTAGGCCTCTTTACTAGTGTACCTTCGATTTGCCATTTTGGGCTCTAAATTTAGGGGTACACTAGTAAGATTCACAGGTAAAAAAGCACCTGACTGTCGTCAGCAAATATATCAAACGCTACAAAAAAAACTGTTAGCGATCGCAGGGATCAGGCCTGACTCTGCGAACGCTGCAGTTATGTGTGTTGTGTTTGGTACATGACAGTAAACGATCAAAACTGCACTTGGGTGGGCTGGGCTGGGTTGGGCGGAGGGGCTAAACGCAGGTGCTAGCAGGTATCTGGGCTGATCCCGCTAACACTGCGTTTTTGGGAACCCTAAACCGCTGGGGACGCTAGTATAGATCTGATCAGATCAGATATTGATCTGTTCAGATACTATACCACTAAGGGAGGTGTATGCTTTGCGCATGGGTGTTAGCATTACTGGCACTAACCTAATGCTGCCTGGGGCGACGCAGACCCTCTCTGGCGCTAAAACCTAATTGATATCACCCACCGGGCGATCAGGGGGTTAAACCTTTATTGGGTTATATACGGCGGGTGCCCTGATGCTATAAAAAGCAAACTAACCAACCAGTGTCACCCGTAACACTTATACGGTGATCACTGGTGAAAGGGTTAATTAGGGGCAATCAGGGGGTTAAATCCTTTATTAGGTAATATATGGGGGTACCTGACGATATATAAAAACCTGACGGGTAACCTAAATAACTAAATAACTAACTGGCTAACCAGTGACACTTATACAGTGATCACTGGTGAAAGGGTTAACTCTAGGGGCGATCAAGGGGTTAAACCTTTATTAGATGATATATGGGGGTACCTGACGCTATAAAAACCTGCGGCGAACCTAAAAAAAACAACTTGCTACCTAGGGGCACCACCGACACTGATACAGCAATCGGAAAAACGATTGCTTAGTGACGCTGGCGATAAGGGGTGAAAGGGTTACCTGGGGGCGATCAAGGGGTTAAACCTTTATTAGGGGGGTTAGGGGGCTACCCTGGACCTAAAGGGGCCTAAATCTAACTGCCCTGCAACTTTTTACTGTCACAGATGACAATAAATGCAGTGATCAGTAAATAAATGATCACTGCAATCAGTGACACTGTGACCGGGGGCTGGGGGGTGACCTGGGGGGTGATCTGGGGGTGACTGGGGGGGTGAAAAGTGTGCCTACGTGTGCTGGTGTCAGTGGGCTGTTGGTGCACTTACTGTGAGATGTCTTCTCTCCTTGCGCCGGATCGAAAAGACCGCCACGAGGAGAGATGACATCACTTCCTCCTGCCTGTGTTTACATTTACACAGTAGAGGAAGCATATGATTCGCCGGGAGCGATCGCGAGGGGGTGGCCAGAAATTAATGGCTGCCCCCTCAACACGGATCACTCCCGAACGGAAAACCACTGCTCACTGTACCGGAGGGAGGTCCGATCGCACCCCCCACCCATACGAAGGCAGGCACATACAGGTACGTGATTGTGCCTCCAGGTGCCATTCTGCCGACGTATATGTACAGTGAGCGGTCGTTAAGTGGTTAAGCGCTGCGTAAACTGTGGCGCTATTTAAATCCTGTACAATAATAATATGTACCCAGTCACCAAATTTTCCAGAAATATCTTCACTTTGTATTCCAGTATCAACATTTTCAATTCCAATGCCTCCCATATGAGCTATGGATATTTCCCAGGACATGTACAAAGGTCCTTTTTACCTTGAATAACCACAACCTCAGAAATGAACAACAGGGGCGTGGCCTGGACGGGACTCGAGATGGCAGCTTAAGGCAAGAGCTCCCGCACAAGGAGGACGAAAACGAAGCTCAGATACGGGTACATCAGCCCACAAACATGGGGAAATCGACCAGGAGCTCGTCAACACCCCGCACGCTGAAAGATACCGGGCCCCAGCCAAACAATAACATCCCGGAGATGTTCCGGAACAGGCCGCAGGGACAACACGCGGACGCGCAGGCCGCATCCCCGGCCTCAATTAGTAATGCGGAGGAACCGCTGACAGACGACGACGGCGCCGTAGCTCCCAACCCGACCCTGTTGGACCTCCAGAGGGACCTACAAAAGGTGGCACTGGACATCAAATCCACCATGATGTCCTCCATATCAGAGCTCAAATCGGAGCTCCTGGGGATCAATCGCTGCGTGGCTGAAGTGGAGGACACGTCGCATATGCAAGCAGCTGCAATCAGGCAAGTCCAGAAGGCTTATGACATACAATTGCCACACATGTTCGAACTCCACAGACATGTGGAAGATTTGGACAATAGGGGGCGTAGACACAATATCAGGGTGAGGGGGGTCCCCGAAAGCGTAGACCAGACAACCCTGATGCAGACTATATGCGCCATTTTTAATGACCTACTCGGCCGGCCGGCAGATACTCCAATTGAAATGGAGAGGCTTCACCGTGCCTTAAGACCCCTACCCCGGGACTTCGAGCCCCCCAGAGACATTGTGTGCTGCATTGTGAACTACCCCCTTAAAGAGGAGATCCTCAGGAAAGCCAGAGACAGGGGACGTATTGTGCTCAATGGAGCTGACATTAAACTTTTTCAGGATCTATCGCAGATCACCCTGCAGAATAGACGCTCACTTCGCCCCCTGCTGGACGTCTTGCGGTCACGCAACATACAATATAGGTGGAAGTTTCCATTTTGTCTATCTGCTACCTACAGAGGACGCACAGCCCTTCTCAGAACGCCTGAAGACCTACCGACGTTTTGTGAGCAGGTAGACATCCCACCGATCGAGCTGCCCGACTGGTATTCCTTCTACTTCCCCGCGGAACCGTGGAAACCGGTTTCCCACAGCTCCTCTCCAAAGGCTCAACGGCAACGATCCAGACGCCGCAGGCTGGATCCCACTTCACCGAACGATCGTAACGTAAGACGGGATCACCCCTCACACGACCGGGAGAGGGCAGACACCCCCCGAAGGAGTGGCCAGGAGGATTGAATCTCACTCTCCCCATGCTATCATACAAGTGTGGTAGAGAGACGCTTTCGTCTCCCCCCAACCCTTTTTTTTTTTTCTCTCCCCAGGAGGCTCCTCTCTACCTCACAAGCATATCAGCATCTGCTCTGCTTCTCAATCGATATTGGACCTGCGTATTCTTTGTTTTGAGGGTCCTGACCGATGTTCATCCTTGGTGACTTGTAGGACGCTCTGATCGACTCACCCCAGGTACCAATAGATTCATGTTGAACTTCCTTTGCAGGCAACCCCTCATGGATATTCCAAGTCACGCGGATCACTTAGCTTTCTTATTTCCCCATGGATCCCATTCTTTCCCCCCTAAGCCCACGCTATACACAACATTCAGGTGATATTGTCTTTTGTCTTCTAACTTGTGTATGCTGCCAACAAGCTTATATGAAGTGATTGACTAGAGTTTGGGTACTTAGAGTTTAAAATATCCCTCTGTGACATTTGCTTATGTTGTTCCTCATCTGGGTGGGTTTGTGCCAATGTAGCAGGGGACCGGAGTAGTGGTCCAGAGGCTCTTCTCTTCTCCCCCTCCGCCATACTATTCATGGGCGGGGGGGGAGAGCGGATGTCTAAAGTCTCGTGTAGGTGCTAGCCTCCCCAGATGCTGGCAACCATAGGCTAGCAGACGGATGACTATTCTACCTGTTGATTCTTGCCATTCAAAGGGCAGACGGCATTGAGAAGGTGTTAGCTGTAGTTTAAGACAGCCCTGAATTTCATCTAGTCTTGGGTGCAAGGATTCCACAACTCTGGATTCCACAACTACCTAGCTTGTGATTCGCGAATCCAGACTGAATACGAGTACCCGCCTGAACACATTTGGGATCTATATTCGCACCCGATATGGTTCTCTTGGCCTTTATTAGATATATCTTACATACGTCTGCTAATTCCTGGTTGTGACCCGCTAAGTTCATTGTTCACAGTTACCCGCAAAAGGTGTTTTTCTGTTTATAACTTTTTTCGTCCTCCTTGTTGCGTATTCTCGAGTTGTAGTCCTAGTTTATTGCCCCCTATCAGCTGCCCTTCCGGAACCCCCCCCCCTCAGGTGGCTGGGAGTGCTCTCAGCTACCTCCGGTATAACCCTTGTACTAGTGGCCAAAGAACCCCACGTACGTACAAGACCTATATACCTCATCTATACCCCCTCTGCCCCTCTGGGAGCGGAATACTGTACCCTTGATCTCTTCTCTCCCCTCTTTTCTCTTAGACTCCTTTCCCTACCCCCTACCCCCCCTTCTCTTTCCCTATCTCTCATCACACCCCCCCTTCTTCTACCCCTATATTGGTGGGGGTCACTCCTCGCTCCCTCCCCTAAGGGGGGCCTTTCGGTACTCCGCCGGACTCCCAACAATTTTCTGAAACTCCCACGAATACCTCTTACACTTGCCCACGCCTCTTGATCCCCACTTACGTGTAAGATGCAGGAAGAATCAACGACCAGGCAACAGGTTTCTTTAAAATGCCTTTCTCTTAATGTTAAGGGACTGAACCTGCCAGAGAAAAGAGCCCAGGTGCTTTCGGCACTAACCAAACACAAGGCCCACTTCCTTTTGCTGCAAGAGACCCATTTTCGATCTGACGCTATCCCGAGAATGGGGAACCATGTATACAAAAAGGCAGTACACTCCACGAACCCAGAATCCAAAACTAAGGGTGTGTCTATACTTATCTCTAAGCACGCAGACTTTACCATGACAGATTCACTGATCGACCCCAAAGGCAGATACGTATTCATTAAGGGCACATATGCGGCCAAGCCGATTACGCTGGCAAATATGTACTGCCCCAATGAATGCCAAGTATCCTTTTTTAGATCTACCTGTATGGAATTGGCATCCTTTCAGGAAGGAATTGTAATCCTGGGAGGAGACTTTAACGTCCCGTTGAACCCGCCTCTTGACTCCTCCACAGGTACATCGAATCTCCCGTATCGTGCCCTGCGTCAGATCAAAAAAGAACTACAAAATCTAACACTCCATGACACGTGGCGGACTATGTTCCCTACGGTTAGGGATTACACCTTCTTCTCTCCCCCCCATAATAAATACTCCAGACTAGATTACTTATTTCTTTTGCAACCTGATCTAGCCCTCCTTACTCATGCTACCATCGAACCAATGTTTCTCTCTGACCATCACCCCATAACAATTACCCTCACGTTCCCCGATTCAAACAAAAGGACAAAATCATGGAGACTGAACCCCTCCCTACTGAAGGACCCAGAAAACCTCAGGCAGATTAGAGAACAAATTAAGTTATACTTTCAAGAAAACTCCACCCCAGACGTGACACCTGTCACAATTTGGGAAGCGCACAAATGTGTGCTACGTGGGAAGCTGATTTCTTTGGCAACGTTGGCCAAGAAGAGACAGCAAGAACTCATCAAATCCCTTATTGTAACAATTAATAAGTTGGAACTAGCTCATAAACGCTCGGCCTTGCAAGCCACCTTACAGGACCTTTTACAAGCTCGTTCTGCCCTAAGGGAGGAACTGGGAAAACATGTTAGGAGACGATACGTACTTGGTCAGAAAGTGTTCTACGAACACGGGAACAAGAGTGGGAGACTACTGGCACGGACGATACAAGCAGCTAAGACCACATCAGTGATACACCATATTAGAGACGGACAGGGTGTACTTCACACTAAAAATGAAGACATAGCCAAACATTTTGAAAACTTCTACAGGAGGCTCTATAACCTATCGCCTGAAACGGTGAGACCGTAGACCCCGGTCAACCGTTCTTCCCAATTAGCAGAATTTTTAACAGAATATTGCCCCAAACCTCTTACCACTCAGCAGGCCGAAGCTTTGGAGAGCCCGCTCTCCATGGACGAACTCAGCGCAGCAATTAAACAAATGCCTGTGGGTAAGAGCCCGGGACCCGATGGCCTCCCGCTGGTGTACTACAAATGCTTTCGGGAGGAACTGACACCTCAGATGCTTCAAACCTTTAACTCACTTGCAAGCCCTCTGGCAGGCTCTTAGAGGCACATATAACTGTTATCCCTAAGACAGATAAGGACCCCTCATTGGTATCCAGTTACAGGCCGATATCCCTCCTCAATGTAGACATCAAGCTCTATGCAAAAATGTTAGCTAATAGACTAGTACCTCTGATACCCGAACTTATATCATACGACCAAGTGGGCTTTATCTCGGGGAGGGAGGCAAGGGATAATACCATACGCACACTGAACATACATCATTGGCTATCCTCTTCAAATACCCAGGGCTTTCTCCTCTCCCTTGACGCTGAGAAGGCGTTCGACAGGGTGGCTTGGGACTATATGCAGGGGGTTCTGAAGGGCATAGGCCTATTACCCCGGATGTTAACGCTCATAAACGCCCTTTATGCCAACCCAGAGGCAAGGGTGAAAGCCAATGGTCTCCTGTCGGACGCCTTCTCCATAAGCAATGGGACGCGCCAGGGCTGCCCACTCTCTCCACTGATTTTCGTCTTGTCTCTTGAACCGTTATTAAATAGATTGCGTGCCAATCCCAACATTAAAGGGATTCCCATACAACATAGGGAGTACAAAGTCGCGGCGTTCGCGGACGATATTTTGTTGACCCTACAGTCCCCTCGAGTATCCTTACCTAACCTTTTGAACGACATTAAATGTTTCGGTGAGCTGTCGTACCTTAAAATTAACTTCTCCAAGTCCCACGCCTTGAACATATCTCTAACTCCGCAGGAAGTTTCCCACTGCCAAGACACCTTTCCATTCCTATGGAAAAAAGACGCTATCACATATCTAGGTATTCAGATTCCCAAGAAACTTTCAGATCTGTATAGCCTTAATTTCCTTTGCGCACTCTCCAGAATACAAGCAGATTTGAAGGAGTGGGCTAGCCTGAATGTGTCCTGGTTTGGCCGAGCGGCACTTATTAAGATGGTTGTCCTCCCGCGCCTACTGTATCTAATGCAAACGATCTCTACACACCTTCCTCCCTCCTTCTTCTCATCATATAAGAAAGCATGCACAATCTTTCTCTGGAAAGGCTTAGCCCCACGTATTAAATATTCGAGCCTGACCTGCTCCAAGAAGGCTGGAGGTATTGGTCTACCGGACCTCCAAAAGTATCACCTGGCCTGTCACTTGACTAGAGTGGTGGACTGGAATGTTCACAAAGCGGGGAAAGCCTGGGTCACATTGGAAAACGCGCTTACAACAACACCGACTTGCACACTTCCGTGGCTAGTTCCACGATCTTACCCCCAGGATATTAAACTACATCCTCTGATCATGCCCTCGCTGTTGGCCTTCGGGAAGGCGGTAGCCCTCTTTCACATCTCCTCTCGACCAGGCCCCCTGACCTCATTGCGGGGTAACCCTGAGTTTCCCCCGGGAGAATCCGAAACCTTCTTACGCAGGGAATGGCCACGAGAGGAGATCCAGGCACGTCACTTCTTCCGCGGAGGCCGACGGCGACTGTATGAGGAGTTGGTGGAGAATTCTCGCACCAATTCCTTCCCTTTTTGGTCGTATAGACAGCTGTCACATTTTCTTATCTCTAATGGCCCCACAGATATTTGGAGTAGGCAACTTACTCCCTTTGAAGCCCTATGCTCACGCAACTCCCCGTAAAGACACCTTATCTCCGCTATATATGCTATGTTACTGGAGCGCCCCGGTATTTCAGCGACACAGGCGGTCCGATCTTCTTGGGAGAGAGACTTGCAAATCTCTTTTACAGACAAGGAGTGGGAGTCTGTCTACGTTATGGCGCACACGGGCTCGTTGAATGTGGCGATCCAAGAAAACGGATATAAAATCATTACAAAATGGTATAGAACCCCAGTCCGCTTACACAGATTTGCACCCCAGATTCCGAACATTTGCTGGCGATGTAACATAGGCGACGGATCCATGATCCACATCTGGTGGGAGTGTGCCTTGCTCCGTTCCTTTTGGAGCACGGTTCACTCCACTATAGAGCAGGTTACCACACTTACCTTGGACTTGGGACCGGGACAATTTCTCCTGCATCATTCTACCTTAGCGAAGCGCACCTACCATAGGTCGCTAGCCATGCATATGGTGAATACTGCCAGACTGTGCATCCCTGCCCACTGGCGCTCGATGAATATTCCCTCCATTAGGGAATGGTTACTTAGGATAGTTAGAATAGAGGAGATGGAGGAATTGATCTCGGTCGCACAAGACCGCATTCAGAAATTTACACTAACCTGGGCATGTTGGATTCATTTTAAAACTACTGACCAGTTCAAATCCCATTTTTCTTCTCAACACTGAGATTCTAAACCCACCCAATACCCAAAACAGGTGCCCCGGTGGGGGGCCGGGGGCCCTGAGGGGTGGAGTGGGCCCCCCTCCCTGTTCCCTCCTCCCCCCCCTCTAACACCCAGACCCCTTATCCCATCCTTCTTCCTTCTACCCTGACTGCCTTTCCCCCCTCCCCTCTTACATTTCTCGTCTATCTCATAGGTTCTTCACCACACGGCCGCAACTCACCTATTACTTGCTGGGGTCCCGGCTGGGACCCCATGCACCACATCTACCCTCCGAGCCACCAGGTATATTATAACCTTATTGGCCGCGATTAGACCGGAAGATAGGGGTCTACGGGGCCTATGCTTTCATGAACAGGGTGCCCGTGGGGCATCCAGATACCTGACCCTGCTAGAAGGAGATGCGGTCGGTCTTCAATAATACATAGGCTTAGTCGTGAATAAACTTGTAATATTCTCTGTTGTCTTACTTTTTGCTACCTAATGCTGTATTACCGCATAAAATGTTCGTTGTATGTTGAAGTGCGATGGTTCCATTTGCAGATGGAATATTTTACTTAATGTTTGTACAACCATATTCTGTTTTCTTGCTAATAAAACTAATTGTGGAAAAAAAAAAAAAGAAATGAACAACAACTGACTATAGTGGTAAAACTTCATGTTTTATTCCACTTAGTATGTTAAAAACTATCCAAAGGTTAAAAGAAATTATTATGCATCAAAAATCGTATAAAAAGGAAGACTCCACCGCAGAAGCAAAACACCTTTCATATCCCACCCCCCACATTAGTACCTTAATAATGTTTCCTAGATATATTATTTTACCCGGTTAATATATTTGAGATTTAATATCTCTCAGATATGATTCGGGTTTGAATGAGATATTTTTGACTGAGTAAAAGCTTTAACACACTAACAACAATTTATTAGTAAGTAGTAAGCAGGTCTAAACTAATACACAGCAATCTATCTATTTATACAGGAAAAGGGTAAAAATCCTGGATTGCATTAAGGAATACAAAGTATATTCCTTAAAGCATTATTCTACAAACAGTAGGTCAGAAAAGACATAAGACAAACATATATAGTTACAAGTACAAGGCATACATTTCCCATAGTTACCATTCCCAAAAAGGTTCCATGCTGGTGGCTGCTCTACCATATAGTGTGTGTTCTCCCCTCCCATCTACTCTGTGTCTATCATTACAGGCTGATGCCTCATTGGTTGGCATGGTGTGGCTCTGATTGGTGGGCCTCCCTATTCCTGGTTAAGGATTGGCTACATCTCCAATCCCTATACTTTGCACAAATCAGCCCCTCTTAATGCAAATCTTTGGCACAGACTTTTTAGCGTGAGATTTTACCTTGTAAGTGGACATTTTCAGGGAAATTAAGTATTGATGATGGGCTGGCCACGGCCCTCATTGCATTTCTAAACAAGGGATCCTTTGAAGTGAATATTTGTAGAACAAAGAGGTTTGTTTCCTATTGTTTAGATACACAAGCTTAGGCACCGACTCATCTGTATAACATCTGTATAACGGAACTGTGTCTGCTGAGAATCGCCTATCACGAACGTTCTCTCATTCTCACCCATCCCAGCAGACACTGTGTTCAGTTTCCGCCAATCACGGACGTCTGCTGGGAAACTGAGGATGAGAGAACGTTCGTGATAGGCGATTCTCAGCAGACACAGTTCCGCCTATCACGGAAGGGACCAGGAAGAGACCGCGAGTTTTAAACGATGGACGCCGCAGCCTTCAGGTACAATTTAGAATGTTCAATTTCGCTGACTCGAGTATAAGCCGAGGGGGGGACTTTCAGCCCAAAAAAAGGGCTGAAAATCTCGGCTTATACTCGAGTATATACGGTACCCTTCCGCGCTATGAACAAAAACAAATACTCAATAAAATTATCAATTATATTGGCCAAAAAAATGAGTAATCAGCTGTTGTACGTATATAAACATCCCACAAAGTGACTATCAAATACTCAAAATACAGTGCTGAAAACAAATAATTAATAAATAAATCAGTGCTAACATAATCCACTTTTCAAATGAATGTGCATATCAAAATCACAAAAGAATCCACAGTGAAAAAATTAGACCAAAAATTCAAGAAATGTCCAAAGCAATATAAACTCCAATGGAGTGTTGCCGAAAATTTTCCTCCACCAAGTATTTCTTCCCACCTACTTTTTATTCCATAAGAGCTTAATAGACCCCCTGGGCACTCTATAGTATCGGGCATTGGCTTTATCTTTGAGAATTCTAGTAATTGATAACTACTTTAGACCATTTGTTACATCACTCCTATCCTATGTGCAGGATACAAGGGTCCTGCTTTGAATTGTGGAGGTAATACGGATTTTGGAAAGATCGTGGTTGTTCACTATCAATATAAAGGCCTTATACAGCTCAATTCCACATTACTGTGGTATTGCAGTGATTGTGGGATATTTGAAAGAGAAAGAACGATCTGCATGACCCTATAACCAGTTTATTCTGGAACTCCTTGAGTATATCTTTTCTAGAAATGAATTAATTTTCAATGGCTCCCACTAACTCCAGATGCAGAGGGTGGTGATGGGGATTTGTCGAGCCCCATCATATGCCAAACAGTACCTAGGGGGGTGTGAGAGGTCTTTGTTTTTTGATCAGGGTTAGTTGATGTACCTGTGCCACATTCTATCATGGTGCAGGTACATCAATAATGTGTTCCTCATCTGGATGGGAAAAGGAAATGCACAAGGGAAGAGAATTTTATTATTCAGTCAAAACAACTTCAGGAGCAGTTATTACGAAGTGGCCATAGCAAAATGTGCCTCAAGAGGGCATTCCAAAAAGCAAAACTTAGGGAATTCTTGATTCATGAAGAGAAACATGTATCAACTCCCTCGACCACAGGCATTATTACCCCTATTAACAGAAACATGGTCATATTTTCTACTTTTTAAATAGATATTGCCATCTTTTGGTTGAGGACCTAGTGGTGGCAAAATACATAAGCAATAAACCCCAAATCACCTTTAGACAGGTGAGGTCATTATGTGACTATTCAGCACATAGTCTTTTAGGTAGTGTTTCCGCATCTATACCCCACCACATTAGGAGACAGGGTACTTTTGAGGGTGGAAAATGTAGCTTTTGTAGTTGGATGTACGCAGATAAAATATTTTGCTATGGGGAACATACTGGATTCCGTGTTTCAACATCAGCTACCAGACAGTGGGTGTTGTATGTAATGTTCCTGTTAGGCTTTTTATGTAGGAAAAACACAAAGACCTCTGTGGAAGCACATTTGCGATCATGTGCACCGTATTTGGAATGCTAAAATGACGACTATGTTGGCTTATATCACAGAAATTATGCTACTGTGCTAAAATTATTTGCTCAACAGCATGTAAAAAGCTCTGAAAGTGGGGGTGATATAGATAGATCACTTCTGCAGTTGGAAACTAAGTGTATTTTTAAATTACAAGTGACAAAAACATTGGATTTAAATGAGAGCATCAGTTTTAGCCCTAAAAATAGAAAAATATGGCAATAGAGAAATATCAATAGCAAAAATTATGAGATTGTTCGAAGGAAAACAAGTGTATAGGTGCTGCAACCTTCCCACATAAAAGCTCTGCCCGGTGCTCAGACCTTGAGACTGCTCACACCTCCAACGTACCAGCATAAGGAAAGGGATGGTCGGCACTCAGGATGACATCCAAAATAGTATTCCATTATTAAATACATTTACAGAGCTGTAAAACCACCTACGCGTTTCGGGTCTTGGTCCTTAGTCATGACAGGCAGAGATATTGCCCCCATGAACATTATTGAAATGTCTCGTCACATTGTACCATGCTCCTTTTCGATATTGTATAAATGGTCATTGAGGCGATCTGTCAGTCTTCTCGTAGTCCTGTCAATATATTGAATAGAGCATATTCTACAGGTAATTAAATATATAACATTCCTGGTATTACAGTTTATCAATTTCTTAACGGTAAATTCTCTGTTATTGGTTGTAGATCTAAATGTATCTCCCTTTAACATGCAGGGGCAACACAGACAGTTGTTAATCCCACACTTATAAAGGATTCTAGGAATGTAACAGAATCTGTCATTATTGTCTAAAGCCGTGTACACACGGTAGGTTTTACCGATGAAAACAGTCCGATGGACTTTTTTCATCGGACAAACCGATCGTGTATGGGCCCAATCGGTCTTTTTTCCATCCGTGTTTAAAAATAGAACATGTTTTAAATTTATCCGATGGTTAAAAAACCGAAAGCAAATTACTATCGTCTGTGGGGAACTCCATCGGATAAAAAAACCCACGCATGCTCAGAATCAAGTCGACGCATGCTCAGAAGCATTGAACTTCATTTTTCTCGGCTCATCGGAGTGTTTTACATCACCGCATTTGGAACGGTCGGTTTTTTGACTGATGGTGTGTAGGCAAAACTAATGGAAGTCAGCTTCATCGGTTTTCCGATGGAAAAATCCATCGGTTTAATAACCATAGGAAATCCGATCGTGTGTACAGGGCTTAAGAGTCTTAATTTTTGTCCTGTAAGATATTTTTGTTTATTTGAAACCATACTAGATATGAATAGATTTGCAAGAAATTTGGCATTAAGTAAACTTTATTTTAATGGCAATGTAGATGATGAATTTGAGGAAACGTCTATGTCCGCCTGCCCTCCATGTAGTACATTTATAGGTTTTGTGAACTCTGTGCTGTCAATGATCTAGAAGAGTCGAGGGAGGAATCTGGTTCTGCTGTTGGGGAGGAGGGTACATCGTCTGTGTGTGTGCTCTTCAGACAGCAATCAGATTTTTATCCCATTAACTCCAGAGGTATTGCCCTCGATCAAAAAACGGTAGAAAAATAACGTCCTAGATTAGTACAGGGCTCTAATACTAGAGGTTATATTAATGTTCATGTGTATAACCTTACACCTTCAGAACGGGATGCTTTAGATATAATAAGGACTCTTCCATCATTATTAGAAACTCGGATAAGGGTGGCCTGGTGGTGGTTTTAGATTCAAATACATACAAGGAAGAGGTAATTAGACAATTGTCTGACAAGGATACCTACTGTAAATTAAAAAGTAACCCCACCAGTACATATACAAAGATTCTCATTGCACTGGTCAATAAAGGTATTAGTTTGGGTATCCAAAAAAAAAGAAGAGGACGAGAGCCTGGTGCCTAAGGCACCAATTTTACCTGTGTTTCACCACCTCCCATAGACCCACAAGGGTTTAGACCCACTTGTGGGCTGACCCATTGTGGTTGGTATTGGGTCATTAAATGAACGGTTAAGTTATTGGGCAGACTGCCAATTACAGCCTTTAGTGCAAGATTTACCTAGTCACTTAAGAGATACCAAACAACTGCTCAATGTATGTTCTAATATGACCTGGGGAAATGATAACATATGGATTACATGTGATGTGTCCAGCTTTATACCACATAAATTAGGACTTACAGCGGTGGAATTTTTTCTGGACCATTACAGTAATTATACTTCTATCCATAGGGAGTAAATTTTTTAATGTTTAGATTATCTACTGACATATCTTTTTTCTTTTGATGATTCTTTTTACCTCCAGAAGTGTGGGGCAGGAATGGGGGCTTGTTTTTCCCCATCCCTCGCCAACCTATATATGGGTTGGTGGGAGAGGGTCCGCATTATTGGGAGTATAAATAAATTTAGGTCTGAGATAAAATTCTACCGTGACTCACTATATAGATGACTTGTTGTTCATCTACACTGGTCCACCTGACAATTTCAACAGATTCCTGGATTATTCAAATGATAATCAGCTTAATTTAAAGTTCACTGGACAATTCAGCCATGATACTATCCCCTTCTTGTATGTCACTCTGCAGGGAAAGGATGGTCGCATTAATTCTGGTCTCTACAGGAAACCCCTGTCTGGTATTACTCTCCTTCGAGCAGATTCTGTCCATCCAAGTCATGTGACCAGAGGTACTGTATACCCGTTGCACAATTGCTCAGGTTACGGAGGATATGTAGTGAAGAGGGGGATTTCTGTAGAGAAACCAATGAAATGTGCAACAGGTTCAGGTCTCGGGGCTACAAATAAGGAGTTCTTAAAAGAGCTATTAATAAAGCCAGCTCAACTGGTAGAGATCAGTTATTGCAAGATAAAAAGAGCAGAAAGGCGTCTAAAACATTGCCAGTACTGTGCACCCCTTATAGCCTGGAATACAAAAAGATAAGAAGGATAATTAGGAGAAAGTATTCCACTACTATTTCAGTATAGAAAAATCACTCCGAAGAGTGTGTTTCCTCTGGTGGGACTTTAAATTGGGTCACTGATAGCTTGTATAGGAGTAGTAGGAACCATTAAATATTGAAAATAATTATTATATTTTATTAGAAAAAGTAAAAGATAATGAACTATTACAGATGCAAAATATTGTAAACATCTAACATAGCAGGTATTTTAGATGTTTACAATATTTTGCATCTGCAAAAGTTCATTATTTTTTATTTTTCTAATAAAATATAATAATTATTTACAATATTTCATGGTTCCTACTACTCCTATACAAGCTATCAGCGGCCCAATTTAAAGTCCCACCAGAGGAAACACACTCTTCAGAGTGATTTTTCTATATTCTATTAGGGATGTGGGCCAGCTGATGCTATAACTCCATACAAGGTTAACACCACCTTCCAGTATCTACTATTTGAGTAGGGATGAGCCAAACACACCCGCACCAAAACATGCGGACAGGCAAAAAATTTGTGCGAAAATGCGAAAAACCGTTAAAGTCTATGGGACACGAACATGAAAAATCTTAAGTGCTAATTTTAAAGGCTTATATGCAAGTTATTGCCATAAAAAGTGTATGGGTGTCATGTACCTGGGTGTATTTGAACTGGGATCTTCCTGGTCCCACAGCTGCAGTCTTACCTGTTGTACCACGGAGGAGCTCTGGAGTTTGAAGTATTACCTTGGACTCACTAGCTCCACCTGTTGCCAGCTGTGGACAATCTACAATCAAAACAGCCCATAAATAGCAGCACTTCCTATATCCCAGTGCCCGTTTGTGTGGACTAGCTCCCTAGGTGTTGTGATAAGCTTTGTGACTCTGATTTCCGTGTATGAACTCCTGCCTGAATTCCTGACTACTCTCTAACCTGATGATTTTGTTCAACGTCAGCTCGTGTATGACCTCTGCCTGCCTGACCACTCTCTGGATTTCGATCATGTACCGCTTTGCCTGATCTGTTTTCGCCTGAGTCCTCAGCACACAAGCTCCACTTCGGACACTACCTACCACAGGTACCTTACAATGGGGACCCGTGTACTGCCCCAGGGGACATGTATCAATGCAAAAAAAAGTTTTAAAAACGGAGCAGTGATTTTAAGAATGCTTAAAGTGAAACAATAAAAATGAAATATTCCTTTAAATATCGTGCCTGGGGGGTCCCCTTAGTCTGCCTGTAAAGTAGCACATCTAGGGTTGCCACCTCATCCCTTTAAAACCGAAGACATATTAATTACACAGGTTGTGTGGCTGATTAAGGTGGTAATTAAACTCACTAGGTGCCTTACCTGCATTAAATTAGCCTCAGAACCTGTGTAATTCATATGTGTTCGGGTTTAAAGGGATGAGGTGGCAACCCTAAGCACATCTGTGTGATGAGTTTTACAGTCCTGCAGCAAAATTACATTTCTAAAGGCAAATTTAATTTAAGCATTTAAACTTGCTCACAGCTGTAATGTATTGCCGGCTCCCGGTAATATAGATAAAAATCAAGGGTCTGGTATGGATATTACGGGGAACTTCACATCAATTTTTTTTTAAAAACAGCGTGGGGTCCCCCCCAAAATTGATACCAGGCCCTTCGGGTCTGGTATCGATTTTAAGGGGAACTCCACACCAAAATTAGAAAAAAATTGGTGTGGGGGTCCCCCAAAAATCCAGATCCTTTTCCAAGGATCCAGCCTGGAGAACGGGATAGGGGGTGAGCAAGCGCCCCCCTCCTGAACCATACCAGGCCACATGCCCTCAACATGTCAACATGGGGAGGGTGCTTTGGGGTCCCCCAAAGTACCTTGTCCCCATGTTGATGGAGAAAAGGGCCTTATCCCCACAACGGATGGGGGGTTATCAGAATCTGGACCCCCCTTTAACTAGGGGGCCCCCGGATCCCGGACCCCTATGTGAATGGATAGGGGTACATTGTACCCTTACCTATTCACCCAAAAAAGTGTCAAAAAGTAAAAAACACAAAAGACCATTTTTGACAAGTGTTCCACGATGTCCATCCTTCTTCAATCACGGCGCTGATGGACCTTAAAAAATAGAAAGAAAAAAAGAAGCTCCGCCTGGATGGGAGGCATCCCGCCGACTTCTGTCTTTTCACGGTGACAGCTAGTATAAAGGCAAGGGCGGGGCCACCCGCTGAAGTAACCCCGTCCCCCTTTGATAGCACATGATGTCAGAAGGGGCTGGGTCAACCGGTTACTTCACCTGGTGGCCCCACCCTGAGCTATGATTGGCCAAAGGTACACTGCCTTTGGCCAATTATGGCTCTTGCAGCAGAGCATGCTGTGATTGGCCAAGGCATGCAGGTCAGGTGCATGCTTTGGCCAATCATCAGACTTTAATGCGCTGCGGTCTCTGCGGCGTTCAAATTTCCAGCGAACGCCCCATATGTTTGGTTTGTTTGCGAGCAAATGAACACTCGATGTTCGAGTCGAACTTACGTTCGACTCGAACCGCAGGCTCATCCCTATATATGAGGATGAAACATATGCTAAGATATTATCCAGGGGTATTCGGATAGTTCCTCTCCGGGCTCTCTCTTTCTAGGTAGGTTTCTATCTCCCAGTGATCTTCAATCGATTTTACAGGTAATTATAAGTGTGGGGTTAACAACTGTCCATGTTGCCCCTGCATCTTAAAGGGAGATACATTTAAATCTACAACCAATAACATAGAATTGACCATAAAAAAAATCATAAACTGTAATACAAGGAATGTTATATATTTAATTACCTGTAGAATATGCTCTATTCATTATATTGTTAGGACTATGAGAAGGCTGAGAGATTGCCTCAATATCCGTTTATACAATATCGAAAAGGAGCATAGTACCAATGTGGCGAGCCATTTCAATAATGTTCATGGGCGCGATATCTCTACTTTACAAATACAGGGCATTGAAAACGCTGTAGTCCCCTGAAGAGGTGGACATTTGCTCAGAACCCTCTGCAAACGCAAGGTGTTCTGGATTTCATGTTCAAACCAGAAGTCCATTAGGGTTAAATTTTGAACGGGATCTAATCCATTACTATGAATGATGTACTACCAGAACTGTGATCCATTTAATGAATATTTATGTTACAACATGTACAGGTATGTCTATATATGGATTGCAGTGATGATATTATATCCATCATGGTATTATGTTCTTGGAATGTTCTCATAATTTCTGCTATTGATATTCCTCTATTGCCATTTTTTCAATTTTTAGGGCTCTTTTTTTTGTGACTGGTTTTTCTTTTTCTTTTTTTTTCAGCATGCAATGCATTTTTTACTTTACTTGTTTTGTTCAGCTTGCAGAGCATTTTAGTCCAGCATGCACATGCAGAGAATTTCTTGGTGTTGCACTTTTTTCAATTTTTTCCCAGTAGCACCCTCTAGTAGTGTGCTAGAGAGAATAGGTACATTTAAACAGGCCTGGCTGGTTGCTAGGTCTGTTTGTTTTCATTCTGGGCTGGGATTGGCTCAGGGTAGGGCTGGGTGACTAATGGGTGGTGTCATCAGAGCCTTCTATTTCTTTCCAGAAGCTTCTAGTGCTTTCTGGAAAGAGGGATGGGAGGGGAGGTGGAGCCACCTGGGGTGTTTGAGGAGGCCTAACCAATCCCCCATCTGGATTGGCAGGGGGCAGGCCACTTTAAATACCCAGGGTCAGCCCAGCTGGGAAGGAGTTGTCGGGTGGAAGAACTGGAGTGAGAGGGTGCGGAGGCTGTCGGGGCCTCTGGGGGAGCTCCCGAGTCTGGTGGATGACCTTGGGCCTGGGCTCAGGTGCAGTTGGGACTACTTTCAGGAACACATGAAGAGGTCCTGGACCGGAGGCACAAGAGAGATCACGAAGAGGACAGTGGGAGGGAGCACTGCTAAGAGACTCCAGGGAGGACAACTGTTCGCAGTCAGGAGGACTGGGGAGGCACGCCTGAGAGGACTGGGAGCTTGCAGTCTGAGATGGGTGCAGAATAAGACATGTGGACTGTGGTGGAAGAGGGAGTGGAAAGAAGCAGTTGTAGCCAGGAGGGCTAGCAGGGCCTGAAGAGGGCTAACTGGGATCAGTAGCCATTAGGGATGAGCTTCGTGTTCGAGTCGAACCCATGTTGGACTCGAACATCGGCTGTTCGCCGAATTGCGAAAATTATGGGCCGTTCGCGCAAAATTCGAGTGGTGCGTCACGGCCCATAATTCACTGCGGCATCGCAGTGCAATGCTGGCTGATGATTGGCCAAGCACAGCGCAGAAAAAAATGGAGAGCCGTAATTGGCCAAAGCCAGGGTGTCTTTGGCCAATTATGGCTATGGGGTTTAGTACACGCCCCGCACTATATAAGGCCACTGGCTTGGCGGCCTTGTGTAGTGTGTTGGAGTTGTTAAAAGAGAGAGATATCAGAGAGAGACAGTGTCATTTATATTGAATTAGATAGAGCAGGCAGGTGAGTCAGTTAGCTGCAGTTACAGTGTGTAGAGGATATATATGCATCTTAGATTTTGTATATATATTGTGAGGGGGTTGGCTCGGCAGCGGGTGTGTGTGACCCCCGGGATGGGCTCCCCACACAAAAACAGGCCCAGCAGACGGAGGTTGTGGTTTTCAAAATCAAAAAGGTGCGGTTTATTTTCTATTTACAGTGACAAAACAACAGCAAAGCAAAAGAAACATAAACAAAATAAATCCTGGTCAATTTGACCTCTGACTAAACATACAGGTTTCCTAACTAACAACTGGGATCAGCCTAGTGCTGTCCTAGTCCCTAAGTCCCTGGTTTTAAATGTCCAAGCAAATAGCCACACAGGCTTTGTCTCACCGCACAGGGGTTCACTCTCCCTAGACAGTCCACACAGGTCTGGTTCCAGGCATGAGCTAACATCTAATGAAGCTGGGAGTTCTTATAGAGGCCTAAATGAGTTGACAAGCTTCAGCTGGTCTCATCAACTCCCTGTCTGCACGACGCCCCACACTCTCCCTAGAGGTATGAGTCATCCATGAGCCCACTAGCCTTAGCTGGGCTTATACAACTCTCCACCTAGTTGTATAAGTCAGCGTAAAGCCTGAATCTGGGCGAAATATATCTACCCCCCTGGATGCAACCAGGTGACTTTACCTTCCTGCTGTCACATACCCCCCCTCTTGTTTTAACCTCGGGGTTGGAACACCAGCAATCAGGCATTCATGTACTCGAGACAAAGCATCCACATTCCCCATTTGAACGCCAGGGCGATGCTTTACTGTGAAGTTGAATTCCTGGAGGGCCAGGAACCACCTATTCACTCTTCTATTTGTTTCCTTGTTTTGAGCCATCCACTTTAACGGAGCGTGATCCGTAACCATGTCAAAGTGCCTACCTAGCAGGTAGTACCGAAGGGAATCTAGAGCCCACTTCACCGCTAAACACTCCTTTTCAACGGTGGCGTAATTTACCTCATGGGACTTCAATTTCCTGCTGAGGTAAATGACTGGGTGCTCTTCCCCGTTCCAGACCTGGGACAATACTGCTCCTAACCCCACATCTGACGCATCACTTTGTACGACAAAGTCTTTAGAGAAGTCGGGTGAGTACAACACTGGCTGGCTACATAAGGCTTGTTTCAAGAATTGGAATGCTGCCTCAGCCTCGGGGGTCCATTTAATCATGACCGACCCTTTCCCCTTCGTTAGGTTGGTTAGGGGCACAGCCTTAGAAGCAAAGTGGGGAATGAATCGCCGATAATACCCAGCGATTCCCAGAAAGGCTCGTACCTGCTTCTTGCTGTTGGGACGTGGCCAACTCTGGATGGCCTCGACTTTGTTGAGTTGGGGTTTTATTACTCCCCTCCCAATGGTGTACCCAAGATATTTGGCCTCCTCCTGCCCAATGGTACACTTCTTGGGGTTAGCCGTAAACCCCGCTTCCCGAACAGAGTCCAGGACTGCTTGCACTTTTGGCAGATGTGAGGCCCAATCTGTGCTATGGACAATTACGTCATCCAGGTAAGCCGCAGCATACTTCCGATGGGGCCTCAGCATCTGGTCCATTTTCCGCTGGAATGTGGCCGGCGCATTCTGTAACCCGAACGGCATTCTTTTATATTGGAACGCCCCGTCTGGGGTTACAAATGCGGTTTTCTCTTTGGCCAATTTGGCCAGGGGGATTTGCCAATACCCTTTTGTGAGGTCAAGAGTCGTCATGTATCGGGCTGTTCCCAGCCGGTCGATCAACTCATCTATACGTGGCATGGGGTAGGTGTCAAATTTTGTAACTTTGTTCAACTGACGAAAATCGTTACAAAATCGCCAGCTCCCATCCGGTTTAGGCACCAACACAATGGGACTAGACCAATCACTTTGGGACTCCTCTATCACCCCTAAGTTCAGCATTTTCTGTACTTCCTCCCGTATTGCCTCCCGTCGGGCCTCTGGGATCCGATAGGGTTTTAACTTCACCCTTTCACCGGGCGGGGTAATGATGTCATGCTCTACCCCAGATGTTTGTCCCGGCAGCTCAGAGAATACCTCCTTGTTGCGAAGCACAAACTCCTTAACCTCCTGTTGTTGGGGTTGTGACAAGGTGGCTGCTATTCCAACCTCAGGAATGACGCAACCAGTTTGAGCTGGTGACCAAGTGTCTGCGACTAGGGACTCTCTATCCCTCCAGGCTTTCAACAGATTAACGTGATAGATCTGTTCGGGCTTTCGCCTTCCTGGTTGTCTGACCTTGTAATTCACTTCGCTCACTTTTTCCATTATCTCGTAGGGGCCTTGCCATTTGGCAAGGAATTTACTTTCAACCGTAGGGACAAGTACCAGTATCCTATCCCCCGGGGAAAAGGTACGGGTCTTGGCTCCACGGTTGTACACTCTCTGCTGTGCTAACTGCGCTTGGGCCAAATGTTCCTTCACGATGGGCATTACCTGTGCAATTCGGTCTTGCATCAGGGCGACATGCTCAATCACACTCCTGTGGGGAGAACTCTCACTTTCCCAAGTTTCCTTGGCAATATCCAACAGCCCTCTTGGGTATCTCCCATACAGTAACTCAAAGGGGGAGAATCCCGTAGAGGATTGGGGCACCTCCCTAATAGCAAACATCAGATAAGGAAGTAGACAGTCCCAATCCTTTCCATCTCTATCCACCACTTTCTTCAACATTTGTTTTAGGGTTTTGTTGAATCTTTCAACCAGCCCATCGGTCTGGGGGTGATACACAGATGTACGTAATTGCGTCACTTTGAACAATTTACACAGCTCCTTCATAACCCGGGACATAAAGGGTGTACCTTGGTCCGTAAGCAGTTCTTTACAAATACCCACCCGGCTAAACACAAGAGATAGCTCTTTGGCTATGGTTTTGGCCGAGGTATTTCGGAGAGGGATCGCTTCTGGATAACGGGTGGCATAGTCCATTATAACTAATATGTACTGGTGCCCCCTAGCGGACTTGATTATAGGACCTACCAAATCCATGGCGATCCTCTCAAACGGGACCTCAATGATGGGTAGAGGGACCAGCGGGCTACGGAAATGTGGCATCGGGGCCGACCTCTGACACACAGGGCAGGAGGAACAATAATTTTCTATGTCCTTCATCACCCCCGGCCAATAGAATCTCTGTAATACCCTCTCTCGGGTTTTCTCTGTCCCCAGATGACCTCCAAGAATGTGCCCATGGGCCAACTCCAACACCAACTTCCTGTAAGGTTTGGGCACCACAAGCTGCTCAACGGTTTCTTCTGCCCTTTTTGCCACCCGATACAGTAGGTCCTTCTCTACGCTGAAGTATGGGTAAGTGCAGGTATTATCTGGGTTCACTAACTCGCCATCTATTTTCACTACGTTTTCCCGTGCCTTTATTAGGGCGGGGTCTTTCAACTGTTCTGTGGCAAAGTTTTCCCTGTGAACCTCAAGATCAGAAAACTCCACAGACGGTAGGTTTTCGTCTGAGGAGGTGGGCTCCTCTCCAGTTTCTTGAGTCTCCCCTGCCAATACTGATAAGGGAAATTCCGGAGAGTCCTCACCACTCTCAGGGGAGTTCTGGCTATCACATTCCTGGTACATAGGGGCACCAGTGGGGGGCTCAGGATCATCCCACAGTTCCCAGAACTTCGGAAAATCCCTTCCCACAATGGCGTCATACGGTAACTGAGATACTAAGCCCACTGGATGAGAGAGGGTACCTTTGGGGGTCTCGAAACACACTGTAGTCACTGGATACTCTCGGGTGTCCCCATGCACACAAATAACAGCTACCTTGCTATTCCCAGAGACCTCTGTTTTAACTAACTCAGCCTTTATCAGGGTCACAAGGCTACCTGAATCCAGCAATACCACAACATTTCTACCATTAACACACATTTTGCATAAATGTTTCTCAGTTCCTCGAATGGCAGTGCATGCGACTGTCGCACACAGCGACTGACGTCTGCCCGTCAGAAAGTCACACTGCATGGGTTCCTCCACAACCGGGCAATTGGCTGCAATATGTCCCGCTTGCCGGCAGCGGTAGCAAACGATCCTTCTTGCCGCCTCTTGAGCCGCTGATTTCCCAGGCTGTTCTCGCCAAACTTGGGGTAGAGCTCCCACCCTCTCACTCTCTCCACCCTTACCCCTTGGAATCCTCTTATCCGCCCCTGGGGATGGTCTGGTCTTAGGGTGGAAAGTCCGAGTGTCTCTGGAAGAGGCCGTCAGGTTCTCTGTAGCCAAGTATTTCTCCACACGATCCACAAGACCATCGGCTGTCTCTGGGTCTCCATGGCTTACCCACTTTTGGATGGCAGTAGGAAGAGCTCTCAAAAACCGATCCATTACAACACGTTCCACAATCTTTGGTGCGGACAAAGTCTCTGGCTGTAGCCACTTTCTGCTCAGGTGAATGAGATCATACATTTGAGACCTGGGGGGTTTTCCAAGCTGGAAAGTCCAGTTATGCACACGCTGAGCCCGGACAGCCTGGGTGACACCCAGCCTTGCCAATATCTCAGCTTTTAGCATCACATAGTCTTTTGCTTGGTCAGGCTCTAGGTCATAGTAAGCCTTCTGCGATTCACCAGTTAACAGAGGAGCCACCAGTCCAGCCCACTGCTCCTCAGGCCACTTTTCTCTTTCAGCAGTCCTTTCAAATGTGGTCAAAAATACCTCTGGATCATCCTCTCCAGTCATTTTTGTCAATAAACGACTCACCCCAAAGGACGCGGTATTAGTGGGACGGCTTTCCTCACTGGTCTGCGGACGTTGCTGCATTACTGCTTCCATTTGTTGTAGTCTCTGCTCTTGCTTCTGTAACAGGTCTATGAAGCGGGCCTCAGATTGCTGCTGGGCTTGTTGCTGAGCTTCCAGACTCTGTTGGTGAGCTTGCTGCTGGGCTTGCTGCTGGGCTGCGAAGTTCTGTTGTTGAGCTGCAAGGCTCTTTTGCAAACCTGCATTTGTCTGCTGTTGATTGGCATTTGCTAGAGCCAGCTGCTTCAGTATCTCCTCCATGCTGGCTTAAAAAAAACTGCCACTGGTTCTCCACCAACTGTGAGGGGGTTGGCTCGGCAGCGGGTGTGTGTGACCCCCGGGATGGGCTCCCCACACAAAAACAGGCCCAGCAGACGGAGGTTGTGGTTTTCAAAATCAAAAAGGTGCGGTTTATTTTCTATTTACAGTGACAAAACACAGCAAAGCAAAAGAAACATAAACAAAATAAATCCTGGTCAATTTGACCTCTGACTAAACATACAGGTTTCCTAACTAACAACTGGGATCAGCCTAGTGCTGTCCTAGTCCCTAAGTCCCTGGTTTTAAATGTCCAAGCAAATAGCCACACAGGCTTTGTCTCACCGCACAGGGGTTCACTCTCCCTAGACAGTCCACACAGGTCTGGTTCCAGGCATGAGCTAACATCTAATGAAGCTGGGAGTTCTTATAGAGGCCTAAATGAGCTGACAAGCTTCAGCTGGTCTCATCAACTCCCTGTCTGCACGACGCCCCACACTCTCCCTAGAGGTATGAGTCATCCATGAGCCCACTAGCCTTAGCTGGGCTTATACAACTCTCCACCTAGTTGTATAAGTCAGCGTAAAGCCTGAATCTGGGCGAAATATATCTACCCCCTTGGATGCAACCAGGTGACTTTACCTTCCTGCTGTCACAATATTTATACACTGTATTCAGTTTAGCTAGATCAGTTCCTGGTATTCTCTATACTGTGACAGTCAGGCAGATGATTGTGCTAGCTGCAATCAGTGTTTCACTTAGTGTACTACTGTGTGCTTTGCATAGCGTTCACCTAAAGCTTACCTGAATACAGTTAGTGACTATTATAGTGGTGTTCTTATAATAAAACCATAGGCAGAGAGCTGCAAGTATTTTCAGTGTACTTTGTCCTCTGCACAGTTTTCACCTAAAACTAACTGAAAACAATTGCTGCTTTTCCCATACTAATCCCACAGCAGGCAGTTGATTCTGATAGCTGCATTATCAGTACAGATATATATATATATATATATATATATTAGACATGTGCATTTGTTTTCGTCCGAATGCATTTTCATCCGAATTTCAGGTATTTTCGTTATCGTTTTAACAAACGAAAACGAAAATGCAGAATCCGAAACCCGAAAGATCTGACATAAACAAATGCTTAATTTTCATTTTCGTTGCAACAACAGTTCGATATAGATAGGAGATTCGACATGAGGCTGACAATAACAATCTGTGTCCATCGAACCTGTGGTCGAATGTGCCTAACCTTAACTCTATTAGTCCAAGATTATTCTACATAGAGAGAAAAGATTCAACATTATAGAGAGAAAAGATTTGACATTATAGAGAGAAAAGATTCGACATAGAGAGAAAAGATCGCTGCTGGAATTGGGTGGGGGAAGTAAAATAAAAATAATGATGATGATGAATGTTATTGGCTGATTGTAACCAAAGAGGAGGAGCAGTAAAATAGCTAGAACTAACTTGACAATTCAACATGAACGACGAAGATTCGACAAAGCATCGAAAAACATACAAATGTCGAATCTGTCATTGAAGGCTTATAGTGTCTGTTGAAAGTTCTAAGAAGATTTGGCGGAGCAGATAAACTGTACGACGCTGCAATCGTACATTTCCAGTCAAATACTCTGCCCATAGGCTATAGAAAAATTCTAATGTTGGTTGACTAATAATAATAATTAATAAATATAATTATTACTAGTCATACAAGATTATAATTCTACTATAGCTTTTAGGCGTAACATTCGACCGGAAATGTACGATTGCAGCGTCGTACAGTTTCGCTGCTCCGTCTAATCTTCTTTGAACATTCGACAGACACCAAAAGCCTTCAATGACAGATTCGACCTTAATTAATTCAGATTTTCGGACAAATGCAATTTCTAACGAAAAACAAAATAAATAAAAACGAATTTCGGGAGTAACTAAATAAATTAATTTTTCGAACGAAAACGAAACTCCGAAACGAAATATTTCAGTGTGCACATTGTAGCTGGCCAGCTAAGACCTGTCCTAGGTTGCTAATGTGGCTTACATGCATATACAGCTAGACCTGCTAATAATGTTAAAACAGTGCATATGCTAATTTGTGAGAGATAACAGCAGAGTTATTTACTGTGACTTTATATATGGATGAATGAATGAATGAATGAATGACTTGTATAGCGCTCACATGCGAACTGAATCGCCTCTAGGCGCTTTTTGCAGCCAGTGTCTGCTTGGCTGGTGCGATCATTTTACCCCGTAGGATCTTGACACGCTTGAGACACACAGTCGTACACACATATATACATATATACTGGGCCAATTTGGACAAGATCCAATTAACCTACCAGCATGTCTTTGGAGTGTGGGAGGAAACCGGAGTACCCGGAGGAAACCCACGCAGACACAGGGAGAACATGCAAACTCCATGGATGTCATATAACAGTTGTATATTGTGTTCACAGAAGAAAAAAAAAATATGCCTTTAAGATTTATTATATACAGAAAGGTAAGCTTAATGACAGCAGAATTGCAACCACAAAGCATAGAGTTAAGCTTTTGTGACTCATCAGAAGTTTTAGCCAATCACAATCAATCTCACTGAGCAAATGTCTCTGGCCAATCATAGCCAGCATTACACTCATGTTCTGTCTAGGAAATCTCCTAGCACATTGTTAGAATTAATTTTACATCAGAGAGTGAAGATGAACAGTTCGGATCCATCCAGAGTTCAGTTTTATGGAAGCAAGTGGCCAAAATAGGTATTTAATACAGTTATATATGTTCCTATTGTTAATAATGTGATTAGAACTGTATACTGAAACTAGTTATGTGTTCACTTGTAGTTCCATCAAACCAGGTTTCAAGCAAACAAAAAAGCAATCAAACCAGGTTTTCAAACCAACAAACAAACAGCAATATAGAGCATATCCCAGAGAAATCATAAAGTGTCTAAAGTATTTAAAGTGAAAGTACAGATACTGAAGAGAGAAATATATCTACCATTTTATGTAGAATTACAAGATTGAACAGTTGAACCGCCATTTGTTATACTTTATTCAACACGTGTTTGTACATGGACTTTCTGCTGCTAAATAGTCAGTGGTATGCCCCATACACACGATCATTTTTCATGCCGTTAAAAATGCCATTTTTAAAAATGGGCATTAAAACCGATCGTGTGTATGCTCCAGAGCATTTTTAACGACGTGAAAAACGGCCATTAAAAATCTCGAACATGCTCTATTTTTTCACGTCGTTTTTCATGTCGTTTTTTTTAACGACGTGAAAAACGATAGTGTGTATGCTTTCACGAGGAGAAAAAAAACGCGCATGCTCAGAATCAAGTATGAGACGGGAGCGCTCGTTCTGGTAAAACTAGCGTTCGTAATGGAGATAGCACATTCGTCACGCTGTAACGGACTGAAAAGCACGAGGCTGAAAAGCGTGAATCGTCGCTCAACAAACTTTACTAACATGAAGGGTGGCGCCATCCGAATGGAACTGCCCCTTTATAATGCCGTCGTACGTGTTGTACGTCACTGCGTTTTGCTCGAGCGTTTTTTTTAATGATCGTGTCTACGCAAGACAGGCTTGAGAGGAAACATGAAAAAAAAACGACGAGAAAAACGTTGGTTTAAAAAATGGCATGAAAAACGATTGTGTCTACGCCGCATTATATATGAAGAAAAGCTGAAGTGAATAAAGAAGTTATCTAAAAGGTTTGGTGTGCTCTTTAAACCTACTGCTTCCATAGAACGGCGCTAGAGGAATTATAAAGTAACAGATAGTCTTGTTTGGACTAAAAGATCAGAGAAATCAAAATTCTTCTAATAACACAGCGCATAAAGCCACTTCATAGTGCTGCGCCTGCAGTGACGTATCTAGGGTATGGCAGATGTGGCTCGTGCCATGGGCGCAATCTGAAAGGGGCGCTTGTGAGTGGCTGGGCAGCAAAGCACTTACCAGGGTATACTTGCCAACAGTCACAATTTTGCTGGGACATTCCCAGGCTATGGCCGTCCTGAGTAGTTTTCCGAAAAAACGTTTTTGTCCTAGGCAGGGATGGACTGGACTAAGTTTTCTGATTTCCCCCCCTTCCCCTTAAAAAAGATGAACCGCTCCGGCGCCGCCCACACAGTATGCTGAGAGGAATGTAACAGCCAGCTAAAGAGATAGCAGTGTCCTAGCCAACCAGTGTCTGTGGTACAGAAGGCCCCGCCCTCACAGGTGTCAGCTGACTGCAGTCACATGACAAGAGATATGGCCGCCGCCTGCTGCATGCTGCTGTGTCCCTCATCTGGAATCTGCTCTCCGAGAGCCTCAGCACTGTGCCCAGGAGGAGGGGGGATGCCGTGACCTGGGCTGCCTGCCCTGAAGTACACCATCGAGCAGAAGAACAGGTTAGCAGTACAGGCTGACAGGAGGAGGGAGGGAGATCATAGAGGTGGTGCCAGGGATGGAGCTCTGTTAGATAAAGTGATGGCAGGAGAAGGTGGGAGCTCATTACAGAGCTGATATGAGGAGGAGCTCCCTTGTTTATGTGACACACCTGAAGAGGGTGGAGGAGTGCTCCTAGCTAAGGAGATACCAAGAGACGAATCTCTCTCTGTCTCACACTGTGTCACACACACGTAATGCCAGCTGCAGACATCTAAGCAGCAGCAGCTCACCCATCCTGTTTGCAGATCAGCCAATGCTCACACTGGTTAGGAAATGATTCCTCTCACTCTCCTCTTTATTTATTTACACTGCACACAGGACAGGTGAGCACACTGAAAATGATTAGACTTCTGGAAGATGCTGCAAGAGTGTGACACAGTGTTCCTGATGATTTGCAGCTTCTAAAGAGCTCTTGGTGCCAAAGTCCTGTGTGCTCTGCATGATTTATTTTTCTATTGCCTTTCAGTATTTAGGCTGGTCAGACTTGGATCATCAAACTTATTAACCATTTATTGTTTTACTAACTATGCTTGGCAAATGGACTGTTAGTAAGACAGAAACTGCAGTCTCTGATCTCTTGTATCATGTCTGCAGTCTCTGACTGTCTCCTGCACCATGTCTGCACACTCTCTAACCATCTCTGTTTGATGGGGGATGTGGTGTTTGAAGTATCCTTATCTTCTGATACACCCCTGTACAACCACTTTCACCTACAGGTAAGCCTAGATTAAGGCTTATCTGTAGGTGCTGGAAATATCTCTTAAATGGTTTAGGAGATATTTACAATGTCCCCGTACTCTGATTTCTTCTGCACATGCGCGGATGTATTCGGTGTACTATAGAAACGGCACGCTCTGCCATTTCTAGAAGGGTCATGCAGTCACTGGCGGCTCCCGCGCGCTGGAGTGACATCATGCGGCTCCGGCCAGTCACAGAGCCAGAGTCCGCGGCCCCGGAAGGAAGAAGGGTGAAGAATGGACACTTCCTGTACAGGCGACAGCGGTGACATTGCAGGCTTCGGTTTCAGGTAAGTGACACATAATGGGCTACTATGCGACGCATAGTAGCCCATTATGCTTTACCTTTGCAGGGAAACAAAGAGGAAGTAAAACCCATCCGGGTTTACTTCCTCTTTAAACTTTCTGGAATACACATATTGCTATTGTGGTGTAGGATCTGGGCCCGCTGTCCTTCCATCCTTCTTTCTTTCCCTTCTTCTTTCTTTCCCTCTTTCATCTCAGACTCTAACGACACCTCATTTAGGTTATCTAAGAGACGGGTTTCAAATGTTTTGACCGAGGCGCAGTTTTAGTGCTTGCCATAGGCACCATTTTTACTAGATACGCCTCTGTGCGCCTGCCACAGTGGAACTATTTTGCCCATTGAGGGTGAAGCGATTGTGCTCCTCAACTTGCACAGTAAAGAGCGCATTTGAGCAGCGGAGCTACCATAGAGGCCATAGAACGTGTGTTTTAGTCAAACTGCAGCCGACTCTTATGCCCCGTACACACGATCGTTTTTAATGTCATTTTTTAATCCGACGTTTTTCTCCTCGTTTTTTTTCATGTTTCCTCTCAAGCCTGCCTTGCGTACACACCATCATTAAAAAAAACGATCAAGCAAAGCGCAGTGACGTTCAACACGTACAACGGCACTATAAAGGGGAAGTTCCGTTCGAATGGCGCCACCCTTCATGTTAGTAAAGTTTGTTGAGCGACGATTCGCGCTTTTCAGTCCGTTACTGTGTAATGAATGTGCTATCTCCATTACGAACGCTAGTTTTACCAGAACGAGCGCTCCCGTCTCATACTTGATTCTGAGCATGCGCGTTTTTTTTCACGTCGTTAAAGCATACACACTATCGTTTTTCACGTCGTTAAAAAAAACGACATGAAAAACGACGTGAAAAAAGAGAGCATGTCCAGAATTTTTAATGGCCGTTTTTCACGTCGTTAAAAATGCTCTGGAGCATACACACGATCATTTTTCAGGGCCATTTTTTAAAATGGCAGTTTTAACGGCATGAAAAACGATCGTGTGTACGGGGCATTAAAGTGGCAGAACGGCAAAGGCAAGATAGTCACAGAGAGAGCGCCAACCCTCCTGCGATCCCTAGAGAGAGAAAAAGACGCATGGTGGGAGGCCAAAGTCCAGAGTTAGAGTGCCTGCACCGCTACCCACAAAGAGGCCACGTACTGCAGCCAGCTATTTCCCTGCCACTAGGCCCAAAGCCTGCAGCACAAAGCATCGCAAGTCAGCGCAGAGCATCGTAAGACAAGAACAGAGCATCACACGTCAGCGCAAAGCATCGCACGTCAGCGAAAAGCATCGCAAGTCAGCGCAGAGCATCGCAAGACAGCACAAAGCATCGCACGTCAGCGCAAAGCATCACACGTCAGCGCAAAGCATCGCAAGTCAGCGCAAAGCATCAAATCAAGAAAGACAAGTCTCCTTTAAGACTGATATTTGTTCCAGCAACCTACAGATCACAGGATCCTGCTCTTCAGAATAAGGTCAGAACTTTCCTTTATTACTATTATTGCACATTTTCGTGTTCAGGAGTAAAAGGACTGTAAGTAAAGAACAAGGGACAGTTGTAGTACACGAACTCTAAAGTATTTTAAAGTGAAAGTCATTTTTACTGCCTGCACCTATTGCTATTGCATTTAAAGTGAAAGTAATTTTTACTGCATGCACCTATTGCTATTGCATTTAAAGTGAAAGTCTTCTTAATATTCGTATTAATTGTTATAGCACTTAAAGTAAAATGTCTAAGCCTAGTATTTCTATGCCACTGTTTGAGGATACAAAGATAGATAAGATAGAAAGTGAAGAGCAAGTGAACCTGTCTGAGGTAGAAGAGTCTGATGCAGCATTAGTCTTGCCCCAAACAGATGAACTAAGACGTTCAGAACGTATCAGAAAACCGACCCTAAAGATGCTGGAAAATTTGGAGAAAGAAGCAGTATTGAAAGGAAAAAAGTTCACTAGAATGTATGATAAGTGGAAATCCTACATTAAAGATGTTCGTAGAAAGCTAAAGCAAGAAAGTATAAAAGGAAACTTGCGTGATATGATAGAGACGGTAGAAGAATCTGAAGCAGAGCTTATGGCAGCATATGTTAACCTGCGGTCATCTACGACACCTCCCCAGGATATTGTAAGGAACATGGACACATGTACTGCAGTCACTAAAGGTTTAGTAAAGCTCATGAGAGAACTATCATCTGAAGCTAACTATGATGAAGTTAAGGCAAGAAAGAGAATGAATGAGCTTTTTATGAGAGACTATGCTAGGTCCTTAGGAGGAACCACAATCACAAGTAGGACTTCTTCCACTAGCAGAAGTGCCAGTAACATATCAGAGTCCTCAAGTACTTTAATAGCCAAAAGAAAGGAAGTCAAGATTATAGAAGTCAGACTAAGAGTACACGAAGAGGACATGAATAGTAATCATAAGTCCAAATCTGTACTAAGTGAAGATGCAGACTCCTACTTCCTTTCATACGCCCAGGATAATGGAAGGAAAT
Organism: Rana muscosa; assembly: GCA_029206835.1. Lineage (NCBI taxonomy): Eukaryota > Metazoa > Chordata > Amphibia > Anura > Ranidae > Rana > Rana muscosa. The sequence continues at coordinate 497,912,060 of CM055116.1, read as the reverse complement.
CTCCAGTATGTAATGAAGAAAAAAGTCATTGCCCTTCCATCCCTGCTCAGAAAGACAAAGAGAGAGACTCACCCAATTCAGAACTAAGTGAGAAAATAAAACAGGATAATTCTGTTCCTAGATGTCACTGCAATGATCAGGAGAATGTTGCGACTACAGTCCCAGCAAGAGGACAAAGAACAGTCCCAGCAAGACTTCCTGTTCCAGAACCTACTGGGTTTTCAGGAGACATACTGAAGTTCATAGAGTGGAAGGCATGTTTTGAAATGATCATTGAGCATCATTGCTCCAGGCCAGTTGACAAATTATTCTACCTTCAGAAATATGTTGGTGGAGAAGCAAAGAAAGCTCTTCAAGGTAACTTCTATAGAACAGACGAAGAAGCCTACAAGCAAGCTTGGGAAAAGTTAAACGCAAGATATGGTCATCCTTTCTTAGTACAAAGAGCCTTTAGGGAGAAATTGAATAACTGGCCTAAAATAGGTCCAAAAGAACACTTCAAACTCCAAGAGTATGGTGACTTCCTGCAAGCATGCAGCAATGCCATCCCACATGTACGAGGACTAGAAGTACTGAACGACTATCTAGAAAACCACAGGATGCTAGCTAAGCTACCTGAAGAAGTGGCTTCTAGATGGAATCGCTATGTGACTGAACAGTTAGATCTAAGTAAGGACTTCCCAAGTTTTGAAAAGTTCTCTGAGTTCGTTAATAAGGAAGCACGAATAGTATGTAATCCAGTAACAGGATCTTACGCCTTAAAGTCCTTAGAAGAAAGGCCTGCGAGGGATATAAGACGTGCAAGAGCAACTAGCTTTGCAACCAACACAACAGAAAAAGGTATAGATACCTACGAGAGCAAGTTCAAAGTTACTACTGGGATCAGTAGTGAGACAGAACCGACAAATCCTCAGACTACTTTTAAGTGTATGTTCTGTGGAGAGAACTACTCTATACACAAGCGCCAACAATTGAAGGAGAAATCCCCAAATGAAAAGAAAAAGTTTGTACTTGTTAACGAACTGTGATTTGGGTGCCTAAGAAAAGGCCATATTACTAAGGAGTGTAAGAAAAGGGCCACATGCAGCGTTTGCAAAGGACGCCATCCTACACCACTACATGAAAAACATCCAAAGAAGGATAAATCCTCAATACCTAAAGATGCTGAGGAAGAAAAGAAAGCATCGGTATTCTCTCAAACTCTCAAGCTCAAACTCACCACAATGACGGGGAGAGACACATTAGTGAACAGTCAAAGGGTCAAAGGATTGAGAGTTAGAGGACTTCATTCAAACCTCACATTGGATCTACCTCCAGCTTATACGAAAGACGATATACCTCCTAGATCGAGATCGCATACCTACCTGTGAAACAGCCAATAAATGGGAGCACCTATCTGTCATATCTCATGAAATGTCCCCGCTGAAGGAGTTTGGTGTTGGACTGTTGATAGGCTATGATTGTCCCGAAGCTTTGGTACCACGAAGGGTAATCACAGGAGGAAAGGGTGAACCCTACGCTGTTCAAACTGATCTAGGATGGGGCGTTGTTGGAGGAAAACAGCAGATTGCAAACTCAAGACAGGTGACCGGATTGTGTCATCGAATATCTGTTCAAGAGTTGCCAGCTGTAAGTTCAGCGGCAGTAATCAAGATCCTTGAATCTGACTTTGCAGACATAAGTTCTAAAGAAAAGAGTGTATCCCAAGAAGACATAAAGTTCGTACACATTCTAGAAGAAAGTATTCAACAGAATCAACAAGGTTATCTTGAAATGCCCTTACCCTTTAGAGAACGACCTCGTCTGCCAAATAACAAAAATCTTGCCCTAGCGAGATTGAAATGTTTGAAGAAAAGGATGGGAAGAGATCTCAAATTCAAGCAGGATTATTTGAAATTCATGGAAGGCATCCTTGAAGAAGGACATGCAGAAAAAGTTAATAACCAACCTAAAGAAGGAGAAATGTGGTACATCCCACATCAAGGTGTTTACCACCCAAAGAAACCAGATAAGATTAGAGTAGTATTTGATTGCTCAGCAAAGTATGATGGTGTTGCATTGAACGATCATCTACTAAAAGGACCAGATCTTACAAACACTCTGTCTGGAGTACTCTGTAGATTCAGAAAGTATCCCGTAGCGGTCATGTGTGACGTTGAAAAGATGTTCCACCAGTTTCATGTGAAGAATGAAGATAGAGACTTCCTGAGATTCCTATAGTGGGAGGACGGAGATACAGAGCCAGCAGAATACAGAATGAAAGTACACTTGTTTGGAGCAGCGTCGTCTCCAGGTTGCGCCAATTATGGTATGAAGTACCTGGCCAATAAAAATGAAAAGGATTGCCCATCAGCAGCAAATTTTCTTAAGAAAAACTTTTACGTAGATGATGGTCTTATAAGTTTACAGTCCTCAGAATCTGCAATCAAACTAGTGAAAGAAAGCCAAGAGTTATGCGCAAGAGGAAACCTGCGCCTTCACAAATTCATCTCAAACAACAGAGAGGTACTGGAATCCATCAGTGACTCTGAACGTGCATCAACAATGAAGAATGTAGATCTCAATTATGATCATCTTCCAGTTCAGAATGTACTTGGATTGGGATGGAAGGTAGAGAATGACGAGTTCTTCTTTGAAACATCCTTGAAAGAAAAGGTTGCAACTAGACGTACCATACTTTCCGCAGTGGCTTCTATATATGATCCATTGGGATTCTTGGCACCAGTAATCCTCAATGCAAGAGAAATACTACAAGAATTATGTAGACGGAAGTTGGGATGGGATGAACCCATACCTGAAGATTTGAGGCCAAGGTGGGAGGCTTGGATAAAAGACTTGCAAAATTTGAGAGAAGTTCGGATACCTAGATGTTTTGTACCTCATGATTTCGGAGAGTACAAGAAAATAGAACTTCATCACTTTTCAGACGCCAGTAGTTATGGTTATGGACAGTGCTCCTACATCAGAGTGATAGGAGAAGGAAAAATACACTGTGCCCTGGTTATGGGAAAGACCAGTGTTGCACCTACCAGTATTCAGACAATACCAAGACTTGAACTGACAGCAGCTGTTGTTTCAGCATCAGTAAGCAAGTTTCTGAGAGAAGAATTAGAGTTAAAAATAGATGAAGAATACTTTTGGACAGACTCGCAAGTTGTCCTAGGATACATAAACAACGAAGCTCGAAGATTCCAGGTCTTTGTCGCCAACAGAGTTCAGAAAATTCGGGAAATAACAAATCCGGAACATTGGCATCACATTGATACAAAGCATAACCCAGCAGATCATGCTTCAAGAGGCCTGAATGTAACAGAATTGAAAAATTCAAACTGGTCCACCGGTCCAGAGTTCCTTTGGGAAAAGCAAATCATACCCAGTGAAGGTTACACAGAATTGTCTATGGGTGATCCAGAAGTAAAAGTTGTACAAACATTGAGCACTGCTGCCAAGTGTCAAGATGACATACTGGAAAGTGATAAAAGACACTTGGAAATTGAGAACCTGATGGAAAATTCCCCAAATTTATGTTCAAATTCTACTATAGAGAACATAGAATTATAGGTAATTTGGTCGGAGTGTAGCTGGCCAGCTAAAACCTGTCCTAGGTTGCTAATGTGTAATTACATGCATATACAGCTAGACCTGCTAATAATGTTAAAACAGTGCATATGCTCATTTGTGAGAGATAACAGCAGAGTTATTTACTGTGACTTTATATATGGATGTCATATAACAGTTGTATATTGTGTTCACAGAAGAAAAAGAAAAAAATATGCCTTTAAGATTTAATATATAGAGAAAGGTAAGCTTAATGACAGCAGAATTGCAACCAGAAAGCATAGAGTTAAGCTTTTGTGACTCATCAGAAGTTTTAGCCAATCACAACCAATCTCACTGAGCAAATGTCTCTGGCCAATCTTAGCCAGCATTACACTCATGTTCTGTCTAGGAAATCTCCTAGCACATTGTTAGAATTCATTTTACATCAGAGAGTGAAGATGAACAGTTCAGATCCATCCAGAGTTCAGTTTTATGGAAGCAAGTGGCCAAAATAGGTATTTAATACAGTTATATATGTTCCTATTGTTAATAATGTGAGTAGAACTGTATACTGAAACTAGTTATGTGTTCACTTGTAGTTCCACCAAACCAGGTATCAAACCAGGTTTCAAGCAAACAAAAAAGCAATCAAACCAGGTTTTCAAACCAACAAACAAACAGCAATATAGAGCAAGTCCCAGAGAGATCATAAAGTGTCTAAAGTATTTAAAGTGAAAGTACAGATACTGAAGAGAGAAATATATCTACCATTTTATGTAGAATTACAAGATTGAACAGTTGAACCGCCATTTGTTATACTTTATCCACTTAAGCCCCGGACCATTTGGTAGCTAGAGGACCAGAGGTGAATTCAGAATTTTGCACTGCGCTGCTTTAACTGTAAATTGTGCGGACATGCAATGTTGTACCCAAACAAAATTTGCGTCCTTTTTTTCCCACAAATAGAGCTTTCTTTTAATGGTATTTGATTGCCTCTGCGATTTTTATTTTTTGCGATATAAACGGAAAAAGACCGAAAATTTTGAAAAAAAATGATATTTTCTACTTTTTGTTATAAGAAAAATCGAATAAACTCAATTTTAGTCATACATTTAGGCCAAAATGTATTCAGCCACATGTCTTTAGTAAAAAAAACGTCAATAAGTGTATATTTATCGGTTTGCGCAAAAGTTATAGCGTTTACAAACTAGGGTACATTTTCTGGAATTTACACAGCTTTAAATTTATGACTGCCTATCTCATTTCTTGAGGTGCTAAAATGGCAGGGCAGTACAAAACCCCCCCAAATGACCCCATTTTGGAAAGTAGACACCCCAAGGAAATTGCTGAGAGGCATGTTGAGCCCATTGAATTTTTTTTTTTTCTCCCAAGTGATTGAATAATGACAAAAAAAAAAAAAATTACAAAAAGTTGTCACTAAATGATATATTGCTCACACATGCCATGGTTATATGTGGAATTGCACCCCAAAATACATTCTGCTGCTTCTCCTGAGTACGGGAATACCACATGTGTGGGACTTTTTAGGAGCCTAGCCACGTACGGGACCCCGGAAACCAAGCACCGCCTTCAGGATTTCTAAGGGCGCAAATTTTTGATTTCACTCCTCACTACCGATCACAGTTTTGAAGGCCATAAAATGCCAAAATAGCACAAAACCCCCCCAAATGACCCCATTTTAGAAAGTAGACACCCCAAGGAAATTGCTGAGAGGCCTGTTGAGCCCATATTTTTTTTTTTTTTTTTTTGTCCCAAGTGATTGAATAATGACAAAAAAAAAAAAAATTACAAAAAGTTGTCACTAAATGATATATTGCTCACACATGCCATGGTTATATGTGGAATTGCACCCCAAAATACATTTTGCTGCTTCTCCTGAGTACGGGGATACCACATGTGTGGGACTTTTTAGGAGCCTAGCCGCGTACGGGACCCCGAAAACCAATCACCGCCTTCAGGATTTCTAGGCACAAATTTTTGATTTCACTCCTCACTACCTATCACAGTTTCGAAGGCCATAAAATGCCAAAATAGCACAAAACCCCCCCAAATGACCCCATTTTGGAAAGTAGACACCCCAAGCTGTTTGCTGAGAGGCATGGTGAGTATTTTACAGCTCTCATTTGTTTTTGAAAATGAAGAAAGAATTTTTTTTTTAATTTTTTTTTTCAATTTTCAAAACTTTGTGACAAAAAGCGAGATCTGCAAAATACTCACAATACCTCTCAGCAAATAGCTTGGGGTGTCTACTTTCCAAAATGGGGTCATTTGGGGGGGTTTTGTGCCATCTGGGCATTCCATGGCCTCCGAAACTGTGATAGGCAGTGAGAAGTGAAATCAAAAATTTACACCCTTAGAAAGCCTGAAGGCGGTGATTGGTTTTTGGGGTCCCGTACGCGGCTAGGCTCCCAAAAAGTCTCACACATGTGGTATCCCCGTACTCAGGAGAAGCAACAGAATGTATTTTGGGGTGTAATTCCACATATGCCCATGGCATGTTTGAGCAATATATCATTTAGTGACAACTTTGTGCAAAAAAAAAAAAAAAAATTGTCTTTTTTCCGCAACTTGTGTCAACATATAAAATATTCCATGGACTCGACATGCCTCTCAGTATATAGCTTGGTGTGTCTACTTTCCAAAATGGGGTCATTTGGGGGGGTTTTGAACTGTTCTGGCATTTTATACACAACATTAGGAAGCTTACATCCACTCTTCTAACCACTTGAAGACAAAGCCCTTTCTGACACTTTTTGTTTACATGAAAACATATTTTTTTTTGCAGGAAAATTATGTTGAACCCCCAAACATTGTATATATTTTTAAAGCAAAGGCCCTACAGAATAAAATGGTGGGTGTTGCATTTTTTTTTCTACACAGTATTTGCGCAGCGATTTTTCAAACGCATTTTTTGGGGAAAAAATACACTTTTTTTATTTTAATGCACTAAAACACACTATATTGCCCAAATGTTTGATGAAATAAAAAAGATGATCTTAGGCCGAGTACATAGATACCAAACACGACATGCTTTAAAATTTCGCACAAACGCGCATTGGCGACAAACTACATACATTTTTAAAAGCCTTTAAAAGCCTTTACAGGTTACCCCGTTAGATTTACAGAGGAGGTCTACTGCTAAAATTACTGCCCTCGATCTGACCTTCGCGGTGATACATCACATGCATGGTGCAATTGCTGTTTACATATGACGCCAGACCAACGCTTGCGTTCGCCATTGGGCAAGAGCAGGGCAGGACAGGGGTGCTTTTTTTTTTTTTTTATTATTAATTTTGCTTTTTTATTTTATTTTTAAATTGTTCCTTCCATGTTTTTTTTTTTCTATCATTTTTATTGTTATCTCAGGGAATGTAAATATCCCCTATGATAGTAATAGGTAGTGACAGGTACTCTTTTTTTGAAAAAAATGGGGTCTAGACCCTAGATCTTTCCTCAAAGCATCTGACCACACCAAGATCAGTGTGATAAAATGCTTTCCCAATTTCCCAATGGCGCTTTTTATATCCGGGGGGGGGGACATTCCCTCCCACTGCTTGTAAAAGCAGTCCAGAGGCTAATTAGCCACTAGGGTTGCTTTTACATTAAAGCCGGCCGCTGGCTGAAAAGAATGATACCAAGATGATACCTAAACCCGCAGGCATCAATCTGGTATAACCGACTGATATTGATCTGTTCAGATACTATACCACTAAGGGAGGTGTATGCTTCACGCGTGGGTGTTAGCGTTACTGGCACTAACCTGACGCTGCCTGGGGTGTGACGCAGACCCTCTCTGACGCTAAAACCTAATTGATATCACCCGCCGGGCGATCAGGGGGTTAAACCTTTATTGGGTTATATACGGCGGGTGCCCTGACACTATAAAAAGCAAACTAACTAACCAGCGTCACCCGTAACACTTATATGATGATTACTGGTGAAAGGGTTAACTAGGGGCAATTAGGGGGTTAAAACCTTTATTAGATAATATATGGGGGTACCTGACGCTATAAAAACCTGCGGCGAACCTAAAAAAAATTACTGGCTACCGATCTGCATCACCGACGCTAAGACATCGATCAGAAAAATGATCGCTTAGCGACAGTGGTGATAGGGGGTGAAAGGGTTACCTGGGGGGCGATCAAGGGGGTTAAACCTTTATTAGATAATTTATGGGGGGTACCCGACGCTATAAAAACCTGCGGCGAACCTAAAAAAATTACTGGGTACCGATCTGCATCACCGACGCCAAGACAGCGATCAGAAAAACAATTGCTTAGTGACAGTGGTGATAGGGGGTGAAAGGGTTACCTGGGGGGCGATCAAGGGGGTTAAACCTTTATTAGATAATTTATGGGGGTACCCGACGCTATAAAAACCTGCGGCGAACCTAAAAAAAAAATACTGGCTACCGATCAGCATCACCGACGCTAAGACATCGATCAGAAAAACGATCGCTTAGTGACAGTGGTGATAGGGGGTGAAAGGGTTACCTGGGGGGCGATCAAGGGGGTTAAACCTTTATTAGATAATTTATGGGGGTACCCGACGCTATAAAAACCTGCGGCGAACCTAAAAAAATTACTGGGTACCGATCTGCATCACCGACGCCAAGACAGCGATCAGAAAAACAATTGCTTAGTGACAGTGGTGATAGGGGGTGAAAGGGTTACCTGGGGGGCGATCAAGGGGGTTAAACCTTTATTAGATAATTTATGGGGGTACCCGACGCTATAAAAACCTGCGGCGAACCTAAAAAAAAATACTGGCTACCGATCAGCATCACCGACGCTAAGACATCGATCAGAAAAACGATCGCTTAGTGACATTGGTGATAGGGGGTGAAAGGGTTACCTGGGGGGCGATCAAGGGGGTTACACCTTTATTAGATAATTTATGGGGGTACCCGACGCTATAAAAACCTGCGGCGAACCTAAAAAAAAATACTGGGTACCGATCTGCATCACCGACGCCAAGACAGCGATCAGAAAAATGATCGCCAAGCGACGGCGGTGCTAGGGGGTGAAAGGGTTATCTGGGGGGTGATCAAGGGGTTAAACCTTTATATGGGGGGGTTAGGGGGCTACACTGGACCTAAAACTAAATGTAGTGACACTTTTACAGTCACAAATGTCACTGATTGCAGTGATCAGTAAATAAATGGTCACTGCAATCAGTGACACTGTGACTGGGGGCTGGGGGGTGATCTGGGGGGGCTGGGGGGTGATCTGGGGGGCCTGGGGGGGCGATTTATGTGCCTATGTGTGCTGGTGTTAGTGTAGTGTTAGTGCACTGACCTGTGTGTCTTCTCTTGTACGACGCTCGGTATATGTGAGCGCCGCACAGGAGATGACATCACTTCCTCCTGCTTTCTCTATCTGTGTAAACAGTACACAGACAGAGGGGGCATTTCTATTCGCCGAGAGCGATCGCGGGGGGGTGGTCGGAATCGAACGGCCGCCCCCCCATCTCGGAACGCTCCCAGACGAATTCCGACCGCTCACTGTACAGAAGGGGGGTCCGATCGGACCCCCAACTGTACAAAGGCAATCACGTACACTCTACGTGATTGTGCCTGTCGGTGCCATTGTGCCGACGTATATATACAGTGAGCGGTCGTTAAGTGGTTATTCAACACGTGTTTGTACATGGACTTTCTGCTGCTAAATTGTCAGTGTTATATATGAAGAAAAGCTGAAGTGAATAAAGAAGTTATCTAAAAGGTTTGGTGTGCTCTTTAAACCTACTGCTTCCATAGAACGGCGCTAGAGGAATTATAAAGTAACAGATAGTCTTGTTTGAAATAAAAGATCAGAGAAATCAAAATTCTTCTAATGCCACAGCGCATAAAGGCACTTCATAGTACTGCGCCTGCCACACACATGTCTAATATATATATATATATATCCCACCTTTGTGCAGCTACATCTCACTGCAGGCCATTAGTATGTCTGGAAGGCAAACAAGGAGAGGCAGACAGTCACGAGGCAATAAAAGAGGGCAAGCAGGCTCTGTGTCTAGAGGCAACAGTGCTGGTCGTGGACACGGTGCATCTTCATCAGCACGTGGCCGTGGGACACGCTTGTCCTTCTTTTCGGCAGCTGGCCATGTTGAGCCGCAACATGCCTAAGACTTGGTAGAGTGGATGACCAAGCCGTCCTCCTCTTCCTCATCCTCTCTCACCCAGGCTCAGGGTACTTTGTCTGGCAAAGCAGCTGCCAAAGCGGCCTCTTCCCTCAGCTCAATGGCATCAGTAACACCTTCCCTAGCCCCACCATGTCCACCTGAGGAGTCCCCTGAACTGTTTGACCACAGTGTTGGGTACATGCTCCAGGAGGATGCCCAGCATTTTGAAGGCTCTGATGATGGAACCCAGCTGGAGGAAGGCAGTAACGTAATGTGAGCCCAGAGAGAGGGGGTGCCCAACAAGGACAGCTATCTGGCAGTCATGTTCCCCCAGCTGCAGCATACTGCTATATTTGCTCCAGTGATGAGGAGAGAGGGGGTGATGAGGTCACTGACTCAATGTGGGTGCCTGATAGGAGAGAGGAGGAGGTGGAGGAGGCACATCTCCAACGAGGCAGGATGCCCTCCAGGGGCCAGCTTAAGGGCAGCACACCGACTGCATCACACCGCATGTGCAGGGCGCTGCTGTCTCTGCGCGTTATTCCAAAAGTTCTTTGATGTGGGCCTTTTTTCAGACGTGTGCAGCAGATCGCACCGTTGCTATTTGCAACATATGTCTAAAGCGTATCTCGGGTGGCCAAAACATCAGCCGCTTGGGCACCACGTGCTTGACCAGACATATGTCAACCTGCCATGCAGTTTGTTGGCAAGCTTACCTAAAAGACCCACACCAAAGAACAAAGCGGACCTCTCCTTGCTCCTCATCAGCTGGGATCTCCAACCCCACTATACTTTCAGTCCTCTCTGAAACCTTCACTGAGAGGAATGAAGGTGTATAATTAGGTGTGTCACAGCCAAGTACTTGCGGGCAATCTGCTATTGGTACACCAACGTCCGATTGTACCAGGCAAATTTCCCTGCCCCAGCTGCTGCACCGCCGAAAGAAGTTCGCTCCCAGCCATCCACATGCCCAGCGGTTGAATGCTAAATTGCTAGCACTTCAACTGCTGCCTTTTTAGTTGGTAGACTCTGCCCCCTTCCGTGAGTTTGTGGAATGTGCGGTTCCTCAGTGGCAGGTTCCCAAACGCCACTTTTTCTCACGGAAGGCGATTCCGGCTCCCTACCGGCATGTGGAAGGCAATGTCTTGGTCTCGCTGGACAGGGCAGTCAGCGGTAAGGTGCATATTACCGCTGACTGATGGTCCAGCAAGCATGGACAGGGATGTTACTTATCTTTCACGGCGCATTGGGTGACTCTGCTGGCAGCTGGGAAGGATGCAGGACAAGGTGCAGTAGTGTTGGAGGTTGTTCCACCACCACACCTCCAAAATTTTACTACTGGTGATTCTGACACACCTCTCTCCTCCACCCCCTCCTCTTCTTCTTCCTCCATGGCCTCTCCTCTACCTGTGCTTTGTCCTTGGAACCAGCGGTGCTTCAGAGGCGTTCAAGTGGCTACGCAAGTAAGCAGGCAAAAAGATGCCATGCGGTGCTTGAGCTGGTGTGGTTGGGGGACAGGAGCCACACTGGGGCAGAGATTCTGTCAGCTCTGCAGGGGCAGGCTCAGAGGTGGTTGACGCCATGCCAGCTTAAGCCAGGAAAGGTGGTTTCCGACAATGGCACCAACCTCCTCTGCATCCTCCGACAGGGACAACTGACCCATGTGCCCTGTTTGGCTCACGTCCTTAACTTGGTGGTTCAGCGGTTCTTGGGCAGGTACCCGGGCTTACAGGAGGTCCTGAAGCAGGCCAGGAAACTCTGTGGGCATTTCCGCCGGTCATATAATGCCAGTGCTTGGCAGGCTGACCTGCAAAAGTATTACAACCTGCCCAGGAACCGCCTAATCTGTGACATGCCCACCAGGTGGAACTCTACGTTGGCCATGCTGCAGCGGCTGCACACGCAGCAGAGGACCATCAATGAGTATCTGTTGCAATATGGCACCAGGACAGGTTCAGGGGAGCTTGGATTTTTTTCCCCACGCCAGTGGGCCATGATCAGGGATGCATGCACTGTCCTGGCACCATTGAGGAGGCCACGAGGATGATGAGCAATGACAGTGCATGCATCAGTGACACTGTCCCTCTTGTCCACCTATCGGACAGGGCACTTGAGGCAGAGCAGAGGCAGGAAGAGGAGGACTTCCTTACCTCTCAAGGCCCCCTTTATCCAGACAGTGTTTCTGCTGGCCCGGCTATCACACAGGAAGAGGAGGAGGAGGAGGATTGTGTCAGCTTGGAGGTAGAGACTAGCACTCAGCATCAGCAGCAGTCTTCAAGGGATCAATTACAGTCCCAAGACACCCGTGGACTTGTACGTGGCTGGGAGGAGGTGGCTGCGGATCATGTCATCCTCAGTGACCCAGAGGACTCTGCACCGAATGCCTCAGCAAACTTTCGCTGCATGGCCTCCCTGATCCTGTAAAGCCTGCGGAAGGATCCTCGTATTTGTGCGATCAAGGAGAGGGATCATTACTGGCTGGCAACCCTCCTTGATCCACGTTACAAGGGTAAGGTTGCGGACCTAATCTTGTCTTTGCAGAGGGAGCAGAGGATGAAGCATCTTCGGGAGGCCTTGCAGAAAGGTCTGTGCAACGCATTCCCAGAGACTGGGAGGCTACAAATTCCTGGTCCTGGACAACGTGTTGCTGAGGCTTCAGTCAGTCAAAGAAGGAGCGGTGGAGAAGGTGGCGGTCTGACCGATGCGTTCAGACAATTTTTTAGTACGCAGCCCCAAGGTATGATCGGTTCCAGCAACCATCGCCAGCGTCTGGTTTAGGTGGTGCAGGAATACCATGGGGCAAGATCAGACTTGGACACCTTTGCCACTGAAAATCCTCTGGGTTACTGGGTCTTGAGGATGGATCACTGGCCAGAGCTTGCAGAGCATGCAATTGAGCTACTGGCCTGTCCTGCATCCAGCGTTCTTTCGGAACGCACATTCAGTGCTGCTGGAGACTAACCGATCACAGGGTGCGCCTGTCCACCGACTCGGTCGATCGACTGACCTTCATAAAAATGAATCAGTCTTGGATCACCACCAGCTACCAACACCTGATGCTGATGTAACCGAGTAATTTTTTTTTGAAATGTCAGATCCCTTCAAGACTGCCTATGCTGATGCTGAGTGACTATCCTTTTCCTCCTCAATGATCATGCTGATAGCTTGAAAGAACATTTTTGGTTCTGGGCACCACCACCAGTGGCTAAGGCCCAATTTTTCTGCCCCTGTTTAACAGGGGCATGTATTCACAATTTTAATGCAATGCTTTGCAGCAGGGCTCATTGCTGCGCTCCAACTACAGTATCTGTGAGGGGTTGCAGTGTTGTGGCACCAGCACCCGTGCCTAAAGCTCAATTTTTCTGCCCCTGTTCAACAGGGGCTTGTAATTACAATTCTTGATGTAATAATTCACAGCAGGGCCCATTCCTGCGCCCACCAAGAGTAACTGTGAGGACTTACAGTGTTGTGGCACCAGCACCACCACCAAATTCCCAATTTTGTCTACCACTGTTCAACAATGGCATGTAATTACAATTCTTGATGTAATAGTTCACAGCAGGGCGTTCCAGTGCCCACCAAGAGTAACTGTGAGGGCTTACAGTGTTGTGGCAACACCAACAACTAAGGGCCAAATTTCTGCAGAGTATATACGGCAGGCTCCTACTTTCAAACATCCGACTTTCAAACGACTCCTACTTGCAAATGGAGGGAGACAACAGGAAGTGAGAGGAAATCTACCCTTAGGAAGGGAAATTCTCTACTGTAAGAGTTAATATGGGAAAAAGGTGTCTCCTCTCCCCTGATACTTTATCACCAAGCCTTGTTTCAATAAAAAACCCACATTTTCAAAAAACATTTGTCATTGGACAGAAATGTGCAAAGACAGCAAAACAAATGTTACAGGGGTGATAACCCTTCCCTATGTTTTCCAAAAAGCTTAAAAATAGATTTTTTGGCTTGAGCTACACTTAAAAAAATGTACCTGTTCCAAATTACAAACAGATTCTACTTAAGAACAAACCTACAGTCCCTGTCTTGTTTGCACCGCCTGTATATTGCTGTTCAGAGTATAAAGGGCCTTTTTTTTAATTTGGGTGCGGGGTTCCCCTTAATATCCATACAAGACCCAAAGGGGCTAGTAGTGGGCTGGGGGAGGGGGGTGGGGGGGTACCCATGCCATTTTTCTCAATGATTTTCATCCATATTGCCGGGACCAAACATTACATTAAAGCCGCAAGCAGTTTTAAATGACTTTTTTTCCTTTAGAAATGTCATTTTGTGCAGGGACAGTTCTAAACACGGGAAACACGTGCCACTTCACAGGCATACTTTAGACACCCTCCAGGTATGATATTTAAAGGAATATTTCACTTTTTTTTCACTTTAAGCATCATTAAAATCACTGCTCCTGAAAAAACGGACGTTTTTAAAACTTATTTTTGCATTGATAAATGTCCCCTGGGGCAGGACCTGGTCCCCAAACCCTTTTTAGGACAATAACTTGCATATTGGCCTTTATAATTAGCACTTTTGATTTTGAACGTTCGAGTCCATTCTATTTAATAGGGTTCTAAAGTTTGCACGAACTTTCGGTCCGTTCGTAGGTTCTGGTGCGAACCGAACCGGGGGGTGTTCGGCTCATCCCTAGTAGCCATAGTAGGGCAGCTAGCACAAGGACTTTTCTGCTACACCATTGAGGCCCGCGGCCTCAGCCCACAAAGGGCATTTGCTGAGGCCTGGCTGAGTCAGTGTCAGACCTAACCAACAAATAGTGCTAGCTGTTCTTGTAAAATCAAGTGATGTGCTCTAAGTCACTAGGAGTAACAGTCTGCAGCAAGTGATGTGCTAGAGGTGACTAGGAGTAACAGTCTGCCCCAAGTGATGTGCTGGTGGAGTGAGGAGTGATGAGCTTCAAGCAAGTTTGTGCAAGAGGAAACTGAAGGAGTATGTACAGGGAGTGTACATAGTTGTCCCAAAACGAATTGCTGTTTATATTGATTCATACTGGGCATCCCATATCTCCCATCCCCATCCAAGTTATACCCTTCAGTGGACTAATATGCTCTGCTTGTATTCAGTACTATAGTATCAAGTGCCATTGCTCATAGCAACCAGCGGGAGCCAATTGTCAATCATTGCTGCTTGCTCACCCAGTCGCCCCAACCGCGGCTGGGATCGACACTTGTGCCTATCCTGCAACTCAGGAACTGTTCTATTACGTGCTGTCACCACGATGGGCGATCACGCCAATTGATTACAAATATGTCCAGCGTTCTGCTAATACTAGACATTCTGAACTCTTGCTTTTCTTTTTTGCAAATTCCTGCTTGTTACAGTAAAGTGTGCCTGGAAATACCGCTGCCCAGGGTGATTGGGGTAAGCATGCGGGTGCCTGCGGGTGGGACTGTGCTAAGAATGATTCTTTAAGTGAGACATGGGCTACTAACTTTATTGTTGCTACCAGCAACCACTGGAGAAGTCAGCAGCCATCTGCTTTCAGTTGTTTGGGCACAGTCAGTGCTGAGCAACATGCCTGGACAAGTCCTGCTAGTCGCAGCATGCCTGGACAAGTCCTTCTAGTCGCAGCATGCCTGCAAACTTCAGTTCATTCATAAAGGTGTTACAGCAGCGTGTGTGCAGGGGGGGCCTGCCTATCAGTTTTACAGACGCCAGCATGTCTGGAAGCGAGGGGGTGGTGCCACGCCCTAGAGGAGAGCCAGCGTTCTCTGCTAGTTCTCACGCCTCCTGCCTCTGATGATATCCATTCGGATGAAACATGTCAGGCTGGCCGTTGCAAGCACGCTGAGAGCCACGGATTTGTCTGTCATGATGATTATTATTTATCTGTAAGTAGAATACAATAAAATCTTATATTTTTACCTTACGGGCTTCACTATGCGGGCTTTCTTCTTTACATTGGGTAACACTTCCTGTTGAGGACTGCATAGCATTTCCACATATTGTTTGAGTCCTGGAGGTCGCTCTGATGCTGGTGATGCTGGATATTCCTGATATTGACTCATCAAGTTTGGAGCGCTGTATCCACTATTGACCCTCTGCATCTCATTATTACATTGCGTGTGTATTTTTACTTTCTGGTAAGCAGATTGTGAGCACGTTGGTGTGGTGTGCTTTTTTGTCTTTTGCACACTGAAGCTTGGTGGTGGTTTCTCATTAGTTCCACATTTACCTCATCATATATTGATTTCTTCCACTTGGACTGTCACTTACACATTATTTCACTGAAGCGCTGCATTTTTGGACTATTATTTTTTACGTTTGCTATATCAACAGACTGTGCTAGCTGCTATATTCACTTCTTTCAATTTTTCACTGTTAGCGCAGATATTGGTTCACCCTGTTTACATTTGTTCTCTGCTAGTAGCAGACACCACGAGGCAGAGAAGCAAGATGGCAGAGGGTGGCTGCATACCCTCAGCGCTGACCTGGTTGCCTGATGTGCAGGAGTGGACACTGGTCAACACCAGCGTTCGGTTGGAGCATCATGGGTGATTCGCCCTCGGGGTGATTGATGTGTCTGCTGTGTCCACACTGCCGGATACCGACTGTAGTGGTCAGTGCCTGGGTCCGGTGCTGTAATTGCGGAAAAATGCTCACCCAGCTTACATCCAGCCAGCAGGAGCCACAGTACTATAACATGAACCTGCATTTAGAACTGTGTCGTGTCCAGATGTGAAAATCCCGGACGGCCGGAGCGGGTCTGGAATCATCACTGAAAGGCAGAGTAGAGTCTGAGCCTGGTGACTCCCCTGCGAACATCAGCGACATAAGGGAAGAGGAGTCATGGCCTGTGGCCTGGTCGGGGACCTAGTAACTGTGAGTACCTCCCAGCAAGAACCAGAAACTGTCCCTGAAATGCTGGCTGCTCCTATGTCCCCTGCTATCCTAGTCCAGAAGGAGCCAGTGCTAGAGGGGGGGTGCGCCCTCAGATGAGCTGGCGGTCAATGTAAGGGTGGGACCATATATTTGGGTTCTCCCAGACTGATAGCTGAATTCGGGTCCCTGGAGAAGTTAGCAGAGTGGTCAACTCCAAGCAGCAGCTTGGACAAGGAATGGGAGACAGGAGGTTCCCAGGTCCTGGAGGTCCAGTCCGAGGGAGGAGAAAAGCCAGACTCTGCTAGGAGACCTGAAGATGCTGCAGGAACCCCCATCAGTTACAGACAAACTTTCATGAACAGGCGTCCACCACCCAGACCAGAGCAGCTGAATACCGGCAGTGGGTGCAGAGGTCCCCTGATGCCTGTGTCCTACCCTGGAAAGGAAAACCAAGGGAGCTGCCCAGATTTTCCAGGTTCCAGCGGGAAGTTCAGCGTAGAGTTGCTCTGGAGTGGGGTCTGGACTAACCCTATGTCCCTCCCTCAACCATGAACATCATCGAGAACTCATGGGGAGAATGGGAGGATGACATAGTCTGGGAGTATCTACACGTCCCCAAGCCGTTGCTGGTGCCAGAATGTATGAAGACCTGGGCCCGCTTTGAGGACATTCGATTTAAGGAATGGCAACTGAAGAGGTGCATCTACAAGGACAGAGTAACGGTTGCCAAGGTGGGACGGCCTACAAAGAGTCTCTCTGTCTCCATCAGGGAGGAAGGGGGCGGCAGGAATAGATTGCTCGAGCCACACTTTTATGCTTGAGAGGACTGTTGGAGGTACAGCCATCATCAGCCATCATCAGTGTGAAGTGAACGTGCTTTTTTTCCCAGACTTTGCAGGATCAGACCGGCCTGCCATCCGGTTGTGCCCAATGGATGAACCCTTTTCCTGTTGCAAGGACACTAAGGGTGAAGTCTGTTCCTTGAACTAACTCTTTCAGGAGCCTCCCATCAGGAAATCCAAAGAGGACTGTTGCTTCTTTATGCTGTGTCTTTTCTCCTTTAATGTTCTGTCAGCAGGTCATAACCCCCTCCTGACAGAACAATAAGTGTATTTGAAGTGACTCATGTGCTTTGATTGTTTTGTTCTTTCTGTCAGTGGGGTCATAACCCCCTTATGACAGAACGTTTTTAAAGTGTACAGGTAGCTGCAGAATAGGATGCTTGTTGTGTTGTTTTCACAGGATTCATTTGGATGGGACGGCTGTCTATCTATCTCAGGATTGGTGTTATGGATCATGCGGACGGAGGGTTTCCCTTGAGGGGGAGATGCTCTGGTCCATTCATACCTAGTGGTAGGGACTCATTGTTAGGAATGTAATGTATATGCTATAAATACTGAACAGAATAATCGTCTATATTTTAGATACGTATTTATTTGTATATATGCCCCCCATCCAAGTTTATTCCTCTTTTTCCCCTCCTATTCAATTTATGGGATGCCCTTTTTCAATTTCCTAGATGAGGGACCAGCTGGACTTTGGGGGGGTGTAGCACCCTCTAGTAGTGGGCTAGAGAGAATAGGCAAATTTAAACTGGCTGGCTGGTTGCTAGGCTTTTTTTTTTTACATTCTGGGCTAGGAGTGGCTCGGGGTAGGGCTGGGTGACTCACGGGTGGTGTTATCAGGACCTCCTGTTTTTTTCCAGAAGCTTCTAGTGCTTTCTGGAAAGAGAAGTGGGAGGAGAGGTGGAGCCACCTGGGGTGTTCGAGGAGCCTTGACCAATCCCCAATCTGGATTAGCAGGGGGCAGGCCTTTTTAAATACCTAGGGTCATCCCAGCTGGGGAGGAGTTTTCGGGTGGGAGGGCTGGAGTGAGAGGGTGCGGAGGCTGTCGAGGCCTCTGGGGGAGCTCCCCAGCCAGGAACACATGAATAGGTCCTGGTCCAAAAGCATAATAGAGAGCAAGGAGAGGACAGTGGGAGAGAGCACTGCTAAGAGACTCCAGGGAGGACAACTGGTCGCAGCCGGGAGGGCTGGTGAGTGAGGCACAGTCAGGAGGACTGAGGAGGCATGCCTAAGAGGACTGGGAGCTTGCAGTCTGAGATGGGTGCAGAACCAGAAGTGTGGACTGTGGGGGAAGTGGCAGTGGAAAGAAGCAATTGCAACCAGGAGGGCTGGCAGGGCCCAAAGAGGGCTAAATGGGATCAGTAGCCATAGTAGGGCAGCTAGCACAAGGACTTTTCTGCTACACCATTGGGGCCCACGGTCCCAGCCCACAAAGAGCATTTGCTGAGGCCTGCTGAGTCATTGTCAGGCCTAACCAACAAATAGTGCTAGCTGTTCCTGGGGAATCAATTGATGTGCTGGAGGTGACTAGGTGTAACAGTCTGTAGCAAGTGATGTGGTGGAAGTGACTAAGAGTAACAGTCTGCAGCAAGTGATGTGCTGGTGGGGTGAGGAGTGATGAGCCTCAAGCAAATCTGTGCAGGAGGAAGCTGAAGGAGTATGCACAGGGAGTGTACATAGTTGTCCCAAAACAAATTGCTGTTTATATTGATTCATGCTGGGCATCCTATATCTCCTATTCCCATCCAAGTCATACCCCTCAATAAACAGCTAAAAAACAAAGTTCATGGACTGCTTTATGGCTCGAAGTGACTAAGAGTGATTTCAGGGCTGGGCAGGGTGACAGACAAACCCGCAATTCTCAGCAGCTCCTTCGGGGGTACTGCTACATCAGCATGCAGAGCAAGTTATTTTTCTTCCCCTTTTTATTAGTGGCTCTTTTATGTTGTTACCTGGGCTGTTTATCTCTTTAATACTCTAGTTTTTGAATTTATCCTAAATCCATATTGGTGGATAAAGTATGAATATATAATAGATTCTATCGTCATTTTGGTCTGGCTGTACTATTTCATATGATTTTTATCTTGCGCATTTTGTATATATATATTTTTGCATTATTACTTTTACACTTTATTATTTGTTTTTGTAACACAAGTTATTGATTGTTAAGCTATGATAAGAACATGGTATTGAATTGGTTAATTAAGATGCTGACACCCCCACGGGGGAGGGTTTGGCTAGGTGTAAATGACCAGTTCATACATGTTTATGTTGTCGGATGCAGGATTGAAGGTGTGGACCTCTAGAGATTACTCTAGGGATTGCTCACATATAAAAGCACACCCTGGGAAGACAGATTTTTGTCTCTGGCTTGGAGGGGGCAGTTTGTTACTGCCCCTGCTCAACAAAAATTAGTAATTATACCTTGCACTTTGTTATCTCATGGGCTCTCCTGCAGTGTAATTTATCTAAGGGGCATTGTCAATGAGTGCCCCCCTTTTCTTTTACAGCATCTGTTTACTTCTCTTTTGTGGAACTATTTGGGGTTTAAGGCTTGTATTTCTCAGTGGTATGTTCTCCTTTCTCCTCCCAATGAGTGCATTCCCCTGGGGTGTGAGGGGATATGTTTCCACTATCTTTTGTATGTCTATAAGCCCTTTACCCGGTTAATTTGACTGTAGGCCAAGATGTGATACCCTGACTGCTCCAAGCCCCCGACGTGTGCCTTGCTTGCTTGATGTCATGAGACGGGGTATGTTCTCCTCCCATCATTTGCAGCGTCATGTATTTCTATGCACACAAACCAATTTTTTGTGCAATGGCTATCATTTATCATGCATGCTAAATATACTGTATTTACAATATTGTACACTCCTTTATTACCAGAACCTGAAGAATCTCCTTCAAAAGCATAACCTGCAAAATGCATTGAGACATAATATCCTTTTGATATCCCACCTCTCCCCAACATCGGAGTCATTATTGTTATTACACAATACAGTATATCTAAGAAACATGATTAGTTAATCATTTGTGTACTGTGGTGGGTGGGATATGTAAGGTGTTTTGCTGATGCAAATGGGTCTTCCTTTGCATACAGTTTTTGATGCATAATAATTTATTTTATTCTTAAGAATGTTTTGAACATATTAAGTGTAGGGATGAGCTTCGTGTTCGAGTCGAACATACGTTCGACTCGAACATCGGCTGTTCGATCGTTCGACGAAGATCGAACGATTTGGGCCGTTCGCGCCAAATTCGAGTGACGCGAACGGCCCACAATGCACTACGCCATCGCAGTGTCATCCAGGCGCTGTGATTGGCCAAGCATGCACTGTGACCCCGCATGCTTGGCCAATCACAGCGCCGGCAGCGAGGAGAGCAATGATTGGCCACAGGCAGGATGCCTGTGGCCAATTATTGCTGAGGGTGTTTAGTACACGCCCCACACTATAAAAGGCCGCCAGCACGGCGGCCTAGTGTAGTGTGTTCCGGAGCAGGGATAGAGCAGCATAGGCAGGGACAGTGACTTTTATTTCTTTCTTGCTTAACCTGGATTCCTTTAGTTTAGGGAAAGAGAAGGATAGGTAGGGAGAGTGTCAGTGTGTTTTGTGCTTGTGCTATATTGTGCTTAAAAAAATCATTTTTTCTAGGGACAGAAAACTGTAGGTAGGGAGAGTGTGTCAGTTTCTTTCACTGTCAAAGTCCTTGTTTCCAGGGACCTGGAAGGACAGTGAGTGAATTCTCCTTGTGCTAAATTGTGCTTAAAAAAAACATTTTTTCTAGGGACAGAAAACTGTAGGTAGGGAGAGTGTGTCAGTTTCTTTCACTGTCAAAGTCCTTGTTTCCAGGGACCTGGAAGGACAGTGAGTGAATTCTCCTTGTGCTAAATTGTGCTTAAAAAAAACATTTTTTCTAGGGACAGAAAACTGTAGGTAGGGAGAGTGTGTCAGTTTCTTTCACTGTCAAAGTCCTTGTTTCCAGGGACCTGGAAGGACAGTGAGTGAATTCTCCTTGTGCTAAATTGTGCTTAAAAAAAACATTTTTTCTAGGGACAGAAAACTGTAGGTAGGGAGAGTGTGTCAGTTTCTTTCACTGTCAAAGTCCTTGTTTCCAGGGACCTGGAAGGACAGTGAGTGAATTCTCCTTGTGCTAAATTGTGCTTAAAAAAAACATTTTTTCTAGGGACAGAAAACTGTAGGTAGGGAGAGTGTGTCAGTTTCTTTCACTGTCAAAGTCCTTGTTTCCAGGGACCTGGAAGGACAGTGAGTGAATTCTCCTTGTGCTAAATTGTGCTTAAAAAAAACATTTTTTCTAGGGACAGAAAACTGTAGGTAGGGAGAGTGTGTCAGTTTCTTTCACTGTCAAAGTCCTTGTTTCCAGGGACCTGGAAGGACAGTGAGTGAATTCTCCTTGTGCTAAATTGTGCTTAAAAAAAACATTTTTTCTAGGGACAGAAAACTGTAGGTAGGGAGAGTGTGTCAGTTTCTTTCACTGTCAAAGTCCTTGTTTCCAGGGACCTGGAAGGACAGTGAGTGAATTCTCCTTGTGCTAAATTGTGCTTAAAAAAAACATTTTTTCTAGGGACAGAAAACTGTAGGTAGGGAGAGTGTGTCAGTTTCTTTCACTGTCAAAGTCCTTGTTTCCAGGGACCTGGAAGGACAGTGAGTGAATTCTCCTTGTGCTAAATTGTGCTTAAAAAAAACATTTTTTCTAGGGACAGAAAACTGTAGGTAGGGAGAGTGTGTCAGTTTCTTTCACTGTCAAAGTCCTTGTTTCCAGGGACCTGGAAGGACAGTGAGTGAATTCTCCTTGTGCTAAATTGTGCTTAAAAAAAACATTTTTTCTAGGGACAGAAAACTGTAGGTAGGGAGAGTGTGTCAGTTTCTTTCACTGTCAAAGTCCTTGTTTCCAGGGACCTGGAAGGACAGTGAGTGAATTCTCCTTGTGCTAAATTGTGCTTAAAAAAAACATTTTTTCTAGGGACAGAAAACTGTAGGTAGGGAGAGTGTGTCAGTTTCTTTCACTGTCAAAGTCCTTGTTTCCAGGGACCTGGAAGGACAGTGATTGAATTCTCCTTGTGCTAAATTGTGCTTAAAAAAAACATTTTTTCTAGGGACAGAAAACTGTAGGTAGGGAGAGTGTGTCAGTTTCTTTCACTGTCAAAGTCCTTGTTTCCAGGGACCTGGAAGGACAGTGAGTGAATTCTCCTTGTGCTAATTTGTGCTTAAAAAAAACATTTTTTCTAGGGACAGAAAACTGTAGGTAGGGAGAGTGTGTCAGTTTCTTTCACTGTCAAAGTCCTTGTTTCAAGGGACAGAGAAGGACACCTGAAGGTAGCCCTTATTGCTTTTTTCCCATCTCCCTGCAGGCCATCTATTAGAATGTCTGGAAGGCAAACAAGGAGAGGCAGACAGTCAGGAGGCAATAAAAGAGGGCAAGCAGGCTCTGTGTCTGGGGGCAACAGTGCTGGTCGTGGACGCGGTGCATTGTCATCAGCACATGGCCATGGGACACGCTTGTCCTTCTTTTCGGCAGCTGGACATGTTGAGCCACATCATGCCGAAGACTTGGTAGAGTGGATGACCAAGCCCTCCTCCTCCTCCTCATCCTCTCTCACCCAGGCTCAGGGTACTGGAAAAGCAGCTGCCAAAGCGTCCTCTTCCCTGGTATCAATGTCAGACTCATCATCAGTCACTCCTTCCCTAGACCCACCATGTCCTCCTCCTGAGGAGTCCCCCGAACTGTTTCAGCACAGTGTTGGGTACATGCTCCAGGAGGATGCCCAGCGTTTCGAAGGGTCTGATGATGAAACCCAGCTAGAGGAAGGCAGTAGCGTGAGAGCAGACAGAGGGGATGCTCAAGAAGGACACCAATCTGGCAGTCATGTTCCAGCAGCTGCAGCATACTGCCAGATTGGCTCCAGTGATGAGGAGGGAGGTGATGATGAGGTCACTGACTCCACGTGGGTGCCTAATAGGAGAGAGGAGGAGGAGGAGGATGAGGAGGAGGCACATCTCCAACGAGGCAGGATGCCCTTTGGTGGCCAGCGTAAGGGCAGTACACCGACGGAATCACACCGCAGAGCTCCGCCTGTGCAGGGCGCTGCCTCTGCCCGTCATTCAAAAAGTTCTTTGGTGTGGGCCTTTTTTGAGGCTAGTGCATCAGATCGCACAGCTGCTGTTTGCAACATATGTCTCAAGCGTATATCGCGTGGCCAAAACATCAGCCGCTTGGGTACCACATGCCTGACCAGACATATGTTGACCTGCCATGCAGCTCGTTGGCAAGCCTACCTCAAAGACCCACACCAAAGAACAAAGCGGACCTCTCCTTGCACCGCATCAGCTGGGATCTCCAACCCCACTATAACTTCAGTCCTCTCTGAAACATGCACTGAGAGGAATGAAGGTGTAGAATTAGGTGTGTCACAGCCAAGTACTTGCGGCCACTCTGCTAGCAGTACACCGACGTCCGATTCTAGCAGGCAAATTTCCCTGCCCCAGCTGCTGGACCGTCGAAAGAAGTTCACTCCCAGCCATCCACATGCCCAGCGGTTGAATGCTAGCTTGGCTAAATTGCTAGCGCTTCAACTGCTGCCTTTTCAGTTGGTAGACTCGGCCCCCTTCCGTGAGTTTGTGCAATGTGCGGTTCCTCAGTGGCAGGTTCCCAAACGCCACTTTTTCTCACGGAAGGCTATTCCGGCTCTCTACCGGCATGTGGAAGGCAATGTCTTGGCCTCGCTGGACAGGGCGGTCAGCGGTAAGGTGCATATTACCGCTGACTCATGGTCCAGCAGGCATGGACAGGGACGTTACCTTTCTTTCACGGCCCATTGGGTCACTCTTTTGGCAGCTGGGAAGGATGCAGGACAAGGTGCAGTAGTGTTGGAGGTTGTCCCACCGCCACGCCTCCAAAATGCTACTACTGGTTGTGACACACCTCTCTCCTCCACCCCCTCCTCTTCTTCTTCCTCCATGGCCTCTTCCTGTGGTTTGTCCTATGAACCAGCGGTGCTCCGTAGCCGTTCACGGGGCTACGCAAGTACGCAGGCAAAAAGATGCCATGCCGTGCTTGCGCTGGTGTGTTTGGGGGACACAAGCCACACTGGGGCAGAGGTCCTGTCTGCTCTGCAGGGCCAGGCCGAGAGGTGGTTGACGCCACGCCAGCTTAAGCCAGGAATGGTGGTTTGCGACAATGGCACCAACCTCCTCTCCGCCCTCCGACAGGGACAACTGACCCATGTGCCCTGTGTGGCTCACGTCCTTAACCTGGTGGTGCAGCGGTTCTTGGGCAGGTACCCGGGCTTACAGGATGTCCTGAGGCAGGCCAGGAAAGTCTGTGTGCATTTCCGCAGATCTTATAATGCCAGTGCTCGCCTGGCTGAGCTGCAAAAGGAGTTGAACCTGCCCAAGAACCGCCTTATATGTGACATGCCCACCAGGTGGAACTCAACGTTGGCCATGCTGCAGCGGCTGCACACGCAGCAGAGGGCCATCAATGAGTACCTGTGCGACTACGGCACCAGGACAGGGTCAGGGGAGCTTGGTTTTTTTTCTCCACGCCAGTGGGGCATGATCAGGGATGCATGCACTGTCCTGGCACCATTTGAGGAGGCCACGAGGATGGTGAGCAGTGACAGTGCATGCATCAGTGACACTGTACCTCTTGTCCACCTGTTGGAGCACACGCTGCGTGGAATAATGGACAGGGCACTTGAGGCAGAACAGAGGCAGGAAGAGGAGGACTTCCTTGCCTCTCAAGGCCCCCTTTACCCAGACAGTGTTCCTTCTGTCCCACCCATCGCACAGGAAGAGGAGGAGGAGGAGGAGGAGGAGGATTGTGTCAGCATGGAGGTGGAGGCTGGCACTCAGCATCATCAGCAGCAGTCTTTTAGGGATGATTTACAGTCCCAAGAAACCAGTGGACTTGTACGTGGCTGGGAGGAGGTGGCTGCGGATCATGTCGTCCTTAGTGACCCAGAGGACTCCGGAGCGAATGCCTCAGCAAACCTACGCTGCATGGCCTCCCTGATCCTGCAAAGTCTGCGGAAGGATCCTCGTATTCTTCGGATCAAGGAGAGGGACCATTACTGGCTGGCCACTCTCCTTGATCCACGGTACAAGGGTAAGGTTGCGGACCTTATGTTACTGTCGCAGAGGGAGCAGAGGATGAGACAACTCCGGGAGGCCTTGCAGAAAGGTCTGTGCAACGCGTTCCCAGAGACTGGGAGGTTACAAACTCCTGGTCCTGGACAACGAGTTGCTGAGGCTTCGGCCAGTCAAAGAAGGAGCGGTGGGGAAGGTGGCCGTCTGACCGATGCGTTCAGACAATTCTTTAGTCCGCAGCCCCAAAGTATGATCGGTTCCAGCAACCATCGCCAGCGTCTGATAAACATGGTGCAGGAATATCTAGGGGCAAGGTCAGACTTGGACACCTTCCCCACCGAAAATCCTCTGGCTTACTGGGTCTTGAGGATGGATCACTGGCCAGAGCTTGCACAGTATGCAATTGAGCTACTGGCCTGTCCTGCATCCAGCGTTCTTTCGGAACGCACATTCAGTGCTGCTGGAGGATTTGTCACGGATCACAGGGTGCGCCTGTCCACCGACTCGGTTGATCGACTGACTTTCATCAAGATGAACCAGTCTTGGATCACCACCAGCTACCACACACCTGATGCTGATATAACAGACTAATTGATTTTAACATGTCACATCCCTTCAAGACTGATGCTGATGCTGAGTGCCTGTGCTGTTATGTTGACTGGCTATCCTCCTCCTCCGAGTCCTCAATGATACGATTGATGATGATAGCTTGGAAGATCATTTTTGTTTATGGGTGCCGCCACCAGTGGCTAAGGCCCAATTTTTCAGCCCCTGTTTTACAGGGGCGTGTAATTACAATTTTTTTAGCAATAATTTGCCATAGGGCTCATTGCTGTGCTCCAAGTACAGTATCTGTGAGGGGTTGGAGTGTTGTGGCACCAGTGCCTAAGGCCCAATTTTTCAGCCCCTGTTTAACAGGGGCGTGTCATTACAATTTTTGAAGCAATACTTTGCAACAGGGCTCATTGCTGTGCTCCAAGTACAGTATCTGTGAGGGGTTGTAGTGTTGTGCCACCAGTGCCTAAAGCCCAATTTTTCAGCCCCTGTTCAACAGGGGCATGCAATTACAATTCTTGATCTAATAATTCACAGCAGGGTCCATTGCTGCACCCACCAAGAGTAACTCTGAGGGCTTACAGTCTTGTGGCAACGCCACCACCACCACCACCACGAAAGGCCCAATTTTTCAGCCCCTGTTCAAAAGGGGCATGTAATTACAATTCTTGATCTAATAATTCACAGCAGGGCCCATTGCTGCACCCACCAAGAGTAACTGTCAGGGCTTACAGTGTTGTGGCACCAGCACCACCATCAAAGCCCCAATTTTTACTACCACTGTTCAACAATTATATGTAATTAAAATTCCTGATATAATAGTTGACAGCAGGGCGTTCCAGCACCAACCAAGAGTAACTGAGTGCTTACAGTGTTGTGCCAACACCAACAACTAAGGGGCCTATTTCTGCAGAGTATATACGGCAGGTCCCTACTTTCAAACATCCAACTTACAAACGACTCCTACTTGCAAACGAAAGAAGACAACAGGAAGTGAGAGGAAATCTACCCCTAGAAAGGAAAATTCTCTCCTGTAAGAATAAATATGGGAGAAAGGGGTCTCATCTGTACTGATGCTTTATCAGCAATCCTTGTTTCAAGAAAAACACCACATTTCAAAAACAGTTGTCATTGGGACGGAAAGTGAGGTGAAATGTTCTGAACAGGGGCACAGACAGCAAAACAAATGTTACAGGGGTGATAACCCTTACCTATGTTTCCCAAAAAGTTTAAAAATAGATTTTTGGGCTGGAGCTACACTTCAACAATGTACCTGTTCAAAATTACAAACAGATTCTACATAAGAACAAACCTACAGTCCCTGTCTTGTATGCACCGCCTGTATACGGCTGTTCAGAGTATATAGGGCCTTTTTTATTTTATGTGCGGGGTTCCCCTTAATATCCATACAAGACCCAAAGGGGCTGGTAATGGGCTGGGGTGGGGGGGGGGGGGGGGGGTCATGGGGTAGCTATGCCATTTTTCTTAAAGAATTTCATCCATATTACCGGGACCAGACATTACATTAAAGCCGCAAGCAGTTTTAAATGGCTTTTTTTTCCTTTAGAAGTGTCATTTTGTGCAGGGACAGTTCTAAACACGGGAAACACGTGGCACTTCACAGGCATACTTTAGACACCCCCCAGGTACGATATTTAAAGGAATATTTGACATTTTTTTTTTCACTTTATGCATCATTAAAATGACTGCTCCCGAAAAACGACCGTTTTTAAAACTTCTTTTTGCATTGATACATGTCCCCTGGTGCAGAACCCGGGTTCCCAAACCCTATTTATGACAATAACATGCATAATAGTTGTTATAATTAGCACTTTAGAATTCGAACGTTCGCATCCATTGTATTTAATAGGGTTCTAATGTTCGTTCGAACTTTCGGTCCGTTCGCGGGTTCTGGTGCGAACCGAACCCGGGGGTGTTCGGCTCATCACTAATTAAGTGGAGTAAAACATATGAAGTTTTAACAATATACCCTGTCATTGTTCATTCTTGAGTTTGTGAGCACCTTAAAAGTCCCATATTTCCTATTTTTTGTTTTTGCTTTATTGTTTGTTGACATTAATTCGAAGATATACTTATGTCAGGATCCATGTTGGAAAAACAAACAGATCCTCCTGCAAACCCTGGGTGCGGTGCAGGTGGGTAAGGAAGGTGCGGTGCAGAGGCGTCAGGAGGGTGCAGTGCAGGGAGGTCAGGAGGATGCAGTGCAGTAGGGTCAGGAGGGTTCGGTGCAGAGGGGTCAGGAGGGTGCGGTGCAGGACGGTCAGGAAAACATGGTGCAGGCAGTTAGGAGGGTGCAGTGTGATGAAAGCCTACCTTACTATGACTGATCCAGGGATCAATTAGAAAGAGAGGGCTGTTGAGTACAGAGAGAAAAAGGGGGAAGCAATGATCTTCACATCACTCGTTCCTGCAACTTTGCAGGAACATGGTTAATGGGGAGGAGATCCGAGGGCCAAAATTCACAGGAGTAAGAGCTTGGGTGTGTTCAGGCAAGATCCCAAACCCACCCAAGCTATTCCTGGAGGCAGCACCTACCCCTTTGCATACATTTGGCTGCCTCTGCCTAGGATTGGCTGACTGTGCACCTGCGCCGTTACGCACCTCTAGGGGAAATCATTTGGAAAGCTAGTCAGGAATCTGTTTGCGATCTCCTGGTCAACTTCCCACAGTCAACCAGGAGATTGCGATCGACGGGTTGCTGACCCCGGGTCTAGAGTAAAGCATTAGCACAAGTTACTTGAAGGTGCAAATTTCAGCCCTGTCTGCTCTAAAAGACATCAAATGGGCATCAAACCATCTAGAGTTATAAAAGCAAACATTCTCAAAATGGTACTCCTCAATAGTGCTTGAGTTCCTTTTAAACAGCCCATTTTATCCTCCCAGCAAACTTCTATTTGAAACCTGACAGTAAAGACTGCCATTATGCTGGTGGTATCTTCAGCCAAGCATGTATTAGAGATCCAAAACTTTGGCTGTCGATGTGCCTCTTTTTGGTAGGGAAGTAATCTTAACACCTCGTCTTGGCATCTTAAGACCTGTAACAGACTTTTTACTGAAAGTGGTTTCAATGTTCCTTATCATTCAGGGGATAGTCCTTCCAATCATGCTTTTTCTTGAGGAGTTCTCCATATTTTGGATGTAAACAAAATCCTGAAGTGGTGTCTTAAAAATCAAGAGACTTTTTTTAATACCCTGCAGTATGAGGCAGGGGCAGCAGGCCTTCAATCGGAACAATTTCTTCCTGAACTGTTAAAACAATCCAGAAAGTCTATGCATTTCAAAAGCTATCTTTTCCAGAAGATCTAAGGGCTCATTCTATCAACATCAAGGGCAGCTATTCATACCATTTGAAACCATATGCAAAGTTGCAACTTGGACATCACCAATTACCTTTATAACCCATTATAGTAATAATCCAGGGTGTCTAACTAAAGTAGAGGCAGTCCGTCAGACTTCTCGATTAATGTGTGTATATTTGTCATTAAAAATGTTGTCTCACTACAGCAAACTCTACCTGTGCATGTTAGTCCTCCTAATATGCTTCAATGATGCTCTGGGGAAATGGAAAATGTTATACTTACCTTTCCATAATTTCTTTCCTGGTGCCTCTTTATAACTGCATGCTTGTTTCTCACCCTTGAGGTAATAATTACAAAAATTTGATACTTTGAGTAAGCTATAAAATCTATACACATTCAGTCCAGTGAGTGAAGTCGAGACACAAACCTTCATATGCTGCAATGAAGGTGCACCAGGATGGAAAAATTAGGGGAGTATACAACTTTCCTTTTTTTTTTGGAATTTCCTAGTAAGAATAAGTTACAAATTTAACATGTGCCAGTGAACAGGATAATAAAAAGAGAGGGCTCAGGTATTTATTGATGACCTAGCTCTAAAAATGTAATTCCTGCCTAGGATACTGACTCTTCATTTTCTTTTAACAATCTCACATTCGGGTCCTTGAAAACCACACAGCTGGTAAACTAAAAAAACTGCTACAGTTTACTGTAGAAGCTCATATATATTCAAGTATTACATTAAGCTGAGGATAGCTCTCTGTGTGGCAAAGCATAGGGCCACATGGGCTATGTAGGGGTTTCTTAGGGTGTAAAAGCATGTGCTTCTAGTTATCGTCAGAAATTTTTCACATTTTGGCATGTATGCTTCTCAACTTCCTCCTGAGTAAATTAAACTGGGCATGGAGGTATAAACCCATCTGTGATGAAATAACAGAATAAAGGAAAAGTCCAGCCTGAGCTTTTTAGGCTGGGCTTCTCCTAAGGGTCACAGGAGTGCAACTCGTTTTGCACTCCTGTGACCCGTTTTCAGCGGAGAGCGGTCTGAAGTCTGCTCTCCGCTGACGTCACTGCCATCAGTCGGGGCCGTGCCATCACGACTTCCAAGTGCGTGATCCACCAGCTGCCCTGATTGATGATAGCCTCAGCGAGCCGCTGAGATGCTGAGACAGCCTCTCCCTGCCCCTCCATGGCTCAGCGCTCCAATGAGCTTGCAGAAGCAGAGAGGAAAGACGCTGACTGACAGTCGGCAGCTTTCCTCTCAGGGATCTGTGAGAACCGAACCATTGGCGATGTTCAGTGGCTCGTTTCTCAGTGCAGAGACACCGGGGGACAGATGGAGCATCGGTCTGATGCTCCATCCACCGAGGTAAGTATGAATCAAAAAAAAAAAAGTAAACCCATACTTCTCTTTTAAAGTGGTTGTAAACCCTTACACACTACTTTTACTTACAGGTAAGGCTATAATAAGGCTTACCTGTAGGTACCGGAAATATCTCCTAAACCTAGGAGATCTTTACCATATACACTTGCACTTTCACTGAAGAAAGGGCGCGATCGTGACATTTCTATGGACCCATGCCATAACCGTCGGCTTGGGACACTCACAGAGCTGGAGTCCATGGCCCCGGAAGGAAGAGGGTTGAAGATGGGGACCTCGGAGACATTGTGGGCTTTGTTTGCAGGTAAGTGTAACATAATGGGCTAGTATGCGATGCATACTGGGCCATTATGCTTTTTCTTTGCAGGGGAATAAAGAGGAAGTAAAACCCATTAGGGTTTACTTCCTCTTTAAGGCTCCATGCACACTCAAATAAAGCTGGAAAAAAAAGCTGGGTGAAAAATGCTGATAATAGCATTTTTTGTACCAGCTTCTAGTAGAATTTTAGAAGCATTTAGAAACATTGGCATTTTATTAGCGTTTTTGCAGTACATGAAGAAAAAAATGCTAACAGCCAAATGTAGTTTGTATGGGCACAGGATAACACTATTTAGCGTCTAATACTAATAATGCTAATAATGCTAATAATAGCTTATAGGAGCGTAAAAAATGCTAGTGTGCACGGAGGTAGATTAAAAAGCCCCAGTGCTCTTGGCAGAAAAAATACTAATGTTGAACATTTTTTGTACTAGTGTTTAGGTACGTTTAATATTTTTAACAAAAATCCCCTCTTAATATTGTTTTTTTTTCCTCCTCTAATCACTGAGCTTAAAATATACCTCTAGATGACCCAATGTGCATAGACACATATGATAGCATTAGCTGCTTCTAAGGAAAAACACTAAAATCCTCTAGAAGTGTGCATGGACCCTAAATAGTGGGCAGTTGTCCCAGGAACCAGGTAGACACTAGTTAGTGGGAGATTTGAGGAGCCCTCATAATTTCAGCTTCAATTGACCTGTACATGACAAAGCCAAGTACAGGGAGAACTTGGGTTATAACTATAAGGGACAGATGCAACTAAAGACAGATATACATGTCTTCTTGTTAAGGCTTAGTAGATGAATGAACTAACAGATGTGTCTAGTACAGCGAAAAGTTGCTGCAGTAACAATACAGCACAGCCGCTAAGAAAATACAAATTTTAGAATAATGTGAATTGTTAACATTCTTGTAATATTCAACATTATTTTGAATGTCAAACAGTACAAGCATGTCACTCTATATTTTAATTTCCTATGGAACACTAAAGCTGTGTACACACGATCGGTTTCACCGATGAAAACAGTCCGATGGACTTTCTCATTGTGTATGGGCCCCATTGTTTTTTTTTTCCATCGGTGAGAAAAAATAGAACATGTTTTAAATTTATCCGGAAAAAAACGATAGCAAATTCTGATCGTCTGTGTGGAACTCCATCGGACAAAAAACCCATGCATGCTCAGAATCAAGTCGACGCATGCTCAAAAGCATTGAACTTCATTTTCCTCGGCTTTTCGGAGTGTTTTACGTCACGGCGTTTGGGACGGTCGGATTTTTGACTGATGGTGTGTAGGCAAGACTGATGGAAGTCAGCTTCATCGGATTTCCGATGGAAAAATCCATCGGATTAGAATCCATAGGAAATCCGATCGTGTGTACAGGGCTTAACAGGGCATGCTTTTCAGACAGAAGCACATGTGTATTATTAGTCACATTTTTAAGTGGCTAAAGTTTATCAATGAATATATTAAACAATCTAAAAAACATTAACGGTCATGCTGCACACATACATTGCAAATCAATAGTAACAGTTATTTTATTCTATTTTTTAAAGCTAAATATTTTATAACTGTAATGCTTAATTTGGGGTTTCCAGTTGGATACTCTTGGAACCTTTGGATTGCATGAGGCTGAGATTTTTTTTGTCCAGTCATACTGTACTATGTGTTTTCTTTACAATTGTATACTTTACAATAGTAATATTTATATGTAGATTTTTTTTTCTTGCTTGAAGTGATTGAAATAAAAAGAGATTAGGTTTGTATGTGGCAGTTTTTCAAGGAATGAACATTTTGGAAACACAACTATTAGGCTGGGACCCATTTACAGGAGGAAGGCTTGAAAGAAAAAAAATGAAGATATGTATTTATGGACAGAAATATTTGTCTTAAGTGAGGGGAAAATGAAAAGAAAACTATAAAATGGCAAGAGTAGATAGTTGCTGGAAGAACAGCAAAGCAGCAGTACCATGTATAGTAAAATAGGAATGTTTGTAGTACAAAAAGTGTAGACCGTCTGTTGTAGCCTGGCCTCCTACTCCTCTAGTAAAGCACCACTTCTTCCCCATATGTTGTGGAGATAGGGATATCGCAAGTATGTACTGACGTTTTGGCCAGGCATACACTTTAACCTAAATTGTAACGTATAAACAGCAACCTAGTACCAGTAAGCTAGAGCACAAGGTCTATTGTAAACGTTTATTTGCACATGTATATTGTCTTATTCACTTCAATTTCTGTATTTTAATGAGTGAATTTTTAAGACTTATTGGTTGTTTTTTTGGTTTCCAGTTACTGGCTGCCTCAGAGGCTGATTTCCATTGTAAACTGTTCAGCTGATTGCATTGCTTTAGCTATGAGGGGTAGTAATGACCCGTAAAGTTGGTTGAAAAGCTGTTGTGACATGTTGCTGGAGACATTTTGAAGAACCCTACTCCCCTTAATAAGCACAGTGTAATAAACGTATTGTGCAGAACAGAATAATGGGTACATAATAAACAAAAATGTCCTTTGTTTGCAAAGTATGGCAAAATGTAAAGTGGTAGAGAAAATGGGTGGGCTGTGAAAGCTTGTAAATGAGTTGGAATTAGGGAAATAAAAAACACGCATTAAGCACAGACATTAAAGCTAACCATAGACATTTCATAGTAGTTAGGTAACCAGTAGCTGTCCACCTGATTTACTCACACCGGAGAGTGCTTTAATTCCATGTAAAAAGTAATGCATTTAAGCTAACAGTCAGGATATCCTTCAATACGAACAGGCATACAGGACTACATATGAAAAAAGGTAAAAATATTTTGCAGTAAGCCTAAGTTTCAAGAATATCCCAGTGAAGAACATACATATCCCAGTGGAGATAATGTTATGAAAATCGAAATGCATTGACAACAAAGCCTTTGCCATTAATGATTTAATATACTGTCAGTGAGCTTGGAATGGAGCACAGTATGCTTGGTCCAATCATCACATCTTCCATTAGATGTATTTTGTTTTTTTATATTTCCAATTTAGAGAAACTATGATTCCAGATGAGCAGTTACCTTTGTGTTATCTTTTCCAGTCTTTCAATTATATGTCCTGTTTACCTATCTTAGTAGAAAGGTTGCAAAATGACTGGTCTCAGGAAACACATCTACAGTACATGCTGATCATAAACAGTGTCATTAACTACTAAATTCCTTAATGTAGCTTTCTATTAATATCCTAATGACACTAGTTATGTCTTTTGTCTTTTACGTTTTTTCCAAGAATGAAATTCCAAAAAACACTTTACACTGAAAGTACTGGGCACCAGCAGTGGTTTAATTAAATACAAATATGGTCATATTATAGCAAGAAAGTTGCTATATACCAACATTTCTGGTTCTATCATTACCCATGGTAATTGCTGATTAAATGGAAATTAAATGGAAATTGGCATTCATATTAGTTTACCCAGATACTTTTGCATAAAGTTTTATGCCACCAGTTTAAACAAATGTGTATCATTAATGTTGGGATAATTCACATTTTACTTTTTTCATGTTATGTGGATGATAATCTTCTATAAAATGTGACGTTGTACTGACATGAAACAAATCTGTGTTATATGCTCAACAGAAGATTTGTTGATTCCTAAACTATATCCTAATTTTTAGATCCCATTATTTCTTTAGAACTATTGGACTAGAAGCAAAGACTCTGCAGGTCAGCCTATTTCACGTGACAATAGGTTACCTTGGTTATTCTCAAATCTTGGCTTTGGATGTAACAGTTGAGCTCCCCTTTCTACCCACACCAGCCTACTTGATTAATAGTTATCTTCAGGAAATTGGAGGGACTAGATCCTAGATCAACTCTCACTAAAAATATCACCATTTGCATAGAACTTTGCTGCCTGTAGCTTTGAATCTGCTTTTTTGACTTGTGACTGTTATTGAAGGTAGCCAAAGAAGAGACTTTAAAAGAAGGAAACTGGTAATATAGATACAACATTGACTATATAAATCCCTCTGTTCCCTTCAATGATTCCCTACTGCTACATTATCTGCATTTGAACCCCTACTAGAATTTACTATAAGACTCACACGGGAAGAGTGAATTATCCATGGGAAAAGGGGCAGAAAAAGAATCAATACTCATAGGTAAGGCCTCTGTAGACTACATTTTAAATCAGTAAGAGTTTGAACTTAGGACACTCCATCTTCACTAATGTTTGCATCCCAGAATACAATGCTAATTTGTACCATAGTTCCAAAAAAAAAACCCGAATATGTGACAAATCACATTCTGTAGGAATTGTGTTCATATCATCTCCTATTTTTTTATCTTTCTCAATCTACTTATGTAAAGGAATTAGTTTCTCCATCTAGGTTCCAAGTGGATAACTACCTCAGTATTACTATAAAAATAAAGGAACTAATGTAATAGTCTTACTGAGAACTGACATTTTGCCACCAATTATATTACATTTTTTAGGGCAGGCAGAATTTAATTTGGTGGCTGAGAGGACATAAGGCCAATTTTAGCACAAATGCATTGATGCACATTCTAAATGATTTAATACATATTTCATTATCATCATGAACTGCAGCTATTTTACTTGAATGTGATAGCAGTATAATGTTCTAGTATTTTGCTTAGCTGAGGTGACCATGGAATGATGCAATTTGTATTGTTAACTAGTAATCCATATTATTTAAATATTTCCAAGGTGATAGATTTTTCAATTAATATTTGTCCTCTGTAAGGGTCCAGTGAAACTAGAGGGTCTCACATTCTTTTGCAGCAGCCCCTTGTGGTCTTCAGAATTTTTTTAACCAGAACAATAAACAATGATTGCTAAATCTTATTAACCTTAAGTGAAGAAGTTAAAAAAATAAAATATATAAACATCTAAATTGTGTATTTAGATTTTACACAACTAATGAACACTGTTAAAATAATAATAAACATAAATAACGTAACTCATTGCTTTTAAGTTATTATTAGGAAATTATCCTGTATATACATTTTAAACAGTCTTGACAACAATGTAATGCACATAGTATATGCTACATGCACAGTTATTTTACATTTTGCAGTTTTAACAAAATTGACCATGCCATTGCAGGTAAAAATCTGTCTACTTTTTCTGTTTTAGGTTGCCTCACTGCATTTTTTCATTGGAAAAAAGCCAAATGACATTGAAACTACCTTTGTGCATACACAGTCTTAGGTCATTTATAGTTCAATACTCAGTCATAGCTGTAATAGTATCATATTCACAGACTGTCTAAGAAAAATACGTAACCATTGTCTATGCAATTGCCTTTTAATGTTTAAATAAAGTTTCAAAAATGTGACATTAATTTAAAAAAAATAAGGGAATTTATATTTGCATGAGGGAAGACTAAAATATTTATTTTATACTTTTTATGTTCAAATTAAATGAAACAATGCATAGTATTTAGGCATGTATGCACACTAATGCATTAGGGTAATGCATTTTACTGCACATTACTGCACTGCAAATTAATGCACAAACTGTGGTGCCTTGTGGTGCCATTAAAGAAACTTCTACAGTAGCAGGTAATGTACCTGCACTGTACTGCAGCACAACACTGATGCCATACCTTGTGGCATACCATGGTAAAAAGGGACATGTCCATTTCTTCATGGGATAAGGTGTGCTGTCAGTCCATTCAAAATGAATACAGTAGCATCCCTTAATGCACGATAAAATGTTGTGTTAACAAACATGCATTACTACAACATATTAGACCCAAAAGGACATTTTGAAGAGTCTTAATCTAACGTGATATTTTGGTAGATAATCTGCATTTTCAGAACCTTTGTTAGACTCACATCACCTAAAAGAAAAAGCATTTGGACATGGAGCCCAAATTTGTCAAGTGTGATATTCATTCTGTATGGAGAGTTTTTCAATAACTCTTTATGTCTAACTGCAGTTGAGTCATTCAGAAAATAATGCTCATAGGTCTCTTAAAGAGGACCATGCCAGTCAGGAAGATGCACAATCACGATATGGCTTTCTCAGGGCCTGTCTCAACTTTTTTGTCGCTTCAGGTGGATTTTTGCATTCCATCGTCTATAGGAATGCAAAACCCATCTTAAACAGACCAGTGCACATTAAAAGGATGTCAACTGCAGGTCAAATGCACCAGTCAGTGAATTCTGAATGGTCTCAATAGCATCTCAAACTGATGCTATCAACACAAGCCCAAAGCCCACCAACACAGGTCCTTACTCACATTGATCTCTTTACATAAAAGAGATTGCCCTGTAGTTGTGAGTTACAAAAAAACACAAAAATGACTACATGAATAGGCCCAATTACTAGATTTTTCAGACTGTGTCCTTGTAAGTGACTCCGACCCACTTTGCCAACATTACACAATCCTCCTTCTACCCTAATGACAGCTGCTCCTGTCTGTGTGTTTTATAAAAAAAAGCCTGATTTACCGTATTTCATATCGGTTTCCCACGATCACATGACACTGACAGATGCAGCAGGCGGGGCCAAGATTCCCCCGCTGACGTCAGCCAGGATGTGAGGAGGAGAGAGAGAGCCTGCAGGTCACGTGATCATGGGGAGCCGGTCTGAAATTCTGTAAATAAGGCATTTTCTTTTACAAAACACACAGATAGGAGCAGCTATCATTAGGGAAGAAGGATTATGTAAGATTTTAAGTGTTATGAGAGCAGCAGGAGTTGCGGGGGGCAGGCACTGTCACAGGTTTCGACAGGCATGGAGGGAGGGGGGAGAGAGGACAGAGGAGGACAGGAGGGCTGCGGATGACGGAGGCACGTAAACTGACCACGGTGTCAGGACTAAGCAGCCATGATACACCGTGGTCAGTTTACAAAGGGGAGGACAGAAACTGGCAGGATTAGCCAGGTATTACACGTGTTACAGGGGGCCAGATGACACAACACAAGCACTGTGCTGTATAAAATGGTTTAAAGGAGCAGGATACTTTTTTTTTTTGGGGGGGGTTAACAAACGCTTTAATGCATAAAGCTGATTTATAGTTTCTGCAGGTAATGTACTGCAAGGACTAGGCAGTGCTTGGGCTTTTTGTGAGCATATATGGTATTGCCTTTAATAAATCTATGTCACATATAATTTAATTCTCAGAAAAGGTAATTATCCAGTCATTTGCCTTTAAGGAGAGCAAAAAAACAAAAAACTTTACACTTCTAAAAGAGAAAACAAAATGTATTCAGACAGATTTTCACATACAAGGTGTTTACAACTTAGAAGAGATTCACAGCATGACCAGAATATTTAGGCAGAGGGAAAGCCATTTTTATTAATATCTACTGAAAATCTGAATCACGGTGGTCATTTAATTCGGTCATGTCAGTTGGCTCTCACAAAATTCTGTAGTGTATATGGTAGTACTTTATTGCATCAGCAGCTTGTTTGCAGAAAGGAATTACAACCCAAAAAATATATCAACAATTGCTTATTGCTTAGTTGTTGGGATAATAAATTCTTTAGTATTTTTTCAGTACCTTTCTATCCTTAACTTTTCATTTATCAATTTTCTTTACATTCTCCTGAACAATAAATTACTTAAAATTAAAAAAGGAGAATACATTACATTCTCCAAAAAAAAAAAAAATGAAAATAAAAAATAATAATATAATCATGTAGGACTTTTAAACAGTTCAAACATTTAACATAAAATTGTATGAAATATTTCTCCTAGCTTAGTGGCCTAAATATAAATAAAAGAATTTATTTTATACTAATTTAACTTTATACACATATAACCAGTAAAGGGCTAGTGACACAAAACATATAATGAACAGTAACTGGATAAGTAAAATATCTATGAATATGTATTTACACAAAAAAAAAACATAAAACATATATATTGGACCTTGTGATATGTGCCAGTTGTGTTGTTACTATAACTCAGCAGTGTTT
Source organism: Rana muscosa (assembly GCA_029206835.1). Lineage (NCBI taxonomy): Eukaryota > Metazoa > Chordata > Amphibia > Anura > Ranidae > Rana > Rana muscosa. The sequence continues at coordinate 497,873,086 of CM055116.1, read as the reverse complement.
GTTAATAAAGTACATTTTTACTATTAGCCAATATGGCCTAAAGGCAGAGGCAGGCGTTACTACTATGCATGGGATACGCTTTGAAAACTAGAGGTGCAGGTTATTCAACAAGCAAAATATTTTAATCCATGTCAGTTTTGCAGAGTGTCCCACAAATGCAAGTGTAACATATTCTCTTTCATGGCATAAAAAAAAAACACAAAATATAAAAAGAAACGTGTAAAAATAAAAAAAGCTTTTGTTTTTTTTAGCAGATTTAGAAGCAAAGCAACAGACTGACAAAAGTTATTAACAGAAAACGCAAATGTTCTTTCAAAAGCTCAGGCATTCAAAACTTTTTATTCACACCCTTACATCAAGTTTGTTCTGGTAATGTTCGCAACAATTTTAGAACCAGAGAGTGTTAACTGTGTTTCTTTCATTCAATTAGGAAGCCATTTTCTTACATTTTTAGAGGGGAGAAATGGCTGTGTTGAAATGGCTTCTGTAATTGAGACCAGAAAGGAAATCTCTAGTGTTTAGAAGGCATTAAAAGATGTAAACTGAACAGCATCATTCCCCAAGAAATCACAGTGAAAATGGTAACTATGAAATCTATCTCATGAAACCTTTTTGTTGTATAACAGAAACATAAGGTAACTATATACAAAACAAATGGACACACATTGAGTTCTTCTTTCCAGTATTTGTAATATATTGTTTTACATTGCATATGGAAGACCATGTTTTAAGCTGTCCCAAAAATTAGGTAGTTTAAAGGTAGAATCATGCTCAACCCATAACGTAGGAAAACTAGACGGGAAGAAAAAAAAGGACCGTTCTCATTGTAAAAGGTGCAATATTTCCAACATGGATCCAAAACTACTTAAACTACTAACAGTCACTGAGTCTTATTTAATCACTGTGTCATGCACATTCCTACCAGGTGCTCATGCAGTTTATCAGCCTGTAAAATGCAAACGTGCTTTTCAAATAAATACATTTTCTTTATATCAAACTAGGATGCCCACTTATCTTTCTAACTGGAAATGAAATTACTTCACCTTTCATATTCGTCCTATAACAAAAAATAAAAAATAAAACATCGAAATAATCCCCTTCATCAAAAGGGTATTGACTATTCTAAGTAAAAAACTTGTTAGCTCATAAATAATCTATAGTGTTCATGTGTCTTATGTAAACCCTGTATAATACACAATAAAAAATAACGATGCACTTTTAAAACAATCAAAAAATGGTCAAAAATGATTGCACCTTTATTATTTTTTTATTTCCTTCTTAAACTTTCTGGAATATATTTTCTTGTGAGATTTCTGTCTTATAGCAAACCTGTCATTAATATAAGCTTTGTCATTTAACCTTACAGTGTGATAGCAGGTACTATTACATGTTGTTGTGTGTACTGTCAGCTTCTTTCATTTACCTCGTCCCCTCAGCATTACTTCTCAATAGGTGTCAGCCTATAAAAAGAGCAAATATACATACCCTTTTAGTGGCTTGTGTGTTGTAAGGCTGTCACTTTGCTGCTCCCTCGTAACCTAATGTATTTCACAGTTTCATGTGTGTAAATACCTGTTCCCCTTCATGCTGTGGTTTCTCCAACTTGATCACACATTACTATATGACATACAAGCTGTCAAGGGGAACCCCCACTGTGTGTGGCAGGGGTAGCAGGTATTTAACCCACCCAAGGGATTGAATACTTACAGTGCCTTGGTTGCAGCTAAGTGGTATCCTTTAAACACATTTGCAGCCGAAAAAAAGTAAATATATTAAATCTTTTTTATGAGTTGTCTTCTGTTTAGAAGGGACCCTGTGGTGACAGGGCCACTTTAACACTCCGAAGCCAGGAAAATGAAGGTCAAATATTGATTTTCATATATATTGAGGTTAAGGAACACCTTCAAAGCTTTCCATAATGCAATACAGGCACCTCTGAGACCTTTTAATGAAATGATGCAGTTCATACTGCATGCCCTCAGGGTTTCCAGGTCCCTAGGTCATGCAAGAGCCATGTTTTAAGAGGCCTGTGGTATACTAAGGCCTTCTGTCACTCTGCAAGGCTAGTTTACAAAGTTTATTCTAAGCTTGCCAGTTCTTAAAGTTTTACATGGTGGGAGGGATGTTGACTTGTGATTATTAAGGACCCAGCATTATAACTATACCAGTTGAGTTTATGATGGTAGTTTTCCACAGAAGTTACTTTTCTAATCATTTATTAGGTATGTCACAGCAGCATTTGCATTTCCAATAAGTGTTGAACATTGTGTATTTGCAGTCTCTATATCCTGCTTTGATTAATAGTAGCATTCTGTTCAATCTACTATTAGATCAGTGCCTTGTAAAGCAAAGCTTTAGCTGGCAAACAGCAGACATAAATTGGTTTGTATATGAATAGCAATAGAATTCCTCTTATAAAAGTAAACAGTATTTTTTTATGAGTACTGCATTACAGGGACAGTTAGTCAGGAATTTACAGTACCACAAACAAACAGTTGATTGCTGTAACTCTTGCAAATCATACATTCAGTCGACACCATTAATGCAATGCACAAAAAGCCAAGAAAAAAATGAAGGATAAAGCAGTCTGCAAAAATACTGTGGGACAGCAACCACTGGGACATACAAAAACCGTTGTCAACATAACATAACATAAAGGCACCATTGATGTCTTTCTTATTTTGAAATACTGTAAAAAATTGCTACATATGGCACATAACACATTTTTACATATACTTAATTTATAAAATGTTTCCTGTTTTCTACTTGCGGAACTGTTAAAATAAAATAAATTGTTTAATTTAAGGTGGAATACTTCATATATAAAATAAAGTTTTACAGATGAATCTATGTTTTATTTGTTTTATACAGCAATAGGGTCTTGGTTAGCTATTACACTGGACAGCCTTGCTTGTAACTCTTCTTGCGTTGAGAATCGGCTATTTGGGTTAGTCCTACTTTCTGCAAGTCGGTATGAACTGGCTGACTCTATGCTAGTCGCCAGGGGATTTTGTATACTCAGGAAAGGTGTATCCTCGCCTATTCTTTCATCTTCTGTCTCACTCTCAGATGTACTGCTCTCAGAGCTTGTGTCAGTGTCCAGTTCCAATCTATTGGAAATGTGGCCATTGGGTTTTGTTCTTTTTGCCCTCCGGCTATTGACTAGTTTCTTTACAGGCTCCATGGCCGGCTCATACTCTTGTGTGGTTTCATATTCCTCATCCTCCACTATTCTTAAAGGACTTGGTGGCAGGCTGCTGCTATCATGAGCAGGGTTGTGATGATAGGAATTGTACTGCTGGTTATAGTGGTGATGGTGGTAATATAAGTCATATCTCTTGTCCCGTAACCTTGGAGGTGACACCAAAAGCAATGGTCTTTCTTCTTCAATAAATGGACTGACAGCCACAGAGGGAACTGATACAGCTAAACTAGATATTGGTGGAGACATCTCCAATGAAGGTGATTTCGGAGATATTGGAGTCTGGAAGTCCACTGGTGACATGCGAGCTGGAGTGGTCATTGCTGAAACATATCTAAGGCATAAAATAAAAAAATAAGTTGTTGTATCATGAAAAATCTACATTTAGGTGAAATTTATAATTATCAATTAATATATAATGTTGACTACTTTATTTCTTAATCCGGTAAATTAGGTCACTAATAAAACATACATGTTGTAGAACTACCCCCATGTATACCTAGCCTCAGCTCCACAAAAGGGAGTAATCACCGCTATCAAAGACTCTGTTGCCTTTGTCCATAGAGAAGTCCTAACAGATCCAGAAGGAAGATATCTGATCCTTGTTGGTGAGTTCAACAACCGAACGTATACAATAGTTAATCTTTACGCACCTAATACCCATCAAACGAGATTCATGAAAAGAATGCTCAACAAAACTGCAGCAGTCAAGAAAAGTGCTCTAATCATTTGCAGGGACTATAATATTACAGCGGACTATAAGGTGGACACCACTACTTGATCTAAACGTCCCCTGCCTACGCTGCAGTCTACACTCCACGCAGAAGATCTCTATGATGTCTGGAGGTGTCAACACTCTAACGAGCATAACTACACCTTCCACTCCTCTAGACATAACTCATACTCACGTATTGATATGATTATTGTAGATAGAACTCTGTTACAGGCAGTGTCTGACCATGCACCTGTCTCTATAACGGTGATAGAGGAGAAAACCCCTAGTCCTGCTTATATATGGCGAGCCAATTCTAGTCTACTTTAGACACCTTCTCATGTCACCTCTCTAACTAATCACCTGAAGGAATATTTTGCACCAAACACTGAATCAGTATCAACCTTATGGTGCGCCCACAAGGCCTTTGTTAGGGGCATTCTCTAACAAATCAGCTCAAGTTAAAAAACAAAGAGCACATAAACTAGACCGCCTGTTGGGTGATATTAAACTCAAAACAAAACCACATGCCCATAGGGCAATATGATAAACTTTTTACTCTCTAAAGTTAGCGTACTACTCTTCTGGAAACAGAGCTGGCAAATTTCTAGCCCGTCGGTTAAAAGAATGTTAATCCTGAACAAAAATTCCTTACCTAATCCGGACATCAGATAAAGGGAACATTTTTAATCCCAAGGACATAGCAGACACTTTTGCTGATTACTACTCCTCACTATACAACCTTAAAAATTACCCTAACACTCCCCAACCCACAGAAGTCATTCAAACCTTGCTGGCTCTAAATACACCCATTCAGGAGGCCGAGATACAAAGAGCAATCAGAACGCTCCCATGTGGTAAGTCCCCAGGCCCTGATGGACTACCGAACGACTATTACAACGTTTTTAATACTATCTTATCTCCTACACTAAAATCAGTCTTCTCCCAAGCCATATCCTCTGCCTCATTTCCCCCTGAGATGCTCAAAGCATATGTAGTCACCATCCCCCAAACCAGGTAAAGACCCCACCACCCCTTCCAACTTCTGACCCATATCGCTCCTTAATACGGATGTTAAGCTCTATGCTAAGATCCTGGCCCACAGACTTCTCCACATCCTGCCTACACTGATCAACCCAGACCAATCAGGCTTTACTTCAGGGAAACAAGCATCGGATGCTACACGTAGGGTTATCAACATAATCCAATACGCATAATCCTGTTGAATCCCTTCTCTGCTCCTCTCTTTGGATGCGGAGAAGGCGTTCGACAGGATACATTGGAGTTACATGACACACACTCTCAAAAGATTTGGCTTTGTTGGACCCATTCTTTCTGCCATTCTAGCCCTATATCCGTCACCCTCCGCGCAAGTATATACATCAAATATTTTATCACAACCCTTCCTCATATCCAACGGAACGAGACAAGGGTGCCCCACTCAATTTTTAATCTTCTCGTAGAATCCTAAGCTGAGAAAATCAGAGCACACCCAAACATCGCAGGCTTCTCCCTTCAGGGAAAATCCCACAATATAAATCTCTTTGCAGATGGTCCTGTTCATAACTTCGCCATCTCAATCTCTACCCCATGCCCAAGATATTCTTAATAGTTTTAGTCTAATCTCATATTATAAAGTGAACTGTACAAAATCACTCATACTACCAATAGGGCTGCCTCCTCACCTCCAATCTCAATTGAAAGCTTCTTTTCCCTATTCATGGAGTCGAGATAGTATAACCTATTTAGGTCTTCAACTAACAGCAGACCCATCAAAATTGGCAGATGCAAATTATCTACCGTTAATAGGTATACTAACTAATGCTTGGCTAAGGTTGAACTATCCTGGTCGGGTCACCTAGCCTCTTTTAAAATGCTCCTAATCCCTCAAATTTTGTACATCTTTCGCACACTTCCTATCCCACTCAAACTCACACATCTTCGATCACTGAACTCTCTCCTCAAACAATAAATCTGGAGCTCCAGACGACCTGGATGTTCCAAAGCTCTTCTAACCAAACATAGATCTGCAGGAGGTATGGGATTCACTGATTTGCACCATTACTACTGTGCATTCCTACTTACCCAACTGAAATCATGGTTCGTAACCACATCTGATGTTCCCTGGCGCAACATTGAGCAAGCTTTAAGCCCTACTATGGACCTACGCTCCTTGTACTGCTCGACATTTGGAAACCCTCTCTCCTACAGCATCTCCCTCTAACTGTCCAAGCCTCATTAATAGGCTAGAGAGACCTCCACAGATCAATATCCCCACCCTCTAAAAGGATTGAAGTTCCCATCCCTATCGATATCTTAACAAAAGCAATCCCCAACATCGCACTCCTAGATTGGCAAAATAAAGGCATTACCTACGTTGCTGACTTATTTTGCAACAATCGCCTTCAACACTCTGACAACGGAATATAGCCTTGCACCCAGGGACAACTTCAAATACTACCAAATCTTCAACTTCCTAGGATCCCTAAAGACCCACCACATACACCTACATGATATAGTATGGAAATTCCATACAACATTAACTATATCCTCCAAAGGCACCCCCCTTTTCTACAATCTCTTCCAGCACAAACTCACCTTCACTAAACCCCCCCCCCATTAAAAATGGGAAGATGACCTAGGAAAAAATTGTACACATCTACAATGGGAAACTGCCTTCAAAACAATATACACAGCTTCCAAATGTGTTAACCACTGGGAACTCTCCCAAAAGATAGCACTGCAGTGGTACCTTACACCATACCGAATGGCCAAAATCTCCCAGACTAATTCCCCTCTGTGCTGGAGGGTTTGTGGAGCAGTGGGAAATAATATGCATGTATTCTGGTCCTGTAAGCACCTAACCAGTTTTTGGCGTAGCATATTCTGACTAATCTCCTCTATTACTGGTATATTCACCCCTCCAGACCCTGGAATCACTCTGCTAAATCTGGGCATAGAGGCCTTCCCTCCATACTTCCGCACAGTGGTCACACAAATATTCCTAACAGCCAGATCACTTATAACTAAAAACTGGAAGTCTAACGTGGTGCCCAATATATCTGAAACACTCTAAATTATACAAACCCACCACGTCTATGAATCATTACTAGCCAACACAAGTGGCTCTAGGAAAAAATTTGAAACGCAGTGGAGGATCTGGAGGGAAAGACTTCCGTGGCTCAACGCCGGGTATGACCTAATTTGACCTGATCAAAAACCCTACTGATAACTACACTAAACAATAGTACCTCTCCTATTCAATTGACAACTTCAGATTGTTCATCTCAATTTTACCTTAATCTTACCTTATCACAATGTGTTTTATGACCATTTGCTTTCCTTTTTTATGTTTAATTTTCCCTTATATTATTTTAGTCCTAACCTACATTTTGTTTTTTCTGTATTTTCTCCATCCTAAGCTATGATTACTTGTACAACCACATATTTGCTGTACATTAATACTGTTTATGACAATCTTGTCAGATGTTTGTTGAGGTCACTCCTCTTATCTTATCTGTACCTTTTTTACAGTTTTATACTCTGTACTGTGAAAACTTCTCAAAAAAAAAAACAATAAAAAAATTAAATAAAAAAAATGGACAGTGTTGAATGCTGAAGAGTCTAGTGAAGGCTACATGGAGAAGTAAGTATAATTTCAGCTGGAATTATTGGAGATAGGACTTGGTAAATCTGAACTCCAATAAATGGAAGGAATCCTTTTTCTGTTTGCAGACTGACTCTTGCTGCATCTTTCTTTAAAATTTATATACAGTATATTCCGTACACTATACACGTAAAACTAGTCACAGTTCCAGTTTTTCAAATGCTCTACTTTTGGTAAGTTTTTATTCCTGTAAGAAAATCTCATAAAACAAAAAAAAATTGACTTACCTTTCACTGTGTGGTGAATCTCTATATGAATCTGGTGTGTCTCTAGAATGTCTAAGATAACTGCAGTCTCTAGGACATCCAATACCATTCAATCGCCCCCTTGGTCCTGTAGGACTTGTATGTCTACTATTTTCTACTGAAGATGTCACAATCACCGAGTGACTTTCTGAAATAATGCTTTCTGACTGGCCATTACTCCAGCTATGAATAAAATAGATACACATTTTAGATAAGTACCTTAATTTGCATACTGTAATTACCATACTGTCATTTAAGCAAATTGGTTACTTCATGACCTGTGAGTGTTCAAATTTTTAACCCCATCCTCCCTGTTGTGTTGTAGTCACATGCTATGCACTCCAGTGTGCCGCAGTGACATTTTTTTTAATGGTACCCCAGTGCAACTCTTTCCAATGCACCAGCATTGGAAGCACGACGATTCACAGTAATGTACTACTGTGCGATGTGGTACACTGCATTGCTAAAAATGTTTCTGTTCATTTTGGTGCATTAGACCTTGGTTGTCTTAACACAAGTTAGCATGCAACATAACATGCATGTTGTGCATCAACACACCACGAAAATGAAAATGGACCTTTAACCACAAAACAAGTTATAGCTTACTTTGTAGCAGAATTTTTAAAATATAACTTAACATACCTTTGGGAAATAAAGAAAAAAAAGGATAGGAATAAGATTTGTTAAATCATTGAAGCTCTTTTAAGTAGTGGCTAATAATTTATACCGGCCTTCTTTTTGAGTGAAAAGGCTACACAATATATAATGAAAGTGGTTGTAAAGCTTTTTTTTAATTATTAAAATAACAAACATGTCTATACTTACCTGCTCTGTGCAATGATTTTGCACAGAGCAGCCCCGATCCTCTTCTTCTGGGGTCCCCCGCCAGTGCTCCAGGCTCCTCCTCCTCATCGGGGGCGCCCACTGAAAGCCACTTTCCATGGGGGCACCCGTGAGGACTCGCTCCCCAGTCCCGCTGCTGCATCTGTTGACACAGACAGTGAGACTCTGCCCCGCCCCCAACTCCTGTGTCAGAATTTGATTGACAGCAGTGGGAGCCATTGGCTCCTGCTGCTCACAAACTGTTCAATGAGGAAAGAGACTACGGCTGGAGCAGCTTCACTCGTACACATCGCTGGATAGAATCGGGCTCAGGTAAGAAAAAGGGGGAGGGCTCTACAGCACAGAAGGTTTTTTCACTCTAATGCATAGAATGCATTAAGGCAGAAAACCTTGAAGTGGTTGTAAAGTCAGAAGGTTTTTTATCTTAATGTGCATTAAGATAAAAAGCCTTCTGTCTGCAGCCGCCACCCTCAGCCCCCCTAACACTTACCTGAGCCCCATCTCTATACAGCGATGTCCACGAGTTCCTCGGCCATCCGGGACTCTCCCTCCTGATTGGCTGAGACACAGCAGCGGCGGCCTTGGCTCCCGCTGCTGTCAATTACAGTCAGTTAGCCAATCAGGAGAGAGATGGGGCGGGGTTGCAGCTCGGCTCAGGTGCCCCCATAGCAAACTGCTTGCTGTGGGGGCACTCAACAGGAGGGAGGGGCCAGGAGCAGTGAAGAGAGACCAGAGAAGAGGAGGATCCAGGCTGCTCTGTGAAATGGTATGTTTGTTATTTTTAAAAAAAAGCGAGCCTTAACAAACACTTTAAGGCTTTACAACCACTTTAATTGTTCCTCAGGTCTATATGGTGTTTTAAAAATGTGTTCATGGATGGTGAACAGAAAGCACACAAACCTGTGGCTTGGTGTTTGCGTAACTGTCGTTGAATGGTGTGTTGTTGAAGTATAATGACTTGTAGAAAACGATGTTTCTGTTTCCCGTTCTATCACGTGTTCACTGGATATAACATTTTTGGAAACATATTGCTGTATAAAATAAACAAACACAAAATGCATTACTTAACTGTACTTTGTGATTTACATATAAAAAAGTATCTTTTAAAAAAGGAATTTATGAAATACAAGTGTTTAAATATAGAACGGGTATACAAAGAAAAGAAAATTCTAACCAAGTTACTATAAAAAAAAAAACTGGTGGCAATTTAACATACAACAATTGTACATGCTAAAAAAAATTAAATGAATGAGGAGCAGTATCTTCTGTGGTATGCAAAGGGGTGACAAAGCACTGTTTCAAACAGGTTGCTTAATAACATTTTATATATGCACCATATCATATTTACCTGACTACAAATACATAGTTTTAGCCCTAAACATAAATAAAGAAAATATATACAAAAAAGATTTTTAAATAAAGTATAAATACCAAGTAACAGGTTTAATTCTCTACATGGCAGCCTTTAAGTGGTCTAGGAAACTGACCAAGTCAACTTCTCAAGTGGTCAGTAAGATATATAAATTTCCTCTAAGGCGCTTTTTGTCTAGTTGGACAGTCAAAGGTCCAACACTGGATCATTTTGTTCATTTTGATGTGTAAACTGATTTCTTTCATTTAATTTGGGAGAATTATCAGTCATAAACAGAAATTAATTCAGTGATATCATACCAAATGCTAGGTTTCGGCCAAAATCCACAAGGTGATCTTTTCACTCTCAAATCTAGCATATCCTGTTAAATATCTCAGTAGTCATTTCATACGCTATCTCTTGCTTAATATATTCATGTTAAATCACATGCAGGGATTGTGATCTTTCACTTTTAACAATTATGCCGCGTACACACGACCGTTTTTCTTGAGGAGAAAAATGCAATTTTTTAATTTGGTCATTAAAAACGATTGTGTGTGGGCTCCAGGGCATTTTTCACAACATGAAAAATGGCCATTAAAAATTTGGAACATTCTCAAATTTTTCTCGTCGTTTTTCACGTCGTCGTTTTTCTCGTCATGAAAAATGGCCGTGTGTAGGCTTTAACGACGTGAAAAAAACGCGCATGCTCAGAATTAAGTGATGAGATGGGAGCGCTCATTCTGGTAAAACTAGTGTTTGTAATGGAGATAGCACATTCGTCACGCTGTAACGGACTGAAAAGCACGAGGCTGAAAAGCGCGAATCATCTCTCACCAAACTTTACTAAAGCAGCCCAAAGGGTGGCGCCATCCGAATGGAACTTCCCCTTTATAGTGCCGTCGTACGTGTTGTACGTCACCGTGCTTTGCTCGAGCATTTTTTTTTTCATGATAGTGTGATAGGCTTGAGAAGAATCACGTCGAGAAAAACGTCGTTTTTTTCAATGACATTAAAAACGGTCGTGTGTTCGCGGCATAACACTATTATATTTTGCCTTTGTTTTGTTCCTAGTCCAGCCCAAAGCTCCAGCTTTAGTGCCACAGTGATAAGTATTACAGTTGCTTTACATAAACCTACATTTACCAGCTGGACATTTTCTGGTTGCGGATTTGGATGATGTGGACCATTTGCCATGTTCACCATATTGTTCCGTTCTGAGCGAAGACTTTGTCTAAGACGATCGTGCAACTTTTTTCTCTGCTTCCTAAAAGGGAGTTTAAAATTAACAGTTTAAGTAATACTGGGTAGTAAACAAGGCCATTGTTTTATTTGTTAAATAAATATCATGTATAGCAGACTGTGGAGAGCGGACAAGTGTGTGTTCAACAAATTTCTAGCAGTTCTTTGAAGGAAAAAAAGGCCCCATTAGAAAGCAGTCTAGAAATTGAACATGGTCATGTAAAAATAACAAATCATCTAATATGCAGTAAAAATTCACAGAATGTAAGCCAGTATGTATGGCTGTATGAAGTATGGTATAATAGGATAATACCAGTCTTACAGTAGGCTACATGCACAAGGGTGACCCCTGTGTCTCAAAAGTGTCATTTTGAGTGCCCAGGAAGGCACAGGTGCATTGTCCAGCCTCGCTGCCAGCAGCCTGTCAAAATCTATGACAGGCTGAAATATGGAGTGGATAGACATTGCATGCGTGCAGGGGCATATGGCCCAAAAGTCAGCTAGATCTACAAATTATTCTTTATCAAGTTAACTAAAATCTCATACAAGGACCAAGCAATACTTGCATGAGATCCTAGTTAACTTGATAAGGACCAATTTGTAAATCTAACTAACTTTAAATACGGTGGGTAATATAAGTATTGAACACCAGTTTTCTAGGTAAATATATTTCTAAAGATGCTATTCACGTGAAATATGCACTATATGTCTGTAACAACCCATGTAATCCAAACATACAAAGAAACAAAAATGAATAAGTTCAGAAATTAAGTTATGTGTAATAAAATGGAATGACACAAGGGAAAAATTATTGAACACATGACGAAAGATAGGTGCAAAAAGGCATGGAAAGCCAAGACACCAGCTGAAATCTATCAGTAATTAGAAAGCAATCCTGCCTCTTGTCAGTGCAAATTAATGTCAGCTGGTTCAGTCTCAACTGATGGCCTATAAAAAGATGTCTCATTACCAAGGTGTCACACAAGAAACATCTCATGATGGGTAAAAGCAAAAAGCTCTCTCAAGACCTTTGCAACCTTATTATTGCAAAACATACTGATGGCATTGGTTACAGAAGGATTTCTAAACTTCTGAATATTCTATTGAGCACTGTTGGGGCTATAATTTGGAAGTGGAAAGAACATCATTTCATAAACCGGCCACAACCAGGTGCTCCTCGCAATATTTCTGACAGAGGGGTGAAAATATTTATCAGAAGAGTTGACCAAGAGCCAAGGACCACTTCAGGAAAGCTTCATAAAGCAGGAATTAGCTGCAATGCACTCAACCGCCATTGCCAGTGTGCACGCTCACCACGCATTCTTCATTGCTGAAGAAAAAGCATGTTAAAGCTTGTTTAAAGTTTGCTTCACAACATTTAAACAAGCCTATGAAATACTGAGACAATATAGTCTTCTCAGATGAGACCAAAATTGATCTATTTTGATGCCATAATACACACCATGTTTGGAGGTTAAATGGCACATCACTCCAAAAACACCCCCATACCAACAGTGAAGTTTGGAGGTGGGAACATCATGGTGTGGGGCTGTTTTTCAGAATACAGTACTGGCAAACTTTATATCATTGAAGCAAGGATGATTTATATAAATCTGATGCCATCTACCAGGATGATGAAGATGAAACAAGGGTGGACATTTCAGCAAGACAAAGATATCTAACACAAAGCCAAGGAAACTCTCAATTAGTTTTAAAGAAGGAAAATAAAGATGCTAGAATGGCCAATTCAATCACCTGACTTAAATCCAATAGAACATCTATGGAAAGAACTAAAGTTGAGGGTTCATAGAAGAGGCCCATGGAACCTTCAATATTTGAAGGCTGTTTGTGTGGAAGAATGGGCCAAAATCACAGCTGAGCAATGCATGCAACTAGTTTTTCCATAAAGAAGGCTTCTTGAAGCTGTCATTACCAACAAAAGATTTTGAACAAAGTATTAAATAAATTTCAGTTAGCGTGTTCAGTACTTTTTCCCTGTGTCATTCTATTATTTTACACATAACTTTATTTCTGAACGTATTTGTTTTGTTTTCTTTGTATGTATAAATGGCATGGGTTGTTACTGACATGTAGTTAAAATTGCATGTCAAAAGCACCATTAGAAACATATTTACGTAGAAAAATGGTGACATGTTCAATAGTTATTTTATCCACTGCATAGAACCCATTGCATAACATTGCTACGTTAATTTTTTTTTAGTAAATACAGGTAACTATAGATGCCCTCATTTTGATAACATTTTACAACAGAAGGGTGACATTATAAGTAACTGTTAGATCTAAAAAGCATAACATTAGAGATAAAGAGATTATTTAGTCCAGTCAGGGATTAAAAAAACACAAGGGAATTGCTTTACATAAGATTAGAGAATGTTCACTTTGCTTAACTTAGTTAACCTTCCTGGCGGTATGATTCTGTCTGGAATTATGTACCAAAAGCGGTACAATTATTTTGCATGGAAATTTGGAGTTTTATATTGTAGGCCTGCAATTCTTAATAATTACTTACTTAAACCAGACCAAACAAGAGTCTAGTAGACATCCCGGGTATGATAAAGTTTGAAACACAAAATCATAAATTATAATATAATAACTATAAATAATTATAACAAATAGTAATGTAATTACTATTCAATAATGTAATCAAATCAAAAACACTGAAATTTTCTCAGTTGAAGAATTGTCGCTGTCATTAGATTTAGTGTTTGATGACGAATTTCCCCACAAATCGCTATCGCTCAATTCTGCAAGTGATTCTAATTTATTATGGCTGTGTTCTAGCTGGTCTAAAACCACTTTTGACATAAAGGGACACTTTTTGGGTGCTATGGACAATCTCCAGTTTCCAGGCAGAAAGAACAGTTTTTATAATATAAAAGTGCATGCAGGACACTGGACAGACCACTAGGGACAAAGTGGGTGTGTTATTATTTGATAAAGTACTGTAATCTGTAGGATTACAGTATACTGTATGTGTATTGTGTTTTTCACTTTTTGAATTTGGCGCCGAACTCCGCCCCCATGCGCCGCAACGTCGCAGGGAACGGAGCTCGGCACCCGGCAGTGTGAATCGAGCGAGACACGGCTCACACACTGCGGGGAGACATCGCAGGATCCAGGGAACAAGGTAAGTAACTTCCCCTGGATACTGCGATGCAGCCCGAGTCTGGCTTGGGGTTACCGCTCTTAGCATTAAAGACTCACCCCGAGCCAGACTTGGGAATACCGCCAAGGGGGTTAATAAAATGAAGTTGTTTTTACCCAAACGTGCATAGAAACATACAAAACTTGCTTGTTCTTAATTGAAAGACTGAAATTAATGCAACTTCATCCTATTCACAAAGCTAAGAACATTTAGTTTGCAAAGTTAAAGTTCACTAGTCTTTTAGTAAATCAAGTATATACATATATATATATATATATAAATATATATATATATATATATATATATATATATATATATATATATATCATGATTGTCGAGCATTTGAACAAACATGTTTAACCTTATTTTTGTGGAAACAAATAATATTAGATTAGATGAAGGTTTACTTTGTTTTGCAGTAGGCCACAACACACATGATGCCCACTACAAGCAGGGCAATGCAGATGCCGGTAATGGTCAGTACTCGTTTCTGGTACAATTCTTCAGCTTCTAGAAAGGTAAAAATAAAAAAAAGAACTACTCAAATGCCAAGTTCAACAAATAACAAAAGTCCCAAATAATTTTACTATATTGTCCCCATGAAATCGTTAATTTAAATTTAAGTAAAAATTAGGAAATAATCTAAATATTGGTTAAATATTTGTATTTCATAAATAAAATTCTCTGGAGCCTTAAGAGTCGAGAAATAAAAAAATGCTGAGATATGTATCTAGATAAATTCAGCATAAATATATCTACATTTTAATAAATATAGTAATTATTTAATACAGTGGTGCTTGTGACATAACATTTTTGTCGCAGATTATGTGAAGGCAACTTATACAATTTTATAGATGATCTGCTTAAATGATCATATGAAACATTTCATAATTGTGAAATATTAAGAGCAAAATGTATTAAGTACATAATAAATATGGCATAGTTGTATGCCTATGTTAACATTTAACTGTAAGATGACAAACTAGCTAGTAAAATAAATGTTAAATTACTTTAACTAAAAAATCTAATATTTTCATCTTACATTGTATTATATAATAAGTTTGTTGCCTTCACTATACACTATCAAAGAAACAGACATATATACATTTGAATTTGGCTTGCAAAAAAGGGAAAGATAAAAATAAAAGCAACAGAAGTTAAAGTATATATATATATATATTTATATATAAAACATCCTTCAGTTATTAAGTGCACTGTATCTTAAAGAAATTATTGAAATTAATATGATTTAGAAGGTATCTTAAAAAGGAGTGTACCAACTTGTGGTTTGTTTAAGTTAATATTCCCGTTACTTTTAATTTCATTAATGTTGACTAGGAGTTTGAGATGAACACAGATATAATGGGCTGTTATACACATTGCCCCTTTAGTAAGACACCATCTAAATGGATACTACATCCTGAGTAAAGAGGCAGCAAAAATGTTTAAAATGTTGATGCTGTCTCAGTAGTTTTGTTCAATGAAAACCTCTCATTGCAAAAACAGAATTGATTTGCAAATATCATAAGGTGCCATGTAGTCCATAATTTTGTCATTTAGTCTAGGTGCCCTCAGCTTTTTCATTTCACCTTTAGCTGCAACCACTGCTGTCAGTGTGCAAAAGCCAATTTACCTAAGAATGTTTCTTCCTGCATTCACAGCACAATTCTAATGTTTCAGCTTCCTATTGAAATGCACTATAATGGCACTGCAAGATGCGGGAAACATTCATGGGTTCGCCCTTTTAAGGTTAGTCAAATACTCAAGTCAATATATGTGTACTGACAACAAGGGCTGCTTATGCTGCATACACTTACATGTGGACATTTGTCAATTTTCTATCAAGTATAGAACAAGTAAAGGAATAACCAGCCAGTCATTTAGAAGTGACTTTTGATAAAGCAAGAACAAATACAAACATGTATATATGTACTTGCTTCTGGCACTTTTTTCATACTGGGGAGTGTGGCTTACCCCTACCAGTACTGTGCACCATCTTGGAAGACTATGGAGGTATTACTACAACTTTAAAAAAAAATTTGCCAAAGCATGTTATTGAGATAAATAAATAAATTAGTGAATTGGGTCATTACAAATTCATGAAACGTTGTATCTCTATGTAAGATAAAATCTAAAATAAATTTTATGCTAAACTTTATATGCAAAAGAATTATCAGTTATACTGCCTTCCTTTTTTTTTGTCTTCTACAGACAGTGCACAGAAGAACAATGATAATTTGCCCTCCCTGCCCCCACTTCCTTAAAATAATTTCAGTTTGTAGCGTAATTTCGTTAGACTGTACAAAAAGGTCAAGCATTAATCAAGGTAAAATAACCCAGCAGTGATGTGATTTCCGAGCACAGAATTTAAACGGTCAGATCAATCTTCTTTTATATCTGGAAAACACTAAGTTAATCTTTAGGCAAGTGAAGATTTTGTGCGCCGACTTACAGAAAGTTTATAAAATCAAATGTGAAAGTAGTTTAAACTATTATTTGCATGCTTGACATCGGTCAATGCCTTTTTTTTGCAAGTAAGCCTAATGCAAATGAATGTGTGAAAGGGTATTATGTGATGCATAAAAAAGAACTGTATGTTCATACTTTTTTTTATCCTACCCACATATATTATTCTACACTAATAAATCACATCATGATAACTATGTAGAAATTAGGAACTTAGTTTTGTTTATGATAATTCTGAAAAAAAACACATAAATCATATATAAATATATTTTACAAATATTTACACCTAAGTGAACTTTTACTTTAAATCAGCTAAATACATTATTGGTGCATAAAAACAAAAGGTGTGCAAACTCCTACAATTCTTTAGAAAACAGCCACAACCTGAGTAGAAAATCCTGTCCACTGCCAGTATACCATAGAGAAGAACCCTTGGCACTCTGTATGGCGTAGTCTCTCTAGAGAGGTCCAACACATCCCATGCTGAGTCAGAGGTTTCCAGTCAAGGAATGTGAAATATACTGATTGCAGTGCTATAGGTCTTCTGCAGTTAGACTAATGCTTCAAAAGAAAGAGCAATGGTCTTCCCTCTACATCATGTTAGTAAGGGACAGACATTTCTACCCAGATTGTGGCTGCCTTCTAAATAAAACACAAACTAAGCACAAACACCTTTTTGTTTTGATGCACCTTAAATGTATTTAGCTGATTTAAACTGAACATTAAATTAAGCTTTAAACCATGAAGAAAACAATATGAAACCTGATGTTATGTGCCTACGGCACGATATATTAGATGTGCCTTCTGCTTTATAGTTTACTTTTATCTAGATTGTAACTGTATGGTCTTTATTAATATTTGAAATAAATATTAACGATTGAAAGGAAAATTTATTTGCACTTACCTTATAGAAATGTTATCAGAAATATATATTAATTATTAAATTTCTAATACATCTGTAATTGATTAGCAATGCCATAACTTAAAAAAATAATATTTTTAGCTTTCTTCAAAAAGAGAACAGCGGTATAGAAATAATTTCTACCCTTTCTAGCCTTACCCATGAAACAACAGAATTAGATTATCAATAGTTGATTATAACTGGGAGAAAAAAAGCAGTAGAAAATAATTTGTCTTTCAACATATTCAATTCCCATGGCCCATATTTCCTAAATAGCCTGCAGGCATTAAAATACCTTAAAGATATGTATGAAAAAGTTAGCAAAAGCAGTAAAAGTTATTCTCTTGTGTAACACTAACTTTGTATGATTCTGAACTTTAGGAAGATGATGCTTTTTAATGTATTTAATATATGCAAAAAGGAGAAGTAGAAGGAGAGAGGTCTACATAAACTATGACATCTTAACATTGTTTTAAAGTATTATTTACACAGACTGCTATCATTTTAGTGTAAAGCTAAAGTAGGTCCCCTTCTTCCCCTTAAGAAAATAGTTTTCAACCTTTAATGGAGCCAAATGCAACTTGCTAATTTAGGCTGGGTTTCAAATTAGTTAAACAGAATTCAGATATTTTAGTTTTTCTTTCTTGCCTTTCCAAATCATAAAGGTTAAAGAAAGCTTGGCATATACTCCCAATATTTGACTTAATTGCAAAATGGGTTTACCATTGGTATAATAGTTAAATACATATTAAACCTTCAACAATGTATGAAAGTGAGTTAAGCAATTGTTAAGGATGTAAGTACAATTCCTGATCAATAATATTTTAAGATACAGTGCACCTTTTAGCATGAAAATGAAGATCTTGCAAGCCAAAGTCATGATCATGAAATATACAGTTAACAGTTATGAACATTGTCAAACAAAAATGAACAGCAAAGATTATTAATAAGGTGAAAGAAGTCAGCTTTTACTAAGGGAAAGCTGCACTGATAACGAAAAATTAAATATAGAGAAAGAATTAGAGGGAGGAAAATCATGAAGGACAGGCAGAGTTAGAGTGGGATTGTACAGAGGAAAATATAAGGTTAAGGGATACAGGTTAAGGAGTCAACTGTAGGCCTGGCACAGCATGCTTGATACTGGAAAAAACAAAGTGAGGAAATGCTTGAAAAAAAGACTGAAGCAGAGTTTGAAGGGATTTCTCATACAGCATAACACCTGCACTATTTTTGGTGAGGTCTGGTTTATAACTATATCATAAACTTATGCTCAATTCACATGACTGGCATAGACGTTTTCAGGTAATCGCACCTAAAGGTAGATTAAATATATTGCTCACACTTTAAACTGAAAAAAACCTGGCATGTTTGTTGAACTGATAAACCCAGTACTTCAAAATTGAATTGATCCTGTATGTGAAAAATTTGGGGTAACTTTTAAAGTGCAGCTCCTTGTCAGAATTGATTTGATAAGGGATAGTTGTGAAATGATTAAAAACGGGTTTAGCATTGACTACCTTTATTATCATGTATTGATAGGTGTGTTCAGTAGCTCAATCAAGAGAATAATTCTGTACAACGTATACTGTGTCCAAGTATATACTATTATAGCAAAAACAAGAGTGGCATGTGGGGGACAATAGATATTTCAAGAGCCTGTACAAGCATAAGGGAGCAAGATAGGTTATTAATATTAATTACAATTTTATTTTTATCAGGTTTAATTTAGTTAGCAACATAAAACTGGGTTTTCCAATTAGGTTTTAAATATTGTTTTTCCTCTACAATGAAATGCATGAGGCTAAATGCATGTGCTATTGTGTGAGTTGAATATTACTGACGGAACAATTTTTAAATATCGATGTACTCCCCAAATTTTCATAGCAACAGGTTATTTTCAATGCTCCCTTCCCAAAAGCCAATGCTTACACTGCAGGGAATTAAGAAAAAAAATGGCTAAGGGCATCCTATCCCATTTGATATGGCTGGCCCATTCACAAAGCACCAGTGCTGTTATATGGAGTTAGTTACAGCTCTTCCATACCCATATTTCTACCAGCAGCTGGGAGAAGTAATGGGGGATTGAAGGAATTTAAGGAAATTCTAATAAAGGGGGAGAGGGCATTAAAGCTAATCTGCTGCTTTGTACTTCATAGACGATATACATATTTGCTTTAAACTCAATCGAGCATAATAATACAAAATTTCAACAAAGCATTCATCTTCATATCTAGCGGTAGAGTTGGGTGTCAAACCTGCAAACACCATTACCATTTGTTAAAGTATCCACATCTCATCACCTCCAGAGATCAGGTATGAAAAAGCTATGTTTGTGAAGCAGTAGCAATGCCATTAATTGCATTGCACCTTCTCAGCATTGCGTGCACACTTTTTTGGCAGAAGAAGACAAATGTATAAAATAATGTATATTTAAGAAGGTAATGTGGTAGTACATATACTTTGGACATAATGTATATTTATATAAATACTTCTGGGGATGAATGGGTCATGTATGGGGGGGAAAAGGTAATGCAGATACATGTGGATGGTGGAGGATGATGCATATGGATGGGAAAGGGAGATGCATTTACATGTTAATGGGTGATGTACATGGGAATGTACATTACCTAAATGCAAAAGATCTGTCGTTTTTACTAATTTTCATAAATCATGTGTCAATCATTTTTATCTTAAGGGAAATATACTCAGTTTTAAACTTTTTCTCAACTGTAGTTTTCCAGTTTTACTTTAAATCTGATGAGATCTGATATGTCAATATGTAGAAAATAAAACCTGTTGTGAATATTTACTAGCTGGGTCACTGCTGACATCAACAGAGGTCTGTACCATGGATGGGTATCTCTTTGAAACAAGACGTTTGTCATGTAAATACAATGTCTATAGCATGCAAATTATACAAAGGAATGTAGCTATTCAAATACGGGTCCTAAAGCCACACCCACATATCACTGTGATGCACTTCATGCAGCATTATTTGTGCTGCCCTAAGGTGTCACAGGTTGTTTTGAATCTTAAAAATGTCCCTGATATCTAGCAATTGACAACAAAACCTAAATTCTGTAACTGGAGCACTTGAAAGAAAATAGCTAAATTATTTAGTGTGCGCAAGATCAGTTTTTGTTATAAAAGATTTACATGCATAAAATGAACTAAACAGAACTACAGGATATAAAATCAAAGCTTTCATTTAGGCATCATTGTGGGATTTTTTGATGGGCCTTTTACCACATACAATAGCTGATTTTTTTTTAAATTGCACACTAATTTCTAATAATATAAGCAAATATGTAGAGCCAGATCAAGTCCAGCAGATCTTATCTCATTTTAAGCCTCATACATACGATCGGATTTTCTGCGGACAAAGCGAAGGACTTTTGTCCGAAGGAGTTGGCCAGGAATTTGTCTTGCATACAAACGGCAAATAATTGTCGGCCAACAAACACGAAACTACGTGTTTTTTTAAGCTCTTTAGCTCCACCCTTTGGGCAACTTCTGCTAATGTTGTGTTATGGTGAGCATTGCTTCTGAGAATGCGTGTTTGTACTTTGGAGTTTTGTCCGACGGACTTGTGTACATACGATCGGAAAATCCGACAACACACAATTGTTGGCGGACAATTTTAAAGCATGCTATCCTACATTTGTCCGTGGAAAATCCGACAACAATTGTCCGATGGAGCATACAAACGGTCAGATTTTCCGACAACAGCCTGTCATCACACAATTCCCGTCGGATAATCCGATCGTGTGTACGAGGCATTCGTTTCATGATGTGTTTACTACTTTTATGCAACATACAAAACAATATTAAATGAATATAGAAAATAACTTGGCAATAATCATACTGATTCATTTTTGAAGCCAACTGTCAGTTGGGAACATGGTCAGGTTATTCATCTCAAGTATACTATTAGCAGAATTAGGATAGATTTAAAACTAACTGAGATGTTTATATATCTGGCATGTAAATTTAATTCAAATAAGATTTTGAACAATGTTTATACTATAAATGAATCCCTGATTTGTAAAACTTTAGCTGAGATGTTTATATATCTGGCATGTAAATTTAATTCAAATAAGATTTTGAACAATGTTTATACTATAAATTAATCCCTGATTTGCTTTCTTTTACTTTGGGTCAGTTCTACACTACTGCACAATTAAGGTGCCAGTACACATACTGATTATCTAATCGATTTAATTAAAAACAGCCAGTAATGCTCCTGCACTATTTCTTTATATTATGGTGTGTTATAAAGCAGGTGTATTGTGAGGTGCTGTATATGTGCTTTTGGGTGCCAATCAAAATAAATGACACATGTGCAAATGTAGCCTAAAAGGCCAAATCTGTCAGATCTGGTTATATGCATCTATGGCTAAATTCCAATAAATCAATCTCGATACCAACAAATGCCTATACCCTATATAACCTATATTCCTAACTATGTAAAAATGTACTATGTGTGATAAAAAATTATCAGCTTATGCTAGCCAAATACACAAATGGAGGAAGAATGAAAGCAGGAAAATAGTTTGTAACATGGATACAAGAGGCAGTTACAGACAGAGAATCTGTTATCCAAGAACCCCAAAGTGAACTGATCCTATTAAATTTTCTGTGGAGCCTTGGGAACAATAAAGACACTACAGTGCAATGCTCCAACTTATGGAAGCAATTTAGATAAGAGATCCCATACCTGTATGTAAAATATGATCATAGAAGAAAATACAGTGAAGTGTCGAGAAGCATAAATTATTAGGGAAGTGTGTGTATATATATATATATATATATATATATATATATAGTAAAATATATGAAAACTCTGTTTTGGTAATACAAAAGTACGATATGATAATAGTAGATATTTTAAAAATAACATTCATTTTAGTGTTTTTAAATTCTAAAGGCTGAATATTTATCTGTGTGTGGGAATTCCTTGTGCTATGTGGGCTATTACTAAAATGTAAAGCTCATTATTTATAGGGAATATAGAGTGATTTTGTATATACTTTCTTTCCTTATTTTTTATTATCCAGACTCAAAAAATTGACTTTACATTTTTTCTTGGTCAGGTAAAAATAAGATATTACATTACATATTAATAATTGCCATTTTTTTATTCTGATTTAAAAGCTCCACCTTGGGAGCTTTTAACCTATTTTCGAGAAGCTCATTAACACCAGTTAAAAACTGTATATGAAGATCAATAGATTAAGCAACAAATTAAATATTCAACTGAATAAGTCATAAAAGGGACTCATCCCTTATTGGACAGCCTCAGCCAAGGTTTTAATTAGACAAAGCCAGCCAACCAGCAGGTTGCTACTGCTGTGCTGGTATTTCAGATAACCCAGAGAGCTCTGAAAATTCTTTGCCATGTATTTCATGTTTATTTGTAAAACACAGCTGATAACATTTGGGAGGTTTTCACCCACAACTTGCAAATCTCTGGTTTACGCAATGGATACATATTAGCCAAATATACATTTAATGTTGTATACATCAATCAGAAAGATTTGCATATTTGCTATATGAAGGCATGCCCCAGGCCTTTTCACGTAAAGTGAACTCATAATGGGGTGCTTGAGACCCTGCGAGTAAGGGTTCTCTACCCTCACTCTCTAACCTCTGTTCATAGTGTGAATGAACCACAGTGTCACTTTGTGGGCAAGATTGCTGTGTTGTCATCTCACTCATTTAAAGGGGGAAAATCAACAGAAATGCAGTTTTAATAGTAACAGTGCATTAAGGATGATATTCTCTATACAATCCTCTTCACGGTTTCATTTAAAGCCGAAGTCCATGCTAAAAGTAAAATCCCTGCATCTATAGACACCAGCGATCTAACACTAACCTATCTAGCCCTGTAAAGAAAAAATGAGTATACATACCTTTTCTGAAGCTGATCCGACCCGATCTCCAGCGGCGGAAGCTCTGCAGAGGACACGGCCGACAACGGCTGTGAAATGAATGGGAAGTGACGTCACCCATAGAGTTACTATTGGGCTTCCGTTGTCGGATGTGTCCTCTGCACCCGCCTCCACAGCGAAGCCACAGCTGACAGCTCAGCGTGTGATCGTTTTGGATCAGCTTCAGAAAAGTCATGTATACTCATATTTTCTTTACAGAGCTTGATAGGTTAGTGTTAGATCGTAGGTGTCTATAGATGCAGGGATTTTAGTTTTAGCATAGAATTCCTCTTTAATTCCTTTTAATTCAATTCCTTCATTCTAACAGAAATTAAAGGCTGAGATTGCAGCAAGGGAACCTCATCACATAATTACTATTTAATTAGCCATTTACACAGAGAACTTCTACTAGTTGTTTCACTTTTTAACTGGAGGTCAGAGAGTGAGGTAACAGTAGAACTTTCATTCCATAATTCCCATACCATCAATAATTTTTAGTGAGGCTCAGGTTAATACAAAGGCAGAAACCCCATGACCTTGCAGATGCTGCAGTGATCTGATGACCAAGTTAAATTTAACTATCAGGAAAAGGTGGTAGGTAAAAAAAAATGAACTATAAATACAAGTGGTGGATAGAGGATAAGAAACACTACCAACAAAAATGATGCATAATTATTTCAATACTATTGATGGCAAAAATGGTTCATGTGTTAACACCATCCTTTAAATATCCAGCAGATTCAGGTTTATATGTTTTTATTTTGCCCAATTTTTTCTATAATTTTTGTATTGTGATTATTAATATACAGCTGCTCAGTAAAGAATGTATGGGTACACAGTTCAATGTTCCAAACATCACCTAAGCAATTGGTAAAATATACTTGGTGTAACTATACATCATATCAGTTTAGTAAAAGTGCAAGCAAGTTCTACAGGGATTTGAATCTATTCTAATTTTAAACATTATATGGTATTCATTATGAACAGATGAATCTGAACATCTAACCCACAATTGCGTTATAGCTGTATGATCCCTTCCAAAGCATAAGGAAATTGGTTAGGAATTGAAGGAAAAAAAGAAGGTTTTAAAGCTTTTAGGCTCTAATATCTGCAGGCTAAAAGGAATGATTGGTCCATACCCATAAATTCAATTCCAAGATGCTCTGCCAATGCAGAAAGTTGACAAAAAGAAAGAAAAGGGAAAAAGTTTCAGAAAAGAGCAATACACTGTACTCCAAAACAAATTATACATGAATACCATGGCTACTCTATGTCTGCACATTTAAACAAGACATGTGATGCATGGTAAATGGTCAATTTAAGTGTCTATGTCTGATTTTAAAGTTTAAACACAGACATTGTATATCAATATGAACAGAGGAAGAAATCTGAATGTATACATTTTAGCTTTCTTAAATATATTCAGTATTGTGTCATAAAACATTTTAAATTATTCTAAGTTATGACAATGTATCACTAGCATAACTACCATCATATTTATATTTGCTAGTATTCAATCTAAATTTATAGAACTATACTGTTAGTTAACTTCAATACCCAATACTGTTTATAATTGCACTATACACCATTAATGCAAACTAGAACTATATTACACATGAGAGGCTAACCAGTAAAATTTTATATGCAAAATAATCATCCTATCTATAATAACTATTAATTAAAATGAGAATAAACCATATGGTATTACAAAGGCATACGTATTATGACCATAACAATACATATAAGTTGTTTAGTAACTATAGCTAACATCCAATGGAAGATGGCTGAGATATATAAACATATACTGCAACTAATAAAGTTGAAGCCAAATGTAACAACAACAAATAAAAAAGAATATAAAATGACTGATGACTTAGAACTGTTGGACTTCAATCAGTAACACTTCAAGGGAATACAGTGATTCAAATAGCATCCATCCAGATTTCTTCCAAAGACAGCCATTAATAAGAGGTTACATTGACGTTGCTAATTAGACATTAGTTGCACAAAAGCTCGGTTAGTGGCATGCCCATGCATACATATTATTGCATTTATTTAATTTTTAGGCAGGAAGTTAAGCCTGTTAGGTTAATTTTCAGAAGAAGTCATTATGCAGTTTCCATCTGAAATTAATCAATCTGAGATGATCTACATAAGTAGAGTGTGAATTGGCTGTGTGGCTTAACAAGATAACATGCTGAGAGAACATGCATTGTTTCTTTAAAATTTACGCTAGGGAACATTGAATTATTCACCACTAAACTTTTATTTTTTGGTCATGGCACAGAGCTTAGCTAAGCATTTGCTTATAACTCAGTGATAAGAAATAGATGTCTGCACTGCCTCTAGTAAGAAAAATAATTTTCTTCATTTTCAAAACAGCTTACAATCTGATAAGACTACACAAACATTTCCTTCTTCCAAAAATATTTTTTAAGCTTTATTTACCTAAATTATTGGCAGTAATTATATTGTTGCTGAACTTTATTTAGGCATAGGGATGTTACATTTATTTAACATTATTGCAAATGTGAAAATTAATATATTGTTAAATGATTATGGTAGATTTATATGATGATTAAAAAAATAAGTAAAGTATTGTTCATTATATATTTGATTAAACTAAATTCATCTTCACTGGCTCTGTCTCTTTCTAGGTTTTCTTTTGTAAGAAAATATTTTTATGTCTCATTAGTTAGCTAGTAAATTAATTGTTGATGTATGTTTAGTAAATGTCAATGTATCTGAAATTTAAAACAAATATCCAGGAAAATGTGAACATTACGTAACAGATATTTGGTTCCAAGAATGATTTCATTACTCTAGAATTAATAAAATGCTTTATTTTATGTAAAACATTTACAAATGATAAAGTACATCACAATGAGGGATCTAGGTGAGCTTTAAACTTTGTTAGTCTCATTGATTTTCTGTCTGGGTTACACAGTTGAACACCAAGGACCAGATGGTGACAGATAATCAGTTGAGAACATAGCAGCTAACAAAACTAGCCTATTATTATTGATCTTCAAATTATATAAATAATATAAGGATAATTTGCAATTAAGAATTGTGTTTTTTTAAATATATTTCTAAATATGCTTAGTGTTAAAAAAAATGTTTTGTAAAATAAACATACTGTGCTCAATTATTTAAAATGCTTTAAGAATTACAGGGTAGTATTTACTGTATACCCAAGTGGCTAAACAAGTGCAAATGTAAGGTTACAGGACTGTTTAATAAAATATATATATATTATTTTTTGGGATCAGTTATGTTGTAATTGTTGCATCTGTGGAATTTGATCACATTAACTAATTTGTCATTAAAACAACTCTGCACTTGTCCTGTAACTTGTGCCATTGTTTTTGCTCTGTTGCAGAGCTTAAGTTGGTGAAGAATAAGCCTACACATTCTGGTGTGTTTGATGTCTGGTTGGCATGAAACACACCTGGAAATCGAAGGTGCCACAGGTAAGCATTAACCTTTTTCTTTTCACCTAGCTACAGAATCACTTTACCAATATTAGATAATGTGGAAGTGCCCATGAAATTAAGATCAATTCACAAATCTTTAACACAAGGATGAAGCTCTCCAATTTAGCCATGCGACTGTAACTTTCAAATCTTGTTGTATTGGAACTGTCCAAAAACTGTCTCTTTTTTGAAAATAAGTATACTTCTGGTGTGTTAGCTTTGTGAATTGAGCCCATTGTCTGTTTTTAACAGGGCTTGTCAGATTATTATAGTAAAATGGAAAAACGAGAAAAAGACATAAAGAAAAAAACACAGAACTTGTGCATTTTTCTTTGCTGTTAATCATGCTGCATGCAGAAGCACAAAATCAGGCATTAGATTCTGCCCACAATTAATTGTTAAAATGATAGAATAAGCGACCACTCCACAATTATCTAGTCACATCAAGCTGGAACATAATTTAACAAAAGTAGGGGTCTGTTACAAATTGTAACAATGTGTGAGCTAGGGTTTATCCAGTTTGGGTTAACGTGATTTTTTTTGCAGATGTGCCAGCATTTCAGAAAGAAAGGAGCTAAGAGGTGATGTTAGGACATCTTTATCACTTGGGGTGGTGCTGCATAAAACACAGGAACATCTGCGGTAATGCTGCTGTCTTAAAGGGCAATCATTATTGTTACTGCTGTACCTCCAGAAGTCTGAATCTACTCAGAACTAATTAGGTGGATCTTAAAGTAATGATGTATTTGTCATCAGTTTGTAAGTCATGAAGTATGTACAACCAGAGCTTAAATTGAGAATTATTTACATGTGTATTGGAAGCTGCAATATATCTAGAAACAGTGCTGAAAGAAGTCCAGTACAAGTGCTGGAGGAAGATTTGCCTATTAATGCAGTTAAGATGATGCAATAGGATTAGGAAAGAACTGTTAGTTACAGGGCTTTAGCTACTGTAGTTATTACTGTGATTATTTTGTTTAAGTGTAACTATATATATTTTAATGGAAGAAATAAGAATTGAATTTTGACTGTTTTCCTTAATTTATTCAGCCATGTATAATTAAAAAAAGAAAACCAATATGTTAGAATTTCTACATGTGGTATCCTGCATCTTATAGTTTTCTTACCTTTGTCAAGGCTACAATATCTTATAATGTTCTATGCTAACATTACATGCATGCCCATCCACACTAGTGCATCAAAAGGATATCAAGATAACAATAATAATAATATCCATTATTATTATTTTTGCCATGCTACAGGCAGAGCAAACAGTACTGAGCCTAGTAGAGAACAACAAGTCAAGTACTAGGTGAGATCTGAAGAGAGATTCAGCAACGAGAAAGCAGCACCGATTGAACATGCTCCTATTCAGGCAGAGACAGAAAGGAAGTAGACGTACTGTAGAAGCTGGCCATTACGTAGTTTTGGCAGCGATCACCAGTAAATTCATTTGGGCACCTGAGAGGAAAGACAAAAAAAGGTAGAGAAAACAGAGAAAAGAAAAGAGTTGAATATATGCCAGAAAGAAGAACCTTAAGTGTAAACTGATTGTTCTTGGAATGCCACCATCAAAGATCGTGTCTCAGTTTTTGTACTGGCATGACTTGTAGATTATTTTTTGCACTTACTTGTGAGATATGTATTTGAAACATGTATATAACACAAGCACAAACTGATAATTATATCAAACAATGATTGATTGATTGATTGATTTAAAAATTGCTTGATTGAATGGTTGATTGAACAAGTCATGTGTGCTACAAAAAAGAAAATCATCTCTGATCACTGACATCATGAAGCATAAGAGCTAATCATTTTTTTTATTTGTTGCTGCATTTGGGGGATAAAAAAGTCAAATATCAGAGTACTGGGACATACTTTCTGCTCTTATGACTCTCAGAGGATCAGTCGCAGTACATCGTGCTCCCATGAATCCTGGTTTGCACCTAAAGGGTAAAAACGCGATGAGCAAAATAAAATAAAAAAAAATAAAGGTATCCACCTGAACTTGTATTCCTGTAGGATATGTGAGAGAAGCATTCATATTGTCAACATATTATAGTGATCATCCATGCAATCTATAACTCAAGCTTAAACACAGTTCACGAAGATCATACATTATATACAGTAACACAAACTGGCACCTTTATAGTGACAAGAGTCAGATAAACATTATGCTCAGTACCAGCACTGTATATGATACACACAAGTTTATTCCAAACAGTCACAACATTCATAGTCCTTGATGTACTTAAGGAGAATAATGTTAATCAAGAGAGAATGGGGTTGATTTACTAAAGGCAAATCCACTGTTCACTGCAAGTGCACTTGAAAGTGCAGTCATGTAGATCTGAGGGGAAGATCTGAAATGGGGGAAGCTCTGCTGACTTCTATCATCCAATAATTTGCTGGCAAAAATGCTGTTTTTTGTTTTCCTTGCATGTCCTCCTCAGATCTACAGCGACTGCACTTCCAAGTGCACTTGTAGTGCACAGTGGATTTGCCTTTAGTAAATAACCCCCAATGTGTGCACTTCATCCACTCATCTGCAAATTAAGGGGGTTATTTACAAAAGGCAAATCCACTTTGCATTACAAGTGCACCTGAAAGTGCTCTGAAAGTGCACTTGGAAATGCAGTCGCTGTAGATCTGAGGGGTAGATCTGAAATGAGGGGAAGCTCTGCTGCTTTTATCATCCAATCATTTGCAAGCTAAAATGCTGTTTATTTTCCTTGCATGTCCCTCTTAGATCTACAGCGACTGAACTTCCAAGTGCACTTTCAGTGCACTTGTAGTGCAAAAGTGGATTTGCCTTTCGTAAATAACCTCTTGGATACATGACTAAGGGGTTGATTTACTAAAGGCAAGTGCACTGCAAGTGCAGTTGCTCTAGATCATGAGGAGAACATGCACGAAAAATAAAACATAAATATTTTTTGCTTGCACATGATTGGAGGATAGAAATCAGCAGAGCTTCCCCTCATTTCAGAGCTTCCCCTCATATCTAGAGCCACTGCACTCCCAAGTGTACTTGCAGTGCACTTCCAAGTGTACTTGCAGTGCACAGTATATTTGCCTTTAGGAAATCAACCTATAAGTATTTGAAGTGCACTCTATTCCATTAAACTAATTTAAAAAGCTACACTTTTAGGAAATCTTCCATCTAGGGACACAAAAAAAATAGATTTTAGATTGTATCCAAAATCAAACAAACAAACAGGGTAGCGTGACCAGTAAAATTTAACTTGGCATGTATGTATGCTTTGAAAAAAACTAAACTGTTCTGATTCATAATATTTTAAACACTCTGCAAGCTCCAATACAGAAGCTGAATGTGATTTCCCAGCCTACACACAGAAAAACATGGTTGACCTTTGGCTGTATATCAAAATTGTTTTCAAAACCTATAAAACCTCTTCTTTTGGACAGAGTAGGGATGACTGAAACCCCTGTTGATTTTTTGTTTTAACATCTGTGTCCCACTGGAGAAATTTCCTTTCACTTTCTGTCCTGTAGACCCAACGAAAAGTGAAAGGAATACTATCCAAAGCGAGAGAAATAG
This sequence comes from Rana muscosa, assembly GCA_029206835.1. Lineage (NCBI taxonomy): Eukaryota > Metazoa > Chordata > Amphibia > Anura > Ranidae > Rana > Rana muscosa. The sequence continues at coordinate 497,842,320 of CM055116.1, read as the reverse complement.
CCTCTTATGCCTTGTACACATGATCGGATTTTCCGTCGAGATAAACTCTGACGGATTTTTCAGACGGAATTCTGTTCAAGTTATCTTGCATACACACTGTCACACCAAATTCTGACCGTCAAGAACGTGGTGACGTACAACACTACGACGAGCCGAGAAAAATGAAGTTCAATGCTTCCGAGCATGCGTCGACTTGATTCTGAGCATGCGTGTTTTTTTTCTTCGTCAGAGTTCCACACAGACGAACAAAATTTTTACATTGGAAAAAAAGAGAACATGTTCTGTTTCTAAATTCCGACAGAAAAAGTCAGATGGGGCACACACACAGTCGGAATATCCGATGAAAAAAATCCGTTGGACTTTTTCCATCAGAAATTCCGATCGTGTGTACAAGGCATAAGATGTCATTAAAACAGATGCCCCCTGTTGCATTTGTCTATATCTCTTTTGGTTACAAATGAAAATGTATATCTTTTCCTTCACTTTCAGTCCTGATGACAATGGTCACCAGTAAAATTAGACTAAATCTAAATGGGACACAGGGGTTCTAATCATTCCCTACTCTATCCAAAGCAAAAAAGTTTCAGCTTTAAATATAGTTAAAATATCATGGTCAAATAAAATCCAAGAGAAGTAAATACATTTATTTTTGTGTGCCCAGTTAAGCATTTGTTAGTTAGGATCAGTTCTGAAACAGTAGTTAGCACTTAAGTTATTCACTTAAAACTGCATGACAAATAAGACAATGAGATTAAAAGAAAAAAAAAAAATCAAGATATTCTTCCCTTTAAGTAAAGTATATTTATGAGATATGACTAATGTAGTGTGGTACTGAAACACATAGAATAAATGTTATTATCACTTGCATTAACACTTTTACAGGGTGTTCTAGCTGAAATTCAAAAGACATCACTACTAAAACTGCAAACACCATGAAGGTTCATTGTTTACAAAGATGCAAACTGGCCACTTGTTTGTGCTCTATTCTCTGCTCTGGTAATAGCTCCAATCGACACTGAATATTGCCTACTAATGAAAATTCCACCTTTCTCATATAACAACCAAAAAAGAATAAGCCAATGGGAAGCTTCCAGATTATAAATTCATAATTTTTATGTTTGTTTCTGTTTTTTTACTGTCTGCCAAAAGCTTCTGAAAAACTGGGTCACTTGATATTACCTTTTTTACAATCAATATATTTACTGTATTTATTGGCGTATAACACTCACTTTTTTACCCTAAAATAGAGGGTAAACTGTGCCTGCGTGTTATACGCAGGGGGCTGTGGAAAGTTTTTTCCTGAAACTTCCTTCTTAAAGTTAGAGTGCGTGTTATACGCCTGTGCGTGTTATACGCAGATAAATACGGTAATTATTGAATATTATGCAGACTAAAATATTTAAAGCTTTATAAATATATACAGGTTTGACTGCACTGATCATCAAATAATAATAACAATGTGTTTGCAATGCTGAAATGTGATACAAGTGCAATATTCTGTAGCTGTAATATGTTAAAAATGTTACATTTTATACCAGTAAATCTGATTTTAGTTTATCAAAGTCAAATCAGTGAAAGATAAATTCTGAATGGATGCTACTGGTTACATCACACTACTCTTTGCTTTCTTGGATGCACTTGTAAAGCCTTTGTTCCTCATTTTTATACCATGACTTTTGGATTAGCTCTCTTTCTTTTTGGTGACAGATGTGAGGTATAATAAAGAGACCCATTCAGGGCAAAGTGACAGTGTTTACCGAAGACCCCCCTCTACACCCAACTCCCTGATATCCTGTTCTTGCCAGTGTCCTCTACTTTCCCTTCATCTGTCGCAGCCGGCAACACAATTCACAGTGTTGGCTGGTGTTGGAGGTTGATAGGAGTGGTGACATAACTTCCTCTCTCAGTGCTTGGGCTTAGTGATTGGCACCTAGACCCAAGCGCTGTCTCCTGGGAGGGGGTCATATATTCCCCAACATCTGGATGCATTGTGTGATGTCTCTGCCTGTGGCAGAAAAAAGGAATGATGGGGAAGCACTGGCAAAGTGGGTATCAGTGGGAAGGCTTTGCAAAGACATTGTAATTTTGCCCTGAATGGGTAAAAATATCATTAATAATTACAACAATAAAAAGTATAAAGTCCTCTCACTAAATGTGAATCCCTGAAATTGTTCAAATAACAAATATTCAAAAATTTAGCAAGGTTGGTTTAATAAAACTAGAGAGTGCACAATCTAGTGCAGCTGTACATGATAGCCAATCAGCTTCTAACTTCAGCTTGTTTAACCACATCAATGCTGGGCACTTTCACCCCCTTCCTTCCCAGACCAATTTTCAGCTTTCAGCGCTCTCGCACTTTCAATGAGAATTGCACGGTCATGCAATGCTGTACCCAAATGAAATTTTTGTAATTTTGTTTGCACAAATAGAGCTTTTTTTTGGTTGTATTTATTCACGACTTTGTTTTTTATTTTTTGCGATATAAGCGAAAAAATTGTGGAAATTTTGAAAAAAAACAATATTTTCTTCTTTCTATTTTAAAAGAAATCCAATAAAATTGAATTTTGTCATAAATTTAAGCCAAAATTTATTCTGCTACATGTCTTTGGTAAAAAAAAATCCCGTTAAGTGTATAATAATTGGTTTGTGTGATCACGGACATATGTACGCAAATGATCATGTACAGATGTGCGCAGGTGATCACGGACATATGTGTGCAAATAATTATTGGGACATATGATTTTACTGGGACATATGTGGGGGACAGGTGTTTTTACTGCGTGGGGACATGTGTGTGGACATGTGTGGGGACATATGTTTTGGGGCTGGTGTAAAAAGCTGTAAAAAACAGCTCATACTCACTGATCACCAGCCGGCTGCAGCGATCCGCTCTCCTCTCCTCACCAACAACTTCTGTGTGAGGAGAGGAGAACCGATCGTCTAGCAATGGGCTCTCTATTTACATAACATGATGGCTGTGATTGGACACGGGCGTCATGTGATCAGGAGGACCAATCACAGAGCCCTCCTGCCGATCGGAGATGCGCCGTGTTCGGGTGACACGAGCGCATCGGGATCGCGCCGCTGCGCGGGCATGCGCGCGATCCCCTCCTTCTGAAGGACGTTCCTGAACGTCCACTCAGAAGGAGAGAGCGCCCACCCGGCCGTATATATACAGTGGCCGGGTGGGAAGTGGTTAATTAAGCTTTGACAAAACAAACTAGAATCTGATTGGTTTCTATGCAGAGCTGCACTAGATTTTGCACTCTCCAGTTTTAGTAAATCAGCCCCAATGTGTGTCTCTGTGTGTATGTCGCACGAAAAAATGTGGATTGTATATGCACAGAAAAATTTCTAATATACAAATCTGACACTATACCCCACTATATAAAAAGGACAACTGCATACATAACAACAAAGAGAAAATACTGAACAACTGACTTGTTATACAAAGGTAATAGCCAAAGCCATGAAGTTATGTGTTTATGATATATTCTTATTCAATTACCTAATGTACTTAAATGTCTACAAGTACAACTCTAACAACTATTATGTTAAGGGGTAGTCCAAGCCTTCAACATGAATATCATGTTCTTTTTTTCATGGTATTCCCCATTATACATAGTGGGCACAATACATTAGAAAGCTATATGATATCATGATTAGCTGTGATGTCAAATAATTGTGTGGAAACCAGTGTTACAATAGAAGAATATAAATTTATCTAAATGTCTTACCAATGGCATAGTTTAGTATTTCTACTCTGGTTTCACAAACACAAGTCTTATGGCTAGATACTACTTTGAATAGCAACCCCATCACAGGAAAAAGTCCTATAAGTGAAGATTTCTTACTTGCACATGTATTTTGTTGTGCCACTGCTTGTGATTCCTTTGATCACGTAGCATTCACCTCCGTTGACACAATACGTCTTCTCTTTTTCTGAACATTTGGATAAGTGACTTGCCGGTGCTGTAATGAGCAACAAGTAAATGTTTAATGTAAACTAGTTTAATGTTACATCTAACAGTATAGAAGTTATACAATACATTAATACATACATAATATAAAATTCAGTCACAATGAGAAACTGGTATCATTTATGACAGATGAAATGTGATACTAGAATATGTCCAATTTCAATGATCATACTGGGGCATGCCCCAAAGTCTACAGTGGACATTATGTTGCATTATGGTTAATGCTGAAATGCAAAAGTTGATACTCTTAAATCGTCCAAACTCACTATGGCTGAGAGCTGGAATCTACCCCCACCCCCAACCACAACATCAAACAGCCCACACATGTTGTTCAAACCACTGGCCAGCAGAAAGAGTATTGAATATGTATGTAATAGGGACTACAAACATCTGAATAATTAAAATTTGTATAATAAATAAAATACACTTAAATTACCAAATTTTGTAATAGCTGTGATTGATTTTATTATTATTTGGATAATTATTGAACTTCACGTTCATCAAAAATTATAGTTCAAAAAGCATTTTTACTACAGTAATACATTATTCCTTTTTTGGTTTGCTTTTTTCTCTGTCTTTTTGATGATATTTTTGTTGTTTAGAGTTAGAAACAAGTTCCAAGTATCTAATTCCAAACAACTGTAAAAAATCGGAGTCACATGTAAACTGGATTATTAGGATCCAGGCTAGTTGAACTTCCGATATCACAAGAGCTTAGCCCTGACTATTATTGCCCTTTTGAAAAAAAGCAGCTTGCGGATCAAGAGCTGATTGCTTACTACTTTCAAAGCAGTGAATATTGGAGTCCCTTGCTGATGTTAGAAAGTGAGCTATGATGGACTACAGCTGCTCTCAATTGCCATGGATGAGAACACATTGTGGTTGTCACACAAAACTGTGATATCCATATAACATGCGGAATGTTCCTCTGCTTTGACCTGACACATGTTTATACTGTCAACTGGCATTTGATAAGAAAGTAAGGGAATGTTATCTTTTAGATCTTGTATTTTGACAATCCCCAAGCAGGAAAGCAGAAATCCCATCCACTGTGCTTAACTATGGAGTCTTTCATATCAGAACCCCCAGTAATCAATTCATTTCAGCAACCTATGACTTGGAAAATCAAATGTTAGATAAATATAAGTATCTACATTTTTATAGAAAAAAAAATGTATTGTAAATATAGACATTTAACTAGGTGTACTAAATTGTGGGTGTTGTAACTGATAAGTGTGCATTCTTGTCTACCTGAATGCAGGATGTGCCAGGCTCACCTAGAATCTATTTTAAATGGAACCTTCATGCAAAAATGCAAACTCTAGGATGAAAAACAACAAAGACAGCCGGCCATATTTTTTCTATTATAATATAAAATAAATCAAACTATTCTCAGATTGTTTCCTTATAGGTGTTTTTGTCAGAGCTAAAATGTCAAAAATTGCACTGATCCATAGTGGTATATAGGTATATGAGCTATCGTGATGATTTTTTTTTTTTTTTTTTAAAGTTAGAGTTTGAGGGCACAGATGTGTGTAATCATTTATACAAGCAAATTATTTAACAGTGTTCACAGTACATTTCCAAAGACAAGAGACAACACAAAGGAGGAGGACAAAGCAAGGGTAGTTGTGAGGCTGCTATCTACCTTTGTCTCTGCTTAAATATTTTGTTTTATTATACTGCAAAGGGATTTAGCCCATAATAAAATACAAATAAAGGCCCTCATTTGACAAGCTAAAGTATCAAACCCAGAAGCCCCAAGAAGTAAACAAAAAAAACTGCCTTTACCTTTTCTAACTGAACCAAAACCTGTTTTATTTGTGTTTTACACTCTCTCCCTCTCAGAGTTCCAAGGCAACTGTCAATCCAGAAAAAAGTGGGCAGAACTGGGTTTGGCTAGCTACTGATTGACCGGCTACATACTTGTCAACCAGCAGTGACAATGCCGACAGCCAGTCTGCCAGACACATTTTTTTCATCGAACATGAGGGCCCACTGAGAGTGTCAACTCTGCTCTGAATTCAAGAATAGTGCATCATCATTGCAACACCATCAAAGGACACCGCATTAGGTGGTATTCACTGGCAGGATCAACAAGTATTTGTGAAACTTTGCAGAGGACTAAGAGAAAACAGTAAGCGCAGATGCACGTATAATTAAGTTCTACAACACATGTTTTTGAATGGAAAGTCATAGTTCTACTTTAAACTTTATATGCATACATTATTACAGACATAAAAGTCTATAAGATAAAAAATGTAATTAATAAAAAATATTTTGTATAAGTGAAAATGCAGTGTACAGTATATCACAAATTACATCCAATTTACTTTATTAAAATACGTTCACGGCAAAACTGATGTCCGTAACAACAGCAGCTGTGTTCAAATATTTTGCCGGATACCCTATGTGACTTCACAAAGACAAATTAAATCGCCTTAGGGAACAGGACACTTTCATTCCATGGCAATTTTTAACAAACGGCCATCACTAATTATGATGTGGAAAAACATAACTGATCCATGAAAAATGTTCTAATTCTCAAATCTTCGATGACAACATAATACTGTGTTCTCTAATTCGAAACATGCTAGCAACAAAAAAAAAATTAGCATATAAAATTCTGTGACACAGAGTTGGTGAATGAGGAAGCACAGTTGGCTAGAGCACCTTTTTTCATAAACAATGACGCGCTGCAACCATAAGCAGTAAAAACGTTCAAGTTATCAAGAACAACTAGAAATTAATCTTGGTCTTATGTTATTTCTGCTCATGAGCTAGTTTCTATGTGTTACTGCATGTTTAACATCAAACTTGGCCTTTTCACTGCCATGTTAAATAATCTATGAAATCACACCGGCTGGGACCTTGATCACAATTCTTGGAAAGGCATTATCTGCATAAGTTTGCTACAACATATACTGTGTATATATATATATATATATATATATATATATATATATATATATATATATATATGGCACAGCATGCCTTTGGCCTATGAGAGGTAACTCAACTAGGCACAGGAAACTCATGGCAATGCCATGCAAATAAAGGCCTGCAACTAAATATAAAGGAATGTGATACACAAGACCACATCCATAGTAAGTACTTGGTTGGCTGTCACCTAATCTGAAAAAGTTGAACTATAAAGGTATGATCACTATAATTGCCTTATCTTGCTCCCAATTCAATGACTGATACACTGTTTCTGCATGCAATGTCCTTTACCTGAATTTTGCTTGAATTAAAGCAGACCTTCACCCTAACTGTGAAGTTGTCCTCCCCTGTCTCCTCCCCCTCCCTCTTTTACCAAAGGATATTCCTCTCTTTTTTTAAGGACTTTATTTGTGCAAAGCAGCACTTACACTCTTTTAGATGAGATTTTGTCACAGTCCCCCCGATGCATGTGCAGATGTGCCGGAGGGCTTGGATCCTGAGAGAGTCCTGTGGTACATCTGCATGTGCATCTGCATGTGCATCGGGGGTACCCAGTATCTGTGCATGCATGAGTTTTGCCAAACACACTCAAAGAACACTAATAGGGGAATCTGAATACCATGCCTGTCTTTGCGCATGTGCAGCATTTCCATGGCATGTGCGCAAATGCGTTGATGGCCTCTGCCAGGACCCAAAGGCTGGGCAGAGCCATTGGATGCTACTGCGCACTCCTCATAATGGTGGAACCCAAGGGGCATAGACATTTAGGAAGGTGGGATGAAGTTTTGCTTTACATTTGCTAAAGCACTGTGTATCATAAATACTTGATTTTTTTTTACCAAAATATAGTTGCATATCCTGTCTATTTGCACTCCAGTGATGGCTGCATGGAATCATAGTGGATCATCCTGTGTAATGTGTGTTGCAATTGTCACTTGTAGTCTCTATCAGAAGCCCATGTGACAGGGAGACAAAACAGGTGCGCAACTGGGATAAAGAGATGGAGCATTATTACCCTATAACAGGAAGTGCCTGAACAAGAGCACCCATGGTAGAAATGCCAAATATTGTATTAATGAGTGCTGCAGATTTAAATATATTGACATTACTTTTAAATTACATTCACATGTTAAAGCTTATATCTCATTTAAGTGATGAAGTTTCTACTTTAGGTTCATAAAGTGTGTTGCATGATTAACGACAGCAAGTCCCAGTCCTACAGAAAGCAGGCTGGCCTAATACTAATTATCTTTTAAAATATTTATTCAAATTCAAGATATTAATAAATAATTTTAGCATGTATGTATCTCATTTTTTTAGAAAATACTTTAATTGAAAGCCACAAATGAAGAGTCATTAGAAAATGCTGTTTGCATTTACTCTTCTTTTTCCCCTCAAAGAATGAGCACAGCACAAGCCTCAGATAACCTATCCGCAGGACAAACACTGTGTAGATAATATTGGACAATGTATTTCCTGGAAGCATGTCCAAGAGGGAGAAAACACAGATTGAAAGTGACTTTATTGTATTTAGAGATAATAGCATACCAGATATTTCAAAGTGTGGTTTCCTGATAAAATAACATGCAGGATAATATACGTATGATAGCATATATAGTTAGATTGAAGTAGGAAAAATATACCTGGTGCAGCTCTAACGATAATTTTTCAAAAACAATATTCTTGTGCTAAGAAGCATTGAGTTTGCCTAATGCATTGGGTATAGGCCATACTGGAGGAAGGATAATAGCATCTTATGGCTGTATCACTTTTAGAGCATCTTCATACATGTTCTTGTATTTTACAAGTTAATTAAAGCACACAAGTTTCATAATAGGGTCATAATATTTTTAATGACACTTGTGCCTCTCTTTGCTGGTGACAACTGCTCTCCATATACCATGTATAGGTGTCAAAGGTACAGGATGTGAAAGAAAAGGTTCATAATTGGGTCACAGACAAAAACAGAAATCTGCCGACAATTTGAACCTCTTCAATGCTTGCTTTAGCAAAAACATATAATTCAATTAGACAAGTAAATTGCATTAACCTTTATCTTTTTAGGCAGACAACCATGCATTAAGACCTCTAGTGGTCTTGTGTGTATGTATATATATATATATATATATATATATATATATATATATATATGTGTGTATCCCTTAAGTTTGATTATGTCAGACTTTTGTAAGTACAGTGGAACCTCGGATTGCGAGTAATGCGGTTAACGAGCGTTCCGCAATACGAGCAATGTATTTTTAAAAATCGTAACTCGGTTTGCGAGTGTTGTCTTGCAAAACGAGCATGATTCAGGCCAAAGCGGTATGCAGTACCGCGTTTGGCCTTCGGTGGGGGGGCGCCGGAGCCGAGCAGAGCCGAACATCACCGATTGCAGCCGATCGGAAATGCACGGAAAGGCCCGAGGACAGCACGGCTGACCTCGGCAAATGTCGGGAACAAAGTCTTTCCGAGGTTTGCCGAGGTGTCCTCGGGCCTTTTCGGCCATTTCCGAGGCTCTCCGGCACCCCCCGCCTCTGGCCGCATGCAGTATTGCATGCCATTGAAGTCAATGCAGAACAAATTATTTTCGTTTCCATTGACTTCAATGGGGAAACTCGCTTTGATATGCAAGTACTTTGGATTATGAGCATTCTCCTGGAACGGATTATGCTCATAATCTGAGGTTCCACTGTAAATAATAATTTCACCAACTACTACTATTTTGCTTTTATTCGAAAAACTATCCTGCACAGGTGCAATTCAAGTTCAAACCATAGGATGTTAAAAAAAAAAAAACACACAGCTACAATATTTCAAGTCTGGATGGACAGGTTTGACATGTGCTTTAACCAGTCACTTCTGTGAGTACAGATTAGCCAAATCATTATCGCAGGATTTCCTGAGCAAATTCTACTGCTCAGGCCAGTCACTATGCAGATACACACTGTTATTATAAAGACTGAGGCATTCTTTGGCAGGTTCAGCTTGGCAGGTATGAATGAGCTTTACAAGAATATATTTCAGAATGGGAGCCACATAGTTTCCTGACATGTGACCGATTAGGTAATTTGATGTTTAACATTTTAAGTTTCCAAGAAAAAAAGTATTCAGAACAATTACTGATTAAGCAGTTGCACAAAACCTCCCTACTCAAAGGGCTATGTCAGAGTTGATCTTGACACTGGCAACAACTTACCAGTGTTAGCTAACTATTGTTGCCCATGTAATTTCAGGCTTAATTTTTTTTTAATTGCTCTTTAAAGCGGTAGTAAAGCCCGCTTTGTGATTTTGACCTACAGGTAAGCCTATAATAAGGATAAGTAAAAGTAATATCTCCTACATAATTAAAATTAATATCTCCTAAATATGGACCATTTAGGAGATATTTACCCTGGATGCAGCTGGTGACATCAACGCCGGAATCGCTCTGAAGGCCCGGCATACCTTTCGGGGACCTCAAAGCTTTGTGCTGGAACTGAGGGCTCCCCCGCACTCCGGCTTGCTGGAAAAAGACTGGGGCAAGATGTCAGCCCTCTCAGTGGTGACAGCGTGCCACAGGAGGGCTTTGTTCTAAGGTAAGTATTTCATAATGTGCTAGTATACGATGCAGGTTTTTTTTTAACCAGCCGTGGTTTACAACCGCTTTAAAATTGAGCTTGTGTGAAAAGTAACGAGATCAAAATGGGTGCCCATAAATACCAATCTATGTTTGCAAACCTAGTCTCATAAAATCTCTCTGTTGGTCTTTATTGTCACTGACAAACAATTTTTCTTGCAGAGCTAACTGTTCTAGATAGAAGAAAAGCCCCATGTAAACTAGGAGGCACTCGCCAACAAACCAGCAGATTCAGCAACCTGATCAAAGCTTCAGACATCTGGACCTTAAACAAATCAGAATATATTTGCATATTCCAGGAATTTTTCCAGAGTTTTAATTTCAGATAGGGATGCATGCATAGAATTACAACAAACATATGACAGGTGTGGCCAGGATACACCCACAGGTATCATTCCAATAATTTCACAATGTATAAAACTTGCACCAGCAGGAATTTCTTAGGCTAAAACTACCTAGTAAAATACCTGTACTCTGTACTCCTTTAAAGTTTGTTTTATATCTAACAGCTAACTTCAATGTAACCTTGTTACATCCCAAACATACTTGTTTATTGAATGCACTGTTTTTAGTTTAGCTTGCTTACTGTACTTTCTGCAAGAGGATACATCTGTATTTAATTTTTCTAAATCTTTCCTTAATAATCACACGGTAATGGAATTTGTGACAAAATATATTTTATAGTACCACACACAAAATACAAATGTTTTTATATTTCACTGGAGCTGATTTATATTAGAAGTGCTGAAGTTTTATCTTTAGTTTCTTTTCAAATACTCATGAGCCCACTAATAATTAGAAACACTCATTCAAATATGCTGTAAATTAGGGGATATACTACTTGACAGAACTCCAGAAATAATTAGCTCTGCGCCCCCCCCCTCTCCAAAACACCCTGTCCCCATTTTGATGAGGACAAGGTGACCACGCCCCATGCCCGGTGACCACGCCCCATGCTTATATAAGTCGTTGCGCGCCGCGCACACGGCATTACAGCGGGAGACAGTGGCGTGTCAACATCGGGACAAGAGAAGAGGGAAGAAGACGACGGGGAAGACCGGGCCCCCGCTAGCAAAAGAGCTGGCAGAAGACAGTGGAGGTGCCCGGCAGAAGGCAGGAAGAACCGGAGAGCGCGGAGAAGGCACCGGAGAGCGGGAGGAGAGGCCGGAGAGTCGGAAGAGACCCCCGAAGTCGGAAGAAGACCCCCAAAGTCGGAAGAAGTCGGAAGAAGACCCCCGGAGCTGCCTAATGAATGTCTTTAAAAACCTGTCTAGTGTGTTTTTTTTTCTTGACATTTTTTCCCCCCAGGTGAATGGGTACGATGTACCCCAAACTCATTCACATAGGGTGAGGGCCGGGATCTGGGGGCCCCCTTATTAAAGGGGCTCCCGGATTCCGATAAGCCCCCCGCCCGCAGACCCCGACAACCAACGGCCAGGGTTGTCGGGAAGAGTCCCTTGTCCTCATCAACATGGGGACAGGGTGCTTTGGGGTGGGGGGCCGCAGGGCGCCCCCCTGCCCCAAAGCATCCACCCCCTATGTTGAGGGCATGCGGCCGGCACAGTTCAGGAGGGGGGGCGCTCGCTCATCTCCACCCCCTTTCCTGACTGGCCGGGCTGCGTGCTCGGATAAGGGTCTGCTATTGATTTTGGTGGGACCTCCACGCCGTTTTTCTGGTATGCTCTTGGAGGGGGAACCCATGCCGGTTTTTTATTTAAAATTTGGCGTGGAGTCCTCCCTCAAGATCATCAGAGCACAAGTCGCATGCCAAAGTCAGATCATGCAAGACGGAGTTCCGACTTTGATCCGACTTCAATGATAGTCAATGGGCTGAAGTAGGATCAAAGTCGGACCAAAGTAGTACAGGGAGCATTTTCAAAGTCGGACCGACATGTGTCGGACCAGTTAAGATGGCTCCCATAGGGAAACATTGATTTCACACGTCATGCGGCATAAGCTCCCAATGTCGGAGCGTTTGTCGCACCAGTGTGAACTCGGCCTCAAGGAAGGAATCTTGTAACTCCCACTGGCAAATCAGATGGGAGAACTGAGGTGGTTTAGATATGGTTTAACCATTATAATGTGAACATTTGTAAAAGCATCATTTACATATAATCATAATACTTAATAAATTGTAGTAACCAAGCAAAATGTTTTGTATTTAATCATGGTCTCGGACTGATAATGCAGTCAAGATAGGTCAAAGTTTCCTCGTTTAGCAAATGCTCAGAAACACATGGTTAAGTAAGTATCTTTCTCTGCTTTCACACAGTAAAGGGTTTTGAGTGAGTTAAACTGTTATGTGCTTTGTCTTTGAGCAAATCCAGATTTAACAGGATTATTCCAGGCAAAGAGCAATCTTGGGGTCAGTCACATTTACATGTTGTTTCATGTTATTCACAAACCTTCTTTCCAGTTTTCACATGCAATGCATACAGCACTAAGTGATAAGCTTTCTTTTACTTCTGTAGCAGTACACTTTTAACGACACAAATTTGCAAATCGTATATACCGTATTTAATCAATATTTAAATATACATGGTTATAGCTGTATAAATTGTTTATGGTATGTGATTTATGGGGGGGGGGGTCAATAGTTTCAATGTCAGTCAGTATCTGTATCAATCAGTAGTCTGTTTAAAATCTTGCGCACCTTCTATCAGGAAAATCTGAATTTCATAAAAGATTACTCTAATCTAAGCAAGGGGTAGTCAAACATGACCAAAACAGTTACACTATCTAGAATATGGTGGTGTAAACATGTTGCCTACTCTCTAGATAAAAGACAGACTATCCAAGGAATTTGAATGTTGGCATGAATATAGAATGGTTATCACAAGCACGTCAGTTCATTGCATGCCTGAAGTCAGAAACATTAATCAGATACTGATGTCTTTGTAGACAGTTTTGCCCCAATAAAAATAATGCTCTAGCACCGGAAGCATTTTTGGTTTGGGTAATACCGTAGGACTAAGGAGCAACAAGTAGGCAGGTAATCTCAGGAAAAAATGATAGTTACTGGGCAAAGTTTTCTAACATGCCCAAATACTTTGTCTCTCAAGAGTGGCTGTTGCATTCCAATATCTAATGAGTGCCGTCACATGGTCGGGAGTGAGAGTGCTCATAACCCTGTATAAACTTGCTCAGCAACTCAAAACTGACACAGCAGTCCTAGCTGGTTTGGCCATGGTTCCTACAAGGGAAAGTAAGCACACACACTGCTTATGGGCCCTTCTGTTAAGTGAACCTGTTCTTTTCACATTAAAGTGCATGTAAACCCCAATTTTTTATTTATTTTTTGCTGTCACAATGTAGAGTATAAGATTTCCTATCATTTGTGCCAGGTCTTGCCACAAAGAGTTAATCCAGCTCTGAGCAATCCTCTTTTATTGTTCAGCGAGATAAAACAGACAAACAGAGAAAAACCTTTGTCCGTTCCGCCCCCTTGCTTTGAGTGACAGGTTATTTACATATCTTGTGCACTAGCTTTAGACCCCCACTCCTTTTCTGAAGTCATGTGGTTACTTTTCTGGATTTTGACTGGATGTTAGTGATCATAGCAGAAGGAATACACAGGAGACAAGGGGAGTGTAGAGGTGGGCGGCGAGTCTACTGACATTACGACTCCACCCGCCGAGCTCCAGACAACAGATCCACCCACAGAATCTGCAGTTTTTCAGTTCTTATAACAGACAGTGGGGAAACATTTGACAGATAAGGATACATGCAGGAGGCATCTATATCCTTATAAATCAGCACTATGGCAGTAGTTTAGAAAGGATGAGAGTGGGTTTACATCCACTTTAAGAATATGATGCCAAAGGTTAATGGTGTCCTATATAGTTTTTTTATTTTTTTGTCCATTCAAACAACACAGTTGATTACTGTCTGTGGTCCTTTTTTGTTTGCACTAGCAGTTTTCAGGAGAAATAAACTGAACTTTTTTTTTTTTTTCCAGGACAAGCTTTTGTAGGTCAAACCCCTTCTTCTCTGTCTAAGCAGTACCGATACACAAAGAAGTACCAAAATGTTAAGAAAAAAATCTGCAAAGAAAACACTATCTGGTAACAATTAACAACATACACTGGGTAATAAAAGGGAAAAGGTTGGTCAGATAGAGTAGAGAAGAATTATGATTTGAGTTTAAAGGCATTCCTGGGTATTTATAAAGTTCCCATTAAGAACAAAAACATTAATGTCTTCCAAAAAGCAGTCTGATTGTGAGAAATTATGTCTCACAGACTGTCAGATCTGAACCAGGGACCTCTGTGGGATCTGGCTGTGGTTCTTCTCTATGCCACATGAAATGCTGGACAGGTCCCTGTCTGATCCCTTGGAGATTCCCGCTTCATAGCTTGTCAGTGTTGAACATTGAATTCCTTGCCCCTCCCATGAAGATCCTTTTTAGGCTATGTCCTTGCACTTCCTGTTTGACAGAATATTGTGCTCTCTCCATCCAATATTGTTCTCCTTGCTCTCCTGTTACCATTTGTATCTTCACTACCACTTGTTACCAAAATTTGGCTTGTTCTTCAGCTATGCTTCCACTTGGTCCCAACCTGCAACCATTTGTTACTGACCTTTGGCCAGAAAATACCCCCAAAAATAGTGAATCACTGGTTATCACTAGCGTCATCAGTAATAGTGTCCCTACTGGAAAATTTCTTTTCTATTACTGTTACCGAGGACAACCCGAAGTTTGGGATTTTCCTTTACTTTCTCTTGTGTTAACAGTAAACAGGGCAATTAGAGAGAGGGTGAATCTACCTAACAGGTACAGCAAAAAAAACTGACAGCTGTTCTAATCTTACGGGGGGGGGCATGACCGAAAAAGGTTTGCCGATCAGCATTCGATCAGCTCTCTCAGCAAATGGCTGAGAGCTTTGATTGGTGTCTTCTGGTGGCCATTCCCCTGTCAGAACACAATAGCTCAGTGGGGGAGATCGCTGGACTAACATTGGATAGTTAGTACAGCGGCTTCTCCTCAGTTCTTCAGCTACTTCAGTACTAAGCTTTATACTTTAAAGACAGCCTTTGTGAAGGTTTCCACAAGTACTCTGACATATTTATTTCTGTCTTCTAGGTCAAAGCATATCCAGTAGTATCTAGTGGTCTTGCTGTGTATAATGTCTCATTTGGAGTGTTCCTTCCATATTTGCTTTACAAGCACTGGATATATTTGTTTATGACTATCACCAACTCCGCTTTGAGTGCATTATTTAGACTTTAAGGTCTTTCAGGGGTCATTTTCTCAAGAAAGCAAACACCAGGACACTCAGGTCATTTGCAGACGACATAGCACTGGCAGCAGAAAGAGAGGTTATGGTCATGTAATTAGTACTAATTCTTTAAACAGAAAATGGCAGCTGGTAGGAGTCAAAGCTCGGGGCTTATAGAATGTTTAGTATTCTAATCAGTTAAGTATAATAAGGCCATTCTGATGAATAGAATGTGCTGGTGGCCCGTATACCATGTATAAATAAATACCAGTAATAGGCTTGCTCTATGTTTTTACATATCTGTGCTCTGCATATTTAAGTATTTGGGATGTATTTAATCAGTCATTATTTCAGAATGCTAACGTTGCAATTTTAAATAGCCAGCACATTTGTTAATTTAGATCAGTTGGTAAAAGAAATATTTTTTTTACTAAAATCACCAATCCCATGCATGAATACAGTAAATATATAATTTTCTATTTCCCTTGCACAGGTTTGGGTATTCAAAGTGAAAACAATGTAACCATATTTACCAAGGTAAATGGACTTTCACTTTGCAAAGTGACTTTTCTTTACTCCTTTAGTAACTCAAACCCCATAGGGTTTGAGTTACTAAAGACAAATACGTTGTTCACTTTTCAAGGGGTTTTGCACTTTGCTAAGCGATTTTCCCTTAGCTTAATGAATGAGTTAAAGCTCTGCTGACTCTCATTATCATCCAATCATAGGCAAGCACAAATACAGATTTTTGTTTATTTTCCTTGCTTGTGATTGGATACTTTATGCAAAGTTGATTTTCACCACATTCACTAAGTTAAGAGAAAATTCCCTTTGCAAAGTGACCAGCCTATTTGCATTAGTAAACCAACCCTATTGCCTCTAGTCTAATATGTACAGAGCTTCAGCAATAATCTTTATGTTACATGGAAACAGGAAATCTGTTTAATGTTTCAAATTGCTGCGATATATCAGATTGTTCTAGAACATCATTATATGTTTACAGTTCAAACTAAGTCACCTCCAAACTACATTAACTGTAATCAGTGTGTGGTAGACCAGCAACTGTCTTAGCTCAATTTCATTGTAGGAGAACTGCTTTAAGTGAGCCATGAAGGTATTTAAAATTCAACAAGTTAGGCAGTTCACAGTTCACTGGAAATGTGCTAGGCCAGCATCCAAGCCTAGTATATCTTCAATCTCCTTTTCATCTCTTCAAATCTGCTGCAGGTTGGAAATATTTCATCTCCATTTCTAATGTGAGATTGCACTGAAGTAGATCATGACTTTCTAAATAATGAGAACAAGATACAAATTCCTGCTTCAATCTAGAGACATAAATAGTTCATGGTCATGGTCTGCTGACCACAAAGAAAAATAGTAACAAATTCATTAGCTTAAGTTCTGATTTTACCATTACTATATATTATAGGGGTAAGTCATTACTCACTGAGGAGTTATGAAAACAAAGAACTACTTTACTATTATTATTCTTTTCAAAACTAAACTTTTATTATTCCTTTCAACACTAAACCATGGTGCTTAACATAGATCAATGGTTTATTTAACTAACCCTAGAAAAATGACTAATATAGTTGTAATACACACCTGGCTTCATACTTTAATCATTAGTCTTATTTGTCTTGGAGAATAACTTTCTTAAATAGCTTTGGTCTCTGGGTTCACAAAATGTACACATTTATAATGTATTAATGTACTGTATGTAATGAATTAATATTCTAGTGAACAATGCTCATCATCTTTATTGGAATTGAAGTATACAGCAAATCCATAAAGTATTTACAGGTATTTCAAGAGGGGGATCAGCTGTCCACAGGCTGCAAATGTAGGAAATATATAAAGGATAAAGATAGTGGGGCTGTAAAACGATACTTATAATCTGATTGCTTGTCTCAGAGAATATTGCACTTTTCCTTTTTAAAACACTGTTCAAGAAAAAACCTATTGGCCACATGGGTTGACTCCATGCTGGCAAGTGTCAATCAAGGATTGTACAATAAAAAATCATGTCAGGTGAAGATATATTTCTGCATACAGATGAACCAGTTCATGTGATGTAATCAATACCGTTTTTTAAATGGGCCCTCTTATCCTACCTGTCCATTGAGCCAAATGTACAACATTCATCTGCTGTGAAACTTTATTTTAACCAAAGAAATAAGTTAATGAATAAGGGTGATGGGGTATTAAACCCAGTATAATGACAATAGTTCATCTGCCAACCCACAGTGCCCACAGCTTATAAATCTTATTTTTACATTAAAATACTGCCACTATATACCTTTTTGCCTGATCTGTATACCACGGTCATATGGTAACCTGCAGAGTTTGTCCAGAGCTGTGTGTTCAGGTAGGAGGAGATTTCCACTACAGTCTATATACACGCCCACATGTGTGATGTCAATATCATGTGACCTGGCTAACTCTAAGAACAAGGAAATGTTCTCTCCAGCATAAACAACACACCTGAGCATGTGCAGGTTGGCTTCCCTGCCTGTATTAGCTGGCCATACCCAGATAGACAGTGCAGGAGGGGAGGATCTATGCATACAGGATCAAAGAGCCTTTAAACACAATGCAGAGGATTAACCCTTTAAATTCCACAGTGAGTAGAACAAGCTTGCTAATCTGCATATACAGACTGATTTTAATGTTGTGGGTTTAGTAACACTTTAATGTACAGATGTTCCAGTAAATGTTCTGAGAGTGACTCACATTTGTAGGCTTTCTTACAAGTAACCACAACTCAAGTCTATAATCTTGGGGAATATATTTTAGAGTTTTATAATTGTATCCCATCTTTGAAATACAGAAGCAAAATCAACACTATTTTCTACTATTCCTTTTGTTTTCTTACATGATTCTGACTTCCTCCTCATGTTTGGCTTGCCTCTTTCTATCTCTGGCCCTTTACCTCCTTCACCTAATAAAGTAAAAAAGGGAACAATAAAGAATGATAGCAGTGATAACTACAGGGTATTATATTCAAAAGAAAGAATCATTGGTTCATTTTTATAGACCTGATCAATTCTAATTTCTCATTAATCCATCTATACCCTTTAACGTTTTTTCCTGGGTTTGGTGATAAAACTTTCAGCTTTTAGTAAATAATCTCTTAAGTCTTTATCCTATATGGAATATTTACTATTAGGATATATGTGTTTTGTAAGGTAAGGTAGTAATTAATGGGTTACCTAGCCCTTTCTCCATTGTTATAGTGGAAACTCATACAAAGATCGAACCATTTAGGGCTAACCTAGAGGTGAAAGACAAATGCTTTTGACTATTTCTGAAATGCAATGGTCATTTAGGGCTACCCCACAGGATGATGTAAGCACTCTCTGCCATCAAATAGCTTGTTAGGAAATCTTTCATCTTCTCAATGTAAAGTGTGGCATCGGTCATATTTGTGTGTTTGTGTATGTTGAGCAAGTTGCACAAGAAACAGTGGGGGTGTCTGTGGCTACAATATATCTCAGTTCACTCTTCACAGAGGACCATCTCCCTTCTCAGGTCAGTTAAAGTGGAGTTCCACCGAGAAATGGAACTTCCGCTTATCCGATTCCTCCCCCCCACTCCGGTGTCACATTTGGCACCTTTCAGTTGGGAAGGGGGGAGAAGATACCTGTTTAATACAGGTATTTCCTCCCACTTCCGGCGAAAGATTGCTTCTGTATCCGCAGTGATCTATGCCATGTCTGGCCCCTCCTCCATCCTCCCCACAGTCTTCTGGGAGACACACAGGTCCCAGAAAACAGCAGGGACCAGTCAGAACGTGCAGCGCGACTCGCGCATGCGCAGTAGGGAGCCGCAAGGTTTCACTTCCTGATTCCCTTACTTAAGATGCCAGCGCCTAGACCCGGAGCCGAGGGGTGGGTCAGCTTCAGGTGAGGACATCGCGGGTGCCCTGGAAAGGTAAGTGTCCTTTTTTTTTAAAGTCAGCAGCTGCAGTATTTGTAGTTGCTGACTGTAAAAAAAAAAATTGCAGGCGTAACTCCGCTTTAACATAACGAAAACATAAATATTTCATAACATCTACAAGAAATTACAATTTTACATAGCATTCCTTTTTCCTAAATTCTTACATGATATAATCATTTATCATTTGATTTTCTGATAGAAAAAAAAAAACCTTTCAACAACATCAAGGTCAAGCTACATACAGTATACTGTGCTGAAGAAGGCAATACAAAAATAGACTTTGTCTTTATTTGGTGTATTTTATTACAATCCATTAGAGCTGACTCATGCCTTTTCCTTCCACACTGAGGGCACTGAAATCAATGTAGAAATCCTTACAAATTACTGAAGCTTAACGTGGAAATCAAGGACAATGGTAGCTGCTGATATGCTTGCAGTGATATTTACTAACTGCATACAGAGCTTTGGGACAAAATAAGATTATGTCAGTCTAGATTGTTTAACGCACACTATATTCAAATTGTAATCTGCCATAGTGTATGTGTTGGGGGGGATAACATTATTAGTTAAGCACTTTTGCAAGGCATTATTGGGTGGAAAATTACAATTGGTATATGCAAGATAATAATTATTTTACTATATCTAAATCTCAGTTGCATATGTTTAGTTACTATAGCTCTGAATGTATTTTACCATAATGATGCCTGTGTGCCTATCCCTGTCCATAAAAGACAATTTAAAAAATAAATCTAGTGCTGAGACTTTTGTATCCTAAAAGACTGCTGGAGACCTCTATACTTACAGCTGAATTCTATTCCCTCCACTCCAGCAGTGCAATGTCTACGAGCTCCCTTGCTGGACTGACATCTTCTCCCATGCATCTTGCACGTTTAGGATGTTTGGCCATCTTCACGGGCCTGGCCTGGATTGTGTAACTCCCGCCCATGTGCACAGAAGTGCATTCATGCCAGCATTGAAACATGCTGAATATTCATATTATACAAAAGTTTGCAAATAGCAAGGTAAGAGTGCTTTATTTTATTGTATGTTTCTTCTGCCATAAAACACCTGCCTGCTTGCAAATTTCACATTTAAACTATAACTGAAGGCAAAACTTTTTTTTTTTAGCCTTGGATAGAGTGGAGACGGATTAGAACACCTGACAGTTTTTATTGCTGTCTGTGCCCCCATTGGGGAGATTCCCCCCTCTCTATTAGTCCTGTTTACCTTTATCAGAAATGCCCTTAATTTGCAGGGATTTCCTTTCACTTCCTGTTTGGCTATAGAACAAGAAGTAAAGGGAAATCTTTGCAATGGGACACAGATGGCAAAAAAATAGGATTTTTATAACAGCTTACCTGTAAAATCCTTTTCTTGGAGTACATCACGGGACACAGAGCGACATAGTCATTACTAATGGGTTATATAGATACCGTCAGGTGCTGGCACTGGCAACTTCCAAAACCGGAAGTACCCTCCCCTATATAAGCCCCTCCCATCCGGGAGCACCTCAGTTTTGTAGCAAATCAATAAGTGTCCCCAAAGAGGGGCGGGAGCTCTGTGTCCCGTGATGTACTCCAAGAAAAGGATTTTACAGGTAAGCTGTTATAAAAATCCTATTTTCTTTCTCGTACATCACGGGACACAGAGCGACATAGTCATTACTAATGGGATGTCCTAAAGCAATGCCCAATGAGGGGGGGGATACACCATATATAAGCTGAGCGCTATCAGACATGAGGATCTTTTGCGGCCTGCAACACACTGCGCCCAAAGGCGACATCCTCCTGACTTCTAACGTCCACCTGGTAGAACCTAGTAAACGTGTGAACTGAAGACCATGTTGCGGCCTTACAGATTTGAGCCAGGGAGGCCTGGTGATGCACTGCCCATGAAGTTCCAACTGCTCTCGTGGAGTGCGCTCTAACTTTGAACGGAGGCGGTCTCCTTCTCAAGCCATAGGCTTGTATTATGACCTGTCGAATCCACCTGGCTAAAGTAGATTTTGACGCTGCCTGACCCTTTCTGGGGCCTTCCGGCAGAATAAACAAAGTATCCGTTCTGCGAATCTGAGCAGTGGCTTTTAGATAAGTTTTAACTGCTCTTACTACATCCAAAGAATGCAATAACTTTTCCTCTACCGAAGTAGGTTTGGGGAAAAAAGAAGGAAGAACCACATCTTGGTTCAAATGAAACCTCGATACCACCTTAGGAAGAAAGGCTGGCTGAGGACGTAATACTACTCTGTCCTTATGGATAACCAGATATGGCTCTTTACAGGACATAGCTGCTAATTCCGACACTCTTTTAGCCAAACAAATGGCTACTAGAAAAATCTATTTCCTGGTGAGAAGCACCAAGGAAATATGCTGTAATGGTTCAAATGGTTGTTTCTGTAAAACCGACAGAACCAAGTTTAGATCCCATGGACATATGGGAATATTAACCGGAGGACTAATACGCATCACTCCTTGTATAAAGGCTTTGACTAGTGAATGCGAAGCCAAGGGCCTTTGAAAAAATATTGACAAGGCCGAAATCTGACCCTTGATAGTACTCAAGGCAAGCTTCCTATCTACAGCCCATTGTAGGAAGTCCAGAATCCTACCTATTACGTATTTACGTGGATGCCATTTCTTGGCCTCACACCAGGCGATGTACGCCTTCCAGATTCTATAGTAGATCTGCCTGGATACCGGCTTCCTGGCATTGATCATGGTAGATACCACAGCATTAGAGAGCCCTCTCTTTTTTAGAATGTGGGCTTCAATAGCCAGGCCGTCAAACCTAGGGCTGGTAAGGAAGGGTGGTATATCGGTCCTTGCGAAAGCAGGTCCGGACGATGTGGGAGGGTCCAAGGACTCCCCACAGACATTTTTACAATCTCCGCGTACCATGCTCTTCGGGGCCACGCTGGAGCCACCAGAATCACTGGTCTCTTTTCTACCCTGATTCTGCGAAGTAATCGAGGTAACAATTGTGGCGGTGGGAATGCATATATCAGCTTGAACTGATCCCAAGGGAACACTAGGGCATCCGAGCCGCAAGCTAGGGGATCCCTTGTCCAAGAGACAAACCTGTCCACTTTTGTGTTGAATCTGGATGCTAGCAGATCTACATCCGGTGTTCCCCACCGCTGACATATTGTCCGGAAAACCTCGGGATGAAGGGACCATTCCCCTGGGCATAATTGTTGGCGACTTAGAAAATCCGCCTTCCAATTCTCCACTCCTGGAATGAATACCGCAGATATGGCTGGGACATATCTTTCTGCCCATCTCAGGATGTAATTTACTTCCCTTTGGGCTGCACGACTCCTGGTGCCCCCCTGACAATTGATATATGCCACTGCTGTGGCATTGTCTGATTGAATTCTGACAGGGGACCCTTGGAGTTTGGATGTCCATGCTACTAGGGCATACCGGGCTGCTCGTATCTCTAAGAGATTGATGGGCAGGGCCTTTTCCGCATCCGACTATCTGCCCTGGAGAGACCATTGCTCCAGTACTGCTCCCCAGCCTATAAGGCTGGCATCTGTAGTGACCACCTTCCAGGAAATCGGACTGAAGGATTTCCCTCTTTCCAGATTCTGGGGAACCAACCACCAGCGGAGGCTCTTGCGAACAGAAGGGGACAAGGACATTGGTAAGTCCAGAGCCTGAACTTTTTTGTTCCAGGCTGACAGTATGGCCCTTTGCAATTTCCTTGAATGGAATTGACCGTAGGGTACTGCTTCGAATGATGCCACCATTTTTCCCAGCAGCCTCATGCACAGGCGTATGGATGGCTGTCTTTTTGAACCCACTAAGTGGATCAAATCTCTCAAAGACGACCCCTTTTCTTGAGGCAAGAAAATTTTTCTCTGGTCTGAATCCAGCCTTAGCCCCAAGTATTCCAGACTTTTGACTGGTTTTAGGGCTGACTTGTCTCGGTTGATAATCCAACGGTGATATTCCAGATACTTGATTGTCTCGTGAACAACCACTTCTAGTTTTTCCACTGAGTGGTCTATCAGCAACAAGTCGTCTAGATATGCCATTATCGTTACACCTCGTGTTCTTAGATTGGCCAATAATGGGGCCAGAATTTTTGTGAACACTCTTGGTGCTGTGGCCAGACCGAAGGGTAAGGCTCTGAACTGAAAATGGCGCCCTTCTACCGCAAAGCGTAGAAATTTTTGGTGGGCTGGAAAGATGGGAATGTGCAAATAAGCATCTTTGATGTCGATCGAGGCTAACCATTCCTCCCCTTGTAGGGCAGTGGCTACCGATCGGATCGACTCCATCCGGAAAGTCCTGATATGTAGGAATTTGTTTAGCCCTTTTAGATTTAATATGGGCCTCACGTCCCCGTTTGGCTTCGGGACTGTAAAGAGGTTTGAGTAAAACCCGAACCCCCATTCTTCCAGGGGAACCTCTATAATTACTGCTTGGAGCAATAATTGTTCTAGTGCCAACAGGAGGGATCCTCTCTTCTGGGGATCCCTTGGCACGTTTGACCTTATAAAGCGGGAAGGAGGGGAGTTTTTTAACTCCAATTTGTATCCCAGATTTACTGCGGAGAGCACCCATCTGTCTCGGATCGTGTCCCGCCAGGTCTCTGTGAACAACTGAAGTCTTCCCCCCACCCGATTGGGTGGGGGCAACCCTTCATGCATTTGACTTTGGGGGAGGTTTTGTACCTCTCCTGCTCCAGGGCTTCTTGTTACCCTGCAATTGTCCCTGATTTTTACCTCCGGGATTTGACCGAGGAGGCCGTCGGAACTGTTTCACAGCCGATGTCCTAGGGACTGGAGAAGCAGGCCTCTTAAAAGAGGGACCTCTAACTCTATTTTTAACCGGCAAAAGTGTACTTTTACCACTGGAAATTCTCTGGATATATTTGTCCAGGTCTTCCCCTAATAAGCGTTCACCATGAAATGGGAAGCTGACCAGCAATTTTTTACAGGGAGCTTCAGCAGACCAGTTTTTGAGCCATAGAAGCCTGCGCATATGTACTACAGACAGCGTAAGGCGGGAGGCCTGATGGATTGAATCCTTTATAGCGTCCACCGCAAAGCATAAGGCTCTAGGTAGATCAGCTAGGGCAAGAGCCTGCTGATCTGGCAAGTCCCTTAAGACCTGTTTCAACTGATCCTTCACTGCTTGGCAGACCCCAATAGCTGCCACTGCTGGTTGTGTCACCAATCCTGCTGTAGAAAAAGCAGATTTTAATAAGGACTCCAATTTTTTATCTATTGGGTCCTTGAACATTTGGACATTATCCACCGGACATGTCAGTGATTTATTCACACAAGAGATGGCTGCGTCCACTGTAGGGACCCTCCATTTTCTGATGAACTTATCCTCCATGGGATAGACCACCGGAAATCTCTTGGGGGGAGTAAATATTTTGTCAGGATGCTCCCAATCCTGGTAAATGAGCCCTTCCAGTAAAGGATGGATCGGAAAGGAACAAACAGTCTGGGGAGCTTTTAGCGACCCCAACGAGGAGACAGAAGTGGATGATGGCTCCGCAAGGGGCATTTTAAATGCTGATCGAACCATATTAGTCAGGGACTGAACCCATAACCTTTCAGCATGTGATGCTGAGAACGGCTCTTCCACTGTTGATTCCTCTACAACCGAATCGACCTCATCCTGATCCCCTTCAGGTAGGTCGATCCCTGTATGGGACTGTTGCTCTGTTAACAGGCACTCTGAGGGAGGAGACGGAGATCGGGCGCTTTTCTCCTGTGACAGGGAAGCCGCGATCAATGCTGACAATCTCTCTTCCAGCCCTCCCAGAGCTGAGGAAAAAACCTCCTCTGTTACATACACAGGAGCAGGTGAACTGAGGACAGCCACAGTACCAGGTACTCCTGAGGGTGCTCTACGGTCACTAACCTCTGATTCTTCAGGGGAGACTGGTGCAGCCAAAGCATGCCCAAGATCCTCAGAGCCCGATGGAGACCCCCTATTCCTCCTGGAATTTCTAGTCCCGGAGTTTTTAGACGGCATATTCCTAAGCCACAAAGCTGAGGTATTCCAGCTGAAATACACCAGTTACTGACAATAGTCTAGCATAAATGCTGCTATAAGAAACAGTTGGTGTCTACTAATGTGCCTTTCTAGGGGATGCCTGTATCAACCGCTTGCTGTATGCCTTCTTTAAATGTTGCCAGCTCTGTCTCTGTACTTCATAGTCAGCTCACCACACAAAATTGTGGTTTTTAACATGCTGGGACGCCCGCACATGCGCAGAAGCGCTGCGGCGCGCACAGAGCGTCATCCCCCAGGCTCCGCCCCCTTTCCCGGCTCACCTCTATATATAGAGGCGCGTGCACGCGCACGCGCGCTTCCACGTGCGCCTTCGGCGCTAATTTTGAAAATGGAAACCAGGGACAAGAGCCAGGGCCCCTTTGCCGCAGGCCGGGGGGATGGACGAGCATTGCAACATGGCAGAGGAAGCAGTTTCCCATAAGAGAACTCACCATCTGCCTGGACTCGCTCTGATGAAAAGAAACTAGTCCACATGACAAGAAACGTTCCACAGCGGCCTCTAGTGGACAAACACAGGTACCGCAGTCTAATATATTAAATATATATATATATATATATAAAAAAAAATTTTTTTTTTTTTCTTGACCACCATTAAAAATTATTACATTTTTTTAGTAGTTACAGGCATGCACAGAATTTTGCGGGAATACCATTAGGTAACAGACAGAAAGACAAATTAGGCTTGGGGGTCCCCCAATAGAACCAAGTTCCTGGGGGCCCCCACTTACCTGTTCCCCGCCGCAGGACTTTGTTTGGTCCACAAAAGCCCAAACTTCACCTATCACGGCAGGCATTGTAATCAAACCTTCAGGGACCGGGTTCCCAAGGATTCCACTCCCCTGGACCTGTATAGCACCCTGCACAGAAAACATCTTGGTCGTGGGTATGACCAGAGCTCTGGATCCCAGGGTCCAGCTCTCCTAAGAGAAGCATTACAGGCAAAACCTTGCTCTTCTCTGCAAGGCCCTGAGGTGCTCCCGGATGGGAGGGGCTTATATAGGGGAGGGTACTTCCGGTTTTGGAAGTTGCCAGTGCCAGCACCTGACGGTATCTATATAACCCATTAGTAATGACTATGTCGCTCTGTGTCCCGTGATGTACGAGAAAGAAATATGTCAGGGGTTATAACCCTCCCTTATTCAAAAGTTTTGCCTATAATTATACGTTAAAAGTTAAGTTTCATTTTACCAAGGAACTTTTTGGTTTACACCTACATGCTTCCCCAGGGCCAGACAAATGCTCACACTATAAATGTGGCCACATTTTCAGTGGAAGGTAGGCAAGCAAAAGCAGTGAACTCTTTAAATAGTTGATAACATGAATTACTTTTTTTTATTTAAACACGTCTCTTCCTAAGACCGAACATAATATGATGTAGCATTGTTAACTTGCCAATGTGTGAAATTGTTAAGCTACAAGCTACAGCTACAGTCCTGACCTACAGATCAATAAAAATAAGGCTGGCGTCTACCAGTGAATGATTTTCATTCCTAGTAGACCAGTATGACCTTGTCTACTTTCTTTTATGAAATAACGTCTATTAGTTACAATAATTTCTTTTTCTCCCTTACTATAAATCTTATTTATATGGTCAATAAAATGCTTTTCATCTCACTCTAAGTTCTAGTGTCAGATCTGTTTTTAATGCTATAACAATGAAAAAACATGAATAGTGAAACCAATGGTTTTTCAATGGACCTTTTGAAATACATTTGACAAGGTTTAACGTTAAAGTGGTTACAAACCTGAATGATGGTTTGCACCAATATAGGTAGGTAATTTACTCCCAAAAAAGAATTAACAAGCAGTTTTAAAATTTATTTAACAGTTTTTCTTTGCTGCCTATCTCCCAGGTCACATAACCTTCTTTGCTGCTTTTCTGCATTCTAAATGACCCAAGCCCCAGAGCCTCAGTGGCATGCATGATATAAACACAGTCTACCCTTTCGTGAATACCATTGACAGCATGGCTGTAGCGCCAATGTCAATCAAAGTTCTTATCTTCCCTTCCAGGTAGTGCTGCTGGTGACGTAAGCAACTGGAAGCTCGATGGGCAGAATAAACCGTGGAAATGGCTTTTCTTTTAGTTTGTTCCAAGCATGCGCACAATCTGTGGCAACATTCCATGGGGTAGATGAGACTGCAGATCATTGTCACTGCCTAGAGTTCAGCTTTAAACTTCTGTACATGGAAAGTTTTATTTCTGATGCAAATTTTGTTTAACTAAGTTGTGTTTAACTGCTGTAAAAGCATCACGTTCCAGTAATCTAGTGAACATGAAGATATTATATCCTTAGATTTAGACCTCTGACTTTTTTTCTGACAAGAGTGCATTGGATTTGAGACGGAACCTAGGTCCTGTGAATTACTTTTTAACCAGGAAACTGGTGATTTTTTTTCTACTAAAATACCGCTCATTGTTTAGTGAATGGCTCCAGTAGAACTCCTTTTGCAGTCAACACATAAACCCACTACCATGGCATTTCTGTACTTTAAAGTGATTGTAAAGTCTCACTTAAAAAACAAACAAAAAACAAACATGTTATACTTACCTCCTCTGTGCAGTTCGTTTTGCACAGAGAAGCCCGGATCCTCCTCTTCTCGGGTCCTTCTTTGCTGCTCCTGGCCCCTCCCTCCTATCGAGTGCCCCCACAGTCAGCAGCTTCCTATGGGGGCACTGGAGCCGAGTCACAGCCCGTGTGTCCATTCAGACAGGGAGCCCTGACCCAGCCCGCCCCCTTCCCTGATTGGCTGACTGACTTTGACATGTCAAATCGCATGCCAAAACGGCAGCTATTGCCGGCAAAGGCACCCTCCAAATCGGTGCGATGCCGACTTTGCGGCACTGTACTGATTCCCAAAAGTAGTTCCTATACTACTTTTGGCAACTTCGGGGGCAATTTGAATAGACATCTGTGCATGAACCCTCACAGATGTCTGTCACATCGTCCCCGAAGTCAGACGATTTCAAACCCGCTTCAGTGTGAACCTAGGCTAAAACTAGAAGCTGATTTGTTACTAAGCACAGCTGCACCAGATTCTGTGTGCACCATAGGCAGATATTTTTGACAGAGCCCATACTTTTTTTTTTAGTACCTTTCTATCAAAGCTTCACTTTGAAAGCCTAGAACAGTGATGGCGAAGCTTGACACCCCAGATGTCTTGGAACTACATTTCCCATGATGATCAACTACACTGCAGAGCATCATGGGAAATGTAGTTCCAAAACATCTGGGGAGCCAAGGTTTGCCATCACTGGCCTAGAATCAGCAAAGCAGGAAGCATGCATGCTTGTTCCCCTTTTGCTATAAACGAATGGCCCACGCATACTGTATTTATTGGCGTATAACACTCACTTTTTTACCCTGAAAATAGAGGGTAAACTGTACCTGCGTGTTGGTATGTGAGAGATTGAAAATAAGGTGTATGAGCATCCTTTTTTGGTGTTTTCATTTTAAGCCCAAGAAAAAGACCGAAGGATCAAACTTGGGATGATTTAATTAAAGGATTTTTTTACTTACTTCTACTAACATAATATACTAGGGAGCAAAATTGCCATATTTAAATAATAGTGAATTGTGCTTTACTGGCCTCAGGGTATTTTCTATTTACTAAGCCATATATATATATATATATATATATATATATATATATATATATATATATATATATATATACATACATACATACATATAGTGTGGAGAACAGATGGAACAGATAAATACTTCTTTTGCCAACCTTCATAACAAATGTAGGTCTAACATACCAATATCACAAGTTTAAAATACAGAAATAGACAACTTTTACTACACTCCGGATTGAAGCATATAGTATATTTTACTATTATTGGTCTCTTGATATATTTTAGTGACTAAAAATAAAATAAACAAAAAAGCAGTTCTTTACAGATAGCTCCCAGTGGTATTTTTTTCCACCTGCTGTATTTCTTATCATACACATTGTTGATGACCTATGCCAATGGACATCCTGGAGGCACAGTGCTTATGATAGTCATAAGAAGTAGTGACACAACATCAACAGATGACTCTATGAAGAATGTTGTCTTTACCAATATCCTTTGTCTTTGCACAAAGAACATCAGAGGATGTAGAGATTACTGAGCAGTAGAAATAGGTTAGGCACTAGGGTCAAGCTGCTAGGAATATTCATTGATATCCCTTGAAGCAAAATAATTATGACAATAATTGGTCCTTTAGGTTTATTTGATTTTACACTCCAAAAGGGCAAAGTAAAGCAATTAAAATAATTTCAGGGTAAATGTTTATGGGGATAAAGACCCTGCGAAATATGTGGTAACTAGTTGGAAAAATTTCATTTATTTATTATGAAAGCTGGGATCTAGTATATATCTCACAGAATATTATGAACCAGCCTAGCAGGCTGTCATTGTTTCCTTCTAAAACATTATATTTCTGGTTACTTAACCAGTGCTAAAGAATAGAGAAATTGTAAACCCCAATTTAAATCGAGCCATAACTTTTAACAGGTTAGTGTGGACTACAGGTCCATATTTTCACAGCGCTGCTATCAATCTGTTATATTATAGTACATTTCTGTCAGGAAGCAGTATGAGTTTGTCTACTTAAGTCTGAGATTTTATATAAAAAAGAAACTAGCTACCATTGCATCTCAGCTGCACTGGGTTTTAATCCAACGCTATTCAAAAGAAGTACAATTTTACAAAATCTGCTTAAAAAATTTAATATCACTAAAACAATTGACAACTTACTGCATGTATTCTTTTCTATGAAACTATGAAGTTGCTTAAGGACAAGATATACATTAAAGCCAAATTAATTATCACAAAATAGCAAGCTGTTCACTTAATCTGTATCTGGGTCTTTACAACTGGCCTAATTTAATGATTCAATTTTGTGCCATCAGGGTCATAGAGAAACACTCCATCAATGTCACCTACAGACCAGAAGGAAGTGGACCAGTTCCATTTTTAATGATTACTTAATTAGCCTAAGTGGCTAAGGAACAAGAGTTTCCTTAATGCAAAGAATCCTAGTTTACACAACTTATAAGTAGAAGGTGTACACCCGATTCACGCATTGCCTAAAACAATGCAATTTAAACCAAGATATTATAATCAGACAGAGGGGGAATGCTGGTTTATACTCTATAGAAGAGAACAACATGTATAAACTACAATAAATTTGAATTAATCTTTTACCAATCTGACTTCAATAAAGTAGAACAACCGATCGCAGTGGGTTATTACGTACTTTGCACACCATTACTTCTGTTTACACTCCTTTACTGAGTAAGCCCTCTAGATTTTGGAAGTCTTCAAAAGCAGTCTGACAATCTGTAAACTGAGAACTACATTAATGTGCCCCTATTTTGAGCACCACTCACAAATGTTGGTGGTGTCAATGAATTCTTCCAGGATGACAGCTCTACAAGTCAGGCTTGAACTAATGAACCCAAATATGTTTAATATATGTTTAATATCATAGCGCTATGCTGAAGTTAAAATGGAAAAACATAATTATGGAACAAAAAAAATGAAGATTGTAATAAGCTTTTGTCAAGCATTTTGATAGCATGTTGATATGCTTTTTACCTTATTTTACATAGGACTAAAACTCATCAACGACATGCTGACTGGCTGCTGATATTCTGGATGGAATAGTACATTCCTTACATACAACACTGATTCGCTGTATACTGATAAAGAGGATTTTGACTGGGTGTTTGGTACAGATATAGAGTATTATGGGATGTAGAAACTTCCTAAAATGAACCCCAATTTCCACTGTCCTGTTTGCTTTACAAGAGTAAACATGGGGAGTTGGCATCTTCTCTGCTTACCCACTGACCCTACCTAATTTTTGAAAATATTTTAAATACTTAGTATAAATGAAGTACTTGGTACTTCGAGGCATAAGAGAGCAAGACAACCCTCTTGCTGCACAATGCAGCATTTTGTGGGTGTGTGTGTTCATTTCTGTGAAACTTTCAAGAATCTTGGCAATAGATTGGATCAGCGGGGGGAAAAATGGGAAAGCTAAGCAATGAGTTCTTAGGGTCTTTTTTTTTAAAGTAAACCCACTAAGGGCAGAATTTAGGGTTGGTATAAATGTAAAACGAAGCTGTCCAGTCTAACTCATGCAACGTTTGCTTTGATACAGATGTCTTTTGATACGCAACATGCCTATAGTAAAATTTTTAGGATGCTGATGTTAAGCATCTCTATCACCCTTTAGGAACACAGGAGGGAAAAGGGAAACAATTTAACAATTACAACTGAAATTATACAATACAATGATTGAAAGGATTTTTGTGATATTGGAGAGTGATCTGTACCAATGACAGACCCAATCACTGGGTGATATACAGTAAGTCTGAAACAACTAAAGCTGTTAGCTAATTAGTCAAAATGTCAAAATTAATCAAAATGTTCAACAAAAAGAACCATCAACAGACTTGCCTGACAGTAAATTTTTATTCAGATTAGTTATCTTGTGTTAGGGCAAGATCGGATGGCATTATTTAAACAATGCTCTGCCTAATTCTCTGCTCAGAAAATTGTTCATCAGAAAAGCGGAGCAATGGTAACCAATATATTTCTCTAGTTCTCCTAAAAGCAGACCGTTATCCCCCAGATCATCTAAGGCTCCATGCACTGAAAGCCCACCCCCACCCCCACAATATAAATTGACACATTTTTTGTCTCTTTACTTTAAAAAATAAATAAACTGCTATGCCTAGCTCTAACCCTCCCCTCCCCCCAAAACCATTTTCACCTATGAAAAAATGAGGTGTCCCTGCAGCCTCAGCCTCTTGGGATTCCATGTCACATATACCAAGAGGCTGCAGCAATAGGGATTCTGGCCAGTGAGTGGAGCTGTGGTCTTTATCGGAGGCTGGCTGCCTAAACCCATAAGAGGAAGTTGGCTTCTGATAACTTAGTAAGACCAAGATAGTGCTGTGGGACACAGGCTGCTGTACCTGATCAGCAGACTGCAGCAGGACAACGCTAGATCTGCTGGGGAGTTAAGCATCTGAATCCAGGACAATACTGCATAAAAGATCCTATTTGCAGAACTAATAGTTTGTAGAACCACAGATCTGGTCATTCCATCTAAAAATCCTGATTTATTTTTACTGCAATTATGACAACATACTGTATATGAATATTCACTGACTTGCTTAACTGACTGCCATGCGCATGTTGGAATGTTCTTTTGGATATAACCTAAGGCATGGCAAGAAAAGAAAACCATTCATAAATATGCTGCCGCAGGAGAAATACAATTTCTGTAAAATGAATGGCTTATTTAACTCTGAAAAAAAAAAAATTGGAATCAGAAATGCTGAAGATTGCTGACTCACAACGTGGAAAGGCACAGACTGCCTGCTAACAAGCTTATACACCTGGCTTTACTTTTCTGCTTCTAGCACTATGCTAATTAAAGAATGAAATGTTTTCTTATGATACATATCCTTAGGAAGTAATAAGGAAATCAACACAAGTATATTAGGAAATCTAATGCAAAAGTAATTGCATTGAACCATCAGGGTTATATAAACAGACAGTTCAAATAGCAATAATAATGAAGATTTAACAGTAACCCTTAGCCATTTTCAACCAATCAAATTTCATAAAAGTCAAAGCAGTGAAAGATGATCACTAACTGCTAACCTAGATTGTAAGCTCTAACGAGCGGGGCCCTCTGATTCCTCCGTATTGAATTGTATTGTAACTGTACTGTCTGCCCTCATGTTGTAAAGCGCTGTGCAAACTGTTGGTGCTATATAAATCTTGTATAATAATAATAATAAATAAAAAGTCACTGTGCTTTGCCTTTTGCCGTCCTATTAAATAGAGCATACATGTTCTTTACTATTTGTGAAGCCATCATGTAGATGTAATAAAGCAATTACATTTTTTCCATCTTAAGCCAGTAACTCAGCACAGGATAGGAAAAAAAAGCATTCATAGAGATAGAATGCTGTAGAAACACATGTAAAAGGTTGCATGGATCTTTAAGAGACTGGTGCCACAGAATAATTCAGTTCAGGTTACTGGTATAGGAACCACAAGCATAGAGGGTTGCTGTGAGGATCTGCTGCAGAGAATGAACTTACCTAACATCAATCATTGAAGTAAAGAAGCTCCAGAGGCAGCATATGTCTGCATCAGTGACCCCCCTACTGCAAGCCTTAGGGCCACTGTATTTATATATTGAGTTTTAACAGAAAACAGTAGTGCAAGAAATGGAAGTTCAAATGCAGAAATTCAGCACCCTAACATGCAGTCCACATAGGCACATGTTCAAAAAAATGATGTAATTACTGCAGCTCAACAAACTGAAAATCTTCATCCCAATGAAAGCACATATTTGGGAAGACACAGCCTGCTATAGTAATTACATCTATCTAAGTGGTAACATTATTCATTTTCTGCACCTTCATCAGAAAAATAACACATTTACTGTTCCACATAAGTTGTATAAATTATAAGAAATCCTGCTTGTGTACCGAATTAATTCAGAGTCAAATGTATGACTTATTAATCTACTCAGCCTATAAAAATGTGAAACAAACTGTGTGCACTTTAAACATCCAATTATGTGCAGGAGCATTTAAAAAAATTGATTAAATGTTTAATGTGTACCTGCATACCTCCCAACTTTTTGAGATGGGAATGAGGGACACCTATCAGCAAAAGTATGCAGGCATAGGACACACCCCTTGCCACACCCCCTTAAGGGAGAATTGTACAAAAAATACGATTGGTTAAACCCACAAGTGCTTTTTTTTACCACTGCTATTACTTTATATTGCCTTTTGAAATTTACAAATGCAGCCATTTAGAAATCAGATGAAAGGTTTAGCACTTGGAACACTTATTGATAGATTAAAAGTGAATTTTATATACAACTATATAGATCAGACCAAAATGAGGGACAAATGAGGAGGAATGAGGGACAAAGGGACATTGCTCCAAATCAGGGACAGTCCCTCCAAATCAGGGACAGTTGTGAGCTATGTACATGTATACTACTTTAGTGAATTAGGACCAGTATCACTTCAACCAATGACTTTCACTATATTTCACCATATAGAAAATCAATCACTTTTTATCTTGTTTCATCGAGGTAAGTACTCACAATTAAAACTAGAATCTGCAAAGTTCTACATTTTCTTAAAGGGGATATAGAAGAGTAAAAAATTACTGATAACTGAAGAAATGTTTCCACATAATACTTCACTGTGCTGGAATTGTTTAACCCTCTGGAAAAAGAGCTTAAAATAAATTTTTCTTCTGAACAATACATGGTTCCAGCTTCTCAGATATATATCTCAGATCATGCTTGACAGCAATACTATGCAAGAAATTCACATAAAAGCAAATCTTGTGCTATCACCCAGAGTGACTTTGCTTAAAGGCTGAATAAAATTGACTCACACACGATCCATTAGGCAACTGGCAGGGAGCCAACCTGCTAGTAAATAACTGCATACAGTAGATACTGAGGATAGCTGCAGGAGCTAACTACATTCTAGAGAATTGTAGCATAAAAGTTTATGCTACAATACAAGTTACTATACATCCGAGCAACAGGTCACAGGATTCAGCTTTTAGGAACCTTTAAGGCCCCTTTCACACTGGGGCGGTTTGCAGGCGCTATTTTGCTAAAAATAGCGCCTGCAAACCGAGCCTAAACAGCGGCTCCTTTGTCTCCAATGTGAAAGCCCCGAGGGCTTTCACACTGGAGCGGTGCGCTAACAGGACTTAAAAAAAAGTCCTGCTAGCCGCATATTTGGAGCTGTGAGAGGAGCGGTGTGTTTACCGCTCCTCCACCGCTCCTTCCCATTGAAATGAATGGGATACCGCGGTAATACCACCCGCAAACCAGGTTTGCGGGTGGTATTAACCCTTTTTCGGCCGCTAGCAGGGGTAAAAACCGCACCGCTAGCGGCCGAATATCTCTGCAATCCCGACGGTATAGCGCGCTAAAAATAGCGGCGCTATACCGCCACCGCCCCAGTGTGAAATCGGCCTTAAAGTATACCAAAATATGAAATATGATATACCCATTTCCACGCATGAAATTTCACCCAAATGATACCTATACACCCAATTAGTGAGTCTTTGTTGTCTCACAACACAATTCAGCAAATTTACAGAAAGTAGCAGCAAACACATAGCTGAACTCTAGGCAGATATACAGGCATACCCCACTTTTAAGTACACAATGGGTTTTATTTACTAAAGCTGGAAAGCACAAAATCAGGCTCACTTCTGCATAGAAACCAATGAGCTTCTAACCCCAGCTTGTTCAATTAAGCCTGGTAATAAAACCTGGAAGCTCATTGGTTTCTATGCAGAAGGGAGACAGATTTTGCGCTTTCCAGCTTTAGTAAATAAAACCCATTGTGTACTTAAAAGTGGGGTATGCCTGTAATAGGCACTCATGAATGCATCGCAGTTATTAATATATTATTAAAGTATAACTATAAAAGGTGGTCGTCTTTTTTAAAGGGTAACTCATCCATATATATTACTATCTACCAAAAAACCTGTTCGTTTCGGACTTTACTGGTACCCGAGAGAGGCGGTCACACAGAATTATAAATTCATATATTTATTACAAATTTCCAATACAAAAGTTTAAAACCATAGAAAAATATTGAAATGTGGTGTAAGCCATAACTATGACTGCAACAAATATTCTTTGCTGTATTCTCCTGCCGCGAGCTCCGTGACCGTGCCCGCGGGACCCGCGGACACGATGTCCGCCGATGTCCTGCGATCGGGTCACAGAGCTGCAGAACGGGGAGAGGCAAGTGTAAACATGCCTCTCCCCATTCTGCCTAGTGACACTGTCACTGATCGTATGCTCCCTCTCATTGGGAGCAGTGATCAGTGACGTGTCACTCGTAGCCACGCCCCCTAACAGTTAGAATCACTCCCTAGGACACACTTAACCCCTTCAGCGCCCCCTACAGGTTAACCCCTTCACTGCCAGTGTCATTTTCACAGTAATCAGTGCATTTTTATAGCACTGATCGCTGTAAAAATTACAATGGTCCCAAAAATGTGTCAAAAGTGTCATAAAGTCGCAGTCACGATAAAAATCGCATATTGCCGCCATTACTAGTAAAAAAATAATAATAATAAAAATGCCATAAAACTACCCCTATTTGGTAGATGCTATAACTTTTGTGCAAACCAATCAATATACGCTTATTGCAGGATTTTTTTTACCAAAAATATGTAGAAGAATACGTATCGGCCTAAACTGTGGAAAAAATAATTTTTTATATAGAATTTTTGGGGATATTTGTTATAGCAAAATTCAAAACTGTCGCTCTATTTTGGTTTATAGCGCAAAAAATAAAAAACGTAGAGGTGATCAAATAGCACCAAAAGAAAGCTCTATTTGTGGGGAAAAAAGGACGTAAATTTTGTCTGGGAGCCACGTCGCACGACCGCGCAATTGTCAGTTAAAGCGATGCAGTGCTGAATTGCAAAAAATCCTCTGGTCTTTGGCCAGCCAAATGGTCTGGGGCTTAAGTGGTTAATGAACTATTTATTTTTAGCTAGTTATTTTTGCCTGCAGTTCTTCTTTAATCGCAACCACTAATTTTGTCATCGTTGTGTTAAAATTAATACAATCTGTGCCCTCACTGGAGAGTGTGGTCACTGGGAAAAGAGGTTAATGCAAATCTCTCTCACTGGGACACAGACAGCAATACACATATGACAAAGGCTCTAATCCTTCCCAACTTTATAATAAATGAAAAAAAGGAGTGTTGGATGGTGTTCCACTTCAATCGTGCATCAAGTTATCTACTGCTCATCTGGAGATCATGAGCATAAGGCAGACAGAGAACAAGCAGATATATTTATCCTAAGAAATAGGAAACATTGTGTACTTTAAATTGCACTCATGCTGCCATAAAAAGACACTATCAGAGCACAGGAATGTCAGAGAAATGCAGACATTAAAAATAATACAGTAGACTGTGATCTTATCAAGTTTATGCTTACAAAAAATGTTTACTTAATGACTAAAAGAAGTAAAAACCAGACTTCCGTGGTTGTGTAAAAGATTTTTTTTTTTAATATGTGTTAATCCCTCATTAGGATTCAAGATCTATTTAATTAAATATCTGCTGTAAGGCCCCTTTCACACTGGGGCGGGCATGTGCGGTGGCGGTATAGCGGCGCGATTTTTAGCGCCGCTATAGCGGCGTATTTACCGTGATATTCAGCCACTAGCGGTGCGGTTTTAACCCCCGTTAGCGGCCGAAAAAGGGTTAATACCGCCCACAGCCGCGGTTTGCGGGCGGTATTACCGCGGCGTCCCATTGATTTCAATGGGAAGGAGCAGTAAAGGAGCGGTATACGCACTACTCCTTCACCGCTCCAAGGATGTGGCTTGCAGGAGATTTTTTTTCCTCCCGCCAGCCCATCGCCTCAATGTGAAAGCCCTCGGGCTTTCACATTGAGAATGCTGGGGCAGGAGTATTTCAGGCGTTATTTATGCGCTATTTTTAGCGCTAAAATGCCTGAAATACACCTCAGTGTGAAAGGGGCCTAAGAGTAAATGTTTGGTAGGATCGACTTAAAAATGTAACAAACACCCCCACCAAATTGTTACTAACCAATAGAAAAAAAAAAAAAAAAACATCTAAAAAAAGATGTAGGAAATATATCCTTTTTTGGAATAGTAAATCAAGGGTGGCTATCACAGTAGATGACATATTTGTAAGAACTGCTGAAACCCACTACACCGCCTCACATTCATTGCAGCTGAGGCAGAGGAGCCTTAAATAAAAACGGTGTTGCTCCATAGCAATTCGGCTCTTTCTTCTGCAATACTACATTGTGGGAAAACAGAAGACTTGGATGTCAATGGAAGCACCATGGGGTTGATTTACTGAAACTGGAGAGTGCCAAATCTGGTGCAGCTGTACATCGTAGCCAATCAGCTTCTAACTTCAGCTTGTTCAATTAAGCTTTGACAAAAAAGAAGCTGATTGGTTTCTATTCAGAGCTGCATTAGATTTTGCATTCTTCAGTTTCGGTAAATCAACGCCAATGATTCTCATTTTAGATAATTTAATGAGTATGGCCCAATATATTTTAGAAAAGATTTACTAAACTTCAAAAACATTTAAAATTACAGCCACCAACTGTATTGATTTTCTTAAAGAGCAAAAAAGCATTGCCTATATAATGTGGGAAATTACCTACAAATGTATTTATGCAAATAAGTTAACCATTTTATTGGGCTCTTTAAAATGTTATTGTTTTGGTAATTCACCCCTTATATATACTCTTTATTTTTTTATTTTCACTAAAGGCTATAATTGTGTCCAACAACTAAACAGTTAAGAAAACGAAAAGCATCTCTAATCCTGATTAGGAAGGAACACAGAGAAACAGTGGTCTTTCAGGACTGCCCAGACGCAGAGTAGGATGACCTGCCAAAGGCCATAATAAAGTAACTCCACTATACTAAACACATCCCATAATTAAATAAATGTGAATAAAAGGCTTAGCTAAAAATGGCAATTAGGCAGTTCACTGATACATGGAAAGCAAATATGACATTCTGAATATTTAAAAGCCAACTACTACTAAAAAAGGTATCGATAATCAATGCTGGCTTTATGGCTTTGCCCATGCATCTTGCTATATTTTAAGGGCAGGACTGTAATGAATTGTAAGTACGTACTCAAACATTTTCTTTTTTTTTTCTTTTGGTATGCACATCAGACATTCAAGCTGTGTCTGCTGTTAAGTGGTGAGTCAGCAAAGACAATATAAATCTCCGGTTATTAAGGAAACTTGACAGCATCTCATTGACCTCCTGCATCACCACCAAGGATAAATGGAAGATACGTATCCCTTTTTTAACAAAGCTTGTTTTCTTGATTTAAAGTTTATATAAACCCTAACAATGAACTTTCTTTTAATCCATTTTGGTCTGTTAAAGTGGAACTTTAATTATAATTTTTTTTAATTGTGAACAGGCACGTTTTTTCTTAATACACAAGACTTTCTTATGCTTGAAAGTATTCTTAGCTGCTTGTGCACACTGTACACTGAGCTGCGCATGTGCAGCTCAGTGTACAATTTTGGCATCTGCTGAGATGAATGAACTCTTACACCTGTGCGGGAGTGGCGTCGCCTCGGCCCAGCCAGTCAAAAACACTGAAGATTGGAACCGGGAGAAACTTGTCAGAGATGTCAGCAGCCAACCACAGAGCTCCTGAACACCACATCACTGGAGTGGAGGTAAGTAGTTCCACTTTAAATATATTATTAAAGGTGTTTTACTATCTGTTCGGTAAGTGAACAAGCTTTTCATTTACATTTTATAGATTTGGGTAGTGAAAGGTCACTAGAGGGTACCACATCCCGAAAGAAACAGAAACAATTAGGCAAGGAAATGGGACTTTCAAGGTACCTTGAAAGTACCATTTCCTTGCTTAATTGATTATTTTCATTTACATTGTTTCCAGCCATCCATGTATTCTACACGACACCTCCCTTCTATGTTATGGAGACAATGAGGGGGAGGTGTTCTGTAATCCTGACCTAGTGTAAGAACACTGCACCTTCACATATACTGTATAGTACAGTGAGTAAACATTGTCACCCTAGGACAAGAAGTTTGTTAAAGGCAGGATCACACAGTGAAAAAAATATAAAAGAAAAAGGCTTGAAAAAAATTCATCCACCACATCTAAAAACCGGTTAGCTGCAGTATAAAACATTTTTGTTTTTGGGTTTAGATACTCAACAATATGACACAAAAAGGCAGAAAACACAGGTATAAATATAAGCACAGTGAAGTAGACAGCCATACGATTCAGAGCAACTAAGCATACATTAATATTTGCAACATTATTGATTTTATTTTCCACATCCTGCCATGTATTTTCTTATTGTTGAAGCAGAAAATATGGAGCATCCATTGCTAGGAAAAACTTGATCCTTCCCCAGAGTCCAGGAGCTTGTTTGACATGATCCACCAGCTGGAGCAGCTATATGAACACTTTATTGGTCTGTGGGGAGATGCATGATGTCAGTTCCCCAGATACTACATATGTCTTTATTTGTAAGGGGCTGATTTACTAAGGAAGTCATTTTCACCCAAACCTTTATGCTCATCGAATACCCAATCAGAATCAAAAGAAATTTGTATTACCTAAAATTCCCTTTGTACCTGGCAACTTTGTAAGTATAGGATTGCAGGACAGAATACAGTGTGTGCTCTAAACCATATGTGACAACTACCGTATATTCAGATATACATTTTTGGTCTGATGGCTACCTATAGAAAGGATCTGGGTGTATAATTTGTAGGGCTTCTCTTCGATGTGTCATAATCAATACCTATTATTATATATCTTTGCAAGTTTGTCTAAATGCGGTTAGCTAAAGCTATTCTTATTTACTACAGTACAGATGATTTACTACGGAATATTAGAAGTCACATTACCTTACAGAGTGGTAAGGTACATAACACTGGAGAACACATAGCATTGGGTAAGCATCAGACACATGTAGCAAAATTACAAAGACAGGATAGCCATCTAATAAATGTTCAGGAAAGTGGAAAGATAGCGCTAGACCCATAGGGTTATCAATGTTGATATACATGATCTGGTTCCCGGACAAGCTGCTTCCACACCCCAGAGGATCTCCGCAGTCTCCTTGGCTTTTGGTGTAATGTGAAAAAAATTGAATCTGAAGGACCACACCACTGTTAAGAGGTCCAGTTACAACTTTATTCA
Organism: Rana muscosa; assembly: GCA_029206835.1. Lineage (NCBI taxonomy): Eukaryota > Metazoa > Chordata > Amphibia > Anura > Ranidae > Rana > Rana muscosa. Next base: position 497,800,787 of record CM055116.1, on the reverse strand, counting down.
GATAGAAGTCAAGGGTACAATCCAAAAAGTAGCCAATGCCTTTCAAGGGTCCAAGAGTGCCCCCCCCCCCCTTCATCAGGGCTAGAAAGAACATAAGACGCTCTGCATATTAACCTGATATCAATACAATATCCCCCCATGGGGTCATATTTAAAACCAGATTTGGCTACACGGTTTAGCTGTTATATACTTCCATGGGGTTCACCGATATGTTCCGGGTTTGCAAATTTTTGTTCAATTATTCTGTAAGCGTCCAACAAACCAAACTTTCCTTGGTTTGCTCATCACTACTCGGGAACAGTTCCTATTCAAGGCAAGATGGAAGCACCTTTTACTCAAATTAATAACTGGATTTAGTAATGGAGGAGATTTGGTTGGAGGTGTACATTTAAGCTCTTTTTTTAATTCTTTAGAATTCATACCATAAAATAGATAACATTTACGGCATTAAAAATAAAAGACAGAGATTTCTTCATTAGATTACTGTCAAGTTTTAAGTAGAATGGGTATATTGTTCTCATTAATTAGTGACTTGTTTGTGATGACTAAAATGAAGAACCAAATAAAAATGCACACTCAGTCATACATGAGGGTGCCAAGGAGTTCTAATATAGATGCAAAAATAAGTTGCCACACCTTCTTACTGCCATTTTATACATGTTGTATAATATGTTTGCTGTTGGGGATGTGGCTCTGTTTAATTATTCCAAGGTTTCAATATGTTAATTGCTATAAAACAGGATTAGAGCATTAAAATGACTAGAAACAGATACCTAATGTAAGCTGGTATGTACAATTAGCTCTACAAAGAAATTACAGGACTAGCAGGGTGGAAGCGTTGAGAATAGCTATCAATCAGAAATGTATGTGTTAGTGCTGTAAACTGATATTATCTTTCTTAACCGTGCAGGTGTGAAGATTGTATTTAGCACTTAATATTGTAATAAAGTTAGCAATGGCAGCAATACAAATAGTAATCTGTATAGCTGTCCTACCTAAAACTTAACTCCAGGTAGATATAAAAGACACAAATTAAGGCAGCTCATTAAAGTGGTTGTAAACCCTGAAATAAAAATAAAAAAACACCTGCAAGACAAAGCCATAATGAGCTAGTATGATTAGCACACTAGCTCATTATGCATTACTTACCTTAGATCGAAGCCCCCGTAGCCGTCCTCGTCTCCCCCTCCAGCCGCAGCCATCTCTCCACGATACCCGGAAGGTTACTTCCGGGTATCGCCGCTCCAGAAAATCAAAGCCGGATTTGTGAATGGGGATTCTGACTGTGAATGCACCGATGTCTACGGCGCACACAAGTTGCATAAGTGGGTTTACAACCACTTTAATATCTTGCTTTTTTTTTATGCAGTGTAGGTACAACAATTTTGGCTTGGTATCAGCCTTTTGCAATTCCCTGTACAGCAGAGTTTAGAGAGGGTAAGGAGATTGAAGGTGCCCTGCAATACAAGCAGCATGCTAGAAGGAGAGAGAAGAATGACAGACAAATTAGATCATCAGTGTGCTACTACTCTTTTCAAATTCCAATCACAAGGTTGATGTTGACATCAGTTGAACATGCCTGCACAATCTGTATAGGCATGTGACATAGCGACAACACGGGAGAGCACTGGGAGACAGGGACAGAGAGTACGTTTCCACCATAGAAGCACCTGAATGAGGACCTTCGTTGCAGGATCACTAGGTGATCATTAAACGCAAATTTTAAAATATAGAAAATTATTAAAAAATTTCACTAATGTGATAAAATGTATCTATAGTCAAAAAAAACATTATTTCATTTTGGATAGAGTAGGGAAGGGATAAACCCCTGTTTTGGAGGAAAGTATGAGGAAAGTAAGGGGAATGCCCTACTTAGACAGTTGTCACCAGAACAGCTGTCCCCACTGGAAGATTTACCCTCACCTCCTGTTCTGGTGACAAATTTTGAATTTACCCTAAATTTCAGTCACAGTGACAATATTCACCAGCACAAATACAGAGGCTGAAACTACCTAGCATGGGAACAGATAACAATACATTTTTGACATTTGTTCTGTTCCATCAATACTCAACCTAAAATTAAAAAAAAAAAAAAATTGGGCTAGACGCTTTCGTGCTTATATCAGATGTTAGTGAATAGTTTTATAAATACTTGAAAAGCTCATATATTGTTGGGATATTTGTTTGGGGCAAGTTATACTATATCACAATGTATATTTTAAATAAGAGGAATAATTAAAATAATGGATTACAGAGAAACAAACACCACCTGAGTAGGATTCTACATGTCAATGCATACATGAAAAAAAAAAACGTTTATTTTTCGTTCCACTTAACAGGGAAAAAATATATACCGTATTTATCGGCGTATAACACTCACTTTTTTCCCCTTAAAATCAGGGGAAAATCGTGGGTGCGTGTTATACGCCGATACTCCGTCGAATTCCCCTGCTGAAAACGAGCGAGAGGAGCGAGCGGAGCCGAAGCCAAAGTACAATCGGCTTTACTCGGCTCCTCTCGCAGTCCCGCCCATCTCTGACTGCGCCGCTGACATAGAGAAAGCCGAGTGTACTTCGCCTAGTCTCGGCTCCTCTCGCAGTCCTGCCTGTGACTGTGAGCAGACACGAGTCTAGCCGAAGTACACTCGGCTTTCTCCGTCAGCGGCGCAGTCAGTGGAGATGGGCGGAACTGCGAGAGGAGCCGAGTCCAGCCGAAGTACACTCGGCCCCGCTCGCTCCTCTCCACAGAAATCGGCGCCAAATTTTAAAAACCGCCGGGACTGACACGATCGCAAAGGCACTGGGCAAGGCTGCAGATGGACAGATGAACACTGGGCACGGCTGCAGATGGACAGATGGACACTGGGCACGGCTGCAGATGGACAGATGGACACTGGGCAAGGCTACAGATGGACACTGGGCACGGCTGCAGATGGACAGATGGACACTGGGCAAGGCTGCAGATGGACAGATGGACACTGGGCACGGCTGCAGATGGACAGATGGACACTGGGCACGGCTGCAGATGGACAGATGGACACTGGGCAAGGCTGCAGATGGACACTGGGCAAGGCTGCATGCTGCATTTAAATGTAAGTTTTTTTTCCTTGAATTTCCCTCCTAAAAGTTTTTTTCCTTAAAATTCCCTCCTAAACTTGGGGTGCGTGTTATACGCCGGTGCGTGTTATACGCCGATAAATACGGTACTTAACGTGCGCTTCCAATGGAAATAAAAATGTACAAGTTAGCAGCTGTAAGCGGTAAAATAAGTTGCAATCGAGTGCAAGAAATCGTGTAATTACTGTATGTCTAGGGAAGAAGTCAGCACTGCAATAAAAGGCAGTCTGTAAATCCATTTTTAGCTCATGATGTATGGATTGATAACACTATTCCAGTTCTGTTCGGTGTAAGGAGAAATGCTGTAATAAATACGCACCATCACCTGCACATAGGAGAGACAGTTCTCTGGCAGACATGGTAAGTACTCATGACAATGTTGCCACAATGAATATTGCTTTGGCTTCCATTTCTTCATTTTGCACACCAAAATCCAATCAGATTTGATCCCTCTACTGTACTTTTCAATGAAAGAAAGAATACCATTGGTGACTTTGGGTAAAGCAAACAATTCTTCACCCTGACACCTTAATAAATTGATCACAAAACGTTGTCCAGAGTAAAGCCTAGTACAACCGGGCCAAATGTCGGGCAGCATCGGCAAGTTCAATAGAAACCGGCGACATTCTGCCCGTGTGTACTAGAGTCAGTCTGACAGAGGATGGCCGTTTGGTGAGCGTTTGTCGAAGGGGCATGACCGAAAAAGGTCTGTCGATCGGCTTCCATGTTCTGGTGGGGGGGGGGACCCCACTGTCAGAACACAATAGAACAGCAGGGGAGATCGCTGTACTAAATTTGGATAGTTAGTACAGCGGCTCTTCCTGAGCTATCCGTTTTTTTTCATTCAGCCCTACTGAGTTGAACCTTCTAGTGTGTATGAGGCTTAAGGCTACATTCACACTTCAGCTGAGTGTCTTTGGTCATTTTGCAGGCTTTCTTGTTTTTTGTTTTTATCTTTTATTTCATTTGTACAGGTGTTTTTGCTTGTTTTTGAGGGTGTCTGATACTTGAACATGTTTTATTATTATTATTATTAATATTATGTTTAACCAATGAAATGCTAGTTACAGTACAAGAAAAAAAGAAAGGGATTCTTTCAAAATGTTTGTGTATTTTTAAGCATTTTTTCAGGAGCTCCCTTTGGTGCCCCTATGGGTGCCACAAATTATTGAATCTTGTAGCTTAAAGGGGTTGTAAAGGTTCGTTTTTTATTTTCTAAATAGGTTCCTTTAAGCTAGTGCATTGTTGGTTCACTTACCTTTTCTTTTGATTTACCTTCTAAATGTTTTTTTTCTTTGTCTGAATTTCTCACTTCCTGTTTCTCCTCACTAAACTTCACACCATCATCCGAGTGGTGTTAAGTCAGTCAGAACAGCTTACTGAGGAGGAACAGGAAGTAAGAAATTCAGACAAAGAAAACAAAGAAAAAAAAAAACATTTAGAAGGTAAATCAAAAGGAAAAGGTAAGTGAACCAACAATGCACTAGCTTAAAGGAACCTATTTAGAAAATAAAAAATGAACCTTTACAACCCCTTTAACAGAAGCTAATGTACTAATGTGCTAATGTACTTTTCTGAGCTACAAGGGACCCTACACTCAGGTGTGAAGAGCCACAATTGTAAGCCATAGGATTTTGCATAGAATATCATGAAATTTCAAACTTTGGTTGCTAGCAGCCACAAGTGTTGTTACAGTGCAGATTCACTACAATAGGCATAGGATTTTGCATGCTGAGTGTTTTTGGAGTTTGGAACTACAAAACGCTCAGGTTTCAATGGGGCTTAAAGCATATACTAGGCAATCAAAGTCTGCAATGCAGTAAAAAAGGAAATTATTACATAATGAAAGTATATAAAATATACCATCCATCATGCTAAATAACAATAGATTGGAAACAAAAGCCCACACTCATGCAGGTTGTGCAAGCCACAATGAGCTAATAAAGTTGTTATTCGCAATTGCTGTATATAGGGCAGAAGGGTTCCATAATAACACAATTGCTGCCAGATATACTAAAAAATGAGAGCGGTCAAAATTTGAAACAACATTCTGCCAAAAATGAAAACAAAAGAAGAAAAAGGATACGTATTTAATGGATAAACATAAGACTTAGCTATCTGAAGCATTTGTTGTTAAATGTTACTAGACCTATCTACCTTCCTCCATGCATCAGCTATTTTGTGGTTCCTTTTTAGTTTATTATAATAAATTTAAAAAAATGGACTGCATCTTAAAGAACCCTATCTGTTAAAACAAATAAATGAAAATGCCTTATGGTATAGTTTTTGGACAACACGGGCCAAAAATCTAATGGATAAGATACTGCTACTGGAAGAGTTGTGATATGCAAACAACAAGGTATTCTAATGCCCTATTCCAGGGGTCTTCAAACTACGGCCCTCCAGGTGTTCAGGAACTACAATTCCCATCATGCCTAGTCATGTCTGTTAATGCCAGAGTTTTGCAATGCCTCATGGGATTTGTAGTTCCGCAACAGCTGGAGGGCCGTAGTTTGAGGATCCCTGCCCTATTCACACCTGAATGTTTTGTAGCTCAAAGCTCCAAAAAGCTCAACATCCAAAAATCCCATGGTTTTCTATTGTGCCTGTTCACATCTGAGCATATTGTTACTTGAAGCTCGAAAAAGTACACAAGCTTCTTTGAGCTCCAAGCTCCAAGTATTTTTGGCCCCAACAGGAATCAATGGGAGCATTTAAAAAAATGCACGGAAAACATCCAAAAATGCATGCATTGCGCATATTTCCCCCTAGAAACTAGCTTTCCAATGGCTAAAAGTAATAAAAAAAAACACTCAAGCCTCAAAAACTTGCAAAAACATTCAAAAACACAAGTACTGCCTAAAAAAAAAACTATAATAGACCAAAGACCCTTAGCTCAAGTGCGAATAAAAGGAGACACTCATTGGCTAAAAATAGAGAAAGGCTACATTTAATATGTCTGATGATCACATGATCATATTAGGATACAACTCTATTCCAATAAATTTGTTTTTTGTATGTGCGTCCAAATGTATTACATATTTCAGAAATGCTTATTTTTTAATCTATATGATTAAATACCAGTCTTTCATGGCTCTAGATTTGAGTAATTGCATTTCAAGGAGAGTATAATAAATCTTTTATATAACTATACTGCTTGTCATTCTACTAGTCAACATTACATGTATATTGCAAGATGATAACAAGGCAATCTGTATGCAATTCAGAAGTGTCTGCATTTTGTGTCCTTGTTTTGTCCTGATGTGTGCTATCTATAGAAGACAGAACAAGGAACCATCAATTCGTGGCAGTCACTGAAACATGTAATATTTCATAACACACACAAACATACTTGCTTTGCCATTCATAATGCAAGAAATGCCTACAACAACATGCTGGGAACATCATTTTAGGCGGTTGTTATTTTGTGTTGTCGCTAACTGTTTTTTAGGATGTTTAGCCTAGCTAATATATTAGGGTTGATTTACTAAAGGCAAATAGACTGTGCACTTTGCAAAGTACAGTTGCTCCAGAGCTTCTTAAATGAAGTAAAGCTTAATTTGGCAAAGAATACCCAATTACATGCAAGGAAAATACAAAAAAAAAAAAACATAATTTTTGCTTGCATGTGATTGGATGATGAAAGTCAGCAGAGCTTCTGCCCATTTACTAAGCTCTGGAGCAACTGCCTTTAGTAAATCAACCTCTAACTGTTGGCTAGTTATTTTAATGAAAGCTTAAAAAAAATGATGTTTAAACCACACATGAGAGGTATCGCCGCGATCGTTAGAACGAGAGCAATAACGCCCTAGACCTCCTCTGTTACTCAAAACTGGTAACCTGTAGAAATTTTTAAATGTCGCCTATGGAGATTTTTAAGGGTAAAAGTTTGTCGCCATTCTACGAGCGGGCGCAATTTTGAAGTGTGACATGTTGGGTATCAATTAAATTGGCGTAACATTATCTTTCACAATATTAAAAAAATCCATCAGGGTTTACTTCCTCTTTAAGTGTGTATCTTGGTAATGGGTGTAAAATAAAGGTTGCAGCTTAATCATAATGGAGAATAAACACAGCAAAGATCTTATTATGGTATTTCTTTGGACATTATCTGTGGGTATAGGTATCGAATCATTGGAATTAAGGAAGATGTACTTTCTCTTGTTCTCTGCATTCTGCTTGGGAAGAAGTTCCTCACTTGCTGGCTTAGTGACAGTGGTTGCCAAGATAGGAAGTAGGGAGAAATTATAATTATTATTATACAGGATTAATATAGTGCCAACAGTTTACGCAGCACTTACCAATATAAAGGGGGACAGTACAATTACAATACAGTTCAATACAGAAGGAGTAGGAGGGACCTTCTCATGGAGCTTACAATCTAAGGCGGTGGGGAGGTGGTACAAAAGGTAATAGCTTCAGGGGATTATTTGATGAAGGTGACTCAAGTACAGTTCCTAGGAGGAGGCGGAGTAGGCTTCCCTGAATAAGTGAGTTTTCAAGGATCACCTACAGGTGGAAATAGTAGGAGCTGACGGGACATACTAGGGCAGTGCGTACTAGAGCATGGGAGAGGCTCTGGAGAAGTCCTGGACGCAAGTATTCTCCAAGAGAAGTCCTGGAGGTGAGAAATCTCCCCAATGGAGACACAGACAGCAATAAACTCATCCAAAAAAAAATAATAAAGAAGAAAACAATAAAAAATATTAATTGCAAAAAACACTATTAAGTTAAGAAAAAATACAATCTCACTATCTACTGGTAGTAGTAGTTATAGACATTGCAGTAATAGTAGTGGAATTAATTCTCACAGTTTCATTGCTCTTTGACCTAACAAATGATTTGGAGCAAATTGGTTGAAATGTCTAGTCATAGCGCTTGTTTTCATAAGTAAGAGTCATCATGCTTATTCCATCTACAGTATTTTTACAATGTCAGGGAACAATATTTACACAGAGAAGCATGCCTTTTTTTAATTTAATCATCCATGAATGAGTGTAGAGGTGGATGTCAATGGTCCATAAATTACCAAATGAAGAAATAATTAAATGAATCGTGCGGGTTGAAGTGCTTAACTAAAACCATCACATTAATTTTACAAACTGTTAATTGTATTGTCTTCTGAGTTTGGGATGGGTGGGCTCTGAATTTGGGTACTACTTTGCTTTATAACTTTAAGAGAATCACATGTAAGCATTCATACCTACATTTTCTAAACAAATATAAATTCTATGACCTCGAGGGAGTACACTAGATATTTGATCTGATTAATGATGCAGCCGATGGGACTTGGGAGGCAAATCTTCTAACCTTTGTTAAAGAAGATCTGTTCATACATGTACAATGTATTGAAGAGCAATTTTGAAGAGTTCATCAACACATAAACTAGTAAAATGCTATATAGGCACTTGTTGATGCACTGTTGAGCACAATATTATATGTCTTACACAGCTTTCATTCAAAAACTTGAAATAAAGCCTAGATGCCAAACTATGCTTCTTTTAAACAGTACTGACCATATCTAGCCAAGGCACACAATGCAATTAATTCACCAGTAAATCATTCCCTTATATACACATCAATACACAAAGGTATATAGGTAGTAATAGGCATACAGCTTAGACCTACAGTGGTGCACACTGTAAAAAAATAAGAAAAATAATATGCCCATAACTTAAAATTATGTTATATTTAAAGTGGTATTAAAGTCAGTGTTTTTATTTTCTAAATCAGATATAAATTACAAAACTCACATGTATTTGAACTTTTTTTTTCAATCCTCAAAACACATGTGAATGAGCCCTAAACCGCGTTTAAGCAGTTTCTAACAGCTTAGAAATATCCGCTGTGTGTTTATACTAGATGGCTGACACCCCGCCAAGATTCTGCTCTCACTTTTTCACTTCCAGTGTTGTCAACTTTTAAAAATGAATTTCTCTGCAAAGCTTATAGATGCAGAGGTGAACGAGGTCTTGTTTTAAAGCAAAAACTTTGTTTAGACTTGGATAGAGTGGTATGGGTCATTTCCAGATTTTTTTATTGCTGTTTGGATCCCTGTTGTCCTGATCATTAGAAATGAAATAAAGGTTAAACCCAAAAAGTTGCCACCAGAAAAGGAAATTAGGGAAAATCTTTTAATGGGGACACTTGTCCCCAAGAAAACTGTGTAAGAGGGTCTGGAGAGGTGTGTGCTCAAATTTGTTGCAAAGTAAGTGATCTGGCTTTGATACTATACTTACCTTCACAGTGGAAGCACTACTGTGTATCCACACTCCAAGAAATTGTTTTCTGGATATGTGTATCATTTTTTAGAATTTTTTTTTCCTTTTTCTTTTCCCCTTTGCTTTTCTCTCCACCTCTTGCAAACCATTCCTGTGATTACCCCTACCTGCCATCTTGATACTACAGTCATCTTCAGTTGATTTGACTAATAGTACCGCCTATACCAGGGATATACAATTAGCGGACCTCCAGCTGTTGCAAAACTACAAGTACCATCATGCCTCTTCCTCTGGGTGTCATGCTTGTGGCTGTCAGAGTCTTGCTATGCCTCATGGGACTTGTAGTTCTGCAACAGCTGGAGGTCCGCTAATTGTCTATCCCTGGCCTATACCATATACCCTCACCGGTATCTACCGGTATGCAACAAGCGTTCCAATGCTAGGTAGGTGTCACCAATTTTATATACTAAACTACAATCTCTCATTATCAGTCCTTTCATTGATATGCCTCCTTTTCCAGGCTCTCTCTTTCTTTGACCCCAGTACACACACATGTGCTGTGCCTGGGTCAGGACACAGTAGGTTGGATGCCATTGGGGACCTAATCCCCCGTCCGCATGTCTCAGTAATCAACTTGACACCCTTAGCCGACCAGCTGTTTGACGCGCATGGGGGGTCGGGCGTGTGGTTGCTCAGCTCTCAGTTTTAACCCTTGGATACCTGCATGTCTTAGTCAATGAATACAATGTAAGTGAACCATATTTTGATAAAGTTTACACTGGAGATGGTTGTATATATGAATTGTTAATTATCTTGCATTTTTTTAATTCTTTAGATGACATTTTTTTTGTAAGAACCCTGATGAAGGAAAGGATTTTCCGAAACGCGTCTGGTTCAGATTTTTTTTTTTCTCATTGACATTTTAATTGTATCCATATGTACATGTCTTATTTATATGTTTTTTGAATAAAATTATTTGTTATACTTTCACACATTTTCTATTCGTTGGTAGTGCCTCTAAAGTCCCATCCCAGGGGTTCCCCCATTTTGTATTGATTATTCATTGGGATGTGGCACACCCACACTAGTTTTCTCTATCAGATTCCTTTTTTATATGTAAGAGGGTGTTTCCCTCATATTAGATAGATATTCCCTCACTTCATGTTTTACATACTATGTATGCAAGTGAGGGGATATCTCTCTAATAGCAAAAAAAATATATTTTAAACCACCCTCCCTACACTTGAAAAAAAAAATAGCTTTAGATACTTAAACAAAAAAAACTCAATCTACTTGGAAAAATAAATCCCCAATGAAATGCATTGTAGTTATGATATAATTTACACTGTCTAGTAGCCACTTATCACCTGCCAGATGAAACTGATGGAAAGTTAACGCTTGGTACAAACACGCAGTTGTCTTCTGAACAGACATCCAGCTGTCTACTAGGAAACAGGTAGTTAATCATAAGGGAACAGAACTAATTAAAGCCTGAAACTTGTAACAGAAGGGAGGCAGGGCCTTCAATGGCTTTGTTGACAACAAGCACCTAATAAATCAGTGGCAAAGGGCACCAGGATTCAAAGAATGCTTGTATCTGTTATGTGACACAGTACACACAGGTCACACATCATAATACAAAGAACATATGTGGAAGGCAGAGAAACAGAGTAAAATGTAAAAATATATCATATAAGTATAAAATCCAACAAAAAACATGTAATGTTACAAGGAAATGGTTGCAAATCACAGAGCAGTTTATTGAATCTTTTATAATGTAGCAGCATTGCAATACTTGATACAGCTTCTGGCTTTAGTTAAAAAAATTATATAGGTAGTGTAATATATTTGGCTGTTCACTATGCATACAGCAATGTACATGAAGTATGTGGTAGGCCATAACAGCCAATCAACTTTGTTCCTGGCTTCTATAAACGAATATATAGTGACATATCATTTGATGCTTTGGGTTACTGAACTTTAAAGTGGTAGTAAACCCCCAAAAAATATGTATTATATTGCAGCTTACCAATTCTTAGATGTGATGGCTGCATTAATTTTTTTCTTAGGCCTCTTTTTCTTTATTTTTTTTCACCTGTTGACCCAGCCAGTAAGTCCAAGTTTAATTCGTTATTCAAGTCCACCTTATTCTACTAGTACATCTAACACTACCCTCTCCCCAGAGTGACAATGCTGTTGTCCAAAGGTGTCTGTCTTCAAAGCTCTTTCATCCTGAGTGGAGACACGCTAAGACGGGAAGTGGTATTGGCTGGATCACCAGGTGAAAATAAAGGAAAAAGACAACTAATGCAGCCACTACATTTAAAGTGGAGCTCCACCCAAAAGGGGAAGCTCTGCTTGTTTGTCTCTCCCCCCTCCCATCCACTGCCCCTTTTGGGGAGGCGGGGGGAGTGCGTACCTGGTTGTGACAGGTACTCGCTCCCACTTCCGGCTGAGTCCGCTGAAATTTGGCCCCCTTCCTCCTTACCCCACAGCCGTCCCATTCACAGAGTGTAGCGTGCTTTACGCTTGTGCAGTAGGGTATCCTTGGTCTCTTCTAGCAGAGATGGCGGCGGCAGCACCCGATAGCCAACTGAAAAATCATCTCGGGTGAAGACACTGCTGAATTGCTGGACAGGTAAGTGTCCTAATATTAAAAGTCAGCAGCTACAGCATTTGTAGCTGCTGACTCTTATTTTTTTATCTGCAGGAGCCTGGAGCTCCACATTAAGGACTGGCAAGCTGCAATATATACATTTTTGTTTTTGGGTTTAGATACACTTTAAACATTATCAGTGTTAGGCACAGTTCACATTTGTGCGATGTGTGAACCAGCGTGATTCTTGTGCGGGTTCCCCGCATAGCACCCGATTGGCCGGCGGTTCACACTGACATCTGTAAACCGCTGCGGGTGTCAATGCAAAGTCACCCGCAGTGCGAACTGTGAATTGGTGCAGGAATGGGATCGCATAGGTGTGAACACCCATGCGATCTGATTCCAGTACGGACCAAAAAAAGGATTCTGCACTATTCTAGTGCGAATGCGATGCAATTTCAGCCATACAGTTTGTGTGATCTGCACAAATGTGAATCCAGCCTTAAAACTCGATTACATAAGACTTTTCATGCTAGAAAATAAAATGTGCTGCACAAAAGAATTTTTTTTTTTTGTTTTTTTCTAGCAAACAATACTGTCATCTCTCTCAGTGTTCATATGGATAGGACTGCTGAACTGAGAGGAGACGCTCACATGACAGGTGTACTTTAACACATGAAACAGCTCTCTGAGGACAAAAAGCCAGTGTCTGGCTCTGATTGGCTGAGAGGGGCCAGCCCCCTTCAGTTGAGCACTGGAGGAAAACTGGGCAGCGGGCCAACCCAGGGAGAAAGGCTCTAGTTCTTTCATGCTGACAATGAGAATAATATTTACTATACATCTTTTTACTTTGATACCTGCAAAGCATTATGGCTGCAAAATATTGTACAGTGTAAGCAATGTATCCAGAGCTGCAGGGTGTGCATTTAAAGAGGTTCAAAGTAACTATAAGTGCTTCCTTCACTAAACGTGGCCAATCACCTATTAATAAAGTCATTCAATTGATTGTTTATTGGTTTTAAGGCCTCATTCACATGACTAAGGCTGTACACCGCCAAGAATCAGCATATAGGTGTGGCAGAGATCAAAGGGGGCTGTTCGCATGTAAACAAATATCTGCCTGTGATTAGGGGCAGATGAGTAGCCCTGGACACAATGGGGTTAGTTTTTGTAAAAGTTGAGAGTGCAAAATCTGGTGCAGCTCTGCATGGAAACCAATCAGCTTCGAGGTTTTTTTTTGTCAAAGCTTATTTGAACAAGTTGAAGTTAGGAGCTGATTGGCTACCAAGCACAGCTGCAACATATTTATCGGCGTATAACACGCACAGGCGTATAACACGCACCCTAACTTTAAGAGGGAAGTTTCAGGAAAGAAACTTTCCACAGCCCCCTGCCTATAACGCGCAGACACAGTTTACCCTCTATTTTCAGGGTAAAAAAGTGAGTGTTATACGCCAATAAATACAGTATTTACAATTGATACCACATGTGTTGCATAATTAGATACTTTAATCAATGATGAAGCAATTGTTTGTGATGGTTCATAACTAGATTAATCACAAATGGATACATAGAGGGCCACCTTAAAAGCAGTTTATGCTCTATGTTCACAATATTTACCTAATCAATCACAAATCTTTTTTTTTCCATTTCCCATACACAGGATTAAGTATTTAAAATGACCACAGCTTCATCTTACTTGCTAAGAGAACAAAGTGAACATGCGTTACTTCCTACTGTGTTCATCTCCATGACATTCGAGTGTGCTATTTTGAGAGGTGTGCCTGCTGCAATTAACTGTATGCAAGCTAATAAAGGAGAAGTACAGCCAAAACTTGTTTTGCTGTACTTCTCCTGTGGATCACAGGAGTGCAGGTCATTCTGCACTCCTGTGACCTATTTTCAGCAGAGAGCAGGCTGAAGAACGCTGTCTGCTGACATCACAGAACCAGTTTAGGCTCAAGAAATATCTTGACCATATGGTCAGGATCTGCCCACATGCCTGGACCACCACCTGGCCCAGCCTCTCAGCAAACCGCAGAAAGGCTGAGCCGGCCGCTCCGGCCCCCTCCACTCCAGTGAGCATGCAGGGGAGGGGGCAGAGAAGAGAGTGGTGACTGGCAGTCACCAGCTCTCTGCTCAGGGAGCTGTGAGAACTGAGCGATCGTCGGTGCTTCATCGCTCGCTTCTCAGTCTTGGAGCCAACGGGCGACAGATGCAGTATCGAACCGATGCTTCATCCACCTAGGTACAGTGAGTATGACTACAAAAAAAAACTAAACCCATACTTCTCTTTTAACTCTTTTTTCTTACTGTAGCATAAGATGCTTTGTTGAACTGATGGCAAAGTAACAATTATCTTTAAATTATGACTGATAGTGTACATTATAGCCCTTATTTTTGACCTTTGTTGTCAGTAGCCATTTGCACAGTTGTAGTGTTAACCTGCATTCACACCTTGTAGGCACTTGTACATGTGTTTTTTTTGTTTTTTTTTAGTATTCATATGTGTGCATATAGTTTTTGTTTTTTTAAGTGTTTTGCAAGCCTTTGTGCAAGTGTATGTATGCCAGCTTCTGGGTAGGAGGAGAGGCTAAATAGAACAGAGAACAGTTGTTCAGATGCAAAAACACATGCAAAAAATGCTTGGGTCTTGCCATTTACAGGTTCTTCCATTCAAGTCTATGGGGCCAAAAACACTTGGTACAGCTACTATAAAAAGCTCATGTGACTTTTTGAGCTTAGAGAGTGTAGTGATGTGAACAGTCTATATTGAAAAGAATGAGGTTCCTATTATTGCTGAGCGTTGTCACATGTAGGCTTAGGCCCAAAAACATATGCAAAAACTCTCAGATGTGAAAGGGGGTTTAATGCATGGATCTGAAATACACTTACGTACATGGCTCAGGATCATGGTGTACTAATTCATTAACGCCAATCACCCACCCTGAATGGTTATAACAATCTGTCAGTTGAGCAAAAATTCTCCTGTCTTACAGAAGCAGAACAGATTTACTTCTTTGATACTTTATTGCAGCCTTTCTCAACAAGAATTCTGTGAGAGATTGCAAGTGGGGTGAGGGGGAGCTGAAGAAAGAAATTGCTGTAATCGTTGTGAAATCTTCAAGTGTATTGATCTAAAAGTAAAAGTATATTTCCACTGCCAACATCACAGGGCAGACCCAGCAAATCTCTCCTCTCCATCCGTCCAATGAAATGTGCCCTTTCTTCAATTGACTTCCAAAATGAAAGCACATTCTTTCTACTGGTTACTAAAGTAAAAAGGCATTGTTATATGTCAAACCTCCAAGCATACTGCACCACTCCAGACATGCACCTCATGCAGTCTCTGTAGGCGTCTAGGGTGCTCGCTCAAAAATACCATTTCTGCTTGAAACTTGAACATAGATGGATAAGAGCTGCACTGCAAGTATCTCTTCTGTTTAAAGATCTTTTGTGAAATGCATCAAGAAAAGGTGATCCTTGGGCAAGGAACACCATGGAAGCATATGTACCACTGATGATTCGATAAAGGCTCTTTAAAAGTAAGAGATTTTTGGCATGCAGCTTTTATCCATCAATGTTTAATAGGGCATTCTTGCCGCTGACTACCAGTGTAATAGGACATTGCTTCTACGCACTACCAATGTACCAATGTACCAACCTTAAGTCCACCTTAACCAAACTCTTAACTCTCTATGCCAAACTATAATCTTAACCCTAGCTTTAACTTGAACCCTAACTTAATGGCTAACTTTACCCCTCTTTTTTTTTAGAACGTCTTTATCCAGTCCAAAAAATAGCAGTGCTGAATCCTCACATTCCTATGCCAAATGCAACAGCTTGGTTCCCCCAGTGCACAATCCAACTACTTCATAATGTAAGCAGTGCAGCCAAGTCTGCCAAGAGGGACCCACAGCTTGTTAACTATGCTCCTGAAACTCGCTGGCTAAGTTTCTATGAAAAGTCTGCTGTTGTTGTGCATGTGTTTTAAAAAGCCCTGCTCCATTAAATAAACAGAGCAAACAATGAGTATTCATTAGCCGCCCCCCCCCAAAAAAAAAATGAATAAAGAAAAAATGGGAGTATCCACTGCAGATTTTGGTTGTAAAGCTGTAGGCCTTGTGGCTGTCATCCTGACCCTGGCTTGTCTTCCACAATGAAGCAACAAACACGCACCCAGGGAATTCTTTAAAAGTCTAAGCTCTTATTCTATATGGTGTCCCAGGACAGGAACACACTAATTGTTGAAGCCATTTTCAGGATTGCCCTGGAGCCTGCATCTTTAAATCTCAGTCAACAATGGCAGCTGTCATATTTCTATTCTCATGAGCTTCCATTAAATGCATTTTTTTTTGTGTACCATTATCTGGTTATTTAAATGCTACATAGGAGAAAATATTAAAACCTTATATTTGTCCATAAAAAATTATTTTTTTAATTACTGTTTGTTCAAATGCTATATGAACATTACTATCATTAAACCATTAGGATGAAAATAGTTCAGGAGTTAGTTGAGCTATTCATGTTTCTTTTAACTGAATGCCTACAGTAAGTTATGCCCCAGAGGTTGACTTCTGAGCATGGCCGTGATCACCCATGCAAAACCCACATGCGTGTGCTCAAGACTATATGAATAAGTGAGCTTAATTTTCTCAGCAAGAGAGTATAAACATCTCGGAACATCACTTTGGAAAGTCAGAACCTAATGGAAAATATATACAATACTATACAAAATTTTAAATAGTATAGTATTATTTGTCTGCTCCAGGAACAGAACATAATAAATGCCCTTTACCATATTTGTCACAATGGAAAATCTGAGTCACTGCAGATACAATACACCATCCACGGACAATGATGCCTCTCATATGCATTGTTCTAACTATTACTACTTATGTATTAAGACCAGCTGTCTCACCTAATCAATATTGATTTTGCATTGAATGTCTGAAACAAAAACCTTCCTAGTTTATTTTGCCTACAATGTAAGACAAATGGTTGTCGCTAAAGCTCTCCTTTGTACTCAGGAAAAATATGATGGCTTGTGTTATTATATTATATACATGCTTTTAACTAGCTAATGCTAAATTTGAATAACTAGACACTAAATTGTAAAACTAGAATGGTTTTTAACCTATCATGTGATTACAGAAATGCTATCAAGGATATGGAAGCTGATTTAACCATTGTATCATTAAGGTCAATGCTTTTAAGGGGAACTAAGCTGACATGGGAATCAGACACTCCCATATATTGGCAAAGGAAGTGCTTTAGGAAAGCAATATCAGACTTCTTTGTTCATCTTCTTTGATGGGTAAAAACTCTATCATCCAGTCGGTAGTCAGTGGCTTTTCGTCTTGTACTGTTTAATATTGAAATGGTCCCAATGAGTATGCGCCAAGAAAATAATTCAGTTCATCAATAAGCTTAAATCAGGTCGTGTGCCAAGTATCCACAACTTTTTTTAAGGAAAAAAGAGAACAAAAAGCACAAACACTATAGTGTAGACAACAGGAAGCTCAGCTATGACTTGCAATGCTTTTCTCTGCATTCCACTCAGCTTATTAATAATGCACACAGAAGCATTAGGCATACAGGAAAAAAAAAACAGAAAGTACATTGAGATATTATATTTAATCTGCTCATTGAGGTGCATAGCACTGGCCTCAAAATTGCTAGCGCATTGCACAAAGCAGAACTGTGTAACAGCTCAAAAAGGCAAAGCCATCAAATGTGTTCATCAGCTTTCACCTCTCATACCTTGTTTGAATTCATTTTCTGTTTCCTATCCATCTCCCTCCCCCAGTTGCAACGATAAAGTAAAACCAATTATACATTACCGGGCTATGACCTTGAAAGATATATTTACAAAGGACCTGCTAACTATATACAGATACGTCCAGTATATAGCAGCAGCACAAGTATGCATATAGGAGTGCTTTGTGAAAACGTTGTCAGTTCATAGTTTTTGTAAAGCCATGTGCTTTATTTTATATTGCACTTTGGTAATGACAAGGCTAAAAGAAATGTACAAGATGCAGTAGGCCCGCACACAATAGCCAATCATCTTACATCGATCTTACCCTTGAATCCCGAAGAAAGGCAAAAGCTGATTGGCTCGTATAGGCCTACTACACTTTGCACGTGTGCATTACTCTTTATACTGTCTAATTAAACAAGACGGATGTAGCGAGTGAACTGGATTGCATTGTAATCTTGTAAAAAAAATGTTATCTTGCAAAGCAGGCTAGCGGTACATCATTGCTCACAAAGATATGATATATTTGGTTTTGCACAATGCCAATCAATAACACTTAACACATATGGCTCATATTTTTTGTTATGCACAACAGGCATTTTTTAGTAGTCAAACTGAAACAACAGGAAAACTATTATATAAACCAAGCAATGATGTTTGTATGAGAGAACAAAAGCAATTTGTTAATTTTGTTGCCAGCTTTTAAATGGAATTGAGACTACAACAAGCATCCAAGAAGGATAGCTGCTACCCTTGAAATTCAGGCCTTGACAAAATGGAACCAAACGGAATACCAAAATGGCTTATTACCTTGTCTCTTGGCATCGTGACTGTCGGAATGACAAGTCAAGAGCATTTGCCCCTTGTCATTCTAAAGAAGGTCAGAAGTTATTAGGTTCACTTACTACCAACCTTTATTTTGCTAAACTGACTCCCATTAAGAAAATCTGATTGGCTGCTATAGGTATTGGTGGTTTGCACCTCATCATCACTCTCTGTACAGCCTGTTGAATGCTACAAACGTTATTTCACACAAATGAAATGTAAGCCTTAGTAACACAAGAGTGATGTCAACACTGAACAGTACGTAGGCCTGGGACATTTACAAGCACAATTCGGGAGTTATTAACCTAATCAGATGGTGAGAGATTACAAGTAGAAGATACAGCCTTTTTTTTATGAATGTTCATCTCCAGCACTTCCAAAGATTAAAACTTCCCACATCATTTTTACTGCAATATTAATCAGCAGCTACACATAAAGTCTGTTACAAAATTAATGACCCCCTGGTGGCTTTAAAGGCTAGAGATAGGGAGCAGTTTGCTGAATTACAGGAAGCCAGGAAAAAGGTTCCATTTATCTTGATGGCTGGAGACAAAAAATAGGGCCCTGTGCTCTAAGTGGTGTTTTTTTCACGTTATAATACTGCTGTTGACAATTATGCACATTTTTGCACTGGTATCTAGTTTGTACTAAGGCTTTTCATAGTAGATTTTTTTTCAGTGGCATGCAAAATCTTTTATATGACTTATGTTGAATTACACAATATCAATTCAATAGTAAAAATACTTACAGAATTAAGTAGTGGTGATACACAAAGTAGAAAAAGGTAGAGTGGTTTATCTAATATATTAGTCAGCTCATATATTTATTGCAAAGATAATCATGAATAACTGAACGGCAAGGGTATGAAAATTGCAGTAATCCTTCACACCCAATCAGGTTTAAACTAGCATCAAGTCAAGGCAGTTGGCCTAATTTAAGATAAACTCAGATTGGTTGATATGTGTTACTCCATGCTGTACATTGTGCTGGGAGGTATGCAGCTACTGCTTTCATCCTTTTGTAAATGCAAACTGCCTGGCTGGATAGCTTATCCAATGACCTCAGTTCTTTCAGTGACCTAACACAGTATGCAGATCACTATCTCTGACCTGACACTGGGGTTAATTTACTTAAACTGAAGAGTGCAAAACCTGGTGCAGTTCTGCACAGAAACCAATCGCTTCCTGTTTTTTTAGCTCTTCGAGTTCAGCAATCTCAAGTTAGAAGATGATTGGCTACCACGCACAGCTGCACCAGATTTCGGCCTCTCTAGTTTTAGTAAACCAACCCCTCTGACTTGCTGCATGCTGGTTTTGGGTCAGCTATTTAAAAAGCATTGAAGCCAAAGACAGTTAAGCAACTAGCATTTTCAGAATAAGGTCAACAACAACCACCTGCATTTTTTACTGCACATGATTCTTTTAAATGCACACAATGATGTGGTTTTCCCTTTTTTATACAACAGTTAACCATAAATGTCTACTGCCTTTAGCAAAGAAATCTTCTGAGACATTTAAAATTGAAGCATTAGCTGAAGCTATACTTACCTTTTTTTATAGTGACTGTGGTACTAGATTCTGAAACTCCTAAAGTATTTATTGTAGAAGGCTGATATATTTTTTCCAATGAAGTAACTTTTGGTGAATTATTATCAGTAGTTATTGACTGAAAAGCAGGCTCTGTAGGCACAAGGGATGATCCAACTTCCACTGAAACCTGGATATTAGTTTTAGTAGTAGGAATAAGGAAAGGCAGCGTATATACAGAAGAAGGTAGCAATGTATTTGGTGCAGAGTTAGCATATATGATAGGATCTCCGTCTATCCTCACGGGTTCCAAATGTGTCGGGGAGTCATATTCGAATATTTTGTCTACAAACACCCACTTAAGGCCAGCGATACAAAGACAGAGGCTTATCAGACACGCCAGTATGGGAAGGATACAGATCTTTTCTGAGTTAAGGCAGATTCTCAGCCTGTCTGCCTCCAGGCACACACAGCAGGTAATAGCAAGGCCTGCTATCCCTTGGGTAGTTCCATCCTCAGCTTGAGTCTCTGCCACGCTTCCTTCATCTTGAAGTTCAGCGGAGGGGGGGTGTGAGCTCTGCTCAAAGCACTGATTCTGAAAACCTTCTGCAGTATCCCCAGACATCTTAAAGGCATAAATCTCAATCACCTTGCCTCAGTGAAGTATAGATTTGCACATGGTCCATTACCAGAACAAGAGGGGCATAGAGTAAAAAAACTATGTAGCATGTTATATTGTAAATCAATAGAGTCTAAGTAGAAGAAGATCATTACCAGGAAAGCAAAGGAAATATAATTCTTTAGTCAAAGAAGGTGGTGGATATTGAAACATTTCATGCTCTTCTTTGCCATGATAGTGCCCGGCGTGTATGCTTCTCGATCCCTGACTTGTTAGTTAGTTAGTTAGGTAAGCCAATAGCCAAGAGTGAATTGCTGTTTTCTCACCTGGAGCATAGGATGGTGGTGCCTGCTTGGAAGAATACAGCTGTCATGAGGCAGCAACCACAAGAAAAGCAGTAGGACCGGCAAGAGCAGCAGCAGCAGATGAGGCAGCAATGACAGCAGCAATATCATCCTGTTGTGTTAAAGCTACGAGTGAAAGAGGCTGAATCATTACAGAGCAGCAGGTGCTTGTTCTGGGAGCATCACGGCACACAGTATTATCACAGGCTGTGACTTAACAGGAAGGACAGTGAGAGCTGGTTGGTTACTCCCTTCTCTTCTTTTGCTTAGTCGTCTTCAGCATCCTTGTTCTGGCTTTCCTTTTTGTAAAACAAGACGTTCTCTTTTTTCTTTCCCTATCCACTTTACCAGTCACGTACCTTATCACTTAGATTCTCCTTTCTCTTCTCGTCTCCCCCACCCACTGCAGGGCTGGTCTGAATAAAATCTGTGCATCCAGCAACACAGTACTAACAGTGACTTCCTACTTTATCCAATTAGAAGGAATGAAGGCCATCAAATCAAAGAGGAGACAGCAGGCAGCATTTATGATCTCTCTTTCACTCTCCTTTCGGCTTCTTTTTTTTTTTTTTTCACCCTTCTTCTACTGTTTGGTTAGGGAAAGGCGCAGCAATCGATTATAGCAATCTTGCCAGGCTACAATAGGGAGGAGATGGGAGATGGTAGCCGTAGAGGCAGGACCCAAAGCTTAGCAGGTCTGATATTCGAATCCTCCCTAGAGAGGCACTTTTTTTCTAACTGCTGTTTCCTCCAGCCTGCTACTCCTGTAAGTTTATCTCTCGGTGAAACAGAAATGTGGGAGACTGAAATAGTGCAATCCATTTTTTGAGATTAGCTTTTTTTTTTTTTTTTTTAAAAAGCATCCATGATGTACGATATAATTCATTGAATGAATTAGTCGCAATATGTGCTAGCATTTCATTTAATTGCCAAATCACACACAGAAAGCTAAGTAAACTTAGTCTCGTTAAACCAGAAGGGATTAAACAAATTCTGTTAAACTTAATTACAGAGGACAAAAAGGTGTGAATATTTAAATACACGTTACTGTAGGTCTGCAGATGATAATGATATCTAGGTTAAAGCTGTCACCATTGAAACGTCTGTGGCAGCAGGCAGGAGATTCTTTTTGTTTAAATTCTGCAGGCTAATAGGTGTGGCACTGATATTGCCAAATCATGTTGCAATGCTGGAATATTTAGGCAGACTTCTTTTTTCAAGGAACGCAGTCTTATATCTATGATACCAGATTAGCCACTACAGCTCTGCAATAAATATATAAATGAATAAAGACTATTAATAATATATTAATAAAATGTGCCAGGAATGCTGGAGTTGTTGCATTGCAGCAATTACTTTTCAGCCCATGCTGGCACAGGCATTTTAATGATTAGACCCCTGAACAAGTCCCTGCTCCCCGGCACGTAGGCCTCATACAACCTAAAGAGGCACTGTCACCTTGCCAAGGGACACCTCCGACCTTACCAGTGATCCCTCACCACTCGCTTCTCCTATACAATTTCCCCAATACAGTCACAAAACCTGGACTTCTGTGTATGACCTGCTCTCATGTGACAGTCCTCGATTTTAGCAGCCAATCAGTTAGGCCAAAGCATTGTCACACGAATAGGGGGTTAATGTCACTGTTAGGTCACAGACACTGCCCATTCTAATAGAGGCTTAATAGGAGAAAGGATGAGTGAGGGATTGCAGGTGAGTATGTGGGTATCAGGAAGGGCCTTTCAAGAGACAATCTCACTGTCTCTTAAAGCGATAGTAAAGCCCCCTTTGTGATTTATACCTACAGGTAGGCCTATAATAAAGCTTACCTGTAAGTAAAATGAATACCTCCTAAACATGCACCTTTTAAGAGATATTCACCATGGATGCACCCGCTGATGTCACTGGCGCTTGCACTCTGAAGGTTGGGCATTCCGTGCTGGACCTTCAGTGCTCCAAAGGGCTCCTGCATGCACAGCTAGCTAGTGCTAGCGCACGGGAGTGACATCATCATGGTTCCAGCCACTCACAGAAAAAGACAAGAAGAGGAGGCGCCTCTGGGTGCAGTCTTTATAACAGTTTTTAATAATAAATCAAAAAAGTTGAGAACAAACTCACATTTGAGCAGTTAAATTAGGCATTGTATGGTCCCAAACAATGAAGGTCATCAGTGATGTCAGTCCCTGGGAAGCCTGTGAATGTGCTGTCTCTGTAGAATGTCCCTAGAACCGCTAGATGGTACTTGGCCGGCAGCGGTGAATGGGTGTCAAAGCGATGCTTGAAGAAGGAGCGCGGTCGTCACGTCATTCACGGCCAGCCAACTCGAGAAACGCGTTGCATCCCAGTGACGTCATCACCCTCCGCCTGGATCCCAGTCTGCATCTCAAGCCTCGCTTTGATGCTCATTCACCACTCCTGGCCGTGTACC
Source organism: Rana muscosa (assembly GCA_029206835.1). Lineage (NCBI taxonomy): Eukaryota > Metazoa > Chordata > Amphibia > Anura > Ranidae > Rana > Rana muscosa. The sequence continues at coordinate 497,777,351 of CM055116.1, read as the reverse complement.
ATCTAGCGGTTCTGGGGACGTTCTACAGAGACAGCACATCCACAGGCTTCCCAGGGACTGACATCACTGATGACCCTCGTTGTTTGGGACCATACCATGCCTAATTTAACTGCTCAAATGTGAGTTTGATCTCAACTTTTTTGATTTATTATTAAAAACTGTTATACAGTCTGCATCCAGAGGCGCCTCCTCTTCTTGTCTTTTTCAGTGTCTTGGGAACATGGTTTCTGTTCCCCCGGATGGCTGCCGTGAGGGTGGACTCATTCCCCTTTTCACCCCCTTCCCCCATCCCGTCCACTTGTTATATTGTGCCTGCATTTGCTATTGTGCACTATTTATGGACTTCCTCATTAACATAAACCATACAGAGCGGACTTGAAGTCTCTTTGTGCATAAATTTTATGCTAATTCAGCACTTTGTTTGTCTTTTTAAAATAATTTTCATTTGGATCATTGGTTTAGTCTTTGCGCCATTTACTTGTATAACCAGCCACTCACAGCCCTGGGGTCGGCAAACCAGGAAGAAAGACCGAGAGAAAATGTCAGCCCTCTCAGTGGTGACAGAGCGCCACTGGAAGGGCTTCATTCTAAGGTAAGTATTCCATAATGGGCTAGTATGCGATGCATACTAGCCCATTATGCAATTGTCTTACAGGTGTTTTTTTTTTCAATTCTTCAGCGGTTTTACTAGCGCTTTAAAAGAAAACCTGTCATAAGACAAATGCAGTTCCTTAGTTTTGAAAATGGTAGTTGTCTGACTGCTCCTGTCCCTTGCTCCACTTGACCACATCACTTACTCAATACCTGTTGGGGATCAGTGATTTAGAGGGGTAGATATACTAAATAAATAGAGATTGTTTATTTAGGAATATGAAGGTTCACTTCATAAATAAGTTGAAGCTGTGTCTACAATCAGGTGCAAGAAAAAATCCCTGACACAATTGAGTATTCAAAGTGAAATCAACTTTCATTATTTAACAAGGTAAGTGGAAACAGACTTGATAAGTCAACAGCCTTCTGTAATATGTAGAAGCATTCTTAGCAATAGCAGCCTACATACTTTTCTCATGACAGAACTCTTTTCAGAACTTTAATTTGACTAAGAATATCAGATTCAATGTCTTGCATTCAATACTTGTGCACATGCTGGTATTCCAACTGTGCAATTCTAACAAAATATACCAACAAAATACACCATCAAAATGCTGATGCAATAAATGCTGCTGATTTGTACTAGCTTCTATTCAGGCACTGAGGACTGTCCCTGGCAATACATGGGTAATTGTATTCCCTCAACCAGTGGGACACAATAGTGCAGCGGGAGGATTGGGGATCAATCAAGGTGGATGGGGGAATCCTCCACGCTGCACTATTGTGTTCTGACAGTGGGGAGACTCCCCTGCTGTCAGAATACATAAATCAGTACTTCAGCCATTGGCTGCAGCTGCTGATCAGAAAGTATTTATTTGACAGTGTGGTTGAACAGAAGTCAATTGGTAGATCGACTTCTGTTCAACTACAGGGGTCACAAATGGATCAAAATTTGGACAGTCCCCGATGAACCACCCAAATTTAATTTCAATCCATCTATAGCCACCTTGCAACTATAAATTGGCCAAAGCACAAGTTAACTTTTAGACCTCAATTTATTAAAGCATACTGTACTTCTTATTAAAAAAAAAAAAGTGAGAACAGTCACATAGTGCCTGCACAAAGCTCCACATAATTAATACAGCCTCTTCTGCAACCACCTCTACATAGCAAGCAGTTGACCCTTGCAGTGTCTTTTTTGTTTTGTGCATGGAGTTCTATTTTAAGTCAAGAAGCAATATGTGAAACCACTTTTTATTGCTCTGAGTATAATAAACTACTAAATTCTAAAGCTTATGGTTTCTGTACTATGTACTATGTCAGGAATGTAACTAATGTGTACAAACACATGCACTTGCTCGGGAATGTCTGAAACTCCCATGACATCACTGACATTTGGACTACCTAAGTCAATGGGTTAATGTTTGCCTGGGAAAAATTACCTCTATTATTTCCTAATACACCTACAGCTTAAATGGCAAAGGAGAAAGTACCAAATTTTCACAACACTGTTATCCTTTTATGTAAACCAGTCAATCCAAACAAATATTATGCTAGAAACAGTGGCTTGCAGGAGACATAAAGTAACTGCAGGTTTAGGTTTTATGCACATTTAGCCATCATATCATTAGAAGATCTGTTGTTTTCTTTTGTGCTGCATAAAGCCTGACTACAAAAGTGAAAAATACATATGCATAAATTAAAGGAAACCTGTGGTTAAAATAAAAATAACAAAGCAGCAGCAGTAGGTAGTTGACAGCGTAAACTGTCAGCACATACAGTACCTGTTGTTGCAGAATATGCTGCCCCTGAGACACTCAAAGTTTCTTTACTTTCGCCGAGTGGAGATGGGGCACTCCTCCCCACTCCCGTCACAGAACACAGTGCCTGGTGACTAAGCGACCTATCAAGAGGACTGAATTATGTCCCATGGGGGGGGGGGGAACTTAGAGCGTTTGTTACCCAAACACTTCATATCCCTGACTATACTTGTATGAGAAAGTCTCATGTTCGCTTTGTATTGCTTCCTTTATGTGAAATCCCTGGTGATCCTGCCAGTCCCTCTTCTTTCCTAGTAAAAACTGACCACACTAAGTAGGAGAGCACACTGTGGCCAGTTCTATAGCTGTGCTGGGAACTCGAGATCAGACTTGTCCTGACACGCCCCCACTGCACAGCCATTCACTAGGAAGCTCAGTATGCTGCTGCTGCTACTCTTCCCCCAGCTCTTATGCAGCTGAGAACAGAGGAAATGTGATCCATTATAAAAAAGGGAGAAAAAAAGTATGTATAATGTTTTTTTTTTATCTCTATACAAAAATGTTTTGCCTTTCATTTCTATTTTTAACAGAATCATTTGTATTTTACAAGGTGATTGTTTACAATCACTGTAAGAGAACTGTGACTTTGAGAAAGTCATTATTTGCATAGCTAGTTTTAGAGGCTCCTTGAAGTGTTTGGGCAAGGTTCCACAGCAAGACAATTATGCTGTCACCTACATGATTCTGCTGTTTACTGTGTAATTTGTTCATATGTTCATTTTAGACATATATTCTTTCAGTCTTATGGCAATAGGGGAGGAGATGCCAAATTGCTTTGGTTAGCCAAGACATCCCCCTTTTTGTGCTCAGCATCTAATCTCCAAGCCCTAAGCCCCCAGCCGAATTAAAGGTAACACTCTGAAGAAAAGTATACCAAAACTGTGTCATCAATGACAGGAAGGTGTGTGCAATTTGTCAAAAAAGGGTCTCCATTTAATGTATTCTGAACACAAGTGTAGGCTACCTATATGTCAAACCAGCGGTATTAAAATTGCTTATGATGTAATTTACATCTTTCTAGATGCTGAGTGTTACATTCCACAGACCAGCTGCACAGTGTTCCCATCTAGCATAGGCACTGTAAAGGAAAGCCACCCGTTAACACAGTCTGACTTACAAATTAATACACCCACATAAATTTCACATCCTTTTCACATGGGACTGAAATAGACACTGGTGTTATTACCACCTGTAGGTAGAAAATCTCTTCACCAAACAAGTGGAATTCAAAGGAAAAACCTAACATTAGACCATGAATATCAGAAGATTTGGATCCATTTTAACATTTTAACACGACTGCCCACCCACGATGCTAAAGAAAAATGAAGGAATGTGTTGGAATGAAGGAAAGCAATTAAATTCTGAATTACATAGTTACATTTAAAGCATGATATAGAATAAAAGCCATGCTTAAAGTGTATCTGTGGTCAAAAATAAAAATCAAGTATGTAATGAGAAATTTAGTTCCCGTGTGTTATAGTTGCATAGTCGTTCAAAATACAATGCTCTCCAAGTTGCAAAACAACATTCCCACGGTACAAACTTCCTTCATTGCCTTGGCAATAGTAATTCCCTGTGAATGGGTACAGCCATGTCTCCCACTGAGGAGTGCTTTGCACTGGAATGACAACTGAACATGAGAACGTTGTATGAGTCAAGACGTTGAGGTACAATGTTATCTATAAACCCCCCTTTAAGATAGCCCAATCTGAAGGAGCACAGCAAAAATAAATAGCACCTCCTTCTTTGACATTGTCAGTAGTGGCCACAAACTGTGAAATGTGGCACTCACAATACATATATATGGCCTTCTCATGAAGCGACCAGAAAGGCATCGTAAATAAAAACAGAGGTAAAAGAATGCAATAGTGGTTCATAGGCAAGAATTCAGCATTAAGAGTCATTTGTGAAAATAAGGTACCGTAAGTATATTTAAAATTTAATCATACAGTGGTTTGATAGGTACCATTGCCCTGATTTCGAATCAGCAAACCTCATATTTTGACAGTAGATCTCCTTTAATGCAGCGCACAGCAGAATGTAGACCAACACCAGTAAAACTCCTACTTGCTTATTCAATAACAAATTCCAAAGAGCAACTGCAATTATCCCCATCAACCATTCCGAATCATATTGCATTGTTGGTCCAAATTTTCCACCCTAATGATACCGATGCCAAAGTTATTTTTATTCAAAAAACTAAATTCAATAACTCAAAACCAAAGAGAATTCAGTTTAACTACTACAAATTGAAATTGGTTTGTAGGGTTTCTAGGTACTCCACTATGCGTGTCATCATTGCTCCCTAAACTGCCATACTGAAAAAGCCTATATGGATATTTTATTAGCATATTTCTTTAAAGTAGGATATCTAAAGTATTAAAGGGTGATGGTGATGTTATTTTAGCAATTGGGTTGAGAACTGAAGTTGTCAATAATAAAAAAAAGAAAACATGTTCAGTATTTCTAAAAAGTATATATATATATAGTATATATATATATATATAGTATATTTGGAACTATGCTTTCATGTAATACTAAAGTATATCTACAGGGCTCTCTAATGTGTTCTAAGCAATTTTCACCTCAGCAACTTTGCTTTTGTTGGTTTTGACATTCTTTGAGGGTATCATTACTACCAGGTTTTGCTAGGATTGATGCAGCTAGAGAAAGAGTAGGTTACCCAAAACGTTATGCAAGCAATACAAGGTGCAGTGTCAAACATTTTAAGGGCTCATCTTATTGTTAGGCATTCAGTGGCGGTTTGTTCAGTCTCTTACCTTATGCCTAAAGCATTTTCCAGCTTCTAGGGGAGTGTTTAGAATGCACTTAAAAAGCCATCAGAATGCCATAAGAAAGTATCCCAAATGCTGGAATGTGCACTATAAATTATGAGTGGCCATCGGCAATGGAACACTGGCCTATTATCAACCACTTGAATGTGCATAGTGCCAGTTGCTTGCAATTCAGTCTGGTGCAATAAGTGGTTGGCAGACTGGTAAGCCAGCCTGCTTGAAAAATAGTGCAGAATTGGTAATAATTTGAAAAGTACATTACGGTTTCAGAAGTAAAGCCTTTCATATTTGCAGTCTCAGCTGAGTACATGGCTCAGTACATTTTCTTGGGCAGAATTTTGTCAGACCTGGCACCAAAGATGCCTTCATAGCTTTGATAAATATATCCCTGCAGTATGCTGTATCTGTTGTTTGGCAAAGCTAATGCCTCTTTTTAATTCCCAGGAGCATTCACATTGGAAACAAAACATTTTTATGCAACTTGTTAAAAAACAAATGGTTTGAGTCTCACTTAATAGACAATAAAAGTACATTCAAGTACATTGAGGTACTTCTCAGCCAGTATGCAGTGTTTGTTTGTTTTTTAACAAGAAACTGACAGGATGTCATTAATTACAAATACTTTTTATGTACTATAGCAGGGGTCTCCAACCCCCGGTCCGCGGCCCACTCCAGGGCCGCAGCCTGTTTACAGGCGGGCCGCGAAGTCTGTGCTATCTGAGGTGCGGCGGGTGAGCAGAGAGATCGCCACCATCACGGCACTTCCGCCCACACAGCCCCGCTGCTACACTGTTGGGGGTGAAGCAGGCGAGCAGAGAGATATCATCTCCCACCGCCCGCCCGCATCACCACTGTTCTGCCCACACAGCCCGGCCGATATACTGTTGGAGTTGAAGCAGGGGAGCAGAGAGATGACATCATCTCTCACCGCCCACCCCGCATCACCGCTGTTCTCTCTCACACGGATTTCACTGTACTTAGTGACAATTTGCATCTAGGAGGCAGAAGACAGTGGCATGGGCAATCTGCATCTGGTGGCATGTGGCAAGTGACTGTGGCAATCTACATCTGGTGGCATATGGCAATCTGCATCTGGTGGCATGTGGCAAGTGACTGTGGCAATCTACATCTGGTGGCATGTGGCATTCTGCATCTGGTGGCATGTGGCAAGTGACGGTGGCAATCTACATCTGGTGGCATGTGGTAAGTGACTGTGGCAAACTACATCTGGTGGCATGTGGCAAGTGACTGTGGCAATCTGCATCTGGTGGCACGTGGCAAGTGACTGTGGCAATCTGCATCTGGTGGCATGTGGCAATCTACATCTGGTGGCATGTGGCAATCTACATCTGTGGCAATCTGCATCTGGTGGCATGTGGCAATCTGCATCTGGTGGCAAGTGGAAAGTGACTGTGGCAATCTGCATCTGGTGGCATGTGACTGTGGCATGTGGCAATCTGCATCTGGTGGCATGTGACTGTGGCATGTGGCAATCTGCATCTGGTGGCATGTGACTGTGGCAATCTGCATCTGCTGGCATGAGGCAATCTGCATCTGGTGGCAGGCGATGTGGCAAGTGGCAATCTGGTGACAGGCACCGTGGCAAGCTGCATTTGGTGGCAGATTCTGCATTATGGTGAGTTGAACTATTTAATTGTATATTACAATATAATAATAAAAATAATGAGCTTCAATCATCCTGACACCATATTAACCATGGTGTTGTGATGATTGAAGTGCTAACACCAGCCATTTCCTGACAGATTGGCCGCGAAAAACCGCATCATCACCCAGACCCCCCCCCCCCCCCCCGGACCTTAGCACAATTTTCATTCACAATGCCGGTCCCCAGTGCCAAAAAGGTTGGGGACCACCGTACTATAGGATTCCTAGTGCATGTTACTGTTATAAATCACTGTTACTGATATTGATAACAGTAGTTAATCGTGCATGCGGCAGAATAGAAATTGACAAGGGTTTTAAAAATATCCTACTTAAAATAAAGATAAAAAAGTTTTGGCTTTACATAACACTTTGCAAAACCAAACTAGGTAGGCTGGTAAGAAAATACCACCTGTGCATAATGACTGTAATGTGGTTGATTTGGTTAAGTGAAGAAAGACAGCCAGCATAACAGTCAGGCAACTAGCATTTGCACAACAAGAAGTCACCAATAGCAACCTTTGTTTTCCTCTTTGGAAAGATCTACTTTTAGCGTGCTTAATGTAAGATGATCCGGCAATCACTATATAACCAGTCATTGTAAAAAGATACTGAAATTTAACCATTCCATGTTCACATTGCATACTATGTATGTTGTATTAATGCAACTCACGTTACATCAAGCAGTGCCCAACAAATGACAAATACAACCATACAAATCTGAATAAAAGTCTCTGGATTAGCTATATTTTGCCTCTTAACCAAAAAGAACATAAGAGGTAACTTTAGATAAAGAATGAACATTATAATAATATATAATGTTCCAATACACAGCAGTACATTTATAGCCAAGGGCCTGCATTGTAATATAATACACTGATATTGCAGGTTTTTCAGGAAATTGCACAGTAACCACACACCAGGCCAAAGAGTTGCATAATACCATATCACAGCATATAATACTACAGGCAACTATAAATCAGATAACAGTAATGTATTAATATTCCAACTGCAATTATAAAATGTGTTGACCTCAGCAAAATAAGAACGATAGATTTCATCCAATTTACTAGTCAAGGCAATGAAAGCATAACGTGCATAGATAAAAAAAAGTGTCTGTAGGAAAAAAAAATCTATTTAATTTATGAAGAATTAAGTTCTCCTTGGAACTAATAAGTGGCTAGGGCCCAAAAAACAAACAAACACACTTTTATAAAGGATAAAAATCACTTGCTGAATGCAGATGGTACATTTAACCGTTATGTAGAATCAGGGCTGCCCCAACCATAGGATCATGGTAACCATGTCTCAGGTGGTGCCCATTACTACCTTCTCATGTAAGGCTAACCCACAGTGCTACTTTCCCATGTAAAACTGACCCTCAGTGATACATTCTCATGCAAAGTTTACTCATGCCACTACCACATAATGTAAATCTGACCTCAGACAGAAAGACAAGTTTCCCCATCTCTTCCTGTACATCGTTTAAAGTAAGGCTATGGCCTCCCATTAAATAAAATGTACCTCTGCACTTAATTATAAATACATCTGCACTTGCAGTTTTTTCTTAGCCCCCTCCCTGCAAATTTACACAAATACCTGTTTATCCTGCCACCTAATGCAGTTTCCTCGGGGGCTGTGTCAATGATGCTGCACTGTTCCTGATTTCAGAGCTGCCACTGTCATGTAAATTGAGATGTGAGATGTGGCAGGGGATTTGGCTATCAGCATTTTCACTGCTGATTCACAAGCCTGTAGCTTGTTAATCAGCTCCTGGCCACATGCAGTACTGCAAACTTCTTTCTAGATTGACAGCACTGTGTCTATTGGTGCAGCCCTCCCATTGTGAGCTGCAGTGTCTTGGAGGCGGAACAGGTGAGATACAAATGAAGAAGGATTTGGCTCAGACAAGAGAAGGAACGTTTTTTTTTTACTTTATGAGGCTTGTGTATGACATAGTAACTCTATTTGGGACTTGTAAAAATAGTTATACCGATGCCTTTAGATGTACTTCTATAGTAACTGGCCATGGTGGTTCCCATGCACAGTGTAGAAGGAAAGTGAACTCATATTCCTATGTGTACTTGTGGTGGATGAGCCATGGGGGCTCTCATGCACTGTTGGGAAAAGAATATCGATAGAGTATGGAAAAAAAAGCCCCTCGGGTGGAAAACCTGCCTTGGATGCTAAACACTAGTATCTGACAACAGTAAACAATTTTATCTGATTATGCTTATTGGTTGAATGAAATCCATGGAAAAGTACAAACAATTAATAATCTCAAATTTTCAGCAAAATTGTCTTCTATGTTCGTAATGTTAAAACTTTTCAAGGCAATACAATACATATATCAACACACATCATATCACATATTTGTGAAGTAGAGTGGTGTGAGTGTGGCTCATTAGTTACACTGACTTCTGTGTCCCCGATCTTGCAATTTGTTAGACTGAAATGTTTAGTAATTGAAAGCTTGCCACTGACATTTGTGAATCAGACACTTAAAGGGGTCGGAAGACTACAGGCATATAGACTGTGCACTTTGTAAAGCACTCTGCAAGTGCAGTTGCTCCACAGCTTAGTAAATGAGCAGAAGCTCTGCTGACTTCCATCAGCCAATCCAGTGCAAGCAAAAATGCTGTTTTTTTTTTTTTCTTGCACATTATTGGGTATTTTTTTTTTTAAAACTAAGCTTTACTTCTTTTACTATGTACTGGAGCACCTGCACTTGCAGAGTGCAACTGCACTTTGCAAAGTGCACAGTCTATTTGCGTTTAGTGAATCAACCCCAACTGGAAATAAGTTCTTTCCTTCCTGTACTCTGCTAAAAAAAAAAAAAAAAATTTTTTATTTCTGTCTGTGTTTCTTTTGGAGGTTTACCCCCACTTTCTGTATGGAGAAACTGTTTATCTCTCGTATGCCGTGTACACACGATCGGTTTTATCGATGAAAACAGTCCGATGGAGTTTTTTCATCAGACAAACCGAACGTGTATGGGCCCCATCGGTCTTCTTTCCATCGGTGAGAAAAAATAGAACATGTTTTAAATTTATCCGATGGAAAAAAAAACAATAGCAAATTCTGATCGTCTGTGTGGAACTCCATCGGATAAAAAACCCACGCATGCTCAGAATCAAGTCGACGCATGCTCAGAAGCATTGAACTTAATTTTTCTCGGCTCGTCTGAGTGTTTTACGTAACAGCGTTTGGGACGGTCGGATTTTTGACTGATGGTGTGTACGCAAGACTGATGGAAGTCAGCTTCATCGGAATTCTGATGGAAAAATACATCGGATTTGAATCCATAGGAAATCCGATCGTGTGTACAGGGCTTAACAAAGGCTTGGATTTGTATCAGGGTTTCTAGCCCTTTTTCAAAAAATAAAAAAAGCTTTGGATGGACATACACTTTAATTATGGGAGATTTAGGAAGGTAAAGAAGGCTAGGGATCTTGACCCACTGCTGTTGACCTCCTGCTCTCTGTCCAGATGAGGTCCTGTCCTGGACAACTATGACATGATACATAATCTGGGGATATTTAGGGGCAGGGTGTACAAACAGATAGATATCTCCTCATTAATGATGGGCAGGAGATATATGCTTCTAACTGAGATGTGTAAGTACAGATGTGCATGTGCAAATGAACTTAAAACCTTCATGTGTGCTAAAAAAGCGAGTGCAACAGCCTGAGGCATTTGGTAAGCCCCTCTAGTTCTTTAGAAATGGTCAATTATCACAATCAATGGGATCAGATTGTTAATGTGCAGTTCTGAAAGCAAGGTGAAAGGATACAGAAGCTGTCCACTCTTTCGAGGGTCAAATGTCATTCATACTAAAAATAACAAATTTCTAGTCTAAATGATATACCAGGAATTTAGTTTTTTTTTTTGTATTCCTTATTCTAATTTATCTTGTTTTATATATCAAATGTGGCATTGCTGAGTATATTTAGTCACATGTATGAAAAAATATTATTTATCTTTTTCCCCAAAAAATTTTTTTTGTACATGCGACTCTGCAATATTACATTCGATAAAAGAAACAATAGATACATCAGATTAACACATGAAAAAGAAAATGAATTAGTATTTTTACTCTGTTATTACTCCAAATACCAGAAATAAATCTTACTAGATATTTCTTATACCACAATGCATACTGATCGTTTCTATAGCCTTCAATAAAAAATTCTAATCAGCCTGCAAGCTCATGTAGTTACAGGAAGTGGGATGCATAATTTAAATAGCTGCAGAGGCTATCTTACTTACTACTGCATTGGCGCGATCCAGCTATTGGCAGTAGGAATCTTGCCAGTGCATTAGAAGATGGAATAGAGATGGAATAGTGCAGAATTATGCCAAAAAACAGGACAGTAATAACAGTTATTAAAACAAAAAAACCCTCACCTGCCGTATATGCCAGCGCAATGCAGTTAACTGAGAAAATGTGCAAGTCATTGTTAAGTATAAATCATTCTAAAAGCTGATAATTAATATGGGCAGTAAAAAGTGTCATTTTTATGTGTGGGCAAGGGGCATATGAGAATGCAAAAATATGTATATTATAAAGAAACTGCTACAGTTCCCATGGCTGGTAAGGTGAAAGCTCTCACGCACCCTGCACCCATACTACTGTACTGAATCAAAGGCTGATGATCAATTAGCACAGCATGTGTCAGGTCCTTAGATTTAAATGAGAAGCAATGATACTGTGGGGCGTTGCATGACGATGCCATCATCCTTACTCTGAATTACATTCCTAAATGCACAACATATAACTGTATACTAGCATTAAAGTGGATGTAAACCCAGAAAAAAAAAAAAAAACAACCTGCAAGACAAAGCCATAATGAGCTAGTATGACTAGCATACTAGCTCATTATGTGGCACTTACCTGAAATCTAAGCCCCCGAAGTCCTCCTCGTTCTCCGCCGCCATGTCCCCTCGGAGCTTCTTACTGGTATCGCCGCTCCGGCGCTGTGATTGGCCGGAGCGGCGATGATGTCATACTCATGCGCACGGGGCCAGCATGATCCCATTCAGAAAACCGGCATGATCCCGGCCCGCTAGTGCGCCTGCGCTGTTGTCTACAGCGCGAATGCGCCGTAGACATCAGTGCTGTGCAAATATCTTCTTAACTGTGTAGGTTAAGGCTGGGTTCACACTGGTCCGACAAACGCTCCGACATTGGGAGCTCATGTCGCATGACATGTGAAAATCAATGTTTCCCTATGAGAGCCGTCTTAACTGGTCCGACACAAGTCGGTCCGACTTTGAAAATGCTCCCTGTACTACTTTGGTCCGACTTTGATCTGACTTCAGCCTATTGAATATCATTGAAGTCGGATCAAAGTAGGATCCTTGTCCTAACCATCCGACATTTGACATCCGACATGGTGATTACAGCAGCAGTGAAAGGAATTTATCTCACCCTGGGATTGTTTTGATTGGTCAAAGGACAAGTCAGACTAGCACAATGTCGGATCAAAGTAGTATCCTGTTCATGAATGTCGGATGGATGTCGGACCAATGTAGGATCAATGTAGGACTGATGTCGCAGAGCAAAGTAGGATGAAAGTTGTATGACTGTCGTGTCGTACCAGTGTGAACCCAGCCTTAGGAGATATTTCTTGCACCTAAAGGTAAGCCTTGATCTAGGCTTACATGTAGGTGCAAGTTGTCAAAGTGGGTTAACAACCACTTTAATAGGTAATAACATCAGGGGTAGTTGATCCAGGGATTGGCCAATAGCCTCCTGGAGGATCAGGAAGAATTTTATTAGATTATTTTATTTTTTTTGCTTTCCTCTCAATTAACTGTGGGTAGAGGCCTGTGTATATCAAAGTTTTATTTTTTTTCCTACTGGTTGAACTTCATGGACTACATGGTGTATTTTTTTTTAACCTGACTAATTTAACTATGTACTCCTGGATAACAATATTCTTCACAAAGATATCGATAGGACAAAAGGTGCTACTCTGTCAAATCAACTCAACTGCTATGTGGTTACTTCCTGGGCACATATCACCTATAATAAGTGATTTAAAGTGTTACTAAACCCACAACAGTAAAATCAGTCTGTATATGCAGTAAAGCATGCTTGTTATACTCACTGTGGAACCTAAGGGGTTAATCATCTGCATTGTGTAAAAAGGATGTTTTATCCTGTATGCCATGGGTGCTCAACCTGTGGCCCTCCAGCTATTGTGGAACTACAAGTCTCATGAGGCATTGAAAGCCACTGACAGTTGCAAGCATGACTCCCAAAGGCAGAGGCATGATGGGACTTGTAGTTCTGCAACAGCTGGAGGGCCACAGGTTGAGCACCCATCCTGTATGCACAGATCCTCCCTTTCTTGAATTTTCCCCAAAACATGTCCGGATAATACAGGGTTAGTGGACTCAAGCCTCGTACACACGGCCGAGATTCTCGTTGAAAAAAACATGTCGTTTTTTTCGACGAGATTCTTGGACAAGAAACTTGTCCCGGCCGAGTGTACACACGCTCGATTCAAAGAACCCGCGGTGCCGTCGCCGCCATCTTGGTATACCCTACCTATGCCTAGGAAGCTACCGCGCATGCGTCGAATTCATTTCGAACATGTGCGGGCTTCCCGGAGGACAGGTAAGTGTACACACACTCACTTTTCTCGTCGAGAAACAGGCTGACGAGAATCTCGACGAGAAAATAGAGAGCAGGTTCTCTATTTTCTCGTTGAGATTACTTGTCGGTTTTCTTGACGAGAAACCATACACACGAACGAATTTCTCGGCAAGACATCTCTGCCAGCAAGTTTCTTGCTGGTTCTTGCCGAGAAACTCGGTCGTGTGTACGAGGCCTCAGTCTGCACATGCTCAGTTTGGTGTGTATTGCTAAACAGTTTTTTTTTTCTTTTCTTGGGAGTGCATGTGATCAGCACAGGGCCAATCAGCACTGTCCAGACAGAGGGTCAGGGGTCCTGCATCCTGATTGGACAGCCAGTGCAGTATGAAAACTCCTCCTACAAGCTTTAACCAGGCACCGATAGAAGTCAAAAGACTGCTATATACTGCTGATGAGAAAAGATATTTAGCAATTTTTTATTTACTAAAATGATTGCATTTCCATGTTCTGTGTACTGTGGGAGATCAGATATAATGAATGCAGGGTCCTGGGTTTAGTAACACTTTAAGCTTGAAGTGACTTGGTAATGTGCAGGTATTCATTCAAGCTGACTGAATATAAGATGCATAGAAAATTCTGTCATACTTTCATGCATAAAAATAAGACAGATCAAACTTGCTTGCTTTTCAATATTTTAATTGTAAGCATAAATGCATCTATTTTTCTTTAGGTATTTTTACTTATAATTACCAAAAACAATATTATTTTTTAAACACCTAATATACACTATATTATAGTGCACTAAACTGGCTATAAAAATGAAATTCATCCTATTCTGCATTCGTTCCGGGCACATGAGCAGAAATGTGCAGGTTTCAAAATGATTAGTCAAGATACCATAAGTAAAGCTGCATAATCATTTAACCTGCTGAATGCATGTCTTATAACAAGCCCTGCTTTGCTTCATTCATTTCCACAGCACACAGATTAGAGAGAACGGTGGCAGCAAATAGAGGCAGGGCTGCATACAAACGATAACACAGATGTGCTAATTATACTCCTGCATTAGAAAATTGAACCTGCCAAGTCCACGAAATGAATGAGGAAACATGTTTTACACTGACACTAAGTGGTCACGTTCATTGGCAAGTATCAGCTTGCTCCACCCCCCCCCCCCTGTTATCTATGTAAAATGGATATGCCGACAGGAAGAGAAGTAGCCACAAATCTGCAGGTGGCTCCATGTGCCCCAAGTGGCCATCAATAAAAGTCAACGTTTTGAGGACTATTGTTCAGCAGCTCCTTTGTAGAAATGTTTCAGCACCACTCTGATGAACAGCGCCCTGCTGACCTAGATAGCTTGTTACTATTACTTGATAGAACTATTAATGGGGAGGGGATGGATTTTATTCTTCGAACATCAACTGCTGCACAATTGTGCCTGACCATGTAGGATGAGTCTTCCTTTTACGAAAGCCTGATGAACCACAGCATATAAAGTACACTAAAAAAAATGGGGTTGCTTTACTAAAACTGGAGAGTGCAAAATCTGGTGCAGCTGTGCATGGTAGCCAATCAGCTTCTAATTTTAGCTTGTTCAATTCAGCTTTGACAAAAAAAATAAAAAAAAATAATGGAAGCTGATAAGTTTTTATGCAGAGCTGCGCCGGGTTTTGCGTTCTCCGGTTTTGGTAACCTAATCCCAATGTGTCACAATAAGCTATATCTACAGATAGCAGAATACAGTGCCTTGAAAAAGTATTCATACCCCTTAAAAGTTTCCACATTTGTCATGTTACAACTAAAAATGTGAATGTATTGTATTGGGATTTTATGTGATAGACCAACACAAAGTGGCACATAATTGTGAAGTGGAAGGAAAATGATAAATGGTTTTCAACATTTTTTACATAAATATGTGAAAAGTGTGGTGTGCATTTGTATTCATTGTCCTGCTGGAAGGTGAATCTCCACCCCAGTCTCAAGTCTTTTGCAGACTCTAACAGGCTTTCTTCTAAGATTGCCTTGTATTTGGCACCATCCACCTTCCCATCAACTCTGACCAGCTTCCCTGTCCCTGCTGAAGAAAAGCATCCCCACAACATGATGCTGCCACCGCCATATTTCGTAAGTGGAGATGGTGTGCTCAGGGTGATGTGCAGTGTTAGTTTTCCACCACACATAGCGCTTTGCGTTTTGGACAAAAAATTCAATTTTGGTCTCATCTGACCAGAGCACTTTCTTCCACAGCCTGTGTGAATGAAGCCTAAAGCCTTGTACACGTTACTAGTTTTTTTCGTATAACCCGCTGGGCTCAAGTCGGAGCCGCTGTACTAACAATCTGATGTTAGTACAGCGATCTCCCCTGCTGAACTATTGTGTTCCGACAGGGGGACAGCCCCCCGCCAAAACACTCCAGTCAGCACTCTCAGCCATTGAATGAGAGCGCTGATCGGGAGCTGGTCGGCAGACCATTTTTGGTCATGAGCCTTTGACAGAAGCTGGCTTCTGTCAGACTGGCTGCCGTACACACAGGCCAAATGTCGGCCGGTTTCTTTTGAACCGGCCGATGCCACCCAACATTCGGCCCATCTGTACTAAGCTTTAAGCCCTGTACCCACGATCGGATATCCTATGGATTCTAATCCGATGGTTTTTTCCATCGGAAAACCGATGAAGCTGACTTCCATCAGTCTTGCCCACACACCATCAGTCAAAAAACTGACCGTTTCAAACGCCGTGACGTAAAACACTCCGATGAGCCGAGAAAAATTAAGTTCAATGCTTCTGAGCATGCGTCAACTTGATTCTGAGCAAGCGTGGGTTTTTTATCCGATGGAGTTCCCCACAGACGATAGTAATTTGCTATCGGATTTTTAACCATAAGATACATTTAAAACATGTTCTATTTTTAAACACCGATGGAAAAAAGACCGATGGGGCCCATACACAATCGGTTTGTCCGATGAAAACAGTCCATCGGACTGTTTTCATCGGTAAAACCTATTGTGTGTACACGGCTTTAGAGTTTCTCACTTCCCAGCTGCCCAGTACTAATTTAAGACATTTGCTGTCAAATTCAACCCAATCTTACAACATGGCAGTTGATATAAAAAAATTGATGTAACACATATGGCCTATGGGGATCAAGTGTCCAGTCTTGCTGCAGGTACTATGACTAGATTTACCAGCATGACCAAATTTAGTTATCTTTCCTTGTGCAAATGTTTCAGAAACATATTTAGGTACTATTAAAAATCTTCTACATTATCACTGAATCTGTTACTAAAACTGTCCTGTGTTTCCATTCACAAGAAAATTACTGAAAAAAGGGAAATGCGAGTTACTACATTGCATTTTTTCAGGCTGTCTATGCTTACTTAGGAGTCTTTACTGTCTGTACTGTGGTGACACTGATTGTAATGCATTAGGAGTCTTATCATCTCATTTTCCTGATTGGTTTCAGAAATGCTTGTGTCTCGTCAAGGTCACATTGTAGATGATGCTGCAGTTTGGCAAGTCTCTGGTTACTCAGCATCACCAGGTCCAAGGAGCTTTGTGCATAATAAATTACATTCTATCTTGAGAATGAGCCAGATGAAAAACAAAAATCATTTTCAATATATAGTAGCTAAATGTCTATAATGTAATAAAAAATTCTTTGAGTATAAGAATGCATGGAGTTTGTGAGCACTGAGATTAAACAAATGTAAAAAGAAAGCCTGGATAGAGGTTTTAGGCAAAATACAAAAACACCCCAAGCAGATTGCTAGTCTTATTTTATAATGTAATAATAACTGGTTTTACTGCTCCCTACACTCCACCACAGCTGTCCACATCAATGTTAGGGTCTTGCTACTAGTAAAGCTGTCCATAGACAATAGATGAGGTTGAACGTGCAAGCACAAACCAATTGCCCTTAGGCATTTACTGTATGAAAGTTAGCACTTGTCTAAACTTGACCAGCTGTTCAAGTTTATGTCTATGGAGAAAAGCAGAAAAAGCATGCTACAGACATTGTGGCAGTCTTATCTGAAAAATATATGTGTAGTGCTACCCCAGTCTTCCAGACGGACAAGAAGCTCCTCCCACTGCTCAGTTTTCTGAAACTGGTTAAATATAAAGGGAATTACTTTCTTAAAGTGGAACTAAAGTTTCCCTGTTGTTTGCTGCATGTCTCTTCTGCAATAAACTATACTCCCCTGTTTGCAGCGCCCCCCCCCGGCATGTAAACTGAGCTGCACATGCGCAGCTCAGCTTACAGAAGTCAACTCGCTTTCTAGGAGCCAGAATGATGGCCTCTTGCACATGCACAGGAGTGAGCCCGTGCTGGGCAATGAAGTTGGCCGAAAACCAGCACACGGGAGGAGACCAGCAAAGAACAGGACTGTTGGAGGAAAGGCAAGTATTAACTGTCCTTAGTTCTGCCTTAAGTAAATCTACGCTCAAATGTTAACATAACACTATGGCACATATTTATGAATATGATATTCCTGCCAGCTCTTAGTCTTCTGCAGAATGTAAACTGAGCTGCGCATGTGGAGCTCAGCTTACATCTCCAGCACGGTCCCTGTGTGCTGGCATGACTGACTTTTGCGCATGTACATGAGTTACATCATCCTGCGTTAATGAATATGCTCAAAGACCAACACCCAGAAAGAATATGACGGTGCTATGACGGTGAATTCAAGGAATTCTGATCATTAGAGAGCAGGTAAGTATAGTGTACTTAGATCTGCTCTCTGGCAGACACTGCTCCCCATACTCCTGTTGCTGACTGTACCTCTATAACAGGCGATGAACCCTGCATTAGTCTTGATCAAGTCAAGACCTTAGATGGTTAGAGCAAGGGGGAGAAGATGTTACGGGGACCGATCTAGCACCATGGAGGAGCAGAGGTTTGGGTAAGTAAATCTTCTTTTCTATGCCATCTAGACCTAAACAAGCAGTTAACGCTTGCAGTGTAGTCTGTGTCCACACTACCAGGGTTTCCTGGAGTTGAGTTTAAAGTCTTTAATATCCGTAACAGCCATATGTCAATCATGCAATTAATTTTTTGACTTTTAGTAGCTTTTAAAAGCTTAGTAGAATATTTTGCGATATATAATCAGGTGTAGTAGAGGGAGTAGTGTTGAAGCATTTGCCCTTTATACCTCATGGCTTCTTCCCATTTACATGGTGTTTACTTCTGTACCTTTGTGAGTATTTTATTTGTTTTATTGTTTTTCATTAAAACACCTTTGTAATCGGTAATGCATCAGGTGTTTGCACCTTCCCTTTTTTTGTTGCTGTAGTTCTACATTGGATACCCCTATTTGAGGAGGGCTGCATACACCAAGCATTGGGCCGTGTATGTGATGTGTCACCTGTTTACCCATCCCTCTGAGGAGGACTACTGAGCGCTGGGCATGTTTGTTTTTATTTCCAGGTGTAGTAGAGCCTGACTTCCCATGCTAAAGTTTAAACACTACACATTGAATATTGCAGCAGCTGTGTAATATATCTCATTGTAAGTTGAAGACCTGGATGTGTGGAAATGAAACATAGGCGAGGCCTAGTCATCCATCTTAATAATATCAAGAAGGAGCACAGCCTGCCCCTTGGTTCATCACCATATTTTCTTTATTTAGGTCTTTAGAAACAAAAAATAGGGAATTTACATGCCATGTCACATGTTGAATGTACTTATTTATAACACTAAACGTAAAAAGAACTGTGTGACCTAAATGGTTTTGGTTATGAGCGGACAAATTGAAAGGAAGTTGAGGGGCAGACAATTGCGTAATATTATGGTTTGGGGTTTTTCTAATTAAATAAGCACAGAAGAGGCCCTGTATTGTATTGCCCAGCCATTGCCTGTCAGGCAATCTTCTAAGGTCACTTTGGTACTCCGAGCAAAAGAAAAATGACTTCCTCTCCCTACCATCTACTAGGTGCTTAATGTTGACCTCGGCAGCTCTTACTAATGATTGCAGGAAGGGCTTCACTTACTGGAGATGTGTTCTCTCCTTCACTGAATCAGGAAAGGAAATATTTTCTCACAGACATACAGAGAAGACAAATCAATAATCTTTTTGTTTCTAATAGCCAGTGGAAGCAATGATCTGGCAACCGGTATGCTGATATTAGTGAGGTATTCATGCATGCAGGTTTAAGCACCATCATTAATTACATACGAGAATGCAAATTCTGTAAATACTGAGCCATGTGGAAAACTCATATTAATAACGTGGAAGCAAATAAATTAATCTGCCACTAATCTACAACATAACTGTTAGTTGTATACATTAAAACAATGTATGAACAGCATGTAACCAAATCACGTTGTGTAAGACAGCACTGCAGTGCTTTTAGAGCCCTATCTTTATACATGTCCAAACAAATCTGCCATCTTCTGGGCAGATATAAATTTTCTTGAGCATCTCTCTTAGCATTCTGTACAGTCCCATTACTGCCAACTATTCCTAATGTCCAAAAACGGTCCCTTTTTTCAAGGTTTAATACTGAAATTCTTTTTTAGGCTAATCTGTTTTTCTAATAAATATTAATGTTAGAAGTTGCTGTTAAAAATTATTCCCCAAGACACACTAATTTACTATTAACAAATTTTGCTAATGTCTAAAATAATATTTTAAAACAGTTGAAACAGGTTATGCAATATTCATTACTTTACAGGCAAATATAAAATAAGGTAGTAAGTGCAACTATGCAAAATGCAGTTTAGTTCTGTTGCTTTATTTTAGTTTTTGCACTATCTTTTACAACTAAATAAGCGCAACTCCAGGAAACTTTAAAGTTATCCATTGCGGTGGGGCTCGACCTGCATTGCAAGGGTTAACTGATCATTCGATCTAGGGGAGAGAAGAAGCTTCCCTGGGCTCCGGTGGTGACCTGTCCTTCAGCGTTCTCATGTCCCTAGCCCTGCATTGGTCTTTATAACGTCAGCCCCTTAAGCCCCGTACACACGATCGGATAACCTATGGATTTTCGTCCGATGGATTTGTCCATCGGAAATCCGATGAAACTGTTTTTCATCAGTCTTGGCCACACACCATCAGTCAAAAAACTGACCGTTCCAAACGTGGTGACGTAAAACACTCCGATGAGCCGAGAAAAATTAAGTTTAATGCTTCTGAGCATGCGTCGACTTGATTCTAAGCATGCGTGGGTTTTTTAACCGATGGACTTGCCCATAGACGATCGGAAATTCCCATCGGTTTTTTATCCATCGGAAAATTTTAAAACAAGTTCTATTTTTTACAACCGATGGAAAAAAGACCGATGGGTACCATACACGATCGGTTGGTCTGATGAAAACCATCCATCGGACGGTTTTCATCAGTCAAACCGATCGTGTGTAAGGGGCTTTAGACTGCTGCGGCTTGGGGGAGAAGACGCTGTGGGTAGCGGTCTAGCAGCACGAAAAAGCAGAGGATCGGGTGAAAACATTTTTGTTTCTGTTTCACCTAGGCCTAAATTAGTAATTAACCCTTGCAGTGCAGGCAAATTTCTACTGCAAGGGATATTTTTTAACGGTTTTCCCAGAGTTGGGCTATAATAAATCATTTAACAAATGACAAAGCATTCCTTTGGGAGAGAAAAGCTCCTCCAGTCTTTATCCTTTATAATGAGGCTGCTAAGCAGCCACAAAATGATTCTTCACTGAGAATCACTATAGTCTTGCTGGACCGTGCAATGACAGTAGATTCCCACAGTCAAATTTCACTACGCTGATTAGCTAGTTCATTTATTTAGTAGGAGCTGCAGTAGTTCTTACTTTACAAATGAGCTAATTAGCCTTGACAGCATGGAAATAAGAATTACCTATGAATCCAGTTTTGTTCGGTAATATTCAGAATACAGAATCATTCAGTAGCTGCTAACCAACCATACTGTAAGAATTACCCATGAATCCAGTTTTCTTCAGCTATATTCAGAATACAGACTCAATCAGTAGCTACTAACCAACCATACTTTAAAGATTAAGACCCCTTTTACACTAGGGCCGTGACACATCAGCGGTAAAGTGCTGCTAGTTTAAACAGCGTTTTACCATCGTTTTAGCCATCTCTTCTCGGCTGCTAGCGGGGGGATTTTAACCCCCGCTCGTGACCAAAGAAAGGGTTAAAAGCGCCGTCTTGTGGTGCTGCCCATTCATTTCAATGGGCAGGGCATTTTGGGCGTGGTGTATACAACGCTCCCAAACATCCCCAAAGATGCTGCCTGCAGGACTTTTTTTACCGTCCTGCAAGCGCACAACCCCAGTGTGAAAGCCCTCAGGCTTTCACACTGGGGAGGCTTGAGAGGCGCTTTACAGGCACTATTTTTTGCGCTAAAACACCTGAAAAGCGCCTTCAGTGTGAAAGAAATCTTAAGCTGACTCAATTTTCTTTCACCCATTTTAACAGACTAAAGTTTTTTATAGTCACCGTCCAATAGCACCGGGTTTTTAGCATTTCTCTGGAATTGCAGTACCTTTCATGGTGTGCACCCTTCCTACTGAGCTATGCTTCAAAATGGTCTGAAGTGGAGCAATAAGGGAAACAAAGCTGTCTAATACATGTCAGCAGTTTCTGGCCAAGGTGTCCTCCTCGGCCAGCACCTTAATAGAGGTGCAGTGGTGGGACATAGGGAAGTGGACTTATTAAAGTTGTTGAGAATCTTCATTTAATAAAATGAATGCTGCTGTCAGACGTATCCACCTTTCACAAACCACTCAGCGTCTGCTACCCCTCTCTGCCAATCCGTCTATTGGCTGCTACTCATCCAAATAATTAAATTCAAAATACTAACAATAACTTACAAAGCCATCCACAACTTGGCCCCTAGCTACATCACCAAACTAGTCTCAAAATACAAAGTCTCAAATCGTCATCTTCGTTCCTCCCAAGACCTCCTGCTCTCTAGCTCCCTCGTCATCTCCTCCCATGCTTGCCTACAGGACTTGTCCAGAATCTCTCCCATCCTTTGGAATTCCCTACTCCAATCAGTCTGACTATCTCCAACTCTATCCACTTTTAGGCGATCCCTAAAAACATTTCTCTTTAGAGAAGCCTATCCTGCCTCAACCTAACAACTGTACTTTTATTTTCTTCATCAACTAATCCCCCAGATTTTTTACCGTTTGTATAACTTGACCCTCCCTTCTAGATTGTAAGCTCTAACCAGCAGGGCCCTCTGAATCCTCCTGTATTGAATTGTATTGTAACTATACTGTTTGCCCTAATGTTGTAAAGTGCTTTGCAAACTGTTGGCGCCATATAAATCCTGTATAATAATAATAAAAAGACTCACTTTAATTGTCCAACCATGCTAAAATTATTCTTCTACACCTGATCCAGTATTTAAAGTAAACAGGTGTTTGCTTTTCATGTGAACGTATAACTAAAATGAATGTTTACTAATTTTTCCTTTTCAATAAATTTTTATTTTTCAATTCAAGACATGTACAGAAAATCTTAAAAAATTGTTGTTTAAACATGACAAAGGGTTATTTTCAATTGTTTATGTCACAATGTTCTCATCAAGAGATTAAAAATAAATAAAAAAAAACGAAAAATAGGCATTCAGGGAAGTCACACCCCACCTGGACGCCCCTAACGGGATCATCCTGCGCCCAGGTCAGGCCCCCCCCCCCAGCCCGCCATCCTCATATGAAACCAATAAAAAGGAACTCGGAATCTTAATGAAGAACAGTACTACACTCATATACAATAACGTGTGGAAGTGGGATGTGTTTACTAATGTTTACTAATTTTTATGAGTGAAGATTCTCAACTCCTTAAGTAATGCCCTACACTCTCTGCCAAAGAGTGATTGCATGGCTCAGTCTTAATACCACCCTTTGATAGGGAGGGCATGTGTGCCAATATAGTGTTTGATCACCAGCTTTTCCAGCATTATATTTTATCAACTAAGGTTAAAAAACAGCAGATAAAGCAGGGGTAGGCAACCTTGGCCTTCCAGCTGTTTTGAAATTACAAGTCCCATGAAATATTGCAAGACCCTGACAATCACAGGCATGACTCCTAGAGGCAGAGGCATGATGGGATTTGTAGTTTCACCACAGCTGGAGTGTCGAGGTTGCCTACCGCTGAGCTAAAGCATTAAACATGTTAGCTTTCAATCAGTCTCTGTGTCCAATTAATGATGAACTGGACAACAATCCTGTAATTTGTTAGAATACACATATTTCAATATGATTACAAAAATACAATTGATTAAAGTGCATCTAAAGCAACATTTTTGTAGCTTAGATTATAGTGGGGAAGGGTTAGTGACCATGTCAAATATTTATTTACATATATGTCCTTTTGAGAGATTTATCCTCTCCATTTGTTTTAGTAACCACTGGCACGTAGATTAAAGTACAGTGGAACCTCGGATTGCGAGTAACGCGGTTAACGAGCATTTCGCAATACGAGCACTGTATTTTAAAAAATCCTAACTCGGTTTGCGAGTGTTGTTTTGCAAAACGAGCAGGGTTCAAGCCAAAGCAATGTGCAGTACCGCGTTTGGCCTGAGGTGGGGGGGAGCCGGAGCCGAGGTGCAACGGCGCCATTTGGCGCTGTTTGGAAACGTTCAGAAATGCTCGAAAAGACACTCCGAGCCTTTCCGGGGTTTGCCGAGGTCATCCGAGCTGTCCTCGGGTCTTTCCATCCGTTTCCAAGGCGCCCCCACCTCTGGCCACATGCGGTATTGCATGCAATTGAACTCAATGCGGAACAAATTATTTTCTTTCCATTGACTTCAATGGGGAAACTCGCTTTGATATGCGAGTACTTTGGATTATGAGCATTCTCTTGGAACGAATTATGCTCGTAATCCGAAGTTCCACTGTACTATGAAATACAAAAATCTAAAGTTGTCACCAGAAAATAAGTATTCGAAAGATTCACAAATGTTACAGTGACAACTGTCTAGAAAAGTTTTTCTCGATTCTTGCTAAGATTTGTTTCCTGTTTCATACACAAGACAGGAAGTAAATGTAAATCTCACAGTGGGACACAGACAATAAACAAAAAAAATCAGACTGTGGCTATAACCCAGAACTACTCAACCTAAAACTACAAAATATTCTGGTTTTAGATATATAAAACAATTAGAAGTGAAAACAATGACTGAATGCATAGGGGACTATTTGCTTTGTGTGAGTAGACTGCATTTTAAGAAAAATTTCCTGTGTAGATGTGTCTTTCAAAATCATTGGATTTGTACAACCAGAATCCTTGAGTGTATAGATCAATCTTACAGTTACTTAGGTAAGGACTTCACTACATACTATACGTGACACTGCAGGTAACAGCTTATGACCAAAGCATAGGAAACTAGTTCAAAGGTATTCCACTCTATAATCTCCTGTACTTGTACTGTTTCCTGTATTGGGTTTACGACTAAATGTGGCCATCAAACACAGTTGAGAACAAAGTGTAGCAACTGAATGCAACCTATTATATATCAGTCTAATATAATTAGATCAGCAAATAAAGAATTGCTATGGGACATTGTAGGCTATTGCACTTTGCTGTTTTGCATTACTAAATAAAACTGTATGTGTTTTTTGTGTCTGTAATCTGTAAAACAAGCAACAGCAGCGTGTATTATATTATTACATACGTAAAGAAGCCTTCATATAAAAAATAAAAAATATATTTTCTTACTTGGTGTTATAGTGACGTTGACTCTCATGCTGTCGTTTCCCAGCTGGTTTGACACGGTACATTTATATTCTCCAGCATCAGCATCTGACGCTGATGTAATATGGAGCTCTGAGGATTT
Source organism: Rana muscosa (assembly GCA_029206835.1). Taxonomy (NCBI): domain Eukaryota; kingdom Metazoa; phylum Chordata; class Amphibia; order Anura; family Ranidae; genus Rana; species Rana muscosa. Next base: position 497,752,101 of record CM055116.1, on the reverse strand, counting down.
TCTGTGGGATCAAAAATTTTACATTCATTTGCCATGAAAAAATCTTATAATAATATAGCAGATAAAGTAATGGATGCACATAATTTCACACATTTCATATACCCTAAATCATTCTTTGTGTATGATTTATTGATAACAATATCTCCTACACATATGTGGGTAATGAAGGTTAATAAGATATGAACAGGAACAGATGCCAGACTTGGTTGGTAAATTAGTGCATATGCCTGAAAATAATCTTCTAGCTGTGTAAAAAGGCTGATCCAGTTATTTGATCAATGTACATTAGTTGACCAGAATAGACTGTCAAATTTAAAGTGGCCTTGATGCAGCAAAATATGTCACTGGAATACAGATACATTATTAGCAATACGACTATCTCTGTACATTGAAGCTGTGAAAAGCTAACTTTTTAAATATGGTGGTGTAGATGATGATAGGAAGGGTAGATAATGAAGAAGCGCACCATAAGTACTTCTTTGTATGAGAGCATGTTGCATTCATTTCCTTTGGGCCTATTGATTTTACAGGGAAAAGGACATTTTTAAATGTGTGAATAAGACAAAGATAACAAAATCTAGCACCAATTTCTGTGCAAAGTTTTGATGATTGCTCCCATACTGTGCCAATTTCATTTTTTTCCCACTTCATGTTTAAAAAAAAAAACCAGAAAGTAGGCACTTTGAGATTGAACATATTCTGTAATTAATCCAGCTTAAAGTTTAGAAACTAGAGCTGTCTGTCCACAATAATGGTCAACGAGAAGAAATGGCAGCTGTACATGAATGATGATATAGCATCCTATGTTAATATGTAGGTGTTATGTTCACAAGTAGGCTCCAACAGATCTTTTTAACAATCTTGGAAACTAATGTAAGGTTTAGAATTCCAAGAGTCTGGCCAGAAAGAGACATTAAAATATGACACACTTGACATAATTCATCATGTTGAAGCCCAATAAGATGAGCAAGCATTTAGTGCTTGTAGATGTACACTTGGGTACAAAGCAAGCCCACTAACAATACATCAACTCTTATTGTGAAAAGATTTTGTTTTATTGCTTCCAGTGAAATAATACTTAGAACACTTTCTGTCCAAGGAATATAACAGTATCCTGCCATTATGTAGCACTTAGATCATTCATAACACTTCATTATCACTTTTATTTCATGTCGACGCTGTGAATAGTCCAAACCTTTCAGTATTTGCTCCCCATACTGTATACTCAACAAGAGAAAAGAAAGAAAAACAAAACACAAGTAAACTTACTTTTTCTTCCGTATCTTGATATTGACTGGCTTGCTCTCTGCTTTATTTTTTCCTCCAATTTCTTTATCTTCTTTGAACCACTTAAATTTCAGACCCGGCTGATCTGATACCACTTCACACTTGAGTACTAGCTTTTCTCCTTCCGTTACACTATGACTTTTTATCTCTTTTAGTCTTGGAGGTGAAGCTGTGAAAGTGAAAAACAGACTGAATCAATATCATAGAAAGGAGTTAAACAGAAACACAACTATAATTACATAGACCGCATTCTTAAGCAGTTTGTTTTCTGTTTCAAATAAATACGCATATAAATATTTCTAGCTACTCATTAGGTGTACGTTTATTTATTGCCTATAAAAGGCCATTCACAACCACTGGACATAAATAAAACTGATACACTGTCTGGTAATGCCAGGTTTTAGGATTACCTAAAGCTAGCTCTTTCATCTGAAACAAAGAGAATGACAGGTTATATCTCTATGTGTAGAGATCTGGGATTCTTAACAGATTTAATCTGTTTGCTACACTGACAGATTAAAGAAAGAGATCATAATCATCAATGTGATTTTTAGCACCTGGTCTAGAGGTGCACATCCATAACACAGTGACTACCAATCATAATAAGCCTGTATCATATGCCTATACAGTTATTATCATCTTATACTGTATCTCCAGATAAGTAGCTCACAACCACATTTTTATATCCATCTCACTGATATACTAAACTCATAAATAACAAACCAATGTACAAACGTTATATTATTTCATGATTCGACCCGTACAAGTAAACTGTCGCTTTTCATTTACAGTTGGTAGTAAAGAGTGAATAAGCATAATAATATGTATACTAACTATACATCAGAATATATGACACCAAAAAAGACAAAAAGTGCTATAAGTATGGTACCCTCATGTGATACTGTATTCCAGAACATATATGGCTGCCAGTGCCGAAAACTAAAACTATTCAAAGTATAACACAGTATAATATACGTAGCAGTCACCCGATAATGTAACAGAAATGGAAGAATGTAGGGCTGTTACTGATTAAAATTTTCGTGTTCGATTAATCGATTTTTTTTTAAATCGATTAATCGACTAATTTCGATTAATTATAATGCACATAGATCAAACTACTTTTAGCTGATCTCCTTGCAGGCCGATTCCCAGTGCAGCTACCAACCACTGGAAAAATCGATAGCAGGATACAAAAAACACACAAAGGCAGCGCTCGATGGGAATAGCATTAAAACTTTTATAGTCTTCAAGTAGGTAACAAAATAAATATTGCACTGGAGATAAAATCGATGTAGCTACATAAACTGTAAAAATGGTGCGAGTAATACCAAACGGTAGCAAAAGCAGTCATAAAAACATGTAGCTAAGTATGATACTGGTATAAAAATGTGTACAACGATACCACTGCTGAATCCAGATGAGAAGGGGCTAACATCAGTCCGTCGGCATGTAGATGTCCCGTGAAGGGAACTATCACACCTCCCAGTGGATGGCTGTGGAATCCCAGGTTGATAGAGGGAAGTGATAGAGGGAAGTGTAACAGCCCTTGCGAGTGGCAGATAGTAAGGTCCCGCCGCCATGCAGATATGAAGGCACAGCAAAGGAGCCCTTCAGATGGACACGGCAAGCCCCGCCGGTGTCCGTGACATCACCGGATCTCCCTGAAGACCCGGAAGTCGGGGGAGAGGTGAGTACTGATCAAAAGAATGTTGATCGATCAAAACAATTAATCGATTAATCAAGGAATTAATAGTTCATTTCCACAGCCCTAGAAGAATGTAAAGAGTAAAGAGAATTTTAATTTTCCGTTGCAAGCACAAAGTTGATTGGCCTAATTTTTGAAAACAGACTGGAAGGGCTTGAGAACACATTCTTCTCCTGATAGTAATGAACATTTTGCATCTCAAAGGCTGGTCAACCCAACTCTCCACAACTTTGTCACGTACAGAATGAAGAATCAATATCTATATTGAAGTGTATGTCAAATATTGTTTCTAGTTGAATGGGGCTTACCCTCACCTACTGTAAATATCTCTAAAAGAGCCCCAGATGGTAGTGAAATCATACAAGGATTCTACTCCTTCCCCACTCTATACAAAAGTAAGAAAAAAAGCTACAGGGTTACTTTTGAACCTTCAACTGTGTGAACGGCCCAAGTGTTCCAATCGAAGCCAAAGACCACCACTGTGCAATGATATACAGTTATGAATGCATTGAACACCCATGTATGCAGTCTAAAGATGACTGTTAACATGGGAATAGCCTTTAAAACACAAGTGTTTTAGAAAAGAAACTGAATCAGTTCTGTAACCGCATTGGTTGTTAGTTTACATCAGGGGTCTCAAACCAGCGGCCCTCCAGCTGTTACCAAACTACAAGTCCCATGAGGCATTGCAGGGCTGACAGTTACAAGCATGACTCCCACAGGCAGAGGCATGATGGGACTTGTAGTTTCGCAACAGCTGGAGGGCCACCAGTTTGAGACCCCTGGTTTACATGATATAGGTTCAGCCCCAAGGGATAAACTGATTTCTGCCTAAATAAAACCTATGTTCAACTTTTGAGACTGAAATTGCTGTTCGGACGGGACCGAGCACATTGCAGACCTAATAAATCCATAGCATAATACAATTTTATTGCATGTATACCTTTAGCTTCCATTAGGGAGAATAAAAAAAAAAAAGGAAGAGGAAAACCTCAGCATAATGTGATCTGCTGTTGGCCATCATTTCAGAGACAGACAGGAGGAAAACTCTTGGTCAGTGGTAATTCAGTGTGATTTGTATTCTTTTACGGAAATGCTGCCTCTAGGGAAAAAGTGCCTCCTATATAGCTAGTTTTCTTGTCTGCATTTTTTTTTTTTTTAAACAATGACATTATCGAAAGAGCTTTGGAACTCACTGCTAGATCTACTTTTCAAGCTTACAAAGAGGAATGTTGTGATAATATTATAATTAAATATGACTGACACACCTAGGAGTCATTCCTGCTGAGTGCCAATCAGGTTCCCTGCTAACCTTCCCTGGGCTCCACTGTAAAGCCTCGTACACACAATCGAACTTCCAGCTGACTTTTTTGTGGATTTTGGTATGAAGGGCATTGGCCGTGAACTTGTTCTGCATACACACGGACCAACATTTTCTGCCAACATTCACCAAACCACGTGGTTTTTCAGCTCTTCACCGCCACCCTTTGGGCAACTTCTGCTATTGTTGTCTGATGTTTAGCATTGGTTCCGAGCATGCGTGTTTGTACTTTGGATTTTAGTTGGACGGATTTGTGTACACACGATCGGATAAACCGACGTAACAGATTTATTGCTAGACAGTTGGTGAGCACGAACAGCCAACATTTGTTGTCGTTAATTCAGCCAACAATTATCTGATGGAGCATACACACGGTCAGATTATCCGACAACACGTCCATCAGACAATTATGGCCATAAAATTGGATCGTGTGTACGAGGCTTAAGCCCCGTACACACGATCCGAATATCGTACGAAAAATGTCGTCCGAGGAAGAATCGTACGATAATCGGATCGTTAGTACAGAGCTTTGAGAGCCGATCATGACAGTTCATCCGATATTATTTTATCGGACAAGCACAAAAATTTTCCTCGTACGATACCAGATCGTATGATTTTCGTTTAGTCAGTACAGTTGTCGTCCGAAAATACAATACAAATACATTACAACACATGACGTCACTTCCGATTTTTTTTTCTGTCGTACGAGAATTTTCGTGACTTTAATAACCTATTTCATTTTTCTTGCGACTATTAAGCGAAAAAAGTCGCACGATCTGTCGTACGATATTCGGATCGCTTTAAGGTGTGCACAAAGGCTTGTGAAATCACTTCATTATTAATAATACCTATGCCTAAATAAATGCCTAGTTGGACAGACTCCTATAGATAGCAAACAATTCAAGATGCTTCTACTAGTGGAAGAATGAAACAAGAATTCTTAAATCCAAATCATAACCATATTTAAAAGAGAAGTATGACAAAAGTTTTTTTGGTCATACTTCTCTTGTGGGTCACAGGAAAGCAGTTACTTTTGCTCATAACTTGTGTTTTTTTACACAGGATCTGTCTGCCAGCATGATCCCACACAAGAACATCAGTAAATTATGATGTCCATGTGCAAGAGGCCTTAAACGTTTCTCCATCATATTTAGGATGTGTTCCAGACTGCAATTATATGAGCACTATTAGTTTAAGCAGAATCTGGTACTGTGACAATGGTATACTATAAAATGCATTAAGTCACGATGCATAATTCCAAATTTAGATTTATGTACAAGTAACCCATCACCTTCTCAAGCAGAACACACTTGCTTAATGGGAAGATCGATCCCAAGGACAAGACGGGAACCCACATTTTGTGCTGAAAGGACAATTTGCCAAATCGAAGGGCGTCTGTAGGAAGACCTCTGGTGTCACCATGGCACTATTAACTTCTGTATGAACAAAAGCTATTGGAATTTTACCATAAGGGTTAGTTTACACTTGCTTCAAACCCTGGCTTCGGACATGCTTTCTTAAAGCTCTCTGAACGGCAGACAAAACTCCTGTCACTAAATAAAATGGTTAGCTTACAGTCCTGTTTACACCTGCTTTAGCTTGGTGCTTCGATGAGGCTTCGATGGTACTTCGATGAGGCTTCAGTGGGGCTTCAGTAGAGCTTCGATGGGGCTTCGATGAGGCTTTAGCTTGGTGCTTCGATGAGGCTTCGATGGGGCTTCGATGAGGCTTCAGTGGGGCTTCAGTAGAGCTTCGATGGGGCTTCAGTGGGGCTTCAGTAGAGCTTCGATGGGGCTTCAGTGGGGCTTCAGTAGAGCTTCGATGGGGCTTCAGTGGGGCTTCAGTAGAGCTTTGATGAGGCTTCAGTGGGGCTTCAAGCGAGCTTTGCCTTCTATGGAGGCTTTGAAGATGCTTTGAAGCACCACTGAAGTTACATGGGGTATCATTTTTGAAACAAAGCCTGAACCAAAGCAAAGCAAAAGCAAGGTGTAAACAGGACTGTAAGTTAACAATTTTATTTAGTGACAGGGGCTTTGACTGGCGTTCAGTGAGCTTTAACAAAGCGTGTCTGAAGCCTTGTTGAAGCCGAAGCGAGTGTTTTTTATTACTGCAAAAGAGACTTTAACTAGGTGGTCACCTATGTCACTCAGAACAGTTTACATATTTATGGCAACTAAAAGATAGCAGAAGCCAAGTATTTGTTATTTTCAAACATCAGCTAGTATGTCCTGATAACTAACTTTGGTCATTGGTGAGCCATGGGAAGTATGAGAGAAGAGTAGCATGTCAAACACTACTATTCACTCTATTTTATAATTACAGATGACACAACTGTTAAATCACTGTATCATATGTATCTTATGTATTTTTAGAAAGTAACTTGGCTTTAACTAAACAAATTACCGTATATAATCGAGTATAAGCCGACCCGAATATAAGCCGAGGCACCTAATTTTACCACAAAAACTGGGAAAACTTATTGACTCGAGTATAAGCCTAGGGTGTGCCTCACTTTGCCTCACTGTGTCCATGCCTCACTTTGCCTCACTGTGTCCATGCCTCACTGTGTCCATGACTAGACTGACGTTTAACATGGGAGTCTATGGAAGGGGTGCCCGGCTTTGAAAAAACAGTTCTCCCCTGCCGTAGGTCCCCTGGACAAGAAACTTTGCAAACCTGTAGATGAAGAGTGGGGCTACATGTGTGCTAAGTTTGGGGTCCAGAGGACCTATGGCCGGCCAGTACAGGGTCCCCAAAGTCACCAGAGAAATTACCGTTTAACATGGGAGTCTATGGAAGGGGTGCCCGGTTTTGAAAAATCAGTGCTCCCCGGCCGTAGGTCCCCCGGACAAGAAACTTTGCACACTTATAGAGTAAGAGTGGGGCTACATGTGTGCCAAGTTTTGGGTCCAGGAGACTTACGGCCGGCCAGTACCGGCTCCCCAAATTCCGGAAGATCAGGCGCAAAAAGGTGACTCGAGTATAAGCCGAGGGGGGCACTTTCAGCACAAAAAATTGTGCTTAAAAACTCGGCTTATACTCGAGTATATACGGTACCGTATTTATCGGCGTATAACGCGCACAGGCGTATAACACGCACCCTAACTTTAAGAGGGAAGTTTCAGGTAAAAAACATTCCACAGCCCCCTGCGTATAACACACAGGCACAGTTTACTCTCTATTTTCAGGATAAAAAAGTGAGTGTTATACGCCAATAAATACAGTAAATAAACTGTTTTCTAACAAGAGCTTTTGTAATTACTGAACACATGTTAACATTTTTACCTCTTTCTCTTGTAACTGGAGTCCTCCATACACTCACACTTCAGGCTGTGCTCAATCTTTTACTATATCGTACTAACTGACATAGGTGTGCGCAGTCTATTGCATTAGGGTGTGCACTCCAAAGCTCAAACACATGGTACCAGTCACTTACTGTGTTCATTCACAAAGGGAAGGGGCCAGTAAATTATATATTTACCGGCCCCTTCCCCCATTTTTTTTAAAACCTCCCCGTGTGTGCTAGCAGCAGCAGCCTTTGGAAGAGAAGAGGAAGGAAGCCGGGAGTGCCGCGGGAGGGGGGCAGGAATGAGCCAGGGCAGTAGGGGCAATCTGCACTGCACAAGGTGATTAGGGTGTGCCCAGGCACACCTGGCACACCCTGTGCGCACGCCTATGCTAACTGACCAGCACAAAGTACATAGTTCCAAATATTAAGTTTGTTTTACATCATGGGAGCTGTTTTTTTCCCCAGTAAAGACTAAGGCCTTATTCAAAGTGCAGGGCCGTGTTTGGCTGCACAGGATCCATAGGTGCATCCATATGAGTTGAGACAAAGTAGCAGCACAAACACAACTGTTGCTCCCAATATGACATCCATGTGGGTGCCTATGCATTCCCCAAACTCACGTTGTCTGCATTCAGGGACACGCACGGACACTCACATGCATGTAAAATCAGGAACAGCAGCTGTGTCCGTGCAGCCACTGGGGCCGCTACGACAGCCAGCAGGAGGAGCCACAAAGAGAGAGGCTTTGTTTTGTTACTACTTAATTTTTTGGGGGATAGAACAAGGGAGGGTTATAACCCCTGTCAGATTTTTTTTCTCAACATCTGTGTCCCATTGCAGAGATTTCCCTTCACTTCCTGTCCCTTAGCCAACCTGGAAGTGAGAGGAAATCCCTGCAAATTAAAGGAATTCCTTGGGGACCCCCAGGTCACCAGAACTAGTGTCCCCGTTGGTAGATTTCCCCATTATCACTTTTCTGGGGACAGCCCAAAATATGGGATTTTCTTTTACGTTCACTTTCAATGACAATGGTAAGCGGGACAAATAGGGTGAATCTCCTTAACGCAATAGCAGCAATAGAAGCCTGCAAAGCTTTGCACTCTGTCCAAAAATTGAAAAAAAAAAGTTTTGCCTTTGGTTATACTTTAAGTATAGAAAGGGGCCTTTTTTTTTATCATAGTAAAGCCTCGTACACACGATCGGATTTTCCGCGGACAAATCGTAGGACTTTTGTCCGAAGGGCGTTGGCCATGAACTTGTCTTGCATACAAACAACAAACACAAAACAACGTGGTTTTTCAGCTCTTTAGCTACACCCTTTGGGCAGCTTCTGCTAATGTTGTCTTATGGTTAGCATTGCTTCTGAGCGTGCGTGTTTGTACTTTGTACATACAAACGGTCGGATTATCCGACAACACCCTGCGATCACACAATTCCCGTCGGAAAATCCGATCGTGAGTACGGGCCTTAAGAGTTTCTACTTTCTGAAAACTGAAAACTGAAAACTACTTTCTGAAACTGCATGGAGATTATGTTGTGTAGCTATTCTACAAAAAGATGCTGCTTAGCAGATCTTTAGTTACCATGTACAAGGATGTTTAACCCCCCCATCCCAGCTGCCCCATGGGCATATAGAGTAACAGTTGTTAACACTTACTTGACTTGAAAAAACAGCTGTCCTAGGCTTACCTACAGATTGCTCTTGTGACCCACTGGTAGTAAAAGCCAAGAATATGGGTTTCTTCAAGACAGTTATATAAATCACAGTCATTTTTACTGGGTGCACAGGCAGTAAGTATATGAAGGCTTAAAAGAAGATTGTCAGGTGTGAATATTTTTACAAAGTTACATTAGTCCACCCTGAACCAATGTAACTATGTATATACTATACCTAGTTGATGTCACTGGAAGATAGAAATCACTGAAGCAGACACCCACTACTTGTTTCTGGGTCCTGTGCCGGATGGCTGCCCTGCAGCATTGTGAATACACAAGGTCAGCTGCTGGGCATGTGCACCATTCCGAGAATGCTTTACATTTCCTAAATGAATGCAAAGCATTCTATGATTGGATGAGGTGGAAAGCATGACATCGCCACCCACCTCACTAATCAAAGAACACTTTGCAGCCATTGAGATAATGCAAAGTAATCTCTGAAAGGTGCCTGTGCCATGAAGGCTATCTTCTGTGGTCAGAATGCAGCAGGACAGCCGCTCAGCAGAAGTCCTGAAATCTAGTAGAGATCACTGGAGTAGCAGTATCTACTACAGTGATTTCCAGCTTCAAGAAACATTTCAGAAGTATGGTATATGTATAATTTATTGGTCCAGGCTGGACCTGGACCAATAAACTTTTATTAAACTTTTATTAAAAAAATACATTTTAACTATGTAAAAATATCCATACCTGGAATTCTACTGTAAAGATGCAAGTAACATCAATAGATGTTCCAAATTTGGCATAACTGAGATCAGTTAGGGTGCAACGTATCAAAATATATTTTTTTTTTATACATTTACATACACAGTCATACCACACATGCCATTTACGATCTATATTCAGCTGTTAGTATGTGCGATAATATCCTTGATTCGGCAAAGATGGAAACATTTCAGAATGTAACAATACATAAAAAAATTTGCCTGTGCATTATTAACACCTCGGTAAGTGAAAATGCAAATGTTGGGAGGTGTTATTACTAGTAAGCCAGGTGAAATGTTACTATTGCTCAAGTCTGACACAACTCCTGTTATTATTTTTAACCAATTCTTTGGTTGCCAATGCTTCTTACTAAAATCATAAAGAGGGGATCTGACACCCTGGCCTTTTTCTTGCTTTGGGTAGAGCATATTGTATGTCTAACATGATGGATTTGTGTCAAATTAACATTGGTTAGTGCACTCACTGTTTTGACATCATCAGATGTCATTAGGGAGGGTGGATAAAATTTGTATTTATTTTTTAAATCGGATTTCTTTTATTTAAATCTGATTTATTTTTTATTTTTATCAAACTTATTTGAATAAAATGCTTTTGGAGTAAAAATCTATCTAAAGATAGTTTTCTATATAACCTCCCTGGCGGTATGATTATTTCAAATTTTAGGTGCTGAAAGCGGTACCATTATTTTGCATGGAAATTTGGCGTTTTATATTGTAGGCCTGTAATTCTTAGGAATAACTCAGTTAAATCTGTCCAAACAAGAGTCTAGTAGACATCCTGGATATGATAAAGTTCAAAAAACAAAATCATAAATTATAATATAATAAATAACTATAAAATAATTATAACAAATAATAATATAATAATAATAAATGTGTTTTTCAGTGTTTGATGACGAATTTCCCCACAAATCGCTATCGCTCAATTCTGCAAGTGATTCTAATTTATTATCGCTGTTTTCTAGTTGGTCTAAAACCTCTTTTGAGGTAAAGGGACACTTTTTGGTTGCTATGGACAATCTCCAGTTTCCAGGCAGAAAGAACAGTTTTTATAATATAAAAGTGCATGCAGGGCACTGGACAGACCACTAGGGACAAAGGGTGTGTGTAATTATTTGATATAGTACTGTAATCTGTAAGATTACAGTATACTGTATGTATTGTGTGTTTCACTTTTTGAATTTGGCAACGAACTTCGTCCCTGTGCGTCGCAACGCTCAGGAACGGAGCTGGGCACTCGGGAGTGTAGATCGAGCGAGGAGACAGCTCGCACACACTGCAGGGAGACATCGCAGGATCCAGGGAACAAGGTAAGTAACTTCCCCTGTATCCCGCAATGCGATCCCGAGTCTGGCTCGGGGTTACCGCTTTAGGTACTGAAATCTCACCCCGAGCCAGACTCGGGAATACCGCTAGGTGGGTTAAGATACATTAATAATTTTGTTTATTCAGAATGAAATGGAGCTTAGTTATGTAGCACAAGGCTGTATATTCTGCAATATTTTCATTTTTGGTAAACTCATTCAATGAATCCAAGCTCTGCAAGCTGAGATAACATGCACTGCATTGATGCATTCACACAATTTTACAGTAACCGTGAGATAAAACAAAGTTGAGGAATATTCCTTCATCCCATTGTTTTGCAAATCTATGTGCACTACAAACTGTATGATTGAATCAGTTCTGATATCGCTGTTTTACTAACCTGACAGTTTATTATTCTAATTAGGAAACCTTAATTTTGTTTGCAAATATTAAAGTTTATAACTACCAGCAAGTATAAGTCCTTACATTTAAAGAGCACCTGTCATTTCAGAGCCATCATGGCAGCGCCTGTTAGCAGGCATCCACTTACCTGCCCGTGCCACGTCCCTCACCTTGTTTGTGTCACTGCCGCATCACCAGCCATCCCATTAAAGTGAATGGGACTGTCGGTGAGTCAACAGCGGGTCAGAGGAGGAGCCGCTGTGGTACAGAGAAGACAGTTGCTCTTTAAAAATTATGTTTTAAATTGAGTTGATTTAAATCAAGCCTTTTTACTAGTGATTTAAATCATGATTTAAATCGTAATTTAAATAAACTTTATTTAAATCAAATCCACCCTGGATGTCATACAGACATCATCAATCATGCTTAAAGCAATGTCGCCAGAAGCCATCCTAAGCTAATAATGTGCAAAAGATGTCCATCCAGTTTTGATAGCCTAAGTACAAGACTCCCACCTAAACTATGCTTGTAGTGTCACTGCTCCTAATTGCAGTTCAGTTAGGGCAGGGGTAGGCAACCTCGGGCCCCCCAGCTGTTGTGGAACTACATTTCCCATAAGGCATTTCAGGGCTGGCAGTTACAATTACTCCCAAAGGCATGATGGGACTTGTAGTTCTGCAACAGCTGGAGGGCCCCAGGTTGCCTACCCCTGAGTTAGGGAAATGCGTTAACCACAAATCACTACAGTGATTGTAATCTATATACGGTAACCGCAATGTGCAGAAAACGAGACATAGGGGATAATCCAATTTTTGTGCATCAGCTCACCTCGTTTCCACAAATACACATTCAGATACATAATAAATACATTGCTACTTGACTTTCTACATAATCATAACATTTCCTGTAAAGTAATCAATAAAGTATACATTCAGCATTTATGCAATAATATCGTTCTGGAAGTTCTGCAAAATTTCTCAGCAGGGGAACAAACTTGGCAAAGGCATTTATTTACGTAGCTTTAAGGGGTTTTATATCTCTAACATCAATGCACATCAGCGGAAAGCAGATTTGATCAAGTGATAAAAGGTCAAGTTTAGCTGTCAAACTGTACATCAAAGAATTCAGTATAAGGCATGCCTGATTGCTGCTTCCCCTGTTCAAATGCTAAGTGCATAGACCTGAAAGGCATGCTCTATAACACATAAATTCAGCATGTATGACACTCACAAAGTGGGAAACGTAAGCTCAATGAGCTTTTAATCTTGAAGTCTCTTGTAAAAAAAAAAAAAAAAAGGTGAAGCAGCTGTCTTTTTTTTTTTAATTATGTACTATTTCATGACACAAAAAGTTGAAAGCAAAACAGGACTTGTTTCAATGCTGTGCTGCAGGCACTGAAAATCCTACGTGACAACTAACCGAGAAAGAGCATGCAACAGAAACAAACCCAATGTAAAAAATTTCAGTCAAGCCAAAAATCATCAGTAAACTTGCAAACTACGATAATGAGGACCTGTACTGTGGAAGTCGTGCAATCAGAGGCCAAATGACTAGCCAACAGTATTTCAGGAAGGCTCCCTGCAGCTGATCTTTCCTCTACTACTAACCTAGTTGCACATAACTCTTATTACGACTATTACTTTTTAATGCCAAAAAAGGCTATAGGCATCTCCCAACTCTCCCTGATTTTGAGGGACTGTCCCTGATTTGGAACAAAGTCCCTCTGCCTTTGTTGATTCCTCATGTGTCCCTCATTTTGGTCTGATTTATATAGTTGTATATAAAATGCACTTTTTATCTTTCAAAAAGTGTTTCCCAGTTCTAAACCTTTCAAACAATTTCTAAATTACTGCATTTGTAAATTCCAAAGGCCAATATAAAAACACTTGTGGGTTTAACTAATCATTTTTTTGTAAAGGGGGTGCGGCAGGGGGTGTGCCTTATGCATACATACTTTTGCTTATAGGTGTCCCTCATTCCCATCTCAGAAAGTTGGGAGGCATGCTATAGAAATTGAATGAAAATCACACGACTCTCCTAGCCTGGCATATGGGCAGCACAGTGGCTAAGTGGTTACCACTTCCACCTGGCAGCCCTAGGTTTGCGGTTTAAATGCCAACCACGGCACTACCTGCCTGGAGTTTGCATATTATCCCTGTGTCTGTGTGGGTTCCCTCCCACACTCCAAAGACATGCTGGTAGGATCATTGGCTTCTGTCTAAATTGGCCCTAGTATGTGTAGGAATGTGAGATAGGGACCTTACATTGTAAGTTTCTTAAGGGCGGGGACGGATGTGAATGTACAATATATAAGTAAAGCACTGCGTTAATTGATGGCGCTATTTAAGTACCTGTAAATAAATAAATATGAGGCTTGAAGATGCCCCATAAAAATAAAAAAAACTCTGGTCTCCCTAGCTGGAATTGCAATTGACGTTACCGCTTAATTAACCTTTTAAACTACGTATGAATTTATAGGAGCCGAAGTCTAAAGCCCCGTACACACGATCGGTTTGACTGATGAAAACCGTCCGATGGATGGTTTTCATCAGACCAACCGATCGTGTATGGTACCCATCTGTCTTTTTTCCATCGGTTGTAAAAAATAGAACTTGTTTTAAAATTTTCCGATGGATAAAAAACCGATGGGAATTTCCGATCGTCTATGGGCAAGTCCATCGGTTAAAAAACCCACACATGCTTAGAATCAAGTCGACGCATGCTCAGAAGCATTAAACTTAATTTTTCTCGGCTCATCGGAGTGTTTTACGTCACCGCGTTTGGAACGGTCGGTTTTTTGACTGATGGTGTGTGGCCAAGACTGATGAAAAACAGTTTCATCGGATTTCCGATGGACAAATCCATCGGACGAAAATCCATAGGTTATCCGATCGTGTGTACGGGGCTTAAGTGGAGCCTGAACTTTAGATAGCTGATGAACTTTTATGATAGATTGATTTGTGATGATATATGTGATTGTTTAATGCCTTATTGTATAGAATTACAGCATTAGGTGGATATGAGTTAAACCGGTTGTAAACCTCAGACATGAAATATGAACAAGGCATTGAAAGAGGCAGGGCCTTGGTTCCTATGGGCCTATGTTGACTTGCTTTGCCTTGTGTTGAGGGCATTCAGATACATTTGAGAAGACCTGATATCATTCACAATTCATTGACAGGTGCATTAGACCTGCAGTTGACCTTCTGACCTGCTGCAAGCAGATTTTGCTTTCCCATGGATATGTACTGAATAATAATGCAAAACCTGTCCGAATGCAAAATCTATGTCTTTAGATTAGAACTTCCGCCTCTTGAAGTGGAGCTCCACCCAAAAGGGCAAGCTCCACTTGTTCATACCACCCCTCTACTGCAACATTTGCCACTTTTTGGGGGGAGCGGGTACATGGTTTTGACAGGTATCCACTCCCATTTCCAGGTAAGATTGCTGGGGTGCTCTACAAAGATTTTCCACCTCTCCTTCTTCCCCCTGCTGCCTTCTGGGAAACACACGGTTCCCAGAAGACAGCAGGACCATTCAGAAAGCGCAGCACAGGAAGGGGAAGTGAGTTAATCATACGACTCATTCACTTGAATGTGTAAATTTTAGCATGAGCTATTTCGCTCTGTAAACATGCTTTTATCAAATAAAATAATATAAAAAATAAGCACATAAAATAAGTCTATCATTTCACTTCCTGGGTGCATATGAAAATATAACTTAATCAAGTGCCATATTTTCTTTAAATGTAACAAAAACATTTTTCACCATTTTGAGCATTATAAATATACAATGCAAAAATATCAAATTACTGTACATTGGGGGAGATTTACTAAAATCGGTGCACTCAGAATGTGGTGCAGCTGTGCATGATGGCCAACCAGCTTCTAACTCCAACTTGTTCAATTAAACTTTGGCTTAAAAATAATAAAAACCTGAAAGCCGATTGGTTTCTATGCAGAGCTGCACCAGATTTTGCACTCTCCAGTTTTAGTAAATAACCCCCATTACCTTTAACAATGCATGCTTAATTAAGCATCATTATGTTAAATAAAGACATAAAAATAGCACTAACTGCATTAATATTCAATAGATGCTAATGCAGTTGTGGGAATCATAGATGTATATTTGCCTTTAAAAAAAAAATATATATATATATATATATACACCGGTATATGTATGTATATATATATATATATATATATATATATATATATATGTTGTCCAATGCACATGCAAATACAACCAATACAGAGGAATCCTGTATTCATGTTAAAGTACTTCTAAGTTGTTCATTAACTGAAAACGCTTATTTTCAGCAATCCAGTATCCAGAAATGCTGTCAAAGCGCATGACAATAGCCTGCAGTAGCAGAAATTTTGCATCAAATATTGAATGGGTAATAAACCATACAGAGTTAAAAGTACAATACGCGTATATATATCTCAACCAAGTGACTTCACTGGAGTACTGAATTCTTACAAGGCTGGGCTAGGTGTCCTAAATAAACAGTAGGCTAAGGGATGCAATAACCCTTGGCAGACAAAGTCTTCACTGAACTATGATTTGTTCAACTCCGATAGTCAGGCTGCGAGGGATTTCAGCACATCATTGCTGTGTGATAAAACAAGCACATTTTCTTTGAGCAGTCCAACAAAATGAAAATACATAAAAAATAATCAGCAGCAATACTTCCCATAGGGGGCTTATCTTCCTTTCGCCCTGGTTCACACTGGGGCTATGGGAGTGAAGCCTGCGAGTTCAGCTGAACTCGCACGATTTCACTCCCGCTGGCAGTCCCGATTTCAGCCACGATTTCAAAGACATCTGAAACAGATGTCAATGTAAATCGCGGCTGAAATTGCAAAAAGTAGTACAAAAACTACTTTTTGTAATCGGTGCAGCGCCGCAGATGCGGCGTCGCACCGATTAGGACGGTGCCATTGCCCGCAATTTGCGGCAAATTTCGCCGATTTGACATGCGATTTGACATGTCAAATCGCATGTCAAATCGCACCAGTGTGAACCAGGGCTTCAAGTGCCTTTTACAAATTTAAACAGCCAAGGGAATTTTGGATCATTCCGGAATCCTGAAATGACTTTGCAAATATATTAATATGAGACCGCTTATTTGTTGATTGTTGATAGAAATCTACACTTAGCAAGGATAGTAGACATCGCTACAGAACAGAAGACTTATGCCGCATAGACACGATCGGAAATTCCGACAACAAATGTTCGATGTGAGCTTTTTGTCGGAAATTCCGACCGTGTGTAGGCTCCATCGGACATTTGCTGTCGGAATTTCCAACAACCAAAATTTGAGAGCTGGTTCTCAAATTTTCCGACAACAAAAGTTCTTGTCGGAAATTCCAATAGTCTGTATGAAATTCCGACGCACAAAATAAACATGCATGCTCAGAATCAAGCAGAAGAGCCAAACTGCCTGTTGAACTTCATTGATCTCGGCTCGTCGTACGTCTTGTACGTCACCGCGTTTTTGACGTTCGGAATTTTCGACAACATTTATGTGACCGTATGTATGCAACACAAGTTTGAGACAACATTCCGTCGGATAAAAACCTGCGGTTTTGTTGTCGGAATTTCCGATCGTGTGTACGCGGCATAAGAGGAAAAGTTTCAAATAACAGGCACTTGAAAACTATTAGCATACTAGTACAGCTTTAATGTATGGCCACACAGTATTTTTTTTTTCAATATAACTACTTTTTTTATTGAAGCATTGACGTGCACACAATACAAAAATGTCCATCATTCAACACAGAATGTGCAATCGGCCAGAAAAAAGTTTTGTGGCACCAGTAGCAATACAGTTTGAAATGTAACTTTTAACTGACCTCTTTTAGGCCGGTTATTATTATATTATACTGGATTTATATAGCGCCAACAGGTTACAAGTACATCCTTCCAGCTGTAGTTTATCAGCCTTGTACAATTGTTCACAAGACAAAATCCCAAGGACTGAGAACCCTAATTTCTAGATGAGACCTTACAAACAAAATACACCAAAGTTTACCTCAGGAGAAAAGACATAAGACATAATTTTATACTTGGAGTAGCCTATATAGGACTAGTTGCGGAGAGGCAAGCCTAGGGATTTCTTCAAGCCTATCCTGCCATATATTCAAAAATGTCTTTGGTGACCTATGGTGATAAGTCAGCTTCTCTCCTAATAATACTGAGTTGACCTGTTCAATCCAAAGTTATATTGTAGGAGGAAGGGGGGATAAGCACTGTTTGCGTGCCATATATAAAAGTCTCAACAACGCTATAAGTATGGCTGGTTGATATGTGTTTGTGTTTAAGGTACCAAGGAGATATGCTAAAGGATCTTGAGGTATGGCCATGCAGGGAGTGACAACGCTTACTCACTGTACTAGATCTACGAAGAAGCAGCATTGTCACCCAAGGATCGGAAGTGTGTTTGGACTACCAAACACCTTTTCCTTTCTTCATCTCTATTACATTGGAGGAATATGGTTTGTTGTTCATGGAAGATTACTAGGAAGGAGAATAACATTGCTTGATATATAAGTTCAGTGCATAGAAATGTCTGATTGCTTTTGGCACCACTCAAAGTTGAGGCAAGAGCATATCCCTGTATCCCAGAACATGGGGTGCAGGCTTGTCCTAATACCAATCCAGGGGGTTAGTAAATGTAAAGAGGAAAGGACCACCGCTACTCCCGACCAGCCCAGGTGAATAAACCATAAAGAGCGGCCTCAGCCTACTACAGGTTTCCACCATGTCTCCACATGTGGTTTGGTGGAGACATGTAAGCTGAGGCCACTCTTTATCGTTTTTTCACCAGGGCTGGTCAGGAGTAGCGGCGATCCTTTCCTCTTTACATTCAGGGCACAGAAAGTTACAAACACACTGGATTTCCAGCAAGATGAACAAAAATCTAAGCTAAAAAAACAACATCAAAATTGAAAACTAATGCATTCACAACTAAAAACTAGTAAACCACACATTTTTTTGTTTTGTTTCAGGGTTATATACTATTAATGCCGCGGTCGGTATTTCCGATGTAAAAAGTCAGATGGGAGCTTTTCATCGGATATTCCGACCATGTGTATGCCCCATCGGACTTTTCCCGTCGGAATTTCCGACGGACTTAGATAGAGAGCAGGTTCTCTATTTTTCCAACTGAAAAAATTCCGTTCGGAATTTCCTATCGTGTGTACAAATTCCAACGTGCTAAATTCCGACGCATGCTCAGAAACAAATCAACGCATGCTCGGATGCATAGAACTTAATTTTCTCGGCTCGTCGTAGTCTTTTACGTCACCGCATTCTTGGCAGTCAAAAGTTCACCAAACTTTTGTGTGACCGTGTGTATGCAAGGCAGGCTTGAGCGCAATTCCGACGGGAATTCCGCTCGTGTGTACAGGGCATTAGTCTGACCACTCTGCTAAACCTTGGTTTATTCGTCATTGGTCACTTCACTCTCTCATATTTGTTGAAAAATAAGCCGTATTAGCATTGTATACTATTAATACACAACACTATATACAATTTCATTTCACACATTTCCTTGGAAACTACATGTCATATAATTTCAGACATCACATAATGATTTTTTAATGTCTTTTTATAAAAAAATAAAATAAAAAAAGTTTAGATATATTGTATGTTCTATTACTAGCTTAGATGGTAAAAAAATAATTAATGGGTTATTGGCTGCTTGTGTGTTTTCTTTATTAAGTTCCGTGTACTAAATCAATTAAAATGATCTTCCTGGATGCTCGCCCTAGATAAAAGGGTAAGCATTTAGAGGTATTGATTTTTTGCTTGTATTAAATGGAGCCGTAGATGATATATTACAAAAGCTCAGCTACTTATTCTTTTGATGTGCTACTTTTGCAAAGAGAATGTACGCTAGGACGAGAAATTTAAGGCAGTGCTTTATATTTAAAGGCCCAAAGCCTGAACAGGCATGGATGGAACCATCTTTATTCATATTCCTGGAACAACAAAACACGTTTCAAATGTGCTAGGAACCAGATGACTAATTTTCACTATAAACAGCTATATGGTTGCTCACAAGGTCCTCTAACATCTCTAACAATACCAATAAATTCTCTGTTGTGGTTTACAAGCCAGTAACTTCAACAGATGTAAAATAAATGGGCTGTATTATTTGACCTATTGCTCTAAATGTCCCATTGTTGATGGTATAACTGGTATTTCTGTAAGAATGTGCAACTTTGAGTATGGAACCATACAGTCATTTACACACAGATGTATAAAATACCAATGCTATTAGTACATAGCTTTTACTAACTCCAACAAATGATCTGAGAACCGATTGCTCTCAAATTTTAATGCTACTTTCGTCCTTGTAATGCCCCATACACACGATCGTTTTTCATGCCGTTAAAAATGCCATTTTTAAAAATGGCCATTAAAAATGATCGTGTGTATGCTCCAGAGCATTTTTAACGACGTGAAAAACGGCCATTAAAAATTTTGAACATGCTCTCTTTTTTCACGTTGTTTTTCATGTCGTTTTTTTTAACGACGTGAAAAACGATAGTGTGTATGCTTTAACGACGTGAAAAAAAACGCGCATGCTCAGAATCAAGTATGAGATGGGAGCGCTCGTTCTGGTAAAACTAGCGTTCGTAATGGAGATAGCACATTCGTCACGCAGTAACGGACTGAAAAGCACGAGGCTGAAAAGCGCGGATCGTTGCTCAACAAACTTTACTAACATGAAGGGTGGCGCCATTCGAGCGGAACTTCCCCTTTATAGTGCCGTCGTACGTGGTATACGTCACTGCGCTTTGCTTGATCGTTTTTTAAAATGATCGTGTGTACGCAAGACAGGCTTGAGAGGAAACATGAAAAAAAAACGACGTGAAAAACGGCAAGAAAAAAAATGGCAAGAAAAACGATCGTGTGTATGGGGCATAAGAGTTAGTTCACTAAATTATGGACATATCTCTATTACTGGAACTAGTGATATTTGCTGCTTCTAAACATTTATTTCTATAAAAGGAACTCCAGCGGCAAAGCGTTTTTTGGTTTTAGATAGGTATAGGATGTGAAAGAACCTGAATAAGGTTTTTTTTTATGGCTTGTCCCTATTGGAGAGATGTCTTCTCTTTTCATGCCCTGGTGACACAACGGGGAGTAAGCAGGGCCGGTGCTACCACTAGGGTGGACTGCTGACTAGGGGCGCCCGGCCACTGGTGTTCCTACTCTCTTCTCTCTGCAACAAGCAACTAAGTCTCAGCATCAGCTGCTGCTCTTTGTTTACACATAGTGTCAGAGGCGCAGTGGCGGCAGAGGACTGTGTCTGTGTCCCAACTCCCAAATGAAAGGAAGCAAGCAAACATTCATTGATGGGTGTTAGTAGGCTGCATTGATGGGTGCTGGTGAGGCTGCATCGATGGGCGCTGGTAGGCTACATTGATGGGTGCTGTTAGGCTGCATTGATGGGAGCTGGTGAGGCTGCATTGATTGGCCTTGGTGAGGCTGCATTTGATGAGTGCTGGAGAGGCTGCATTTGATGGGCGCTGGTGAGGCTGCATTGATGGGTGCTTCATTGAAAAGGTGGGGTATACATGGGCAGGGCAAAGGGGGTGGAGTCAGGGGTGGAGCCAAGGGGGTGCAACAAAATGAGGTTTCACCTAGGGTGTAAAAAATCCTTGCACCAGCCCTGGGAGTAAGGGGACCCTTCCTAATGGAGACAGACAACAACAAAAAGGACCTGACAAAGGTTCCATTCCTTCCCCACTACTACAAAAGTGTACTATGCCCCCACTGGGGAGACTTCCCATAACTTCTTGACCAAGAGGCATTGCAGAAAGAGAGAGTAATTTTTCCAACAAGGACACAAAATGCAACAACTGGATACATTTTCTTATTCTTCCCCACTGTCCAAAACATGAAAACGAAGGGAGTGGAGTTCCATGTCAAGGCCACCTTCAATAAACCCTACAGAGACCGCAGGCTTCTTCTGGTAAGCTACCAGATCCGAAATGAGTTGACAAAATGGCAACCTATTTCCAGATCAACACCTGTACCATTCACAAGTCCACATATAAAGATATATATAGACACAATAGTTCCTCTACATAAAGACTACTTGGATCTGAAAAATTCTTTTAAACAGGAATGAAAAGGCAGAAATCAAACAATGGGCCTGGTGAGTCAAGTGAAAAAAAAAAGATAAGGAGTGTATTTCACAAAGATATTTATTTTTACACTACAGTTGGCTGGTCAAGATCATAGTATATCATCAAACGCTAGAAACATGTTGATAAATATTCGCTCTGACACATTTACATCCAAGGCAACAAAAAGACTGTTTATCTATGCAAGGGAAGCATGAATGACTAATATTACGTCTGTAACATTTATGTACTTTTATGTCATCGCCTCAAAAAGTGCTTCACACTCCATTTTCTTTCAATAGTTAATGACTTTTTGCCATCTGCAGGTTTCCATTTGCAAACTCTGCTGTTTATGTCCCATTGATATTGTCAAAGTTCACGCTCCCACTTTGGAATCTCTTTGCTTTTTCTGCTTTGTTTCTATAATTTATGGAATTGTCGGGTTAAATGTAGATTTATTGACTGTGGTCAACAGAAGGCCTCTTTCACACTTATGCAACCCGTCCTGCGACTTGGGACTGTAAAGTCGCATGACAAGTCATACCCTATAGTTTCCAATGATCACCGTTCATATCTGTGAGACTTCAAAGTAGTCCCTGCACTACTTTGGTCCAACTTTGATGCGACTTGTGGTCCATAGACCTCAAGATTACACAGGCATTGCTTTAAGTCGCGGCAAAATCGCACGACTTTCAGGTCGTATAAGTGTGAAAGAGGCCTAAATTAGACAATAGATCAAATCTAGCTTATATGGTGCTATTAGAAAAAATTGTTAAATGTTTTATCTTATCGTAAATGTAACTACTGTATTTATTGGCGTATAACACTCACTTTTTTACCCTGAAAATAGAGGGTAAACTGTGCCTGCGTGTTATACGCAGGGGGCTGTGGGAAGTTTTTTTCCTGAAACGTCCCTCTTAAAGTTAGGGTGCGTGTTATACGCCTGTGCGTGGTATACGCCGATAAATACGGTAATTAGAAGAGCTAATTGCAAATTCCCCTTTTATTGTGCATTATTGAACAGTGTTTAGACACCATTAACTTGTCCACAAAGTGTCAGTGTTGTTCCATAATGTGAGCCAAAGAATACAGTACTTCTATGATGATGATGTTTTTGATAGGTAATATTTAAAACTGAACTCCATAAATATATTTTTTTGTTCAATATGCTGTGTAAAAATAAATGAACTTTCTGATGACTGTGCCGTGTTTCGCTGCTGCTCTGTTACAGTTACTGTTACTTCCATTCAGCCACCACATTACTGTAAGTGTCAAATGTCCGGTGACGAGACTTGTAGTTCCAGCTGTAGTACACTGATCATAGAAGGTCGCACATTGTACACCTTCTCCATTCAGCAAAAAAAACATTGGCTCCTGCTGCTGTCAATTACAGCCAAAAATGAGGGAGCAGGGAGCAAGGGCTGAGCCACACTGTGTGTGTCTATGGACACACAAGAGCCAGCTAGGGAGTGAGCCCACAGAAATGCCCCCATAGTAAGATTCTTATTATGGGGGCACTTACTCAGCGGGGAGGAACTAAAAGCGCTGGTGGGGGACCTGAGAAGAGGAGGATCAGAGCTGCTCTGTGCAAAACCAACTGCACAAAGCAGGTAAATATTATTGAACAGTTACAATCACTTTGAGTCACTAGTATTTTTAACACTCCCATGCCCTCAAATGTATTCATTCTTTAAATACTACAGTAAACATGTACCTATTGATTGCCAATAATCAATAACTACTTCAAGTAAAAGCAGCAATGACCCTTCTGGTTTATTGCAAGGCTGTGACAATGGGGTTGATTTACTAATGAGTTAAGCTGCACCGATGTAAGTATCAATAAAGATCATACTTGGAATCCAGCTTTAGCCTAGGTTCAGACTATTGCGATGCGGGAACCAGCGCCGATTCCCGCATCGCTCCTCTCCCGCAGGCAGTTCACACTGCCTTCTCCGAACCGCTGCGGGTGTCAATACATTTTTAACCACTTAGGCCAGGCCCCTTTTTGCGATTCGGCACTGCATCGCTTTAACTGACAATTGCGCGGTCGTGCGGCGTGGCTCCCAAACAAAATTGACGTCCTTTTTTCCCCACAAATAGAGCTTTCTGTTGGTGGTATTTGATCACCTCTGTAGCTTTTATTTTTTGCGCTATAAACAAAAATAGAGCGACAATTTTGAAAAGAATACAATATGTTTTACTTTTTGCTATAATAAATATCCCCAAAAAATATATTAAAAAAACCATTTTTTTTCCTCAGTTTAGGCCGATATGTATTCTTCTACATTATTTTGGGGAAAAAAATCGCAATAAGCGTTTATTGATTGGTTTGCGCAAAAGTTATAGCGTTTACAAAATAGGGGATAGTTTTAGGGCATTTTTATTAATTTTTATTTTTTTACTAGTAATGGTGGCGATCAGCGATTTTTTTCATGACTGCGACATTATGGCGGACACATCGGAAACTTTTGACACTATTTTGGGACCATTGTCATTTTTACAGCGACCAGTGCTATAAAAATGCACTGGTTACTGTAAAAATGACACTGGCAGTGAAGGGGTTAACCAGGAGGGGGCGCTGTAGGGGTTAAGTGTGCCCTGATTTGTGTTTCTTACTGTGGGGGGGGGGGCGTGGCTTAGTGCGTGACATCACTTATCGTCGTTCCCTATTACAGGGAACAGACGATCAGTGACAGGCTCACTAGGAAGCACGGGGAGAGGTTTGTTCACACTTACGGCCCCATGCACACGAGACGCTGTTATTTGCTGTTGAACGCGCGTTCAGAGGCAGTTGGACGCTTTTTTCAACTGCTCCTGAACCCATTCAATGTTATCCTATGTGTCCATGCACACACTCTCGTTTTTTGGCGTTTACAAGCAGTTGCGTTTAGCCTCGTTTTTCCAGAAGCAAAAAAATGGGTTCAGACGCAAAAGTTTTCCACGTTTCAGACGCAAAACGCTGCTAAACGCGGCTAAACGCGGTACCGACGTTTTGCCGCGTTTGCGTTTATAAGCGTTTTTAAAGGTGACCTATTTTTTAACATTAGAAATTTCAAAAATGATGGCAAATGATGAAAAACTATTAAAAAATATAAAAGAAAACTGTAATTGCTTGCATTGCATTGTGGACAATCCACAACTTGTGGCAGGTAACGTGGCAAGTGGACAATCAACAACTTGTGTCAGGTGATGTGGCCAGGTGACGTGGCCAGGTGACGTGGCAAGTGGACAATCCACAGCTTGTGGCAGGTGACGTGGCCAGGTGACGTGGCAGGTGACGTGGCCAGGTGACGTGGCAAGTAACGTGGCCAGGTGACGTGGCGAGTGGACAATCCACAACTTGTGGCAGGTGACGTGGCCAGGTGACGTGGCAGGTGACGTGGAAAGTGGACAATTCACAACTTGTGGCAGGTGACGTGGCAAGTAACGTGGCCAGGTGACGTGGCGAGTGGACAATCCACAACTTGTGGCAGGTGACGTGGCCAGGTGACATGGCCAGGTGACGTGGCAAGTGGACAATTCACAACTTGTGGCAGGTGACGTGGCACGTGATGTGGCCAGGTGACGTGGAAAGTGGACAATCCACAACTTGTGGCAGGTGACGTGGCTAGATGACGTGGCAGGTAATGTGGGCAGGTAACATGGCTAGGTGACGTGGCAGGTGACTTGGCAAGTGGACAATTCACAACTTGTGGCAGGTGACGTGGCCAGGTGACGTGGCACGTGATGTGGCCAGGTGACATGGCAAGTGGACAATCCACAACTTGTGGCAGGTGACGTGGCCAGGTGACGTGGCAGGTGACGTGGCAGGTGACGTGGCAAGTGGACAATCCACAACTTGTGGCAGGTGACGTGGCCAGCTGACGTGGCAGGTAACGTGGCCAGGTGACGTGGCAGGTAACATGGCCAGGTGACGTGGCCAGGTAACGTGGCAAGTGGACAATCCACAACTTGTGTCAGGTGACGTGGCACGTGATGTGGCCAGGTGACGTGGCAAGTGGACAATCCACAACTTGTGGCAGGTGACGTGGCCAGGTGACGTGGCCAGGTGATGTGGCCAGGTGACGTGGCCAGTGACGTGGCAAGTGGACAATCCACAGCTTGTGGCAGGTGACGTGGCCAGGTGACGTGGCCAGGTAATGTGGCCAGGTGACGTGGCAGGTGACGTGGCAAGTGGACAATCCACAACTTGTGGCAGATGATGTGGCAAGTGAAACGCTAAATACAAGTACACTGCTGCTCTCTCAGCTGCTGCTACTCACTCTGGTCTCACAAACTGGCTGAAATGGTTAAAATTTACTGTTTTTTGAGCTTAGGGAGGGTCTATGATGAAACGCTTATAAACGCAAACGCGGTTAAACGCCGCTAAACGCGGCCGCAAACGCGGCAAAACGCGCGTTTATAAACGCCGGTTTCAGCGTTTAAAAACGTGTGTTCAGCAGAGTTTGCACCTGCGTCTCGTGTGCATGGGGCCTACCTCTCCCCGTTCTTCCTCTCTGTGACCCGATCGTGGGACACCAGTGGCGATCGGGTCCGCTGTTCCCGCGGGGATGGTCACAGAGAAGAGGACCGGGTCGCGAGCGCGCCGGCGGCGGCACGCTCGCGACCCACGGCTGGGCTCTTAAAGGGGACGTACCTGTACGTCCATGTGCCCAGCCGTGCCATTCTGCCGACGTACATCGGCGTGCGGCGGTCCTCAAGCGGTTAATGACACCCCCAGATCGGTTCACAGATCGCAGTGCGAACTGTGAACTCGCACAGGAATTGGATCGCATAGGTGAGAACACCCATGTGATCCGATTTCAGTGCGGGGGGAAAAAAAGTCCCTGCACTTTATTTCTGCAAATTTAATGCAAGTTCAGCCATACAACTACATGGCTGAGCTCCCATCTCACAGACATTGCATGCAATCGGCACCTGCAGTGTGGGTGCGAATCACATGCAATGTCTGAGATCGCGCTAGTGTGAACCTGGGCTTCAGGACGCATTAAAAATGACTGAGCTGCCTTACCACACGTGTAGGGGGACCATGAAAACGCATGCATTATATTGTGTGCATAGGTGTGAATGGAGTCTAAGGCTGGCCATAGATGGTTTGAATCTTGGCCGGTTCAGCAGAAACCGGCCAAGATTTGAACTGTGTGTGGGCAGGCTGAATGTACCAAGTTGATTGATCGATCAAATTGGGTACAACCAGCCTGCCGGATTACATTGCAATTATCACTAGCGGCCTCTAAAATTTCTTTCCTGCAACCCGTGGTTGCAGGAAAGAAATTTGCACCGTCTATGGCCGGCCTTAGTGTATCCTTTGTGTAATTTTTTAAATTGTATTTACAAGCAGCCAGAAAGCATAAAACCGCATGCATTAATGTGCGCATAGGTGTGAACAGAGTCTAAAGCCTTGGACACACGGTACGATTGTTGGTCAACCGAGAGTCTGATTTTTGTCAAAAGGGGCGTGTGCCAGGATCTTGTCTTACATACTAACGGTCCACAATTGTCGTCTAACAAACACGAATGTAGTGATGTACTACGAGGAATTTCAGCTCTTGAAGCACCACCCTTTGAGCCCCTTCTGCTAATTTCGTGTTTGGTGAGCATTGATTCCGAGCATGCGTGTTTGTACTTTCGACTTTTGTGTGACGGACTTGTGTACTGGCCATCAGAAATTCTGAAGACAAACCGTTCTCCGCCGAAAATTTACTAGCCTGTCATCCAACATTTGTTGGCCGAAAGTTGGACAACAATTGTCAAAAGGAGCGCACTAAGATTTTAGGACAACAGTCTGTCAACAGACAATCCCCTGCCAACAATCGGATCGTGTGTACGAGGCTTTAGTGTATCCTTCCTGTACAGTAATACCTCGGATTGCGAGTATCGCGGATAACGAGCGTTTCGCAATACGAGCTATTATTTTTTTTTAATTCTGACTTGGTTTGCGAGCGTTGTCCCGCAAAACGAGCAGACTTCAAGCCTCTGCGGCGTGCAGTACCGCATTTTGCCAGAGGTGGCGGGGCGCCGATAACAGTGTGCAGTACCGCATTTTGTCAGAGGTGGCGGGATGCCGATGACAGTCGGAAACACTCCGTTCCCAAGTGTCTCCAAACCTCTCCGAGCCGTTTTCCGACTGTTTCTGGCGCCCTGCCACCTCTGGCCACATGCGGTACTGCATACAATAGTTCCCATTGACTCCTTTGGGGAAACTCACTTTGATATGCGAGTGCTTTGGATTACAAGCATTCTCCTGGAACGGATTATGCTCGTAATCCAAGGTTCCACTGTACTTTTTAAGATTTTATTTACTAGCAAAGCAGTGCAGAAGGCGCCAAATCAGCTTTCATTTATTCATCTTACTGTATGGCTGCTATAGGGTATAACTATTCTATAGGGTACAACACTCACACCTTTGCAACACATCTAATGGAATCTTTAATACATTTTTTCAATCCCGGCCAAAGAGATGTCTTGTATTCCTCCGATAGAAAGAGAAACCCAACTACAAACCACATCTTAGAAAAGTTGGCGCAGGCGAAAGCTAATTTTGTCCCTGTTAACTAGAAACGGAAAACACAAACAACACATGTGTTTTATTATTATGTTTTATAGCTTTCTACTGTTCAAAGTGCACAGTTATTAGATTTGTAATGGTAGCTTTCTACAATTATGCTTGTCTTTATGTTTAAGCCTATTAAAACAAGGCTTTAATCAATGCTGAAAATGATGCTGTCATGTACAGATTGAAATGCCTTGGAAGAAGACAAAAAAAAAAGGCCTCATACATACTGGACAAACTCCCTTACAATGGCGCGCTTGCTAGTGAAATCAAATCAGTCTCATATGTCCACAAACTGTGAGGCTGTAAGACACTCGGATGACTTTCACAAAATGTTGTGAAAGACCATCTGGGACTAATGACTCCGGGATATGTACATGTGGCATAATTAGGCAAATTGGGTCTTTATGCCAAAACGAATTGAACGTGATGCAATAAGTTATGCAGCAAAATGTATTCATTGTAACTTTGCATGCTGGAAAAGCATACCTCTATGTAACAAAATACAAGGTTTCCTTAGGCTATATAAGAAACTTGTGAGCAAAAATCATTAGTCATAGTTTAAAAAGATCATCGCCATACCCACATAGCCTCTTTCTATAAAGAAAGTAAAAAAAAAAAAACGTATTTTAGATCGCAAAGTTTTATATTTGGTAGGCATACTAATGGGCATACTATCCCTGACCTGAAAGCCAGATTTTTCCTAAGGGTGCTTTCACACTGGGGCATTGTCGGCGAAGCTTTACCATTGTTTTTGCAGAGGTTTTCGGCCGCTAGCAGGGCGATTTTAACCCCCGCTAGCCGCCGAAAAAGGGTTAAAACCACTGGCGGTTTTTAGCCCAAAAGCGCCTGAAAAATGCCTCAGTGTGAAAGGAATCTAAAGCCCTGTACACACGATCGGATTTCCGATGGATTTTTCCATTGGAATTCCGATGAAGCTGACTTCCATCAGTCTTGTTTACACACCATTAGACAAAATTCTGACCGTCCCAAACGCTGTGACGTACAACACGTACGACGGCACTATAAATGGGAAGTTCAAATCCAATGGCGCCACCCTTTGGGCTGCTTTTGCTGATTTCGTGTTACCGCGTGTTAGTAAAAGTTTGGTGTTAGCCTATTCGCGCTTTTCAGTCTCTGTGCTTTTCAGTCCGTTACAGCATGACGAATGTGCTATCTCCATTACGAACGCTAGTTTTACCAGAACGAGCGCTCCCGTCTCCTAATTCAGTCTGAGCATGCACGGGTTTTTTCTCCGATGGAGTTCCACACAGACGATCGGAATTTGCTATAGTTTTTTTTTCCCATCGGAAAATTTTTAAACATGTTCTATTTTTTTTCACCAATGGAAAAACAGTCCATCGGACTGTTTTCATCGGTAAAACTGATCGTGTGTACACGGCTTAAGAGAAACTGACTTCCCGTATCCGAGAATTTTTTATCCACCATTTAGATGTAAAAAAGGCCTGTGCCAATAAAAGAAACCTGCCATAGACAATAGTAGACAAGATACACATACTCCGCTGCAGGCACTAATCAAAGGAACTGGTTCCCTGTAGTTGTCGACCACTCCAAAAAAGAAAAAAAGGGGAACACCTCACCATATTAAAAGCCTCAAATCAATTTATCGATCCATCCGGTAAACAGAACATTTGCACAAACCACATAACGCATTTCACTCGATTACTCTATAAGTAAGCGCCTAACCAAGTGAAACGCATGAGCTGTTTGTGCACTAGATTGGGTGGTCTATTTACCAAATTGATTTGAGGATCTTAATATGGCAAGCAGTCCCCTTTCTTTCTTTTGGAGCTTTTCCGCTGCCTTGGACAATGTCATGTTTCCCTATCGGTTTGGGACAACCTACAGCCATTATGCATCCAACACTGAATTCTCGTTTGTATCTGGCTCAGTTGGAGAACGTTGCCTTCTGCAGTTATGAAGAGGTTTCCAACATTAATTAAAAGTGGTGTTGCAGTACCAGAAAAAAAAAAACCCATCAGATAGGCACGACCTGGTAGCATATATGTTTAGAGGTAGAGTTCCCTAAAGAGCTATGCCAGACCACTCAATCCTATCTAATCAATGAGCTACTAATGCATTCACATTGTAGCCATGCCCAAATAAGAATTGTGTCTAATTTACCTTAATCTGAGTTTTCTGTAACCAGTTGAATCCACATTACACACAGATCATCTCAAAGGGTCAGTATGGACGTATTTTAGGAAACCTATGCCGTATATCATCCTCTGTCTCTGCTTTTAGAACCACCAATCACAGTCAAACTGGTATGGTAGATTTGAATTTGATTTGTTGCTGAGGATGTCAATCACCTGGTTTGTACTGGAGAGCCATATCACGGGATTGCTTGGTGTTGGGATAAATGATCAGAAGTGACTCATGCAGATAGCAGAGGTAGGAGAGAAATCACACTAAATGGTCTTGGATTGAGGCAAGTGAAACATGCAACCATTACTCTTCAGCTGATCTGTACCTATTCACGAGAAAGAACGAGTAATCACAGTCAAATAGAAGGTCCCCTTGCACATCCCAAAATCAGAGGCATGATGGGGCCAGTGGTGTATTTAGGTTTTGTGCTGCCATAGGCCTGACTAAACTCGTGCACCCCCTAATTTAAATATGACCCACACCTTCCTGATAAGGCCACACCTGCCCTGAAATTTTCGAGTGGGGACACTAGTTCTGAGGGCCTGGGGGGGGGGGGCAATGGATTCCCTTAATTTGCACAGATTTCCTCTCACTTCCTGTTTGGCTATGGGGCAGGAAGTGAAGGGAGATCTCTGTAATGGGACAGGGATTGTAAAAAATAAACTGACAGGGGCTATAACCTTACTTTACTCTATCCAAAATGAGAAAAAAAAAGTGTTGCCTATAGTTCTACTTTAAGCACAAATTTCTAATAATTTTATGGAGAGGACTAAGAAGATATAACCATGCCAATGGTGCAGCAGAAAACATATAGTACAGTGAGGAAGGTTTGTGGTCCAGGATGATAGGAAAGTCAAAATTAGAAGCAGCGCCCCCCCCCCCCAAGTTAGGGAATGCCGGCCGGCCGCATACCGGAAGCAGTGCGGCCGCTTTATAGGGGCACTAGACTAATTTGCCTCTTGGGACTGGGCTAACAGTGTAGCGCAAGCCAGCGGGGACTCTTTCCGTGCTGCCCACCCTGCAAAGTGCTGCCCTAGGCCTGGGCCTTGTTGGCCTAGGCCAGGATACAGTGTTGGATGGGGCACCGTCTAGTTTGAGCAATATATGACAATGAGTACTGTATTAGCCTTAGGCAAAGATTTATATTTTTTCTCAGGAAATATCCATGCATCCAATTATTCCAAAGAAAGATATATTGTGATGCCATGCAGAAAAGCTGGTATGACTGAATCTGTAGCTCTCAGTGTCATTATTACTTGCGTGTACATTATGTTACACTGTTGCGTTTTGACACATGCATTACAACATGCGGTAAGCTTCCCCATACTAAAACAGTGCTTGTTCCCATAACTGTGCTGCAGCGCTATGCGTTTTTCAAAATACATGTCCATTTTAATCTGCATTTTTGTGGG
Organism: Rana muscosa; assembly: GCA_029206835.1. Lineage (NCBI taxonomy): Eukaryota > Metazoa > Chordata > Amphibia > Anura > Ranidae > Rana > Rana muscosa. The sequence continues at coordinate 497,720,072 of CM055116.1, read as the reverse complement.
AGGCCCAAAGAAGATGCATTTTGACGCACCAGATATGGCAACAGATACTAACAAGCCTTGGACAATATGTGGGGTAAGACGCCACTCAAAACTGACCCAGTGCTTCAGATGTGAATAGCCAGAGCAGCTCTGGTTGAGGCCATACACAGCCTTGTTCACATCTAAAGCACTGGGTCGGTTTTGAGTGGTGTCTTACTCCACATATATCCACGCTTCTGAATTAGTGCCTGATGCCTGTTCCTACTTTCTGAATACCAGTAGGGACATCTAGAGCGAAGCTCCAAGCCTACACATGATCGAAGCCCTGGACAATAGCGATTCATTTGATCCACTGCAAATCCTTCATTTTAAAAGCACATTGGAAACATGCATCACACCCATTAATATCACAAGCCAACGCTACAAAAAAGCACCTCTACTTGCACGCATAGATGTAAATGGACCCAATTCTCCTATCCATATGTACATAATTAAGCTTAAAAATTCCCTGTAAAGTAGATAAGTAACTACAGAATGACATTTAGCAGTCATATATTAGGATATGCAATAGACATGTGTTATCATTTTGTATATTGCTCTTTCCTGTTAGGCCATATGCTTCCATTTTGGTCCACTGGTACTGGAACATTTTTCCAAAAGTGAATGCAAGAATATATTGTTGCAAACATAACCACCCAATATGAGAACAAAATCTGCAGGGACAAGCAGGGACAAGAGGAGGACAGAAAAAAAAGTGGAAAGCCAACATGATACTGATCTCTACCCAATTCAGGGAACCTGAAATCCTAGAGTTCTCCTTTATAATATTACTATATAAATCAAATGGGTTACTTGGTTAGGTCATCATACGAAATAGTTGTTGGCAAATCTAAAGGAGATTATACAGATATTGTACAACCAAATAAAGTATCCCTCACCAGAATAAGACTAATGTCGCGTACACGCGATTGGAAAATCCGACAAAAAAAACGTGGATTTTTTTCCGACTGAATTTTGGCTCAAGTTTGTCTTGCATACACACGGTCACACCAAATTCCGACCGTCAAGAACGCGGTGACGTACAACACTACAACGAGCCGAGAAAGATGAAGTTCAATGATTCTGAGCATGTGTCGAATTGATTCCGAGCATGCGTGTTTTTTTGTGTGCGTCGGAATTGCATACAGACGATCGGAATTTCCTCCAAGAACTTGTCTCGTTGGAAAATTAGAGAACCAGCTCTCAAATTTTTCTTGGCGGAAATTCCGACAGAAAAATTCCGATGGAGCATACACACGGTCGGAATATCCGACCAAAAGCTCACATCGGACTTTTCTTGTCGGAATTTCCGATCGTGTGTACACAGCATAAGCGGATTGGGCAGTGGGCAATAATAGTGCCGAGGGGTGTCCTCGTAATGCCAGCCCTGGTATGCAGGTAATTACATAAAATGGTTATAAAGACAGTTAGGCTCTATCATTATCTTTATTTAATATATATGCTTTTTAAATAAATATATAACCGAGTTTAATAGATTTTTTGTAATATCTATTTGCATTTTTAGCTTTTAGTTTCAGACCCATCTTAGAGGGAAGAATCAAGAGCTGAACCCCCCAAAATCTATTGGTATACAGACCACATTTTAGAAATTAAAAGGGTTTTAATGGAATTAATTTATATAATTGATTTAACCGGTTAAGAACCGGCTCCTGTACATTTACATCGGCAGAATGGCACGGCTGGGCAAAGTAACATATATTTACGTCACTTTGAAATTCCCGCCGTGCGGGCGCGCACGTGCCCCTGCCGCGAGCTCCGTGACCGTGCCCGCGGGACCCGCAGACTCGATGTCCGCCAGAGTCCCGCAATCGGGTCAATGAGCTGCAGAACGGGGAGTGTAAACAAGTGTAAACAAGTGTAAACAAGCATCTCCCTGTTCTACCTAGTGACACTGTCACTGATCGTATGCTCCCTCTCATCGGGAGCAGCGATCAGTGACGTGTCACTCATAGCCACGCCCCCTAACAGTTAGAATCACTCCCTAGGACACACTTGACCCCTTCAGCGCCACCTAGTGGTTAACCCCTTCACTGCCAGTGTCATTTTCACAGTAATCAATGCATATTTATAGCACTCAGTGATCGCTGTAAAAATAACAATGGTCCCAAAAATGTGTGAAAGGTGTCCGATGTGTCCGCCATAAAGTCGCAGTCACGATAAAAATCGTAGATCGCCGCCATTACTAGTAAAAAAATAAAAATAAAAAAAATGCCATAAAACTATCCCCTATTTTGTAGACGCTATAATTTTTGCGCAAACCAATCAATATACGCTTATTGCAATTTTTTTTACCAAAAATATGTAGAAGAATACGTATCGGCCTAAATTGTGGAAACATTTTGATTTTTATTGATTTTTTGGGGATATTTATTATAGCAAAAAGTAAAAAATATTGCATTTTTTTAAAAATTTACGCTCTATTTTTGTTTATAGCGCAAAAACTAAAAACCGCAGAGGTGATCAAATACCACCAAAAGAAAGCGATCGGGTTCGCGGGTCCCGCAGGCGCGGTCACGGAGCTCAGGACCGGGTCGCGAGCGCGCCACCGGCGGCACGCGTACGACCCACGGCTGGGCTCTTAAACGGCGCTTAAACGTACGTTGATGTGCCCAGCCGTGCCATTCTGGTGTGAGGCGGTCCTTAAGTGGTTAAATAGAAGACATTGTAGGGTACAAGCAATGTTGATGGCTCATTTAATAATGTTTAAACTTTTGCTCTCCTCCCTTTACCAGTTACATAATGTGTGTCTGGCAATGTTTAGTTCCAGGTTTTGCCACAAATAAATATCTAAACCTAAGGGAAAATCGTGGCACTGATTAACAAAGTTGAAAAACTCCCAGCCAATGAAATATTATTTTTGAAGCTCCACTGACATGTCAAGGCAGCCTATGACCTTGTTTGAATTCTCAATGTGCTTTGCTTTCTCACAGGCCTTCTGTTGATTGCAACTCTATCCAGAATCTGTGCCATCCAGCTGCTACGAAATTTCACAGCACTCCTCCCTGAGGACAATTGATCTTAGAATTTTCTGAATGCCTATGACGCTACGAAATAAAATAAAAAAATGGCTGAAAATCACAGATCGTGTTACTGTACATGAACACACTTCCTGGTCTAAGTAGCTCTAAGATGTAATGATATAACTGAGATTACATCACTAATCAAAAGAGAAAACGTCTTATAGTTTCTATTATTGATTGTCACTATGGATGTTGATTTTCTTTTTCAATAACTGTCAAAATGTAGCTGTGATTTATAATCTGGGTCTAACAACTGGTGGCCCACAGGATGTTACGACTCAAAAGACTTGTGTATGGCCTACAGCCCTCCTGAGATTTTGATAGCTTTTAGTATACTGCATTAAAACACATAAAAAAGATTTACTCTGCTATCCTAGTCAATCAGGTGCTTGGAAACATCTCCTGCTAAAGCACTTTTTAGATGAACATACACAACAGTATACTGTTATTTACACGTCTTTAAAAATGTAACGCTACCCACTTATGTTAAAGAATCAAAGCCATGTTTACCTGTCAACAGGCACTGTGAATATATACAAGAACAATTATTGCATAGAGCTCTCAAGAATACAAAGGCAACTGATGACATGTAAATGGTACTCCATGCCAAAGTTACATAACTAGTACGTAGTAAAATAAAGGCTTCCTTCCCTATAATATTGCTGCACCTAAAGCGTATTAAAGCTCACGTCAAGCCAACATTTAAAAACATATATCGTTTATACAAATCTGCAATACATTCAAGTTACCCACATGCTTTATGTATTTAAACATGCTGCAAGTACAGGAAAATGACTGTCAATATTCCAGATATATAGTGCAAACCTAACTTCTGTTTTGACATGACAACACAGTAAAATTTTGACTCTGAATTCCATTCTGTTGTCAGCCCTGCCTACTTAATTTCTGATACGTTAGAAAGAACGTAAGATTTCTGGTAAATGGACCTCCATGGTGGGTATCAGAATATCAGGAGATCAGTGAACACACGTTTGCTGATGTCCCCAGGTAGAATGACCCCAGAAGCACTCTGAGCACTTCTAGATTTAAAGCTGTGCACGCAAATTTAGGGGCAGACACATATGAAATTGACAACTGGACCACACATATTAGGTAACGCTGCACATGCTGGACTATGAGCAATAATTCTAGGGCTATCGTTCACTGTTACATCTAAACCAGTGGTCTCCAAACTGTGGCCTAGGGGTCATATGCGGCTCTTCGCTTGCCTTTATCTGGCCCTTGGGGCACTATTCCATCCATTGATATGAGACACTATTCTGCCACCTGACATCAACAATGGGGCACTATTCCTCCTAATGATATCAACGATGGAGCTCTATTCCTCCCAATGATGCCAATGATGGGGCACTATTCCTCCCAATAATACCAATGATGAGGCACTATTCCTCCCAATAGTACCAATGATGGGGCACTATTCCTCCCAATAATACCAATGATGAGGCACTATTCCTCCCAATAGTACCAATGATGGGGCACTATTCCTCCCAATAATACCAATGATGAGGCACTATTCCTCCCAATAGTACCAATGATGGGGCACTATTCCTCCCAATAATACCAATGATGAGGCACTATTCCTCCCAATAGCACCAATGATGGGGCACTATTTGTTCCAATGATACCAACAATGGGATACTGTTCCTCTCCTCTCCCTAATACCAAATGTGCTGATGTTTACTCCCACTGATGCAAGGAAAATTTTTACTGCCGCTGGCCACAGTCAGGCCCTCCTAAAGTCTGAAGGACAATAAACCGGCCCTTCGTTTAGAAAGTTTGGAGACCACTGCTCTAAACTGATGAGCTTTTAGAATGTCACCTATGGACAATTTCGGGGACCATGGTCTTTCACCATTTCAAGGATGCACACACTTTTGAGGCTAGACATATATTTGTATCTCTTTACGCAACTCAACCTTATTTAAAATTTTGTTAAAAATTTGATGTTATGTTCTGTTTATGTGCACTAAAATAATTTTTTTATTTTTTTAACTGAAAATACAGATTTTAGACCCCATTCACACAGGGGCAACACGACTTCCAGCGCCACTTTGGGAGGCAACATGGACACGACTTGAGTTTGAATCACAGTGTGACTTGGGGCGACTTCAGCGTGACTTGGGGCGACTTACAACACGACTGAAGTCGCCTCCAGAACAGGAGGCTTTCCAGTGGCCAATCAAACAAGAATCAGCTCTGTGGGAGGGAGGGGGGAGGGAGGGGCTTGCCTGAGAAATGTATGTTCTCTTCCTGGAAAGTTGCTTCTGTTATAAGACAGGGATCCGACTTCTGAGGCGACTTCCATTGAAATAAATGGGTACAAGTCGCCTAGCAGTCACCTAGAAGTCGGATTGAAGTAGTACAGGAACCTTTTTTGAAGTCGGAGCGACTGCAGTAGTGTGCATAAGGACGGCTCCATTCACTTACATTGATTTTTTCATGCAGCGTGACTTGAGGCGACTAGGGGCAACTTGGGGCGACTTGAAGTCGGATTCAAAGTTGTCCCTGTGTGAATGGGCTCTTATTCCACAGGGTGTCTGATTTTAGAAAATAAATAAAGTTTTGAGGGTTTTAAGTAATCCTCAAGCCTAAAAATGTGTATTTTACTGTGTGCACAAAATTTTACAAATAAGAGAAATGGCTACCATTTGTATGCCAATTTTCTTTTGAAGGTTCACCCTTGGATCTTGGTGCTTACTCTGGCTCCTTTAAGATATGCTAGGGATCTGCCTATAACTTGGGATAGGGGAATCTACTTACAACTGGATAGGGCTAAAGGATCTGCTCACAACTGAAAGTGAATTTTATCAGGTTGTTTCCAGTTAGCAGCGTGGATATCTGTGTGGTCCAAAGCTCAGCTGCTTTAGTTATTCAGCTGGGCAGAGAGAATAGAAAAAATTGTGTTCTGGCTTATCCAGTAACAGTGTTTCTTCTCTATCTATACTTTGCTAAATAATTCAGACAGCTAAGCGCCAGTCCAGCCAAACATCCAGTCTGTCGAACAGAAGAAAGTTGTGCTGAAGATGCTAGCACATAGTCTTGGGGTGCTATGCTCCAGCAGCCGATCTTTGGCTCCGAGGCCACCTTGGTCATTAACAGCTTGTTAGGAAATGATTAACGTGATATTAAACTTTAATGCCGCGTACACACGACCGTTTTTAATGTCATTGGAAAAAACGTTGTTTTTCTCGACGTGATTCTTCTCAAGCCTGCCTTGCCTACACACGATCATGAAAAAAAACGCTCGAGCAAAGCGCGGTGACGTACGAAATGTACGACGGCACTATAAAGGGGAAGTTCCATTCGGATGGCGCCACCCTTTGGGCTGCTTTTGCTGATCCTTGTGTTAGTAAAGTTTGGTGAGAGACGATTCGCGCTTTTCAGCCTCGTGCTCTTCAGTCCATTACAGCGTGACGAATGTGCTATCTCCATTACGAACGCTAGTTTTACCAGAAAGAGCGCTCCCGTCTCATACTTGATTCTGAGCATGCGCATTTTTTTTCACATTGTTAAAGCCTACACACGGCCGTTTTTCATGACGAGAAAAACGACGACGTGAAAAGCGACGAGAAAAATTAGAGCATGTTCCAATTTTTTCATGGCCATTTTTCACGTCGTGAAGCCCACACACAATCATTTTGAAAAAATTGCATTTTTCTCGTCATTAAAAACGGTCGTGTGTACGCGGCATCAGAGCTTTTTAAAGAACTTTCAGCAGCTGATTTAAACTCTTATGCCGCGTACACACGATCATTATTCATGGCGGTTAAAAAACTGCCGTGAATAATGACAGGAAAAACGAGGGAACCGCTTGGTTCCCTACACACGGTCGTTTTTCCCGTAATTTTTTCTCTTGACGAGAAAAACGACCGTCTGTGGGCTCCGCGGCAGTGTTTCCCTATGGGAAAACTGCAGCGGAAAAAAATGCTGGAAAAAACGACGAGAAAATTTAGAACATGTTCTAATTTTTCTCGTCGTTTTTTATGCCGTTTTTCTCGACGAGAAAAACGACATAAAGCCCACAGACGATCGTTTTTCTCGGCGAAAAGAAAAAATGCAGTTTTTCTCGTCGAGAAAAGCGGTCGTGTGTACGCGGCATCAGTATGCAGCTTCTTCATACTTTAGTCTTTGTCCATGTTCCTGTTTAAGCAGGTGCCCTGATTGCTGTCCCAGGTTTCCTGTTTTAGGGTGGCTCCTTTCTCTTGCAGCATTCTATGAAGCCACCCTTTCATACAGGGACTAGACTCACTTGTGTCTTCCTGCACTGTGTCCATCAATAGGAACACACAGGCACGTAGTCAAGACACTCCCCTGCTCCTCCTCCTTTCTCCAAGCTAAAAGACTGAGTGGAGACTGCACTGTCCACTGTTAACGCTTTCCAGCGCAGACTAGAACTTCAGGGAAGTAGCAATGAGAGAGCAGGAGCCAGCAGGTTTGAAAGTTTAAACTGCAAATGCTGGGGAAATCATTTTAACAAACAGATTTCTGGGTAATGTTTATTTAATTATGCTTAATGTGTTTAACCACTTCAGCCCCGGAAGGATTTTCCCACTTCCGGTCCAGGCCATTTTTAGCGATGCGGCACTGACAATTGCGTGGTCGTGCAACGCTGTACCCAAATAAAATGTACGCCCTTTTTTCCCCACAAATATAGATTTCTTTTGGTGGTATTTGATCACCTCTGGGGGATAAATTTTTTGCGCTATAAACAAAAAAAGACCGACAATTTTGAAAAAAAATAAATATATTTTTTACTTTCTGCTATAATACAGTACATATCCCCCCCAAAAAAAATGTCTTCGTCAATTTAGACCAATATGTATTTTTCTACATATTTTTGGTAAAAACAAATCCCAATAAGTGTATATTAATTGGTTATAGCGTGTACAAACTACGCGATAGATTTATGGACTTTTATTTATTTTTTACTGGTAATGGCGGCAATCTGCGATTTTTAGCGGGACTGCAACATTGCGGCAGACAAATCTGACCCTAAGTGACACTTTTTGGGGACCAGTGACACCAATACAGTGATCAGTGCGAAAACAAAATGCACTGATCAATGTATAAATTACACTGGCAGGGAAGGGGTTAACACCAGGGGTGATTAAGGGGTTAAATGTGTTCCCTGGGAGGTGCTTTCTTACTGTGGGAGGAGTGGATTCACGGGAGGAAAAAAGAGATCGTGATTCAGCTTAGCTAAAACATGATCCCTTTCTTTTCCTCCCTGATAGAGCAGCGGTGTGCTTTGTTAACATCAGCACACGGCTGCTCCGTGTCTCTTCTAAACGATCGGCAGGTCCCGCTGATTGGCTCCCGCTGTGTCCAATCACAGTGGGAGCGGCGCTCCAGCGGCACGCTCCCTAAACCGCGTGCACAAATTCACGTACAGGTACGTGATTTTGCGCACCCGGGACGCCCTGCCACAGTAAATGTACATGGGGCGGTCCAGAAGCGGTTAAGTGGTTATAATAAGGGAACATTTTTTTATCTTAATTAATTCTCTGCATTAGGGTAATGGAAGCTTTCAAGTTGCTCCCCAACCCCCCCTTAAACACTAACCAGAGTCCGATCTTATCCAGCATTGTGCCCATCTACAGCAGCTCTTTCTGACTCTCCCTCTCTCTTCTCACAGAAGACGCGGCTGTCACTCAAAGCTTGTGAAGAGGGAGCAGGGCGTGGGGCCGAGCCCCACTGTGTGTGTCTATAGACACACACACACACAGCCCGGCTCGGGATCAAGCCAGCATGAGTGCTCCCATAGCAAGCAGCTTGCTATATGAGCGCTCCAAAAAGAGGAGGAGCCAAGATCGTCACCAGCGGACCCCAGAAGAGGAAATTTTGGGTCGCTCTGTGCAAAACCATTGTGCAGACTAGGTAAGTATAACATGTTCGTTATTTAACAAAAAAAATAACTATTTTAAAAGAGAAGTACAGCCAAAGCTCATTTGGCTGTAGTTCCCCTGTGGATCACATTTTCAGCAGACAGTGGGCTGAAGCCCGCTGTCAGCTGAGGTCACAGAGCTGGTCCAGACTGGGGCAAGATCACGACAGCATGGTCAGGATCCTCCCAAAACCCTGGACTGGCACCTGGCTCAGGCTCTGAGAGCTTGTGCCAGCTGCTCCCGCCCTCTCCAGAGCTCAGTGCTCCAGTGAGAGCAGGAGGGGGGGGGGGCAGAACAGAGAGTCGGCTCTCTGTTCACAGAGCTCTGTGAGCTGAGCATTCAGCTGTCTTTGATCGCTCAGTTCTCAGTCTTAGAGCCGGCTGGGGACAGATGCAGCATTAGACCGATGCTGCAACCACCTAGGTAAGTATGATTCTTGAAAAAAAAAAAATGTTGAACTTCTCTTTTAACCTTAACAATCATTTTAAACTTAAAAAAAAACACTTATGCCCTGTACACACGATCAGTTTTTCTGATGAAAAAACGATTGTGTGTGGGCCCCATCAGACTTTTTTCCATCGGTGTAAAAAAATAGAACATGTTTTAAATTTTTCTGATGGAAAAAAAACCGATAGGAAATTCTGATCGTCTGTGTGGAACTCCAACGGAGAAAAAACCCACGCATGCTCAGAATCAAGTCGACGCATGCTCAGAAGCATTGAACTTCATTTTTCTCGGCTCGTCGGAGTGTTTTACGTCACCGCGTTTTGGATGGTCGAAAATTTGTCAGATGGTGTGTATGCAAGACTGATGGAAGTCAGCTTCATCGGAATTCCGACGGAAAATTCCATCGGACTTTATTCCATCGGAAACCTGATCGTGTGTACAGGGCATAAGAGTTTAATATTACTTTAACTTTATCACGAGCCAAAATCTATAGTGCCTTGGGGTTTAATATCATAGGTGAAGAAAAAGAAGAGGTTAGCCTTCTTAACCAACAATTTCCTGTATGACTGAATTTAAGAGAAAAGTTTGCTATGTAACATTTATTGGCTCATAAAGGGAACATGGAAAGTACAGAAATGAACAACATCCAATTGACATTGTTCAAATTGCTCTAAACATGACAAATGATAAAATCTGATTGTTTGCTGTGGATAATCGTAATACAACAGCAGGAAGAAAATGCAAACTTAATCTCGTATCTGCTAAACATGGCTATCTAAGTGTCCATACACCTGCCAAAAGCTAGACGGCATTTATATGGTGTGCATATATAAGCACAGTAGAGTTACAAGGAAACAAATGCTGTGTGGGTGTGATTAACTTAAATTCTTATTCAGCAGATCCCAAATATGCAGTATTACTAGATTTTGCTGCACTGCAGTAAGTCGGCACTGTACAGGAGCCACACCACTATGTGCTATCATACTGCTGATAATGCAGCAAGCCAACACAGAAGTTCCCTGTTCACGTCACGGCTGCTGCTTCTCAGTAACACTGCATTGCAAAGCACATCACTCCGTTCAGTCATCAGCTAATAAATGGAAGACATTTTCCATTGCTGTCAATACACTACTTAAGTGGTGCAACAGAAACAAGCTTCTCTGTGATAGTAAGGCACTATGGGTTTGATTTACCAAAACTGGAGAGTGCAAAATCTGGTGCAGCTCTACATGGTAGCCAATCAGCTTTTAACTTCAGCTTGTTCAATTAAGCTTTGACAATAAAACCTGGAAGCTGATTGGTTTCTATGTAGAGCTGCACCAGATTTTGTGTATGAGGGTGCCAAGGAACCGCCCACAGACCAATCCTAAAGTAGAAAAATTGAGCATCACCAACTGCTGGAGCAAGGGATTAGGTACTGAATGTGCATTTTCCCTATCCCATAGGCAAAAAATTAGCATTTAAAGCTTGCTGTACGGGGGTAATCCAACTGCAAAATAGGAATTCTTTGTTTTTCCCAGAGACAGGCGTTAAAAGGGAATGGTATGCTAACTGTTGTCTTAGGCAAGCTAGACAGTCATTTCTATGAATGAAAGCTTAGCTATTAATGTGGATACAAGTTTTATTGGAAGATTTATTGAAGACTATTAAGCTGTGTTTGCAGACATAATAAAGAATTGTATATTAAAGCATCAAAGTAATACATTTTATTGGTTTTAACTGATACACCACTGGATGATGTTTCAGAACCTCAATAAAATGTATACAGTAAAGTATTACAGGACGGAGCTACGGAAATCACCAAAAATAAAAATTTCACATTTTTGTTTTCTGTTCTTGCAGCAGGGAGGTATGGAAGGTTGCCATACATGTTTATATGAATCATTGATTTCTATTTTAATCAATCACTTCTGATAGAAATAATCGATCTATAGCCGGTGTTCTGCCAAAAAATTCAACTCGCCCAAAATCTCCAACCACGTCACTTCCGGATACCCTTCATCAGCAATAATTGTAGATTTCGAAGAGTTGGCTGTTTTGACAGAACACCGGCAGCGTATACACTATGGTACACGATGAGTTGTCTATTTTGACAGAACACCGGGTAAGGAGGAAAAAAGTTGTCGCCGCCTTGGAGGCGGCCATGTTGTTAATTAGTAGCTGGCAGACAAACAATGTCCACTCATTATATCGTGTACCGTAGTGTATACGCTGCCGGTGTTCTGTGAAAACAGCCAAGTCGTCCAAATGTCCAATTACTGACGCTGGAGAGTCACCGGCAGTGATGTGGTTGGACATTTTAGCGAGTTGGAGTTTTCGGAAGAACACCCACCAGCACACGTGGGGAAGAGGATTTTAATCAAGACTTAAAGAGGAAGTAAACCATGAAGGGTTTTACTTCCTCTTTATTTCCCTGCAAAGGTAAAGCATATTGGGCTACTGTGCATCGCATAGTAGCCCATTATGTGTCACTTACCTGAAATCGAAGCCTGCAATGTCACCGCTGTCCCCACTAGCAGCGATCGTCCATCTTCACTTCTCTTCCTTCTGGGGCCGCGAACTCCGGCTCTTTGACTAGCCGGAGTCGCGTAACGTCACTCCTGCGCATGCGCGCGGGAGCCGCTAATCACGGCACGACCTCCCTTAGAAACGGCATGATCGCCGTTTCTAAAGTGCGCCTGCGCCGTTGTCTACGGCGCATGCACTGTAGACATCGGCGCTCATCTCTATTGTAAATATCATCTAATCTGTGGAGGTTTAGGAGATATTTCCAGCACCTACAGGTAAGCCTTAATCTAGGCTTACCTGTAGGTAAAAGTGGTGTACAACCACTTTAAAGAATAACTAAAAGTAAAACTTTTTTGTTTTTTGTTTTGGATAGAGTGCTGATGGATTAGAACATGTTTACCATTATCAGTGAAAGTGAAAGTAAAAGAAAATCCAACATGTTGGGCTGTCCCCAGAAAAGTAATAAATGGGGACATTAGTTATGGTGACCTTGAGGATATTCCCTTAATTTGAAGGGACTCCCTATCACTTCCTGTTTGGCTTTGGAACAGGAAGTGAAGAAAAATGTCCGAAATGGGACATAGTTGATGAAAAATAATCTGACAGGGGTTATAATGCCGCGTACACACGACCATTTTTCTCGTCTGGAAAAATGTAATTTTTTCTCTTTGACGAGAAAAACGATCGTCTGTGGGCTTTTGGTAATTTTTCCCAACAAGAAAAACGGCATTAATCACGACGAGAAAAATTAGAGCATGCTCTATTTTTTCTCGTCGTGATTCACGGCATTTTTTTCCGTGGCAGTTTTCCCATAGGGGAGCCTACACACGGTCGTTTTTCTTGACCAAGAGAAAAAATGACGGGAAAAACGGCCGTGTGTAGGGAAACAAGCCGTTACTCGTTTTTCCCGTCGATTTTCTCGACGGTGTTTTCACCGTCGAGAAAATCGATCGTGTGTACGCGGCATTACCCTGTCTTGCTCTATCCAAAATGTAAAAAAAATTAAATTGCCTAAGATACGCTCAAAATTTATGAGTGTAAGTTATTGAACACATCTCTGTTTCCACCATGTAATCTCAGATTGATCGGAATATGACTGAATTCACAAACAATTGATCAATAAATTTCCACCCTGGCCGATTGACTCTGTTTGCTTGATTCCAATCTAAACCGAGTCCAAATCTATGGGAAGAGAAGTTATGCCTATTCAAATGTTTTTGCAGATTTGATTTTTAGATTGAATCATGCATTGATCGGATAATAAAATGGTGCATGACCACCATAAGTGTCTGATCTTTAGATGCAAATAGTGCAGCGTTCGTCCTTAAAAATCATCAGTTGTCGTCATCATCAATCATCAAGTGAAAACTTTTCAAAAAATTCCTCTTCCAAAAACAATGATGGGGGCATATTGTAAGGCAGGAAAGAAAGTCCAGCTTGCTGCGATGTTACTGACACAGACTTATCACAGACACACATTGACACGTCGCGATTGTATAAACGGATGCTGGACGTTCAAGAAGAGGATGTCAGACTTTGGATAGACAAATCTCTAAGGAGTTTGCAGACTGATAAGTTCAGTGATCTTGAAGTGCACACGCTGAATTGAGTAGCACAGCAGGAAAAAAAATCACCTTCTACAAACATTACATAACGTGCAAGAACAAAATAGTTTCTAAACATAATAACTGTTTTAAGATAACCGAAGTACAGTTTGTTCCAGGTCGTTTAATATCCAGAAACAGTAAAATTCCAACACTGGTTTAATCAAGTGTAGGGCTGGTGTAAAGTGACCCTGTCACCACGGAATGCATACCTTGTAAAAGAAGAGGCTCTTGACTTCTCTTTTTTGGCGGCCCCTGTTGAAATTACGCCACTTTGCTTCTCACCAGTCACTGCGTATAATCCACACTTCCGGTGGATTAAATACCTGCTATCCCAGCCGTATGCTGTGGTTCCACCTACCATCTCATGTATCCTGTATTGACCAATGAGCTGGCAGAAGAAAAAAAAAACATGTGGCGGGAGAGCAGGTATTCCATGTATCTGCATATGTGGGAAACCTGCGGCAGTCAAGAAAAGAGCATAGCAGATTGTCTGAAAGGTAATTATTTTGCCTCTTCTTTTAGACCACTTTCACACTGAGGCGCTTTTCAGGTGCTTTTACGCTAAAAAAAGCGCCTGAAAAGCTTACGAAAACGTATTTCCATTAAATTAATGAATGCTTTCACACTGGGGCAGTGCGCTGAAAAAATGCCCCTCTCCATTGAAATTAATTGAAAGCGCTTCAAAAGCGCCTTAAAAGCGCTTCAAAAGCACTCAGTATTTTACTGGCAGTTTTTCAAGCGCCTCAGTGTGAAAGAGGCCTTACATTGCATGAGTTCTATGGTTCATTGGTGAAGTGGTCACTCTAAAGCTGAACCCAATGAAGGAAAAAAAAAAAACACCAAAGAAACGATGGGACTTTGATGTGAGTTCATACAAAGTAGTGTGAGGACATTTGGAGAGCTCTCTGGCTCAGGTTAGGCTACTCACAACAAACAGAGCTACCTCCTGAGGGTACCCATAAAAACCAGAAAAACATGTACCAATGGAGGCGCACCAGACCAAATGATAAAAGAGTTCAAATTCATTAATTTATTAATATTATTTATTGGAGGTACTTATGTAGCACTATCAATTTACGCAGCAAATTAACATATGTATTGTACATTCACATCAGTCCCTGCCCTAAAGGAGCTTACATTCTATGGTCCCTAACTCGCATTCATACACATTCCAGGGCCAATTAGCCTACCAGCATGTCTTTGGAGTGTGGGAGGAAACCGGAGTACCTAGGGGGAAAGTCATACAGGCACAAGGAGAACAAGCAAACTCCAGGCAGGGAGTGCCGTGTTTGGGATTCGAACCGATGACCCTAGCGCTGCTAGGCGGAAGTGCTAACCACTTTATTGGTTTATACTAAAAAACATCAGGGCCTCAGTTAAAATAAGAACCTTAAATTAATTAAAAATAGAGCTTCCCGTGTGAATCTCTGTAGGGAAGCTAATTGCTGGATCAGGATAGTTACTGGCCAGCAGTATACGTATGAGAAATCAAGATAACGACTTCTTGATCTTGATTTTTTTTGTATTTTATGTTAACTGAAGTCCTGATAAAAGGGGGGGGGGGGTTCAACCCCAGAAACACATTAGCTGCTTTTTAGTATAAACCAATAAATACATTTTGACTCTTTTATCCTTTATTCTGGCGCTCCTTCTATTGGTGCACACTTTAAGGCTGAACATCAGACACGCAGCTAATTAAATATACACTATATTGTCAAAAGTATTGGGGCACCTGCCTTTAGACTCACCTGAACTTTAATGGCATCCCAGTCTTAGTCCGTAGGGTTCATTATTGAGTTGGCCCACCCTTTTCAGCTATAACAGCTTCAACTCAACTCTTCTGGGAAGGCTGTTCACAAGGTTTAGGAGTGTGTCTATGGGAATGTTTGACCATTCTTACAGAAGCACATTTGTGAGGTCAGGCACTGATGTTGGACAAGGAGGCCCGGCTCACAGTCTCCGCTCTAATTCATCTCAAAGGTGTTCTATCAGGTTGAGGTTTAGGACTGTGCAGGCCAGACAATTTCCTTCACCCCAAACTCGCTCATCCATGTCTTTATGTACCTTGCTTTATGCACTGGTGTGCATTCATGTTGGAACAGGAAGGCGCCATCCCAAACTGTTCCCACAAAGTTGGGAGCATGAAATTGTCCAAAATGTCTTGGTATGCCGACGCCTTAAGAGTTCTCTTCACTGGAACTAAGGGGCCAAGACCAACCATTGAAAAATAAACCCACACCATAATACTCCCTCCACCAAATGATTTGGACCAGTGCACAACGCAAGGTCTATAAAGACATAGATGAGCGAGTTTGGGGTGGAGGAACCTGACTTGCCTGCCTGAGTCCTGACCTCAACCCGATAGAACACCTTTGGGATGAATTAGAATGGAGACTGCGACCCAAGCCTTCATACTGGCCATTCTGCGTTTAGGAAAATACGTTGTACGCACATGGTTACTGCATCTGCATCTACACAAGTACAGGGGAGTACAGACATTCTCTTCTATGACAGGCTGTACGCCCCACCTGCGGCTCTTCAGTCGCAGGAAAAAGCTGAGTTTTCATGCTCGGTATATTTAATGCCTATATACATTCATATGCATTAGCCCTTACAATGCAACAATAGAGCTCTCAAGCATCCCAGAGACCTCATTATATCCCTCATGTTCATATGGAGGCTTCTGATTATATTTCTCTTGCACTTCAAATATATCTAGAGGCTCTTGCACTGGTGATGACATCCCCAGGTTAAGTTTAATAATATTATTTACACCTTGAACTCATAATGCTGGAAAATTAAAATAATAACAGTAAGATAATGCTGCATGTCTAAGTAAGCAACTCCATGAGTAAATTGACTCTGGCATGTGTAAATTGACTTTTAAAAGGTTAGTGCCTGGCAGCGGTACTTCACATATTCCGGAAGGAATGTAAATATATTTACACAGTTGTAGCCGTAACCAGACCTCCCTTTACACACATATATGTAGTTCTGCCAGTGTCCATAATTGATAAATTAGGGTGACGCAGACCTTGTACGTGTATAATCTGCAATTGTTGCTACAGGTGTTGTGCCAATGACATGTTACTACAGTTTTTAAACATTTAGAAACATGCACACGTTTCATCAAAGGTTGTGTGACCCGGATAAAAAAGTTAATTGATATTGGCAAGCAGCTTTCAGCTCTGGGAGATCTCGCTGAGAACTGGTATTCTCTGGGGTAGAGCTCCTGGCTCGGAGAGCAATGCCTAAGGCCACCATTCTCATGAACCTTCCTTGTAACCCTAACCCTAAAGAGACACTAAGCAATATTCTTATTCTCCAAACATCATCTGTACCCAGTCATGTGCACTGCTCTATGCACACTAGAAATCCTATAGTCCATCTCTAGAGGGAGAAAGAGAGGGTGGTTGCGTTCCTACATAAAGTGGGACAGTGGGGAATGAACCAAGTTGGATCACAGCAAAAATAAAAAAATAATTTGGAGATTTAGAGGACGCTGAGAGCAACAGAAAGTATTTTTTGAGTTTCCCTTTAAGGGCCCCCCCTCTTCTTTAACATTTGGAGTAATTTTTTTGGGGGGGAAAGGGGAGCGAGTACCTGTCTGACAGTTACCTTCTCCCACTTCCGCTCGGATCGCCAAGTAAGTTCTCCTCCCCCCATCTCTCCCCACAGTCCTCTTGGACATGTCAAAGGTCCCAGAAGACTGCAGAACCATTTACAATGTGCAGTGGGCAGCAGGCTGTAAAGCCGCAAGCTGTCACAGCCAGGTGCTCACAGGTAAGGTCCCGGGGACTGAAGACGGTCCCTGGAGTCCCCTCGGGTGAGCACAGCGCTGGATCCTGAGACAGGTAAGTGTCTGTTTATTTAAAGCCAGCAGCTACAGTTTTTGTAGCTGCTGACTTTTAATTTTCTAACGGCGGAGCTCCAGGCTCCTTTCGAAAAAAAAGAAAAGTCAGCAGCTACAAATACTTTAACTGCTGACTTTTAATATTAGGACACTTACCTGTCCACGAATCCAGCGGTGTCTTCCACCAAACCGATTTTTCAATCGGCTCTCGAATGCTGCCGCTGCCATTTTGGCTAAGGGAAACTGGCAGTGAAGCCTTGTGCCAGTTCCCTACTGCGCTCTGTGAATGGCTGGCGACAGGGAAAGGAGGAGGGGGCTGAACTTCTGGGCAAAGTGAGACGAGTGAGAGTGGGTACCTGTCAAAACCAGGTACCAGGTACCCGCTCCCCACCCCCCCGCAAGGTTCCAAATGTGGCAAAGGAGGAGGGAAGGATGCAATCAAGCGGAGCTTCCCCCTTTGGGTAGAGCTCCACTTTAAATACGACTGGAGCGCTGGTTTAAGGAAACATACTTAAAAATCATTTTTAGTTTAAAACTTTAACATTAACATGAACTGATTCATTTTGGTAACAGTAGGGTCTTGTTACATGCGGAACTTTGCAGCAGTGATCTGTAAAAGCTGCAAATCAATCTAGCTGGCTACAGAGTTGTGGCTGTACCTGGATACAATACACATTGCTACTAACTGTTGATGTGGCATGTCTATAACATAACATGTCTATGTCTATGTCTATAACATGTTATGTCTATAACATGCTCCCCTGTTTAACATTAGCAGCTTCCCCTAGCTGGTTTTGCAGATGAATCAAAGATCATACACTACAATTGCTCTAAATGCTGTGATATATTTTTTTACCTAGCAACAGAGTAATTTAAAATGTTGTAGCTATTGCAATATTGCTTATGTTACAAGGTTCTGCAATTTGCATTATGTGCCATTTTTAAGGTCAAACAAACAAAAAAACTATAGGGTGAGAATATACAGTATATAGATATATATCACACACAGTATATTTTTAGTTATACTAAGGTAATAATTCTCTTGAAGTTTGTGCAACAGGAAGAGATGATTGTTGCATAGACAGATAGAAAATCTCCCAGCTGCAACAGCCCATAGCAAATGAATTGAAATAATACATATAAAGATCAGCTTAAAGCCATTTGTAAGGCCTGGTTTACCCTTGCGGCCGCAGGGTGGTAAAACCAGGTGGTTGAGACACAGTTTTTTTTCCTCTTTATATTAACACAGCAGCTGAAGGGGGGGGGGGGGTGTTGTACATTTGCTGCAGGCATTTAAAAAAAATTATACCCCCAGTCGCGTTCAGTAGCCAAGTGATGGTGGTGGTGGTGGTGCAGGTTCTAAAAGGTTATAACAGGTAGTGAGTAGGGTGACCACATTTCCAAACTACCGTTCAGGGACACCCTCCCTTCCCAAAAATCAGCTTGTGCTGTAACAAATCACAGCACGATGATTGAACACAAGAGGCGGGATTTATTATTTCTCCAATCACAAGCAGGGGGCGGGATTGTGCTCCTTCAGGCATTCCCGGGCCAGGACAAGTACTGTCAGAGAGTAAAGCGGTGATGTGGCGGCCTTTTTGTGGGCATCAGATTGGCCCGGGGGGTGGCTGTGTCAGTTTCATTCCGGGACACTGTATTGTCCTGGAATGAAGGTGCCCGGGACAGACCTGCAAAATGCGGGACTGTCCCGGGCAATCCGGGACACATGGTCACCCTAGTAGTGAGGGGATAACATAACGGCTCCCAGTCGTTTGTCAAACACCCTCTGAAAAATTATTCACTGCATATTGCTTTTCAGAGGGTAACACAAGTATAAGCACACCACGTATTTCTCGCCTTTCACTTACCCAAGCAGTATTACAAAGATGAAAGAGAAAATATCTTCAGCTATTCAGAACAACTAAACACAGCATGCTAACGTTCAGAGTGCAAAGAATAGGGGGGTGTACAAAATGCAGATTTCACACTGCCGCAGACAGATCCTTGCATTTTGGAGTTTTGTTGCTCTATGCACTGTTGTACTAAGCAACCTATTGGTTTCAAATAGAAATCCTTACCTATTACCTAAAACCAAATATAAATAGTAAAAGAGGCCAAAGAGCTCACTTTTACTGTGTCATTTTTCCTTTCGGCACCCAAGGATTTAACACTTTGAAATCACACTAATCAGCGTGTTTTCAAAGTTGTTATGCTGCAATTACTCATGGTGCATTTCAATAT
This sequence comes from Rana muscosa, assembly GCA_029206835.1. NCBI lineage: Eukaryota > Metazoa > Chordata > Amphibia > Anura > Ranidae > Rana > Rana muscosa. The sequence continues at coordinate 497,700,451 of CM055116.1, read as the reverse complement.
ACTTAAGGTGCTAAAAAAATAGCTTCTCTCTCCCACATATCAGCGCATAAAGATCAACAGCTGTCTGAAGTGAGCAGCTGCATGTGCTAGCTGTGAAATGAAAAAGTTCTGGGAACTCCGAGAAACTTTCCTGCATCATCAATTCCATGTGTAGGTACGAAAGCTCTGGGGTCAAAGAAAAAAAAAAGTTGTAGTGTGACATAATATCTAGGAGTTCTGAGATACTAGGCCTGATTTACTAAAATAAATAACCAGAGCAGGAATACGTCATTACAGCATACTTGTATCACTGAAATAACTCAGTTGTTACTTCTATTGGACACTGCAAATTGCTGAGTTCAGGTGAATGGTACTGTTAAAACCCTAGTATAGTAAAAAAAAAAAAAAAAATACATTACTTACAATCAGTGCAATGTGTCCCTTTTGCTGCTGGCTGGTGCTTTAGTTGAAATTTTTTATCCTCCAATGCACCCCCTACCCCCACTACCATAAGCTTCTTGTATAGAAGGAGTTAAAATAGCCAAGGGGGTCTGTCATATGCATTCATCAAGAGTGCTGACTATGCCTGGCCTTTCCAGTCACCACCTCCATTCACAGAAACCGTATTATGAATATAAAAACAATCTATGAATGGAGGACGGGAATGAAAGGTTCACCTCTATTCATAGATCGTTTTTCATTTATACAGTCAGAAAAGGCAGCCATAGTCCGCACTATAGATAAGTGCATATGATAGGTACCTCGGCTTCATTAGCTTGAAAGATTGAGGATGCAAGGTATTATTATTATTATTATATAGGATTTATATAGCGCCAACAGTTTGCGCAGTCCTTTACAACATCGGGGAAGACAGTACAATTACAATACAATACAGGAGGAATCAGAAGGCCCTGCTCGTTAGAGCTTACAATCTAGAAGTATGGAGGACTTTAGCGGATTGAAGATGTCAACTAAAGCACCAGCCAGTAGCGTACAAAAACATTGGAGACAATAGTGCTATTCCAATTTTGTGGCAATAGTTGGGGGAAAGGTTCTGTTCTGATCCCCTATAAATGTCCAATTCACAAGCCAGCTCCATATAGCTGTAGTTTGGTACAGAGAGATATAAGAAGCCTTTACTGAGCCCAACCTCAACCCTATTGAAAACCTTTAGGGTGAAGTGACCTCACAAAGACTCTTTTGGCTGAATGGGTACAAATTTCCACAGGCACACTCCAAAATCTTGTGGAAAGACATCCCAGGAGAGTGAAGGCTATTATAGCTGTAAAGGAAGGTGGCAATGTCATATGAATGACTACAGTTTTGGAATGTGATGTTTAACAAGCTCATGTTGACCTAAAAGTCAGGTCTTCACAATTTTTTGGCCATGTAGCGCACCTGCTTATTCACCAGACATTGGATTGTTATATTCAGGGGTATGCTGCCAATAGGGCAAAGTGAGGCGATTGCCTCAGGCGGAATTTGGTAGGAGGTGGAACTGAGGCCTTACTGTCTATAGTACTGAGCTGCATCAAGGATGAAGTGTTTAGTATAGACTCTATACCAGTGTTTCTCAATTCCAGTCCTCAAGGCGCACCAACAGGTCATTTTTTCAGGATTTCCCTCAGATGAAACGGCTGTGGTAATTACTAAGGCAGTGAAACTGATCAAATCAGCTGTGCAAAATCATGGAAAGCCTGATAACATGACCTGTTGGTGCGCCCTGAGAACTGGAATTGAGAAACACTGCTCTATACCAAACACTTCATCCTCACTACAGCTCAGTAGCACTGTATAAGCAGGGCAAAGTTACTAAGCTGGTTGCTAGGATGCTGGCGGCTGGGTCACACAGCATCATTGGATGTCATGGTGCAAGCACCCGTCTGAACGATAACAACCAATAAAGCTGTAAATCTCAGCTGCCTGAATCCTAGCTGAAACAGCTGAATAGCATCATTGGTTGCTAGGATGCTGGTGGCTGAACTACAGCATCATCAGTTGCTAGGATACTGGTGGCTGAACTACAGCATCATTAGTTGCTAGGATGCTGGTGGCTGAACTACAGCATCATTGGTTGCTAGAATGCTGGTGGCTGAACTACAGCATCATTGGTTGCTAGGATGCTGGTGGTTGAACTACAGCATCATTGGTTGCTAGAATGCTGGTGGCTGAACTACAGCATCCTTGGTTGCTAGGATGCTGGTGGCTCAACCACAGCATCATTGGTTACTAGGATGCTGGTGGCTGAACTACAGCATCATTGGTTGCTAGGATGGTGGTGGCTGAACTACAGCATCATTGGTTGCGAAGCCAGCTGCCTGAAGAAAAGTTGTCAAACATGAGGTGGCAGCAACCTGATAGGGTCGTCAAAAATGGCCACCTCAAGCGTATATTTAACCTAGGCATGCCATGCCATACAGTTATGAGATAATGTCTCAGAACTTTGAAAACTTATCTTAGGATTTTGTTTTACCTGACCCCTGGGCCACCATACATATAAATAAAAGTGGCAAATTGTTTTAATAATGGCTTAGAGATTTAAGATTTGATCAACACTGTAGGACCTATGTATAAAGTAGTGAATGTGACATTCACTAATCTGTCACTGATGGTGAATCAACCACTATCATTTAAAAGACATGTACCAGGAAGAATTATCTGCAGTGAATGTCAGATTGACTGCTAAATAAATGTGCTCCTTAGCGTTCAATCCTAAAGCATCATTAGCACATATTTGAAAGCTCCCTATGGAGTGGATCTATGCACACATGTGATGTAATGAACACCTATATTGCTTTTCTAGTTTGGAAAATAATAGGAGTTTCCACTAAAAAGTATGATTCATGCTATAGAGGAGAAACTAGTAAAGTCAACATACTCAAACCACATCACACAATGCAGAACTTCTTTTTATGATTGCAGGAATGTGATAAGCTGGAATATTCCCAGCTGAATATTAACATTTACTTTTGTACTGTGAGGCAAAATCTGGGAATGAGCTTCCAGAGATGGCATGGGTCCATGCTGTCAGTGTGGGCTGGAATACCAAGTCTTCCTCTAGATGCTCTAAAGATGCCAATAATTAAATGTCACACTATAATTTCAATTAGATGACTTCAGCATTTTTAACATGTGCATTATTGGATTGTATTTAGAGGTCAGCTCCCCCCAAAAATAATTTTGTCACCACCCCTCCCATATTTCCAAAATTAGGGTGTCACTCTCTCTCTGAGCTAGACTCCAAAATTAAATGTATTGTATATTGAGGATAAATATTGTTGTTTTTTTTTTAAAAGCAAACAGTGTACCGTATATACTCGAGTATAAGCCGAGTTTTTCAGTACATTTTTTTGTGCTGAAAATGCCCCCTCGGCTTATACTCGAGTCACCTTTTTGCGTCTGATCTTCCGGACTTTGGGGACCCGGTACTGGCTGTCTGTAGGTCCCCTGGACCCCAAACTTAGCACACATGTAGCCCCACTCTTTGTTGTCCGCGGGACCTACGGCCCGGGGAGGACCAATTTTTCAAAGCCGGGCACCCCTTCCATAGACTCCCTTGTTAAACGGTCATTTCTCTGGTAACTTTGGGGACACGGTACCGGCCGGCCATAGGTCCCCTGGACCCCTCTACAAGTGTGCACAGTTTGCTGTCTGGGGGACCTACAGCCGGGGAGCCACGATTTTTCAAACCGGGCACCCCTTCCATAGACTCCCATGTTAAAAGTCAGTCTAGTCATGGACACAGTGAGGCATGGACACAGTGAGGCACAGTGAGGCATTGGCACAGTGAGGCATGGACACAGTGAGGCATGGGCACAGTGAGGCATGGGCACAGTGAGGCATGGGCACGGTGAGGAATGGACACAGTGAGGCATGGACACAGTGAGGCATGAACACAGTGAGGCATGGGCACAGTGAGGTATGGACACAGTGAGGTATGGGCACAGTGAGGCATGGGCAAAATGAGGCATGGGCACAGTGAGGCATGGGCACAGTGAGGCATGGGCACAGTGGGGCATGCACATGGACACAGTGAGGCTAAGTGAGGCAAAGTGAGGCATGCAGATGGACACCCTAGGCTTATAATCGAGTCAATACGTTTTCCCATTTTTTTGTGGTAAAATTAGGTGCCTCGGCTTATATTCGGGTCGGCTTATACTCGAGTATATACGGGTAAGTACCTAATTTGACTTCAGCCTCTTGCAGTCCCTATACAGCAGAGCTCAAACTGGAGGAGGGAGAAGCATTATAATCAGTTGTGCTGTAGTTAAGGAGGATGCTGATATGGTGGGAGAGACCGGAGTAACAAAGAAGATGAGTCCTTTGATATCCTTTCACTGTCCAGGACAGTGTGGAGAAGAATTACTATAACTGGTTATTATACAATGTGGTAGAAGATCTGCATTTACAAAATTCTAAGACATGGGAAAACTTTGGTCAGCAAGATTGAGCTGAGCCTTCTGCTAGATGTGACCTAAGTCACATCTACAGAAGTGATGTCAAGAAATAAAACACTTCCACATAATCTTCTGCCAGGCAGTCACTTCATTGACCAAAGAACGGCCCACAAGGGGTGAAGATCACACATGTGCAGTGTTTTCATTTGTTGGAGTAACTGAGCCTTGGAGACCATGATAAGCTATTTTGGATCTTCAGAGCACCGTAAGCTATGAATGCATCTCATTATATGTGCTCTTCAGAGATATAAGCTTTATCCTCTTTCCCATTAAACATTACAAAATGTGTAAATCCTATATGGCAATGAAAAAAATTTGAGGGATAAGGGAAGTGTCGTATGGCCCAAATGTATACTCGAAACAGCTTGAACAGCTCACACGTAATACTGACACATAGTTTGTTTTCCTGTACCATAACGGAACATGATAAAGTATCAGCGCTGTTAAAGCTGTAGTCAATCCTGTTCCTTTTGGAATGCTAACAAAACATCAGCTTGGTAACACGTGTTTGCCTTTGCAGCCCTTTTGGACTAACTCTTATAATTTATTTTAATTTTATTTTATTTATTACATTTTTTTTAGGTCAATTTAACCACTTGCTTACTGGGCACTTAAACCCCCTTCCTGCCCAGGCCAATTTTCAGCTTTCAGCACTGTCACACTTTGAATGACAATTGCACGGTCGTGTGACGTGGCTCCCAAACAAAATTGACGTCTTTTTTTTCCCACAAATAGAGCTTTCTTTTGGTGGTATTTGATCACCTCTGCTTTTTTTATTTTTTTGCGCTATACACAAAAAAATAGCGACAATTTTGAAAAAAACACAATATTTTTTTACTTTTTGCTATAATAAATATCCCCATTTTTAAATTTTTTTTTATATTTTTTTCCTCAGTTTAGGCTGATACATATTCTTCTACATATTTTTGGTAAAAAAAAAAATCGCAATAAGCGTCTATTGATTGGTTTGCGCAAAAGTTATAGCGTCTACAAAATAGGGCATAGTTTTATAGCATTTTTATTAATATTTTTTTTTTTTTTACTATTAATGGCGGCGATCAGCGATTTTTATTGTGACTGCGACATTATGGCAGACACATCGGACACTTTTGACACCATTTTGGGACCATTGTTATTATTACAGCGATCAGTGCTATAAAAAATGCACTGGTTACTGTAAAAATGACACTGGCAGTGAAGGGGTTAGCACTAGGGGCGCTGAAGGGGGTTAAGTGTACCTAAGGGAGTGATTACTACTGTGGGGGGAGGGGACTGACTGGGGGAGGTGACTGATGGTTGTCCCTATGTACAAGGGACACACCATTGGTCTCCTCTTCATGACAGGACATGGATCTCTGTGTTTACACACAGAGATCCACGTCCCTGTCTCTGTAAATGCCAAACTCGGGTACATGGCAGACATCGCGGCCGCCAGGCACGCGCATCGGCACCTGCGTGACACGGCGGGCACGTAAGTTCCCTGTTGCGTGCTCGGGAGCGCGCGCCGGGAACGAGGAAAGGGGCGGACGTCAATTGACGTCCTCCCGGCATTCTAGGTCCGCGCTGTAGCCGTCATTCGGCTATAGCGCGGGCCTGTAGAGGTTAAACTCCTTCGGTCAATATTGACTGAGATCCACCCATCAAAATCATAAACAAATAAATAAAATGAGTTAGACCCCATTCACACAGGTCGACTTGTCAGGCGACTCAGCCGCCTGACAAGTCGCGTCCCGTTCTGTACAATGGAACCGTTCTAATAGGAGCGACTCAAGTCGCTCCGACTTAGAAAAAGGTTCCTGTACTACTTCAAGACGACTTCAGGGCGACTTCCATTGACTTCCATACAGAAGTCATTTTGGAAGTCACCTGTGAAGTCGTGTGAAGAGCGCCCGGCAGAGTCGCGGGACAAGTCGTGCCGCCCCTGTGTGAATGGGCTTTTACAGAATGAAACATCAACAAAATCTATCATTAATTTAAAGACTTTAAATGTACCAACGAGTAATATTTTTTTTTTTTTTAGTTTATAGGTTACAGAATGGATGGTGATGAATACAAAAAAAGCAACATGCAGAAATTACCCTTCGTCACAATGTAGTTACCATCAATCTGATACCAATAAGTGCGGTAAAATTAGCTACTAAATAGTACAATAAAATCTCCCTAGCCAGTGTCCTACCTTGTAAAGAATCTTCCACAACAAATAAAATCATATGGCCACAGGGGTTTATGGCAGCTGAGTAAACAGCAACTTGTTTATTGCTGCGTGGCTAGTTCTGGCATGACTTGGAACTAGGCGCGTACTTCCTACAAGGGATTTTTTTTTTTTTTCACTTAAACAGATTTGGGCGAGTATTCACAAACCTTATTGCAAGTTATATGGGCTTCAAGGGAAATTCCACTTTCATGGCAAAAATATAGCAAATAATTAAAAATAAAGCATTTACAATTGCAACACACGCCATTCTGTAAATTAAAGAGGATCGAGAGGAAAAAAAAATTAAAGGCAGCAGCTAAAAATACTGTAGCTGCTGACTTTTAACAAAAGGACACTTACCTGTCCAAGGATCCAGCACCATCCTCACCTGGGTCAGTTCTTTGCCGGTTTTGAGTCCCCGGAGCAAACATGTTTACAAAGGGAAGTCAGCCTTGGGGCTTCAGACTCCTTGGGGCTTCCCAATGCATAGGCAAAAGCCACGCTATGCTTTGTAAATGGTCCCACAGCCTTCTTGGACCTGTGATGTGTCCCAGAAGGCTGCAGGCAAAGAGGGGATGGGCCAAACATCTGCTCATATTGCTTCTGTGATCTGAGCAGAAGTGGGAGCGGATACCCGAGTATCAGGTGAAGTTGTGCTTTAATGTTCCTAAAAATGACCTGTTCATTTCACTCTTCAATGCTGTAATTTACTGTAAAATTAATTGCAATATCGCAACCTGGAGATGTTCTGTACACAGTTGGTGTACAAAATGAGTCCAAAAATGTAATTTCCTGCTTGCGTGATTGGCTCAGAGATTTTCCTAGAAGTCTACGCTAAGATACAAATCAAACTTTAGGCATCCCCTGCAACAAAAATTTTTTGGGGTGAGATACTCCCTAAGAAGTACTTACTTTTAAGGGGATGCAGACACTGCAACTTTTGTGATCAGAACACGGAACATGTTCCAGTTGATTAATATACCAGTCACCCCCTGTCATAGTTACATAGTAGGTGAGGTTGAAAAAAGACACAAGTCCAACCTACAGTATGTGTGTGATTATATGTCAGTATTACATTGTATATCCCTGTATGTTGTGGTAGTTCATGTGCTTATCTAATAGTTTTTAGAAACCATCGGTGCCCCCCGCTGAGACCACCGCCTGTGGAAGGAAATTCCACATCCTTGCCGCTCTTACAGTAAAGAACCCTCTACGTAGTTTAAGGTTAAACCTCTTTTCTTCTAATTTTGAAGAATCTGTACGCGCAGGACATGGTCAAACAAACAGCTATTGCTTCAGAACAGAAACGGGTAGGAATCTGAAGCAAAGTTTGCTAAAATCCTTGCAATATACATTGATTACTCAACAAATGATCAACAAAAGTGGAGTTACTCTATAAATAAGCGTGATTTTATTTTTTGCTGTACAAATATCACACTGGCTAATTTGCTAAATCACTGCAAAAAACACAAGAAATATTCAAGTGGTATTCAAATAATTTCCAAATCCTCAAATCGTATGTAAAAGACAAATGTGCAAAGGTTACTGTACAGTTTTTTCCTTAAAATGCAGCTAGCTTTTCTTTGGCAGAAAATCTGTGATTGTATCAAGTGTTTATCTAGAAGAGCTGAAAATCAAGCCATTTGATGAGGAGATAAGATACAGATTCCAGTGAAAAAATACCAATTGAACAGGTAAAATAACTCAGCGAGCTGATCCTTTAATGTGATAGTGCTAAAATATAGCAAAAAAAATTGCTAAAACTGTATATCTGTCAGTCTGTTATCGGCTACAGCCAATATGGGTGCCAAACATATGCAGAGGTTTCTGTGCTGAGAGCATGCTCAGCTGAGTCTTTCAAGCACAGAGTCAGAGCTATCAAAGACAGCTCTCAGTCTGCACTAATGTTCGAGAACCACCGGGATCAGCTCCCAGTTATATGACCACTGTGACAGCCAATGACATGATTAGGCAGACCTTTCCTCCCCCTGGGCATACAAGCCCAGTTAAAGGGAGATGAAGGTGAGCCGAAAATGGATGAAGAAACAAGAGAAACAAGGGGAGAGGGGGGCCAATATCGACTGATTATCGGTGCTGCCGATATTCACTTTTTTAAAGCATCGGTATCGGTCACGAACTTACCGATGTTACCGATATTGTTTCAAGATGCAGGCATCACCTCGGTACCGTTATTTAGAGCAGATGATTGGCTTTCTTGCAAATAACAACCGATGCAACTCAGCAGTCACTTGGCTGTTATTACAAGCAGCGAGAGGGGACGTCCCATCGGGAGGCCCGAGCGACCAGCTGGCACGTCCATCGGCTGGCCAGAGACCCGAAAAAAGCCAGATCGGCTTTGTTCATGTCTCGGATCTAGTAACACGGAAGTGATGGCACTTCCGAATTACTAGCATCCTAAAGGCAGCAGTTTTAAAAAAATAGAAAGTATTTCAAAACACTGTTCTTGACGTTTTCAATACTTTCAAGTGCAGAGGAGGGGTTTGGGGTCTTATAGACCACAGATCCCTTCAAAAAAGGGTACCTGCCACTGCCTATTACTGTCACAAGGGATGTTTACATTCCTTGTGACAGCAATACCAGTAATAAAAAAAATACAAATTTAAAAGGACAGTGTAAAAATAAAAAAAAATTAATCTACAGAATGTTGCCACCTGATATCGGCTAGCGGCCTGAAAGGCAGACAAAAAAATCGGTATTGGCCCTGAAAAAACGATATTGGTCGACCCCTAAGCTATAGTATGTGGCGTCAACGCAAGTAGTGATCTTGAAGGACACAGCAGCAATAACACAGCAAAGGTAACTGTTGTATGCATACCTAATATAAAAAAAAAAGTGCTTGGAATTCTGCTTTCACTGAGGCAAGTATTGCTAAGGTTAAAGCCCAACTCCAAGAATTAGAAGAAATCTGCCCATGCAGTGGGACTCCCTGGCACTGCATTGGTTAAATGCTCTTTATATCTAGGGGTAGAGAAATAGGCAGGATTATTTGCCTTAACCCCCCTGTTTTGGCCGGTATCAATCAACGCTGCCCTCTTCTCACTGAAGCTCTGATGTCGTCACATACAGTGCAGGGCTACTAGCCCTGCACTGTACGTGGTGGAGGCGAGTGTGCCGTGCAGCTGTGAGTGGATTCTGCAGAAGTGCAGAATAAGGCAAGATTTTTTTTTTTACTTAATCCAACACCCCTAGATGTAACAAGCATTTAACTATTGCAGTGCTGGGGGGGACTGGAAGGGTAGGTTTTTTTTTCCAATTCCTGGAGTTGGGCTTTAACAATCCTACGATAAATTGCCAAATACATATCACGCAACCACAGATCATCTTTTCATATATTGGTCCAGTCAAGCTGCTAAAATATTTCTGGTTCTCATAGCCACAGAGCATCATTGTTCTTGGCACAAAATGATTAAATAATCTGTCACTTTGTATTCTTTAAGAGTGAACAAAACAGCGTTTAGAGAAATGAGTCATATTTGTCAAAGTGACATGCAGTCCAGTAATCAAAACTGTAAGCTGTAGAAGAAATCTGGAAAAAGTGACAGTATGGTCACTCTTCAGTGTATGCCATGACCATAACACAATATGCACCATAGAATTGTAAAGTAAAGCCAAGAATTACTCTGCTGGTGTCCTAGGAGGCAAGCCAAAAATATCAATCAACTTTTTTTTTGTGAAAATTTTATTTAGCATAGTAGCTTCATGATGTCATGTGGAGAGCCTGCTGTCGCTTTCCAGCAATTTGTAATACTAGCTCTCAGTTTTTCCACCACCTGTACTTGCAGCCTCCTTAAGTACCTTATGGAATGAAGATACAAAAGTTATGGAGCTAGGACAAGCAAGATAAAACTGATTCGTTCCACATCATTTGTAAGTGGGAAATAGAGTTCCTCTCCAGGGATTCCGTCTTAAGCTAAAGAACCCAGCAACCTAATCACCAAAGTGTTCCTGCTAACATTTCATTCTTTAACAAGCTCTGAAGAACAACGCATAGGAAGAATGTCCTTTCTATTCCCTCCATACATCTGTTTTCTACAGCATTTATAGACCTACAGAAGCCAGAAATCTAAATTTGAAAGAAGATTTTGGAGATTTGATTTTATGAAACTTAGCCACAAGATGGCAGCGGTCAACAAACTTTAATAGACTAATCTTTCGGCAAACCTATTACTTAGGCTCAAGTAAGTAGACCATATAAAGCCCCAAGATCAGAACGTCTATAGCAGTAGCTGTCAACTTACTTGATATAAGGAGGCTTAAGTGTGGCCCCTGACATCACCAAAGAGTCACACATAATATTCAGTAAATGGAATGCATCAAAAACCTGTCAGAGATGGCAGACATACAACTGGAGATGATCAGAGGCTACAGGCATGCTACAAGAGATGGTCAGAGACTACAGGCATGCTACAAGATATGGTCAGAGACTACAGGCATGCTACAAGAGATGGTCAGAGACTACAGGCATGCTACAAGAGATGGTCAGAGACTACAGGCATGCTACAAGAGATGGTCAGAGACTACAAGCATGCTACAATAGATGGTCAGAGACTACAGGCATGCTACAAAAGATCGTCAAAGACTGCAAATATGCTGTAGGAGTTGTATTTGGTAAAAAAGTATTGTGCAACATAATACTAATTTAAATAGCAACATAATATATATGTTAATTGATAAGTAATGTCATTATTTTCTCATGCTGTAGCAGTTGTTGAACATCGAGGACATGCTTCAGGATGCTTCACATTACATGAGACTGTGCTATTACAGGGCAATAAGGAACACAAAGACCATTGTCTGCAGGAGTCCCTGGGCCTTAAGTTGGGCACCGGGGACATAAACTATTGGCAAATCACAGTACATACCAATTAAGAGAGAAGAGAAAAGCACAATGGTATCAAGGGACCATTTTTTTTTTTTACAGAGCATGCTCCAAGAGATGGTCAGAGACTACGGACAGGTTTTAAAAGATGGTTGGGGACTACAGGCATATTTCAAGAGATGGTTGGAGACTGCAAATATGCTGTAGTAGTTGTTGGAAGCAAGGGCCATACTTCAGGAAACATAGACAGGAGTCACATTACATAAGACTGTGCTAGTACAGGGCAATAAGGAACACACAGACTACTGTCTTCAGTGGCCCCTGTGCCTCAAGATGGGCACTGGGGATCTAAAGTGTCAGTAAGTCACAGTACAAACCAATTTAGAGAGTAGAGAAATGCACATTAGTATTAAAGGACCATCTTGTACCTGGCATGCTCCAAGAGATGGTCAAAGACTATAGGCATGCTTCAAGAGATGATTGGGGTCCACAGGCATACTTCCAGAGATGGTTGGGGACTATGGGCATGCTTCAAGAGATGGTTGGGGACTATGGGCGCGCTTCAAGAGATGGTTTGGGACTATGGGCATGCTTCAAGAAATGGTTGGGGACTATGGCATGCTTCAAGAGATGGTTAAGGACTACGGGTATGCTTCAAGAGATGGTTGGGGGCTACAGATGTGCTTTAATAAATGGTTGGGAACTAGAGGCATGCTTCAAGAGATGTTTGGGGACTACAGGCATGCTTCAGGAGATGATTTGAGAATGCAAATATTCTGTAAGAGTTGTTGGAGAGTTCATATTTCAGGAAACATAGCATGGGACTCTACTATTACAGGGCAATGAAAAATCACTACTACTATCTGCAGGGGCCCCGGGTCTCAAGTTGGGCACCGCGGATCTAAGGTCTCAGCAAATCACAGTACAAACCAATTCAGAGAGAATAGAAAAAACACAAGGATATCAAGGGGTAACCATTCTCAGCAGCATACAGTATATGTATCATATAAAAGGAATACTGCTCAGAATTTTGTTAAAGCAGAACTCCAGCATTAGCTTCAACAAGTCTAGTATAGGATCCTCTCCTGTTCTCCACAATGCATATATAATCTTTTGGGAAGATTCTTTGCTCAAATGAAATCTGGTGATAGGGACTCTTTAAAGTCAACCTGTCATAAGAGAAACATGGCCGATTTTCTTGACCTCTCCTTCTGGCTGTCATACGGGCCCTCTAACTCCCATACTTTCGGAGTTACTGACTTAGAACAAGCATGCAGATAAGGACTTCTGACATTTTCTAACATTCCTGATCTGCATACTTGTTCTGCGTCAGTGACTTGGAAGTATTGAAGCATTGGGTCAAGATAACAGTAAGGCAACCGACATTTATTTAGAAGCAGGTCAGCGATGATAGCTTTCATATTTCCCTCATGATAGGTTTACTTTAAATGAAGTGTGTGCATAGTCTGGTAACATGTAACAAGTGGTCAGTAATCCTATTTCACCACTGAAAACTGAAATCAGAAGGGTTTCTATGCTCAGCTGCATGCCATCATTAAAATGGAATACAGATATACACTAAGGCCTCGTACACACGACCGAGTTTCTCGGCAAGAACCAGCAAGAAACTTGCTGGCAGAGATGTCTTGCCGAGAAATTCGTTCGTGTGTATGGTTTCTCGTCAAGAAAACCGACAAGTACCGTATTTATCGGCGTATAACACGCACTTTTTTCCCCTGAAAATCAGGGGAAAATCGTGGGTGCGTGTTATACGCCGATACTGTCATCCCTGAGCTGTCTCCGCTGACTGTGAGCGGAGCGGAGCGAGATACACATAGCCGAATGTACTCGGCTATACTCGGCTTTTCTCGGCTCCGCTCACAGTCACGCCCAGTCCCGCCATTGGACCTGTGTTATGTCCATCATAGGGCGGGACTCGGCGTGACTGTGAGCGGAGCCGAGAAAAGCCGAGTATAGCCGAGTACACTCGGCTATGTGTATCTCGGCGGCGGCTCCGCCCAGTCCCTGCGTCCCCTGCGTCCCCGGCGTTCGCACAGTCTCGGCGCCAATTTTAAAATGATGCGCGGCGACACTGGGGGCAAGGCTGCACGGCGACACTGGGGGCAAGGCTGCACGGCGACACTGGGGGCAAGGCTGCACGGCGACTCTGGGGCAAGGCTGAAATGGACTCTGGGGCAAGGCTGCAATGGACACTGACAAGGCTGCACTGTGACAAGGCTGCAATGGACACTGACAAGGCTGCACTGTGACAAGGCTGCAATGGACACTGACAAGGCTGCACTGTGACAAGGCTGCAATGGACACTGACAAGGCTGCAATGGACACTGACAAGGCTGCATTTAAATGTAAGTTATTTTTCCTTAAACTTCCCTGCTAAAAGTTTTTTTCCCTAAAATTTCCTCCTAAACTTGGGGTGCGTGTTATACGCCGGTGCGTGTTATACGCCGATAAATACGGTAATCTTGATGAGAAAATAGAGAACCTGCTCTCTATTTTCTCGTCGAGATTCTCGTCAGCCTGTTTCTCAACGAGAAAAGTGAGTGTGTGTACACTTACCTGTCCTCCGGGAAGCCCGCGCATGTTCGAAATGAATTTGACGCATGCGCGGTAGCTTCCTAGGCATAGGTAGGGTATACCAAGATGGCGGCGACGGCATCGAATGTGACGAGCGCATGCTCGTCGTAGTTGATGACGTCACCGCGTACGCTCCATTCAAAGAACCGCGGGTTCTTTGAATCGAGCGTCTGTACACTCGGCCGGGACAAGTTTCTTGTCCAAGGATCTCGTCGAAAAAAAACGACGTGTTTTTTTCGACGAGAAACTCGGCCGTGTGTACGAGGCTATATTCCTAGAAAATGGTGACACTTAATGCTTCTTTTTTTATTCTCTTTGTAAATACGCATTAAAAAGCCTATTACAACTGCTTGGCTCACCGATACTTTTATCGGCAGGCGTTACCAGTTAAATGCTTGAAAGGACTTTTCTTAATTAGACAGCAGCAATTTTACTTTGAAACCTTTTAGATGTTTCCTTTAATCCTTGATGCTATTTTTATGTTTTATGACCTGTAATGAGGGGGTGGATGTTTCCTATTGTGTCCAATGCACATCACTGTGGAGCTATCAGGAAGATGAGGACCAACAAGTTCTAAAACCTAAGGGCCAGTTCACACCAGATGCAGTTCCGTGCAGTTCTGCGCAGATCCGTGCAGTTCTGCACCAATACAGTCAGTTCCGGTCAGTTTCTGCACCAGAAACTGACTGGAACTGACTGCACTAGAGCCATTGAAATACATGGAAAACACTGTGCATGCATTTTTAGTGCAGAAAAAAAGCACACGGAACTGCGTCTGGTGTGAACTAGCACTTACAGTAAACCAAATGTCTGAATTTTATATTTTGCTACACATCAAGTTCCATTGTGGAATGCATTTATGACCAATAAAACACTATATTTGATGCAACATCTAACGTAAATATCATAATTTACTAGTCCGGTGGGCAGCATTTGCAAACACAATACCATAGGAAACAGCTGAATATTAGATGATTTAGGTCATATACTGATGAGAAGATATGGATCTATTGGCAGCATTTTTGCAAGCTCATTTATCAATTAATCATTTTCCATTACTAAAGCTGGCCATAGCCCTTATTCACATACTGTATTGTACACCTGTGCAGGGCCACCTTTACTCGCACAAGGTTGTACAGGTTTTCGTCTGTGTATAAAACCTTGTTCCCACCGGGCATGTATTACCATATACCCATGTAAGGCCACGTTTACCCGCATGGGGATGCAAAGGTGTTCCGTACTACATGGAATCACAGTAACCAATCAGCTTCTAACTTCAGCTTGTTCAATTAAGCTTTGACAAAAAAACCTAGAAGCTAATTGGTCACTATGCACAGCTGTACCAGATTTTGTGCGCACCAGTTTTAGTAAATCTCCCCTTATGTGTCCATGCACACATAGAAATTGAGAGGAAGGAGCATTTACAGGCAAAAAAAAAAGTGCTAGGCACGTTCAGTGCTTGAGCGTTCATTCATTTCAGTGGCCAGAAAATAATTCATATTCTGACCAATTAATTAAAATAAATAATATCACAAAAGACAGAAAATATATCACACCGTAGATAGATAAGTAGATATGCTACCACCTATATGTGCAATCACTACACACATGAAAAACCATCAACCAGATAAAAAGTAAAGCGCTCCACACTACAAACATTAAAACAGATATAAGACAACAATATACAATAATGCAAGTCCCAAAGGTCACACATGTGAAATATGAAGTGATTAAGTAGAAGT
This sequence comes from Rana muscosa, assembly GCA_029206835.1. Lineage (NCBI taxonomy): Eukaryota > Metazoa > Chordata > Amphibia > Anura > Ranidae > Rana > Rana muscosa. Next base: position 497,684,644 of record CM055116.1, on the reverse strand, counting down.
CCCTTACACAATTCAATTCAAATCTTTTAGCAATCTCGATTTCACAAATAGCTCCACGCTACAAATGTAAAAGTAAATACGAAACAGCAAAATAATACAATAATGCAAATAAAAATGAGTCCTAAATAAAGTCCCAAATGCCACACAGGTAAAATATGAAGTGACTAAGTGAAAGTCCAATATACAGTCCAATTTAAATCTTTAAGCAGATTTTGATCTGGCAAATAATCCGTGAACTTCAGCAATTCTTCAGTGTATACAAACGTGTGCAAAACACCCTGGACAACAGTGACCACCACCGCTCAGACCGAGGAGGCATCTTCACTGTGAGCGATGGTGGCCATTGTTGAGTAGATGAGATCAATTACCAATATGAATACTAAAACATCCGCATGACAGCCTGGCAAATGAAATTTTCAGAAGAAAAGACAACAGAATTAGCAATCGTACACATTTCTCTCACAACGTTCCTCGTTCACAACTGCTAGTGTGTGCGACATTTGTTTCAGTTCTATTGGCCCCAACTCGACTGCTGTACAACCATCCTGTTGGGTTCTTCCCGATCGATCTGTGCCACAGGCTATAGCCGGCAGTGCTGATCAGTATATTCTAATGGTAGGAAGGTCTCCCACTGTCTGAGTACAATAGCTCTGCAGGAGTGATTCCCCTATCCGCATTTGAGTGTTTAAATGTGGAACCGGGTAATTTTTTTTCCCATTCAATCCATTGGTTGAATAAAAAAAATGATTACTGTATGGGCTGATTTACACAAATATTGAAAGAAACATGTGCATTGCCAGCAGCCACCATCCAAATATCTGCACCAACCTTCTTTTCATTTAGGTCCTGCACATGATATTCAGTCAGCTATTCTTGTTTTGCTGTACATTCTCGGTAATTCTTTGACGCAAGATACACGCCGTAATGAAGTCAAAAGGCTTAATGAATAACAGAGAAACCTGAGAAATGTCTTCCTTTGGACATTTATACAGCGAAATTGAACAAGTTCATTGGGTTCAGCATTTGCTGAAACCTCTTAGAAGGCAAGCAACACAAGGAAAACAAACAACCAATACAGCCGTGATGTGGGGGGCCTCATCCCTACCTGACCCTGTAAAACTAAGAACTTCTACAGAGTTAAGTGATAAGAACAAGCTGCTTGTGCTTCCATCACCTTGTTCATCAAGGGTGGTCTGCTAAGGACTACACAAGCTTCCGTTATTCTATCTGGCCAATGTGTAATTTGAGCAAAACAACTGAATCTGCATATAACCGAAGAGCCATAACCCCTTCTGATTTATTTAAACTCAGATTTGATCGAATTAAATCAATTTGATCATCCAGGGTGGAAAATTATCCTTCACTTGCATCAATCGGCAACACTGAGAAACTTTGATTAGCATATGAGTACACATGTCAGAAACGTGATAAGTTACGATCATATCTTAAAGCGGAACTTCAAGGGGGAAGTTCTACAGATTTACCGGTACATCATCACCCCCCCTCCACATTTGGCACTATTTGGGGGAGAGCTGGTACCTGGTTTTGACATGTAATCGGTCTGACTTCCGGACAGATCGCTGCGGCGATCCGAGCAGAGGTTCTGGCCCTTCCTCCTTCCCCTGCAGCCATCTGGGACACATCACAGGTCCCAGAAGACTGCAGGACCTGTCACAAGGTGCAGCGTGAGAAACCGGCTGTGAAATCACATGGCTTCACTGCCAGTCAAGATGCCAGCGCTTGCGCCCAAAGCTGATTGAAGAATCGGCTCATGTGAGGACAAAACTGGATCCTTTGCCAGGTAATTTTCCTTATATTAAAAATCAGCAGCTACAGTATTTGTAGCTGCTGACTTAAAATTTTTTGGGGGGAGACTGGAGCTCCTCTTTAACTATTGATCAAAATCAATTTCACTGTGTGTGGCATATCATTTAAATGGGTTGTTGACTATCGAAAAATAAATTGATCATTTATCAAAGCGTGTATGGCCACCATAAAATGAATATTCAGCATTCTGATATTTTATACACCCAGTAAAAGCTAGCTTGTATTAGTATGATGTTGCAAAAACTTGACAAGCCGGTTGGAGAAAATTCGATCATCAGATTCATTTTTTTTTTCATTTTCCTGGCACATGATTGGGTATTTTTTTCAAAGTAAATTTTTACTTTGTTTATCCTCATTCACTAAGGGAAGTGAAAATCCTACTTTAGTAAATCGGAGATCAATGTCTCAGATTGATGTGTTGGTATGTTGTCCACTCATTTACTGACCAATGATCATCCTGTAAATTCCTATTCTCAGTATCTGATTCCTATGGGCTCTTTATTTTGGCTAATGGTCAGTAACTCTGTCTGGGGGCCATGGATTTTCTAAGGACTGAAAAGGGTTTTATGATCACACAATAAAACTGTAGCTTCCAAAGAGACGATAAGCCGATCCATGCCCAGCTTTTAAATTGCTGGAATACAAATCCTTCCACAAGTTAGGGAAAGCACAAAAACAATGCAATTAGAATGGATTCTGTATCTGTCTCCCTTGTGTTCAGTAAGCAGGTCATTGTCCATTGGAATGCCAGCCCTGGAGGCTTCAACTCATGTTTTGTCCTGAATTCAGAGCCGACAAGATCTTGAAAACTGAGATCATTCTGATAAGCCATTGAAAACGCGTAGTTGGCTTCCCTCAAGGAAGTGATATCTTGAACGGAGAAGGAAAAGTCAAGATTGTAGTGTAACACGCATGCTAAAAAAGGACAACTATGGGTCGTTTCCAAAACTGAAAAGTGTTTAAGGTCAACAAACTCTTATGCCGCGTACACACGACCGTTTTTAATGTAATTGAAAAAAACAGTTTTTCTCGACGGGATTCTTCTCAAGCCTGCCTTGCTATCGTGAAAAAAAATGCTCGAAAAAAGCGTGGTGACGTACAACACGTATGATGGCACTATAAAGGGGAAGTTCCATTCGGATGGCGCCACCCTTTGGGCTGCTTTTGCTGATCCTCGTGTTAGTAAAGTTTGGTGAGAGCCGATTCGCACTTTTCAGCCTCGTGCTCTTCAGTCCGTTACAGCGTGACGAATGTGCTATCTTCATTATGAACGCTAGTTTTACCAGAACGAGCGCTCCCGTCTCATCACTTGCTTCTGAGCATGCGCATTTTTTTCACGTCGTTAAAGCCTACACACGGCCATTTTTCATGACGAGAAAAAGGACGACGTGAAAAACTACGAGAAAAATTAGAGCATGTTCCAAATTTTTATTGCCCATTTTTCACATCGTGAAAAATGCTCTGGAGCCCACACACGATCGTTTTTAATCACCAAATAAAAAAATTGCATTTTTCTCGTCATGAAAAACGGTTGTGTGTACGCGGCATTATATGCAGGTTTCAGTTCCACAGCTGATTGAATAGGCACCTAGAAAGTCAGCTTCGTGGATCTGTAGATTTTTTTTGACTTTTTTTAATTTTCCTGTCTGAATTTTACAATGTGGCTGGAGTTGTTTTTTTTTATCCTAGAGGCCATTTAGGCAATTGGATTTCTAGAAATATGTTATTTCACAATTTCCTTATTTTATAGTATTTTAGCTTTACTTACTAGTTGCTTTTTATAATTGATGGAGTGGGTGATTGATCTTTGTTATTCTAGGGTGAGCCTTAGATTGTCAGATCTTGTAGGTCTTTGACAGGATTGCCTTTGTGCTGATTGATATATACCCCCATGCAGACAACATTATTTTGGGTAAATACACAGTGCAGGAGGATTTTGTACTTTTCTTATAAGAAAGTCCAATGCCGTACAATGCATTTTTTGGTTTGGGTCTTCTACCTGGTCCATTTGCCAGCTAAAGTTGATTCTCTAAACAAAGTTGTGCATTGTATAGCAAAGCTTAATAAGAATTTTAATCAAATACATACACAGATACTCATTTACTTTACTCATTGCCCAAGTATCGTATTGTGTTCTCCATTACCTTATAGGACCTATAAATGCCCTAATAAATAAGTGCTTGCTTAAAAAGATAAGCAAAGCACTTGCTTCACCCTTCTTTGCTACTAAAATTGTCTCCAAGTGATAAACACTGAAAAATGTTGATGTTGCTGCAAACTCAAAATAATAAGGAAAATTAGAATGACTTAAGGCGGCCATACATGGTTCGAATTTCGAAAGAATTTTCTTTCGAAAATTGTATCAAAGAATTTTCGTACGAATTTCACACCGTTAGTGGGCTGCAGCAACAGCCGATTTTCGTGCGGCAATCAAATTTGAGGAATCCGACATGTTGGAAATTTTTTGAAAAACTAACGATTTTCTGATCAATGATGGGACAATCGTGCGAGAAATGTAATAGAAAAAAAATGCGCATGTGCAAGAAAAGAATATTCCGAGAGAGAAACGAATATTCCCAGCAACATGAAGGTTTGGTCGGCCGAATTTCGAAAATCAATGGTGGCATCATCGGATCACGAAAAAAAAAAAACTTTCTGATTTTGTAAAGAAAATTTGTTCGAAATTCGACCGTGTATGGCCTGCTTTAGTAAAAAATTGTCAAAATGAGGTGAAATTATGTCAGTTCCTCTCTAGCTTTCCTCAATATAATTGAATTTATTTTGGAAAAATGGTGGAAAGTCCTATTAATTAGTAAGTTCGATCTACAAATTGATATTGTTGGGTTGATTTAGCTTTAGTCAAAATAAGAAAAAAAAATGAATGCAGGAGATTCACAAGCAAAACTGAATACAAATAATTTATTGCTTTTCTGTGTCAATTTTGATCTTAATAAATAGGCCCCATAGTATTAAAAAAAAGTCTATAACAGTTAAATACACCGTGGAAATATATATGAAAACCTAACTTGCTGTAATTCTGTTCAGCCCGTTTTGCGATTCAATCATTTCTGCATTGCACTGCCCCTGTTTCAGCAATGCAGTTTTCTCTTCTTCCAGCAAGCTGATTAATTAATGAATCAAGATAACCACCTCTATCCAAAGAACAGGAAAACAGTAAAACTGACCATGGAAATACTGGAGCCATTTTTCTGGCTGTATAGTGTGGTAAAGTCTACATCTTCAACAAAGAGTACACTATAAACAAGGTTCCATAAGCTTACATTGTGCAATCGACAATGATGTGCAGTAACTCATGGCAAGCAATCACTTATAGGTACTGTATATTGTAAACTGTTAGTATGTGATTGATTGCCAAGGCTTACAGTACTGCACTACAACATCAGCCGATGAATCAAGAAGACAACATAGCTCTAAAGTAAATCCTGTCAAATTCTTTTAAGTGATTCAGATGCTGTAGATGCTGCCAAAAGTTGCATAAACATGTGTGACTATCATAAATAGAATGATCATATGGTCAACACAAGACCATGGCCTTATTTAATTTGTCAAAGACTACAGCCGCCTTTCTCAACTTTTTTACCATGGAGGAACCCTTGAGATAACTTGGTCTCAGGGAACCCTTGCTGTATCTACCTGTTTATAAGTGGGATGGTCAGTGTGAAGATTTCTCCTTATATTTGTGGTCTGTGGGAAGAATCTCTCTTAAGATAGCTAAAAGAATCATTAGGGTCTATGGGAACTTATCTGAGTTGTTGAAATCTCTGATTGATCAAGGAACCCCTAGCAACCTCTGGAGGAAGTCCACAACACAAAGCATGCACCGCTCAGGCCAACGAGGCGCAATATCCATCCAGGTTCTCGCCCCGGCTCACCACCGACACTGGATGTGCAGAAGAAAGAAAGTGGCCGCGCACTGGAATGAGAAGTTTGCTTGACAGGAATCTTTATTGTCGTATGCCAACTTCTCATTCCAGTGTGTGGCCACTTTCTTTCTTCTACACAACCTCTGGAGGAACCCAAGGGTTCTACAAAACCCTTGCTAAGAAAGGCTGGACTACAGTCCCCTTTAGCTCTGCCTCCTCCAGCTATTGCAGGAGAAATTCACTTGAAAAGTATAAAACCCTATGTAATTAGGGTTGCACCAATACTGTTTTTTTTTACCGGCGGTACGAGTTCCGATACTTTTGGTCAAGTAAAGAAAAAAGGATCACATAGACAGCCGCACGCTAAAAAAAACCCTTGATGGTTGCCTTTATGGTAAAAAATGGATTGGTGCACTACAAATCACAGCAAAACAGGGAAACATCTGAAGCGTTTTGCACTATAGTCTAGTGCAGGGGTCTCCAAACCCCGGCCCGCGGGCCACATCCGGCCCGCGGGTGTGATTTGTCCGGCCCGCAGCTTATCCAGGCTCTGCCACACGTCTTTGGCCCTGCGCTGCCTGCCCCATGCTGACCGCCGGAGTTCAGCCACCTCTGGTGCTGGTTGCATGCTGGCTGCGCGCTACTGTCACTTGGAAATACACAAGCTCTGCTTGTGCATTTCCAAGTGACAGCGCGCTCCTCTCCCCGCAGCCGCTCTGACCATCCTTGTGTACTGTACACACGCTCTATGAGAGCACTTGGAGTCAGAGTCAGAGCAGAGGAGGAAGGGGGCGTGGAATCTGCCAACAGGAAGATGCCTGTGGAACTGCTGCACGGAGATCGGAGGAGAAAATGCTGTAAGTAAAATGAGGAAAACTTTGCACTGGAATGGGGGGGGGGGAAGCTTTGTGGGAGGAGAGTCTTGCCTTGGAGTGGAGTGGAGTGTGGAGCTCTGACTGTACTGGAATCTGGGGGCTGGGGGGGGGAAGAGAAGTGCACTCTGCATCAACCTCTCCCTCTGCACCCTGCGCCAACCTCACCCTCTGCACCCGGTACCCACCTCACCCTCTGCACCCTGCACCCAGCCTCTGCACCCTGCGCCCACCTCACCCTCTGCACTCTGTACCCACCTCACCCTCTGCACCCTCCCTCTGCACCCTGCACCCACCCTCTGCACCCTGCACCCACCTCACCCTCTGCACCCTGCACCCACCCTCTGCACCCTCCCTCTGCACTCTGCATCCACCTCACCCTCTGCACCTTGCACCCTCCCTCTGCACCCTGCGCCCACCCTCTGCTGCTAAACCCTCCCTCTGCACCCTGCGCCCACCTCACCCTCTGCACCCTGCACCCACCCTCTGCACCCTGCACCCACCTCACCCTCTGCACCCACCTCACCCTGCACCCACCTCACCCTCCGCACCCTGCACCCACCCTCTGCACCCTGTACCCACCTCACACCCTGCACCCACCCTCTCTCTGCACCCTGCGCCCACCTCACCCTCTGCACCCTGTGCCCACCTCACCCTCTGCACCCTGCACCCACCCTCTGCACCCACCTCACCCTCTGCACCCTGCACCCACCCTCTGCACCCTGCACCCACCTCACCCTCTGCACCCTGCACCCACCTCACACACACCTCACCCTCTGCACCCACCTCACCCTGCACCCAACTCACCTTCTGCATGTAGCGCACCCCTTAACCCTGAACTCTGTACATAGCTCACCCCTGAACCCTGGGGAATTTTCTGGGGACACAGATGGGGAAAAATTTGCTGGGGACACCGATGGGGAAAATTCTGCTGGGGACACCGATGGGGAAAATTCTGCTGGGGACACCGATGGGGAAAATTCTGCTGGGGACACCGATGGGGGATTCTCCCGGGGACACCGATGGGGAAAATTCTGCTGGGGACACCGATGGGAGGGGGAATTCTGCTGAGGACGCCGATGGGGGGGAAAATTCTGCTGGGGACACCGATGGGGGGGAAACTCTGCTGGGGACATTGATGGGGAAAACTCTGCCGGGGACACTGATAATGGGGAAAACTCTGCTGGGGACACTGATGATGGGAATGACGATTCATTCATTTGTACATAACTGATTTTTTTTGGCCCCCGAATACTTGTAAAATCTACAATGTGGCCCTCGTGTTGAAAAGTTTGGAGACCCCTGGTCTAGTGCTTACTCATAGCTATGTAGTGCACTAATCCGTTTTTTACAATAAAGGCAACCATCAAGGTTTTTTTTGAAGTGCGGCTGTCCATATCATCCTTTTTTCTTTCCTTGTCTCGTGCATTGCCAGCACCCATGGTTTCTTGAGGGGCATTGATTGTCACAGTACATTCACCTGGAGTGGTAATACCCTTCCCCCACTTTTGGTCAGGTACTCACTGATACCGAGTACCGATACCTATGCGGTGCGATTTGAGCCCATACAAAATGAATGGGCTCAAATCACACTGAAAAGAATTACATGCTATTTGAACAGGAATGCGGTGCTCCCACACAGCTCCTGTGTGAACCCAGGCTGAAGTCACTATGACAAACCCTGAGTTCACACAGGAGCGCATACCTCCCAACCTGCACGGATTCTGCGGGACTTACCCACACTGCCACTTACTTCCCGCATTCCCGCGATCAAGCTCATATTCCCGCACAGGAAGAGAGGAAGAGGAGGCAGCCTGGCATGACGGGAGAAGAAGGAGGTAGGAAGATTTCACTCTGCGTCCCCCTGTAATAACTGCACTGTTGGGTGATCGGGGGCAGACCGCGACCCCCCCCTGCAAATCCTCACGAATGTAACGGTAAAAACACCTTCTATTTCCGCCCCCCGCTCAACAACTTTGTAACTTTGTAGTTAGGATTGGGAACCTTTCTAGTTTCAGTCCCGCGGCACAGCCCCCCTCTCAACAACTTTGTCCCGCAAATGCTTTTTTAAAAGTTGGGAGGTATGGGAGCGGTGGGGGAAACCTGCATGTGATTCAGACAGGAATCGCATCGCATTCCAGTTCAAATCACATGCAATTCTTTACAGTGCGATTTCATTTTGTATGGGCTCAAATTGCACCACAAAGGTATTGGTACTCGGTATCGGAGCATTTGATTAGCAATGCTTAGTATCAGCACCAATGCCAATACCGGTATAGGTGCAACCCTACTTGTAATGCTCCTGGCAGGAGGGCAGAAATAAAGAATGAAGAACAAAAAATCCAAGAGTCCAAGAGGGATAATAAAAGCCGCTGTAGGTGATTCAACTAATTTTCTTCTTTGTAGCCAGGGTGCGTCAGTGAAAATGATTAAGTTAAATAGCGTCACTACAATCAGAAACATTCCAGGAATTTTAGACTATGACACGAGATTCAGTGAAACAAAAGAATCGTATTGCCAGGGGGCGCTTTACAGCTTGGCAGGTACGTCTGAACACATCATGGACTGCAGCCTGGCACAAACCTCACGAACATAACACATTCTCCACCAATCATCAAATAAATAAATCCCAGCATTTTTTTTCTGTTTCCTTTTCAATAAATAGCTAAAATACCTACATAGTAATAAGGAAACAACTAAAGCAAAAACATTATCCAAACATAAACTCATAACATATAATAGGCATTATAATGGTAAGGCAGAGCTTTAAGATCGGGGACTGTTCCTGTAAATTGGAAACATGAAGCTCTGGCTTTCTTGTTAAGAAAAGAGGATTACAACGCAGGGTTGCCTCAGTCTGTCTCGGTAAACCTCTCCCTTTAAGGGATAACGTTTTTTTGGAGCTTATAAATCCATCACTCAATAAGTAGCAAGTGTGTTTAAAGACTGATGTTTCTCTAAACGCAAATCACATTGCACGAAGCACTACAACAAAAAAGTGAACCCAACATAGAATGAAATCAGGTGATCTGTTTCCAGTTCAAGTTTTTACTGTCAAATGCATGTGTATTTTACTGAAAACGTGGTCATAAACATATTCTAATGTAAATTTAAAGTAGATTTATAGCAATTTTTTTTTCTTTTCGCCATCTGTGCCCCATTGTGGAGATTTCCCTTCACTTCCTGTCCCATAGCCAACCAGGAAGTGAGAGAAAATCCCTACAAATTAAGGGAATTCCTACACCAGAACTAGTGTCCACCTCTATTACTTTTCTAGGGAATTCCAATAGAAGAAGCCGGCACTCCAAATTCTTGGTAAATGGTTTATTAGGTACACATAAAAGGGTACAAGGGCCTACTTTTCTAGGGAATTTGGGATTTTCTTTTACTTTCACTTTCAATGATAATAGTAAACAGGGCAAATAGAGAGGATAAATCTCTAACGGGACTAGGGTTGCCACCTGTCCGGGATTCACCCAGGCAGTTCGCATTTGGAATCATGCGTCCAGGTTTCAGACTGCCTGAAACCCGGACACATTATTCAGACCGGACTATGGCTTCCAGATGCATCTGGATGAGAGGTGCTGACTGCCAAGTGGTAAATGAGCTTACCATCCATCCCTGTCTGTGACTGAAGTCTCCCTCCTTCTCTCTCCTTCCTCTAAGATAATTCAGGGTTCTCAGAGCACATCTTACATCAGAGTTCCCCTTTACACCAGAGGCCACAGTATTCCCCTTTACATCAGAGTCCTCTGCGTACATCAGAGTTCTCAGTGTGACCCCTTAAATCAGGGTTCCCAGAGCATCCCTTATTTTAGAGTCCCCAGAGTTCTCCCTTACATCAGAGTCTGCAGAGTCTCCCCCTTACAGTGAAAGGGAACTCTGCAAATTCAGAAGTAAAGGGGAACTCTGTGGATTTAGATGTAAAAGGGGAACTCTGTGGATTTAGATGTAAAAGGGGAACTCTGTGGATTTAGATGTAAAAGGGGAACTCTGTGGATTCAGATGTAAAAGGGGAACTCTGTGGATTCAGATGTAAAAGGGGAACTCTGTGGATTCAGATGTAAAAGGGGAACTCTGTGGATTCAGATGTAAAAGGGGAACTCTGTGGATTCAGATGTAAAAGGGGAACTCTGTGGATTCAGATGTAAAAGGGGAACTCTGTGGATTCAGATGTAAAAGGGGAACTCTGTGGATTCAGATGTAAAAGGGGAACTCTGTGGATTCAGATGTAAAAGGGGAACTCTGTGGATTCAGATGTAAAAGGGGAACTCTGTGGATTCAGATGTAAAAGGGGAACTCTGTGGATTCAGATGTAAAAGGGGAACTCTGTGGATTCAGATGTAAAAGGGGAACTCTGTGGATTCAGATGTAAAAGGGGAACTCTGTGGATTCAGATGTAAAAGGGGAACTCTGTGGATTCAGATGTAAAAGGGGAACTCTGTGGATTCAGATGTAAAAGGGGAACTCTGTGGATTCAGATGTAAAAGGGGAACTCTGTGGACTCTGAAGTAAAAGGGGAACTCTGTGGACTCTGAAGTAAAGGGGGAACTCTGTGGACTCTGAAGTAAAGGGGGAACTCTGTGGACTCTGAAGTAAAGGGGGAACTCTGTGGACTCTGAAGTAAAGGGGGACTCTTGTTATTTTAAATCAGATCCTTTTTTTATTTTTATATGGAAACAACATTAAGACAATACAGACAAATTATATAAACAAAATCACATTAAACAAAACTCTTGTTATTAACTTCATATGATTAGAAATGTTATTTAATAGCAAAATATATGTATAGTTTATACTATTTAAAAAAAAAAAATTGCTGTGTGCCGCTAAAGTGTTCGGGTTTGACTTGAAGAATAGGTGGCAACCCTAAACGGGACACAGACAGCAATAAAAACATGACAGGAGTTCTAATCCCTCTCCATTCTATCCAAAACTAAAAAAAAGTTTTTCTTTTAGTTACACTTTAATCACTTTTGGGTCAAGCACACTGGATCTCACACAAATTCTTAATTCACATGAGTGCATAGATCTGCACCTCTGTGCAAAGGTTTGTGTTTATGTGCCTGGGGAATGACAGGTGCTGTGTGCAATCAGCCCGTCAAAATTTATGACACACAGAGAGGCGCCGCGGCTGTATGGATCTTAAGGCACATGCCACTGTTTACATCCGTACTGGACAGACGCACAACTCCAGATGTAAGAGCTGTGCGTCTGTCCCTGTATGTAAACACTGGCATGCGCATTAAGATCCATGCAGCTGCTGCGTCTCCCAAGCGTGTGTGATTTTGACAGGCTGGCTTCACGGAACACCTGTCATTCCCCGGGCACATAAACACCAACCTCCACACAGAGATACGGGTCTGTGCATGGAGCAAAGTCTGTGTGGTAACCCATAGAAACCAGTCAAATATAACATTAGGCCTAGTTCCCACCCGAGCGACTTGAAGTGATTTTCTTAAAGTGACATGAGGGTTCCGATTGTAACCTATGGTGCCCTTTCACACCTGAGTCCAGTGAAGCTTGTCACTCGAAGCTCGAAAAAGTGCATGAGCTTCTGTGGGGTAGAGGCACATATTTTTGTTGGTATATATATGTGGGTGCAGGTCCCCGAACGCAAACAGTGTGCATTTGGGGACCCACACCCGCATGGGTGTCAAATTGGGAGCAGCAGCTGTGTCCGTGCAGCATTGACGTGAATGGGACTACCTGCACGGGATGCACAGAATGCCTGTATTGGGCAAACATGGTACACAGTGTGGGCAAGGCCTTAACCCTACATTCACACCTGTGTATTTTGTAGCTCAAAGCTACAAAACGCTCCGCAAGCCAAACCCCCTGCTTTTCAATTGGCCCTGTTGACATTTGAGTGCTCAGCGTTCATTTGAAGATCCAAAAGGTACATGAGCTATTTATGGCCCCTTTGACTTCAATGTGAGCAGGTTAAAAAAAAAACACACAAAAAAAACGCGCCTGACGTATGTTTTTCAGGCTCTTCCAAAATAAAAGGGTTAATGGGATCAAAAACGCATGATGATGGGCAAATAAAAGTTGCGGTTCAGCACTTCAATTCTAAAAACGCTTGAAAAAATCATGCACAAAAAAAACCCTCAAAATAACCTACATACGCTGCGCTCAAATGTGAATGAGGGCTTAGCCTGTGAGAGAAATTATCTAACTATAATGCTCCAGAAAACATAATTCGGCATTCATTTTGTACTGAATATTGCATTTGCCAGCACAATGTAAAAAAGTTGCGCTTGCGTCTTTATATGTAGGTCAGCTGTCACTTCCCTGCTGAAATAACATTACATTAATTTACATCAATATCATATATGCTGTTCCTACAGACAAACAAGGTATCCGTTTGGACTTTCTCCACATATAAAGGAACAAAGGAAGGCTTTATTGTACAGACATCTCATCTTTCAATTGCTAACTTTCTACAAGTTGTTCTTGGCTACAAATAACTTGTTAATCATGATGGATCTGATTTTTTAACACAGATATGTGCTGCCCCTTCTGGCTCAGGTTAACCAGAGGTGGAAAGGCACTAAGGTAAGACACTGCACATGTAGGTCTCCTATGTCATGTCAGCAGCCTCATGGTGGCCATATAATATGCAATTTTCCTTCATAGTGTGACAAAACAGAAACACCATTGACCAAAATCTCACAATGTGGTTGTGGAAGGTGTAGACAATGAGTTTGAAATTGTGAAGTACACTGTGAACAAGTTACGTTCTCTGTAATCTGCTCAGCACTTCTCACTGATCACAGAGCGCCCAGATGTTCCACTGTATCAGTAGGAGACCTGGGGTAGCAGAACAGGCACACTCAGTAGGAGAATTCATTAGGGGGTCTAGGGGAGGGGAGACCTGTGGCATTCAGTAGGAGAACTGGGGCACTCAAGAGGAAACCTGAGGTAGTAGACCTGGGGCACTCAGTAGGAGACCTGGGACATTCAGTAGAAAACATGGGGCACTCAGTAGGAGAACAGGGCTGCTCAAAAGAGAACCTGGGCTAGGAGACCTGGGACATTCTGTAAGAGACCTAGGGCACACAGTAGAAGACATGGGCCAATAAGAAGGGAACCTTAGAAAAGAGACATGGGGCACTCAGTAGAAGACCTAGGGCAATTAGTAGAAGACATTGGACAACCAGAAGGAGACCAAGGGTAAGAGACCTAAGCACTTAGTAGAAGACCTTGTGTAATCAGTAGAAGACCTGAGGCAGTCAGTAAAAGACTTGGGGCACTCAGTAGGAGAGCTGTGTTGCTCAGAAGGAGACCTGGGGTGCTCAGTAAACGACCAGGGGTGGAATACCTGGGGCACTAAGTAGAAGACCTGAGGAGAATTATCTGCAGAATGTAGTAAAATACCTGGGGCACTCAGTAGAAGACCTGGGGTGGGATATATGCGGCAATTAGTAAAAGACCTAGGGCAACCAGTAGAAGACCTAAGGTGGGATACCTTGGGAACTCAGTAGAAAACCTGGGATTGGATACCGGCGGCAACTAGTAAAAGATCTAGGTCAGCCAGTAGAGGACCTTGGGTGGGATACCTGGGACACTCAGTAAAAGAACTAGGGTGGGATATCTGTGGCAATTAGTGAAATACCTGATGCACTCAGTAGAAGACCTGGGGTGGGATACCTGAGGCACTCAGAAGAAGACCTGGGTTTGGATACCAGCAGCAACTAGTAAAATACCTGAGACAACCAGTAGAAGACCTGGTGTGGGATACCTGGGGCACTCAGTAGAAGACCTGGGGTGGGATACTGGTGGCAACTAGTAAAAGATCTGGGGCAATCAGTAGAAGACCTGGGGTGGGATACCTGCATCAATTACTAAACTACCTGGGGAACTCATTAGAAGACCTGGGGTGGGATACTGGTGGCAACTAGTAAAATACATGGTACAACTAGAAGGAGACCTGGGGTAGGGATAACTGGGGCACTCAGTAGAAGATCTGAGGTGGGATACCAGCAGTACCTAGTAAAAGACATGGGGCAACTAGTAAACGACCTGGGGTGGGATATTGGGAGCAACTAGTAAAATACCTTGGGCACTCAGTAGAAGACTTGAGGTGGGATACTTGGGGCACTCAGTAGATGACCTGGGGTGGGATACTGGTGGCAACTAGTAAAAGACCTGGGCAATCAGTAGATAACCTGAAGTGGGATACCTGAAGCACTCAGTAGAAGACCTGGGGTGGGATACCAGTGGCAACTAGTAAAAGACATGAGGCAACTAGTAAAACACCTGGGGCAATCAGTAGAAGACCTGTGGTGGGATACCTGAGGCAATCAGTAGAAGACCAGGGGAGAGATACCAGTGGAAACTAGTAAAAGACATAGGGCAACTAGTAAAAGACCTTGGGCAACCAGTAGAGGATACCTGAGGCAACTAGTAAAAGACCCGGGCAATCAGTAGAAGACTTGGGGTGGGATACCTGAGGCAATCAGTAGAAGACCTGAGGTGGGATACCTGAGGCAATCAGTAGAAGACCTGATGTGGGATACCTGAGGCAATCAGTAGAAGACCTGAGGTGGGATACCCAAGGCAATCAGTAGAAGACCTGAGGTGGGATTCCTGAGGCAACAAGTAAAAGACCTGGGCAATCAGTAGAGGATACCTGAGGCGACTAGTAAAAGACCCGGGCAATCAGTAGAAGACTTGAGGTGGGATACCTGAGGCAATCAGTACAAGACCTGAGGTGGGATACCTGAGACAACTAGTAAAAGACCTGGGCAATCAGTAGAAGACTTGGGGTGGGATACCTGAGGCAATCAGTAGAAGACCTGAGGTGGGATACCTGAGGCAATCAGTAGAAGACTTGGGGTGGGATACCTGAGACAACTAGTAAAAGACCCGGGCAATCAGTAGAAGACCTGAGGTGGGATACCTGAGACAACTAGTAAAAGACCCGGGCAATCAGTAGAAGACCTGAGGTGGGATACCTGAGACAATCAGTAGAAGACTTGGGGTGGGATACCTGAGACAACTAGTAAAAGACCTGGGCAATCAGTAGAAGACTTGGGGTGGGATACCTGAGACAACTAGTAAAAGACCTGGGCAATCAGTAGAAGACTTGGGGTGGGATACCTGAGGCAATCAGTAGAAGACCTGAGGTGGGATACCTGAGGCAATCAGTAGAAGACCTGAGGTGGGATACCTGAGGCAATCAGTAGAAGACCTGAGGTGGGATACCTGAGGCAATCAGTAGAAGACCTGAGGTGGGATACCTGAGGCAATCAGTAGAAGACTTGGGGTGGGATACCTGAGACAACTAGTAAAAGACCCGGGCAATCAGTAGAAGACCTGAGGTGGGATACCTGAGACAATCAGTAGAAGACTTGGGGTGGGATACCTGAGACAACTAGTAAAAGACCTGGGCAATCAGTAGAAGACTTGGGGTGGGATACCTGAGACAACTAGTAAAAGACCTGGGCAATCAGTAGAAGACTTGGGGTGGGATACCTGAGGCAATCAGTAGAAGACCTGAGGTGGGATACCTGAGGCAATCAGTAGAAGACCTGAGGTGGGATACCTGAGGCAATCAGTAGAAGACCTGAGGTGGGATACCTGAGGCAATCAGTAGAAGACTTGGGGTGGGATACCTGAGACAACTAGTAAAAGACCCGGGCAATCAGTAGAAGACCTGAGGTGGGATACCTGAGGCAATCAGTAGAAGACTTGGGGTGGGATACCTGAGACAACTAGCAAAAGACCCGGGCAATCAGTAGAAGACTTGGGGTGGGATACCTGAGACAACTAGTAAAAGACCTGGGCAATCAGTAGAAGACTTGGGGTGGGATACCTGAGGCAATCAGTAGAAGACCTGAGGTGGGATACCTGAGGCAATCAGTAGAAGACCTGAGGTGGGATACCTGAGGCAATCAGTAGAAGACCTGAGGTGGGATACCTGAGGCAATCAGTAGAAGACCTGAGGTGGGATACCTGAGGCAATCAGTAGAAGACTTGGGGTGGGATACCTGAGACAACTAGTAAAAGACCCGGGCAATCAGTAGAAGACCTGAGGTGGGATACCTGAGACAATCAGTAGAAGACTTGGGGTGGGATACCTGAGACAACTAGTAAAAGACCTGGGCAATCAGTAGAAGACTTGGGGTGGGATACCTGAGACAACTAGTAAAAGACCTGGGCAATCAGTAGAAGACTTGGGGTGGGATACCTGAGGCAATCAGTAGAAGACCTGAGGTGGGATACCTGAGGCAATCAGTAGAAGACCTGAGGTGGGATACCTGAGGCAATCAGTAGAAGACCTGAGGTGGGATACCTGAGGCAATCAGTAGAAGACTTGGGGTGGGATACCTGAGACAACTAGTAAAAGACCCGGGCAATCAGTAGAAGACCTGAGGTGGGATACCTGAGGCAATCAGTAGAAGACTTGGGGTGGGATACCTGAGACAACTAGCAAAAGACCCGGGCAATCAGTAGAAGACTTGGGGTGGGATACCTGAGACAACTAGCAAAAGACCCGGGCAATCAGTAGAAGACCTGAGGTGGGATACCTGAGACAATCAGTAGAAGACTTGGGGTGGGATACCTGAGGCAATCAGTAGAAGACCTGAGGTGGGATACCTGAGACAACTAGTAAAAGACCTGGCCAATCATTAGAATACCTGAGGCGGTCGGTAAAAGAATTTAGTAGACTAAGAACCCCGGAGCACGTGCCCTGTGTATGAGGGTCTAGCGATTGCCGTGCCCAGCACAGGTGACTCCAGGCACGTCTTATGTCATACGGTGACAGCAGGTAATGCTCATGACGTCAGCGGCATGCTCAGTGGGTCTTTCCGCTGCTGAGAAATGCTGAAATGACGGCGGCGGCGGCGGCTCTTTGTAGGGAATCCCCTCCGCCTATACTCATATGTGACCACTGGAGGGCAGATTAGGAAAGCAGATGGAGCCCGGTGACCGTGGTTAGCCGGCAGCCCGTTGATGTAAAGCGAGGAGCTGTCAGTAATGAGTGCAATGATCCCGGAGGAAAGCATGGATCGGGAGAAGTGCCCGATCAGTAAATGGGATCGGTGCGATCAATAAATGGGATCGGTGCGATCAGTAAATGAGATCCCTGACAATACACGTACAGCCCAGGCTGCCATCGCCGCTGATAAGAGGAGATCACTCACTTGGAATAACATCAGTACGAGGGGGTTCCTTCTTGTCTTTCTTGTCCTTCTTGTCCTTTTTCCCTTTGCCCTTTTTCCCCTTTGCCTCCTTTGCCTCCTTCTTTTTCTCGGCCATGTCCAGAGATCGGATCCCTGTTGGTGGTAAGGTGTGATGTATCCAATCCAGATTGGGTCTTGTGGAGAATCGCTGTGCCAGACTTCAGTCCTCCTGTCCTCAGATCCACCAATCACAAGTTATGGCGACAGAGCCAAACACTCATCCAGATCGTGTACAAAGCTGATGATCAGGTTAATAAAAAAATAAATAAAAATAAAAAAAGTGTATTAAAGGTAAAAAAAATAAAAGAATAAAAATAAGAATAAAAAAAATCCTCTTGCATGCAGTGTGTAGTTCCTTGCACCGGTCCCAGGGTTTGGAAGCTTCTCACTCAGAGTGGAGGAAACTTTCTCTCTCCCATTCCTGGGAGTTTGCAGGAGTTTTAGTAGTCAGCACCCACCTACACTGGAACGTATGTCACTGGACGGCCCCTAGGTGGGGCTATGCTAATTCACAGCTGGGGACACCTAGTGCCTCCTGATCAGAGTACAGCTCATATACATGTACTGACAACACTGCTCACTGCTGGCCTCACTCCACTCTGCACACTACACATGGTCATCATACATTATATTACTACCCCATACATGTACTGACACCACTCTGCACACTACACATGGTCATCATACATTATATTACTATCCCATACATGTACTGACACCACTCTGCACACTACACATGGTCATCATACATTATATTACTATCCCATACATGTACTGACACCACTCTGCACACTACACATGGTCATCATACATTATATTACTATCCCATACATGTACTGACACCACTCTGCACACTACACATGGTCATCATACATTATATTACTATCCCATACATGTACTGACACCACTCTGCACACTACACATGGTCATCATACATTATATTACTATCCCATACATGTACTGACACCACTCTGCACACTACACATGGTCATCATACATTATATTACTATCCCATACATGTACTGACACCACTCTGCACACTACACATGGTCATCATACATTATATTACTATCCCATACATGTACTGACACCACTCTGCACACTACACATGGTCATCATACATTATATTACTATCCCATACATGTACTGACACCACTCTGCACACTACACATGGTCATCATACATTATATTACTATCCCATACATGTACTGACACCACTCTGCACACTACACATGGTCATCATACATTATATTACTATCCCATACATGTACTGACACCACTCTGCACACTACACATGGTCATCATACATTATATTACTATCCCATACATGTACTGACACCACTCTGCACACTACACATGGTCATCATACATTATATTACTATCCCATACATGTACTGACACCACTCTGCACACTACACATGGTCATCATAGATTATACTGTATTACTATCCCATACATGTACTGACACCACTCTGCACACTACACATGGTCATCATACATTATATTACTATCCCATACATGTACTGACACCACTCTGCACATTACACATGGTCATCATACATTATATTACTATCCCATACATGTACTGACACCACTCTGCACACTACACATGGTCATCATACATTATATTACTATCCCATACATGTACTGACACCACTCTGCACACTACACATGGTCATCATACATTATATTACTATCCCATACATGTACTGACACCACTCTGCACACTACACATGGTCATCATACATTATATTACTATCCCATACATGTACTGACACCACTCTGCACACTACACATGGTCATCATACATTATATTACTATCCCATACATGTACTGACACCACTCTGCACACTACACATGGTCATCATACATTATATTACTATCCCATACATGTACTGACACCACTCTGCACACTACACATGGTCATCATACATTATATTACTATCCCATACATGTACTGACACCACTCTGCACACTACACATGGTCATCATAGATTATACTGTATTACTATCCCATACATGTACTGACACCACTCTGCACACTACACATGGTCATCATACATTATATTACTATCCCATACATGTACTGACACCACTCTGCACATTACACATGGTCATCATACATTATATTACTATCCCATACATGTACTGACACACTCTGCACACTACACATGGTCATCATACATTATATTACTATCCATACATGTACTGACACCACTCTGCACACTACACATGGTCATACATTATTACTATCCCATACATGTACTGACACCACTCTGCACACTACACATGGTCATCATACATTATATTACTATCCCATACATGTACTGACACCACTCTGCACACTACACATGGTCATCATACATTATATTACTATCCCATACATGTACTGACACCACTCTGCACACTACACATGGTCATCATACATTATATTACTATCCCATACATGTACTGACACCACTCTGCACACTACACATGGTCATCATACATTATATTACTATCCCATACATGTACTGACACCACTCTGCACACTACACATGGTCATCATACATTATATTACTATCCCATACATGTACTGACACCACTCTGCACACTTACACATGGTCATCATACATTATATTACTATCCCATACATGTACTGACACCACTCTGCACACTACACATGGTCATCATACATTATATTACTATCCCATACATGTACTGACACCACTCTGCACACTACACATGGTCATCATACATTATATTACTATCCCATACATGTACTGACACCACTCTGCACACTACACATGGTCATCATACATTATATTACTATCCCATACATGTACTGACACCACTCTGCACACTACACATGGTCATCATACATTATATTACTATCCCCATACATGTACTGACACCACTCTGCACACTACACAAGGTCATCATACATTATATTACTATCCCATACATGTACTGACACCACTCTGCACACTACACATGGTCATCATACATTATATTACTATCCCATACATGTACTGACACCACTCTGCACACTACACATGGTCATCATACATTATATTACTACCCCATACATGTACTGACACCACTCTGCACACTACACATGGTCATCATACATTATATTACTATCCCATACATGTACTGACACCACTCTGCACACTACACATGGTCATCATACATTATATTACTATCCCATACATGTACTGACACCACTCTGCACACTACACATGGTCATCATACATTATATTACTATCCCATACATGTACTGACACCACTCTGCACACTACACATGGTCATCATACATTATATTACTATCCCATACATGTACTGACACCACTCTGCACACTACACATGGTCATCATACATTATATTACTATCCCATACATGTACTGACACCACTCTGCACACTACACATGGTCATCATACATTATATTACTATCCCATACATGTACTGACACCACTCTGCACACTACACATGGTCATCATACATTATATTACTATCCCATACATGTACTGACACCACTCTGCACACTACACATGGTCATCATACATTATATTACTATCCCATACATGTACTGACACCACTCTGCACACTACACATGGTCATCATACATTATATTTACTATCCCATACATGTACTGACACCACTCTGCACACTACACAAGGTCATCATACATTATATTACTATCCCATACATGTACTGACACCACTCTGCACATTACACATGGTCATCATACATTATATTACTATCCCATACATGTACTGACACCACTCTGCACACTACACATGGTCATCATACATTATATTACTATCCCGTACATGTACTGACACCACTCTGCACACTACACATGGTCATCATACATTATATTACTATCCCATACATGTACTGACACCACTCTGCACATTACACATGGTCATCATACATTATATTACTATCCCATACATGTACTGACACCACTCTGCACACTACACATGGTCATCATACATTATATTACTATCCCATACATGTACTGACACCACTCTGCACACTACACATGGTCATCATACATTATATTACTATCCCATACATGTACTGACACCACTCTGCACACTACACATGGTCATCATACATTATATTACTATCCCATACATGTACTGA
This sequence comes from Rana muscosa, assembly GCA_029206835.1. NCBI lineage: Eukaryota > Metazoa > Chordata > Amphibia > Anura > Ranidae > Rana > Rana muscosa. Next base: position 497,662,737 of record CM055116.1, on the reverse strand, counting down.
CACCACTCTGCACACTACACATGGTCATCATACATTATATTACTATCCCATACATGTACTGACACCACTCTGCACACTACACATGGTCATCATACATTATATTACTATCCCATACATGTACTGACACCACTCTGCACACTACACATGGTCATCATACATTATATTACTATCCCATACATGTACTGACACCACTCTGCACACTACACATGGTCATCATACATTATATTACTATCCCATACATGTACTGACACCACTCTGCACACTACACATGGTCATCATACATTATATTACTATCCCATACATGTACTGACACCACTCTGCACACTACACATGGTCATCATAGATTATACTGTATTACTATCCCATACATGTACTGACACCACTCTGCACACTACACATGGTCATCATACATTATATTACTATCCCATACATGTACTGACACCACTCTGCACATTACACATGGTCATCATACATTATATTACTATCCCATACATGTACTGACACCACTCTGCACACTACACATGGTCATCATACATTATATTACTATCCCATACATGTACTGACACCACTCTGCACACTACACATGGTCATCATACATTATATTACTATCCCATACATGTACTGACACCACTCTGCACACTACACATGGTCATCATACATTATATTACTATCCCATACATGTACTGACACCACTCTGCACACTACACATGGTCATCATACATTATATTACTATCCCATACATGTACTGACACCACTCTGCACACTACACATGGTCATCATACATTATATTACTATCCCATACATGTACTGACACCACTCTGCACACTACACATGGTCATCATACATTATATTACTATCCCATACATGTACTGACACCACTCTGCACACTACACATGGTCATCATAGATTATGTATTACTATCCCATACATGTACTGACACCACTCTGCACACTACACATGGTCATCATACATTATATTACTATCCCATACATGTACTGACACCACTCTGCACATTACACATGGTCATCATACATTATATTACTATCCCATACATGTACTGACACCACTCTGCACACTACACATGGTCATCATACATTATATTACTATCCCATACATGTACTGACACCACTCTGCACACTACACATGGTCATCATACATTATATTACTATCCCATACATGTACTGACACCACTCTGCACACTACACATGGTCATCATACATTATATTACTATCCCATACATGTACTGACACCACTCTGCACACTACACATGGTCATCATACATTATATTACTATCCCATACATGTACTGACACCACTCTGCACACTACACATGGTCATCATACATTATATTACTATCCCATACATGTACTGACACCACTCTGCACACTACACATGGTCATCATACATTATATTACTATCCCATACATGTACTGACACCACTCTGCACACTACACATGGTCATCATACATTATATTACTATCCCATACATGTACTGACACCACTCTGCACACTACACATGGTCATCATACATTATATTACTATCCCATACATGTACTGACACCACTCTGCACATTACACATGGTCATCATACATTATATTACTATCCCATACATGTACTGACACCACTCTGCACACTACACATGGTCATCATACATTATATTACTATCCCATACATGTACTGACACCACTCTGCACACTACACATGGTCATCATACATTATATTACTATCCCATACATGTACTGACACCACTCTGCACACTACACATGGTCATCATACATTATATTACTATCCCATACATGTACTGACACCACTCTGCACATTACACATGGTCATCATACATTATATTACTACCCCATACATGTACTGACACCACTCTGCACACTACACAAGGTCATCATACATTATATTACTATCCCATACATGTACTGACACCACTCTGCACACTACACATGGTCATCATACATTATATTACTATCCCATACATGTACTGACACCACTCTGCACACTACACATGGTCATCATACATTATATTACTACCCCATACATGTACTGACACCACTCTGCACACTACACATGGTCATCATACATTATATTACTATCCCATACATGTACTGACACCACTCTGCACACTACACATGGTCATCATACATTATATTACTATCCCATACATGTACTGACACCACTCTGCACACTACACATGGTCATCATACATTATATTACTATCCCATACATGTACTGACACCACTCTGCACACTACACATGGTCATCATACATTATATTACTATCCCATACATGTACTGACACCACTCTGCACACTACACATGGTCATCATACATTATATTACTATCCCATACATGTACTGACACCACTCTGCACACTACACATGGTCATCATACATTATATTACTATCCCATACATGTACTGACACCACTCTGCACACTACACATGGTCATCATACATTATATTACTATCCCATACATGTACTGACACCACTCTGCACACTACACATGGTCATCATACATTATATTACTATCCCATACATGTACTGACACCACTCTGCACACTACACATGGTCATCATACATTATATTACTATCCCATACATGTACTGACACCACTCTGCACACTACACATGGTCATCATACATTATATTACTATCCCATACATGTACTGACACCACTCTGCACACTACACATGGTCATCATACATTATATTACTATCCCATACATGTACTGACACCACTCTGCACACTACACATGGTCATCATACATTATATTACTATCCCATACATGTACTGACACCACTCTGCACACTACACATGGTCATCATACATTATATTACTATCCGTACATGTACTGACACCACTCTGCACACTACACATGGTCATCATACATTATATTACTATCCCATACATGTACTGACACCACTCTGCACACTTACACATGGTCATCATACATTATATTACTATCCCATACATGTACTGACACCACTCTGCACACTACACATGGTCATCATACATTATATTACTATCCCATACATGTACTGACACCACTCTGCACACTACACATGGTCATCATACATTATATTACTATCCCATACATGTACTGACACCACTCTGCACACTACACATGGTCATCATACATTATATTACTATCCCATACATGTACTGACACCACTCTGCACACTACACATGGTCATCATACATTATATTACTATCCCATACATGTACTGACACCACTCTGCACACTACACATGGTCATCATACATTATATTACTATCCCATACATGTACTGACACCACTCTGCACACTACACATGGGTCATCATACATTTATATTACTATCCCATACATGTACTGACACCACTCTGCACACTACACATGGTCATCATACATTATATTACTATCCCATACATGTACTGACACCACTCTGCACACTACACATGGTCATCATACATTATATTACTATCCCATACATGTACTGACACCACTCTGCACACTACACATGGTCATCATACATTATATTACTATCCCATACATGTACTGACACCACTCTGCACACTACACATGGTCATCATACATTATATTACTATCCCATACATGTACTGACACCACTCTGCACACTACACAGGTCATCATACATTATATTACTATCCCATACATGTACTGACACCACTCTGCACACTACACATGGTCATCATACATTATATTACTATCCCATACATGTACTGACACCACTCTGCACACTACACATGGTCATCATACATTATATTACTATCCCATACATGTACTGACACCACTCTGCACACTACACATGGTCATCATACATTATATTACTATCCCATACATGTACTGACACCACTCTGCACACTACACATGGTCATCATACATTATATTACTATCCCATACATGTACTGACACCACTCTGCACACTACACATGGTCATCATACATTATATTACTATCCCATACATGTACTGACACCACTCTGCACACTACACATGGTCATCATACATTATATTACTATCCCATACATGTACTGACACCACTCTGCACACTACACATGGTCATCATACATTATATTACTATCCCATACATGTACTGACACCACTCTGCACACTACACATGGTCATCATACATTATATTACTATCCCATACATGTACTGACACCACTCTGCACACTAACATGGTCATCATACATTATATTACTATCCCATACATGTACTGACACCACTCTGCACACTACACATGGTCATCATACATTATATTACTATCCCATACATGTACTGACACCACTCTGCACACTACACATGGTCATCATACATTATATTACTATCCCATACATGTACTGACACCACTCTGCACACTACACATGGTCATCATACATTATATTACTATCCCATACATGTACTGACACCCACTCTGCACACTACACATGGTCATCATACATTATATTACTATCCCATACATGTACTGACACCACTCTGCACACTACACATGGTCATCATACATTATATATTACTATCCCATACATGTACTGACACCACTCTGCACACTACACATGGTCATCATACATTATATTACTATCCCATACATGTACTGACACCACTCTGCACACTACACATGGTCATCATACATTATATTACTATCCCATACATGTACTGACACCACTCTGCACACTACACATGGTCATCATACATTATATTACTATCCCATACATGTACTGACACCACTCTGCACACTACACATGGTCATCATACATTATATTACTATCCCATACATGTACTGACACCACTCTGCACACTACACATGGTCATCATACATTATATTACTATCCCATACATGTACTGACACCACTCTGCACACTACACATGGTCATCATACATTATATTACTATCCCATACATGTACTGACACCACTCTGCACACTACACATGGTCATCATACATTATATTACTATCCCATACATGTACTGACACCACTCTGCACACTACACATGGTCATCATACATTATATTACTATCCCATACATGTACTGACACCACTCTGCACACTACACATGGTCATCATACATTATATTACTATCCCATACATGTACTGACACCACTCTGCACACTACACATGGTCATCATACATTATATTACTATCCCATACATGTACTGACACCACTCTGCACATTACACATGGTCATCATACATTATATTACTATCCCATACATGTACTGACACCACTCTGCACACTACACATGGTCATCATACATTATATTACTATCCCATACATGTACTGACACCACTCTGCACACTACACATGGTCATCATACATTATATTACTATCCCATACATGTACTGACACCACTCTGCACACTACACATGGTCATCATACATTATATTACTATCCCATACATGTACTGACACCACTCTGCACACTACACATGGTCATCATACATTATATTACTACCCATACATGTACTGACACCACTCTGCACACTACACATGGTCATCATACATTATATTACTATCCCATACATGTACTGACACCACTCTGCACACTACACATGGTCATCATACATTATATTACTATCCCATACATGTACTGACACCACTCTGCACACTACACATGGTCATCATACATTATATTACTACCCATACATGTACTGACACCACTCTGCACACTACACATGGTCATCATACATTATATTACTATCCCATACATGTACTGACACCACTCTGCACACTACACATGGTCATCATACATTATATTACTATCCCATACATGTACTGACACCACTCTGCACACTACACATGGTCATCATACATTATATTACTATCCCATACATGTACTGACACCACTCTGCACACTACACATGGTCATCATACATTATATTACTATCCCATACATTACTGACACCACTCTGCACACTACACATGGTCATCATACATTATATTACTATCCCATACATGTACTGACACCACTCTGCACACTACACATGGTCATCATACATTATATTACTATCCATACATGTACTGACACCACTCTGCACACTACACATGGTCATCATACATTATATTACTATCCCATACATGTACTGACACCACTCTGCACACTACACATGGTCATCATCATTTATATTACTATCCCATACATGTACTGACACCACTCTGCACACTACACATGGTCATCTACATTATATTACTAACCCATACATGTACTGACAC